>CM063441.1:10000000-11279533 GCA_032191425.1 Lymantria dispar
TTCATTTGTCCTACAATTACTTACTATTACAATACTTTTTGTATATTTACGTAGTGTTTTGTTTGCCATATGGATCAGGGATAATCCATCCAGATTGAAAATATATTTCATAATCTATACAAATAAATAAAATTGAAGTCTCTGTTTGTAATGGCAAAATATTTTTTCATGCTCACACGGTTATTTGCACGACACCTAACCACACAAGTTTAAACGTTTTTTGGCTGCCTGTCTATCTGTTTGTTGGGGATAATCTTCATAACAGTTGAACCGATTTTGATAATAATCGATTATAAAATAATCGATTTTTCTCTATTTCTGGATTGTGTTAACTTTTTTTTTAGGAAATGTGAATTTTTTTTCTAATATACTATGAAACAATCTTGATGACCTTTTTTTTTAGGAAATCTGGCCGTGAATAATCGATTAATTTCGAATAGTAAAAAATCGATTAATAATCGATTTTTATTATTTTGATAATCGATTGTAAAAATCGATTATTACAAAAAATAATACATTAATAATCGTTTTTTGTAAAAGTCGATTATTTTTTTTCACATCCCTAAATAGAATACACCCGTAGGATACAATCGTACAAGGGCAGCATAGTCACGGATATGGGCGGGAAGTTAAGCTACTATAATAAGTTTTCAATCCGGTGAAAATCTTGCGAAAACATAGATTAACACGAAGAAAACTATATCCCTGTTAGGGGAGACAAATTCATTGTTCTGAGTCTGAATGTAATTTGTGTCCGTTAATTATATGTTTGTAAAGTTCCCCGCAATACAAGAATTATTTTCTTAGTGCAGGGTGTTGACTTTTAAACAAAAAATAATAATACAATAAAATATTATGCCAATAAATCTGGCTAACATGATAATAATATTTTTTAAACACCATTAGTTTCACCTGTATAAATGTATGTAACGGAATCTTTGAACGTCATTTTGCCACACTTTAAACGAACAGATTTTATTTAAACTTTGCACATTCGTCAAAGGCCCATGACAATGAAATAATTCGACAAATATCCGAATATCCTGATTAGATTCGCCAGGATTTAGAAATTTCTAATCGTATCCTTTGCATAATAGCAAAAGAGACAGAGCTATTGTAAGAACAACGCATGCGCGAAATTTGAACTTAGTAAGTAGTAACCTTGCCTTGTAAGCGTGTTTTTTTAGTTTTTTTAAACTATAATTTATTGAATCTAAAAAATTCTCTGGCTTATAAGGTTATGTATGTACTTAAAAAAGACGGATTTTTACTTAAGAATAGTGCAATAGACGTTCTTCTATACTTATCTAAATAAAAATAAAATTTAATTCCCAGATGTAGATGACAGCGCCATCTATCAGGTCCAAATTTTAATATAAACTATTCATAACTCCACATGATCTCACACAAAAATATTCCTCAAATTAGTTCCAACCGTTTAGAAGTTTAGTCACATACACATGTATAGAAGAATTATACATATAGAATTATATAAAGATCTTTCTTTACCAACATGTCTGACCAGCATGGCATAGTAGGGGAAATGCCCTCCCATTGGGGAAGAGGCCCGAGCACAACAGTGGGACGTATGTGGGCTGCGATGATGATGTGATAACGAAGGCAGATTAATTATTTTAAAATGGTCAAATGTGTATTTTATCTGTCTTTTGAAATACTAATAATCTTTATATAGGGAGAACTCCCTGACACGAACATTTCGAAGATTCTCGAGTGCGGAGAGTTTTCTTTGAAACAAAAACTAAACAAATACGATAATATTATGATTTTAAGATATTTTGGTCACGTTCTATTTTGTATTCTCAGTAACGGCATCGGGAATGTAGGAATAACTTTAGTTTTCAAAGAGCCTTTTTGAAATATTGTGGAATAATAAGTACAGACCTACTGTGAACAAAGCACAGACCTTGTGCGATGCTTTCTGATTACTAGCACCTAGCGTACCCTAAGTGCGGCATCTGTACAAAAATATAGAATACAAAGCAGTCATGAGGACCGCAGACAGAAGTCATCATCATCATCTTGCTCTTATCCCAATTACTTGGGGTCGACGCAATATGTCATCTGTTTTGACATATTGCAAAAAGTTTCGGCAATGATTTTTATGACCGGCCGCCTGCCTGACGTCAACCCTCCTTGGGAATGTAATCGTTGACCCAAATGGTACCAGGTGGAGTTGGTCCGGGTCAATCTAGGGCTCTTAGTCGTCTTTTACGACACCCACGAGCAAAGCAAGGGTTGGTAGTATTCGAAGCCGCTACCACACAGCAGTGAAGTGAAAACTTAAAATTATGAACCAATAGTTGTTAATTTTGGATATTCAAAGCAATTATTTGATCCTATTAAAAATTTTATAATAAAACTATTTACATTTATATATCAAAAATATATAAATGTAAAAAATATATATTAAAAAAGGGACAAATTACGACAGGAACTGATACGGCTTAAAATTAATTAAATGTAACGATTTTTTTCCAGAAAATGATGATATTTATTCAATAAACATTTATATTCATTAGTATACACTATAGGGTATATGAACTCAGTGCGGCGAGAGAGATAGCGCATAGCCACTTGCGCACAACATCGCATCGCTCCGTCTCACTCACACACTATTACGTATAGACTACGTATATACATATTTATAGCGTGGCGTTAACGCCATGCTACAACAATCAGGTTCACCTTCGTAAATTCAGTTATATAGCGTAACGCCACGAGCTGTTTACACCACGCCAACGATCAGGTTCACCCTCGCTTATATGTAGATGTTTCACATCAAAATTTTAGAGTGCTTATAACGAAGCACAATATGAAATATAGTACTTGTAGATATTTTAGTTGTATTATATCTTTATAACCGTTCGTGAATTTACAATTATTATCTACACTGCAATTACGTATCGGACGACGCAGTGTAGGACGCTCCCAATAGGTGGACAGACGACTTGATGAAAGTTTCTGGACGTCATTGAATGCAGACGGCACAGGACTGTGTGGTCTCATGAGGAAGGCTTACGTCCAGTAGTGGACCAGCGGACGGCGATAGGCTGAAATGATGATGATGAATTACACTGACTATATATAATTACATTTTATATAGACATTTTCCCATAGTTTCTGTAATAACACGAAGTCAGACTGACGACATCATGAAAGTCGGAAGGAACCGTTGGATGCAAGTGGCACAGGACCGTTGCGAGTGGCATTCCTGTGGGGAGGCCTATGTCCAACATTGGACATCTATAAGTTGATGAATAAATGAATAAAGTTATAATTTGTAATATCTATAACGGCAAAACATTCACGTACTGAGATCGATTACGTCGACCCGGGTCTTGAGCATATACGATGCTCATCATCAAGGCAAGTGCGCAGCGGAGTCTGCGAGGCCCCAGCGTGTACTGCGAGTCACGTGTCGTGCAGCGCGCCGCGACACAGCCACGAGGGATGCGGGAGAGGTGTTTGCCTCTTGAGCGTCTTCGGCGGAATCTTCGGACGAGACTTCACAACCGGGGTTAAGCGATGTTGTTTGTATGGTGTCAATCCGTATCTCGTCACCATCACTACTAAATTACTACTACTAATTTCAATACTAAAATTTGTAATTTTAAACTTGTTAACATGTTGTCATCTTGTAATCCTCGCCTTTTAGAGAACCGATTTTACCTAAATAAACTTAAATTTTAATTTCAGAAACAAGCAACCAACAGAGACAAATTATACCCAAATTATAATTATTTGTGGATCTTACAAACATTATCCTACGTTTTCTTGCCGAATTTTTCTCAGTGTGGCCGCGTTCCGATCCGATGGTAGTATATTAGTTTTATTAGGTTTAAATTAATAAATTGTCATAATAATTACTACAAATTTAATATTTAATAATTATTGACCATAATCAGTATATTTTTTCATATAGAATCATTTTCTTCTTGTACTAGCAATAAATTTGTACCAAAATGTGGGTCAAAATTTATTAACGTCTGTAGCGGGTGGATATAAATATCTGTAATAACGATGACTTATTCGATTTAAAACGTCTTAGTCCGCCCGTGACCATGAACGCTGTAAAATGTTCGAAACGTAAGCAATTAAAAATCAAATACGAACGTGATAAAATCCGTAAAATAGTTTTATTTACAACTAGCAACCCGCCCTCACTTCGCTTCCGTTCCCATTGGAATACCGGTATAAAATACAGCCTATTATATATACGAAAGAATTTTTTAAATCGGTTTGGTGGTTTAAGCGTGCAAGCGTAACAAAGAAATTTACTTTCGTATTTATAATATTAGTAAGGATATGTTATGCTCGCGTAAACATCAGAATTCAATATTATCCTACGTGGAGAAGGAATTCATAACACTCGGCAAAAGAAGTTGGCACTTAAAAAATATTCACCATATTATTAGTCACGAGCGGTTCCCATTCAACAAACATGATTGTTTTACTGTTTTTATAGATAATGGTACGGAGCCCTTCGTGCGTGACTCCGACTCGCACTTAGCCGGTTTTTTGAATAAAATCGAATTGAGTTTTCAAACATGTGTCAAAATAAAATGTTATTTAAATCAAAAATACTAAAGAGTATTGATATCAACTTGGAAGCAAACCACTCACAAAATTACTTGCTACCGCTTTTTAACTCTGTTAGGGGATGAATTTTAATAAAACCCGAAACACATCTTTTATCAATTCTGTTAAAGAATGTTTATGCAAAATTTGAAATAGATTGGACCAAGGAATCTCATTGTCCCATACAAACTTTGCCCCGCCTTTTCACCCCGTTAGAGGTATAATTTTATAAAATCCCTTCATATCGGATGCCTACGTCCCACAAAGAACACACCCTCGAAATTTCAAGTCTCTACGATCAGCGGTTTAGACTGTGCATTGATACCTCACTCAGGACAAAGCATTATATACATAGACTAGCTGACCCAACAGACGTTGTTCTGTTCAAATAAAATAAAAAGAATTCTCCTTGAAATCGACAACAGCACCAGCGGATCCAATTGTGAATCTAAACCATTCTCGAATCTCCCTGAACACACACAAAAAATTTCATCAACATCGGCCCAGCCGTTTAGGAGGAGTTCAGTAACATACACACGTACAAAAGAAATATATATATATATATATATATATATATATATATAAAGATTAGTTACATGCAGAAAATGTTTACTCACTGTTTGTCACTAAGAAATATGTTTCTATAAAATTGAGACGTTAAACTTAATGATGATGTTGACGATGTCATTAGTTTTCACAGCATCTAGTTTAATATTAGCGCCAAGATTAAATATTATAATGTTAGTGAACGAAAGATTAGTTACAGCTCACAGCTTGGGTCATGAAGCAGGTCGTTAAATTACAAATGCTGACTTGCGGATTCGAGATTCAATTCAATATTTTCATGAAAATTTCTTGGTGAGAAGATTCAATTTTAATTCAGCGAAGGTATTGAACCTTTTCCTTATGGTGAAAGAGTAAGAATACAATTCACCACTACTTGCTTTACCCAATGGTGTTGTGAAAAATAACTAAGGGGAACATGCATATAAAACGTCCATAGATGTAAATGCAAGAAAAGGTCCTTGGATAATGTGAGGTCTGTAGACACATCATATTCTTAGTCCTTCATTACACTGGATTCACTTGTCATCAAATTTCGTAACAGAAATAATATGTTTTTGACATGACCTCTGATATCGCTATGAATATTATTTATTCGATGTCCGTCCGTCACGTGTAGTCTTGCTTCATATAAGGTTCTTAACATACAATAAGGATAAAAACGTATTTACGATCAAAGAATAATTGCCACACGTGGACATAGAAACTTTTAGAAAGCCGTTTCAATTGTCCTATCACCTGGACTAGGATAGGTTAGGTTTGTGTGCTGTGTGACAACCAATTTCTCATTCTTATTCGTTTTTATAGAGGTGACATTATATCACCGGTCAAAAAATGTGTACACATATTCCGTTCTCTAACTTTTCAGTTAGAATTGTATTAAAAATTGCACTTCTCTATTATCTAATTTAATAAGACTGGCCATTTAACATGCCAAGTTATTTATAAAATTTATTTACGAGCGAGGACGCTTGAAACGGATTTCCAACAGGTGTTTATTTATCGTTCGTAAATATTTTTTTATATATAATCTTTTTTTTTTTTTTTTTTTATGGGTGTGCTATGGTAAGCGCACGCGCGGTCCAGTCCGTCCGGGGCGATGAAAGGACGGCGCGCGGGCCCATAACCCACCCGTACCCACGTCACCTCGTTGTTGGGCCAACCACCGGAGCAGATGTGACTTGTCGTCAGTGGTCGGCCCGACGGAATACCCTTTCAGGTACCCTCACTTCTCGACATCCTGGGACGTCGGTCGCCATCGCGCGGTTAGCCACACTGCGGGTGACGGACAATTCCCCGGTCCGATCACCCACGGCCTCGGCTAGGGCGGCATTAGGCGCAGATACTCGCGCCTGCGCCGCCCGAGTCGCCGGCGGCGGAACGTGTCGCCGAATAGGAGCTCTACTCGCACACGATCCGCCGCCTCCTTCCGTGAGATAACGGCCTCACAGAAGGCGGCGACCGCGTCCCAGTTCCTGACGCTGACGAGCATCTCCCTGGCGATGGTCGGCAGCGCCAGGTCGGCACCGATAATCGCGACGAGTTCACGGCGCTCTCCCTCCCACGCAGCACACTCCTGGAGCGTGTGCTGCGCCGTGTCCTCGTCGCAACTGCAGTGGTGGCAGGACGGTGTGCTCTCCCTCCTGACAATCTTGTGCAGGTACTTTGCGAAGCATCCGTGCCCCGTCAGCACCTGCACCAGTCGGAAGGAAAGCACCCCGTGCGTCCGCTCCAACCACTTCATCATCCATTCATATATAATCTAGCATGTTAATTGCTAAATTTTAGTAATTTAACTTTTTTTTTATGTAACTTCACGCGCTGGTAATTAATACGCAAAATTGTGACTAAACCATACCCAGATTGAAATAGTTTCTATTTTTCATTAAATAATTTGATCTATGATGGCGGCTACGCAAGCTACCAACACTTGATTGTGGGTGTAGTAAAAGATACTTAATGATCCTTTATATTGGATCTAACAGGTGCTTCACTTAAACCTTTTTTCTTTGCGTGGGAAAATGCAATCTTTAAGCATGTCTACGTCTGTTAGAAGAGATGGGGCCGGACTTAGCGTCGATCAAGTATCAGCACCACTACCAACTAAAAACTTCACCGGACGGGCACATCCGCTGCTCGCGGACTCACCTCAAAAAGGTGTTACTCCCTCCTTATCACCTCAAGTAATGCAGGAACATAAGCTTACCTTCCTCTCCTTTACATCGACCTGAACTAGCTTCATCTGATGCCATCTATTCAATAATAACATTACCGGGCGGGCACAAAACTATTCTCAAAACATTTTACAGTCTACGAAAGAAGAAGGGTATATGTAGTGTCCACCTCAACTTATTAGGATTATAGCAGAATGATGATGTTGGAATCAAATTTTCCTTTATGAGAACAGAAGAATTGGTGAATAGCATTCTTACTTTATTACTTCATTGAAATAGCAAAGCATATTAGCTTTAAAGTTTTTCTTCGCTTGCAGTAATATTATCTGTTTACTAACAAACCGCACTTTTTTTTTGTAGCCACGGTCAGCGTACCCGCTGCCCGGCTTCATCCGGGGCGACAGAGGGGCAGCGCGCGGCCCCGTAACCTACCCATAAAGCACGTCGCCTTCGTCATTCAGCCGACGACCACTGGTGCAGAGTTCCTTGACTTCAGTGGTCAACCCGACGGAATACCCCGAGGAAGCACCCTCTGCCTCACCCATCGATGTCTCCCCGGAACGCCGATCGCCGTTGTGAGATTAACCTCTCCGCGGGTGCCAGACTAAATCCCCGATCCGGTCGGCTTCTGCTAGGGTGACGTCAGGCGCAAATAAAACACCATTCCAACACGTTTATTTACAAAACTAGCAAACCACCCTCGCTTCGCTTCCGTTTCATTCGCCTTACCCGCGTAGTTCCCGTTCTCGTAGGTATACTGAGATAAAATATAACCTATGTTCCTCCCTAACATTATAGTTTTCCATTGGTAAAAGAATTTTTGAAATCGGTTAGGTGACTTAAGCGGTGATAGGTGATCTATCCGTGTGGTGACGGAGTAAGAATACAATTTACCACTCCCTATCTTGCCCGTGGATGTCGTACAAGACGACTAAGGGATATAATATGCACATAAGATCTGTGCAAGAGAAGGAAAACTCGAAATGAAACCCTATACCAACATGTCTGATCAGCATGGTATAGTAGGTCAAATTCCCTCCCATTGTGGAGGAGGCCCGAACCTAACAGTGGGACATGTGTGAGCTGCGATGATGATGATGATGATTTAAGCGGGTAAGCGTAACAAACAAACAAACAATATTACTTTCGCACCTACATACAATATTAGTAAGAAAGTAAGGATGTCCTTTAGTCACCCAAAATAAATACAAATAGGCCTAATAATATATTGTATTTCTACACAAATATCTGCTCATCTATAAACACCCTTACATTATAATAAAATTCTTCTCATGTCTTCTCTGTCCGTAATTATAGTTATCGCATCCGTAATTCTACGTCGTAGGACTACGGTGTAATGCTACGCCGTAGCGAGCGTAGCTGCTCGTAGGCAGCCTGAATATAATAAAAACGTATAGTTAATAAGTGATTTGGTGATTTTTTTTTTCTTTTTTACCATATTTTAGCTGGACTGCTTGACTGGCGTCTCCTCCATAATACGAGAGAATTTGACCTAATATATCACGCTGCTTAGACGACCGTATTACGACCGTATAGATATTTTATAGTTAGTCATCCTTAGCCATCTTGATATGCGAGTAGTAATTAGTATTTTTACTCTGTCAACACTTATGTCTAACTAACCACAGTGGCTAACTCGCAAGACGCTACAAAATAAAGTCGTTATAGTATCACTTATTGTAGTAGATACAATAACGTTATATTATGTAGCTCTTCTTTGCCTTATTTGCAGAGGGGACGTCATTGTTTATATTAATTTTTATAGTCTTATGTTAGTTTTGTTGTATTGTACTTATATATAAAATATGGTTTGTTTTTTTTTTATTATGCGTGTTTTACAAATTCTAGTCGCTAATTTTTACATCTTACTTATCTTATAAATTATTTTTCTATATAACTACTTATCTTAGATTTTACATAGGTGCCTTCTAATTACTTGTACTCGTTATTTCATTTATTACATAATTAATACTTTTCTTTTTATCTCTAATATTAATTTACTCATAGTAATATATTCCTTAATGTTGTGCACGTCTGTAATTGATGTAAACACTAGTTTTAAGCCACTGGAATGTTTTTAGCATATGTTTGTGTTTATGTCGTAGGTGAGCCTTATATAAATAAATAAATATATAAAACTTGTATCTTTAATGTAGATTTTCTGTGCTGTGACGAAGTGAGAATACAATTTGCCACTCCATATCTTACCTGTGGATGTCGTAAAAGTCGATTAAGGGATATAATATGCACATTATATTTATAAAAGAAAAGGAAAACTTGAAATGAAATCCTATACAAATATAATACGTATATAGCATCTATGCAAGAGAAGGAAAACTCAAAATAAAACCCTATTCCAACCTGTATGACTGGCATGGTATAGTAAGGTCAATTGCCCTCCTATTGTGGAAGAGACTCGAGCCCAATAGTGGGATATCATCATCACCGCAGCCCACATACGTCCCACTGTTGGGCTCGGGCCTCCTCCACAATGGGAAGGAATTAGACCTACTATACCATGCTGTCTGGCCAGCATGGTATAAAGTTTTATTCTGAGTTTTCCTCCTCTTGCACAGATGTTATGTGCATATTACATATATCCCTTAGTCGACTTTTAATACATCCACGGGTAAGATAGGGAGTGGTGAATTGTATTCTTAGTCCGTCACCACACGAAAAGTGGGACATATATAAGCTGAAATTATGATGATGAATATTTCAAGCAGATGACTTCATTTTAACTTGATCACTAACTAGATACCAAAAGCACCTTAATATAATGTAAAAATAATACCAAATCATACGGCATCCGTCAAAAAACTTTGAAAATTGTGGTGTCGCAAATATTTATTGCATAATTAAAACACAAATCTCTTTGAAAACCTGCGGCTGTTGCTATTTATATGATAACATGACATTCATAACAAAGTTTTCAACGACGCCGTTATTCAGAAAGTTCAACACATTTGAACTTCACAATATTTTCAGTTAAAATATTTGATTTGTTCCTTTTTTAACTGTCGAAATTAACACGTTCAAAACGTTGGCAATTTATTTAAATACATGAAACTTTAATCCATATTTTGTCATTTAATTTTGGTGAGTCTTGGAAACAGTATTTTATAGTTGAGCGACAAAACACCATCATCGTTTCAGTTAGACACCATCCCACTGTAGGGCTCAAATGTCCTCCATAAATAGAAGGCTAATTGACATACTGTACCGCGCTGGTCAAACGATTTGGTATAATATTTTAAATCGAGATTTCTTTCTCGTGATTGCCATTCGAGAACCTTTCTTCCTCAGCAGTGGTCGGTTCGTCGATCAATGTGACCTGCTCATCGCTACTCCTGCGTGCTAAGTCTCCGTACTATATCGGTTACATCCGCTCTTCTACTGATTTTCATATTTCGGTTTCTATCTCACAGAGAAACCCCGAGCATAGGACACTCCATAACACACTGAACGACTTTAAACTTGGTTATGAGGCCCACAGGGAAAACGTTTACGTGCCGTAAGTCATCACTGGTAACCCACACTGGTCTTTCCAGACACTTAAGTTTCCCAAACGCTGCCCAACCGAGTTGGATTTGTCGGCTGACCTCTTTTTCGAAATTGGATCTACCTAGCTGTTTGTCCACGGTAAACAAAAAGATGAGAATCGCATTGCCAATTAGGACTGGTACAGGAATGACATGGGCATTTAACATGATCTTCGTCTGCTGAGATTGTTGAGCATGCTGCCAAGGTCCTCCAGATAATGCCTATATAAAAAAGCAATTTATATTTAAATGGCTTAATAAATCTGAATGTTAGAACAGTTATTTAAGAACGAACTGTTTTATATACACATATGTTCTTATATATATTGTTACATAGCTGATACAGATCGTAGACATAGATTTAAGATTATCATGGACTATTTGGGAATAACATTCCTGTTTTTCTGGTTAACCACTGTTATAGATAAATTCTTGCGTTTTTCTTGTTATGCCTAAAATGTATTATCGAAAGAGTGTAACTATCATTTATTCATCAGAATCTTTACGTTGTTACGTTAGAGGAAAACATCGTGAGGTAATCTTTCTTCGTCCTATCTATGTTAAAAAAAAACATCTTATAGATAGTAAAAAGGCGTGATTGAGTGAGCAAAGTAGATGAAATTTGATCTAAGGCTTTTTTGAGCGGTATTCATATACTTTTTTTTAAGATAATATTAAGAAGCCAACCCTGCGATAAGGATTTTTTTTTAATTTTTGCAATGATGACTTTTATAGAGAGGTTTGAATGGGTAGTAAATTCGTGTAAGTCGACATGATCATGTGACGTAATACGCTAACACTATATCTGTACCTATGGCAATGTATGTATATCTATGCCGATAGATATTAAAACCAATTCATTTCCGCTTATCGCCGTTCACTGCTGGATATAGGCCTCCCTCATGTTACGCCACAATGTGCGGTCCTATGCCACCTGCATCCAACGACGCCCAGCAACCTTCACCAGGTCGGCCGTCCACCTAGTTCGTCCTACACTGCGTCGTCCGATACGTGGTCTCCACTCGAGAACCTTTCTTCCCCAGCGGTTGTCAGTTCGTCGCGCGATGTTGCCTGCCCATTGCTACTTCAGCGTGCTAATTCTTCGTGCTATGTCGGTTACACCCGTTCTTCTGCGGATTGCCGTATTCTATCTACCACATTCTATCTCGCAAAGAAATCCCGAGCATAGCCCGCTCCATAGCACGATGAGCGACTTTGAGCTTTGATGAGGCCTACATTTAGGGACCACGTTAAAACCAAATTAATGTTAAAAGATTTAGTTTACAGATTTTAATTTAACATCAAATAATTCATTTGATTATCCACAAACAAAAAACTGTTCAAAGTTTTAATTTTTCACTTTCGTCGGTCCTCATAGTCATTCATTTATGCTTTTTTTTCTACATTTTAAAGTGAAACTTTTATTACGTCGGGTCGCCTCGAACTTTTCTGTCCATCTATTGCATGTCGCGTGACGGTCGGCCTTGGAATAGGGTTAAAGGGAAAGGTGCTCAACAGAGCAGCCGAGCCCAATATGGCGGCGTTCGTATCAGCTGACTGTGCATTGTATAGTCTTAGTCATTTGTGCCAGTGCTCCATGCTATTTGTTTGTTTTTTTATTAGTGTTTAATGTAAATATTGCTATTTTTTTTTTTGTAATGCGAAAAAACGTTTCACTTTTACCGCAGTTTCATAAAACCACACAATCAAATTGTTTTTAATATATCATAATCCTTGGAATAATCTTTATGATACGATTTAACAATTATATATGTAACGAACATAAATTACGACCAGGCTCAAAGCAGCCACTTGCGGTTCTCCCAAACGATAAAGTTCATTAACCATTGAAAACTACATTGTTAGTGAGTAACATAGGCTATACTTTAACCGTATATTTCCACAAAAACAAGACCTACGCGGGTGAATCCCGGGAATTTATTCAATTAAAAAATAAATGCAGAAAGCTGCATAATTAGCAAATACGAAAGGTTATATCATTGTATTTCCACGGAGATCTGAATTACGCGGGTGGAAGAAATATTTTAAATGTGAATGTTTGTTAAGATGTTTGGATGTGTATTACTCAATTATGCGTAAACCGTTGATCAGATTTAAATTGGCAAATAGAGTATTTTCTAGATAATATAGAATATATATAACTTGATAATGTGTTCCTATGGGATAGTAGTTCAACCTTGAGAAAGTTAATTTTCACACGGGCAGATACTAGTACATAATAAATGATTTGACTAGTAAATATATAGTACAATACCGTTGGGTAATCGCATATTCAATTTAGTATATAATAAATCAAATTCGAGCACGATAAAAGTGTTCATAAAATATGGTTCTGATGTGTCTATCAATCTTACACGGGCACTTTAGTTCCCAAATGCATATTATAAAACCAATTTGAACTTAAACTTAGTTCTGATATATTCTGAAACGATTTTCAAATGCGTTTATTATTATGGTTTATTTTCAATTCACCACCCCCTTTCATACCCGTGGGTATCGTAAAAAACGACTAAGGGATATATTACGCATCTGACATCTATGCAAGAGATGGAAATCTCGAAACAAAACCCTATACCAACCTGTCCTGTCTGTGACCAGCATGGTACAGTAAGGTCAATTTCCCTCCTATTATGGAGGAGACTCGAGCCCAGTGATGGGACTTGTATGCGCCGAAATGCATTCAAATGAAAAACATATTGATTTTTATTCTAACCGCTTTTAACCTATTGTCTACTTTAGGATGTGTCTTTGCCGCAAAATGACCGTGAATTTTTATACTGCACCGATGATGTAGTAGTTTAAATAGCGATCATTAATGCAGAGTGTAGCAGGATGGTTTCCCAGATGGGATGATTAATTGTAATTATAATTCTGAGTTTAAGTTCCATTCCAATAGTATGTTTATAAAGTCTCTCATCGTCTCGTAATCGTCTTCTCACCCCACGGCTGAGCTTCAGCCTTCTCCTAAATAGAGGGCAAGTAATCTACTATACCACACTGACTACACGTATTGGTATAGAGTTTTATATCGAGTTTTCTTTTTCTTGCATAGATGTTATATGCATAGCATCTCCCTTAGTCATCTTTTACGACATCCACGAGTAAAATATGAGAGATCTAGAGAACTAGAAAAAGAGATTCTAACTAGAGAATTGTAAGAAGGTTGTATTTCGTAACTTACCATTGACCCGTGGGAGCGAGGAATGTACAAATATTAAGAAATCAGACGAAAGTTTAGAAAATATACAAACTACAGAATATTGGCGCCCTTTAGCCTGCGTACGTGATTTCCAATGGGAAATTTAACACGCTTAGAATCGGTAGCACAGCTGGTTATAAATACAAATGCTTTGGAACATCTTGATCTAATCTGTTTATCTAAGTACTAGTTATGCCAGCAATTATGCTTGCTGTTTCGTACCTTTTTTATGTTTTATTTTATTTAAACACTTCAAATATGGTAGAATCACACTGTTGACAGTCGTCTGTCTACAGAAGCTGTCCGGTGTGTCTGGGGTAGTACCACACTCTCACAGAAAATCGACGTCTGAGTGGCAGCTATTTTTTACTGCACTTCGTTCGGTGAGCAAAAAATACGGCATCCCAAATTACGGAAGGTGTTATATTCTACAAAAAAATTGTTAATGTATGCAAACTGTGATTCTAAGAGCAAGATAAGCCCTGACTATTTTGAAACTATTTGATATACGATGTATAGAACTTTAAAATACCCTATCATCTTGAATAATCCAATATAATACATTGATCTTTTCCCATGTGAAGATGGTTTAAAAATACCACCACCATTAATTTTCCGACTATTATTATACGACTATTATAGTTGCCAAAACCGTCGAAATTGAGCCGCAAGAAAGCGAAAAGCAGGTCTTTCTTAGGAAACATAAAATTATATCAAACGCCTATCAAACATCAACACACCATCTGCAATCGCCAATTTACCGCCTCTCACAGCGATTTTATAGGGATGAGAATTTGATGAGGATAATCTTTATCTTTTTATCTTGCTAAATAGAAAAATAATATTTTATCGAAACTAATTTATCATCATTTTAATTAATATACATTCCCACTGCTGAACACGAGCCTCCTCCACAACAGGAGAGAACTCGACATAAACCAGGCTGGTCAGACGAGTTGGTATACCTATAGCAAACCGTCTGACCAGCGTAATAATAACCTTATCATTTTAAGTTTTTTTTCTCTTGCATAAATGTTCATCATCATCTCAGCCCATATACGTCCCACTATTAGGCCACCACGCTGGTCAGACGTGTTGATATAGGGTTTTATTTCAAGTTTTCCTTCTCTCGCATAGATGTTGTATGCGTTCTATATCCCTTAGTCGTCTCGTACGATCACCCACGGGTAAGATAGGGGGTGGTGAATTGTATTCTTACTCCGTCACCACACGGAATGCATAAATGTTATATGCATATTATTGTAGTCTTCTACGACACCCATGGGCAAGCGAGCGGCTGATGAACTGTATTCTTAGTCTATCACTACACGTAGATTAGTTAATCGATCTTAAAGGTTTAGCAATGTTAAAGGCTAAGTGAATAATCTTACCTATTTACAAATATTAAAATAGAAAAATACATATTCCATAATGGTGCTGAGAAATAATGCTCAATATTAAGCATAAAGCATTTTTCGCATAAATAATTAAATCATAAAAAGTTTATTACCAAAGAAAAACTGACTTCGAGCAGTCGCCGTTGTTTTGTTAATACACGTTGTACTGAAGTGTTCCCTTATCTCGTTAAAACTCATAATTGAATCTTTATGAAATTTGAATGAGAGCATTTCAAATAAAAATTTGTAAATCCAACAAAATCTGATAGAGTGGTTAGGAGTGGTAGGACCACACTGTTGACAGTTATCTGTCTACAGCCGCGGGCCGGTCCGTCCGGGGCAGTACCATGCTCTCGCAGAAAATCGACGTCTGAGTAGTAGCAATTTGTTACTGCGCTTCGTTCGGTGAGCGAGAGAGCCGGAACCCCAACTTTCTGAGCGTGATTGCGTGTGGAGGGTTTTGGTGGTGCCCTTGGTATCACCGAGCCTCAATGCACGCATTCACACTCCCTTCGCTTTCTTCGCGGTAGGCAACGGCCTCGTAAAGGTCCATGAGCGGCAGCAACACTTACCATCAGGTGTACTGTTTGCTCGTTTGCCACCGTTTGCAATAAAAAAAAAAAAAAAAAAAAAAAATAGAGTTATGGTCGAATATACTTAAAATAAGTTGGTAAACATTCGAAGTTGTTGTTCTACAACTTATTTTCGAGAGTCAATACAAATCAACCTCCAGCCACCCGAACAAGCCGGTTTCCGAAAACGTTATAGCACCATAGATTTCATCACACTCTCCCTCTTCGGCAAATTATCCAGAAAACCGAGGAGTTCGATCGGCCGCTGTGTATTGCGTTTATGGCCTATGAGAAACCCTTATCAAAACCTTACGGCATGTAAACGTGGTCTTTAAATGTTGGCCTCACAATTAAGCTCAAAGTCGCTCAGGGTATTATGGAGCGGGCAATGCTCGGAAGCTGCGAGATAGAATTCGAAATAAAGAAACCCGTAGAAGAGCGGGTGTAACCGACATAGCACGAAGAATTAGCACGCTAAAATAGCAATGGGCGTTGTTGTATGCAGGCAGCACAGGACCGCACTTTGTAGCAAAACATGAAGAAGGCTTACGTCCATTATTGTACGGCGATAGGCTGAATGATAATAATGATGATGAAACACACGATTAGAGTAGTTCTTCCTTTAGCTTTCCTGTAAATTCACTATCTGTATTATATACACATTGGAGCCTGGCGACTATATAATATGCCTCACTCAATATTCTAATAATGCCAATATGGCGACAGTTTAAAATGTCTAATTACATTTTTCTCTTTGATACTCCAAAAACATTTGACAACAGCAGACAAATAATAAATTTAACGTGTGTGTGTATGTTGATTTATTTATGTGTATGAATTTATGCCGTGAATGGATTGTAAAGTGTCACACACAAACCCAAGAGGTTTAAGTGGCACTATATTTAAATTATGTATTCGTATTTTGTGTTTTGGCAATAAATAAATAAAAAAACAGGCCTTTATTTTCTGAGTAGATTGTTTTTAATTTTGTAATTCATTTTAATGAAATAAAAGCTCCTTATATCATTTTTTATGTCTTATCTCTGTTCATACACGTCCTAACACTAGGCTTGAATATCTTCCACATTGGGAGAGGTCATCTGTGGGTCAATAACCACTAAGCCTTAATGGTCTGAAATAGGGTTCTGTTTCGAGTTTTTCTTCTCCTACATAGATGTTATATGCTTATTATATCCCTTAGTCGTCTTTTACGACATCGACGGGCAAGATAGGGAGTGGTGAATTGCATTCTTACGCCGTCACCACACGGATAGATAATACCCACATATTATATCCCTTAGTCGTCTTTTGCAGGTTAGATAGGAGATATTTTTAAATTGTATGTTATTTGAAAAATAACAGTCAACGTTGTAGAATAAACCACATCCCTAAAGGAATATAACAAATGGATTGCTATGATGATATTGCATACAGTAATATCGAGTATTCTTATTTACGCTCCCATAAAATAGATTACATACTAAAATTGAATATTCAAACGAACTTCAATATTCAAAGCATAAAATATTGAATATCCAATGAATAAAACTGTAAATATTCTTACCAGATACATTCTCGCTGCATTGAATTTATTGTATACAATTTATGTTGCACAAAATACAATATTGCATAATATTTTAGTAAGAATTTTGTAAATTTACGTGTAGTAATGGAGTAGAAAATACAATTTAGCATATCCTGTTTGCCCAAAGGGTGGCATAAAAGATGACTAAGGGATTAAATATGGATATAACATCAACGCAAGGAAAGGAAAACTCGAAAGAAAACCCTATAGTAACTTGTCTGACTAGCGTGGGTCAATTTCGCTCTTAATAGGAGGAGCTCGAGAACAACAGATGACATATTCGTCATCATTTCAGATAATTTGTAAATAAATTAATATACATAAAATATACAGCGTAAATTTATTAAATACCTGTGCTATCGTTTAAAAATTCACTATAAAGCCGAGGATTATCTAAGATTGTATGCTAGATTCCACATCTTATTTTTAGTCACAAGACGTTTATTACTTTTAAGCTGTTGGTCTCCCGATAAATAAATGAGTTATATTAAATTATCCATGTGGTGGCGGGTTAAGAATTTAATTCACTGTTCCCTTTCTTGGAGTCCCTTCCAGGGGTATCGTAAGGCACCTGATGCCGTCCTAGCAGAGGTTGCGGGTGACCGGACCAGGGATTTAGTCTAGACGCCCGCGGAGAGGTTAGCCTCGCGACGGCGATCGGCGTCCCAGTGGGGGACGTCGATGGGAGAGGGCAGTCCCTCGGGGTATTCCGTCGGGTTGACTACTCAAGTCAAGGAACTCTGCACCGGTGGTCGGCCTAACGACGAAGGCGACGTGCTATGCGGGTAGGTTACGGGTGTGCATGCTTACGCCCCTCTGTTGCCCTGGACGGAGTCGGGCGAGAAGTGCGCCGACCGTAACCCACCTCCAAAAAAAAAATGGGTGTCGTAAAAGCAACATGTCGACCTCAAGTAATTGGGAAAAGAGCAGGATGATCGTTATATTAATGGTTTTATTAATATACTAAAACCATTTACAGGTAATTTTTAACACGCTTTGATTAGTTTTACCTGTATAAATATGTATGTATCCATGTATGTAACGGAATCTTTAAACGTCATTTTGCCCCACTTTGAACGAATAGATTTTATTTAAACTTTGCACACTCACCTCCATTGGTCTGCCACGCCGTGACACAAACCTACGAAAAGTAAGAATAAATGCATCTTTCGATAAATCACTTACAGCCTCGAGGTGCAAGCATTTGTATCTTAAGCAAACGAAAAGACAGACATAACATTTTATTAATTTTGAACCACAACCCTTACGATTTAAAATTAAAAATATACCAGCAAAGTCTATGCCGACAGAAGTAAATGGGAAATTTGGCGTAACTCTTTGGGAAGGTAGGTTTCCCATAATAGGCTCTAAAGGCCTTGCCTGAAATCGCCGACACTTGACACAGTAACGAACGGTCTGTCGAGCAAGACGTCGCCCATTTACTGCCCAAATATAATTCCTAATTATGCCCAACAGTAACTGCGGACCAGCATGTAAGTTACGAATATGTTCATATTGGAATATTAAATTAGTAAAACAGTGAGATGCATCTAATAAAATGGGGTGTTTTTTATCGTAACTATATGTAGAAGAATCAATATGACCTGGGTGGTCGTATTGATTCTTCTACTCTCTTATCACATTATCATCCGTACTAAAGAAAGGAGTCAATGATATAAATTTGGATTTGGAGCTTAATGAAAGTCCTTTACTGAGTGTTTTATATTCGTTAGGAAACGACTGTTGCTGTGCCAGACGACACAATCTAAGAAAAGATTTCTGTAATTCACTAGTTTGTAAAATACCATGAATAATAGATTTTTTCAGATTTTTTAGCTTTAAATTATTTGTATATCGCAGCACATGTTCGTATTAAGGTATTATAACTGCTATAATTTTCAAATTTTATAACGAACTGTACTGTCTCTCCTAAATTAATTATTGTAGAAATCTGTTTAATATCTGGTAGGTTATGTATATTAACTTCCCTAGTATTTAGAACAGGCCAAAAATCCTCAGATTGTAATAAGTATTGCGGTCCTGACCACCACAACCCGTTATGTTTAATATCAATAGGACTTACGCTCTAGATATGAGATCCGCTGGATTAAGTGAGGTTGGAACATGACGCCATGGATGTGAATCAGTGAGTTCACAAATTTCTGATATCCTATTAGCGACAAAAGTTTTAAGGGTTTTAAAACTCGCGTGTAGCCATTCTAATACAATACTGGAGTCACTCCAATATGTCTCATTATGTACCTTATATCGCATGAATTTCTAACCATTTTACATAATCTAACAGCTAGGAGAGCAGCACAAAGTTCTAAACGCGGCATCGTTGTCGGTTTAATAGGTGCAACCTTAGATTTGGCACACAGTAAGCCTTACAGTTACCTCATCACTTGCATTCCATCCATCCATCCATCAGCCTACGGACGTCCACTGCTGGACATAGGCCTCCCCACAAGAATGCCATTCGGAACGGTCCTGCGCCATCTGCATCCAACGGTTCCCTGCGACTTTGAGATTGACTGACGACAGTCCACCTAGTGGGGGGGTCGTCCTACGCTGCGTCATCCGATTCGTGGTCGCCACTCAAGAACTTTTCTTCCCCAACGGTTGTCGGTTCGACGAGCGATGTGGCCTGCCCATTGCCATTTCAACGTGCTAATTCTGCGGGCTATGTCGGTTGCACCCGTTCTTCTACTTGCATTCACTGATCGTAAATATATGCAAGCTCCATAGGCGCTGAGAGACATCACAAAAGCAGTGAAGCTATATGAGAATTGACTCATCACAAAGTACATATCTTTTTTTTTTGGGGTGGGCTGCGGTCGGCGCGCTCCTCGCACCACTCCGTCCAGGGCGACAGAGGGGCGTAAGCACGCAACACCCGCAACCCACCCGAAAACCACGTCGCCTTCGTTGTTGGGCCGACAACCGGAGCAGGATTACTTGACATCAGTGGTCGGCCCGACGGAATACCCCCTACTTGGGGTACCCTCCCATCGACCGACGTCCCCCCCTCGGAGTGGACGTCGATCTTTCCTCACGCGGTCGGCCTCTCGGCGGGTGACGGACTAATTCCCCAGTCACGTCACCCGCGGCCTTGGCTAGGGCGGCATGAGGCGCAGGTATTCGCGCCTACGCCGTCCCAGTCACCGGCGGCGGATCGTCTCATCGAGGCTGCGCTCCTCGCGCAGGCGATCCGCTGCCTCCTTCCGCGAGATCACTGTCTCGCAGAAGGCTGCGACCGCGTCCCAATTCCCGACGCTGTCGACCATCGCCCTAGCAATAGCCGGCAGCGTCAGGTCGGCACCGATGATTGCGACGAGTTCACAGCGCTGCACTGCCCAAGCCGCGCAGGCCTCGAACGTATGGCGCGCCGTGTCCTCGTCGCAATCGCAGTGGTGGCAGGACGGTGTACTCTCCCTCCTAACGACCTTGTGCAGGTATTTGGCGAAGCACCCATGCCCCGTCAAAACCTGCACTAGTCGGAAGGAGAGCACCCCGTGCCGCCTTTCCAACCACTGCATCAGCACCGGCCGGAAGGCCTCCACAGTTCGCGAACCGAGACCTCTCCAGCCGGACTGCCCAACGGGCAATGACGGGCGGTGAGCTCCCTTAACGAGACCACACCGCCCTCCGCTCGCACCCCCGTCACCCGCCGATACAATCCGGCGAGCATTTCCGCCTCCAGGTCTCACGGGGGAGTCCCGGCCAACAGGCACGCTGCCTCCGTCGCCACAAAGTACACGTCTGGGTATTTTAATAGTATTAAAAATAGATAGGGAATCAATAAATTTAGACCAGTTTATAGAAATATTTTCAGGAATAGGATCATCCCAACCTAATTTCTCCAACCATAATTGTGGCAATATTATTTTCGTTTGCACTACACACAGACTAAGTAAGCCTAAGGGATCAAAAATTTTGTACACGTTTGACAATATTGAACGTTTAGTTTGAGTTTTATATTTATGTGATGTAGGAAATTCAATAGGAAAATATAATGTATCTGTTAGTGGCTCCTAACCTAGTCCTAAAGTGCTAGAAGATTCGCTGAGCGTCAAACTTTCACTAATATTTAAATTTATCGAATCAAAAATGCTAGGCAAATTAGTCTTTAGTTTTCTAAGATTGAAACAACCTAAGTGCCTCTGTAACACCATGAAGTATATACTTCAAAGATTTCTTGGCATTTGTTGAAGTTATCAGGTCATCTACATAAAAATCATGTTGAATAATGTTTCTAATCGTTTCATCCGAACACTCCTCACCAAGCTGCTATAAACAACGCATGCTTAAATAATAATAATAATAATAATGATTTATTGCCACAAACTGGTATATACAAAAATAAAGTGCAAATGGATATACAAGAAAATTTAACATTAATTTGATGTTCTGCTGATACTTAAAATAGGTAAACCTGTGCTATAAGTATCAGCAACCTTCCAGTATCACTTATTAATAATCTTATACAGATGATACTCAACAAAATTAAAATAACACAGTAGGCAATAAAAGATAGAAAATATAAAATTAATATAGGTATGGTATTAGTAGTAAACCTTCGTGTGCGTTTGTGTGTGTTTGAGTGTGTGTGTGTGTGTGTGTGTATGTGTATGTGTGTGGTGTGTATTTGTGTGTGTGTGTGTGGTGTGTATTTGTGTGTGGGTGGGTGTGTGTGTGCGTATGTGTGTATATGAATGAGTGTGTTTGTCCCATGATGCATTCACAAGGCAGGTGTTTATATCCGAGTATGTTTATAGAATTGGTCGAAGAAGATTTTCCGTGTCATGATAGTCTAGCTTTAGGAGCCACTCAGTTACGATCTTTTTACATTCATAATTATTTTTGTGATTAATATTCAAAATCTTATTAACTTTAGTATATATGAATCGTCCAAGGAAACAGTAAAAACGCTCTTTGAAGGATGTTCTGGGTGAATTTCAAAAGCTCCAATAAAATCTTCATTTCCGTGTATTTTTCATTCTTCAACTTTAGCACAAGAAAAAATAGTGTTTATTCAAGTTTTTGATAATATATGTATTCCTGCTTAATATCTAGCAGATAGTGTAAAAAACTAACAAGATATACAAGATTAAAAATTTTGTGCCACGGTGATGAAACATGTGCGCACGGCAATGAAACAAGCGTCCACAGCAATGAAAGAACTGTGCCACGGGAATGATAGAATCAATCCTTATGAAAAAATGATATGTTTTATAAAATATTTTTATCTGAAATAGATACATCCCTGTCTTTGAGAGGGAAGGGCATACACAGCACACCACACTTTTTTAGCCTCTTCTCAATAAGCTTTTCGCGTCAGAGTAAAATTAAACAGAAAGTTAATAGAATCAAAGCAACACAATCATTTATTTAAGTTATTTCACACAAAAATTAACAGAACAGAAATTAACAAATAATAAAATTCTTTTTTAAAGTATGCAATAGCTTTTGCTAACAATTTATACTTAACACAACATAATTTTTCAATTTGCGCTGAATAAATAAGTAACATTTATAAACATCTAAACAAAGCGTAGGGTCAGCCTAAACATCTAATCACACTTAGTATCAACATAATTATATAATATTTTTTTAGCTTTTCCCTATTAAATTTTGTAATACAGACTTACAGATATGGATTCAACAAGCTTACACCCTTTGTTTATGGTTCTTTATTAGAGATATGCTGTAACAAGATAGATTAACCATACAAAAGGGTGTAAACTTGGTAAAAGTCCAGCATTTTCCAGTAAAAAAATCTTGCTAAAGAATAAAAATTTCTAACTTACATCTAATTAACACTAACAAGATAGCTCTGTTAAGAGAAATATCAGCCTTTCAAGTTCACTTGTCTCATTATTATTAAATTATCTATAGGTATATACTTCTATATTAACTTAGATCACAAAGATATATTTTTGCACATCACGAATCAAAATAGTTACCTGTTAATAAAATTGTACACTGTAAACTGTAGCAAATAATATGCATTTTCAATACATACATTACTCTTATAAAAATATCAACCTTTCAGGTATTATCATAACGCTTAATCTAAGAACGCAAGTCAATATGAGTGTATGGCACTAGAAAATTCAGCCTTTCGAGTTTAACTTACAGCTAACTTATCCTACTCTGTATACTTTTATTAAGTAAATCATAAAATTAGGAACGTTTTTGGTGGTCTAAATTATTCATGTAACTAAAGCAAAATTATATTTAGTCAGATACATACTTTAATTAAAAATTTTAATGAGGTCATCCTCAGTATCGAGTATTTTTAGTCTTTTTTGGTTTTATTTCAAAAATCTCTTCGACGATATACTTCTTTTACTCAAATTAATACCGATCAATTTGAGTAAAAGAAGTGGATTTTTTTTTTGGTTTAATATTGAATATGATGATACTATCATCAGAATCACTACTTAAGTCTACATTTGATTTTTTTGATGTTTTTGTATGGTCTTTCTCCAACGTACCAGAGGTTTCCAAATTTTTTAAAATTTCAGAGTCAACATTAGATAAGAATGAGCACGATGGCACACTTGTAGCACCACTACAGTTCAAATTAATAATGTCATAATTTTCTAAAATTGTACTATCAAACTGAGGAGGAGTTTTTGTTGTAGAAGTTATTGGTTTGTGAGCCAATGCAAGTTTATCAGTTAATTTGACTGGACGCATATTACGGGAAGTTTTTGGTGTATATCTAGTGCAGTTTAATGAACGTGCAAGAGGAGTTGCAAGAGGTATCTGGGGTTTAGTTGAAAAATCATAAAATCCTAAGTGATTACCATGAGGGCATTCTTTGACATTGTTTAGACATTCAATGTTTGTGCAAGATAAACGACGCAGTGCTAAACGGTTGCCTGATTCAGCAGCCCAGACAACTTGGTGGACTTTTAATGTACCTGGGAAAGGTTTCAAATTGTCAGGTAGTAACCAGTCCTTTTCAGTGACCTGATAATCTTCAACGAGTTTTATTTAATATATTTTTTTTTTTGTTTTTCCCAGGCCCAATATACAACTTTTTCTGAGTTATCAATTTCTTGGTATATTAGATGTCTGTTTTTGCACGTAGTACATTTTCTCTGTAGACACTCTAAGTTATAAATGTCGCAACACATGCTCTTAATAACCTCACTTGTCGAATTTTCTTTTATGAAATTATTCTTTTTTAGAGATTCCGTTAGGAGATCCATGTTCTCGTGTTTTTCACACAAGCATGTGTTGCGCATATTTAATTTTGGTTGTACCACCCAAAAAGGTTTTAAACGTGAGAACGTTACATAGCTAATAGGTGGATAGCCAGACTCTATGTATTTTCTGTGTAAATTTTTTATAGTGTCTGTCATTAAACGTTTCTGTTTCTTAGTTCCATTTCTTGTTATCACGTCTTTTTTTCCTGGACACATGCTCGAATTTTCATCTTCTTCATAGAATTTTAAAACAATTTGACGGATTCGTGTTTGTTTTTGGTTACTTGTGTCTCTTTTATTATTTAAATCTATCGCTGACTGTTTTTCTTTCCTTTTATTGGCAGCTCCATCTTTTCCTTCCTGAATAAGTCTTTCAAACCGTTTCTTATATAAGTTCCTTTCGCGGACAACTTGAGCAAATTTTTTTTGTAACGCAACGAGTTGAGAATGCTTAGATTTTTGGTATCTACGAAATTTTTGTTGCAAATCATGTTGAAATTTTAAAGTGGAAATAGAAGAATTCGATGCTGGGCTATCAGGACGTAATATAGAATCTATACTGACGTTTGGTGCTAGTTGCGGTGATCCTTGAGGTGTGTATTTTGGACTACTTGTGGCCAAAAAAATTGAGCTACTTACTCCAACCCTCAAACTGTCACAGTGATTCCAGTTTGGATTTAAAGATTCAAGACGCGAACTACGTCTTGTTAGAGGTGTCAACAGCATGTTATCATTGGAAGCTAGTTGAGATAACCCAAAAGTCTTTTCAGTTGGCTCTGTTGGTGTTTCAGCATATTCAACATCACAGTTGACATTTGGATGTGTGTTCTTACGAAGAATTGCTGTCTTTTTTCTATAAGAAGCAAGTGCACTGACCAAGTTTTTCTTGCGAAGATTCCGAAGTTTTTGCGAAGTCATTGCACTTCGAGGTATAACTACTCCTGCAGCCTTCTTTTTTACATACCTTTCTCTTTCTTTTCTTAAGTACTCCTGTTCGGTACCAAACATTTTTATATTAGTTTAATAATTAAATCCATGTAGGGTAGTTCTGATTTTGTGGTTCGCGGTTGGCTCGGAGCCAGCCGCCACTTTCACTTTAACTTTCACTTTGGTACGCGGATGGCACGGGGCCGGCGCGCCGGCCGGCCCCGGGGTCGTTTTGTTTCCGCCCTTTTGGTTACTTTTACTTTCACTTTTTGGTTCGCGTTGGAAGTAACGGTCGCGTGCGCACATATTTTGTAATTGCTATGTCTTTTGTGGACTAAGCCGTGAAATCGTGGTATTTGTAATATTGCGCGCCACCCTTTGTTTTGTGTACCGCTTATGTACGCGAGTTAATTAGAATTAAGTATATATTTGTGAACATTAAATTGTGTGTACGAGTAGCAAGCCTGAGTCCTTGAAGTGTACGAGGCCGTTGTCATCACCGCGCTTTTGGATACAAAGCTAAGTAACCCCTCAGTTAGTTTCTATTTGTCTGGCCAGACCGAACGCTGAGTTAGGTTACGTTATAGCTACCTCCGCGGTATCTACTCGTAAGTGTTAAAATCTGTTCTTGTACTATCATTTAAGAGAACTTAAAATAGCCTTGCGTAATCGCAAGCCAATGTTATTACCCATTTGATATCCCTCACTGGCCTGGTGTCCCCTTCCACTGCGCATCCTAGGTCAGTAGGGAACGGTAATGAACATATTTTCTGGTAGCAGAGCGTGGTTCTAGTGAATCTAGTAATTTTGTTTGGTATTGATATCTACAAGTGCCCGTGTTGAAAAATAAATCGATATATAATTACTTGAATTTTACGTATTACGGCCCAGTTTAATAAATAGTCTGGTGTATAAAGATACACATTAAATATTTGTGTGATTGATCATTTGTGTACTTATTGTCATTAGTTATTAAAAATATCATATAAATAAGTTCACTGCAACATTTGAAATTTTGAATATCATTGTTTACTTAATGTGCCACAGAGTAATAAAATAATTTGCGTAGTACATTGTGCCACAGAGTAGTGCAGTCTCGTGATTGAATGAACGAATGACTTGAACTGTATAGACAATTAGTTTAATATTATTTTTGCGTTTTGTTTATGGTACTTATACAGTAAAATATTAACGTTTCCTTTTGCGTAATAATTTAAATATTGTTCAATTTTGTAATTTGTATTTTTTGATTGTTGTTTCAATTGGTTGATTTATTTAGTTGATTATATATATATTTTTTTTTTGTTGGAATTTAATTATTTTATTCGATTATTATGGCTGCTTTTGCTAGCGCTAAGGACTCGGCAGGTAAGCTGCGCTCTGAGTTGAGATGGTTCTCGACTGCAACCGCCTTGGTTGATAGGTCTGATCGAAATGAGTCTCTCCTGGATAGGTACAGCAAATTGGATACGCGCTTACAATTTGTTGATGATGTGTACCGTAACTTCAACACAAAAATTTTAGATATTTCTGATGAAGATTACCCACAACCGTATCGTGACTTGGTACACGCGGATTATGACCAGATCATGGATTATGCAGATCGAATCTCACAGCGTGCTAGGGAAATTTCCGCGTCGAAAAGGGGTGAGTCTCCCGCGTCTAGGGATGTGAAACCTTCTACGTCGGGCTTATTGAGTAAACTGCCCACTTTGGACCTGCCGCGTTTTGATGGTCGTTTGGACCAATGGCTAGGTTTCATAAATTTGTTTGAGAGCTTAGTCCACGCGCGTTCTGACTTAGGCTCCGCTCAAAAATTGGCCTACCTGTTCTCCGTGTTGGAAGGTGAAGCGAGAGGTTTAGTTCAGCACCTGGAGATCAATGATGGAAACTACCTAGTGGCACGTAACCTTCTCATAAAGCGTTACCAAAATAAGCGTTGCCTGGCAGATACACACATTGGTCAGCTCTTGGGTCTGCCAGTGGTATCTAGGGTCTCGGCTTTAAGGTCCGACTTATTGAACCCATTGATGATTGCGATCAACGCACTGGAAAGGTTAGACCTTCCGGTGAGCACTTGGTCATATATGCTGGTGCATATTGTTTTGAAAAAGCTTCCTGCGGAACTTAGGGCTCGTTTCGAGCAAAAATATGGAGGTGATGATGCAACTCACTTGCCTGCTTTTGATGACCTTAAGAAGTTTTTGGAAGACGAGTGTAGGATGGTAGACATGACGGTCGTTGACAGGTCATTTGGTCAACAGTTGCCGCGGTCATCGGCTCCGACCCGCAATCACGCCTTTAGAAGGCCAGAGGTTCGTCACCCACCACGTTTTGCTGCTGTACAGTCGCGACCTGAGTGCACCTATTGCAAGTCCCCGAGTCATAAAGTTGCCAGTTGCTCAGATTTCACTGCGCTGCACGTGGCCTCACGTAGGCGTTTGGCTAAGGCTCGAGGTTGGTGCTTTTCTTGCTTGGGAAACCATTTCCAGCGCGATTGCCCTAATCCTCGCCCATGTACGTACTGCGGAGGCCAGCATTTGAAACTTCTTTGTGCGAATAATAATGGGATTGGTCGTGAACATGAACGTCAAGTCTCACCTACGGGTAGTTATGAGCGAAGGCACCGGTATGAAAACCGCAGTTCGAGACCTAGTCGCTCACCCCCGCGCGTCGTAGATTCTGCCGCAGCGAGGCGCCCACAAGGTCAATGCTCGCCGTCATCGGAAGCCCGTGGTAAGAGTGATAACCACGATTCGCGCCCGTATCGTCACGGGCGGGTACCTACCTTTGATGACGCTTCCCGGGAACATGAGAATCACCCGCTGCCTAGACGACATTAGGAACACGGCGCCTCCCCCCGTCATGCACCACCCCCGTTTGAAACCGTACTCCTACCCACTGCTTCTGTAAGGGTCTGGGGACGGACAGGTGCCTCTGTTGTGGTCCGGGCAATTCTGGACACAGGCTCTCAGGGGTGTATAGCGTCTTCTTGGTTGGTGGGGCAGGTACGCCTAAGTATGCGTGATTTTCCTCATGTCACTAGAGGTGTTGGCAACGCAGTTGTGGCCAATGTTGAAGGCCAAGTATTATGTGCGTTCTCTCCTATAAACTCGTCAAGCCCATTGTTTGAGTGTTCAGCCATTGTTATGAACAATATTTTGGGCACCCATCCGGAGAAGCAGTTGTCTCCGTATGCTATTGGTTTAGCGTCGGGTTTGAACTTGGCAGACCCCAAATTTGGTATACCTGGATCGGTCGATTTGTTGCTAGGCGCCGATGTTCTGGGAAACATATTCTTGGGTAGCATTCAGGTCATGCAACCAGGAGGCATGGTAGCCATCCCGACCATATTTGGCTCTGCACTGATGGGACCAGTCCTCACGGATACCCGTCTTGACATTGGCTTGATGGTAGGCTCTGCTCTCTCTGATGCGGTTCAGAGGTTTTGGGAAGTGGAAGAACCACCACAGGCTCCGCGCACTGATCCGGAGCATGAGGAGTGCGAATTGTTTTACCAAAACAATACGAGTCGCCTACGTACTGGTCAGATTATGACTCGATTGCCGTTTCTCGCCGTACGGCCACCACTTGGCATCTCGCGGCCTGCTGCTGAGAAACGACTATTGGCTATGGAGCGCCGAATGGCTCGAGATGCTCTCCTAAAGGAGAAATACATTGATTTTATGCGTGAATATGAGGAGTTGGGACACATGTCTGTGTCGAAATTAGATTGGCAAACAGTGGATCACTTCTTTCTACCGCATCATGCTGTAATTAAGGCATCAAATGGCAAATTGCGTACAGTATTCGATGGTTCTGCGCAAACTTCAACGCGTGTATCGTTGAACAATTGTTTGCATGCTGGTCCTAAATTGATCAAGGATCTCTGTGACGTCATCACTCGGTTTCGTCGACATCAGGTTGTATTTGTGGCTGACATAAGGATGATGTTCAGACAGACGATTATTCACCCGGATGACCGTCGGTATCAGTTGATTCTATGGCGTGAAAGCCCCCAGGATCCCATGGTTGTTTATGAGCTCAATACAAACACGTACGGGTTAAAGTCAAGCCCCTATTTGGCTATACGGTCTCTGTGGGAGCTCGCGGACCTGGAGCGCTTAAAGTTTCCTCGCGCAGCCGCGATTTTGAAAGAGGATTTGTATGTCGATGACATTTGTACTGGTGCACCCTCTGAGAAAGAGGCCATCCTTCTACGGGATGAATTGATAGGCATCTTAGCCACCGCGGGCTATGAGTTACGGAAGTGGATATCCAACTCACCTGCGCTTTTGAAGGGACTTCCGGATGAACATCAGCAAGATCCGCATTTGTTCGAGAATATCGAGAACCCTGCTATGATGACTGTTCTCGGCATTCAGTATAAACCAGCCCCAGACATATTCACTTACAATGTTGACTTAGAGTTGCCGCGCATTTGGACTAAGCGTTTGGTGCTTTCCACGGTTGCAAGAACATTTGATCCAAATGGTTGGATATGTCCCGTCATATTTTGGGCTAAATGCTTTTTACAAAGGCTTTGGATGGCAGGACTAGGCTGGGACGAACCTCTTCGGGGAGCTTTGTTGGAAGACTGGACCAAATTTGTATCCTCACTTCCTGCGATCAATGAGGTATCGATCCCTCGTTCTATGCTTCCTCCAGGAAAGTACCAGGCAACTCTGCATGGTTTCTCGGACGCCTCTGAACGGGGTTACGCCACTTGTGTATATTTGCGTACGGTGGGTTCTGACAGCCAAGTAAAGATCTCACTGGTCATGGCGAAGAGCAAGGTGGCACCCCTACGGACTGCTTTGACAATCCCTAAACTTGAATTGGCAGGGGCTACTCTGCTTGTGCGTCTTCTTAATCACGTGTCGAATTTGTTGCGTCATACTGTGAACATTAGCACCACTTACGCGTGGACTGACAGCCAAATTGTTTTGTGCTGGTTAAGGGCTTCAGTTCACACCTTAGAGGTATTTGTAGCGAACCGAGTCTCCCAAATTCAGAAATCTGAGACTCCCTTGATTTGGAGGCATGTGCCTGGTGAGCTTAACCCAGCTGATTGTGCATCTCGGGGTTGTACATCCCCCGCCTTGGTAACACACTCCCTTTGGTGGGGACCGGAATGGTTATTACGCTCAGAGTCTGAATGGCCACTGACGCCGGTTTTGGACGTAGGTCCGTTGCCTGGATTGCGACTGCTCGCTGTTGAGGGGCGTGCTTGTGAATTCGATCCAAATGTCTTATTGAATCGGTATAGCTCCCTCGATAAATTAGTAAGTGTAACAGCTTGGATTAAGCGCTTCTATTACAACTGTAAGCACTTACGGAACAAAAAATTAGAGGCTTTTCTATCACCACAAGAACGACAGGAGGCTTTTTGCCATTGGATACGTGTGGTACAGGATACGTATTTTGAAAGGGAGATTGAAATTTTGAAAACTGGTAAGGCTAAACTAACAGGAGCCTTGCGTATGTTGAGCCCCTTTTTGGACAACACGGGTATCTTACGTGTTGGAGGTCGCCTCAGAAACTCTAGTCTACCCTACGGTAGTCGGCACCCTATATTGTTACCCAAGCAAGGTCATTTTGTGCAATTGTTGGTGACGGACCGTCACATTAGAAATTCTCACGCTGGCTGTAACGCCTTATTAGCCATATTGCAGCGAGAATTTTGGATTTTGTCTGCTCGAAGAACGATTCGCAGTGTGGTATTTCGTTGCATGCCTTGTTACAGGCTGAAGGCTAGTACCATGCAACCCTTGATGGGTGACCTCCCTTCTGATCGTGTCAGAGAATCGAGGCCGTTCGCCGGTGTAGGCACCGACTTTGCAGGTCCTTTTTTGGTTAAGACTTCAACTCTGCGAAATAGTAAAACAGTCAAGGCCTATTTGTGTGTCTTCGTATGTCTGTCAACTAAAGCGGCGCACCTTGAATTAGTGTCATCCCTCTCCACCGAGGCATTTGTTGCGACACTTGATAGATTTGTTTCAAGGAGAGGACTGCCTTCTTTGATACGTTCGGACTGTGGCACAAATTTTAAGGGAACCAATAATTATTTGAAAGATGTACATGATTTTTTAGCCAGCAATCACACAAATATTGGTAATAAACTAACCAGTCGTAGTATAACCTGGAAATTTAGTCCGGCAGCATGCCCACATTGGGGTGGTATTTTCGAAGCCGCAGTTAAGGTTGCTAAAGCACATTTGCGACGAGTTATTGGTGAGTCTGTACTCACATTTGAAGAACTCGCAACTGTGTTTTGTAAGATAGAGGCCGTAATGAACTCGCGACCGTTGTGTCCGATCTCTTCAGACCCGAGTGACTTGGAGGTTCTCACACCGGGTCATTTTTTGATTGGTCAGCCACTTAATGCTTTGCCTGAGTACCCCTTTGTTGATGTGGGATCAAGTCGTCTCTCGCGGTTTGAGTTGGTCCAACAGCTTGCTCAAAGCTTTTGGAAGCGTTGGAGCTTAGAATATCTTCATGTTCTCCAGCAGCGCGTTAAGTGGACTGACAAGACTAATCCACCTCGAGTTGGTGACCTCGTTTTGATAAAAGATATCAATTTGCCGCCACTATGCTGGCGTCGAGGCCGAATTTTAAATTTAGTATATGGCGCAGATAATGTGCCTCGTTTTGCTGAGGTTCAGGTGGACGGTTCGGTACTGAAGAGAGCGGTAGCAACATTGTCCCGTTTACCAATTGATTAGCGGCCAGGTAGACCTGTCCGAGGCGGGTAGATGTTCGGTACCAAACATTTTTATATTAGTTTAATAATTAAATCCATGTAGGGTAGTTCTGATTTTGTGGTTCGCGGTTGGCTCGGAGCCAGCCGCCACTTTCACTTTAACTTTCACTTTGGTACGCGGATGGCACGGGGCCGGCGCGCCGGCCGGCCCCGGGGTCGTTTTGTTTCCGCCCTTTTGGTTACTTTTACTTTCACTTTTTGGTTCGCGTTGGAAGTAACGGTCGCGTGCGCACATATTTTGTAATTGCTATGTCTTTTGTGGACTAAGCCGTGAAATCGTGGTATTTGTAATATTGCGCGCCACCCTTTGTTTTGTGTACCGCTTATGTACGCGAGTTAATTAGAATTAAGTATATATTTGTGAACATTAAATTGTGTGTACGAGTAGCAAGCCTGAGTCCTTGAAGTGTACGAGGCCGTTGTCATCACCGCGCTTTTGGATACAAAGCTAAGTAACCCCTCAGTTAGTTTCTATTTGTCTGGCCAGACCGAACGCTGAGTTAGGTTACGTTATAGCTACCTCCGCGGTATCTACTCGTAAGTGTTAAAATCTGTTCTTGTACTATCATTTAAGAGAACTTAAAATAGCCTTGCGTAATCGCAAGCCAATGTTATTACCCATTTGATATCCCTCACTGGCCTGGTGTCCCCTTCCACTGCGCATCCTAGGTCAGTAGGGAACGGTAATGAACAACTCCTCTCGTAAAACAGGGTCGCTTCTTAATTTTTCACGTCGCTTTTGTTCGGCCAACCTTTTTCTTTCCTTTCTCTCCTCTTCAGACAGTTTCGGTTTAGGCATCTTCGCTTTCTAAAAATAATCAATCCATTACTAAGTTTATAATTAGACTGTAATATATGTGTGTGCGTGTAAGTGAGTGTATGCATGTCTATCGTAATATTTGAGTGTCTATTAACGTGGAAATATCTTTTTGTTGTTGACTGTACTGTACAGATTGTTTCTTTTCTTAATCATACCATGGCGATGAAAACATAAGTCACAGAAATGAAACAGCTGGTCATGGCAATGAAACTAAATTGTTTTAAAAGGCATGGCAATGAAAATTTTGATTCATCGCCGTCTCTTTTTTTCATTACCATAGCAAATTTTGGCCATGGTAACCACGGCAATGAGAGCACGGTGATGAAAATCAAGGCAAAAACATCATGTAATCAAAAATCTATTAATAATTCACAGTAATTAACACATCACAAATAAACACGAGATAAATGGCATTCTGTTATTTGCTTAATCAAGAGGATAAACTTATTAAATAGAAGTTAGACCTATCCACGGCGATGAAAGTAAAAATGTCCGGTAATATAAAAATCGAATACATACATTTGTGGCGCGAAAACGAAGGCACATATGCACGTCATTCCTCGTCGAGCACCAAGCGACACTGCTAAGCAACGTATAGCACACAGGGGTGAGGGACGTAAGTCGTAAGATGAAACATTATTCTTAAATATATTTAGGACTCGGCGATGAAAGGTCGTTCTAGGACAAATGCATTTCTATTAACCATTCGTTGTATTGTTGAAATATATGAAGAAATGTATTTCGTAACAATACTTTAACTATTCGCGTATCAAATAAAACTAGGTTTTAATATAAATAACCAAAAGATTGTCATCAAAAATGTATAATACACGTCAAGGTGATGTGTGGACAAACACGGCAATGAAAGATTTAGAGGATTATTTTTTTTTTTAGAGCATCTGTTAATATTAATTAATTAAATATTTAGTGCCACACATAGATTACTATTTCACCTAACCAGAAAAAAATGTTAGAAAATTAAAACTGTGTTTTATAGTACCGATTTCATTGATGCCATGTAATTTTCGTTCCCGGGAAATTCACCCTTCTGTGTCTTTCAGATGGTGGAAGCTTAAACTTGCGTGGCGCATATCTTGGCGTTGAAATATGATGGTGCGATTTATAAAGCAGTGCATGTTGTTTTAATATTATATTTAAAACAAATAGTTGACGCACTGTTAGGACTTCACAATACTCATATAGGTCTTTTGTAGGATACCGGAATGGCTTAAACGTGGATACTTTTAACACAGCTCTTTGTGCACGTTCAAGTTCGATCATTTTTGATTTACATGCACCACCCCATGATAAAATACAGTATCCTAGTAAAGATTGACACAGCGCATAATAAACCATCTTCAGGATTATTGGTTCGGCAATGTGCCGGAGATTTTTGAATATGAAGATGATTTTGCGAATTCTAGCAGTTAGTAATTCGATATGCTGCACAAAGCTCATTCTTTCATCGATAATTACGCCTAAGTACTTAATGGTAGTAGAATGTTCTAATTTAGGACAAGTACAAGGAAGAACACTGCTAATAGCGTGTCTATGTGCAGTAATGTAATGTTGTTTTAGATGCAATTCTTTAACTTTTTTAATGCTAAATGTAAGATATTTAGTTTTGTCAACATTAAGTGACAAAGTGTTATGGCCTAACCACTCAGTTACTCTATCAAATCCGCTTTGTGCAAATTTAAAAACGTGTTCCCATGTAGAGCCTGTAAAAATCAATGCAGTGTCATCTGCGTATGCCAGCAACTTGCCATTGGTAAGGTCTAGTTTACACATGTCGTTTACATACACTAGAAAAAGCGTGGGACCAAGAATACTTCCCTGTGGTACGCCGTATTCGACAGGAAGATCCTTACTAACGCAATCACCAACTTGAACGCACTGTGTTCGGTTTGACAGATAGCTTTTAAACAATTTCAACTGTTGATCCCTGACTCCAATACGCTCTAATTTAAGAATCAGTTTGGGAATGGAGACCGTGTCAAATGCTTTAGCCAAGTCCAGGAAGACTGCAATGCTTTTCTTACCTTTATCCAAGGCTTGAACAACATAGTCAGTGAGTTCATGTACAGCGTCATTAGTAGATTTCTTATTTCTAAATCCAAATTGATTTTGAGAAATTAGGTCATTATCTTCTAGGTATCTTTTTAATCGATTGTTCATCATTTTTTCTAATACCTTGGACAAAGATGGCAAGATAGAGATTGGTCTATAATTATTGACATGGTCTGCATCCCCGCTTTTATAAATAGGATAAATAAGTGCCTTTTTCAATAAATCCGGAAAGATTCCTGTTTTTATACACAAGTTGAATATAAATGTTAGTGGCGTTATAAAATAATTCCTATATTGTTTAATTATATTAGAAGACACACCATCAAATCCAGTAGCACAATCACTGCGCAGTTCTAATATTAATTGCTCTACTTCTAGCTCGTCAGTGTCCAAAAATACAAATGAATAAGGCAATGTATCCATCAATATATTGGCAGAAGTATTACTGGGATAATTTATTGTAACTTCATGGACAATATTTTTGCCAGTAGTTACGAATAACTTGTTAACTTCGTTAACAGATTCAATATCGGTTCTTTTGATTTTTAATAATGGACTAGCAGAAATATTCTTTTTCGTGGTATGTGTTACGTTTCTAATTACTTGCCACATCTTTTTTGGATTTGAAGTAGCCTTGTCCAACTCATCTCTCTCGTACTGCCTTTTAAGTTTTTTAATAATATTATTGCAATAATTACGATATCTTTTGTATGTGATATTAATGTCATTGTTGGGTGTTCTTTTCGCTTTTAAATACATATTGTCTCGATTACGCATACATCTTAATAGCCCCGGTGTGATCCAGGGTTTCATAATTCTTAAGCGATGTGGCAAGGTGTAAGATATGGTGCTAACTTGAATGGCCCGAGAAATTATGTTAATGAAAAAATTAAGTGCAGTATTTGGATTGGTACATTGGTAAATGTCTGTAAAGTCGGCATTTTGCAATTGTGTGTTAAGTGTGAAGTAGTCAATTTTATTTTTATTTTTATGTGTGCTATCAATTTTAAATTTATCTAAAGTCAGTAGTACCGCATTATGGTCTGTAACGGTAGAATCTACAACTATCGTCGTAGCTTTATATAATGTTTTAAGTAATACATGATCTAGAGATGTTTTATCATGAGTAACTAAGTTATGGCCTGGCAACAGACCGTGACTAGCATTAAGATTCAAATACTCTAATGTTCTACTATCCATGTTGCCACCTGAAATATCTATATTCAAATCACCAATAACTATTAAATTACTATAGCTTGAATTTTTAGTGAGAACATGATCTAAAGAAGAAAGAAAGTTTGTTATATCTTTGAATGATGGAGATCTATATATTGCAATAATACAAATGGCTTTTCCTATGATTATTTGAATGCAATTGGCATCTGCAATATTAATTTCAGATACGGAAACATCAGTAATATTGTTTTTAATATACACCACCACTCCGTCATTTTTGTTAATTCTTTTAGTAGTTGCAAAAGAGTCATATCCCTCTAGAATAGGAATGATGGGGTTGCACGACAACCAGCACTCCGTAAGTAATATAATATCTAGCGAAATAGACATTCGAGTCATTAATACTTCAAAATTATGAATGTTGGCCGATATACTTCGAATATTTTGCGTTAGTATTTTTAGACAATTAAGGGTAATTATTTTTTTACAGTTTTCTGGCTCTGCTCTATAAGAATCTGAAACTTCAAGCTCGTCTATGTTATTAGAATGATTATCAATTAAATTATCGAATTTTGAATATTATTGAGCTTGTCCAATATTCTTGTACTGTAACTATCTGCGTAAATAGCAACTCTGCTACAAATATCGCCTTAAAATGCATATAACAACAAAAATATACAATAATAAAATAATAAAAAATATATAAAAGTTCATTAAATATAAAATTAATATTTTTTGATTTAAATAACTGTAAATAACTAGAACTTGCCATTCCGTAAGTTACAGTATTTAACCTTAAGGTCTTAACAGGTAAAGACTCATCTTCTCGCCATAATATAAGTTGTAGAATCCAATCCTGTATACAACATAATTTATTACTATTATCAGCAGTAAGCATATAATCAGTACGTCGTGGCATAATCTATTAATCTGTGATAGCAGTATTATTAGTATCTGCAGAACATATGGTGAACGCAGTACGAGGCCGCGGCAAGGTAGTATTTGTTTAGCCGGAAATCATTATTTCAATACATCCATTTGCTTTTTTCTTCTTTTTTAAATTATTTATTTATAACTTTAACACACATCATTATTTATATTTGTATATTAACATGAGATATTTATTAATATCCGTGGTTTATTAGGATTAATAATAATCAGTAAAGTAACTTAAAAGTACTTAATGACAACATATATTTATAATTAACTGATATCCGGGAGTCACAGAACAGGGTTGCCAGCGGAAGATCAGTGTTGGATGATACCCAACTAATGCTGAGATGGTGCCCCTTTCGGCAGGACATGTATTAGACCGCTATATATATATATATATATATTGTATAACTATTATTTTGTATACCTTTTTTATATTAAGCGCTTATTTATTTCTTGTTATAATAATTACGCTTAGCATGTCTTCCGCCGAATAACTGCATTTTCTTTCTTTCTTTCAAGATAGCGGTTCTTTTTATTAACGTCCACTTGGCGATACATTTTTCCATATCCCTAGTAAGGAGATATTTATGCTATCTTGCACGTACTAAAATTGAGAATAATGAGTCTTGCATATTCGGTCCTATAATAAGAATATCATTAACTGATAAACCAGAAGAAGTGGGAGCTGATCCATCAAAAACGAATCGAATTTTGGTAGATTCACTATCTTTGAATTCTGCATGATGACATAAAAAATAAGATAAATCAGGTTTTGTAACATTCGATTGAGAAAGGTGGCCCAACCTTTCGTACTCCTTTATAAAGTTTACATATTGTATTTTTAGTTGTGGATGCCTTCTAAATCTCCTTTCTAAATTATAAAAACGTTTTTTCGCGAGTGAATAGGACTCACCGAGACAGTTAGCTGAATCTATGAGTAGTAATCTAACAGAAAATCTACCGGAATTTAATCGCATAGTATGTGTTATAAAATGTTTCGCACATAGCCTTTCATCTTGACTGTATGTTTTACTTGACGGGATTTCTTCAAGCTCCCAAAATTTTGTCATTTTTATATCTATATCGTTTTCTAATTTGCTTGTAATCATAGAATTATGGCGTTGAATTTCAGGTGCATGTAATATATTCAATTTAACTGGACCTGATATTAGCCATCCTAATTGAGAACTTCTTAATACAGGATTATTGGGGCCTAACGAATAATGTTCATTACCAAGAATGTCCCAAAACAAATCTGCTCCGATGAATAAATCAACGCCGGAAAGTTTATTAAAGCTAGGGTCGGCAAGGTCTACTCCAGTGGGTATTTTTAATTGCTGGGTATGTATAGTGAACCTGGGAATATCATTTGTTAACTTTGCTAATATTAGAAATGAGGTGGTAACGTTGAATGGCTTCATTAGAGAATTTATCTGTGCCACACAGCTTTCTGTTACCTTACTAGTGATATGATTACCAATACCAACAATATTTATAGGATTATTTAATGAAGAACTTGAAAGAGATAGCTTACTTTTAAGTGATTGAGTTATAAATGATGACTGACTTCCACAGACTAATAACGCACGTACTCGTTCAGTTTTATTTGTTGTAGGATTAGAAACTTCAACTAAAGCAGTAGATAAAAATACGTGTGTATAATCTTGAAAAGTGAGACTAGCAACAGTATCACACGATGATGTAGTAGTTACGTCAGCAGTCTTCTTTATCAGTGACTGATTATCTTTAATAAAACTCTGGGCCTTTGCAATATTTGTTATAAATAGTAGTTCGATTTCTTCACGTTCATCGATCTCACTAGATAAATTACATGAATTTAATATCTCAATTTGATTTTGCAAGTCATCGAACCTACTACAAAATGACTCGAACTTACTGAGCCTAAGTGTCAATTCCGCCAACTCAATACGAGTAACAGATTCTTTTAATATTAAATTTATTAAATAATTTTTAAACTTAGTTACTTGAACCCTACCCTTTATTGAATTACGCTTAACCAATAAATTTTTCGTGGGGTCATCAACCCCAATATTTTTATCCTTACTCATTTGTACTTATTTAACTATTAATTAATATAATAAACACTAAAGAAACACGAATTATTGAATAATAAATGTGCAAGAACGGTGGGTAAATAAATATGTAGTTAATATCTTACGCTTCTCTCCTGGCGTTACCGGGCGCTGGGAATATACAGAGGAAGATCACGGTAGTATCCGGTAATATCAGGGCTTCACCATTGCCCGTTGAATCACTCCTATATTATTGTAATCCGCGTCTGGAATGTTCGGCAAATAATGTTAATAATTGCGTAAAATACTGTTATTACGCTGCAAGATGTGTAAGATTGGGAAATATATGGTAACTTTATGCTTTAATAATGTTCCGCTTGGGCAGAGCAGTGCCGTGAACTCGTCGCAATCATCGGTGCCAACCTGACGCTGCCGACTATCGCCAGGGCAATGGTTGGCAGCGTCTGGAATTGGGACGCGGTCGCAGCCTTCTGCGAGACAGTGATCTCGCAGAAGGAGGCGGCGGATCGTCTGCGCGAGGAGCGCAGCCTCGATGAGGCGATCCGCCGCCGGCAACTGGGGTGTCGTAGGCGCGAGTATTTGCACCTCATGCCACCCTAGCCGAGGCCGCGGGTGACGTGACCGGGGATTAGTCCTTCACCCGCCGAGAGGCCGACCGCGTGAGGAAAGATGGGTCGCTGGGACGCGGTCGATGGGAGGGTACCCCAAATAGGTGGTATTCCGTCGGGCCGACCACTGATAACAAGTTAACCCTGCTCCGATGGTCGGTCCAACGACGAAGGCGACGTGCATCGTGGGTGGGTTGTGGGTGTGCGTGCTTACGCCCCTCTGTCGCCCCGGACGGAGTGGTGCGAGGAGCGCGCCGACCGCAACCCACCCATAAAAAAAAATGCTTTAATAATGTTCTTTATTATGTAATGATATATATTCAAAAGAATAAGTACGTCTTATTTACTTTAATAAGTACTTTAATAAACATATAAAACAAGGGTTGGTAGGTTAACTGTTGTAATTTTTCTAGACTAATAATTATTCTCTATAAATTAGATCAATTGGGTTTGTATTATGAATATGTACATGTACAACGAGAGATATATTAATTACAAGGGTTTATGTGGCAATATGAGGGAATCAAAGGAATGGTCACTTAGCTGTATTGGCCAGGCTGATGTACGTTGACTTCGATTATCTTCGACTTTATTTATAGGTACTTAGGTCGTACAACAGGTTTAGACTGCAATAGCTCACTCTTCAAATTCTCCAGAATATCATATCTTGAAATATCAAGTAGTATATTTGAAGGTCACGCTGACCGTGCTTCGTATTTCTTGAATATAATCCGTTTACAGGTGATGTCTCGGTCGCCAATATTCTATGTCTCATTTGGACATAAATGAAAGCCCTCGTGTACGTTTTTGTGCTGTATTTAATTACTTTTAACAATTTTACAAGATTAACAATGATGTCGGATCGAATGGTAGCGTAAACGATTACGTCGTTTTATAAAAAAGGTGATTGGTGTCGGTAGCTACACACAATGTATTAAATTAACTAAAACTACTTTAAATCTAATGCAGTCTGTAGAAATGCGTGTTTGCGGCGTATGCTAAAGTAGGCGTCAACATATATACCTATTAATAAAAAATAAAAATGAAATGATGAAAAACATATCAAAAATTACAAAAACAGAATAATAATAACACCGAGATTCGATCTTTTGTCACTCTTGACATCGACGGCGAAATTCGAATTCTTAATCAGAGAATGTCAATACTCCTAAACTACTCAACTGATTTTAATCAAATTTCTACACCATGTGCAGTTTGATACAACTTGAAAAATAGGATAGCTTACATCTTAATTTATAGTCGCAATATTATTTTATTGCAAATTGTTTGTATTACCTATATATACCTATTATTTGAGATTCACAATTATCTGTTAACTCCAAACGATTTTAACAGATGGCGATATCTGTTGACTGGATTGAGTAATTAATTAATAGATGGCGCTGCTATGTCAAACCTACAAACGTATCATATACGATTTGAACTTGCTTTTTTACATAGATGCCATTTGTAAAAACATATGGCGACCTCCATGACAGATGTTCTCTTACAGCTCCACTTAAATAATTTAATAAAATGTAATATAACAAAAACATAAGCCACAGCAACGCGTGGCCGAGTCTGCTAGGATATATATATACAAGAATTGCTCATTTAAAGATATAATAAGATAATTTTCTATTATTATTTAATTGAATTTGTACTATTGAGATAATTAATTTATGTGTCTGCATTAATACCATGTTCGCGTGACAATGAGATAGAATACAATATTGTACCATCTTTCTTGCCTTGGGTGCATAAAATACTACTAAGGGATAATGTACAGATACCTTTTATGCAAATGAAGGAAAACTCAAATGATTGAACATGATTTCCTACCTAAACCTATAAATCAAATTTATTTTTGCAGTTCCTTTCTTACTTTTTAATAACCCTTTGAAGTCGATCACTTAGGTAGAATTTCGTATAATAAGATTTTAGTAGTTGTTTGGCACTTTGGTTGAATACGTATTTAACTAAGGTTGCCGTGGGTGGGCAGTTAGGGTAAGTAGCAGATTATCAAAGGCACTAACTAAATTGAAAAATAAATTTAAAAATCGGTCCTCAATTGATAGAAATATAGCTGAACATACATTAAAAATACGTAAAGTGGAACGTAGAACCCGGTGGGACTCTTTCCCTACTATATATAGTACTAACCTTACGTGGTACTCGCCTCTAGCTATTAAAAATCTTCCAATTTAATTGTCAGGTAGGACGATTCATTCTGCAATCAAGGTTTGCTTGCAAACAAGTTAGTAAATATTTTAAAAAATTTCAAAAATGTCACAAAATTTCACTATCGCGAGGTTTACAGGTTTACAGAATCATTAGTGTTAAAACCTTTTCAATGAAGTTACTACCTACTTCCCTAATTATATACTCTAGTAAAACTTCTGATGTGTATGTAGATATAATATCTAATAAAACAAGTGTATTAACCGTCTAGAAAGCCATTACTTGTTTGCCAACAAAGTTACATAGTAAGGTGTTGTTTAAACATGAGTGAAATCTGTAACAGTTCGTTAATTACTCAACAAATTGCGTCTCGTCCTACATCAAACTTGATAGTTATCTCAACGTTAATATCTTACTGTAATTATTAAAGAACCCTTGCCAAGGCTTTTGATGTATATAAGTTTACATTGTTTTCTATAGTTAGATCATTATTCATTTATATCATTTGTATAATGAGGTAAAATTAAACTTTTTTGCAACTAATCCTACCACACATATGTAACTTCTGTAAGCGAGGATTCTTAATAGTCTCCATAAATGATAGATCCACAATCCATAACGGGCAGTCTTTTTTTACATTACCCACAAAAAAGAGTGAGCCATCGCTCAGGACGCCTAGCAGATGTGAAACATCGGAATTATTTTGAAGTATATATGCATAAAAAAACAGATTACGATAGGAACTAATATGGCATAAAGTATAAATAAAATAATACGATTTTTTTCCAGAAAATGAATTAATTCTTAAAATCAGTGACTTGTGTAATAATATAACAGTTATATTCGATGCCTCTGACGATATTACTGTGACAATTGGTCGGCACTACACTTACTATCGTAGAGCCTGGCGAGGCCTCGCCACGGCATGCGTCGCTTTACGCTACGACATGCGTTACGTCACGCCAACGATCAGGTTTACCTTTGCCTATAGACGTTTCACATAAAAAAAACACGTTAAGGGTTTATCAATAAATAAAATTCAAGTGTTTGTAATGTGAAAATAATTGTTATTTTTCATGCTTACACAGTTATTTGCACGGTACCTATACCTAAAAATCAATTTAATTTATTTTGTCTCTCTTTCTGTCTATCTGATTAGTCCGGGTAATCTTCTAAATGGCTCTACCAATTTTAATAATATTTTACTATCAGCTGTTCATATAAGGAGTAAATAAGACCACAATTATTTCTGATGTTTACGCGAGTATAACACCTTTTAAATAAAACTACTTTACGGATTTGGTCACGTTTGTATTTGATTTTTGATAGCCCGACGTTTCGGACACTTTATAGCGTTCATGATCACGGGCGGACTAAGATGTCTCACGTCCAACAAGTCATCGTTATTACAGATATTTATAATTATTTACCCGATACAGAATATTAGTTATTAAATTTTGACCCACATTTTAGTACAAATTGATTGCCAGTATAAGAAGAAGATGATTCTATATGAAAAAATTATTTTGTTTACGGTTAGTAATTATTAAACATTAAATTTAACCATTATTATGACAATATATTAATTTACAAACCTAACAAATCTAGTATACTACCACCGGATCGGAAAAGAAATCAAATACAAACGCGATAAAATCCGTAAAGTGGTCTACATTTTATCCCGATATTTCCACGGGAACGGCAACTACGCGAATGAAACCACGAGCATTTGCTAGTAAATAATAAATGCTTCAATATCGGTGCAAATTATTCACACTGGTGTTCCATTATTCTACATTTACAAAACTACTATTCTACTTCGTATTGAGCAAATTGCAAACAAGCGTCTGTTAGTAATTTATCCTCCTCTTACTTATTCATTTTACTAATAGTAAGTAGTATCTCTCTCGCTCTAGGTTATAAGCATTAACTATTTATGCTATCCGCAATCACTATGTAATAGATTTATTGCGGTTAATACAATTTTTAATTTAGATTTTTTGTATTAGCTTGACCTTTTATTTCTATTGTACTATTTGAATAGCTATTTTCTATACGAAACTTTGTAAGAGTTTCAATAGGATTATTAAATTCGGTATTAATTTTATGAGAAAATTAATAAAATTCTATTAGTCCACTTATCAATTACAGCTTCGCGGCAGTACCGCTAAACAGCACGAAAGAGGGAGTTTTCCTATAAAATGTCAGCAGTAAACGTATGGTAGGTGATTAGTCTGTCTAGTCAGGCAGTCGCGGGCCAGTCCATCCGCGGTAGTACTATACTCTCGCTGAAAATCAACGTTTAGCTGGAGCAATTTATTACAGAATTTCATTCGGTGAGTGAGAGAGCCGAAAACTTAACTTTTTAGGGTGTTTGCGTATGGGTTTTGGTGATGCCTTTAGTATCACTAAAACTCATTGCGCGTTTACACTACCTTCACTTCACGATAGCCAGTTATCTAGCAAAGATTCATGTACCGCAGCATGACTTACCATCAGGTTAATCAAACTCATTGCGCGTTTACACTACCTTCACTTCACGATAGCCAGTTATCTAGCAAAGATTCATGTACCGCAGCATGACTTACCATCAGGTTAATCAAACTCATTGCGCGTTTACACTACCTTCACTTCACGATAGGCAGTTATCTAGCAAAGATTCATGTACCGCAGCATGACTTACCATCAGGTTAATCAAACTCATTGCGCGTTTACACTACCTTCACTTCACGATAGCCAGTTATCTAGCAAAGATTCATGTACCGCAGCATGACTTACCATCAGGTTAATCAAACTCATTGCGCGTTTACACTACCTTCACTTCACGATAGGCAGTTATCTAGCAAAGATTCATGTACCGCAGCATGACTTACCATCAGGTTAATCAAACTCATTGCGCGTTTACACTACCTTCACTTCACGATAGGCAGTTATCTAGCAAAGATTCATGTACCGCAGCATGACTTACCATCAGGTTAATCAAACTCATTGCGCGTTTACACTACCTTCACTTCACGATAGGCAGTTATCTAGCAAAGATTCATGTACCGCAGCATGACTTACCATCAGGTTAATCAAACTCATTGCGCGTTTACACTACCTTCACTTCACGATAGCCAGTTATCTAGCAAAGATTCATGTACTGCAGCATGACTTACCATCAGGTTAATCAAACTCATTGCGCGTTTACACTACCTTCACTTCACGATAGGCAGTTATCTAGCAAAGATTCATGTACCGCAGCATGACTTACCATCAGGTTAATCAAACTCATTGCGCGTTTACACTACCTTCACTTCACGATAGCCAGTTATCTAGCAAAGATTCATGTACCGCAGCATGACTTACCATCAGGTTAATCAAACTCATTGCGCGTTTACACTACCTTCACTTCACGATAGCCAGTTATCTAGCAAAGATTCATGTACCGCAGCATGACTTACCATCAGGTTAATCAAACTCATTGCGCGTTTACACTACCTTCACTTCACGATAGGCAGTTATCTAGCAAAGATTCATGTACCGCAGCATGACTTACCATCAGGTTAATCAAACTCATTGCGCGTTTACACTACCTTCACTTCACGATAGCCAGTTATCTAGCAAAGATTCATGTACCGCAGCATGACTTACCATCAGGTTAATCAAACTCATTGCGCGTTTACACTACCTTCACTTCACGATAGGCAGTTATCTAGCAAAGATTCATGTACCGCAGCATGACTTACCATCAGGTTAATCAAACTCATTGCGCGTTTACACTACCTTCACTTCACGATAGGCAGTTATCTAGCAAAGATTCATGTACCGCAGCATGACTTACCATCAGGTTAATCAAACTCATTGCGCGTTTACACTACCTTCACTTCACGATAGGCAGTTATCTAGCAAAGATTCATGTACCGCAGCATGACTTACCATCAGGTTAATCAAACTCATTGCGCGTTTACACTACCTTCACTTCACGATAGCCAGTTATCTAGCAAAGATTCATGTACCGCAGCATGACTTACCATCAGGTTAATCAAACTCATTGCGCGTTTACACTACCTTCACTTCACGATAGGCAGTTATCTAGCAAAGATTCATGTACCGCAGCATGACTTACCATCAGGTTAATCAAACTCATTGCGCCTTTACACTACCTTCACTTCACGATAGGCAGTTATCTAGCAAAGATTCATGTACCGCAGCATGACTTACCATCAGGTTAATCAAACTCATTGCGCGTTTACACTACCTTCACTTCACGATAGGCAGTTATCTAGCAAAGATTCATGTACCGCAGCATGACTTACCATCAGGTTAATCAAACTCATTGCGCGTTTACACTACCTTCACTTCACGATAGGCAGTTATCTAGCAAAGATTCATGTACCGCAGCATGACTTACCATCAGGTTAATCAAACTCATTGCGCGTTTACACTACCTTCACTTCACGATAGGCAGTTATCTAGCAAAGATTCATGTACCGCAGCATGACTTACCATCAGGTTAATCAAACTCATTGCGCGTTTACACTACCTTCACTTCACGATAGGCAGTTATCTAGCAAAGATTCATGTACCGCAGCATGACTTACCATCAGGTTAATCAAACTCATTGCGCGTTTACACTACCTTCACTTCACGATAGGCAGTTATCTAGCAAAGATTCATGTACCGCAGCATGACTTACCATCAGGTTAATCAAACTCATTGCGCGTTTACACTACCTTCACTTCACGATAGGCAGTTATCTAGCAAAGATTCATGTACCGCAGCATGACTTACCATCAGGTTAATCAAACTCATTGCGCGTTTACACTACCTTCACTTCACGATAGGCAGTTATCTAGCAAAGATTCATGTACCGCAGCATGACTTACCATCAGGTTAATCAAACTCATTGCGCGTTTACACTACCTTCACTTCACGATAGGCAGTTATCTAGCAAAGATTCATGTACCGCAGCATGACTTACCATCAGGTTAATCAAACTCATTGCGCGTTTACACTACCTTCACTTCACGATAGGCAGTTATCTAGCAAAGATTCATGTACCGCAGCATGACTTACCATCAGGTTAATCTAACTCATTGCGCGTTTACACTACCTTCACTTCACGATAGGCAGTTATCTAGCAAAGATTCATGTACCGCAGCATGACTTACCATCAGGTTAATCAAACTCATTGCGCGTTTACACTACCTTCACTTCACGATAGCCAGTTATCTAGCAAAGATTCATGTACCGCAGCATGACTTACCATCAGGTTAATCAAACTCATTGCGCGTTTACACTACCTTCACTTCACGATAGGCAGTTATCTAGCAAAGATTCATGTACCGCAGCATGACTTACCATCAGGTTAATCAAACTCATTGCGCGTTTACACTACCTTCACTTCACGATAGCCAGTTATCTAGCAAAGATTCATGTACCGCAGCATGACTTACCATCAGGTTAATCAAACTCATTGCGCGTTTACACTACCTTCACTTCACGATAGCCAGTTATCTAGCAAAGATTCATGTACCGCAGCATGACTTACCATCAGGTTAATCAAACTCATTGCGCGTTTACACTACCTTCACTTCACGATAGGCAGTTATCTAGCAAAGATTCATGTACCGCAGCATGACTTACCATCAGGTTAATCAAACTCATTGCGCGTTTACACTACCTTCACTTCACGATAGCCAGTTATCTAGCAAAGATTCATGTACCGCAGCATGACTTACCATCAGGTTAATCAAACTCATTGCGCGTTTACACTACCTTCACTTCACGATAGGCAGTTATCTAGCAAAGATTCATGTACCGCAGCATGACTTACCATCAGGTTAATCAAACTCATTGCGCGTTTACACTACCTTCACTTCACGATAGGCAGTTATCTAGCAAAGATTCATGTACCGCAGCATGACTTACCATCAGGTTAATCAAACTCATTGCGCGTTTACACTACCTTCACTTCACGATAGGCAGTTATCTAGCAAAGATTCATGTACCGCAGCATGACTTACCATCAGGTTAATCAAACTCATTGCGCGTTTACACTACCTTCACTTCACGATAGCCAGTTATCTAGCAAAGATTCATGTACCGCAGCATGACTTACCATCAGGTTAATCAAACTCATTGCGCGTTTACACTACCTTCACTTCACGATAGGCAGTTATCTAGCAAAGATTCATGTACCGCAGCATGACTTACCATCAGGTTAATCAAACTCATTGCGCCTTTACACTACCTTCACTTCACGATAGGCAGTTATCTAGCAAAGATTCATGTACCGCAGCATGACTTACCATCAGGTTAATCAAACTCATTGCGCGTTTACACTACCTTCACTTCACGATAGGCAGTTATCTAGCAAAGATTCATGTACCGCAGCATGACTTACCATCAGGTTAATCAAACTCATTGCGCGTTTACACTACCTTCACTTCACGATAGGCAGTTATCTAGCAAAGATTCATGTACCGCAGCATGACTTACCATCAGGTTAATCAAACTCATTGCGCGTTTACACTACCTTCACTTCACGATAGGCAGTTATCTAGCAAAGATTCATGTACCGCAGCATGACTTACCATCAGGTTAATCAAACTCATTGCGCGTTTACACTACCTTCACTTCACGATAGGCAGTTATCTAGCAAAGATTCATGTACCGCAGCATGACTTACCATCAGGTTAATCAAACTCATTGCGCGTTTACACTACCTTCACTTCACGATAGGCAGTTATCTAGCAAAGATTCATGTACCGCAGCATGACTTACCATCAGGTTAATCAAACTCATTGCGCGTTTACACTACCTTCACTTCACGATAGGCAGTTATCTAGCAAAGATTCATGTACCGCAGCATGACTTACCATCAGGTTAATCAAACTCATTGCGCGTTTACACTACCTTCACTTCACGATAGGCAGTTATCTAGCAAAGATTCATGTACCGCAGCATGACTTACCATCAGGTTAATCAAACTCATTGCGCGTTTACACTACCTTCACTTCACGATAGCCAGTTATCTAGCAAAGATTCATGTACCGCAGCATGACTTACCATCAGGTTAATCAAACTCATTGCGCGTTTACACTACCTTCACTTCACGATAGGCAGTTATCTAGCAAAGATTCATGTACCGCAGCATGACTTACCATCAGGTTAATCAAACTCATTGCGCGTTTACACTACCTTCACTTCACGATAGGCAGTTATCTAGCAAAGATTCATGTACCGCAGCATGACTTACCATCAGGTTAATCAAACTCATTGCGCGTTTACACTACCTTCACTTCACGATAGGCAGTTATCTAGCAAAGATTCATGTACCGCAGCATGACTTACCATCAGGTTAATCAAACTCATTGCGCGTTTACACTACCTTCACTTCACGATAGGCAGTTATCTAGCAAAGATTCATGTACCGCAGCATGACTTACCATCAGGTTAATCAAACTCATTGCGCGTTTACACTACCTTCACTTCACGATAGGCAGTTATCTAGCAAAGATTCATGTACCGCAGCATGACTTACCATCAGGTTAATCAAACTCATTGCGCCTTTACACTACCTTCACTTCACGATAGGCAGTTATCTAGCAAAGATTCATGTACCGCAGCATGACTTACCATCAGGTTAATCAAACTCATTGCGCGTTTACACTACCTTCACTTCACGATAGGCAGTTATCTAGCAAAGATTCATGTACCGCAGCATGACTTACCATCAGGTTAATCAAACTCATTGCGCGTTTACACTACCTTCACTTCACGATAGGCAGTTATCTAGCAAAGATTCATGTACCGCAGCATGACTTACCATCAGGTTAATCAAACTCATTGCGCGTTTACACTACCTTCACTTCACGATAGGCAGTTATCTAGCAAAGATTCATGTACCGCAGCATGACTTACCATCAGGTTAATCAAACTCATTGCGCGTTTACACTACCTTCACTTCACGATAGGCAGTTATCTAGCAAAGATTCATGTACCGCAGCATGACTTACCATCAGGTTAATCAAACTCATTGCGCGTTTACACTACCTTCACTTCACGATAGGCAGTTATCTAGCAAAGATTCATGTACCGCAGCATGACTTACCATCAGGTTAATCAAACTCATTGCGCGTTTACACTACCTTCACTTCACGATAGGCAGTTATCTAGCAAAGATTCATGTACCGCAGCATGACTTACCATCAGGTTAATCAAACTCATTGCGCGTTTACACTACCTTCACTTCACGATAGGCAGTTATCTAGCAAAGATTCATGTACCGCAGCATGACTTACCATCAGGTTAATCGTCAATAATAAAATCAAATAATCATCAATTTTTTTTCGTCTTCGTTTTTTATATTTATTTATTATTACAATATCATAGCAGAAAAGAACTAATAAAATACATTGCCTTATAAAATTAGTAAACTATTCAATTAAATTTTATATACTATAATAACCTGAACCTGGACCTGGGTTAAGACCTAAACCGACATTCAAAATAATTAATCAGTAGATTGAATATAGTAAGTGTTCATATGTAGGTATGTTTCAATTGCATTTATTATTATGAACATAACGTGCGACTGTCTTAACATGGCTAAGGACGGTCTTCTTATTGTTAAAGCCCAAGACATTATTATTAAACTTATACTTATATCTCAATAAACCAGCATATAAATTTATCTAATTATTTAATGGGTATTGGAACTATGAAATTTGTATGTCAATTATTATTATTTTCTTTTTAAAACCTTGATCGAATTACTATAATTTGCCCCAATGCTTAATTATCAAATAAAACAGCCAAAACACCAATCATTAAAGTTTAGGACTATTTAGTTAATAAACATACCATTATAAATATGAGCACTTACCGAACATATTTTACATCACTAATCACATCAGTTATGAAATATTATTTTGTGTACCTATATTTCTATGTCAATTATGTAAAAATAGTGTCAAATAAATCTTATTTTCTTTCTTTCTTTCTTTAGGTGTGTCGTTTGCTCATTTGCGACTAACCACAGTAAAAAAAAACCATTTATTTAGTATTTGCTTTCCGTGTGGTGACGGAGTAAGAATATTATTCACCAGTCCCTATCTTGCCCGTGAATGTCGTAAAAGACGACTAAGAGATATAATACGGCATAATACGCGCATTACATCTATGTTAGAGAAGGAAAAATTGAAACAAAATTTTGTTTCAATTTTTCAAGGGATGTGACATGGAGGAAAATAATCGATTTTTTTAAAAATCGATTTTATGTTGTTTAAAATAAATCGATTATAAAATAATCGATTAATTAAAAATAAATAATCGGTTTTTTAAATAATCGATTTTTATGGATTTAGGATTTTTAGGATTACGATGACCATCTTTTTTTTAGGAAATCTGGCAGTGAATAATCGATTAATTTCGATCGAATTTCGAGTAATAAAAAATCGATTAATAATCGAATTTTATTATTTTGATAATCGATTCTTAATCGATAATTTTTTGTAATAATCGATTATTATAAAAATCGATTATTTTTTTACATGCCTAAACAAAACCCTATACCAAACCTGTCTGACCAGCATGGTACAGTAAGGTCAGTTTCCCTTTTATTGTCGGCTGGAACTCAACAGTGGGACGTATATGAGCAAAGATGAGATGATGATGATTTGATTATCCGATGTTTCGAACACTTTACAGCGTTAATGGTCCATATACAGCGGTACGGATTCCGTTGTCCATGCGTTTTATTTACAACAAAACATCACTTTAAAATCTCTCGCTTTAAAATTATATCGGTCGCATCACCGCCACTTGAAGTTTAATTACAACAGTTACAATGACAGAGTAATTAGTTACAGAGGCCTAATAAATGTCCTTAAACCATAATACATCGCTTGTTCAAACATATGCCAATGATAATGAGACTTTGAATACATGTTGACGTTCTTCGGAGAATTTCATGTTTAATGATGATTCATCATGCGGTGACGGGTTAAGAATGCAATGTTACCAGCCTTTACTTTCCCGTGGGCATTGTGAAAACTGCTAAGTGGTATTTAGGAGAATTGGCAGCGTAGCTCTTGAATATCAACAAGCCAAAACGTAAGCCTTATCTATTTATTTCACATGTGTAAGACTACGTTTCTGTGTGGTGATGGAGTAAGAATACAATTCACTACTCCCTATCTTGCCCGTGGATGTCGTTAAAGACGAATAAAGAATATAATAAGCATATAACATATAAGCAAGAGAAGGAAAACTCGAAACAAAATCCCTATCCAACATATCTGACCAGTGTGGATTAGTAGCTCAATTCTTCCATTATGGAGGAGGCCTGAGCCCAACAGTGGGTTATACCATATATAGGCTGAGATGATGATGAATATTTGCTACTGATGAGCACTTCTGAACTATAAAGGGCAATTGAATTACTGACCTCACTCTGATCTAAATATTGTTATGAGATTTTATTTCGAGCTTTCCTGTGAATGGTCAGACGACCAGCGTGGTATAATAGATCAGCCTTTCCTCTTACTTTGGATCAAGCTCGAACCCAACTTTGGGATGTATTTAAACAAAAATGATGCAGATTATTTCATCATATCATCATCATCATCGCGGCCCAAATACGTTCCACTGTTGAGTTCGGGCCTCCTCCACAATGGAAAGGAATTTGACCTACTATACCATGCTGTTCAGACATGTTAGTATAAGGTTTCATTTTGAGTTTTCCTTCACTTGCATAGATATTATATGCATATTCTATCCCATAGTCATCATTTACGACCTCCACGGGTAAAATAGGGAGTGGTGAATTGTATTCTTACTTCGTCACCACACAGATATAGATTATTTACCTATAGATTATCTACCTATACTATCCCTTAGTCATCTTTTACGACACCCACGATTAACATAGATCCCCTATGTTGAATTTAATTTTTTACTACTACACCACATAGAAAAAACGCAAACATACTGTCATCATTTTATCAGCCCATGTAAGTCCCATTTTAGGCTTTTTTTTTTTTTTTTTTGTGGGTGGGCCGCGGTCGGCGCGCCTCCGCACCACTCCGTCCGGGGCGACAGAGGGGCTTAAGCACGCAACTCCCGCGACCCACCCGAAAACCACGTCGCCTTCGTCGTTGGGCCGACCACTGGAGCAGCGTTAACTTGTCGTCAGTGGTCGGCCCGACGGAATACCCCCTATTGGGGTACCCTCCCATCGACCGACGTCCCCCCCTCGGGGAGGACGTCGGTCTTTCCTCACGCGGTCGGCCTCTCGGCGGGTGACGGACTAATCCCCGGTCACGTCACCCGCGGCCTCGGCTAGGGCGGCATGAGGCGCAGATAGTTGCGCCTGCGCCGCCCCAGTCGCCAGCGGCGGATCTCCTCATCGAGGCTGCGCTCCTCACGCAGGAGATCCGCCGCCTCCTTCCGCGAGATCACTGTCTCGCAGAAGGCTACAACCGCGTCCCAATTCCCGACGCTGTCGACCATCGCCCTAGCGATAGCCGGCAGCGTCAGGTCCGTACTGATGATTGCGACGAGTTCACAGCGCTGCACTGCCCAAGCCCCGCAGGCCTCGAGCGTATGGCGCGCCGTGTCCTCGTCGCAATCGCAGTGGTGGCAGGACGGTGTACTCTCCCTCCTCACGACCTTGTGCAGGTATTTGGCGAAGCACCCATGCCCCGTCAAAACCTGCACCAGTCGGAAGGAGAGCACCCCGTGCCGCCTCTCCAACCACTGCATCTGCACCGGCCGGAAGGCCTCCACGGTTCGCACCCCGAACCGAGGCCTCTCCAGCCGGACTGCCCAACGGGCGATGACGTCTCGGCGGGCGTCGACGCGCCAGGCGGTGAGATCCCTTAACGAGACCACACCGCCCTCCGCTCGCACCCCCGTCACCCGCCGATATAGTTCGGCGAGCATCTCCGCCTCCAGGTCCCACGGGGGAGTCCCGGCCAATAGGCACGCTGCCTCCGTCGCCACCGTGCGGTATCCGCGGATGGCCCTGACCACCGTGACCCTCTGTGGTCGCCACAGAAGGGCCCTTAGTCGGGCGGTCATGGACCCCGCCCACACCGGTGCGCCGTACAGGGCCATCGACCGGATGACCCCTGCGTACAGCCGACGGCACGCAGCGCTCGGTCCGCCCACGTTCGGCATAAGCCACGATAGGGCGGACGCCGCGCCGAAGAGCCGCGGAGCGAGCCTGCGGAAATGCTCCCGGAACCACCATCGCCCGTCGAGCACCAGGCCCAAGTACCTCATATGGGCCCGGATGCTGATGTCGACCGAGTGGACGGTGATCGAGACGCCGATAGGAGGGCTCATAGTGCGCTCATGGAACAAGAGGGCCTCCGTCTTGTCCAGGGCGACCCTCAACCTCAGCGCCTCGATCCGTCTGACGACCTCCTCGCTACCCGAGGTCAACAGGCTTACCGCCTCTTCTAGCGTCCCACCGCGGGCTGTGACGAGCGTGTCGTCGGCGTAACAAATCACGCCCAGCCCGGGCGGGAGGCTCCCCCTCAACGCCCAGTCGTAGCCGATGTTCCACAGGGTGGGTCCGAGGACCGACCCCTGTGGGACACCGCACGTCATGGGCGTTCGCACGACGTCCCCTGCTCGGTCGGTGCAGAGGACGCTGCGCCCCTCCAAATAGTCTGCCACTAGCCGCCTCAGGTAAACTGGCACCCCGTGATACCGGAGCGCCTCCCTGATGCAGCTGAATGGCAGACTATTGAATGCGTTGGCGATGTCTAGGGACACCACCAACAGCACTCCCCCGCCGGTGACGGCCTCAGTCGCCACGGCCCTCAGGCGCAACAGAGCCGCGATCGTCGAACGACCCCTCCTAAACCCAAACTGGGCGTCCGACAGATCGGTCCCCGTGCCGACGAGGTGCCGCTCGATGCGGGCAGCTACCACCCTCTCCAGTAGCTTGCCCGTGTCATCGAGCAACACGATAGGCCTGTAGGCCGAAGGCGACTCCGGAGACCGTCCCGGCTTCGGCAGGAGCACCAGCCTTCCCTCCTTCCAGCACCCAGGGAACCGTCCGGACGCTAAACACGCGTCGAACAGCTCCCTGAGGCGGGGTCCCAGGTGTTCGAGGACCAGGGCCAGCACGCGGTTAGGAACACCGTCGGGCCCGGGGGCGGTAGACTTTGCGCGCATGCGCGTCACCGCCACCCCCATCTCGGGTTCCGTGATGGGCGGAACACTGTCGTCGTCGGCCTCCCGGTCAGTGTCTGGCGGAGCCATGACCGGGGGCGTGTGCTCCGCCCACCGCGGGAACAGGTCCTCGATGACCCGGGTGAGAAGGCCGGGCTGGAGAGTCTCGGTGAGGGGAGGGCCCCGCGCGCGTAACCTATTCAGCACCGCGCGATAGGGGCGTCCCCAGGGGTCACGGTCGAGACCGTCCAGCATCTCCTGCCGACTGACGTCCTTGGCGGAGCGGACGGCCAGCCTGAAGGCCGACCGCGCATTGCGGTAGCCCTCGTAAAGCACGGCCTCCCGCTCCGCATCGCGATGGCGCCGCCGGCTGCGGGTGTAGGCCCTCCGGGCACGGATACACGCGGCCTGGAGATCCGCCAGCTCCCGGGACCACCAGTGGACCCCCCTCCTCGGGGGCAGACGCCGTACCCGGGGCATGGCCGCATCGCAGATCTGCGTCAACGCACTGCGGATGCGGCCAGCCTCGGCGTCCACCCCGTCCGACTGGTGGGCAGAGGACAGCCACGAGTATACGATGGCTGTCTCTGCCAGCTGGTCCCGGTCTAAGCGACCCAAAGCCCATCGCGGGAACGCAGGACGCCCATCCGCCCCGTGACCCCTGCTGGGCATCGGGATTGCAGGGGAGACCTCCATCCGGATATACCGGTGGTCCGACAAGGTCTCCACCTCCTCCACGACACGCCAGCTCCCCACGCGTGCGGCGACCTCGGGGCTAGCGAACGAAAGGTCCACTATCGACCCGCCCCGTTGTCGCACGCACTTATGCACCGAGCCCCTGTTCAGCAAACAGAGGCCCAGTGCCGCCGCCCACTCCTCGATCGCCCGTCCTCGGTCATCCGTCCTAGGGGACCCCCACGCCACGGACTTGGCGTTAAAGTCCCCCAGGACGAAGACCTGGCGCGATGCCAGTCGCCGTAACGAGGCCTCCATGATGGTAAGGAAGGCCTCGAAATCGGTCACACTCCAGTTAGGGGAGAGATAAACTCCGAAGAGCGTAATCTCCCCCAAGTCCGCCGCGACGTATCCGACGCCCCTGTCCCTAAGGGTCAGAGACGACGAAGGCCACGACGTGTAGGCGACGATTGCCACGGTGCCATCGGTGCTACCCAACCAGTTAATCCGGTCGGGCACCACGTACGGCTCCGCGACTACGGCTCCATTTTTAGGCTTGGGCCTTACTCACTGTGAGAGGAAAATAGACCTACTTTACCACGCTGGTCAGACGTATTATCATAAGCTTTTACGTTGAGTTTTCCTTTTCTTGACCGACGATCCGACGTTCTGGAAGAAGCTCATAGCATGAGAGTAGGATTCCCTTATATCCTAGTCCACCTTGATCCCATGTTCCTTCCATTCCATTTTGGTGTGCGGTATACTGATTGATCGTGGGAAAGTGATGGGTCTCCCTTCCTTCCATTTTAAAATAATAATGGATTGCCGCCATGTATCGCCTAATTCAATCAATTGTATTATCTTTACATAAAAATTTCTTGTGTACGTGTGTATGTCACTATATCCTCCTAAACGACTGGACCGATATTTAAGAATTTTTTTTTTTATTTTTTTTTTGTGTTTTCAAGGGGATTCAAGAATAGTTTAGATTCACAATTGGATCCAGTAGGTGGCGCTGCTGTCAATTTCAAGGAGAATTCCTTTCATTTTATTTGAATAGAACAACGTCTGTTGGGTCAGCTGGTTAAATAAATAAAATAATTATTTATATCTTAATTAATTTATTTAAATCTTAATGTTAGTTTCAAATTAATATGCTTTTACTGTAATGACACAACCGTTCATTACATAATTGAAGATCAGGGCTATAAAAAAGAATATAGCTTAATTTTTTTCTCCAAAGTACTATTCTCGAAGGACAGATGAACAATTTTATTGAGCAAAGTCGTTTAATGCTATTAGCGTACATTCCATAGTCGTTTTTTTATGATCTCCACGTAAAAGTAAGGGTTTGTAAATTGTATTCTAATTGCATCACCACAAGGAATTTCAAAGATAATTCATATATAATCATTTTCTTCTTACACTGGCAATAAATTTGTATCAAAATGTGGGTCAATATTTAATAACTAACTGTATCGGGTAGATAATTATAAATTTCCTGCAATAACGATGACTTGTAGGACATGAGACATCTTAGTCCGCCCGTGACCATGAACGCTGCAAAGTGTTCGAAACGTCGTGCAATCAAAATCAAATATAAATGCGATAAAATCCGTAAAGTAGTTTTATTTAAAACTAGCAACTCGTCCTCGCTTCGCTTCGGTTATAGGTTATAGTCGTTTTACCCGCGTAGTTCCCGATCCCGTGGGAATACCGGGATAAAATATAGCCTAATTTACGCCCTGATATTATAGCTTTCCATTGGTGAAAGAATTTTTGAAATCGGTCCAACCGTTTTGAAGATTACCCGGAACAAACAGACAGACAGACAGACAAAAATTTTTTAATTGCTATTTTAGGCATAGGTGTCGTGCAAGTAACCGTGTGAGCATGAAAAAGTCTATTATTTTGACATTACAAACAGACACTCCAATTTTATTTATTGGTATAGATTTCAAAAAAGTGTGTGTGTGTGTACTTATGTACGCACGTAAGAAGTACTACTTCTTCGGCGTAACAAGATAAAAATATTTATTAAATATTATCCTTCACGTTATTCTACGTTTGTAGAAAAGTCGCCTAAGTGCGAGTCGCAGCCGCGTACCAAGGGTTCCGTACCGTTATCTATAAAAAGGCTAAAAATCCTTGTATTTTTTTTTTACGGTCGGTGCACTTCTCGCACCACTCCGTCCGGGGCGACAGAGAGGCGTAAGTACGCACACCCGTAACCCACCCGTGATACGTCGGCCCGACAAAAAAAAATTGTAGTATGGGAGCCCCCTTAAAAATGTATTTTATTTTGTTTTTATTATTTGTTATTATAACGGCAACAGAAATACGTACATAATTTGTAAAAATTTTAACTGTCTAGCTATCACGGTTTTTGAGATACAGCCTGGTGACAGACAGACGGACAGATAGACGAAGTCTTAGTAATCGGGTCCCGTTTTTACCCTTTCGGTGCGTAACCATAAAAACGATAATAGAAAAAAAGGTATTTAATATATTGAAAGTTTTATTATAACGCATTATCTAGTTGACAATTATGACGATGTGCGCGTGCATCGTAAAAATTTACTCTCATCTTTGTCCCTAATTCACGAAAATAAGTATTAGTTAAAAAAATATCTAATCCTTAAATTTCAGCAACACATACCTTAAAGGTTATATTATAACATTTGTAAATAACTACAGTAGAACCCGTTTAATACGATCAGGTTTAATACGATTTATCGCGCAATACGCCATTTTGCGTCAGTCCCAGCCACTTGAGACATGTTTTCATACATTTCTTAACACTTAATACGATCGTCATCTCGTATAATACGCCAACGCGTGCCAATCAAATACACATATTACCCCTTGCGGCAGCGGCCAGCGACTTCAAGCAACCCTAAGTGATAATAACCAAGAAGATGATGAGTCAACTCCGATTTTATCACACGCCCAGGCATTATCAGCAGTTGATGATCTAAGACGCTATGTAACTTCTTTGAATCAAAGCGAAGACGCACTGCGAAAATTAAATTACGTTGAAAATCTTGTAATTGCTAATGTCTCAAAATCTTTTTGTCAAACTAAAATAAGTGATTACTTTAAGTAACGTAATAATAATAAACATTTTTTTATTTTTATATATTTTTTATTTTTTAATATTTAAGATGTATCTAGTAGTAAGTATATTAAATAAAGAAAATAAACAACATTTTATTTAGGTAATTTTTAAATGTTAAATTCAATACGTAGGTATTCAAAATAATAATATAATATAATAAATAATAATGGCACGTTTTCTCTTTCTCGCATAATACACTTTCCCGCCTAAGACGCGTTTTTGGTCGGGTCCCTGCGAAATCGTCTTAAACGGGTTTTACTGTATTACTAATTGAAACAAATACTAGGAATAGAAATGTGTAGAATGAAGGCAGTGAGGGCGGCGGCGAAGATAATGAAGAGACACATTGTTCTTTACAATTTGTAATTCACGATATTCTAACTGGCGGTATTTATACATTCACGTGGCCCGAGCTAATATTAAATTCACACACTTAATAGATAATAATTAAATATACAATATCTTAATAATTCTAATAATATACGTACAAATATTATACAGGATAAGGTATTGTTACGGCGGAAATTGACACGCTGAGGGGTCACTATCTGTGGTCGGATAGGGTCTCGACCTCCTCCTGGACGCACCAGCTCCTCACACGTGCTGCGACATTAGGGCTAGCGAACGACAAGTCCACTATCGACCCGCCCTGCTGCCGCACGCACGTTTGCACCGAGCCCCTGTTCAGCAAACAGAGGCCCAGTGCCGCCGCCCACTCTTCGACCGCCCGCCCGCGTCATTCGTCCTGGGGGACCCCCACGCCGTGGACTTGGCGTTGTAGTCCCCCAGAACGAAGACCTGGCGCAGTGCATGTCGCCGTATCGAGGCCCCCAAGATGGTGAGGAAGGCCCCGAAATCCGTCGTGCTCCTGTTAGGGGAGAAGTAAACACCAAATAGCGTAACCTCTCTCCATTCCGCCGCGACATACCCATCGCCCCTGTCCTTGAGCAACAAGGGTGGGGAATGCTAAACGTGGAGGCGACGATTGCCACAGAGCCGTCACTGCTGCCCAGCCAATTGGGCCGGTCAGGCACCACGTACGGCTCCGCGGCTACGGCTGCTATCCGACCACAGATACATCCGGATAGAGGTCTCCCGGACCCTCCTGCAGCCCAGCAGGGGTCACACGGCGGACGGGGCTCCCGCATTTCCGCGGTGGGCTGTGGGTCGACTGGATCGGGACCTGTTAGCGGAGGCAGCCATCCTTCAGTCGTGGCTGTCCTCACCGCCCCAGGCGGACGGGGTGGATGCCGAGGCTGGCCGCATCCGCTGTGCGTTAACGCAGATCTGCGATGCGGCCATGCACCGCGTGCGGCGTCTGCCCCCGAAGAGTGCGGTCCCCTGGTGGTCCCGAGAATTGGCGGATCTCCGGGCCGCGTGCATATGTGCCCGGAGGTCCTACACCCGCAGCCGAGCGCGTCACCGTGACGCTGAGCGGGAGGGCCAGCTGTACGAGGCTTACCGCAGTGCGCGGTCTGTCTTCAGGCTGGCCGTCCGTACCGCCAAGGACGTCAGTCGGCGGGAGATGCTGGACAGTCTCGAGCGTGACCCCTGGGGTCGCCTCTACCTCGCGGCGCTGAACAAGCTCCGCGGGCGGGCCCCCCCCCCCCTCACCGAGACTCTCCAGCCCAGCCTCCTCACCAGAGTTGTCGAGGACCTCTTTCCACGACGGGTGGAGCACACGCCCCCGATCATGGCTTCGCCGGACAGCGACCGGGAGGCCGAAGACGAAAGTGCTCCGCCTATCACGGAGCCGGAAATGGGGGCGGCGGTGGCGCGTATGCGAGCCAAATCCACCGCCCCCGGGCCCGACGGTATTCCGAACCGTGTGCTGGCCCTGGTCCTCGAGCACCTGGGACCACGCCTCAGGGGACTGTTCGACGCTTGTTTGGCGTCCGGGCAGTTCCCCGGGTGCTGGAAAGAGGGGAGGCTGCTTCTCCTGCCGAAGCCGGGACGGTCTCCCGAGTCGGCTTCGGCCTACAGGCCCATTGTACTGCTCGATGATGCAGGCAAGCTGCTGGAGAGGGTGTTGGCTGCCCGCATCGAGCGGCACCTCGTCAGGGTCGGGCCCGATCTGTCGGACGCCCAGTTTGGTTTTCGGAGAGGGCGTTCGACGATCGCGGCCCTGCTGCGCCTGAAGGCCGTGGTGACGGAGGCCGTCACCGGCGGAGGAGTCCTGTTGGCGGTGTCCCTGGACATCGCCAACGCCTTCAACAGTCTGCCATTCAGCTGCATCAGGGAGGGGCTGAGGTATCACGGTGTGCCCGTGTACCTCAGGCAGCTGGTGGCGGACTACTTGGAGGGGCGCAGCGTCCTCTACGTTAACCGAGTAGGGGACGTTGTGTGAACGCCCATGACGTGCGGTGTCCCACAGGGGTCGGTTCTGGGTCCAACGCTGTGGAACATCGGCTACGACTGGGCGTTGAGAGGAAGCCTCCCACCCGGGCTGGGCGTAATTTGCTACGCCGACGATACACTCGTCACAGCCCGGGGTAGGACGCTAGAGGAGGCGGCACGCCTGGCAACTCTCGGCACCGAGGAGATTGTCAGGCGGATCGAAGCGTTGGGGTTGAGGGTGGCCCTGGAAAAGACGGAGGCCCTTTTGTTCCATGGCCTCTGTACCGCCGGGCCACCCGCCGGCGCTTCGATCACCGTGAAGTCGGTTACCATCAGCATCCAGGCCCACATGAAGTACTTGGGCCTGGTGCTCGACGGGCATTTTTGGTTCCGGGAGCATCTCCATCGACTTGTTCTCCGGCTTGTCGGCGCGGCGTCCGCCCTTTCGCGGCTGATGCCGAACGTGGGCGGACCCAGCGCTACGTGCCGACAGCTGTACGTGGGGGTGAACCGGTCGATGGCCCTGTACGGCGTACCGGTGTGGGCGGGGTCCCTGACCGTCCGGCTGAGGGCCCTCTTGAGGCGACCACAGAGGGTCATGGCGATCAGGGCCATAAGTGGTTACCGCACGGTGGCGACGGAGGCAGCGTGCCTCCTGGCCGGAACCCCCCCGTGGGACCTGGAGGCGGAGATGCTCGCCGACATTTATCGGCGGGTGGCGGAGACGCGCGCCCGCAGCGGTACGGTCTCCATCAAAGATGTCACCGCCTGGCGGGTCGACGCCCGCCGGGAAGTCATTGCCCGTTGGGCAGTCCGGCTGGAGAGTCCTCGGTACGGTGTCAGGACCGTCGAGGCCTTCCGGCCGGTGCTGATGGAGTGGTTGGAGCGGACGCACGGGGTGCTTTCCTTCCGACTGGTGCAGGTGCTTACGGGGCACGGTTGCTTCGCGAAGTACCTGCACAAGATTGTCAGGAGGGAGAGCACACCGTCCTGCCACCACTGCAATTGCAACGAGGACACGGCGCAGCACACGCTCAAGGTGTGTGCTGCGTGGGAGGGGGAGCGCCGTGAACTCGTCGCGATTATCGGTGCCGACCTGACGCTGCCGACCATCGCCAGGGAGATGCTCTACAGCGTCAGGAACTGAGACGCGGTCGCCGCCTTCTGTGAGGCCGTAATCTCACAGAAGGAGGCGGCGGATCGTGTGCGAGTAGAGCTCCTATTCGGCGACCCGTTCCGCCGCCGGCGACTCGGGCGGCGTAGGCGCGAGTATCTGCGCCTAATGCCGCCCTAGCCGAGGCCGCGGGTGATCGGATCGGGGAATTATCCGTCACCCGCAGAGAGGCTGACCGCGCGACGGCGACCGACGACCCAGGACGTCGAGAGGTGACGTTACCCGAAAGGGTATTCCGTCGGGCCGACCACTGACGACAAGTCACATCTGCTCCGGTGGTCGGCCCAACAACGAGGTGACGTGGGTACGGGTGGGTTACGGGCCCGCGCGCAGTCCTTTCATCGCCCCGGATGGATTGGACCGCGCGTGCGCATACCATAGCCCACCCATAAAAAAAAAAAAAAAAAAGAGGTGTCACTATGATGAAATCATAAATCAGTATAATAAGAATCTAATACATGTAGTAAAACTTATGTTTTACTATATATAATCCTTAGGAATTATAGGTGTGATTAAATACATAGTGTAAGAAAGTATCGAGGTCTATAATAATAAGCACTATTTAATAGTCGCGCTGGAAGCTGACAAGCGGCAGGCGCCCATTGTATGAGAATTATATAAACTTACAGAAATATTAACTTAATTATAAAACTACCAATTAAATTATAAAACTATAATCAAGTCGGTTAATAATTAAGATGTACCTGAATTAGTCGAACATGTGAGGCCGGCAGTACTACTTGATAACAAATGATCTATTGTCGTAATGATAATTCGACATAAATAAAATTTCTTATTTCATTACATACAATTCACCATTGCCTGTGGATGTCATAAAAGATGAATGAGGTGAATTTCCTTCCTATTGTGGAGGGGGCTTGAGCCATGCAGTGGCAAGTATATGAGATGAGATGAGGTACAGTACCCGAAAATGTGACTCATATTATCATAGTTACGGCAAACGTTGTACACGTCATCATCATCATCATCTTGCTCTTATCCCAATTACTTGGGATCGACGCAATATGTCATCTGTTTTGACATATTGCAAAAAGTTTCGGCAATGACTTTTATGACCGGCCGCCTGCCTGACGTCAACCCTCCTTGGGAATGTAATCGTTGACCCAAATGGTACCAGATGGAGTTGGTCCGGATCAATCTAGGGCTCTTAGTCGTCTTTTACGACACCCACGAGCAAAGCAAGGGTTGGTAGTATTCGAAGCCGCTACCACACAGCATACCAAACGATGTACACGTCATTTACTATAAAACGTTTCGATTAAATTACATGTAATTACTACTATTACATTGACATAAACATCATCATCATCATCATTATCTCAGCTTTATCATGATGTCCCACTATTGGTCTCGGGCTTACTTCGTTGTGGAAAGGAATTTGACCTACTATACCACGCTAGTCAGACGCATTGGCTTTTTTTTTTTTTTTATGGGTGGGCTATGGTAAGCGCACGCGCGGTCCAGTCCGTCCGGGCCGATGAAAGGACGGCGCGCGGGCTCATAACCCACCCGTACCCACGTCACCTCGTTGTTGGGCCGACCACCGGAGCAGATGTGACTTGTCGTCCGTGGTCGGCCCGACGGAATACCCTTTCGGGTAACCTCACCTCTCGACGTCCTGGGACGTCGGTCGCCGTCGTGCGGTTAGCCACACTGCGGGTGACGGACAATTAGGGTTTCTTTTCGAGTTTACCTTCTCTTGCGTCGATTTTATCTGAATACCCTTAGTTGTTTTTTACGACACCCACGGGTAAGAAAGGATGTGGCGAATTGTAATCTCACTCCGTCATTACACGGAAATCAAATCTACTCATGTGAGCTAAATTTAAGATAGTATGTAGATTTTTATAATGCCTCACAGTAAACGCTTTCAATACAACGTACGAGAAAATTGTCCTCCTAGAATGCAACTCCACTTAGGCACTGCAAATAAGTGCTTCTGCATAAGTAGAAAAGACTCGTGATTTTTTTGCGTATTCAGTTCTGGATTCCATAATAGCTTAGAATAACAACTAGATCCGATAGGTGACGCTGCAATCGATTTAAGGAATTACATTTTTAATCGAAGGAAGAATTGAGAATATAGTCAATCATCATTACCTTTTAGGCGTTTGCCATCCATTGACCGTCAGGCTTATAGTATACAAACAGCTTCCCATTAGAAAGATATTCTCTGGAGTAATAAGCGCAACCTTATGTTAGACTATCTGCAAGTTACGTCAAGGGTAGCAAACTACCGCCTTTAGCGAGACGGGCATCTCGTGGAAGAAGGCGGCGAATCGCCCGCGGAGACCTCCCTCCCTGCCGTCCGCTGGACGTTGTCCAGGGCACACCATGAGGAGGTGTTTCGGCGTCGCACTCCCATCATTTAAAACCTAAAAATAGTTTATTATGCACCACAGATATACATCCCACTGTCAACAGCTCGAGTCTCCTCAATAATAGAAGGGAAATTGACCTACTACCTTCCACCTATCAGGCGTCTATACCAACATAGGGTTTCATTTCAAGTGTTCCTTCTCTTGCATAGATGTTATATGTATATTTAATTCCTTAACCATGTCTTACGATACTCACGGACAAGAGCGGGTGTGAAAAAAAGAAAAAAGAAGGAAAGACAATCATTCATTCTGTTCTCGTTATAATCTATTAAATAACCCAATTAAAAAAAACACAAGCATAGAAAAGAACACAACTAAAGAAAAGAACTTAAATAAATAAAAGTGAGCCGTCGCTTAGGACGCCTGGCAGATGCGAAACATCGAAATTATTATGTACAAGTATTTATGCATAAAAGAACAGACACGTAATATGCCATAATGTATAAATAAAATATAACATTTTTTTTGCCAGAAAATGATGATTTTATTCAATAAACATTTATTTTCATTAGATACAAGAATTAAAAATTCAAAAATAATTCAAATTGTGACAACTCAATTCTTTTAATCAGTGATTTTTGCAATAATATAATATAATAGATCGATGCCTCTGACGATATTAATATGCATTGACTAGGGACTTTTGACGTGAATGTCAAAATGTCATGTAGCGCTTTTATATTCTTTTCATTATTTTAGTGTTTTAAAGTGTTATATTCAATAATTTTGCTGATATTTTATGTAATATAATGCAGATAAAATTCTGAAATGTAGTGAAAATGATATAATAGTGAATTACGTGCATTTTGACATTCTGCCCAAATTTCCTGAGACGCATGACTTGAATATCAGCACCAAGTCATGCTAACGACTGACTGAAAGACTAAGACTAAAGACGTGAATAATAATCAATATACTCGACACTGGCACCAATAGCTCATACTATTGTAGCTCATTGCCATTAACTAAGAAGAAGAAGAAGATATTAATATGACAATTGGTCGGCAGTACACTTATTATCATATAGCGTGGTGACGTCTCGCCACGACATGCATCGTCACGCTGGTAATCGGTTTTACGTGCAGCTAAAGATGTTTCACATCAATAATTTAATTTTAACGAATTGAAACGGATAGCAAATTGTATTTTAACCGTCACCATGGAAAAATATTTAAGCTTTTTAATTTCAAGATGGATCATCGTCACATTCTATATCAAATTATAATTCAGGATAAATAAATTATGGATACCACAAAGAAACTGATAACATAGACTCTTGACGAACTTCCCTCTTTGAGGATCAAATTTGAATAATTCCTATTTTGAAATTCAATAGCCGTTGAAGTATTTTGGGTAAGAGTGATTTGATCAAAGAAAGTTTTTCGTTTCAGTGAACGTTGCTTTACGACATGTATTTTTATTAATTTTGCTAAAGTTGTAATTTTAATATAAAATTAATTAATTCATGTACAAATTTTCGTTCATTTAATTTTTTAAATATGATTATAAGAATGACAACAGCTTCTTAAAAAGATTTCTAATATTTGTGACAAATCTATATATATATAAAATAAAGTCGTGTTAGTTACACTATTTATAACTCAAGAACGGCTGCACCGATTTGGCTGACAATTGATGGGGAGGTAGCTTAAAACCAGGAGAAGGAAATAGAATACTTTTTATCCCGTTCGATCACGTTACCGTGGGACCTGACAAGTCACTATGAAACGTGTTATAACAAAAACGCATTTGACATGTAATAACAAACCGCAAATGACAGCTAAACTTAATTTTCTCTATGATTACATACGGTTGAAAATTTGATAATTATAATTTTGTCAGAAATCAATATCAGTAATTTGTATTAGTAATTTATATTCTCTTTAAATTATCATTAACAATGCCGCGTTCAAGACGATTGAATCTTGCCCGACAAAGCCGTAATGGTTCTTCTATAGAGAATTTTCGAAAATTTAGAAAATATATTTACGAAATAAAAATATGGCGGCACGAAGTTCGCCAGGTCAGCTAGTTGTAAATAAAACTATGTTACAGATTTTCGTCCATGTGGTGACTGAGTAAGAATTCAATTCACCACTGCCTATCTTGCCCGTGGATGTCGTAAAAGACGACTAAGGGATATAATTCGTATATAACATCTATGCAAAAGAAGAAAAGCTCGAAATAAAACCCTATACTAACCTATCTGATCAGCATAGTATAGAAAGGTCAATTTCCCTCCTAACATGGAAGAGGTTCGAGCTCAATAGTGGGACGTATATGGGCTGAGATGATGATACTTTAGTTTTAAATAAAACTACTTTTACGGATTATGTCACGTTTGTATTTGATTTATAAATGCCTGACGTTTCCGACACTTTACAGCATTCATGGTTACAGGCGGACTGTATAAGTAAAAAAATCCGTAAAAATAGTTTTGTTTACAATGTGCTCGCGTAAACATCAGATATCACTTCAGTTTTAAATATAATTGTACCTATTTTTTTTTTTTTCGGTGGGCTGCGGTCGGCGCACTATTCCGTCCGGGGCGACAGAGGGGCATAAGCACGCACACCCGCAACCCACCCAAACACCACGTCGCCTTCGTCGTTGGGCTGACCACTGGAGCAGGGTTACTTGTCATCAGTGGTCGGCCCGACGGAATACCCCCTAGTGGGGTACACTACCATCGACCGACGTCCCCCCCCCCTCGGGGAGGACGTCGGTCTTCCCTCACGCGGTCGGCCTCTCGGCGGGTGACGGACTAACTCCCCGGTCACGTCACCTGCGGCCTCGGCTAGTGTGGCATGACGCGCAATTGTACCTATGCCATCAGTTTCTTAAACAGGTAAGAACTAGGTACTATTTCCGATTTTGATAGACATTAAAAAAAAATTACAATCATCATCTCTTCTGTTGGGCTCGAGCCTGCTCGATTATAAAGGCAATTGGAGGGCGAATAATCTTAACATGGGGCTAGTATAGGGTTTAATTTCAAGCATTCCTTCTCTTGAATAGATTTTCTATGTATTTTCTATGTACCTTGCCTTTTGCGACCCAGAGGTAAGTTAGAGGGACATTTTAATTTTTCATTTACAAATAACGTAATTGTCTAAATAATGAAAATGTTACCGAGTGTCGATTCAATCTATAAAGAATTGCTAATAGTGTAAGCATTATTTGTATCCGTTAAGTGTATATTTGTAAACTCAACATTTAGGTTTATTCATGAATCATTTCATCATTTTCGCGTATTTAAGTCTTACTATTGGGTTCAAGCCTCCTCCACAATGAGAGGGGTATCGACCTACTATTCCACGCTAGTCAGATATGTTGGAATTTTATATCAAGTTTCCTTCGCGTGCATTAAAGTTAGTTGCATATAGCCTTCGTCGTCTTTGACAGCCCCCATGGGCAAGAGAGGAGTTGTCAATAATTTCCCTAATGCTGGATGCTATTTCTACAAAAAAAATCGTAAACATGTTTAAAAAGATACACAATATATTTTTAGACCATTAATAAGTGAGAAATATAAAAGTACCAAAGTAAATAAATGGATATAAAAATACAAGTTCAGAAAATCCGGTCACCTTTCAAAATAACTTATTAAATTATTGGCCCATAAAAAATAAGGACATGAAAAAAAATCTCGATCAAAATTTCGCCAAAAGAGAAATAAAGACATCGTAAGCAAATATCAGTTTCTTGACATCAGTGAGTTCTGAAGATGTTCGACCTTACAGTTGAGGAGGTATCGGAACGGCAGCTCGATGGTGCTTAGGCACGATCCACTGATCACTCCACTACAAGTACGGTAGAATATTTAATTTTTTTATTGATACTTTATTTTTTATTTACATTAATATTAAGCTGTCGTTATCCTTATAAGAATACAATTTTTAGTTTTTAGGCCACGCTATATATGGATTGATTTGTCCGGGGATAGTATAATATTCTCGCAAAAAATATGATTGATTGACAGTTGACTTATGATATCCGTGTGGTGACGGAGTAAGAATACAATTCACCACCCCCTATCTTACCCGTGGGTGATCGTACGAGACGACTAAGGGATATAAAACGCATATAACATCTATACGAGAGAAGGAAAACTCGAAATAAAACCCTATACCAACACGTCTGACCAGCGTGGTATAGTAGGTCAATTACCCTTCCATTATGGAGGAGGCCCGAGCCCAACAGTGGGACGTATATGGGCTGAGATGATGATGATGATGACTTATGAGTGACGAGCAATTCGTTCGATGCCTGAGAGGGCCGGGGGGTATAATGGTTTAGTATATACTAGCAATTCGTCCTCGCTTCACCTTATCCGCGTGGTTCCGAATCCCGTGGAAATACTGGGATAAAATATAGTTTATGTTACTCCCTGATTTTATAGCTTTCCATCAGTGAAAAATTTTTGAAATCGATTGGGTGCCTTAAGCGTGAAAGCGTAACAAACAAACAAACTTACTTTCGCATTTATAATATTAGTAAGAATATATTTTTGTACAGATGTTTAATATCCCTTAATCGACTTTTGTAACATCTACAGCCAAGAAAGAGGTGATGAATTGTATTCTTACTTAACACAAGAGAAAGTTATAGGAGATCAATATAGACATGGGCGTTACTGGTTATTTCTAACAACGGCTACTAGCCGTTTGTTTGGTGTGAATACCGATATGGATAATCATTGCCGAATATCAATATAATACGCGTAAAGTAATCGCGATCTTTCTATTAATGCACGGTTTAACCATTATAACCTTTCATAGGTTAAACTATAGTGAACACTTTTTATAGCATACCTGCGACAGCAACGAGAAACAATACCACTTTACCATTACAGTTTGATCTATCAGAGTTAATGACAATTAAGTCTTACGCTAATATAAATAAGAGCGCCTTTCACTTTTATCAATATTCGTGAAATGTTGCTAGTTATTAAGCCGCTAGCCAATACCCGACCCCTCTCTGTTTTGCACGTCAGAAATCACGTAGAAAGAGAAATATGGCATAATTATTTTGGTTATAAGACTTTTTTTTTTTTTGGGGTGGGCTGTGGTCGGCTCGCCTCCGCACCACTCCGTCCGGGGTAACAGAGGGGCTTAAGCACGCAACTGCCGCAACCCACCCGAACACCACGTCGCCTTCGTCGTTGGGCCGACCACTGGAGCAGGGTTACTTGTCATCAGTGGTCGGCCCGACGGAATACCCCCTACCCGGGGTACCCTCCCATTGACTGACGTCCCCCCCCCTGAGGGAGGACGTCAGTTTTTCCTCACGCGGTCGGCCTCTCGGCGGGTGACGGACTAATCCCCGATCACGTCACCCGCGGCCTCGGCTAGGGCGGCATTACCCGCCTGCGCCGCCCCAGTCGCCGGCGGCGGGTCGCATTATCGAGGCTGTGCTCCTCGCGCTCGCGACCCGCCGCCTCCTTCTGCGAGATAACTGCCTCGCAGAAGGCTGCGACCGCGTCCCAATTCCCGACGCTGTCGACCATCGCCCTAGCGATAGCCTTACTGAAAGATGGCATAAATATTTTGGTTATTAGACTAATAAGTGATCGTCCGGTTATTAACGTAGCGAAAGAAGAATCGCGGCACCTAACCAATAATTGTTGTATTATTGTTAGTTGACAACGTCGCGTCATTGTTAGTTGTTTGTAGCTAGATAACTAATAGCCATTATTAGTTATACTAGCAACCCGCCCTCGCTTCGATTCGATGTTGGTCACTTTACCGCGTAGCTCCGGTTTACGTGGAAATACCCAGATAAAATATAGCCTATGTTACTCCCTGATATTTTAGCTTTCCAGTGGTGAAAGAATTTTTGAAATCGGTTCTGTGGTTTAAGCGTGAAAGCGTAACAACAAAACAAACATCCTTACTTTCGCATTTATAATATTAATAAGGATGAATACCGATACAATATGTTAGAGGCATATCAACCGTTTTCAGTTACGTTTTGCTATAGCGGACACACGTCTAGATCAATATCACCCTATATCCTTACCAATATTATAAATGTGAAAGTAAGTTTGTTTGTTCGTTATGGTTTCACGCTTAAACCACCGAACCGATTTCAAAAATTCTTTCACAAATGGAAAGCTATAATATCAGGGAGTAACATAAGCTATATTTTATCCTGGTATTCCCACGGCGACGGGATCTACGCGGGTAAGGCGACTAAAACCGAAGCGAAGCGAGGGCGGGTTGCTAGTCTGTTATAATTCTTCTCATTTCAATGTTAAAAAAATGTACTTAAGCTTATTTATTACATAGTTCCTAACTTATCACGTCAACGAAAATAAGCAGTATACTGTATAAAAATCTACTTAAAATTCTAACAGTATTTGCCGTATGGCGACGGAGTAAGAATACAATTCAACACCCCTCTCTTGCCCATGGGTGTCGTAATAAGCGACTAAGGGATATCTTGTGTACATAACAACAATGCAAGATAAGGAAAGCTCGAAATAAAACCCTATACCAACCCATCTGATTACCGTGGTTTAGTACAATTTCCTTGCCAATATGGAGGAGGCTCGAGTCCAGTAGGGGGTCGTATGTGAGCTGTGATGAATGAATGGGTAATCATCATCACAGCTCGTATACGTCTCAATCCCGTGTTCAATACTTCTCTACAATAGGAGGGAAACTGTCACAATGTAGGACCACACTGTTAACAATTGTCTATCTACAGACGCGAGCCGGTCCATCCGGGATAGTAACACACTCACAGAAAATTGCCGTCTGAGTAGTAGTAATTTGTTACTGTGCTTCGTTCGATGAGCGAGAGAGCCGGCAGCCAAACTTTCTGAAGGTGTTTGGGTGTGGTGCGTTTTGGTGATGCCTTGGTATCACTGAAATTTATAGCTTCTTTCACTTTTTTCACGGTAGGTAACGGCCTAGCAAACGAAACGATCCTGCGCCACATGCATCCAACGGTTCCCTGCGACTTTGAGAATGTCGTCAGTAATAAAATATTACAATATTTTTGCAGATAATGATGATTTTTATTCAATAAACATTTATTTTCATTAATATACACTATAGGTATGTGTTTAGGTTAGTAATTAATTTTAAGCTCACTAGATGGCGTTGTACAAATTTCTAAAACGGGTAATGGTTTCGTTACACAAATATATATATCAAAGCTTGGCGTTAATGCCACGCCAATACCGGGTTGAGAGCCTTCCGCTCGCCCATTGCCCGCGTTAAGCTGTCAAGGTCATCTGCGACCAACAGCTAAATACACACAAAAAAAAAAAAAAATGCCACGCCAACGGGTTAAGAGCCCTCAGCGCTCACCCACCAGTCCGGGTAAAGTTGTCACAGCCATCTCAGGCTAACAACTAAGTCATCAAAAAAAAAAATGCCACGCCAAACCGGGTTGAGAGCCTTCCGCTCGCCCATTGACCGCGTTAAGCTGTCAAGGTCATCTGCGACCAACAGCTAAACACACACAAAAAAAAAAAAAATGCCACGCCTACGATCAGGTTCACCCTCGCCTATAGATGTTTCACATCAAAAAAACTACGCCATTTCGCGTTTCGTCTATTGGTTTATTTGCATTACATCCCTTAATAGAGTGTGGTGAATATTGTATTCCTACTCCGAAAGGAGCAGTATAATAGTTAATTATCTAGTACCGAAGATTGCTTAAAAATATTACGACTCTTTTCTGAATCATGCCTACCAAGGCCCGAAGGGTGGTTAATAAATGGCCCAGTTTTGATTACAATATTCTTTTGTATACAATGTATTGTTGGTACATTTATTGTGCCATTGTATTCTTGATTTTAAGACATTGGTCATGCTTTTTAATAGCGTGTTAAGAATGAATAGTAAGAATTTATTTTTAGAAAAAAACTGATATTATTTTATTTTTAACTAGCAACCCGCCCTCGCTTCGCTTCAGTTTCATTCGCCTTATCCACGTAGTTTCCGTTATATACCGGTATATGATATAGCCTATGTTACTCCCTGATGTTAAAGCTTTCCATTGGAGAAAGAATTTTTGAAATCAGTTCTGTGGTTTAAGCGTGAAAGCATAACAAACAAACTTACTTTCGCATTTATAATATTAGTAAGGATAAGGATGTTACTATCTATATTTATTTTAGTTTTAAGTTTGATAATAAATTTTTTCATTATTTTATCTCATACAAGTTCCATGAAACGGCTTCGTGCCTCCTCTTGGATAGAAGTGAAATTGTCCTAATATACCACACTAATTAAACGTTTTGAAATGGCGTTTTATTTGCGGCTTATGCCGCCCTAGCAGAGGCTGCGGGTGACCAGACCGGAGATTTAGTCCGTCACTCGCGGAGAGGCTGATCTCGCGAAGGCCGATATTCCGGGAAGGGGACGTCGATGGGAGAGGGTACTCTCTCGGAGTATTCCGTCAGGCGACCACTGAAGTCAAGGAACTCTGCACTAGTGGTCGGCCCAACGACGAAGGCGACGTACTATCGGATGGGTTACGAGGCTGAGCGCCGCCCCCCTGTCGTTCCGGATGAAGCCATAGTAAAAAATATGGCGTTTTATTTCGAGCTTTTTGTCTCTTGCATAGATATTATATGCATGTTATATCCCTTAATACTCCGTAGGCCGACCTACGGGTGAAATAGGGAGGAAGTTAATAGGTCTGTATGGTGACGGAGTAAGAATACAATTCACCATCCTCTTTCTTGCCTGTGGTTATCGTAAAAGATGACTAAAGGATATGATATACAGATAACATATATGCAAGGCATCTTGCCTTGAAAACTAGAAATAAAACCTAGAAACAAAATATAAAAAATAACTCCTTTTTTGATGTCTGTTAAAATTTCAATAAATTTAAATTCATATCATTTATTATTCATAAACCCTGAGGTGGCGCTTACATATTGTCAATTTTAACACAATTAATTTAAATTAATCCAATAAACTACCACCGGATCGAAACACGACCACTACTGAGAAGATCCGGCAAGAAACTCAAAGCACTTGTCCATTATTTTAAACTTTTTTTTTTACTAACTTATTTTATATAAAATTGTATATAATATTGCAAGTACTAGCGCTAATAAGATGCATTTTGAATTACAATGGCTTGACCAGTTCCTATTCATTTATTCTTAACTTACAATAGTAATAGACTTGCAACTCAAGAATGCAATTTACCAGCCCATTGAGGATACTATATTCTTAAGTCTTTCTACATCCTTCATGATGATTATCATAGGTCATTTGTACTGCTGGCCTCTTCCACAATATGAGGGAAATTAACCTACTATACTACGCTGGTCAGGCAGATTGGTATAGGGTTATATTCTCCTTCTTTGACATAGACGTTACCTGCTTATTATAATCACTTAATAGCCACTCACGGGTAGAAAAGGGGGTGGTGAATTGTAGTCTTACTTTATCACCACACAGAAAAGATATCCTTAGCTTTATAATAATAATAGCGTTTTTATTTACCTATGTCATCATCATCATCTCGACTCATGCACGTCCCTCTGCTGGGCTCGAGCCTTTTCCACAATAGAAGGGAGCTTACTATACCATGCTGGTACGACAATTTGGTATAAGGTTGTTTCCAGTTTGCCTTCTCTTGCATAGATGTTATATGCATATTATATCCCTTAGTCGTCTTTTATGACATCCACGGACAAGTTATTAAGTGGAGTTTTTTACCTATGTACCTATGACAGTTTCATAGTGCTTCTATTTCGCAAATGTTATTGTAATTACAAATATTTTTACAGAGTAATCTCATTAGTTATGAAAGCAACAGTCAATTTCATACCAATAATATTGCAATGGAACTGAACATAATTAGATTTTAATATAAATTAGTTATTGGTAAAATTTGTGTTTGCTGTATACACTATTTGAATAACTTATTAAATGAAATGTAACATCTTTATGTGTATCAATAATTCCACAATATATTCATTCATATCAGCTACAGACGTCCCACTAGTGAGCTCGGGCCTTCACCACTATGTGAGGGAAATTGGTATAATATAACACGCGTTGATATTTTTTTTTTGTTTTTTTTTTACGGTTCGGCTATGGTAAGCGCACGCGCGGTCCATTCCGTCCGGGGCGATGAAAGGACAACGCGCGGGCCCATAACCCACCCGTACCCACGTCACCGCGTCGTTGGGCCGACCACCGGAGCAGGGTGACTTGTCATCAGTGGTCGGCCCGACGGAATACTCTTTCAGGTACCCTCACCTCTCGCCGTCACCACACGCGTTGATATAGGGTTTTATTTCGAGTTTTCTTTCTCTTATTTAGATGTTATATACATCATAATCATTTCAGCTTATCACCGTCCATTGTTGAACGCCTACCTCATCTTGTGCCATAGAGTGCGGTCCTGTACCATCTAGTAATATTTCAGATATGTGTGAACCTGTGAGACAACTTTAGTAGTTATGAAAAACGAGGAGACATACATGACTATACCACTCGCCAGGCTAACATGCTCGCGTCACTGCCACATCGTCTGGCAAAGTCTAGCAAATTGACACATATTGTAGGCCCTCAAATATATGTATAACCGATTGCTAGCGATAATTACTTCGGCTTTAAACACACACACAACAACAGCGTTTAAAACTAATCTCAGGCGCTGGCTGACTCGAAATGCCTTTTATACGATTGACGAATTAATGAATATGTCAATTATCAATTGTGAATATTTTTTTATTTTATTTTTCCTTTTGTTTTGACATTAGTTCTATGTAAATGACAATTATGTAATCAGAACAGTTTTGACTTGTAATCTTGTATATTATCAATAAAAATGTTTATCCTGCGTCCAACGATGCCCAATACCTTTGACCAGGACGTCGGTCCACCTAGTGGGGGGCATCCTACACTGCGTCGTCCAATCAATATGTTAATATACAAACAACTCGAAAGTGATTAAGTTTATTTTGGTAATGAATTTATCCAAAACCCATATCATATGAATTTACTGTAAAATAATTTTACTTGATAATTTATTTTTACGAATTGAATCAAAAATTATTATGCCAATCTAATAAGATTTAAAACTAGTGATGTCCTCGCTTCGCTTCGATTTCAGTCGCCTTGTCCCCGCTTTTTTAAACATTTATCTTCTAAAATATATACGTAACTGCAGTCCATGAGGCCTCGGTTTCGATGCCGGATAAGGCGAAATTTTATAGGGGATTCTTAAGAGGAAACATAGCCTAAGTTACTCCTGACATAGATGAAACGCGACCGCTACTATCTGGTAGTAAAATATTATTAAAATCGATCCAGTCGTTTGGAAGATTACGCGAAACAAACATACAGACCGACAATAAAAAAATAAAAGTGGTTTTAGGCGTAGGTATAATAACCGTGTGAACATGAAAAAAAGTATTATTTTGACATTACAAACAGACACTTCAATTTTATTTATTTGCATAGATATCCATTAATAAAGTTTTTGGCAATTTGACTTTATAGATGACTTAAGTCAGGCCGAGTCTATGACGTCTCGTCCCTAATGTCACGCCTTTGATGTCGGCTCAGGACAATCCTCACTAATATTATAAATGCGAAAGTAAGTTTGTTTGTTACGCTTTCACGCTTAAACCACCAAACCGATTCCAAAAATTCTTTCACCAATGGAAAGCTATAATATCAGGGAGTAATATAGGCTATATTTTATCCCGGTATTCCTACGGGAACGGGAACTACGCGGATAAGGCGACTAAAACCGAAGCGAAGCGTGGGCGGGTTGCTAGTATTTATATAAGCGATACACAAGTATTCGCTTTGATATATCTAGACCTGATCTGAATTCATCAATTGATTTTTTTATTGCTGATGGTGGCAAAAGAGCATGCAATACACCTGACGGTAAGTAATTCTGCCGCACATAAACCTTTGCAATACCAGGGACACAGCCAGGCCGTTGCCTATCATGCAAAAATGCACACACACACACACACACACACACACACATGCACACACACTGGCTCACACTCACGCACACACACATTTGAGGTAATAAATACTTATTATTATTAATTATGATCCATTTTAAGTCAATTTAGATCGACGCCCCCAAGCAATAACCTAGTAATAGCATTTTACTGGATTTTTTTTATTTCAAATTTGACGTCAGTAGGCGAGGACTCAGATACGATTTTTTTTTTTGGATTTTTTCTATGGTTAATTACAAAAATATGACTAATGAAAGTTTTATTGCACGGAAGTTCTATTAGATTTTTATACGACAAAAATGAAATATTACATTATTACTTTTTAAATTTCATGACTGATAATTGGTATTATAATAATACCGTAATATAATCTATGTTAAATTTTGGTTCCTGCGATTACAAGTTTATTGCAGTGAAATATGAGGCATATTGTTTTCGGTAACGGTTAATAACAATATTCATACGAATTAAAATACACGATGAAACGTGAGTACTGGCGTAGATTACACGGCAATAAGACAGTTATATAACTTTACAGTTAGTCCCTTCATTGAAATTTCTTGGTTAGATACCAAATAAATAATCATTATTGTTCTATTACTTTTAAAAATTAGCCGCAATAATCTCGTAAGTTGATATTACTGAATTCATTTTTATAATTCAATATGGTAATATACAAATACTGTTAAAACGTTACAAAATATTTTACGTAATATATATTTTTATATATTACATGAATCTTTGAATATATGATGGAATTCTAATACTATAAGGTTATTCTATAAAAAAATAACTTTCATTTGATACATTTAACATGGGGAAATAATGATTCACTGAATAGATATAGCTAAAAAATATAAAACATTAACTCCTTAAAAATTTGAGTTTTGCGATTACTGGGTTATTGCTTGGGGGCATCGAGATCAGTATTTAAGCCTCCTAAGGAATGGGATTGATCTACTATATCAAGCTAGTCAGACGGACTGGTACAGGGTTCTAGTTCATCAATGATAATGATCTGAATCGTCATCATCGATATAATATTATTCTAGCCATTTAAAGTCTTAGCATTATTTATGATTCTAATTATTATCGTAGTTTTATTTATAATATATATTTGAAAAGAAAATTTAAATTAATTTTCAATTTTAATTACTAAGGTTTTCATATAAAAACACAGCGAACACTAATTAAAATACTCTAAACAAAAACCAGCCCGTCGACGCCAGAACGAAATTATTCCTCCGATCTAAACTTGTCCCTTTTTTGCCCCATTCCGTGGCTCCTAAACTTCCTTCATTAGCATTAGAGCGGCAGATGTGGAGCCCCGAAAATTATCTTGCAAATAATGTATAGTTATTCCGTGCATTAACGGAGTAAGAATACCGTTCACTAACCCGATTGTTTGCCCACATAGCATAATATTTTGCTGGGGAAAAAGAATACCAGAACCAAATTCTCATGTAACCTATCTGATCAATGAAATAAGTAAGCTATTTTTCCTCCCATTGTGATGTAAAGCTACCTAATATTGCAAATAAAACTACTTTACGGATTTTATCGCGTTTGTATTTGATTTTTGATTGCCTGACGCCGACTTCCGTTACGCTAAGTCTGCAGTCTATGAACATAGTCCGGACCGCGCCCGCCATAACATCAAGTTTGATAAACCACAAATCTGCCCAAAGGCACACACCGATACCTGCCTAGAATATTACGCATGGCTATTGAAGTAAAAAAAAGCACAAAAATTGCAATAGAAAGAATGGCTGGGTGTTACCTACAAGCTGGGATCCTGTTATAAACATAATTAAAAATAAATCCTAAAAGACTATGTACCACAAGACTGCAAAACACCGTGAGCACTTATTGTATATATTTGACCCACAATAATAGTTAAAGATATTTTTATAAATCAAAAACCTTTCAGTAAGACAAAGTAAGCCGCCTTTAAAAATAAAAAATAATATTAATTCATTATTATGTCCCCTGAGTTTTCTTACCAGATCTTTTTCGGTGTGCCCGCGTTCCGATCTGGTTTTAGTATGCTAGATTTTTTAGGTTTTTTAAATTAATAAATTGTCATAATAATTACTGTAAATATAATTTTTAATAATTACTAACCATAAACAATATATATATATATACACACATATATATATATATATATATTTCAAATAGAATCATTTTATTCTTATAATAAATTTGTACCAAAATGTGGGTCAAAATTGAATAACTAAATTTCTGTATCGGGTAGATAATTATAAATATCTGTAATAATCTATACCAATAAATAAAATTGGAGTGTCTGTTTGTAATGTCAAAATAATTGGCTTTTTTCATGCTCACACGGTTATTTGCACGAACGACACCTATGCCTAAAATAGCAATTAAAATTTTTTTGTCTGTCTGTCTGTTTGTTCCGGGTAATCTTCAAAATGGCTGGACCGATTTCAAAAATTCTTTCACCAATGGAAAGCTATAATATCAGGGCGTAAACTAGGCTATATTTTATCCCGGTATTCCCACGGGAACGGGAACTACGCGGGTAAAACGACTATAACCTATAACCGAAGCGAAGCGAGGGCGGGTTGCTAGTACTAAATAAATAGCTAACAATGGGTCAAAGTTATCGTCATGATAAAATGATACCACGTTGTTATTTAGTCGTAGTCTTCATCATCAACTCCTCCACAATAGGGCAATTGACCTTATTATACCACGCTGGTCAGACGGGATGGCTTAGGGATTTGTTTCGTGTTTTTCTACTCTTGCATAGTTGTTATATGCACAAGATATTCCTTAATCGCCTTTTACGACACCCACGTGCAAGGGTATTTACTTGATAAACCACCGTTTAAGACGAAATTTAAAACTCTCGAGGCTAGCAGCGGCAGTTACTAGTCAATCATTTCAGCTTATGTATGTTCCATTGTTGGGCTCGAGCCACCTCCACAAAAGGAGGGAAACTGACCTACTATGCCACGCTGATCAGATGGGTTGGTATAGGGTTTTGCAAGTTGACCTTCTCTTGCATCGACGTTACATGTGTATATCCCTTAGTCAACTTTTACGACGGTCACGGGCAAGATAGGGGGTAGTGAATTGTATTCTTACTCCGTAACGGAAAGTTAAGTGTAGGCAGTTTATTGCAATGTATTATAGTTTAACATGTCAGTGCCATATTAAGTATCTATTATATCTTATATCTTTAAACGAGCAATTCTTGTATATATATATATATTCAGGATCTCGGAAACCGCTCCAACGATTTTGTTGAAACTTGGCATACTAGAGGATTCGGGTCCAAAAAATCGATCTAGCTAGGTTTTATTTATAGAAAATGTTGTTTTGTCCGTGTTTTTAGTAAAACAATATAATGACATTAAATTTTAAAAGAATATAAATTCAAATTTCGTTGTCAACGTCATGAGTTACGATAGCTCAGTGGCGAAGTAGTCAGGTTTCATTTTATTTTTAACATCGGCGACAAACGACGTCGGATCTAATCTCGGTGTTATTATTATTCTCTTTTTGTAATTTTTTATATAATTTTCATTATTTTTTATTAATATAAAAATACTCCGAGCGAAGCTCGGTCAACCTGATATTATAAAAGAAAATCGTGTTAGTTACACTATTTATAACTCAAGAACGGCTGCACCGATTTATCTGAAAATTGGCAGGAAGGTAGCTTAGAACCAGGAGACGGACATGGGATACTTTTTATCCTATTCAATCGGGTTCCCGTGGTACTTGACATAAACCGTCAAAGAGAATACAAGTCACTATAAAACGTGGTATAACAAAAATGTATCTAACATGTAATAACAAAACGCAAATGACAGCTATAGACAAACTATATTTTTAGATATTCAGAAAATATATTTACAAAAAAAAATATGGCGATACGATGTTCGCCGGGTCGGCTAGTTATAATATGGAACGAAGCTGATGAAAGTGCTAGTATGTGGCCAATTATATTTAATACGGCGTTTTCATTATCATACGGGCAAAAAATCATTGTCATCATCAACTCGGCTCATATACATCCCACTGCTGGGCTCGATAAGATGGAAATTGACGTTACTGTTAGTTGTCATTTACGACATCCACGGGCAAAATAGAGAATGCTGAATTGTATTCTTACTCCATCACCCCATGGGATTAAGTTTAAGATAACAGTAAATTTTTTAATATTTTATTATTATTATCTCAGTCCACCTAGGTGGCACTGCTGGACTGAGCCTCCTCCATAATAGGAGAGAAGTCGACCTACTACGACCAAGCTGATTAAATAGATTGGTTTAGGTTTTATTTAAAGTCCTTCTTTTGTACAGATGTTATATACATCTATAATGGTATGACCACACTGTCGAGGGTCTTCTGTCTACAGCCGTCTGTAGCTCTCTCTGACTGGTTAACGTGTTTCTTTCTTTCGGCATGGGCAGCGGTCGTCGCACTCACGTTAGCGAGATAGCCGAAAGTCCATCTTTCTGAGGGTGTTTGCATGTTGGGTTTCGCGCTGTCCAACTTCGAATATAATTAGGATCAATGAATTTAGTTCTATATTTTCTAGTCAGATAAAACAACGTCCAGTTTTTTACCTTTTCATAGGGATTTTACCGAATATCGCTCAGTAATCTTGTACGACATCTGCTGAAGAAGAATGGGTGATGACAAAAAGAATAATGTTTATATCAAGCTGTAGACAAAGTACAAAAATAATGATATAATAATGATAGCATAATTCTGGGCCGTGGATGTTGTATAAGATGACTAAGAGATTAAATATGCATATAACATTTATGCAAGAGGAGGAAATCTCGAAATTAAACTGTATTAACTGTAACTGTACCAGCACGTATGACCAGCGTGGCGTACATCATTTTCCTTTCCATTATGGATGAGGCCTAAGCTCAGTAGTGGAACGTATATGGGCTGAAACGATGATGATGATTATGACTACATTATTTTCACTTGATTTAATCCAAATTAAACAAAAATAGAATTCTGCTTAATTACCTTTGTTATATAATATAATTAATCAAATTGCCAAAAGTAAGCCTCAAATTATATCCACGAGTTAAATAAAAACAAACACTTCGACAAATTACTTCCCTGAAAAGGGTTCATTATTAAATGGATAAAATAACAACTTCTAAGTGACGGTAAGGTGATTATTAAAGTTAAGCAAAAAGCACAGAGCAAAACCAATTTCTCAACTAGCATTTTTGGATAGCTCTAAGTGCTCTTCAACAAACTCGAGGGTTGCACCAATTTGGGGCTCTCGTTAAAATGGTGCTCCTAATTTCAGAGCCGGCTGTAAATTGAACAAGCTTATTTGTATACTTTGAAGAGAAATTCTAGAAATTTGAAATTTATGAACGTTTTTATACGCTTTATAGAGTTATGTTCCCATAAAATTCAACATTGAATATCTTATTAAATATTGAATATGTTTTATTATGGTAAAATATGGATCAGCTTTACATTTTCCAAATAGAAATAAACGAAATTAAATTAAAATAATGCGAAAAATATGTGTGGTGAAAGTAATAAGAATACAATTTACTACTCTCTATCTTATTCTTGGATGTCGTAAAAAACAACTAAGGGATATAATACGCATATAGCATCTATGCAAGAGAAGGAAAACTCCAGATAAAACCCTATACCTGTCTTATCATCATGGTATTGCAAAATCATTAGAAGGTAATTTTACTGTGGAGAACGCTCGAACCCAGCAGTAGGATGTCCATGAACCGAGAGGCTGATTAGACCTCAATAAATTGATAAAATAATTAAAATTACGGCGCTGGATCAAAGATACAATATATCATCATTTCTTATTAAATTCTTTTAGGAGGCGATTAAACTCTACCCTGGTGGTCGGCCCAACTGCATCGGTGGTTGGCCCAACGATGAAGGCGACGTGCTACATGGGTGGGTTACGGGGCCGCGCGCCGCCCCTCTGTCGACCCGGACGGAGCCAGGCGGCGGGTGCACTGACCGTAGCCCAACCCAAAAAAAAAAAAACAAAAAAAGACTGCGGTTAAATTAGCTGAGGAGTTACCTCAAGATTATCTAATAGCGCTTTTCTAAGAAACTCATGACAGAAACTATACCGTCAGCACGTTTAATTGCGACAGTACGCAATCAACGTCCTTACTAATATTATAAATGCGAAAGTAAGGATGTTTGTTTGTTTGTTTGTTACGCTTTAACGCTCAAACCACCGAACCGATTTCAAAAATTCTTTCACCAATGGAAAGCTATAATATCATGGAGTAACATAGGCTATATTTTATCCCGATGTTCCCACGGGAATGGGAACTAGGCCGCGGGTAAAGCGACTGAAACCGAAGCGAAGCAAGGGCGGGTTGCTAGTATCGATTATTTTACAATCATTAACTTTAGCATAAGTCCATCGTCATCACATGATATATGACCACGCCGATCAGACGAGTTGGTAAAGGGTTTATTTTGAAGTTTCCTTTTCTTGCATTATGTGGATATTATATTCCCTTTGTCGTGTTTTACGACACCCACGGGAAAAAGAGTGGTCAATTGAACGACGGTTTTTTAACCACTACCAATAGATAGCAATCAAAAGTGTAATTGGAGCAACTAAAATCCTTAACTATCATTACATAAAATTATTATTTTCCTACATTAGATCTGATTAAAATAAAAAAGTCAGCTTTATTTTTAGCTCGATACCGCAAAAGGGTAAATCTAATCAGGGTTGATATTGTCGCAAAAACTGTACGATAAAGGAATGAACGTGAGTTAATTACGATTGTGTCTACTGGATTCAAATTTATTTCTATTTCAATTATACCATACGGCAGATTCTTTCTCAAATTAGATATTAAATTTAACTTGCTAGGTTATTTATAAAAACTTGTTAGTTACTTGTTCTTAGTGAAAAATGATTGAAACAAGTGGGACTCGAGCTCAAATAACAATACCGTTCCAATAATCTTATCAAATGAATCAGTATGGAATGCCGTATGAAGATCAAATTATCTCTTGGACTTGTGTTTGTGAGTCACGTGCGCCATCTATCAGAAAAGGTTTACAACATTGCTCCGTTTTAATACTTTTCCAACTCGACTGGGCAGCGTTCGAGAAGCTTAAGTGGATCTTCTCGTCCAATATTCCGCAGTGTCTGAAAATAAAGGTTTAAAACCAGTGTGTGTTGCCAGCGATAACATACAGCATTATAACGTGGTCTCTATATGTCGGCCTCATAAAAAAGCTAGAGAAGGCTATGCTCAGTATTTCTCTACGTGATAAAATCCCAAATACGGAAATCCGTAGAAAAACGGGTGTAACTGACATAGCATGCAGAATTAGCACGTTGAAATGGTAATAGGCAGGTAACATCGCTCGTCGAACCGACAACCATTGGGGAAGAAAGGTTCTTGAGTGGCGACCACGTCGGACGACGCAGCGTAGGACGACCCCCTACTAAGTGGACTGACGACATCTTAAAAGTCGCAGGGAACCGTTGGATGCAAGTGGCGCAGGACCGTTCCGACTGGCATTTTCGTAGGGAGGCTACATAGGCCAGCAGTGGACGTCTATAGGCTGATGGATGAATGGATGCATGGAATACTTTAGAGTTAGAATTAACGACCCTATTATTTAAATTATTCGGAGATCCACGCTGGCCCAATTGGTAGGATGATTGGAACGGATTTTCAATAGGCACAGGATCAAGTCTCGTGCGTGAAATCAATTTTTACTCATCAAGAAGTTTTCATAAAAAATATACATTTTAATTTTATTGTACTCGACAAACTCAGTTCTATATAAATAAAATAAAGGAATTCCTTGGGATCATCTTTTTCCCCGTCTGGTGATGGAGTAGAATACAATTCACCACCCCCTCCCTGGCCCGTGGGTGTCATAAAACATGACTAAAAGTTGACTATGCTAACACGTCTGACCAGCGTGGTATCATCATCGTCGTCACAGCTCATATACGTTCTACTGCTGGACTCGAGCCTCCTTCACAAGAGGAGCGAAATTGACTTACTTATACCATGCTAGTCAAACGGGTTGTTATAGGGTTTTATTTCCAGTTTTTCTTGTCTTGCTTAGATGTTATCCGCAATAATCCCTTAGAGGTTATAGTAGGTTAATTTCTCTCCCATTATGGGAAAGCACGAGCCCAACAATGGGTCGTATATGAGATGAATTTATGTATGACTAGCTTTTGCCCGCGGCTTCGCCCGTGTAAAAGTTGGCTTGCATATTTCTTTTTATTGTGTTATTGTGGTGACGGAGTAGAATACAATTCACCACTCCCTATTTTGTCCGTGGATATCGTATAAGACGACTATGGGATATATGCACATAACATCTATGCAAGAGAAGGAAAATTCGAAAAATGAAAGCCTATACCAACATATCTGACCAGCATGGTATATACCATAAGTCATATATACCGTAAGTCAAATACCCTCCCATTATGGAGGAGACCCGAGCCCAAGAGTGGGAAGTATGTGGGCTGCGATGATGATGATGATGATATTTCTTAATTTAAGAAATACTCTATCTATGTGTCAATTTTCTTCCAAATCTGGTCAACAGTTTACTCGTGATTGAGTAACAAACGTCCAAATATCTTCACAAATTTTTGTATTTGAATATTACTTCCATCCTTGTAGTTCAAATTCACGTGGAAAGACGATAATAAATATGGCCATCCTTAGTCGCTGATAATACATTATCCATGATAGGTTTCCATTGGTGAAAAAAAAAATAATATCGATCAAACTCCCGTAGTTTCACCCACGTAGACCCCATTCCCATGAGAATGCCGAGATAAAAATTGCCTATGTTACTCGCTGATATTATAAGTTTACATGGGTGAAAAAAAAATGATACTAATCAAATGCCATACAAATATCCGAGATAAAAATTGCCTATGTTACTCGCTGATAACGTAGCTTCCTATTGGTGAAAGAATTTTAAAAATTGGTCAACATCCACCGGTTTCACTCGCAGAGTTCTCGTTCCCGGGCAAACACCAGGATGAAAATAGCTTTTATTTGTTATTCACTGATAATGTAGATTTTCATTCGTAAATTAATTTTTATATCCATTAAATGCCCGCGATTTCACCAGCATTGTGCCCGGGCCCGTAGGAATATCGGGATAAAAAAATAGCCTAAATATGTTCATCATCATTTCATCATCATTTCGGCTCATATACGTCCTACTGCTGGGCTTGAGCCTCCTCCATAGTAGGAGGGAAATTAACCTAACTATACCATGCTGGTCAGACAGGTTGGTATAGGGTTTTATTTCGAGTTTTCCATCTCTTGCATAGATGTCATATGCGTAATATATCCCTGAGTCGTCTCTTACGACACCCACGGGTAAGAGAGGGGGTGGTGAATTGTATTCTTACTCCGTCACCACACGGAATAAAACCTATATATGTTACTCGCTTAAAAATAGCTTTCCATTAGTGTAATAATTTTAAAATCGACTAAATTCTCACAGTTGCTCCAGCCACACCGGGATAAAATATAGCCTGGGATAAAATATAGCCTAAGTCAATCCTTATGTAAGGCTTGGTAGACCTGGTAGTAAAGTATTATCAGTATCGGTCGAGCCGTTTTGAAGATTACCCGTAACGAATTGACAGACAAAAAAAAATGAGCCGTTTTTAGGGTTTCGTACCCAAAGGGTAAAAACGAGACCCTATTACTAAAACTTCGCTGTCTGTCCATCCGTCTGTCTGTCACCAAGCTGTATCTCAAGGACCGCGATAGCTAGACAGTTGAATTTTTTACAAATGATGCATTTCTGTTGCCGCTCAAACAATAAATCATCATCATCTTGCTCTTATCCCAATTACTTGGGGTCGACGCAATATGTCATCTGTTTTGACATATTGCAAAAAGTTTCGGCAATTACTTTTATGACCGGCCGCCTGCCTGACGTCAACCCTCCTTGGGAATGTAATCGTTGACCCAAATGGTACCAGATGGAGTTGGTCCGAGTCAATCTGGGGCTCTTAGTCGTCTTTTACGACACCCACGAGCAAAGCAAGGGTTGGTAGTATTCGAAGCCGCTACCACACAGCAAACAATAAATACAAAAAACAAAATAAAATAAATATTTAAGGGGGCTCGTATACAACAAACACAATTTTTCCCCCTTTTTATAGATAATGGTACGGAACCCTTTGTGCGCGACCCCGACTCGCACTTGGCCGGTTTTTTAGACATAGGTATCGTGCAAATAATTGTGTGATCATAAATAAAACCTATTATTTTGCCAACAAATAGACGCTTCAAATTTGTTTATTTCTAGAGATAGTTAATATCTTGATTTTAACTTACTGTCTGGTAGTGGCTAGGAATATTACAACGCTTTCATTGTTTGTGGGTGTCGCAAAATACTACTAAGACAAAGATTTACATTGACCTGGACCAATTGGTGATGTCATCTAGCCAACAATGTCGTCTGGTAGGCAGCTGGTCATAAAATGTTGCTAGAAGAATCTTTGCAATATATCTACGATGGCAGAGGACCGCTACATATTGCGTCGATCCAAAGTAATCTTGATAAGCGAGCATTAAAAAAATTAATGGGGTAACCCAAGAAAGCTCACCGTGTACTAATACTAAAATGATCGTTCCTAGGCTCAGTGATATCGGTTATACGCTTTTCACCTCCTTAGGGGTAAAATTGCAAAAACTCTTTTTTACAACTTTGTACAAAATTTCACGTTTCTAGTAGGGATGTGACTTGGAGGGAAAATAATCGATTTTTTGTTCTTGAAAATAAATCGATTATAAAATAATCGATTTTTCTCCCAACAGGATTATGATAACCTTTTTTTTTTTTAGGAAATGTGAGCTTTGTCTTCTAATATAGTATGAAATACTGCACGCAGTATTGTGATGACCTTCTTTCTTTTTTTTAGGCAATCTGGCTGTGAAATAATCGATTATTATAAAAATCGATTATTTTTTTGTTTAGCATTATTAGCATTAGCATTATTTAGCATTGAAAAAATAGCCCATGTACTTTCTCAAGCTTTAGTCCATCTCTGTACCCGATTTAATCAAAATCGGTTCAGTGGTTTAGGCGTTAAAGGCTATACGCTTTTCACCCCTTTAAGGGGGTGATTTTCCAAAAATCCTTTGCTAGAGCTCGTGCACCCCAAGAAATACAACGGTGTAAAAAAAAATTACGTTTCTAGGCCCAGTGGTTTCGGCTGTAAGCTTTTTTGTCTTTTAGGGGTTGCATTTCATTCCCATATAAATGAAATTTCCAAAACGCTAGAATAAATATTCATTTATATACATATTAGCAAGTGCCTTAATACAAACATTCATGGTTCTATCATCAAAAATGACGAATTTGCATACTAAATGTCATCCCCTATTTCAACCTCTTATACCCATTTTTTCGTGATTTCTTTGCTACAGCTCGTGTACCCTAAGAAATACTACGGTGTAAAAAAAATTACGTTTCTAGGCCCAGTGGTTTCGACTTTATGTTTTTTTGTCTTTTAGGGGTTGAATTTCATCCCCATATAAATGAAATTTCCAAAACGCTAGAACAAATATTTATATATATATATTATCAAGTGCCTTAATACAAAGATTCATGATTCTATCATCGAAAATGACGAATTTCCATACAAAATGTCATCCCCTATTTCAACCCCTTGTACCCATTTTTTCGCGATAAAAGGTAGCGTATGTCCTTTCACAAGCTTTAGTCCATCTCTGTACAAAATTTCATCAAAATCGGCTCAGTGGTTTAGACGTGAAAGCGTAACAGACAGACAGACAGAGTTACTTTCGCATTTATAATATTAGTAAGGATGATGGTGTTCCTTCCGAGTGTCTATATATCGCTTCAGTTATGTAAAATCACTTCGTATTACTGCTGTTCTCACCATTTTTTTTTAAAGACAATAGACCATGCACTATGGAAATAATTCTTGTGTTGCGGGAGACTTTGACACAATTACATCCAGACTCAGAACAACAATTTGTGGATCATACAAAGTGTTGTCCTGCGTGGGCTTCTAACCCACGCTGGCACTGTAGAGCGATATCTTAACCACTACGCCATCTGCTGCTTTGGGCTATATCGATTTGATGGTTTTAAAATCTACTATGAACATATAAGGAAGCACTTTTTGTATTTATCATATAATCATTGTTCCGTGTGGTGACGGGTAAGAATACAATTCACCACTCTTACCCGTGGATGTCGAATAAAACGATGGGATGTAATATGCACATAACATCTGGGCAAGAGAACAAACCTCGAAATAAAACCCTATACCAACATGTCTGACCAGCATGGTATAGTAGGTCATATTCCCTCTCATTACTGTCCGGTTCGGGCCTACTTTACAAAGCAGGCCCGAACCGGACAGTGGGGCGTATGTGGGCTGCGATGATGATGAGGATATAATCATCATCATTGTCCTGCTCTTATCCTAATTATGAAGGCTGTGTCCATCTTACACAGATGCTAAAGCTTCCGGCAAGAGTTTTATGACCGGCCACCTGTCTGACCTATATATTTTTCTCTCAGTCGTTAATAATTTCTTTCTCGAGGCAGTAGACAGAACCGACTAAAGTAACCCTAAAATAATGGGTAGGAAATCTAGGTATCTTAATACCCTCACTGCGAATGCCAACCCGCCTGCCATGTGTCGCGATTACAGCATTGCCTTTAGGTTTGAAAATGGACGTCAATAGGACTATTGAATTTTTTTTATTATTAATTTTTGACATTTTTTAGAAGAAAAACGATCTATTATCCTTCTTCATAATTAAACTCCACCAGAATGAAACCTTCTATTATCCAATTGACATGTAATACCACTAGTCAGACAGATTAGTGATTTTATATAAATTTTTGATGTTAAACATCTATAGGCGAGGGTGAATCTGATCGTTGGCGTGGATTTAACGCCACACTTGGATATGTACGTTTGTGTAACGAAACAGTGTTTTAGAATTTTGTACAACGCCATCTAGTGAGCGCAAAATAAATTATTAACCTAAACACATACCTATAGTGTATACTAATGAAAATAAATGTTTATTTGTTTATTGAATAAAAATCATCATTTTCTGGAAAATATCATGTCATTTTTGTTTATAGATTATGCCATATTAGTTCCTATTGTAATCTGTTCTTTTATGCATATACACTTATACAAAAAAATTTCGATTTTTCACATCTGCCAGGCGTCTTGAGCGACGGCTCCCTTTTTTTCTTCTCTTGCATAGATGTTATCTACATATTATATCCCTTAGTCATCTTCTGTGATACCTATAATTGAGGAGAAGGATGATGCATTATATTACTATGCCGTCATCAAACGTTATTATTATTGCTTGTTTATTCTTGCCTAAATCAACGTATTTGAGTTGTTTTAAGGCCGCACCCCTTGTTTGTACCTCGGATAAACCGCATTTTCAGCACAACAATCCTATTTATCTTGAGGAAATCTGAAACGAGGTTCATCGGGAAATTTGGCTCTATTGATATCGATTTCATGTTTTCTGTTCCTTCTACAACATACCCTAGTATCAAGAAGGGAGATATTCGTAAATGCATAAGACGTTTTTAAATTTAAAAAAATATACGTAATTGAACTTTAACTTAATTTGATCGGCCACCATCCCTTACTTTCTTGTGAGCGCGAAAAACCCTGAATAGTATTAAACATTTGAATAAAAAAAATAATTTTATGGGTTTTATCGCGTTCGCAATCGATTTTTAATTTCCGATTTTAATAGAAATCTGAACGTATGGCAATATTTTCGAATTACTACAAGGTCCCTATAGTATACTATACGTGACGAGACAATAAAAGAAAAACTGGAAATAAAACCCTTTACTAATCCGTATGACCAGCGTGATATAGTAGACTGAATTCATATTGTGAGGAAGGTTCTAATAGAGTAGCAATTTGTTACTGCGCTTCGTTCGGTGAGCGAGAGAACCGGAAGCCCAACTTTCTGAGGGTGTTTGCATGTGGTGGGTTTTGGTGATGAGTTTAATATCATCGAACCTCTTTGCACACATTCACACTTCCTTCACTTTCTTCACGGTAGGCAGCGGCCTTGCAAAGATCCATGAGCGACAGCAACATTTACCATTAGGTGTACCGTGTAAGGGAGCCGATTACTTGCTACGTATAAAACAAAAAGCCTGCTTCACCTTAAAGCGTTACATTTCTTCCTGATTACGTATTATTATTACAAATATAAATTTTGCTTCAGTAGCCGATAACGCTTAAAACTGTATCCAATTTATTGCTAGTATAATAAAAGTTTACAAAAGTCTAGATTTTTTGGCCTAAAGTTAGTCAAAATTCGTCGAAAATAAATTGTATTTAAAAATATACGAAGAAACTACTTTCCGGATTTTATCATGTTTGTATTTGATTTTGGAATGCCCAATGTTTGGAAGAAAGAAAGAAAGAAAATGCTTTTATTATCACGGTCACGACACACAACAACAATAGCAACACTTGTTACGCAGACGTAGTCAGGGGACATCGCTAGTTCATCGCGTTGTCTCAATACCAGCGACATCAATTGCATAACTCAACATGGGTGGCTACAGAGAAAGATGACTCAAGAACACCTGGCGTAGACGACTCACAAATTGACGAATTCTGATGGGAACGCTCGTCACTTTTCGATCGATCGCCGATCGTTATAGTCACCCTTAGAAGTAAATTATAATATTAATTATGTAACTTTAAGTTTATATTAAATTCGTTATACTACATCGGGTTTTTTTGCATCCTCTGCTGCCACCACTCATAACTGGCGCAGTCTTGGTAGGATCGTAGATAGGGCTCTAATATCGACCCGTGCGATCCAGAATCTACGTGTGGTGCCAGCGAGGTGAATCCAGACATCGATTCGGCAATCAAAACCTGCTATGTTGTAAGTACTTTGAATCTTTCAAGTCCTTACTTAATTATCCTAATATCTTACCTAAGTATTTACCCATTTTCACCCGTAATATCCTATACCTAATTAAGCCAATTCCACCTTATATATTATAACTATATAAATTAATTGTTTAAAAGTACTAGTGAATTATAACTGATTTTTTTTACGCGTTACGTTAAATACTTTCAAAATTTTTCACCCAAGAAGTATAAAAGACCTTACGAGGTCGCCTAGCTTATCGAATAGGAATAGCCTCATAGACAGTAATAGTAAGACTAGACGAAACTATGGATCACAGCGAGATGGACACTATCTATAAGTCACTTCGTATGGTGCCGGAATTCGACGGCAACCCCCACATTCTAACCCGTTTCATTAACATATGTGATCAATTAATACTCTCTTATTTAAAAACGGAACCAGGCAACGAACTTACCAACTTAGCGTTAATAAATGGCATATTGAATAAAGTTACAGGATCCGCTGCTAGGTTAATTAACTCAAATGGTATCCCAGGTAGTTGGCATGGGATTCGTAGTGCACTTATAAATAATTTTGCCGATCATAGAGACGAGACAGCCTTATACAACGATTTGTCCTTAAAAACTCAAGGGTCTTCCACCCCACAGGAATTTTATGAACGCTGCCAAAATTTATTTAGTACAGTGATGACTTATGTAACTTTGCACGAAACAGCAGCGATCACGACCAGGCTAGATATGCACATTTAGCACAAATGATTTTTATTCTTAGTAATAACGTAGATATAATTTCTCAAGAGATCGATAAATTGCAGAACGTTTTAGCATTTATAAAAACTTCAACAGCTCATCATGCTGCAATTAGTTTTAACTCTATCCAGGTTATAATCGTTAAATTAATTAGTATATATGGTAAAGATAAAATATTAGATTTAGACATACGTGAATATTACGATATAATTAGGTTAGGTTCTTATTACATGAATAATGAGATAGTCTTAGTATTTAAGTTCCCAATAATCTTACCTTATAATTACGATTTATATAAAATATCCATTGTTCCCAACAAACATCATGAAATACTCATCCCATATTCCCAATTCCTTGCAATCCATTTGAAAGATTACAACAAGTACATAGAGGCTGAATGCCCGAAGTCCACAAAAGGGTATCTATGCGAAGAGATACGCAACATTTATACGCAAAAGCCCCAGGACTGCATCCATAGCCTCATCACTCAGCAACATGAAATACCGGAATGCAATTCCATCATTCTTTCGCTACAGAAACCAGCTTACGAAAAACTCCATGATCGACATTATACTATCAGCTTTCTAAAACTAGTGAAGATAAGACTATCTTGCGGTCAAGATCTCTTTAAGATGGTCCAAGGCAGCTATCTTGTTATAATCCCAAATAACTGTTATCTGGAGACACCTGAATTCAGAATTCCCAATGAAAAAGATCGACTTAAAGGTCAAGTATTGAAACTTATAGATGTACCGAGAATTGAAGAAAAAGCCCAAAAATTACTGCCATCGTTTAAACTCAATTCGATCAATCTGGATCACTTACATGCAAGTAACAGGAAGATATTCCTACAAACAGCAGTTCAACCGACTAATAGCAGTTTATATCATACAACTATACCAATGTATCTACTTTTATTGGGCGCATCTATACTCTTTAGTGGTTTGGCTTACCGAAGATACCATCTCAATCGTATAAGATCCCAGACAAGAAACTCGAATGACGAACAAATGAAGCAACAAGCTGTCTATGCCATCCCAGTTATAAGAAGAATTAATTTAAATAATCTCCCAGCTCAATTTGTGACCTCTGTCATCAATAATCGCTGTTCTTCGGGGGGAGATGTTACGCAGACGTAGTCAGGGGACATCGCTAGTTCATCGCGTTGTCTCAATACCAGCGACATCAATTGCGACACTCAACATGGGTGGCTACAGAGAAAGATGACTCAAGAACACCTGGCGTAGACGACTCACGAATTGACGAATTCTGATGGGAACGCTCGTCACTTTTCGATCGATCGCCGATCGTTATAGTCACCCTTAGAAGTAAATTATAATATTAATTATGTAACTTTAAGTTTATATTAAATTCGTTATACTACATCGGGTTTTTTTGCATCCTCTGCTGCCACCACTCATAACTCACTCCTAAACACAGATTATGCTTAAACAAAAACAGTTGGCAATTGCATGTGCCGCGACCGTGTCAACGAAGCGTATACTCAGCATGATGCTGCGTGGTGAGGGCATAACACGGCGCTGGTTTTCAATGTCAACCTCAAGTGACTTACGGGGTACAATTACATAACTAAGTTAACCTAACCTAACTAATAATACTAGTGGTCGTCGAGTGGTCGAAATTCGGCCATAATGTATTTAAATTAATTTTTCTGCTACACAATTTTCTTTAATTTTAGTTATATAAATTGAGCAAGCTGTATTTCACTAATAACTAATATAGGTATGAGCACAAATCTCTATTAGACATTGTCATCATAATTATGATTGTTTGACATCCAGTTCGACCAGAGATTTTAACCGTAAACAAAAGTGTATGAGCGTTGCTACGCAACACACTCACACAAACGTGTGTGTGTGTGTGTGTGTGTAGCGATTGCGTTGTAGTGTGCGTAATGCCTTTTTTAATGAATTTAATGCATTTTTAATCCATTATTATATGAAATTTCAATTTTATGCACTTCTCCTCATTATATACTTCAACTGTGCCAAATTTCATACTTTTCCATCCACGTAATTTTCGTAAAAAGGGGTACAAAGCTTTTGCTTCACGTATTTATATATAGATAAAAGCAATAACTAATATAAAAGCAAAATGTTAATAATAATGAAAAGTGAATAGCAATAGTCATATACATAATATCCAATGAAATTATAGTAAGTGAATTATTATATATATATATATATATATATATATATATATATATATATATATAACGGCGTCAAAATATTTTGAATCATACAAACAATAATTTTAATTAAATTGTGTCAAATAGTTACTTTTTTTAGTGTTGGTAAATTTCATAATTAAGTCGGGCATTTTAATTGTAAGAGCGGGTAACCCCGAATGGGCTCGTAGGTGCAATAGCGGCGATCAACTGGCAGTTGTCAGGACACGACTGAGCTGTGCGCACATGCAAACCCATTTGCTCTTAACCGCGTTGAAGTCTTTGTTTTGTTTGAATATTGCTATTCTGTGTTAGTGTAATATTAAAGTGCTGTGTTATTGAAACAATCGCATTGTCATTTAAACATCTCCGACATACGCACGCCCATAATGGAGGATCAAGGTCGGCATACCGACGTCCCGCCTTTGGAGTTAACCTCTCCACCGCTCGCCGCTCCGTCATCAGAGGTGGGGTCAAAGGAGCCACATTTAGCAGGTCAGAGTATTGATAATGATGCTACAAATACTAAATTTGAACACTGGAAGATATTATTTGAAATTCAACAACGTCAAATGATGGAATTAATTCGAGCCATTAAGGACTCGAATCAAAGTGATGTTAAATTATGTCTCCCGGAGTTCAACCCTGATTCTAAAGATAGTGATGCTCGCGCTTGGTGCAATACTGTCGATTTGTGCATACAAGAGAAGCAAATATCAGGCAGCAACTTGATAATTGCACTAAGCAAAGCAATGAAGGGCTCTGCAGCCACGTGGCTTTCTCAGAACAGTTCTGCAGGAATAAACTGGTCTCAGTTGAAAGATCGTTTTCTTGCCCGGTTTGATTACGTGGAAACACCAGCTGCAATTTTATGGAGGATGTTCAATGAAAATCCAAAAGACGGCGAATGTTTGTCTTCATATTGCAGCCGATTTTTAAATTCTCTCCTAAATCATTGGCGAGATTTAACAACTGAACAGATAGCTATCGCTGTAACGACGGCTCACGCAATTAAAATCGAACCTCGTCTACAGAGATTAGCTTTTACTACAGAAATAAATGATAGCAATAAAATGCAACAAGAGTTGATGGCATATACGTTTAGGAAAAGAGGCCTACCTTCATTGGATAAAATCAGCTCTAATGAAATAAAGAAACCAAGGCTCGAGACGTCAAGACGCTGTTTTAGCTGCGGTAAACTAGGCCATTTTGCTAATGAATGCACTTTTCGAGATTCCAGCGAAATCACCTTCAAACCACGCTCTCAGTCAGCGAGGACTACCACAACCACCTCGTCATTGAAGAGGGAGAGTGGACCGCACAGGGGTGGTACAGTGACTTGCTTCTATTGCGGTGAACCAGGCCACATCTCTACGCAATGTCAAAAGAAGGAGAAGGCTGCAAGCGACGGCCGTATCGAACGACTAGTGGACCTCTGCACTATCAAACCAGCACTGGGCCAAATCTCAACGAAGACTGGTGAGAAGTTTTCATTCTGTTTTGATTCCGGTGCCGAATGCTCTCTCGTTCGACAAAATGTTGCTCTAAAGTTACCTGGTAAACGACAGTACGACACAATTACCCTCCTTGGCTTAGGAAAGTCTGTGAATTCGTGTAACATGCAAATTTTATCTGTTGTAATAATCCAGGACTATGCAGTGCAATTATTGTTTCACGTTGTCCCTGACAATTATCTATCTGAAACCATAATGGTAGGTAGGGATTTACTATCGTTAGGGTTCTCTGTTGAAATTTCAGCAAACAAATGTCTTGTAAAACGAGACAAAGTAGTTTCTGTATGCGAGATAGCGACTAAGGTTAATGATTTTATCAATATCGACACTGATATATCAACCAGTCGTCGCGACCAATTAGTAACGCTATTAAGAAGTTACTCTAATAATTTTGTTGAGGGTGTCCCCACTAGTCAAGTACAAACGGGTAAATTGGAGATTAGGTTAGCTGACTACAATCGTACTGTACAATGTCGACCGTATCGTCTTAGCCCTGACGAGAGACTGTTGGTACGTGATAAGGTCAGAGAGCTTTTAATGGCTGGGGTGATTCGGGAAAGTAGCTCACCTTTTGCCAGCCCAGTGTTGCTCGTTAAAAAAAAAGACGGTTCTGATCGTCTCTGTGTGGACTATCGCCAACTTAATAGTAATACAATTCCTGATCGATACCCTCTTCCGCTCATCTCAGACCAAATACAACGTTTAGTAGGAGCAAACTATTTTACGTCTTTAGATATGGCTAGCGGGTACCACAGATCCCTATAGACGAAGACTCTATCGAGCGAACAGCGTTTGTTACGCCGGATGGACAGTTCGAATATTTAAGAATGCCATTTGGCTTACGAAATGCTCCATCGGTGTATCAACGTGCCATTAATAAGGCTCTTGGGCCTCTTCGTGATACCTTTGCTGTCTGTTACATTGATGACGTAATTATACCATCGCGTACGGAGAACGAGGGTCTTGATCGATTACATCAGGTTTTAAAGTCATTAACGGATTCTGGATTCTCTCTCAATCTCAAAAAATGCTCTTTTCTCAAAATGCAAGTAGAGTTCCTGGGTTACCATGTATCATCCGGTGAAATAAGACCTAACCCTCGTAAAATAAAGGCATTAACGGAACTAGAACCTCCGCACACTGTTACCCAGTTGCGTCAGTTCATCGGATTGGCCTCGTACTTTAGACAATTTGTGCCAGGGTTCTCTCAAAAGACAGCTCCGCTGTATAGGCTCACGTGCGGTAAGGGTAATATTGACTGGCCTCCTCAATTAGAGATAATTAGACGAACGATTATTGACGTACTGACGAACAAGCCTGTCCTAGCTATATTTGACCCAGACTTGCCAACGGAAGTGCATACAGACGCCAGCGCTGAAGGTTATGGCGCTATCCTATTACAAAAGAAAGATAAAAAGCCCTACGTTATTGAGTACTATTCTCGCCGAACTTCCAGCGCCGAGTCTAGATATCACTCCTATGAGTTGGAGACGCTTGCCGTTGTGAATACCATAAAGCACTTTCGCCATTATTTACATGGAAGAAGGTTCCTGGTAGTGACCGACTGCAATGCTGTTAAGGCATCCAAATTAAAGGCAGACCTTACCCCACGAGTACACAGGTGGTGGTGTTTCCTTCAAAGTTTTGAGTTTGACATTGAGTACCGGATGGGTAAAAATATGGGCCACGTAGACTTTCTGTCGCGTAATCCATTACCACATACGGATAAGTCGAGTCTTGTCGTTTCTAAGATAGAACAAAAAAGGGTAAATCTAACTGAAATTTCCAATAATTGGCTACAAGCTGAACAAAGTAAAGATGATGAATTAATGAAAATAAGAATTGAGCTTGAAGGAGATAGCAGTGGTGAAAGAAGCAAAACTTATGAAATCAGGCAAGGTATTATACATCGTAAGATCGAGCGTAATAAACGAAGTACCTGGTTACCGGTGGTGCCAAGGGCATTTCAGTGGTCTCTAATAAACCATATTCATGAGAGCATTATGCACCTAGGTTGGGACAAGACCTTAGAAAAAGCTTATAGCCATTACTGGTTCCCTAATATGAATAAGTACGTTCGTAAATTCGTGGATAATTGTATAACGTGTAAAATGGCCAAATCAAATTCAGGTAAAGTACAAGCCGAACTTCACCCAATCCCTAAAGTTACGATACCATGGCATACTATTCACATGGACGCGACAGGAAAACTAAGCGGCAAACGAGATGCAAAGGAATATGTTTTTATGTCAGTCGACGCCTTTACAAAGTACGTGCTCTTACATCATACTATTAACATCGACTCTGCCAATGCTATAAGAGCCCTACAAGCTGGTGTGTCATTATTTGGAGCTCCAACACGAGTGATAGCAGATCAGGGACGGTGTTTTGCCAGTAATGATTTCAAGGAATTTTGTGTAGCACATAATATTAGCTTGCATTTAATTGCTACAGGTTCTAGCCGCGCTAATGGTCAAGTAGAACGCGTAATGTCTACCCTGAAAAATCTTTTAACCACATTCGAGTTGGGCAACAGTAAATCTTGGCAAACGGCGTTACCTGAAGTACAGTTAGCATTAAATTGCACAATGAATCGTACTACTAAGGCGAGTCCTCTCGAATTATTGATAGGAAAAGTACCTTTACAATTAATGACATGCAATACAAACGAGATTGATATTGATTTAGTAACTGTAAGAGAGCAGGCGGCGCAAGCAATCAAAGCAAACGCATCATCAGAAAAAACAAGGTTCGATAAAATGAAAGCAAAAGTAAATAACTTTAAAGTGGGCGACTATGTTTTATTAGAAAATCACGAACGAAATAAGACCAAGTTAGATCCTAAATTTAAGGGACCGTACCAGGTTACAAAACTACTTGATGGCGATAGATACCTACTGAAGGCGATGAACTCGAATCGGACATACAAGTATGCGCATGATCGCTTAAGACCTATGCCTGAGTGCTATGTCCCTTTGGAGTTGAATTTCGGACTAGACTCGGAATCGTTTGAGTCAGGATATACCGCTAACGGCGTTGGTAAGTTTTAACATCCGCCTGTGTGGCATACGCGCCTGTGTGGCATTCGCCTGTGTGACATTCGCCTGTGTGGCATTCGCCTGTGTGGCATTCGCCTGTGTGGCATTCGCCTGTGTGGCATTCGCCTGTGTGGCACACGCCTGTGTGGCGCACGCCTGTGTGGCACGCGCCTGTGTGGCATACTCGTGCATACATACAGTACGAGTCTGTAACATGTTTGTGTGGTATGCAAACAGATGTGTGACATCGATTTGTGCATCGGTTTGTCAGCTTGGGAGTTGTGTGGCTATGAGTATACGAATTGAATGTTATTTGGTTGTAATCTTGGTGTGTCAGAATGACCGAGTGTTAATGGCGTCAACACTCTAACAAAATGCAATATTCTTTGCCCACAGATGAGGAAGAGTAAGCTACGCACGAGGACGTGCGATGATGCAGGACGGCCGTAACGGCGTCAAAATATTTTGAATCATACAAACAATAATTTTAATTAAATTGTGTCAAATAGTTACTTTTTTTAGTGTTGGTAAATTTCATAATTAAGTCGGGCATTTTAATTGTAAGAGCGGGTAACCCCGAATGGGCTCGTAGGTGCAATAGCGGCGATCAACTGGCAGTTGTCAGGACACGACTGAGCTGTGCGCACATGCAAACCCATTTGCTCTTAACCGCGTTGAAGTCTTTGTTTTGTTTGAATATTGCTATTCTGTGTTAGTGTAATATTAAAGTGCTGTGTTATTGAAACAATCGCATTGTCATTTAAACATCTCCGACATACGCACGCCCATAATGGAGGATCAAGGTCGGCATACCGACGTCCCGCCTTTGGAGTTAACCTCTCCACCGCTCGCCGCTCCGTCATATATATATATACATATTAGATAAATACATTATATTCAACGTATATAAATATATAATACAATACAATATGATACATACCAATAATCTAAACATATATATGTAGATCATACGTAAATAATAAAGGTACGTACGAGTATATGTATTAAGGTGATATTGTTTTGTTCATTTCACATATAAGTGACATCAGATTTTTGTTCGCAAAGTAACAGTCTTTTCATGTGAATTCTGAAGGTACCTTTCGTTGTTTCGAACACTTTGCAGCATTCATGGTCACGGGCGGAATAAGATGTTACACGTCCATTACATAAAAATTTTCTATATCGAATCTGAAACGTCGGGTAATCAAAAATCAAATACAAACGCGATAAAATCCGTAAAGTAGTTTTATTTAAAATGTGTAATACTCGCGTAAACATCAGATGTCATTATATACGAAGAATATTTTTCAAATAATAGTAATACTTTTTATTCGATTTCAAGTATCTAGGCTCGCTTCTCCAAGACGATGGCAACATTGACCGAGAGATTAATAGTAGAATGAATGCAGGATGGATGAAGTGGCGGCAGGTCTCGGGGACAATTATTGACACCCGGCTGCCTCTCAAACTTAAGGGGAAAATATACAAGAGTGTCATCAGACCTGTTGCTATGTATGGATCTGAATGTTGGGCATTGAAAAAGACGGATGAGAGAAGAGTGCATGCTACAGAGATGTGAATGCTAAGATGGATGTGTGGGGTTACAAGGTTAGATAAAGTAAGAAATGAGTATATTAGGGGAAGTCTAAAAGTGGCACCAGTGATAGAGAAGATTAGGAGCGCGAGATTGTCATGGTATGGACATGTGATGAGGAGGGATGAAAGGCATGTGACAAGGAGGGTTGTCAATATGATTGTGGATGGACGAAAGAAGCGTGGGAGACCCAAAAAGAGATGGATGGACTGCGTGAATGAAGATATGCGTATGAAAGCAGTGAGTGCACATATGACGGCCGATAGGAGGCTATGGAAGGTAAAAACATGTCGTGCCGACCCCACTTAGCGTGGGGTGAGGGCAGGAAAATGATAATGATGAGTAATACTTTTTATCATACTTAATTGTTTAGATTTTCCTTTATTAATTTGATGTATTAGATTACAAAAATATCGACGTTCACCAATTCTATATTTATGAAGTCTTTATATAAGGAATGTGATGAAAGTGAGAGTTATATAATAAATTTCCTACTTCAGTACCATTTCAAGATTAAAACGAAATATATTTCAGTATATTTCCTTAACATATTCCAAATAATTTAACCCAAAGGCTTTATGCTTTTGCCAGTCCAGTCAAGTCGTTCAAACGAGTTCTTTCTGTTTTGTTCGAGCGTAAAACGTGAAAAGTATTCCCAATTCTTTGTACAAAATACGTTCAAACAGTTTTATTGGGCCGTTTGTGGGCAAGATTACTTTACTATCGTTACTACTTTCGATAATATATCATTTTAGTAGCCAGATTTATATTCTGTTGTCTTTGAATAATATAATATTTGGAGATGAAGAATATCCACAGTGTTTTTAAGAACATAGACTTTAATTTGTATAATATTTGTAAAATTTGTATAATAGTGTAACACATCAAAATATTAAAGTAAAGCTTAAAAAATATTTTTTAAAAAAGTAATTTAGTTTAAAGAATGTGTAAGTTGTGTTTCAAGAATATGTAAAAAAAAATAAAGTGTGTATAACACACTTTTTCAAATATGTATAGCTGTATTATATACTCTCTTTGATTACCACACAAACTTGTTTGTAAGTAGACTTTAGTAGCACGATTTTAAACCTTAGTGGTTTTTAGTTGCTAATATTCACTAAATCTGTAATTTTTTTTTGTATAAACAATAAATAAATAAAAAAAAAATGTTGACTTAAAATGAAACACTAATTGTAAGATCAAAAATTATTTTTGTTGAATAATTCCTATGCCGTGTGATGACTGAGTAAGAATACAATTCAACCCCTCTTTCTTGTCCGTAATTATCGTAAAAGGTCACTAAAGTTTGCCTTAGTATATCGAGCATATGTGCAATAAAAGTAAAACTCGACATAAAACTCTATACAAACACGTCTTTTTTTTTTGGGGGTTGGGCTATGGTCAGCGCACCGGTCGCCCGGCTCCGTCCGGGGCGGCAAAGGAGTGGCGCGTGTAGCCTCGTAACCCACCCGTAACAGGTCGCCTTCGTCATTGGGCTGACCACCGAGTATTATTGGACGTGAGACATCTTAGTCCGCCCGTGACCATAAACGCTGCAAAGTGTTCGAAACGTCGGGCAATCAAAAATTAAATACAAATGCGATAAAATCCGTAAAGTAGTTTTATTTAAAATTATAAAACATATAAAATTTTGTGTTTGACATCAAACTATATACGATACTGACGTCACTCAATTGTTTTGCCTTCCCGGAACCTCTCCACTAACACTTGAAATTGACTTTTAAGTATTATTACGAATCGTTTGTATGGGAGTACAGAAAAGTGTTGTTTTTAGACCTTAATGGGCAATATTTGAAGTTTTTGTCTACGTAAGAACCATTCTCGTACTTCAAAGAATATTCTAAAAAAAAAAGAATTATCGAAATCGGTTCAGCTGTTCTCAAGATTTGCGCTTAGCAACACATTCAGCTATGCATTGTTATTATATAGTTAATTCGCCTCACTTACTCCTCTAAGTAAGCAAACAACGGATATTTTAAAATTTTATAATATTTACTTACTCTTTATTAGAAGGGATTACCTTCTTTAAAATAGAATTAAAAATATATAGATAATAATTCTTAATTCTGCTACAACTAAAAGCTTTTAAAAAAAATCACTAAAGAAAATAACTTCAGGAGTCATTCACCATCATAATTTCCGTCGTCCCACTGCTGGGCTCGAGCCTCCTCAACAATAGGAGAGAAGTTGACCTTACTTACACTATGCTGGTCAGACAGGTTGGTAAAGGGTTTTATTGCGAGTGTTCTTTCTCTTGCATAGATATTATATACGTATTATATCCCTTAGTCATCTTTTACAATATCCATGGGCAAGATAAGGAGTGGTGAATTGTATTCTTACTCCGTCACCACATGGAGAAATAAAAATTTACTATCATCAATTTTCAAGTTGGTTCGAACCCCACGCGGGACAACACTTTGTGCGATCCACAAACTATTGTTCTAAGTCTGAATGTATGTAATTTGTGTCCGTTAATTATATGTTTGTAAAGTCCCCCGTAATATAAGAATTATTTCCTTAGTACAGGCTGTTGTCTTTTACATTAATTAACGTAAAAGAAAACGAAGATCAAAAAAAGGCTATTGACTCAATTTGTTATTAAATAGGTTCATCATTATCATCATCATCACAGCTCATATACGTCCTACTCTTGAGCTCGAGCCTCCTCTACAATAGAATGGAAATTCACCTACTATACTATGCTGGTTAGACGTGTTGTTATAGGGTTTTATTTCGAGTTTTCCTTCTCTTATTAATGTTTAAATTGGTTACTAAACATTAATTATTATCAAATATTATGGATCAAAAACTAAATACACATATAATATTGATCAAACATCAGCACGCTCTGAGCAAGTATAGTCTTAAAGCAAACAAAGTTCTAACATCATTGTTATAAATTACTTTGGATTGCATCGGAATTGATTAGTTTGGGATACTTCTGGGATTAAACGTTTACTGCCGCGGTTGATAGTGAAATTGATTGAAATGATATGTATTATATAGTTATAGTATACAGAATGTCTCAGGTTATGGAACAACTGTTCGAGTATGTTGTAGTTTAACGGTCATAGATTGTAATTAAAATGTATATTACACAAAAAACAATATAACATAAAAGTTATAGTGATTTCAAAAATGTGTGTCTAAGAGACTATGGCTTAAATATTACGTATTATGTAGGCATGTATAGATACGATATATGTAGGCATGTGAAGCTTCGACAGTATAAATAGGTATGAATTGCACAAACGCTTCAATGGTAACGTAAGTACAAAGGCGCCTCGTCAACGGTCATCGGCCGATCAGCTGCTTTAAAGCGAAGTTTGTCTTGCTTATGCGAACGTAATCATTAATTTATTTATTTATTTATTTATTTTATTTATTTATTTAATAACAATGTTTTACAATTATTTTGACAACTAACTAACAAATACGACAGAAGCCTATATATTGGCTTAAACGCGTATTTGATTCGTCTTAGAATACTACTAGTTTTTACTGTTTACCTGATCAACCTCATCAGAATACTAATGAAGTTAATCAAGCAAACAGTAAAAATTTAAATGAAAGAAAGAAGAAAGAAATAGTTTACAATAATAAAATGATGGTGCCCGCATAAAAATGGCAAACAAAATACATAACACATCTCTTATGTGGGGGTAAGTAGAAATAATGTTCCTTGTGTAGTTTAATAGTTTATATACAGAATGTTTCGCATAATAATGGATTTTTATTTAAGTTAGAATATAATTTAATTATGTAATCAGTGTGTTAATGAAATGTTGTTTTAATTTATTTTAAATTTTATTATTCAACTTTTTTTTTTTTTTTTTTTTTGTGTGTGGGCCGCGGTCGGCGCGCCTCCGCACCACTCCGTCCGGGGCGACAGAGGGGCTTAAGCACGCAACTCCCGCAACCCACCCGAAAACCACCTCGCCTTCGTCATTGGGCCGACCACCGGAGCAGGTTTACTTGTCGTCAGTGGTCGGCCCGACGGAATACCCCCTACGCGGGGTACCCTCCCATCGACCGACGTCCCCCCCTCGGGGAGAACGTCGGTCTTTCCTCACGCGGTCGGCCTCTCGGCGGGTGACGGACTAATCCCCGGTCACGTCACCCGCGGCCTCGGCTAGGGCGGCATGAGGCGCAGATAGTTGCGCCTGCGCCGCCCCAGTCGCCGGCGGCGGATCTCCTCATCGAGGCTGCGCTCCACGCGCAGACGATCCGCCGCCTCCTTCTGCGAGATCACTGTCTCGCAGAAGGCTGCGACCGCGTCCCAGTTCCTGACGCTGTCGACCATCGCCCTAGCGATGGCCGGTAGCGTCAGGTCGGCACCGATGATTGCGACGAGTTCACGGCGCTGCACCGCCCAAGCCGCGCAGGCCTCGAGCGTGTGGCGCGCCGTGTCCTCGTCGCAATCGCAGTGGTGGCAGGAAGGTGTACTCTCCCTCCTTACGACCCTGTGCAGGTATTTGGCGAAGCTCCCGTGCCCCGTCAACACCTGCACTAGTCGGAAGGAGAGCACCCCGTATTATTCAACTTCTAATGAACATTTAACAAAGTACGATTATGTTGCAGATTAAATATCGCTGACTTTATACATTTCAATCAGATTTACACGAAAAAGCATTGACAAAATTGAAGTTTACATGTCTCTAACTCATTAATGAATCGATATGTTTTTTTAATTTTTACCATGGGATCCTATCAACATTGCCTAACTCCCGTTTGACCAGTCTTATAACCTGATACAACCTGTATATTATATACCTTTAGTTTAGATTTCCGTGTAGTGACGGACTAAGAAAATACCCTGTCTTACTTGTGGGTGTCATAAAAGTGGAATGCATATTATGCATATAACATTTATACAAGAGAAGAAAAACTCGAAATTATATCCTATATTAACACGTTTCAGTCAGATAAAAAGTATTGCGTCGCGACCAGCGTGGTATAGTGGGTCAATTTCTCTTCTATTGTGGAGGAGGCTTGAGCCTAGAAGTCAAATCAAATCATTTATTATGCATAAAACCTTTAAGGACACTTATATATTGTCAAATTTATACTTAGTTTGAACACAATGCAATAATGTTCAACCGGAACGAAACGCGGTCACAAGCTAAGAAGATTCGACAAGAAACTCTGCGGACTGTCATTTTTTAGTCATCGTACCCAAAGGGTAAAAACGGGATCCTATTACTAAGACTTCGCTGTCTGTCCGTCCATCTGTCTGTCATCAGGTCACCATCACAAAATAAAATAAATATTTTAGGGGGGTTCCCAAACAACAAACGTGATTTTTATACAAAATGGTACGGAACCCTACGTGCGTGACTCCGACTGGCACTTGGACGGTTTTTCATCTTTTAAATAAACTTGCACGTACGCAATTTATAAGTATTAGCCCCAGTGTGATGCCCTTCGAGATAGGATATATTTATATACTTTTTTTTATTCTTCCAAATACAAAAAGAAAGGAAAATATAATTGGACCATTGGGACGTTTGTGACCTGGAATGATGATTCCTTCAGTTTAGATTGTAATTCTATCTGCTGCATTTTTGTTTTATTGTTCACAATCTAAATAATAAAGTTAATCTATGCCTGTATAAGTCCTACTGTTAGGTTCGAGACTCCTCCACAGTTAGAGAGAATTGACTTGCTATTCCACGCTGGTCAGACGTGTTGGAATATTTATATCGAGTTTTCTTTCTCTTACATCGATGTTACCTGCATGTCTCCCTTAGTCGTCTTTTACGTGAGGCGGCGGATCGCCTGCGCGAGGAGCGCAGCCTCGATGAAGAGATCCGCCGCCGGCGACTGGGGCGGCGTAGGCGCAACTATCTACGCCTCATGCCGCCCTAGCCGAGGCCGCGGGTGACGTGACCGGGGATTAGTCCGTCACCCACCGAGAGGCCGACCGCGTGAGGAAAGACCGACGTCCTCCCCGAGGGGGGACGTTGGTCGATGGGAGGGTACCCCAATTAGGGGTATTCCGTCGGGCCGACCACTGACGACAAGTTAACGCTGCTCCAGTGGTCGGCCCAACGACGAAGGCAACGTGGTTTTTGGGTGGGTCGCGGGAGTTGCGTGCTTAAGCCTCTCTGTCGCCCCGGACAGAGTGGTGCGGAGGCGCGCCGACCGCGACCCACCCACAATAAAAAAAGTCGTCTTTTACGTCACCCATGGGTAAGAAAGGGAGTGATTAATCGTATTCTTACTCTGTAACTAATGGATAAAAAAATTTCTAAAAATGTCTTCTACGTGCATTGCATAGACTTTCATAAGGCAAATTTTCTGGAATACCCAAAGTGGCCTAATTACCTTACCTATTTCCTTGGTGAAAGTTGTTGATGGGCCATAGAATTCTTTACTTAAACTGCCAAAATTTCACTAAACATGTTATCAAATATTGAAAGAATAAATCGCTTCCGCTTTTTCTTTAGTCCTGCCGACAATGAAAACCCTTTACTGATGGTGATTCAGGGATTCTAATGATAATAAGAGATAGATTTAATCTCTCTTCTGAGTAATTAATGAACGTTATGGCTGATTGTGCACCATAGTACGTTTTCTTTTTCAAAAAGTGTTGAATAAGGCCTTAGCAATTTGGCTTAATCAGCTGATTTTTGGAATTGCAACTGAGGGAATGAGATAATTATGCGATAGGCTTGGGATTAGATGGATATTTTTCACAAAAGCATTTCAAGTACCAAGCTTTATTCTTGAATTATTTGAGATTTGATTCAGTATTTAATTTATATCCTTCTAATGATTTCTGATGTTTACGCGAGGTATTATACATTATCAATAAAATTATTTTAATGGATTTTATCGCATTTTTGATTACCCGACGTTTTTTTTTTATTTTTATTTTTATTGCCGATGGTGGCAAACGATTAAGCAGCACACCTGATGATAAGTGATACTGCCGCACATGGACCTTTACAATACCAGGGGTACAACTAGGCCGTTGCCTACCGTGAAGAAAATGCCCTTCTTAAACCTCGTTTAAAGAGAGATATGTCATGGCGCTTGGAAAACACATCAGCAGGTGAACTATCATTCCAAAGCCTGCATGTACGTGGGAGAAATGATCGCTGGCAATGTACAGTTGAAGACCATAACGTTTCCAGGCGAAATGGATGAAACCTGCTGGTTTCGGAAACTTCGGTCAAGAAGGAACTTTCCGTCCGTGACCATTAATGCTGAAGTGTCCATGTAATAACGAAGTCTTTATTTATGTTAGATAATTATGGCTCTGGAGTTCTAATTTGGGCTTGGCACACCAAACGCATCTAATGAGAAAATTCATCATCATTTCTGTTCTTACAATTGACAGAAAAGAGGTCTCTCTTAGCCCTCCAGTATATAAGCAGATACTATAATTGCACGAGATAGAAAACTTGACTGAAAATCCCACTCCAATTCATCTGGCTAACATAAGATAGAAGGCCACTTAGTTTTCTATTATGAAACAGGTCTGTACCTCATACTGGTGCATACATATATAATCTAAAAGGGGACAATATAATGATGATCTTTAATTGACATTGCATAGAAAATTAATCCATCTAACAGCCTATCAACGTCCACTGTTGAATCCTCTTAACGAGGGGTTCACCACGATAAGTAGACGGATTGACGATCGCAGTTAGTGTTAGTGCCCCAGGATCTCCTCTCACTCATTAAGAGTTCCCTTCCTTTTTAGGACTCTCACGATAGGCAAAGATTGTATATGGCTATTAAAAAAATAAAAAACAGTGGCAGTGGCAGTGGCAGTGAGTACCGACGAAAACTTGAAAAATTACGTGTGTAATTTTTGAATCATAAAAAAATATTTTATTTTGAAGGCAATAGTTTATAAAATATCGTAACCACAGTTTAATTTTTCTTTTCTTGATTATACCATATACAACGGGGATATAAATTAACGGACACAAATTACACTCAGACTCAGAGTAATAATTTGTGGATCAACAGGATTTTTTTGATGTGAAACATCTTTAGGCGAGAATAAACGTAATCGTTGGCGTAGCCTTAACAGGCAGTGGCGTAAAGCGACGCATGTCGTAGCAAGGCATCGCCACGTTATATGACAGTAAATGTAGTTTCAATCAATTGTGATAGTAATATCGTCAGAGACATCAAATATAACTTTTTATGATGTAATAATTATTTCATTATTGCGGAATTTATTGTAATCAATTTTTATTTATTTGTTTTTAAGATTGTTGACTGTGTTTATCGTGTAGTATTCTTGTTAAAATTGTGCATATTTATGTGGATGCTATATTGTTTAGGGAGGCTTTTCAAATTGTATTAATTTTATTTTGTGTTTGTATGAGTGTACGAATTCTTTTTCTATAAATAAGATTGTTGTTTGCACTTATTGTGACGGTTGTATAACGAGATGACTACTCCCACGCGTGCCCCCTGTCCCCATTGTCCGGACTCAGCTAAGTTATACACTGTACCCCATGGGCTGCGCGTTCACATTGGTCGAAAACATAAGGTTAAGGATGTCTTGTCACTCAGCTCTCCCGACGTTGGCGTCTCAGGGCCCTCAGGTGGTTCTACGGTGGAATCACATGTAGATAGCGGCCCCAGTAGTTTTATTTTGAATGACCTGCCAGTGCTTAAAGACAAGGTGCGTGTCCTCCGGCACGTGCCCAAAGGTGCGAGATGCTTGGCAGCGGGCAAACTTTCGTCACTGATAGAACAATGCCTTCAATCAAACTGTTCAAAGGACTGGTTTGCTCTATTAACTTTCGCATACACGGCTCTTAGAGTGCCTGAGCAGGGTGACAAGAAGTCTTTAACAGCCAAGGTTTAAAGCTAATGTTGAGGGTTGTCAGCGGGACTTGTTGGAAGAGGATTGGGTTCGTAAGCCTCTTTCAATCTATAAAGCTGTAGAGGCCAAGGTCTACGATGGGGACCTTAAAGGAGCGGCTCGTTTGTTGACGTCAGAGTGTACGTTTGCTCCTTCCAATGAGAATACCTTATCTACGCTTAAGGAAAAGCACCCTGCTCCCTCCCGTCCTCTTTATGTACCTCCTGCGTCCGACCTTTCTCCACCTTGCCTCGCTGTGAGGGTGACCGACGTTGCTGACGCCCTGCAGTCATTTCAGCGCGGATCGGCGTCGGGCCTCGATGGTTTGCGCCCGGACCATCTGAAGGAGCTTGTATCCCCAGCGTCGGGTGACAATGGCCCGAGATTGTTGGAGTCGGTTACTCGTCTGTGTAACTTTATGTTGAAGGGGAAGTTGAATCCGGACATTTGCCCGTTCCTCTATGGTGCGTCTTTGTGTGCCCTTCAAAAGAAAGACGGAGGCATAAGGCCTATAGCTGTGGGTAGTACTTTTCGTCGTTTAGTTGCCAAATTGTGTTGTCACGCAGTGAAAAATCCCATGGCAAATTTCTTACAGCCTCACCAAGTAGGGTTCGGCACACAGCTCGGCTGCAAAGCAGCCATTCATGCCACGCGGGCTTTTGCGTTGCGTGAGGGCAGCGCGGATGTTATATTGAAGCTCGACGTTCGCAATGCCTTCAACTGCATCGAAAGGGACATCATACTTTCGGAGGTGAAGACTTTGATTCCGGCTATCTTTCCTTTTTTGTATCAATGTTACTCCTCCCCTAGTAACTTGTCGTTTAACAAAACTTGCATCCTGTCCCAGGTGGGTGCCCAGCAAGGGGATCCACTTGGTCCTTTGATCTTCAGCCTGGGCATCCACAAGGCCATTTCGTCTCTTGAAGCTCCTCTCAACATCTGGTACTTGGATGACGGCACGATTGGTGGTGACATTGCTGCAGTGGAGAGGGACGTAAAGTTACTTTTTCCGGCCTTGGGGGAGATTGGCTTGGAGGTAAACACTTCGAAGTGTGAATTGTATCCTTGCAGTCCAGGGGCAGCCGCAGATTGCGACAGATTCAGTCTTCTTATACCGGGCCTCAAGATAGTTGACCGTAAGTCATTGCAGTTGTTGGGTGCTCCTGTTTTCCCCGACGGTGTGCAGGAGTGTCTGCTGACAAAAACTGAAACTCTGGCGTCACTAGCTGGCCATTTCAGGCACCTACCGGCTCACGTTTCTCTGACTCTTTTGAGAAACTGTTTCGCTATGCCAAAATTGACCTACATGGTGCGAACGGCTCCTTCATGGCAGTTTCCGGAAGAGGTAGATCGTTTCGACTATGCTATTAAACGTCTACTTGAAGAGACTATTAACGTGAGTCTTAATGAGTTGCAATGGTGCCAAGCGAGTTTGCCTATTCGGCACGGTGGTTTGGGTGTCCGGCGGTTGCGGGAGACTGGTCCGGCCGCTTTTTTGGCCTCTTCTTTTGGGTCTGCGGAGCTTGTCACTCAAATACTCTCACCTAACGGTGACGCGATCTGCATACCTTTCCAGTCTGAGGTCTTGAGTGGCTGGTCGGCTCTTTACCCAGGAGTTAACTTGCCAGAGAAGCCGGGATGCCAACGTGGCTGGGACGAAGGTACTTCGAGGTACTTATTCTCTAAAATGCGAGGAAACAGCTCGGGGGTTGAGTTGGCGCGTCTCACTGTCGCCTCGAGGCCGGAGTCAGAGGCCTGGTTGCATGCCTTACCTTCTCCCAATATGGGCACGCTTCTAGATGATGACTCCCTTAGGGTGGCAGTGGGTTTGCGTTTGGGGTGCGGAGTTTGTGAACCCCATGTTTGCATATGCGGTACGCATGTTGATGCGTCCGGTCTGCACGGCTTGAGTTGTGTGCGATGTGCGGGACGAAGGCCCCGTCATCACGCTATTAACGAGATAATTCGGCGGGCTTTCGTTTCCGCCGAGGTTCCATGCGTTTTGGAGCCCCCGGGTCTTTCTCGTTCGGACGGCAAACGGCCGGATGGCCTTACGCTGATTCCGTGGCGGAAGGGTCGGTGTCTCATCTGGGATGCCACATGTGTTAGTACTTTTGCGGCTTGTCATCTCTCCACCACCCAACAGTGCGCTGGGGGTGGCGCCGAGATGGCCGCAAGAGTGAAACACTCCAAATACGCTTGCCTGGAGTCGGCGTATGATTTTGTCCCTTTTGCTGTGGAGACGGCTGGACCGTGGGGCTCTGAAGCTAGGACACTGGTGCAGGAGCTTGGGAGGCGCCTGCGGGGAAAGGGGCGGGATCCGCGCTCTGGGTGGTTTATTGTCCAACAGGTCTCGCTGGCAATCCAGCGCGGTAACGCAGCCAGTTTAATGGGTACTTTTGGGTCAGGGTCCGTACGTGGGGTCATTTAGTTTTTAAGTTTGACTCGTGGCTTCCTTGTCATTTAATATTAATTGACTTGTAACATTTATTATATACTATATAAACTATTTTAGGCACTTGATAATATATAAACTTAGGTATTATATTATTACAGAAATAATTGATTAAAAGAATTGAGTTGTCACGATTTGAAATATTTTTGAATTTTTAATTCTTGTATTTAATGAAAATAGATGTTTATCAAATCATTCATCATCATTCATCATTTTTCTGGAAAATCGTATTATTTTATTAACCCTAGAAAGATAACCATACTGCAAATTACGTAAAGGATAACCATACGCTTCAGAGGCGCACACTTTTCAAATGCGTGTTTTATTCCAATTATTTATATTTATTTACACTAATTTAAAAATATGAAAGGTTAGTGTGGGGTTTTTAAAAATAAAATATTTATCTTAATACATTTTATATTATAGTAATTTTTAACTTATAATTACGAAACCTCTATGAAAAATAACAAAAATTAGCAGTCTTCTGTTTATAGGAACAAATTATTATGAAATATCACAAATCAACATTTTATTTTCGTATTAACTAATAGACTATAGAGTATTAACTCCAAAAAAACATTAAACTTTGGTATGATTGGCTTTAGAGGCAATCAGAGCAAACGTCTTTCTTGTGTTCGCCTCAAATAGGTTTTTTACATTTCGCGCAGTTCATTTTTGACATTCTCTTCTTTTTCGACGTGCAGTAGCTGCAATATTGCCTGTTTTTGCCTGGAGGCTCCCTTTCGTCATCTGCAGAAGCTAGTGCAGGAGATCTTGGAAGAATATTATCAATATTACTTCGCACAAAGCATCTTGGCAAAGTAGGAGCTTCTTTGGGTCATCCACTGTTGGGTCAACTAGGTAGGCTTTTTCACTGTATTGGTAGTAGACCAGCAGTAACGATTTCTACCTCTAATCACTCTTCCAGTAGGTACAATAATACGTTGATCACATTTTGAACTTTCAGTAGGCTCATGTACCCAGGCTGTGGTAAATCTTCATTCAATACATCGTCTGCCTCTTCAATCGCTACACTATCGATGTACTCATCTTCGACATCACTCTGAACATCATCTTCGCTCTCATGATCTAGATAGATACTCAAGAAAGTGATAGCGAGATAGATCTCGCTATCACTTTCTTGAGTATCACCATTCTCATCTTCTTGGGCCAATAATAGGCCTATTTCGTCTTCTGCAAGTGCCCTTTTACTTGTCATGGTCTACGCTAATAATGTTTGCTGTAAACAAAAATAAAACATGTATAAATAAATTTTCATATCCATAAATTAAAAATACCAAACAACACTAAAAGTTACATAAAAGATAACCATACGCCTCGCGAGCGCATAAAAACTCATAACTTCAAAAATATAGTACTCACCGCTTAGAACCAGCCGTCCCGCGATAGGCCTGGCCGATGACTGAGTTGGCTGAGAAGGACAAGTTAATACACGCGCAGAATGAGAAGAGGCAACAATATTATTGTGGCACGGGCGCCTCTGCGGCGTAGGTTATCTTTCTAGGGTTAATACATTATTCCATACTAGTTCCTGTCGTAATCTGTTCTTTTGTTTTTTTTTTATTCGAAAAACTACGACATCAATATATATCTACTAACAACCCACCCTCGCTTCGCTTCGGTTTCAGTCTTCTACCCGCGTAGCTCTAGTTCCCGTGGGAATACCGGAATAAAATATAGTCTATGTTACTTCCTGCTATTATAGCTTTCCATTGGTGAAAGAATTTTTGAAATCGGTTCGGTGGTTTAAGCGTGAAAGCGTAACAAACAAACAAACTTACTTTCGCATTTATAATATTAGTAAGGATGTTATACGTATATTTACAATATTGTTTCATATTAGATAGCTGTGTAAGCGTTATACATGTGTGCGTGGGCTGCATCCCATCAAATGACGTTGCATTAAACAGTGTGCCCATAACTGACAGTAGTTTCACTTGTCTCTTTAACATACATCCATACTAATATTATAAATGCGAAAATAAGGATGTTTTTTTGTAACGCTTTCACGCTTAAACCACAGAACCGATTTCAAAAATTCTTTCACCAATGGAAAGCTATAATATCAGGGAGTAATATAGGCTATATTTTATCCCGGTATTCCCACAGGAACCGGAACTACGGAGGGCGGGTTGCTAGTTATATATATAAAGATAGAAAAGTTTATATAGTCGAAAAAAGGTTACATTAGAAAAGTTTATATAGTGGTTAAGTTTTTTTAAATTCCCTGATTTTCTTCGCAACTTTCTTAATTTTTTTATCCGTAAAAGCCTTTTTCAAAGTATTAGAAAAATTAAAAAAAAGATGGATGAAATCGGTGAAGTCATTCTCAAGTTATGTTATTATCCTGCCCGAACAGCACCACCTACCGGGTCCAATTGTGAATCTAAACCATCCTCGAATCCCCTTGAACACACACAAAAAATTTCCTCAATATCGGTCCAGCCGTTTAGGAGGAGTTCAGTGTATGTACACACGTACGCTAGAAATCTAAACCAATTAATAAAAATGGGGTGTCTGTTTGTAATGTCAAAATAATAGGCTTTTTTCATGCTCACACGGTTATTTGCACGACACCTATGCCTAAAATACAGATTAAAAAATATTTGTCTGTCTGTCTGTCTGTTTGTTCCGGGTAATCTTCAAAACGGCTGGACCGATTTCAAAAATTCTTTCATCAGTGGAAAGCTATAATAACAAGGAGTAAACTAGGCTATATTTTATCCCGGTATTCCCACGGGAACGGGAACTACGTGGTTAAACGACTAAAACCGAAGCGAAGCGAAGGCGGGTTGCCAGTTTATATATAAGATATTATCAATGTATTGAAACCCAAACTGAACTTCCGTCTAAACGGGGCCGATATATGTAGATGCTTATAAACAGAAGCGTCGGTAACAGTAATGGTGTCGCTATTACAATTTTTATTCTCATCGCAAAAATGCCCAACACGCTTAAATAAGTATTCAATTAAAAAAAGGAACACGTCACTCAGGACGCCTGGCAGATGTGAAACATCCAAAATATTTTGTACAAGTAGATATGCATAAAAGAACATATTACGATAGAAACTAATATAGCACAAAGTATTAATAAAATTTTACGATACTTTATCTAGAAAATGATGATTTTTATTCAATAAACATTTATTTTCATTAGTTATACATTAAGAATATGTGTTTAGATTAGTAATTTATTTTGAGCTCACTAGATGGCGTTGTACAAATGTCTGAAACGAGTTATGGTTTCGTTACACAAATGTACATATCCGAGCGTGGCGTTAATGTCACGTCAAAGATCAGCTTCACTCTCGCCTATAGACGTTTCATCAATAAGGAACACAAGGAAAAATTTTAAAAGTATACAAAAAATTTGAGTTTGATTTTATAACGAAAATTCACAACAAAAGCAAAACATTTACGTTGCGTAATGAAGTCAGCACAAATACATTAATCATGCCTCAGTAAGCCAACGGCACTAAACCTGCATGATGCGCCGTATTTGTCCGAGTAATCTGCCCTCCACCGAGTTTGCACCGTACATTAGTCTTCTGTGAATAATGCGAAGTGTATTACGGATAGTCACTAAATACTGTATGTCTGTAACTTATATTTCTATACAATATCTGATGATTTTCAAGTATAATGTATTTTTAACGAACATATTTAGGATTTATATTAATATACTAGCAACCCGCCCTCGCTTCGCTTCGGTTATAGGTTATAGTCGTTTTACCCGCGTAGTTCCCGTTCCCGTGGGAATACCGGGATAAAATATAGCCTAGTTTACGCCCTGATATTATAGCTTTCCATTGGTGAAAGAATTTTTGAAATCGGTCCAGCCGTTTTAATGATTACCCGGAACAAACAGACAGACAGACAGACATAAATTTTTTAATTGATATTTTAGGCATAGATGTCGTGCAAATAACCGTGTGAGCATGAAAAAAGCCTATTATTTTGACATTACAAACAGACACTCCAATTTTATTTATTGGTATAGAAAACTAAAATTAAAAAATAATGAAAAGAATACCTAAAAAATATCAAAAATTAATAAACAGAATAATAATAACTTTAGTTCTCACGCTGTTTGAATGCGACTGGACAACTTCCCCACTGAGCTATTGTCACTCTTGACGACGACGGCGAAATTTCCATTCCTATTGTAATGACATTTTATGTCATTGTAATGATTAGCTAAAAACACTGAAAAATAACATTTTTCTATAAATAAAACATAGCTCGATCGGTTTTTTGCCCCGAAACAAATCGATACAAAAATTTCAGAATGACTCGTTTAAAGATATAGGATAAATTATCCTATCAACGTTTATTATTGGTCAAATTTGACTGTAAGAATTATGTAATGAAGTTCTAACTCCATCTTACGCCATCCGTTCAAAGTGAAGTCTGATCCATTAAACTTTTCTTCTTCGGTTGTTGTAAAACTTTCCTCCCCCAAGGAGTGATGTCATCAGCCCATTTCTATTTCAGCGTGCTCTTTGTAACTAAGTCACTTAGAATTATTCTTCAAGAAATTTCTTTATTCCAGATTTTATCAACTTCATCTTTGCTCATATCTATACTTCTATACTAATATATAAAGCTGAAGAATTTCTTTGTTTGAACGCGCTAATCTCAGGCACAGGTCTGATTTGAAAAATTCTTTCTGTATTCGATAGCCCATTTATCGAGGAAAGCTATAGGCTGAATATCATCACACAAACATCAACAAGAGTGGAGCACCAAAGAAGAATGTCTCAAAAACGGGTTTTTAAGTATCTATACCACGCGGATGAAGTCGCGAGCAGACGCTAGTGAGCATATCATCATAGAATATCAGCGGTGTAGTATCATGTTTACTGTACCATAAGCTGAGATGGGCACCATATTTTGGTCTCATGTATTCGATTCCTTGTTTTTAGTTAATAGTTCTTATTTCTTTCGTTGGTGTCTATATTGTGTGAGGTTTACAAAATAAAATTTCTTTCTTTCTTTCATATATATGTCGCCCTACTGGACTCGGGCCTCTTTCACAATGCAAGAGACATGGATAACGCTGGTCAGACAGGTTCCTAAAGAGCTTTATGTTCAGTTTTCCTTTTTCGTGCATATGTGTTATATGCACATTATGTTCTTCAGTTGTGTTGAAGATATCCACGGATAAGAAAGGGGTGGTGAATTGTATAATCATGAAATAATTAAAAAAGAAATTAAATATAATAAAAAAGGAACAACCGAGAACCGAACCAGTGCTCTCTAGATTCAGAAACTGCTATATTTTCTAAGTTATTTTAATTCTTGATAGCAATGACTAAATTCTAATCATATTTTTTACATTGAACGAATTTTTTTGTAGATAAAAACAAGCTAGATCGATTTATCACCCCCAAAACTCCTTCTTACTAAATTTTGTGGAAGTTATAGGCGTCGAATGTTATAGATTAGATTCAATCACCATCCCTTAACCTCACTGCCCCTGTTAAGGGTATAGGTGAATGAAAATGAAATTTACAAAATAACATCAAATAATCTTCTAATAAAACCTCAACCTATTTGCCAGCATATCGTCCCAAATAATGTCACTTACTGTGGTACTTTTGATTTTTCCGTGTAGCGACGGAGTAAGAATACAATTGATCACATCCTACCTTGCCCAAGAGTGTCCTAAAAGACGACTAAGATTATAATATGCATATAACATCTATGTAAGAAAAGGAAAACTCAAAATTAAACCCTATGTCTATAGCGTGGTATAGTAAGTCCATATTCCTCCTTCTACTTTGGAGGAGCCTCGAGCCCAATAGTGGATACTTCCCAGCGTAAAACAACTCTCACATTAAATATATAGTCAAATAAAGTGTCCAATTTCCTAATTCAACATCATTAACAACATTCAGAAGCCCGGTACCTCTTAACAAAAAGTGTAAAACTGAACTAATGTATCTTTTTTACGGAAACAACCTTGTGTTTTATAGGCCTTAGAAAGCCGAATTAGATCCAAGCGACTGAAGGGAGACCTATCATAAAAAGGTTTTACGGCCAATGAATGCTGCAACAGATACGCCGACGAGGAATGTGATTTACTTTGTCCTTGAACTGTAAAATTGTGATGGACCGAATTCGAAGTTCATTTAAGGAAGTCACTTGAGCCTAATTTATTTATTTAATACATTCAAGTGAATTATTTAGTTAATGAGAATCTTGTGATACAATAATACTTTGTTTGTAATATACTTGAACTGGAATACTTTAGATTTTAGTCACGAATATTTGGAGATACTGTCACAATCATCATCATCGCAGCCCACATACGTCCTACTGTTGAGATCGGGCCTCCTCCACAATGGGAGGGAATTTGACCCACTATACCATGCTGGTCAGGCATGTTGATATAGGGTTTAATTTCGAATTTTCCCTCTCTTGCACAGATGTTATGTGCATATTATATCCCATAGTCGTGTTTTAAGACATCCACGGGCAAGATAGGGAGTGTTGAATTATATTCTTACTCTGTCACTACACGGAAGACTGTCACAATGCTGATTTGAAATGATGATTTCTTCCGATTCAAATATAACATTAAGCCACTCCACTAATGTCGTTATAAACTTAACAGGGAAGTGCTTGACTTGATTTATGCGGTATAGGACATAAAAGAATGATTTCTGTGGAAAGATTTATATTAGAATCATCATCATCGTCGTCGCCGTCCACTGCAGGACGTAAACCTCCTTCATGTTTCGCCAAAAAATGCAGTCCTGTGCCGCTGCCCAACAACTTTCACCAGGTCGTCGGTCCACCTATTAGGGGGGCATCCTAACTGCATCTTTTTTCCCCAGTGGTTGTCGCTTCGCGAGATTTGTATGTTACCCATTGCCATTTTAACTAGCAACACAGTATTCATTAATGCTATACATAACACTGACCCACAAAAAAGAGGTTTGTAAATCTGACGCCATCCACCTCAACGGGTCGAAATACATTCCGGTAGGTAGGTAGCGTCAAATGTACAAATCACTATTTTGTGAGCTACTACAATTATTATATCTACAAAACACAAAGAAAATTAAAATAATGATCATTAACAATGTTGCTGATAAGCATAAAATCCAAAACAAAAATTGCATTAGAGTTAAGTTTAAAAAAGGAAAAATATGAAAGCTATCAATGTGTTAAGCAGATACCACAAACAAATCGGTTTGCTTCGTAAAATGTTATTATAAAATGCAAATTTTTTAATGCCTTGGGAAATTATCTTTTATACATTATTCTTATAGAATTTAAAAATAAACATTGCTCTAACAATGAATAAACAAGTAAATTATGAAACTTTTATTATTTTGTATAATCGATTTATTTTTTATTTATTTATTTATACTTTATTGTACACCACATTAAATACAAGAGTAGAAACTTATAAATATAACAGTCGGTACAATGGGCGGCCTTATGGCTAACAGCGATTTCTTCCAGGCAACCTTTGTATGGAGAAATTATTAAACAGAGAGGGAGTGGTAGATTATGGTGTAGTGAATATATATTACCAATACACATATACACATACAAATAAACATAAATTTATACATACAATGAAAATACATATATTTAAATATAATTACAAATATATAAATATATAGCAACAAATAAATATACTACAATATAACATACATAGGAAATAGGTAAATTACAGTATTTATTCAAGAAGAAGAAGTCAGGATAGTAATGTTGACTTAGTAAGTAATAGAATAGATGTTAAAGACTAAGATAATGCGTTTTTAACAACAACTTAAATGTAGTTAAAGTTTTAGCTTGACGTATTTCAAGCGGCAGTTCATTCCACAAACGTACGGCTGTAATAAGTGAAGGAGTTGGCAAAAAAGTTATGGAATGTAGTGGGATTTTTAGTTTTAGATTTTCTGATGATCTTAAACGTCTTTCATGCGTTTCATGTAGGTACACGAAACGATCTTTGAGATAGGAAGGAGTTGAAGGATTAAATAAGATATTATACAGTATTGAAAGAATGTGAGTATTCCGGCGAAGACGAATTGGTAACCACTTGAGCTGAAACCGAAATTGAGAGACGTGATCATATTTACGAAGGCCGAATATGTAATAATAATAATAAACCTTTATTTGTTCCATGACTTAATCCTAACATAACAAAATACATTAAAAAAGTTTTCTAAAACTATACGTTAGTAGTAAATAAATTATCTAAATTATACTAAAATGTTTTTAAATTATACTATTAATATTAAGTCATGGCCCCTCTTGGGTGTAGGCCTCCTCCAACTGTCTCCATTGTACTCTATCTCTTGCTTTCTCCATCCAATTGTCTCCTGCTACTTTTCGAAGGTCATCAGTCCAACGCTCTATAGGTCTGCCCCTGATTCTCTTGCCTTTTGGACCTTTCCATGTTGTGACCAGTCTCGTCCATCGTTCACCCGTCGTTCGTATTACATGGCCAGCCCATCTCCACTTCAGTCGCTGTGCATGTTTTCCCGCATTTATGACTTTGGTTTTGAGTCTTATATCACTACTTCTTTGTTTATCTTTGAGCTTTAGGCCTAGAATGCTTCTTTCCATAGACCGCTGGCATGTCCGTATTTTCCTTTTTGTGTATTTATTAAAGATCCAAGTTTGTGCTCCATATGTCAGGCATGGTAGTATACACGAGTCCATAACTTTTTTCTTTAGATCTAATAGAATTTTTGATTTTAATGTTTCTTTTAGGCTCCAGAATTTCCGCCAAGACATATTAATTCTTCTGTCTAGTTCATCTTTATGCCTTGTGTTTTTAAATGAAATTAGCTTGCCAAGATATGTATAACTGTCGACATATTCGATTGGCGTTTGGTTTACTATAACAGGGGTTTGTATACTGTTTGTAACTACTTTTGTCTTAGAGGTGTTTAGTTGTAAGCCAATAGTGTTGCTAGAGTCACTTAAGTCTGTAATCATTTCCTCAAGTTGCTTTGATGACGTCGAGACGAGAAGTATATCGTCGGCAAATCTTAAGTTGCTGAGAAACTTGCCATTTATATTTATTCCTTTTCCTTCCCATTTTAAGTCTTTCATTATATTCTGTAGGACTGCAATGAAGAGTTTTGGTGAGAGTGGATCGCCTTGTTTCACACCTCTGCGTATATTAATTTTAGGTCCTAGTCTATCGAGCTTCACGCGACTTGTGCTTTTTGTATATATGTTTTTTATTATATTTATGTATATATCCGGAATATTTTGGTGTTTCAGTGCTTGCCAAATGCTCTCGTGCGTTATTGAGTCGAACGCCTTCGCGTAATCTACATACGCTAGATATAGCGGGGACTTAAATTCTTGATACTTTTCCACTATTTGCTCTAGCGTATGGATATGGTCGATAGTTGAGAACCCAGGTCTAAAGCCCACCTGTTCCTTTGGTTGGTGTTTCTCTATATCTGGTTCTAACCTTTTTTCTAGACACATTGCAAATAGCTTATACATTGTTGGGAGTAGACTGATTGGGAGGTAGTTGCCAACATCCTGTGAGTCACCTTTCTTGTATAATAGAGTTATTTTTGATTCGGCCCATTTTTGAGGTATTTTTTGTGTTTCCAATATTTTATTAAACAATGTGATTAGGTGTTGAATTAATATATGTTTTCCAATTTTTAAGGCTTCGTTAGGTATATTATCGAATCCCGGGCTCTTCTCGTTCTTTAATTTATCAATATTTTTTATTATTTCATTGGTGTTGAAAGGCTGGACAGGGCTATTTATTTCCCAGGTACAACTCAGATTATCTTCGTAACATTGTTCATGTGCGTAGTTTTCATCATTGTATAGGTTAATATAAAAATCCGAGGCTACTTTAACTAGATCCTTACGTGTTTGTAGAGCTTTTATAATTTTTCTTGACTTTAAGCTTGGTATCCATTTTTTATCCGTGTTTAACTGTTTTTGTGCTCTCTTTTGACTACCTGTTTTAAGGAGGTTTTTCTCAATTATTTTTAGCCTATAGGCTTTATAATCTTGCTTTAATTGTTTATTTGTAATTTTGAAGAGTGTAGCTAATTCTTTTCTTTCTTCCTGTGTCTTTTGTGGTACATGTAATATTTCTGAGCGTTTTTTGATGAGTTCTTTCGTTTCATTTGATATTATATCTTGTTTTGGTTTTTCTATAATAATTTCATTGTAGCTTTGGTGTATTGAAGTTTCTAGCTTTGAGTAAAATGTCTCTATATTGTCAGTATCTTCCCAATATACATTCTCTATTTTTTTCATTAAGTTAGATAAGTACTGCGCTTGGTTTTGTAAGTTTGATAAGTAAGATGTGGCTCTACCAAAGTTTGCCCTGCATTTCTTTTGTTTGTTAATTTGTATTGTTGCTCTTACAAGTCGATGATCACTAGCAAAAGTGTTGTTATTTAGGATTTCTATGTTTCGGAAAAGCTTAGGGCAGCTACTCATAACATAGTCTATTTGGTTTCTATTTTTCTTGTCTGGTGTAGTCCACGTCCATAAGTTTTTACTTTTCTTTTTGAATATGGAGTTGATAATGGTAAGGTTGTTTTCAATTGCATATTGCACTAGTCTGTCGCCTCTTTGGTTTCTAGTGCCGTAGCAAAAGGGCCCGATGATAGAGTTTTCACCATCTTTTCTTTGACCTATTTTAGCATTAAGATCACCCATTATTATTTCTTTTCCGTTTGCAAGGCTTTTAGCGCGATTTATTTGGTCATAGAAGATATTTATTTCTTCGTCTGTTGCGTCTTGAGTGGGAGCGTATACTTGTATAATGGCTATTCTCGTTTTCTCGAATTTAAGATTTAAAAGACAGACTCTCTCAGATATTCCTGTGTAATTGTCTATATTCATTTTGTATATTTTTTTAATTAAAAATCCAACTCCGTACTGTCCTTTTGGTTTACCTGTGTAGCAAAATATGTAATTTTCATCTTCTGTGATATCATTTCCGCTTCGTCTTACTTCAGAGAGTCCGATGATGTCATGCTTGATACTAATAAGAGAGTGTTTTAATAGTTCCATTTGTTGCGGTTTAAGTAGAGATCTGACGTTGTAGGTACAGATATAAATTTTTGATTTGTTGGAGGGTTGTAGTCTTTATCTCCCGCGGTGACAAGCCGTGCTGGGAGACTGAGAGGGGGACATGGTAGTTGCTACATCTCTTGATCTTGATTGTGCCCTGGTAATGGAGATGAGTTTCTCTCTTGATAGGAGAAAACAGGGGCCTTTATGAGATAGTTGTTCATACTATTAGTTTTATTAATTTTTCTTGGCTGGTTTGTACTTTGTTCTTTGCATTCTGAAGCTTTCGTTATAATATCCGGCGACTCAGATAAGTTTCTCTTTTTATTTTGATTTTTCTGTGATATTGTGTGTTTTTTTTGTTTATTATCGTTATTTATTATAATTAGCTTGTCGTATTTTAGGATAGCTTTTCTCCCTTGTTCTCTCTCCTTTTCTGCTTCTAATTGTAGTTCTTTCCGTTTTTTTAGGACGTCCAGGGGGTAATCTTCTTTTATGTAGAATGATGTTGTGTCTAACTTTTTCTTATTTTGCTGTATTTTTATTTTTAATCCCATCGTCTGTAAAGTTACAACAATTGGTCTTATTTTTTCCCCCTTTTTTCCCAGTCTTCTAACGTATTCTATACAGTTGTTGTCACACTGTATATTTAAATAATTTCTTATGATATCTAGAATGCTTTTCTCTAGGCTATGGTAGCTTTTTTCGTTTTCTTCAACTCCGAAAAATATTAAGTTTTTCCTTCTATTGAATCTCTCCAAATTTTTTATTTCAGTTTTTTGTTTTTCCAAATTTTGTTCTAATTGTTCATTTTTTGTTTCTATTTGTGTAATTTTGTCATTGAAAGTGTTAATTATCGTGTTTTTTAATTCTTCTTTCATGTTTTGCATGTCTACCTTTTGCTGCCTGACTTCTTGTAGGTTAATAAGTATTTTCTTAATGTCCTCCATATTCTATAGAAATGATAATAACAGCGCCCTCTGTTGGTCTATGAAAAGTTATCGATTATCGGTAAGGTTTCTTTTAAGTAGTTGGTTGATGGTTAGGCCTGATAGGCCGGTAGCTTAATATTTAGTTCTTTGTAAGTCTTCCAGATGGCGTAAGTAATTAAGTTGAATGAATTACTGTAATGTTTCAAGCAGTGTTCGTTAGATGGCGCTGTTATATAATCTGTTCGCTGGCAATGATTATGCATAATATATATTTTGAAGTTCTTAAGTATTCTTTTGTTTTCTAGTTTCACTAAAGTTTTTCTAATAACGATTATTTTACACCTTTTTAGTTATTATTGAGCATATATTGTTCAGATTTGTTTTAAATTGTTCGTCATGGACATTAGCAGTTCACAAAACACTTTGTTGTTGTAGTCTTTTCACTATTTTTACTAGTCACTTCACTTGGGATTGTTCGTTTGTTATTTCCATATATTAATTAGCAGTTACTTTATATATATTGCGCATTTCCATGGTGAAGTTTCACTTTTAACTATTTTTAAAACAATTTATTTACGGAGTCGATGTTTACTATGGCACAGTAGTACCCTCTCTTTATGCCGAATATGTATCTTATACATAAATTTTAGAGGCGCTCAAGCTTATTTAATTAGTTTTCGGTGAGCTAGATCTCACCATAGCTGCTGCCATGCCATCATAGCTGCTTATTTGCTATGAATAATAGTCCTCTAATATACATCATGCCCTTTTAATTTATGTTTTTAAGCGTTATATAGAAAGGCTAATATTCTGTTGGTTCACTTTCTTTATAACCTTCGTTTAATGTTATTGAATGTTCATGGAATTTATCATCATTTCAGCTCATATAGGCCCCTCTGATGGGCTCGAGCCTACTCTATAATAGAAGAAAATATGAATGAATGGCACGCTAGTCAGACCCTATACCAATACATTTTCGACGGTTGTACGCGGGGGTCATCCGGTTGATGGTCCTGTACGGCGCACTGGCGTGGACGGGGTCCCTGACCGTCCAATTCAGGGCTCTTCTGTGGCGACCACAGAGGGCCATGGTGGTCAGAGCCATCCGCGGATACCGCACGGTGGCGACGGAGGCGGCGTGCCTGTTGGCCGGGACTCCCCCGTGGGACCTGGAGGCGGAAATACTTGCCGGTTTGTATCGACGGGTGATGGGGGTGCGAGCGAAGGGCAGTGTGGTCTCTTTAAGGGAGCTCACTGCCTGGCGCGTCGACGCCCGTCGAGACGTCATTGCCCGTTGGGCAGTCCGGCTGGAGAGGCCTCGGTTCGGGGTGCAGACCGTGGAGACCTTTCGGCCGGTGCTGATGTAGTGGTTGAAACGGCGGTACGGGGTGCTCTCCTTCCGACTAGTGCAGGTTTTGACAGGGCATGGATGCTTTGCCAAATACCTGTACACGGTCGTTAAGAGGGAGTACACCGTCCTGCCACCACTGCGATTGCGATGAGGACACGGCGCAGTATACGCTCAAGGTCTGTGCCGCTTGAGAGCGTCGTGAACTCGTCGCAATCATCGGTGCCGAACTGGGACGCGGTTGCAGCCTTCTGCGAAGCAGTAGTCTCGCGGAAGGAGGCAGCGGATCGCGCGCACGAGAAGCGCAGCCTCGATGAGGCGATCCGCCGCCGGCGACTGGGGCGGCGTAGGCGTGATTATCTGCGCCTCATGCCGGCCTAGCCGACGCCGCGGGTGACGTGAACGGGGAATTAGTCCGTCACCCGCCGAGAGGTCGACCGCGAAGGGAAAAACCGACGTCCTCCCCGATCGTCGGTCGATCAGAGGGTACCCCAAATACCCCCAGTATTCCGTCGGGCTGTCCCGACGCCCCCCGATCCCGTTCCGGTGGTCGGCTCAACGACGAAAGCGACGTGCACACGGGTGGGTTGCGGGTGTGCGTGCTTACGCCCCTCTGTCTCCCCGGATGGAATGGTGTGAGGAGTGCGACGACCGCAACCCAACCCAAAAAAAAAATACCAATATATGTCGAGTTTACCTTTCATTGCGATAGATAGTATACGCATATTTAATCTCCTAGTCGTTTCTTTACGACACCCACGGATAAGATAGAGGGTGGTGAATTATATTCTTACTCCGTCACCATACGACGAATTCGTATAACTTATAAAAGTAAGTTACATTTAAAATGCATCTTGATCTATGTTGATTTGAACGAAAACTTTGGCTACTTATCTACAGTAGGTACTAGACTACTATCATCATCATCATCATCTCAGCCTATACATGTCCCATTGTTGGGCACAGGCCTCCTCCATGATGGATGGGGAATTGACCTACTATTCTACGCTGGTCAGACGTGTTGGAATAGGGTTTTGTTTCCTGTTTTTCTTCTCTTGCACAGATGTTATATGCATATTATATATCTCTTAGTCGTCTCTTATGACATCCACGGGCAAGATAGAGAGTGGTGAATGGCATTCTTACTCCGTCACCACACGGACATCATCATAATCATCATCATTTCAGCCTATCGCCATCCACTGCTGGACGTAGACCTGCTTTACTTTTCGCCATAAAGTTGTTGGCCTATGCCGCCTGCATCCAACGACGTCCAGCAATTTTCACCAGGTCGCTATTCCATCTAATGGGGGGGCGTCTTGCACTACATCGTCCGATACGTGGTCGCCACTCGAGAACCTTTCTTTCCCAGCCGTTGTCGGTTCGTCGAACGATGTGGCCTGCCCATTGCCACTTCCGCGTGCTAATTCTTCGTGATATGTCGGTTACACCCTTTCTCTTGCGGATTTTTGTATTTCGCATTCTATCTCGCAGAGAAATCCTGACCACAGCTCGCCCCATAACTCGCTGAGTGACCTTGAGCTGGGTTATGAGGCCTATATTTAGGGACCATGTTTTCATGCCGTAAGTCATGACTAGCCTGTATTTTCAGGCTAGTGAGGTATGTTGCGAGAATATCCTCTTAACTTTCCCCAACGCTGCCCAACTAAATTGGATTCGTCGGCTGACTTCTTTCTTGAAATTGGATCTACCTAACTGGACTGTTCATCTAAGGTAAACATAATGAATAACAACTCCAAGAATCGCATTGTCAACTAGGACCGGGATAGGAAGGACATGGGCATTTGACATGGCTTTCTTATCCATGGTCATTCTTTATCTTAATATACAAATTTTTTGTATACGTGTGTATGTCACTGAACTCCTCCTAAACGACTGGACCGATTTCGATGAAATTTTGTGTGCGTCTTCAAGGGGATTTGAGAATGGTTTAGATTCATAATTAGACCCGGTAGGTGGCGCTTATTTGAACAGAACAACGTCTGTTGGGTCAGCTGTATGTTAATAATGTATGTTAATAAATTTATTAAAAAAATATATCAGATTTAAATACATTTATTTATGTTTTATAAAACCCAATCATCTCATCTATCTATCATCCATCTTTTTCTAATAATATATCGTAAACATTGGACTGTCACGAGCCAAGAGAAAAGTCCTTAATAAGTTTTGAACACCAAGAAATTAATCAAACTTCCTGTGAATATCAAATCATATTTTCGTTTATCGTGTACAAACTTTTTAAAACTAATTAGCATATTTCAAAAAAATGAAAATTACGTTTTCTTTGATGCTAAGGCGTGTATTTTGTTCATAAACGTATATAAAATGGTAGCTGTACTTAAACTTTAGATTTTGTACCAAATTTGTATTTCAACTTTTGTACCAATTTATCTTGCTTATAACTTTCTTTTCTAAATTTCATTGGACATTTGATGTTTGAAGTATCCATGCCTATAAAACACCTATATATTACCAAATGGATGGCATTTTATAATTTTGATAACTTTTTCATTTATGGAATAAGTAGAAAAAATTATTATAACATTTTAAATAAAACTACTTTACGGATTTTATCGCGTTTGTATTTGATTTTTGATTACCCGACGTTTCGAACATTTTACAGCGTTCATGGTCACGGGTGGACTAAGATGTCTCACGTCCAACAAGTCATCGTTACTGCAGAATTTTTTTTATAAATTTTTAGAATTTTTTTTATAAATTTTTAGAAATTTTTTTATAAATTTTCTGCAGTAACGATGACTTGTTGGACGTGATACATCTTAGTCCACCCGTGACCATGAACGCTGTAAAGCATTCGAAACGTCGGGTAATCAAAAATCAAATACAAACGCGATAATATCCGTAAAGTAGTTTTATTTAAAATGTATAATACTCGCGTAAATATCAGAAATCATTATATTATAACATTTTTGTCGAGCTGATAATAATTTTAGATTATTACCGTTGGACACGAGTTTTTTTCATAATATCTCATCATCGTCATCATCGTTTTGGCTCTTAAACGTTTCATTATTATTGGGCTCAGGCCTCCTCCAAAATAATAGGGCCATGCTGGCAGGCCACATCGCTCGACGAACCGACAACCGCTGGGGAAGAAAGGTTCTCGAGTGGCGACCACGTATCGGACGACGCAGTGTAGGACGCCTCTCCACTAGGTGGACCGATGACCTGGTGAAAGTTGCTGAGCATCGTTGGATGCAGGCGGCACAGGACCGCACTTTTTGGCGTAACATTAGGGAGGCCTACGTCCAGCAGTGGACGGCGATAGGCTGAAATGATGATGATAATGATACCACGCTGATCAGATGTATTGGTAAAGAAAGAGTTTTATATCGAGTTTTCGTTCTCTTTCAGTGACGTAATATTAACATCATATCCTGTAGTCGTCATTTATGACACCCGCGGTTAAGAGAGAAGGTGGTGAATTACATTCTTACTCCGTCACTACTCGGGAATCCATAATAGGAATGAATCAATTCTGATTTGTCCAGTTTGGCTAACATTGCTTTTTATTTTGGGCTTCCTGCTACTTCGTTCATCGAAACAACCGCAATAGCTTGCTGTTAATCATTTTTATATTATCTTTAAAAATTATAGAGCGAATGTAAATGGAAATATTGGAAGAGGAAGACCAAGGCGGACGTTCCACGATCAAATCCCAGACGTTCGTAAGAAAGGACATGTTAGAAGGATTTTAATCTGAAAAATATGCATGAGGAGATTAATGAATACGAAAGAGGCAAAAGTTGTATGTCAAGATCGTAGCAAGTGGAGGGAAGTGGTCTCTGCCTATCCCTATGGGAAAGAAGCGTGAATATATCCTTACTAATATTATAAATGCGAAAGTAAGGATCTTTGTTTGTTTATTACGCTTTCACGCTTAAACTACCAAACTGATTTCAGAAATTCTTTCACTAATGGAAAGCTATAATATTAGAGAGTAACATAGGCTACATTTTATCCCGGTATTCCCACGGGAACGGGAACTACGCTGGGGGTAAGGCGACTGAAACCAAAGCGAAGCGAGGGAGGGTTGCTAGTAATATATATATGTAAAAGACAACTAATGGCTATACAAATAACATCGATGCAACAAGGAAAACTCTAAGTAAAACCAAAACGTCTGACCAGCGTGGTATAGTAGGTCAAATTCCCTCCCACAAAGGAGGAGGCCCGAGCACAACCGTGGAATGTATATAAGCTGAGATTAGGTCGTCTGTCTGCAATAGCGAGCCGGTAGGTCTGCGGTAGTACCACACTTTCGAAAAAAGCCAGCGTCAGAACAGTAGGAATTTGTTACTTGCGCCTGATGCCACCCTAGCAGAGGCTGCGGGTGACGGACCGGGGATTTTAGTCAGTCATCCGCGGAGAGGCTGACCTCACGATGGCGACCGATGCCCCAGAAAAGGGACGTCCTTAGGAGAGGGTACCCCTTCAGGGTATTCCGTCGGGCCGACCAATGAAGACTAGGAATTCGGCACCGGAGGTCGGCCCAACGATGAAGGCGACGTGCTATCGCGTGGATGAGGGGACCGCGCGCCACTCCTCTGTCGCCACAGATGGAGCTGGGCGGCGGGTGCTTTCATCATAGCCCACCCCAAAAAAAGGCAGGGTGTGCTGGGTCTTGGTTATGCCTTTAGTATCACCAAATCTCATTACACGCATTTACGCTACCTTCACTTTATTCGCGGCACCAATGGCAATTTTTATGTAGAAAGCTTAAATCAGGCGTTGTGACCTATATTTGCAAAAAAATAACAAGTTTCTGATAAAATATTGTCTTACGCCTGGCGACTAAAATCAACCTAATAATAAAATATTCGTAGAGACTTGCCTTCTAATAATAGAACACTTTGATTACTTATCACAAATTGGCGGCATTGAAGCCTGAGTGCCTTACCTTGTCTGAAGATGGTAATTTATTATTTCTAATAGAATTTATCTAGAGCACAGCTAAATACTGTGATTATAAGACATTGTTTATTATTTTAACTACTATTAAAATTAATAAATATTGTTTGCTCAATTTACGGCACTAAAAATAATACGGTTGTGATTTGAAGTATGAAAATTAAGGTTTTATTTTGGCCATTTTTGGAGCGCTAGGGAAAATTATGAATGAATCTTTACGCTGCGCGCACACACCGTCGCGAAAAACCGACACCCTGAAGTTATCTATTCCACATTTTTTACGCTGTGCGTCACAAATTTCAAATAGATTATGCGTTACAACAAAACTTTCAATGAATTTGCCCTTGAACCTTTTTTTCTATTAATGGAGGCAACTCGAGCACAGCAGTGCCTCAAGCGAATAGTAACCTTATTGTATTTTTGAGTCTTTCAGGGTGAAAACGCTTAGTGCGAATGCTCGTAGTCTTTCCAAAAAATTTGCGAAGAGATTGATGCTTCATGTGACCAGAAGACCAGGCTTATATTTTGCACAATATATTGGCATTATCATTCAACATGTCAATGATGCCAAACCTTCTGAGCATATCGCCAGTTAACAGTGAAGAATATTTTATGCCTAAAACCCCATTTTTTATTTTATTTTCGCTTTGTGAATATTTTAATTTAAAAAAAGGCAGCCGTCGTTCAGGCAGCCTGGCAGATGTGAAACATCCAAAATAATTTTGTACAAGTACATAATTATGCATTTTTTTTGTGTGGGTGGGCTGCGGTCGGTGCACCTCCGCACCACTCCGTCCGGGGCGACAGAGGGGCTTAAGCACGCAATTCCCGCAACCCACCCGAAAACCACGTCGCCTTCGTTGTTGGGCCGACCACCGGAGCAGAGTTAACTTGTCGTCAGTGGTCGGCCCAACGGAATACCCCTACTTGGGGTACCCTCCCATCGACCGACGTGCTTCCCTCGGGGAGGACGTCGGTCTTTCCTCACGCGGTCGGCCTCTCGGCTGGTGACGGACTAATCCCCGGTCACGTCACCCGCGGCCTCGGCTAGGGATATAATTATGCATAAAAGAACAAATTACGACAGGAATTATAATGGCATAAAGTATTGATAAAATATTAAGATTATTTTTCCAGAAAATTATGATAATGATTTCTGATGTTTACGCGAGTATTATACATTTTAAATAAAACTACTTTACAGATTTTATCGCGTTTGTATTTGATTTTTGATTACCCGACGTTTCGAATACTTTACAGCGTTCATGGTCACGGGTGGACTAAGATGTCTCACGTCCAACAAGTCATCGTTACTGCAGAAAATTTTATAATTATCTACCCGATACAGATATTAGTTATTAAATATTGACCCACATTTTGATAACTAACTAATAATCTAGTATACTACCACCGGATCGGAACACGGTTACACTGAGAAAGATCCGGCAAGAAAACTCAGGTAACATGATGCTAAATTAAAGTTAATTTTGAAGGCGGCTTACTTTGTTACTAAAAAGGTTTTAATTTATAAAATTATCTTTAGTTATTATTATTGTGGGTCAAATCTATACAATATCTATACAATATATTTTTAAATATAATTACTATTAATTTTAATGTTTAATTATTACTAACCATAAACAATATAATTTTTTCATATAGAATCATTTTATTCTTACACTGGCAATAAATTTTGTATCAAAATGTGGGTCAATATTTAATAACTAATTTCTGTATCGGGTAGAAAATCGGGTAGATAACCCGTGATCATGAACGCTGTAAAGTGTTCGAAACGTCGGGTAATCAAAAATCAAATACAAACGCGATGAAATCCGTAAAGTAGTTTTATTTAAAAAGAAAATTATGATTTTTATTCAATATACATTTATTTTCATCAGTATACACTATAGGTATGCGAGCTCAGTGCGGCGAGAGAGACAGCGCATAGTCGCTTGCGCACAATATCGCGTCGCTCCGTCTCACTCACACACTAATACGTTTGTACACATCGCACCTTTAATCATAATTCAAAATTTACGTTTTTTGAGTTTTCAATAAAAACCGAAATAGCTTCGTCAGTAGAATACGTACAATCTAACAGATAAATCGATACGACGTAAATGACAGAGATAAAAGATTGTCGTTCTCTTTTCCATTAACTCCTGAGTACATGTCGATACTTTATTTTATTCAAAAGCTGCATGTATTCATACTTATTTCATTTTATTAGAAAATTACATGTATGTTTTATTAACATACATGTAATTAACATACATGTGTTATTAACATTATGATTTAATTCAGTTTTTTATAAATTATATTGTACAATTATGGCATCATTTTGAATTAATGCAGTTTAATACTAAAACATTTATGCAGAACTTTAACAACTAAGTTTTATTTCAGTTTTGTACTATAAATAAAAAAAAAAATTATTCAGGTACATATTTTAGTGAAAAGAGAAATAAGTACGAACTTTTTTTAAACTGCTGTCTAAGGTGTATTCTTCCTTTAGATAGTATAATTTTGTATCTTATTCCAATAATAGACTAATTACGCTACAGTTATCTTTTTTTTTTATACCTAGTCCTTCTATTCATTTTTTTATAATTTTTTGAAGTCATCAATCTAAATATGTCAAACTTTAAATGCGATTTCCCACAAAATTGAAATTTTGTGTTAATTCAGTTTATGAATAAAGGTGCGACATGTATAGCGTGACGTTAACGCGTGAAGTATGAGCGTCTTATGCATTTTTCACAATCATACCCTCCATAGTGATGATACGTGCTCCACATCATAAAGGAGTCTATGTTCTTTTAGAATTTTCTAAGAATATTCATCCACCAAGATTTTGTTATTACAAATTATATAAGGGTTGCTTTTCCAAACTAATTCAGTTTCCACAGAATACATTTTTTCGCGGAATAACTAATATCTGAACTCCACAACGTCAAAGGAAAATTATATTTAGGTTTTGTAACGTTATACATTACAGAACTTTCAAGAAATGAAATAAACCTAAAGCATTTTTATTTTAAAAAGGAAGGAAGAAAGGAAGACCCATCACTTTCCCACGGTAATCAATATACCACACACCACAATAGAAGGAATACGGGATAGGATTAAGGTTTTGTTCGGGCGTAACGCAGTGTGTGTTATGGGTCTCCATTCGTTCCTTTTCTATACCAATAAATAAAATTGGAGTGTCTGTTTGTAATGTCAAAATAATAGGCTTGTTTCATGCTCACACGGTTATTTGCACGATACCTATGCCTAAAATAGCAATTAAAAAATTTTTGTGTCTGTCTGTCTGTCTGTTCGTTCAGGGTAATCTTCAAAACGGCTAGACCGATTTCAAAAATTCTTTCACCAATGGAAAGCTATAATATCAGGCCGTAAACTAGGCTATATTTTATCCCGGTATTCCCACGGGAACTGGAACTACGCGGGTAAAACGACTATAACCTATAACCGAATCAAAGCGAGGGCGGGTTGCTAGGTTTAAAATAAAAATGGATTGCCGCTATGTATCGCCTAATTATCTATCTTTAAACAAATGTTTAAATAATTACTTTCTTCTATTAAAATCCATATAATTTATCAACATGCAGGCGCAATAAACTGTCATAGATACATGTAGTAGATTATTAAATTTCATTTCACCTTCGCTATTTACTTATTAAATTATTTCGTAGTGTACCTATTCATAACATTATTAAGTAGTATTATTAAGTAGCTAGACGTATAATTTCCCGTTTTTCATTGCCATCTCCTATCTGATTAACGATCCGTATGGTGACGAAGTAAGAATACAATTCACCACCCCCTATTGCCCGTGGGGGTCGTAAAAGACTGGATATAATAAGCATATAACGTCTATGCAAGAGAAGGAAAACTCGTTAAAAACCCTATACCAATATGTCTGCCCAACGTGGTGTAGTAGGTCAATTTCCTTCCCACTGTGGAGGAGGCTCAAGCCCAGCAGTGGGACGTCTATGAGCTGTGATGATGATGATCTGATTAATAACTATGGCAACACAACTATGTTTCCCTCGCACTGTTCCCGGCCACGGCACTGGATCTGGCCTTAACATCAACTTCATGGACGTTCCAGGGTCCTAGGAATACGCTACGCATACTCACCCAGCTACAGCGGGACTATTACCGACCGACGCGTTTGCAGCAGACCTCAAGCATCACCTTCAGCCTTGCAACGACTGCAACGGTGGATAGTACGAGGACAGTACGGTACTGAAAGGATCGGCGGAATTGGTGTGCCCCGGAATCTACTGACCAACTTTGCCCTATCCACTAGTTGGCCGTTGGACTAAAAAATATTTAATTTAAATTATAAAATTAGTTGTGCTCGAACCTGCTTTTTATTTTTATTTTATAGGAGACCCTAAACAGGCCTTTTTTTAATGGGTGGGCTATGGGAAGCGCGCACGCGGTCCATTCCGTCCGGGGCAACGAAAGGACGGAGCGCGGGCCCATAACCCACGCGTACCCGCGTCATCTTCGCCGTTGGGCCGACCACCGCACCGGAGCAGGGTGACATGTCGTCAGTGGTCGGCCTGACGGAATTCCCTTTCGGGTATCCTCACCTTTCGGGTATCCTCACCTTTCGACGTCCCTGTCCCGGGATATCGGTCACCGTCGCATGGTCACCCTAAACAGGCCTGCGGGGCAGTTTAAAATAGAATTTAGTGATTTTTTTTTTATTGCCAACGGTGGCAAACGAGCAAGCAGCACACCTGATGGTAAGTGAAACTGCTGCACATGGACCTTTGCAATACCAGGGGCACAGCTAGACCGCTGCCTACCATGAAGGAAATACTCTTCTTAAACCTCGTTTAAAGAAGGACATGTCATAGCGCTCGGGAAACACAGCAGCAGCTAGTTCATTCCAGAGCTTGCACGTACGTGGGAGAAATGATCGCTGGAAACGTACAGTTGAAAACCATAACGTTTCCAGGTGAAATGGATGAACTCTGCTATGGTGTCGAGTAGTACGTTGGTAGAATGGTGACGGTGGTACCAAGTCAAATAGTTCCTCGGAGCACTCCCCGTGAAAGAGTCGGTAGAGTACACAGAGTGACCCAAAGTTTCTCCGCTGCTCCAGCGACTCCAATCCGTCCGTAAGATTGAGATCCCCGACGATTCGAACAGCACGCCTTTGCAGGGAGTCAAGTGGGTCTAGCTGATATTTGGACGCACCTGCCCAGAGATGTGAGAAGTACTCCACAAGAGGACGAACTTGTGCTTTGTATAGCACAAGACGCTGTCTCGGTGTGAAGTACCGCCTGGCTCTGTTCAGGATGCCCAACTTTTTGCTAGCCAATTTGGCTTTGTCCTCCAAATGACTCCCAAACTGAACTTTGCTCGATATTTCAAATTTTTACTTGATATATCGACTGTCGACTATCGTTGTCTTCAATAGTTGTCATAAATAGAAAATATGTCTTATATTGTTCTCCGTTGCAAGATTATAAGATAATTTAAAACTTTTTGATAGAATAAAGAGTTATCTATACCAATACTATAATGCTGAAGAGTGTCTTTGTTTGAGCGCGCTAATCTCAAGAACTAGTGGTTCAAATTAAATAAGTCTTTAAACGTTAGACATTCCAAAAACGAGGTAAATTTATGGCTTTTGAAAGCTTATGTCGCGTTATATGTACTTACGATTCACTCTCTCTCTCTCTCTCTCTCTCTCTCTCTCTCTCTTTCTCTTTAATCTACTCTATTTGTAATTCTATTTCTCTTTTATGATGCCAGCGAAGTTGTGCAGGCTAGTTAATTGAATATATAAGTATTTCTAGATGTTTTTCTACAGTCTGAAAGCAGGCTATAATTACTAATTTACAATTTAATACGCAACGTGTATCATTATTTTTGTGGTAACGGAATAAGAATACCACGGTCATTACCCCTTCTTCCCATTGGTAATTGTAAATTACCCTTCTTCCTATCGGTAACCGCCGCCGCCGGGGATAGTGAGCGCAACTATGTTTGTGCGATGGCCGCTAACGCCAGTAAGTCCAGATCTAGTCTATCCATAGCCCACCGCGGAAATTCAGGAGCTCCACCTACCGTTTATTAAGACCCCTTACATACATAAATGCATATTCCAAATTTAATAAACACGGCTAATACGAATATATTAATAATCAAAAATTAGAGCTTCAAAAAGTCAATTATAAAGGGCTTAATCATATGTATTTATAAAAGAAAAAACAACGGGTTGCACTCCGAAAGTGCCGGCGGAAGTGAAAACTTGAACCTTAACGTTGGGTTTTTTTTAATATTTTAGAATAGTTAGCGAACAATTTCCCACGAATTACTTTATTTATCAGCATAAAAGTACTATCATTTATGTGGTTTAATACAATATTCATTTATCGCGCTATCGTACATAAACATGAAAATTTATATTACACTGGCTGACTCAACAAATTTTGTTCTATTCAAATCTAAAAAATGGTAAAAGGAAATCTCCTTGAAATCGATAGCAGTGCCACTTATCGTGTCCAATTGTGAATCGAAGCCATTCTCGCATCCCCTTGAACATGCAAAAAAAATTGCATCAACATCGGTGCAGCCGTTTAGGAGGAGTTCAGTGACATACACACGTACACAAGAAATATATTTATAAAGATAAAAAAAATAACCCTTTAAAACAATTACAATTGTTTTACATTAAAAAGTTTATCTCTCAGAAAAATCAACTGTCATTCATAATTTCGATGACTCTTTCACCATCATCATTACCAGCATCATCATCGCCAATCTCTAAAACTGATAAGTTTCTATAGTATAAATACACATGCACATCTGCGCAAGCGAACTACGCCGTCTTACGTATTTTCGATCAGGTCACGTGTACTGATGCGAGTTTCACATTTTTTACCCATCCCGAAAAAGTGCACAATACCGCTAAAGAATAGATCACTTCAAAAAAGATAAGAAATTGTGTTTTAAATTTACGCAAGAATTGTTATACGATATATCAGTCTCTTTATCACTACACCATCAGTGGAAAACGAAGCTATGCTATAAAGAAGTTTCATTATAATCATCAAACAATACGTATGTTATCTTTTTAACTAAAAATCTAAGCGACAATCCTTTATCTAACACAATAGCGTTATTTTTCAATCGCAAAATAAAACCTTAGTAATGTTAACCATTGTGTAAATAAAAAAAGTAAATATATTTGTTTATTTTTTCTTATATGAGACAGAATTCATGTCATTGTGTAAAATATGTTTTTTGTATACAAAAGAAATAGAACGGCTTTTATCGTATTCAAAATATTATACATCACGAATCCATAGAATATTATAAATTAACAATACGTTGGAATTTTCCATGGAATATTCAATTTTGTTCTCCACTTAAGTAAATTGCCAATTTTACATTGTTTAAATGTTTCGTTGGCTGTAAGAGTTTCATTATTCTCAGAACTTTTGCTGTTACAAACATTATTCAGATTTTTGCTCTCAGGTCTTTCAGCTCCTTGGATTTTCTTGCTGATATAAACAAGAAAAGGAAAATCTGAAATAGTTTTTCAACGACCTTTAGTAGTGTGTTTAGGGTGACGGCGTAAGAATGCAATTGTCAGCATTCCTTCAGTTTTGGTTGCGCATATGGCGTAGCGGTTGAGACACAAATCTACGGTGACAAGTGTCTTCGATTCGAAGACAACATTTTGTGCTATACACTATTTGTTGTTTTGAGTCTAGGTGTAATTTGTGTCCATCAATTGTAAGTTTGTAAAATATCTGACAATATAAGGATTATTTCCTTGGTGCAAAGAGTTATCTTAAAAATAAACTGGCTTAAAATAGACTGTAATATAAGATAGCGTAGTGGTTTAGATACCGACCTACCGTGCCAGTGTCACGGGTTTGAATCTCAAGCAGGACAATACTTTGTACGGTTTATAGATTGTTGTTCTGAGCCTGAATGTAATTTGTCCGTTGATTATATATTTTTGAAGTCCCCTGCCATACAAGGATTATTTCCTTAGTGCAGGGTTTGATAAAGTCTCTGACCGACACCTGTACAATACCAGAAACCCGAAAGCTTTCAGCCCGAAAGAACTTGGCACTATACTCAATGGCCTCAGAAGGTTTTCTCAACTAGAGGGTCTATCTCATGTCATGTCTACTGCCTATGTCATACCTGTACCTACCGGTTCTAGTTTGGAATGCAATTCTCGAAGTCGTCGCTTATTATGTTTAGCTAGAACAAACAGTCAATTAGGTAGATCTATTTTCGAGAAAGAGATCAGGCTGGGTTGCATTCGGGAAATTGAAGACTATCTTCTCGCCCAATATTCCGCAGTGTCTGAAAATAAAGGTAAATAACCAATGAGCTATGACCTATGCAACTGAAATGTAGTTTATACATGTCGACCACATAAAAAGGATCAAACTCGCTCAACACATTAGGATAGGACTCGGTATTTCTCTACGTGACAGAATCAGAAATATGAAAATCCGTACAGAACGGATGTATCTCACATAGACCGAAAGATAAGCATGTTGAAATGGCAATGGGTAGGCCACATTGCTCTTCCAACCGGTAACCATAGAGAAAGAAAGATTCTCAAGTGGCAACCACAAATTGGACGGCGCCGCGTAGGACGACCCCCTACTAGGTAGACTAACGACATTCTGAAAGTCGCAGGGAACCGTTGGATATAGGTCACAGGACCGTTCGCTGTAACAATCTCGTGAGGAGGCTTATATTCAGCAGTGACCGTTTACGGGTAGATGGATGGAGTAATGACTCGCAAAAGAAAGGCGACATAAGTTTGTTCAGTCGGTAATTTTAGTTCACTATTTTATGGATGTTGTAGAAAATTCTTATAAATTTGTTTTCATGTAAACTTATGAAGCCATTAATTTTATACAAAGTATTCATTTAATATTTCAGTGCCATTTTGTGGTTTTTGCTACTGTACACCGCTTTGTTTGAATGAACGTTATTTAATTAATTAAAAAAAATATTTATACTTTTTTGATATAATTTGAACGGAGAATATTTAAAGTATTCACCATCATAATGATTTCTGATGTTTACGCGAGTATTACACATTTTAAATAAAACTACTTAACGGATTTTATTGTGTTTGTATTTGATTTTTGATTGCCCGACGTTTCGAACACTTTGCAGCATTCATGGTCACGGGCGGACAGGACAGTCCGCCCGTGAAATCAAATGAATATGCAATTTCGAAAAGGGCACATGTCGCATATTTTGCCAAATAGGTTTTTTTATATAAATGTAGTCTAAATGCTTACCTACACCTATTATGATCGAAAAGAGCACAAATCTGGTATTAATTCTACTATCTACGACATGGCATGTACAGGAAGAATTTCGAAAAGGTTACAACTCTCAGAGATGTGCCCTTTTCGAACTTATTGAATTAAAAATACTACTAGATCTTTATAAAATATTTCTGCCCAAAGGGTGAGTCCGGTGTTATGCTTGAACCTATAGTAGCCCTACCACTCTTCTAGCAATTATCTATAATCTATACTTCATCAGTCATTGTTGTATTAGTGGGTAGTAAATACGTGATGTTGTGCTTTCACGATGACTTCTTCTAATGCCGACAGTGAAATGCCGAAAGAAAAGTGGGGTAAGAAATCCCAACAAGTAGGTATCAACATTTCGTTATTAAATCTGCTAAAATAAAAGGGTTATCGGAATTAAACTACAACGGGAGACGAGTACCAGGACGACGAACGGGAGTGACTTGTCGGTAGGTTCATTGATTATTCTATTATATAGTTTTATGCAGCTCTGAATAGTTTCAAAATGATAACCTAGATTATTTTTTTTTGTTTTTTACATTTTAAGTAAATTACCTATATAATGAGTAAATAATAGGTTTTGTACGCGTCTTTTGTCAGATGAAGTTATTGTTAACCGATTATATTGTTCTAGGCGTCCCCAAAAATATTTTAACAGTGCATCTGCAGACGATATGGAGGGCTTGATTGAAAAAATCAATTCTTATGAAACTAAAAATGAATGCTTTATGTTCAAAGTCTGATAGAATTATTTGTACCTAAAGACACTTGTCCTAAAAACTGTACCTAAAAACGAACCAACGATCTGACTAAAGCAAAACTTAAAACGGTTTCCTGAAAATACTTTGCAGAAATAGGTACTGAAAAGAGAAAAGTATGTAAATCTTCGTTTGTAAGTTTACATGGAATAACAGTTAAAAGGTGCCAATGTTTGACAAAACTAAAAAGCATCAACCTTACATTGATTTAATAACAGAATCCAGCAACACCGCGAAATTTAATATTGGAAAAATCAATACAGAAGACAAGAAGAATTGGGCTCAATTTAATTTTAAAGCTAAAGGCGAAATAAGGGAGAAGTTACAGAAAGGAGGTACCTATCTAAAAATCAAAGCAAAGTGGCCTTTCAAGCGTCAACTTATAGCGAGTTTGTTTCTGACCCAAGAAATCCTGGTGAAGTAATCGGAAAAAACTATATGTACAATGACATTTCTCAAGAAATGGGTATTCTTTCATAAGTAAAAGATACATGTAGTAACTTATCTGATCAAGCCAATTTTGCTGATAAAGTACTTGTGTAAATGTATAATAAAGTAAATGGTGATAAAGTACCTATTAATCATCTAAAAATGCAAACATTTCAATGGTGAAACAATACATACTGGCAGAATTTATCGACTTTTATGAAGAAATACTACAATAGCCAACTACTAATAAAAGAGAACCTGCAGAAGAAGATTTTTTATAATCAGTCTCGTATGTTTGTTTAATCTAAGCAACATGTTTAATTTCAGTTGCTTACAATAAAAGTTTTACTAATGACAAACGTTGTTTTCTTAAATTTATTGTACTTAATACCGTAAATTTCGAAAAGGGCACATCTCACAAATATTAAATGTTTAATAATATATGGATAATTAATTAGAAGATCATTCATTTTAGTAATTTTCGGAGGCCAATTAATATCAAAGTGTGTCTCAAAAGCTACTTTTAGCCATTATACACTACTTTAGAAAATAATCAGTTTTTCACTTCCTGAAAATTTTACATTTTCAGACATGTGCCCTTTTCGAAATTGCATATTTAAACACAAACGCGATAAAATACGTAAAGTAGTTTTATTTAAAATATTTATATCGTCATTTCATCATCGTCATTTATATCGCGGATACATCCACGGGGTGAATGATGACCAAATACCTCGTTTTATCATCAATTTCTTACCTATGAAATACCTAAAAGATATTTCTATACCTAAAAGCATATAATCATCATCGTCATCATCGCAGTCCACACACGTCCCACTGTTGGGCTCGGGCCTCCCCCACAATGGGAGGGAGTTTGACCTACTATACCATGCTGGTCAGACATGTTGGTATAGGGTTTCATTTCGAGTTTTGCTTCTCTTGCACAGATGTTATGTGCATATTATATCATCATCAGTCATCTTGTACGACATCCACGGGCAAGATAGGGAGTGGTGAATTGTATTCTTACTCCGTCAGCACACGGAAAAGGCATATAATACTATACCAAAAAAGAAATGTTTACGTACCCCTGGTATACCATTTACTTGACAGCCGTGGCCGGCTCGGTTCTTACACACTGACCATTTTATTTTGGAAGGCTGATCGCACGTTTTGTGGCCATGGTAGCATGGTAGTACGGTGACATCGTCGTTTCAGCTCATACCCCTCTGGTACTGGGCTTGAGTCTCCTCTCAATTAGGAGGCAAATAGATCTACTATTTAATGCTAGCCAGATATGTTACACAGATCTTGCGCAGATGTTATATGAATATTATATCCCTTAATCCTCCTTTACGACATCCACGGGTAAAAAAAAAGAGTGGTTTTTTTAATTTAATTGTTACTCCGTCACCACACGGACCACAGTAATATAGTGCTCCACAATCTACCGTACGACCTGTTTTTGCTTTTTAAGCAGATTACTGATACCGTGGCTGTTAACCGTCGGTGGCTAGCTCGACGAGTTACCAGCCCCACAGCATGCTAAGTCTGGCAATTTGGATACTACGATTTTCTTCATAATTTCAAAATAACTGTCCATAATGATTTTAGATGTTTACGCGGGTATTAAGCATTGTAAATAAAACAAAAATATGTCATAATCACTACAAATAATTACTACAAATTTGATGTTTAATAATTAGTAACCATAAACAATGTATTTTTTTCATATAGAATTATTTTCTTATTAGAGTAAGAATACAATTCACCCTATCTTACCCGTGGGTGATCGTACGAGACGACTAAGGGATATAAAACGCATATAACATCTATGCGAGAGAAGGAAAACTCTAAATAAAACCCTATATCAACACGTCTGACCAGCGTAGTATAGTAGGTCAATTACCCTTCCATTATGGAGGAGGCCCGAGCCCAACAGTGGGACGTATATGGGCTGAAATGACTGGCAATAAATTTGTACCAAAATGTGGGGCAATATTTAATAACTAATTTCTGTAGGGGGTATGGATATAATTATGAAACTCTGTAATAACGATGACTTGTAGGACGTGAGACATCTTAGTCCGGCCGTGACCATGAACGCTGCAGTCTTCGAAACATCGGGCAATCAAAAATTAAATATAAACGCGATAAAATCCATAAGATAGTTTTATTTGCAATAACTGTCCAAATTATACCCAAAACGAGTAGCTATAAAATGCTAAATTAATATTGCCTTTTACTAAATGTTGAAAAAAAAAACTGGAGTGGAGAGGAACTACCCTCGATGTGAATTCCAAATAAATTTCTGGAACAAAATTTCCACAAGCAGTTTTTCCATCGCATTAAATTTAAAATATTGCTCTTTTGCGTGGTCATTGCATTTATTTGGATTCGCTGTCTTGCTAATATGGACTACTTATTACATTATAATAAGAAAGGGAAATTCAGGATAAAATCCAACTTGACTGACCAGCATAATATCATTTTCAACTTATATACTCAACTTATCGAATATTGTAATCCGCATATCCATCTTAGTATACGCTTCCCCCATGCATCAATCTTAGCACACCTTTTAGAGCTAAATACAAAAGACTAAATAATAACAAAAACTTCGTAGTTTTGAATCCAAAACCTAAACCTATGAACTTATTAGTCTATCGGCGCTTTGAATAATCATTATCCATTTCAGTGTCCGCAATTCTAAATATACTTATGTGGCCCAACTCGACCAAGTACGTATTCGGGCGTTAACATTAGTTAGCGTAAAACGTGAAACCAATAGATAATTAGCCACTATTGACTATATCTAATTACAATCTAATGTTTATTGGCAACGCTATGGTATTCAATTGTACATTTCCAGGGATATTTTCTCTCACTTACGTGCAAGATTTGAAATGAGCGACCTGCTGTTGCGTTTCTCAAGCTCTATGACATGTCCTTTTTTAAAAGAGGTTTATGAAGAGTCTCTTCACAGTAGGTGGCTGCTTATCTGTGCCCCTGGTTTTCCATGTGCGAGAGTATCACTTACCAGCAGGTATGCTGCTTGCTCGTTTGCCACCACCGTCGATAAGGAAAATTATACGATCGTTAACGTTTGGTTCAGACTATTTACGATTATTACCTACATCTACAAAGAAATACCCGTTCACTGCAAAGAAGGAACCGTTTGTCATGGCACCTCAGTTCCAAGGAGCCCAAGTTCGTCCTCATGTGGAGTCTCACATCTCTGGGCAGGTGCGCCCAAATATCAGCTAGACCCACTTGACTCACTGCAAAGGCGTGCTGTTCGAATCGTTGGGGATCCCTATCTTACGTACGTATTGGAGTCGCTGGAGCGGCGGAGAGACTTTGAGTCACTGTGTACTTTACCGACTCTTTCACTGGGAGTGCTCCAAGGAACTATTTGACTTGGTACCACCGTCACCATTCTACCAACGTACCACTCGACACCGTAGCAGAGTTCATCCATTTCACCTGGAAACGTTATGGTCTTCAACTGTACGTTTCCAGCGATCATTTCTCCCACGTACGTGCAAGCTCTGGAATGAACTAGCTGCTGCTGTGTTTCCCGAGCGCTATGACATGTCCTTCTTTAAACGAGGTTTAAGAAGAGTATTTTCTTCACGTTAGGCAACGGCGCGGCTGTGTCCCTGGTAAAAAGCAAAGGCAATGCAAAGGTCCATGTGCGGCAGAATCACTTACCATCAGGTGTTCTGCTTGCTCGTTTGCCACCTTGGCAATAAAAAAAAAGAAATAATAGTAAGTTTGCTAACTGCTGGATAGCCCCCTTCCCGATGGGACGGAAATTTATATGTTGATTAAATGGGCGAATAAAAAGCTTTATTTCGTGTTCTCCTTCTCTGACGTTGACTAGTTTTACTTAGCCGTCTTTTACGACATCGTCATCATCATTATCATCATTTCAGCCTATCGCCGTCCACTGCTGGACGTAGGCCTCCCTTATATTACGCCACAATATGCGGTCCTGTGCCGCCTGCATCCAACGACGCCCAGCAACTTTCACCAGGTTGTCGGTCCACTTAGTGGATGAGTGTCCTACACTGCATCGTCCGATAGCGGTTGTAGATTTGTCGAGCGATGTGGCCTGTCCATTGCCACTTCAGTATGCTAATTCTTCGTGCTATGTTGGTTACACCCGTTCTTCTGCAGATTTTCGTATTCAGGATTCTATCGCGCAGAGAAATCCCGAACATAGCCCGCTCCATAGCGCGCTGAGCGACTTTGAGCCTTGTTATGAGGCCTACATTTAGGGACCACGTCTCCGTGCCGTAAGTCATCACTGGTAACACACACTGGTCGTAGATCTGTGTTTTCTGACACTGAGGTATGTTGGACGAGAAGATCCTCTTAAGTTTCCCGAACAATTTTTCCACATCACTTGTATTGAACTCCAGTGTAACCAAAAAACATTTTTATATACTTCTACGATAAAAGAAAATCATTTCGGTAGTTTTCAATATAGTCTAATATTAAGTTTATATAAATGAACATACATAAATTTACCTTTTCAGGTGTTTATAAAATAATCCTGTAAACACTAGAAGGACCCTTATAAATCACATAAAAAACCTATCTCACAGTGGTAAATCAAATAACTCGGAAAGGTAAATAACTGTGCAAGTTTCAGCTTCGTTGTGACTTAATCATTTGATGGGTTCCAATGGATTGTTCATATGAAAAACTCAAATAATCCCGCAGGTTGAAATTCAGTTAGAACGGATTTGGGTTTACTGAAATATAAAAACTTATAGTATTGAAATTATAAGTAGGATTTTTATATTGAATATTTTAATGATTTTTTTTTATCTACGAAGTATGTGTATGTATTCATCTCCATAAAATATGAATGTAATTCGTCCCGTCTTTATTAGCTGTGTGTAGGGGGGTAAATAAGTGAGATGTTAAAGAGAAATAATCTCAAAATAAAATCTCGAAATAAAACCTGTCTGGATTCCTTTCCAACATAAACAATATGCCTAACATAAATTACGAACTATTTATGTATTATAGGGTGGAATATAAAAGTAAAATACAACCGTTATTATAAACCTTTTTTTTTTTTGCACACCCGCAACCCACCCACGATGCACGTCGCCTTCGTCGTTGGGCCGACCACCGAAGCAGGGTTACTTGTCATCAGTGGTCGGCCCAAAGGAATACCCCCTATTTGGGGGTACCCTCCCATCGATCGACGTCCTCTGCGAGGGGAGGACGTCGGTCTTTCCTCACGCGGTCAGCCTCTCGGCGGGTGACGGACTAATTCCCCGGTCACGTCACCCGCGGTCTTGGCTAGGGCGGCATGAGGCGCAAGTACTCGCGCCTACGCCGCCCCAGTCGCCAGCGGCGGATCGCCTCATCGAGGCTGCGCTCCTCGCGCAGGCGATCCGCCGCCTCATTATATACCTTTACGGAGGAATCTTTCGTGTTGTGATGAACTAAAAATACAATTTACTACTCCCTCTATTATTTATAGATGTCGTAAAAGATGATTAAGGAGCATGATATGGAGATACCATCTATGCAAGAGAAGGGAAACTTTGCACTAAACCCTATACCAACACGTCTGACCAGCGCGGTACAGTAAGTCGATTTCGCTCCCATTTGTGGAAGAGGCCCAAGTCCAACACTGGGATTTACGTGAGCTGAGATGAATGAGTAATATATTCCTTGAAAGGCCGATTTTCAGAATATCAATTTTTAGTCAGTTTACTTCACAAAAGTAAAACGCTGTACTTATTTGTGCTAATATTTAATTCAATAAGGTATAACGTAAATGTATCACAGGAAAATTGTATACCGTAATTCACACACATTTCCGGATGAGAAAGTGACATTGAATTACGAAACACAGAGTTTTTAGGCTCGATTTCAAGACAAATGATAATTTTTATTCATCCCAGTTTTACTTCATTCAGAGTCCCAAAAAAAAAACCAATAAAATTTAATGTTTATAGTGACAATAATTTTGTTTAAACATTATCAACGTTTCGGTCGGTCGGTCGGTTAATCAGCTGCTTTACATATATAGATATGAAATAAATCATATTTATTTTGACTAATGGTGTCCAAGTGGTCGAATTTCGGCCATAATTGATTTTAATTAATTTTCTGCATTGCATTCTGCATTCAGTTCAACCGTAAACAAAAGTGTATAAGCGTTGTTGGCGCGAGTGTTTTTTTTTTTTATTGCAAACGGTGGCAAACGAGCAAACATTACACCTGATGGTAAGTGTTGCTGCCGCTCATGGACCTTTACAGGGTCACTGCCTACCGCGAAGAAAGTGAAGGGAGTGTGAATGCATGCATTGAGGCTCAGTGATACCAAGGGCACCACCAAAACCCCAAACACCACACACAAACACCCTCAGAAAGTTGGGCTTGGTGCGTGTGTGTATCTGTGTGTGTAGCGATTGCATGGTAATGTGCGTAATGCCTTTTTTAATGAATTTAATGTATTTCTAATCCATTATTGTATGAAATTTCAGTTTTATGCTCTTCTCCTCAATATATACTTCAACTGTGCCAAATTCCATACTTTTCCATCCACGTAATTCTCGTAAAAAGAGGTACAAAGTTTTTGCTTCACGTATTAATGTATAGATACTCGTATATTATGGCAGTTATTTGGCCTAATCTTTCGTCAAAGGTAATAAATTAAATTTATTGAGATTTATGACAGATTTCTCAATCCTTTGTTGTCGCCGCTATCACGGTCGACCTAACCCTTCGCCCACTCGTACCTCAAGCGGAAAAACCAACGATCATCATTGCCAGACCTGTTTGTGAACGACGGACGACGGACGCAATGACATAGGCGTTTTTGTTCTACAGATTAATTGAATATGCCAATTAATATTTCAGTTAAAATTATTATAGGCTCATAATTACTACGATTAGGGCTTGGAATATTTTCTAAATCCCTGGTATTAACGTTAAAGATAATAATTAAGCTTTGGTATATTATTCTCTTTATTTTGTATATCCCTCGCTTCTATTCAGTTTCAGTCGTCTTACCCGCATAGATACTGTTCCCGTAGAAATACCGAGATAAAATATAAACTACGTTACGCCCTGATATTATAGCTTGTCATCAATGAAAGAATTTTTGAAATCGGTTTAGTAATTTCGGAACCTATGCAATACAAACAATATAATATTAAGTATAGATTATCATCATTATCATTGCAGCCCACATACGTCCCTGTGTTGGGCTCGGGCCTCCTCCACAATTTGGGGGGAATTTGACCTACTATACCAAGCGGGTCAGACATGTTGGTATAGGGTTTCATTGCGAGTTTTCCTTCTCTTGCACAGATCAATGTGCATTATACAAGTATATCCCGTTGTAGTCTTTTACGACATCCACGGGCAAGACAAGGAGTGGTGAATTGTATTCTTACTCCGTCACCACACGGAATTTTGTATTATATTATGTATTTATTATCTTTGTGGTGATGTAGTAAATATATATGGTTGGACCACACTGATGAGAGCCGACTGTCTACAACCAAGGCCGATCCGTCCAGGGTAGTACCACACTCTCGTAGAAAATCTACATCTGAGTTTACTACTCCATTTCTTACTGCACTTCGTTTGGTGAACGAAAGAGTCAAAAGCCCAAGTTTCTGAGGGTATCTGGGTATGATGGGTTTTCGTAATACCTTTAGTATCAAAGATCGTCATTGTACATGGTAGGCAGTGGCTAGCAAAGATCCATGAGTGGCCGTATTATTTACCATCAGGCTGCTGTTTACTCATTTTCTACCAACATTTAAAAAAAAACCTTGAGTCATCCCTTCCCTATCTACGAGTTTCATAAAAAAAAAACTATTAATATGTGTAAATAGATGACATAACTATAAGAAAAGAATACAATAATATAAATCAAGTCTGACATTTTGATATCAGATTATATTTCATACTAGCAACCCGCCCTCGCTTCGCTTCGGTTTTAGTCGTTTTACCCGCGTAGTGCCCGTTCCCGTGGGAATACCAGGATAAAATATAGCCTAGTTTACGCGATGATATTATAGCTTTCCATTGGTGAAAGAATTTTTGAAATCGGTACAGCCGTTTTGAAGATTACCCGGAACAAACAAACAGACAAAATTTTTTTAATCGCTATTTTAGGCATAGGTGTCGTGCAAATAACCGTGTGAGCATGAAAAAAGCCTATTATTTTGACATTACAAACAGACACTCCAATTATATTTATTGGTATAGATTTATAGTTTAAGTAAAATTGATAATTTTGAATATCCCCTGCCATAAACTAAAATAATACAATAAAAGTATCAAGTTCTTTTCAATAGGATTTATTAATTAATTGTCATTTAACGACTGTGCTGGCACGCGTCAAGTACCTAATCGAGTAATCACACGCCATTACATCATTTTGGAAAAGAGCTGATACTCTTACACTGCTGCACCGATATTAACCAAACATAGCTAAGAACCACCGCAAGGAAACTGGCTTTCAAATAAAATAATAGTGGTAGGTAGGTACTTTCAAATAAAATAATTTTAATAGTGGTAGGACCACACTGTCGACAGTTATCTGTTTACAGCCGCGGGCCGGTCCGTCCAGAGTAGTACCACGCTCTCGCAGAAAATCGATGTCTGAGCAGTAGCAATTTGCTACTGCGCTTCGTTTGGTGAGCGAGAGAGCCGAAAGCCCAACTTACTGAGGGTGTTTGCGTGTGGAGGGTTTTGGTGGTGCCTTTGGTATCACCGAGCCTAAATGCACGCATTCACACTCCCTTCACTTTCTTCGCGGTAGGCAGCGGCCTTGTAAAGGTCCATGAGCGGTAGCAACACTTACATTCAAATCGATTCTTCCGTTTGAGAACTACGATGCCACAGACACACACACACACACACACAGCAGACAGACATCGACGTCAAACTTATAACACCTCTCTTTTTCCGTCGGGTGTTAAAAACAGCCTAGTTTGAAACTTGGCCAACAAACTAGACAAAAAATTTTAGTATTCATGTAAGTATAATTATTTGTTTACATGACTAAATTGATATTTAAGATACCTACAGGAAAATAGGGAATGGTGACGATTGTAATCCTGCCCTTTCACTACAAGGATATTAGAACTCGAAATAAAATACTATACCAATCTTATAATATCTATAACGGCAAAACACTCACGTACTGAGATCGATTACGTCGACCCGGGTTTCGAGCATATCCGATGCTCATCATCAGGGCGAGTGCGCAGCGGCGTCTGCGAAGCCCCGGCGTGCACGCCGGCCGATCTAGGTTTCACGACGATCGATCGCAGACGATAGATCTCAGTACGTGACTGTTTTGCCATTATCGATGTTATAAGCGCAAAACATCCTTACTAATATTATAAATGCGAAAGTAAGGATGTTTGTTTGTTTGTTACGCTTTCACGCTTAAACCACCGAACCGATTTCAAAAATTCTTTCACCAATGGAAAGCTATAATATCAGGGAGTAACATAGGCTATACTTTATCCCGATATTGCCACGGGAACGGGAACTACGCGGGTAAGGCTGAAACCGAAGCGAAGCGAGGGCGGGTTGCTAGTATAATATGTATCAATCTCACGATAATTTCATTACTAAAACTATACCAATCTATCTAATCGAAACGTGGTACTACAGCAGGTAAATTTCTCCCATGGCGGGAGGCTCGAACCTTATATTGAGAACATAAGAGCTAAGAAATGAATGGAGATGAATTTTATTTATTTATTTTCGTCATTATGTTCATTTTCGTCATTATATTCATTTTCGTCATTACGACGATTACGAATGACTCCTAACGATTTTCACTAAATTGTTAGTCTACTTGAAATATACATTGCGGTAAAATATTAGAATTGAATTTCTTCTAGTAAAATTTACGGCATATCCATACAGAAGTTTTGAGGATTGCGGTTTGCGGTGTTTGGTGCAGATGCAACTAAATTTACGAAGCTTATAACGAGCGGAGCAGTAAATAATATGGTTGATAAATTTCAAGTTAATAACTTTTTGAAGTTATACTTCGTTTGGCGCAATAGGGAAAATTGGTGAGAGTAAATTTTACGATGCGCACGCATCGTCATGCAAAACTGACACCCTGAAGTTAGTCAACATGTTTTACGATGCACGCGCGCACACCGTCGCTATCATCAACTAGATAATGCGTTATAATAAAATAAAGCTTTCAATGTATTAAATACCTTTTTTTTTTCTACCATAAGTGTTGTTTTTTTTTCTGAAAAGAGAGAGTAATGTGAAGGATAAAAAGACGCCTGGCAGATGTGAAACTTTGAAATTATTTTGTACAAGTAGGTATATATTAGGCTTGTTGAAAATATCGATATATGGATATTTTTTGTTAGAAATATCGATATTTTTAACCGATATATTTTGAGCTGATATATCGATATTAAATATCCAATATCGAAATCGAATCAAAAACGATATTTTTTTTTGTTTGTGTAAATCAAGTCTAGAATCTAGAACCGTAAAAGATAGGAAATATAAAAGTATAGCATTAACTGTATACATACTCTGTGATTAGTATGTTTTGATTGCCATTTGATTATCACTTTTTATTAAGGACCGTTATTATTATTGACACACATGATAATCGAATTATTCCAATACTTATATCCAACTGTCGCTTAGAATTCAAATGATAAATCGTTAACCGAATAGTTTTATATCACTTATTTTTTTCTATACAATTGACTTGATATTAAAATAAAAATAGACACAATTCCGCGGCAATTAAAGTGATTTCGTTTTTAGTAATTTGATCTTAACTAAGTTACGTATGGCGTCGGGTTAAGAATATAATTGTCACTACCCCTTTCGAGTCGTAAAAATCGTATAAGGGTTTACCAGGAGAGTGGGCAGTAGCTCTCTCTTGGGATATGTATAAATATATAATATAGGTATAGATATATAATATGAAATATGAATAAATATATAATATATAATAAGTTGAAAAATATTGGTTCTTTTTTGTTTTTGATATTTTTGTAATTATTGCTTAATAAAAAAGAATTTTGATTGAACTAAATACATTATTATTTTAAAAACACAAAATCTTTTAAAAATATGACCGTTATATAGATATTTTTCCTTAATATATCGACGTCGATATTGATATTTTGATAAATATAGATATATCTATATATTGATATGTTTTTTCATTTCCGACATCCCTACTAAATACTGTACTATTTAATAAACGCATTTTTTTAAAGAGCGATATATCGACATTTCTTTTTCGATATATCGACGTCGATATTGATATTTTTATAAATATCGATTTTTTTTTCACTTCCGACATCCCTAGTATATATGAATAAAAGCATAGATTACGACAGGAACTAATATGTAAAGTATTGAATAGAATAATACGATTTCTACTATTATCTAAGATATTACAAAGAAATGATATTAATTCACCGCTCAGCCGCTTACGACCTAACATAGCGTCGCTACGTCTCCCTCACGCACTTCTGCGTAGTTCAAATCAAAAGGATCGGTTGAGAAAGTGTGATTTAGCAAACAAAAATAACGACATCTATCGAGCTAAGGCTAAATCTCAGCTACAAAATATATTTTATAAAGAAATCTCTAATCCTGTAATGATGATGATGATAATGAGACAAGCTATTTAAATTATTTTATCGTCATTGGTTCTTGTTAAATTAACAAATTTTAAATGAAATCTGAATGTTGAAAGTGGGTCAAGATCCAATTCCTAGGAGTCTGTAACATACAAACAAATAAATATACATCTGAAACTAATAAAACACCTATAAAAAGCGATTGTCCAGTTTTCGTACGTGAAAGTACTGTAAGTAGGTATGGTATACTTATATTGGCAAGTTAGAGAATTATACATTATTTTATAGATTAGGTATATATGCATAAAAGAACAGATTACGACAGGCACTAAAATAACACATTAATAAAAATAATATTACGATTTTTTTCCAAGAAAATGATGATTTTTATTCAATAAACATTGATTTTCATTAGTATACAATATAGGTAATAATTTACTTTAAGCGCACTAGATGGCGTTATACAAATTTTAAATCGCACTATGGTTTCGTTACAAAAATGTATACATATATTCGGATTTTCATTTTTCATTAATTAAAAGAGTGCCGCGAAGCGTGGCGTTAACGCCACGCGATGATAGGGATCACCCTCGCCTATAGATGTTTCACATCAACAATTTCTCGTCGCAATCATCGGAGCCGACCTGACGTTGCCGACCATTGCTAGGGCGATGCTCGCTAGCGTCAGGAACTGGGACGCCGTCACCGCCTTCTGTGAGGCTGTCATCTCGCAGGAGGCAGCGGACCGTGTACGTGAGGAACGCCTGCACGCGGACACGGTCCTCTGCCGGCGACTCGGGTGGTGCACGTGCGAGTACCTGCACCCTAGAAGAGGCTGCGGGTGATCAGACAGATCCACGGAGAGGCTGACCTCGCGACAGCAACTGACGTCCCGACAAGGAGACGTCTCGCGCACCTAAAACTAAAAACTTATTTTTTTAATTTTTGTCTCTCTATTTTTTTTCTTCTAGCTAATCTTCGAAACAGCTGAACGGGTGTTGACGATCTTTAGCAGATAGCAGATATTTTTATATTGTAAAAGGATTGAACCATGAAAAAAGTGAATATACTCCGGAATGGCAGCAAACAATACATCAAAGCTGATTGCTTGCCCGTAACTGATGGCCATAGGAATATCCTTGTCTGAAAAAAGAGGTTTCAAAAAATAATCAATTAAAGTTATCGCTCGATCAATTAATTTTCTATCATGTTGTGATCCACCAAAAATACGCACTGAGGTATAACTATGTATCTATATATATATATATATATATATATATATATATATATATATATATATATATGGTATACAAGGAAGCGTGCGGTGACGTTGTCGCGAGTTTCACGCTTCTGGTTCACTCAACGATGATGCGAGTTCCATGATTTTTGTTCACACTTCAGCACTTTTTAACTCACCGCGTCCAAAAATATTTTCATTTCAAAAATAAAAACTCATAAAATTGAGGATTTTACGGGCTTTTTTCTAGCAGATAATTAATGAGTTTCAACTACGTAGGCGACTTAGACTACTTCATCCTTCTGAAAAGCATTGGGATTCCGCGACAAAAAAAAAATAAATGCCCTTAAATTGTGAACAAAATTTTCATATAAAAAACAGGAATTATGCTATTACATTATTCATGAAATTCTTAAAAGCTTTTAATGCTTAATTATTCATAAGCTCGTTAGGTTATTCTTATAAAGAATGTTGGACGATCAAGGGTTACATTTCAATAATATAATTGAGATATGTAAAGCACCTGATATTGCTTATATCCGTTGGTGCCGAACGAGCAAATAGTAAGTCATACTGCCGCTCATGGACTATATCATCATTGTTTTATCATCATCATCCTACTCTTATCTCCATTACTTGAGGTCGACGCAATGTGTATTTCTAACTCATTCACTCTCATCCCATTGTTAAGCTTGAGCCTCCTCCACAATAGGAGTGAAATTGACCTACGCTGGTCAGAAGTTTATTTCAAGCTTCCCTTGTTTTGCACAAACATTGTATACATGTTATATTCTTCAATCGTCTTGTATGACACCTTGTTATATTCCTCAACCGTCTTCATATGGATAGCATTATTATCTGTCACCACATGGAAAATTCCTCGTTTATACAGGCTGTATCCGGTTATGAGGCAACAGTTCGAGTATGTTGTAGTTTAACGGTCATAAATCGTAATTAGAATTTACATTACACATAAAACAATATAGCATAAAAGTTATAGTGATTTCAAAAAAATATGTCTAAGAGTCTACGCCTTAAATGTAACGTATTATGTAGGCATGCACAGACAAAATACATGTAGGCATGTAAAGCTTCGACAGTATAATTTCATTCATTCATACCTAGAATTGCGCAAACGTTTCAATGACATCGTAGGTACAACGGCGAGCGGTCAACGGTCATAGGCCGATCAGCTGTTTTAAAGCGAAGTTTGTCTTGCTTATGTGAATGTAATCATTGATTTATTCAATTTCTAATGAACATTTAACAAAGTATGAGTATGTTGCGTATTAAGTATCATTGACTTTATACATTTCAATCAGTTTTACACGAAAAAGCGATAACAAAATTGAAAACTTTACATGTCTCTAATTCCTTAACGAATCGATATTTTTCGTTCAAATTTTTTTCATATGTTCCTACCACCATTGCCTTAGCTCCCTTTTGACCAGTTGCCCCATAACCTGATACACTCTGTATATAACGTTATTATATCGAAATTGTAATTTATATAAAACCTTGCGTTGCTCTGTAAAAACAAAGCATTTTATTAAACACGAATCTTAATATTAACATCGTTATTATAACTAGTATATAACTATGACATATATCTTATCTGAAAAAAACAAAGAAACGACGATTAAAGTATATTATTCAGATTATAAATTCGCTCTTCTATTTATAGTTTTATTCCCAACTAGCTAGCCCGGCGAACTTCGTACCTAGTCCATTGAAAAGTTACATTTGGGGTTGCGTTTTTTAGAGGACGCAATTTTATTTTTTAGATGTGTAGGGGGGGTCAGTGTAAAGCTAAAACCAAGTTTGTGGGGTCGCCACCCTTGTCCCACGGCCGCCATCTTGAAAATAGGGGTTGAAATGGTTTTTACGATATATCTCTTAAACTATGAATCTGATAAAAAAAAATTGTTAACGTTATTGGTTGCAAATTAAATTCTCTACAACTTTGCTTCAGTAACTTTTTGTCGTAGAACTATAAATAAAAAAGTTATAAGCGAAAATGTTCAGAAATTCGAGAAATAAATTTATATTTTTCGATCTATCTTTTTATTTATCATTCTACGAAAAAATGATATCAGACCATTGTCCTCTAAAAAACGCAAGGTAAGGCCTAAAAAATGTAACATTTCAATGGACTAACCGCCATGATGTTTTTCGTAAATACTTATATGCTTTCTCAATTTTCGAAAATATAGTCTCTAATAGAAGAACCATTACGGCTTTGTCGGAAAAGATTCAATCGTCTTGCTCGCGGCATTGTTAATCTTTATATATAATAGAAAGTCGTGTTAGTTACACTATTTATAACTCAAGAGCGGCTGTACGGATTTGGCTGAAAATTGGTGGGGAGGTAGCTGAGAACCAGGAGACGGACATAGGATATTTTTATCTCGTTCTTCTTCTTTTTCTTCTTAATGATAATGAGCTACTTTTTATCCCGTTCAATCGCGTTCCTGTATGACGTGACTTAAAATGTCAAATAGATTTTGTTTTTTTGTTTCTGTTTATCTATTCGGACAGGCAAAGGAATCAAAGTCCATACAGCCAAGTCTGACACAAATTTTTTCATATTATTTAACATTTCTTTATAAAGAATAGCTTATTTATAGTCATGTCCGTTAGTAATTCAAGTCGTTACCATTATTTAGGCGCTGAAAACCTAATTAAATGATTTCTCTGGGAATTTCAGTAGAATATGAAAATATACGTAAACCACTCTTATATTACATTCACCACACTTCAGCACCTTAACTGTATTATGTTACATAAAATATCAGCAAAATTATTCAATATAACACTATAAAACACTAAAAAAATGAATGTAATACAAGAGCTTAACATTAAATTTCCATATTCGCGCCGAAACTCTGTCAAACAGAATATAAGTCTCTATGAAACTTAGGATAACAAAAACACAGATAGGTATGTAATAACAAAACGCAAATGACAGCTAAACGTAATTTTGTCTATAGTTAAGTACGATTGAAAATTTGATAATTATAATTTTGTCAGAAATCAATAATCAGTAATTTTTATTCTCTTTGAATCATCATTAACAATGCCGCGACCAAGACGATTGAATCTTGCCCGATAAAGCCGTAATGGTTCTTTCATTAGAGGCTATATATTCGGCAATTTAGAAAATATATTTACGAAAAAAATTATGGCGGTACGAAGTTCGCCGGGTCAGCTAGTGATGATTTAAAGAGAACACAAACTACTGATTATAGATTTCGGCCAAAATTATAATTATCAAATTTTCAACCATACTTAATCATAGACAAAATTATGTTTACCTATCATTTGCGTTTTGTTGTTACATATCAAATGCGTTTTTGTTATACCATGTTTCACATTGACTTGTATTCTCTTTGACGGTTTATGTCACGTCCCACGGGAACGCGATCGAACCAGATAAAAAGTATCCTATGTCCGTCTCCTGGTTCTAAACTGCCTCCCCGCCAATTTTCAGACAAATCGGTGCAGTTGTTCTTAAGTTATAAATAGTGTAACTAATACGACTTTCTTTTATATATATATAGATTTTGTTGGTCACGATTTTTATGCGTTTCCTGTTTTTCAGTGTTGCCAAACGAAATCCAATATTGCCATTATTAGTAACCATCATATTGATTTTTTTTAATTGTCGTTGGTGGCAAACGAGCAAGCAGCACACCTGATGGTAAGTGACGCTGCCGCACATGGACCTTTGCAATACCAGGGGCACAGCCAGGCCGTTGCCTACCGTGAAGAAAAAGCTCTTCTTAAACCTCGTTTAACCCTTATGTGAGTGACGAGGTACCCGGGTACCTTTAGCAATTTAAAATTTTAAAAAAAGTATGTTTTACGACCTATAGATATCTGTGATTTCCTGAGAGCTTTTATCTATTTATAAATTATATGTTTTCTTATGTTTTGACGCAGTGAACTATTTACATTGGTTTATGGAAACCAAAACATATTTTAAACTCACAAAGGAGTGACAAGGTACCCGGGTACCTCTTTGGTGTTTTGTATGACTATGAAAAAAGTACATATTTATAATTTCCTATATGATGGACAAGTTATTGCATATTCATCACAAATTGATTTTCTGCAAGCTTGTTGTGTTTTTCTTTACTTGTATTTGAGTTCGCTGTATATGTAGCAACTTTAAACGACTGTAACACACCCTGTAGAATCTCCTCTAGTCTGACTTATAGAAGTTATGTTATCAGGAAGAAACCTGTTTGGGTCTCTTACCGTTACAACTATTGGAAGATTCCACGAATTCAAGAAATGATTCAGTTGAAGAGACGTAAAAAATATCCGTAGTTACATTTAGTCCTGATTATTTGTATTTAGCCATGAGATCTATTACACATTACACGACATTTGTTTGACGAGTGCCATCACTTGATTTTCCTATGTATATTTGTCTATTTAGGGGGTAGGAATTATTAGAATCACAAGCCTGGGATAATTTTATGCCATCATTTCAGGTTTCGATGGCATGTATTGATTTACTCAATCGCTGGTCCACCCACGATATCCATATAGCTTTGCGTCAACGGTAATTTTTAATCAAATTTGAAATGAACATAGTCCAAATATCTGCGATAGCAGCTGCTTTATCAACTAGCAAATGTTCAGGGCGCGTTACATCATTATCAAACATTGTGGTGTGGATCAGATGGCACCACATTCCATCTTTAGCTATAAGAATATTTTCGAACGATTCCCCTTCAAAACTCGCATGGGAATCGTGAGAATTAATCACATTTTCAAATTCAGCTTCTTGCAACATCCGAAATTTCCAATCCATACTCTTCAACTAAAGGAATATAATCATGTTTATTATCAAACGCAGCAAACTCACCTTCATCACCAGAAGATTTTACTAATATCGCTAGAAATTTTGTTGAATTATATCTTTGAACACGTGACCTTTGTTCAAAGGTATTTGTTCTAATATTCATAATGAAATAATTATAAAATCACAAAATATAAATCATCATCTCAGTCCATACACTATATACTTTTGCTCTCGGTCCTCTACCATTATTGGAGGGAAATTGACCTACTATACCACGCAAGTCGGATGTATTAGTTTAGGGATTTGTTTGGAGTTTTCCTATTCATGCGTAGATATTAAATGCATATATATCTCTTAATTGTCTTTACAACACCCACGGCGAATTGTGGGTGTGGTGAATTGTATTCTTACTCCGTCACCACACGAAAAGAATATAAATAAGCTCCTGCAATACAAACAAACCTACAAACTGTATGAAGGTACCAGGGTACCTCATATTATATCCCTTTCTCGTCTTTTACAACACCCATGGGCCAGAAAGGAGTGTGGAGAATTGTATTCTTACTCCGTCACCACACGAAAAGAATATAAATCTCATACAATACAAACAAACATCTAAAATGTATGAAGGTACCCGGGTACCTCGTCACTCTTATGAAGGTGTTTTATTTGTCACTCACATAAGGGTTAAAGAAGGACATGTCACAGCGCTTGGGAAACACAGCAGCAGGTAGTTCGTTCCAGAGCCTGCACGTATGTGGGCGAAATAATCGCTGGAAACGTACAGTTGAGATGAGAAGATGAACCTTGCTGCAGTGTCGAGTGGTACGTTGGTAAAATGGTGACGGTAGTACCAAGTCAAACAGTTCCTCAGAGCACTCCTCATGAAAGAGCCGGTAGAGTACGCAGAGTGACCCAAAGTCTCTCCGCCGCTCCAATGACTCCAACCTGTCCGTAAGATTGGGATCCCCCGACGATTCGAATAGCACGTCTTTGTTCGTTCTGTTATATCCACCCTACGTTACTAAAAGGGCTGACAACCAGATACTATCCCTTAGTCAGCATCCTATAGTCTATAAAAGGCAACCATCCCGAACAGTGCAGTCAGTCTGTATTTCAACTCCTTCAAAGTCGGTACGCGTCGGAAAGCAACGTTGTACTAAATCTTACTATATCTCATGTACTACTTTCTGTGTGTTTAATTTTAGTTTATAATAAAAGTTTTTTTTTAAAAACCGTATTTGGTGATCCCGTATAACATTTTGGTGGCAGCGGTGGGATGACGATCATCCCCACACATAATTATCACCCGAATACGTCTCCGAAACATATTAAGATACAAGAAGTGAAAGTGCACCAATTTAAAGAAATAATAGTGCCAGTGAAGTGCTACACCTTATAACACGTTACGATTAACTCTACACAAGAATACCAGAACCCCAAGGCCATGAGGAGCAACCATCAACCAGCGGCAGTCAACATGCTGATTTTCACCCTGCTCCAGATCGCATTACTGTGAGTCGAATAACCTTAACTACCGTTGTATTTACCAATGCACGATTTAACTCAGAGTCCTCTAATTAGTTTCTATATTCATAGTATTAGTTATTGTATAGCTTTAGTTATTTTTATCAATTATCATTGTACTATTTCTAAGATAAGCCAACTTAGTTAAACACCGTATTCTTATACGCTTACAAAGTATCAGAACACAAGGCACGATTACGTCATACACTTACTGATAAACATCCGTCAGTACTGTAAGCTAGATTAGTGTGGATAAGACTCTATAAATAATTTTAACTTTATTTAAATTACAAATTTCCTTCACAAATATCATTTTACGACATTATGGCGACCGCGAAGTTAGACGCTAAGGAAGACCTACTTAGTGCTCATAGAAGCACACCCAGTCGCTCCGAGACCGAGGAAAAGGTTGAACTCAATGTACTCTTAAAATTTATTAAACCATTTGATGGTTCTAGGGATAAGCTCAACCCATTCATCTCAAACTGCCAAAGCGCTTACTCCCTAGCAGACAAACACCAAAAACCCATATTATTCAAATATATACTAAGCCAACTGATAGGTCGCGCTGAAACATCATGTAGCATAAAAGAATTCGAAAACTTCGACCAATTTATAGATTTTCTCAAACAACAATTCGGAGAAAGAAAGCACTATAGTCACTTGCTTTCCGAATTACAAGAATGTCGCCAAGGACAGACAGAAGGCGTTAATCAATTTGCCCTCAGAATCGAAACTTGTCTGGCTAAATTATTAACAGAAATAAAAATCTCAAACCCAACTAAAAAGAAAGAAATAGCCGGCCGTGTTGCAGCAATGGAAGACCTCGCTCTCCACACGTTTACGGTCGGCCTTCAACCGCGATTATCCCAAATAATAAGATGTCGAAACCCTGACTCCTTGAATGCCGCTATCAATTTCGCAGTAGCAGAAGAGAAACTACTTCCTAGCGTAAATAGGAGAATGTTTCAACCTTACACGGGATCTCCCGATAGACAGAAGTTTCCACCACGACGCGAGTATCAACCACATTTTAACCGACCACTAGTTCCCCGTAACGACAATTTTAGAAACGTCAATACGAATGACATCATTTGTCGGTACTGCAAGAACATAGGGCATACAATAGAGAATTGTCGCAAGCGACAATACAATAACAATCGAAACCAAATGAACCCTCAGATGACATCCGCGCGTCCTAATAATCCTCCACCAACCTCAGACTTCAACAACCCTAGGAGGACCTTCACTGTCACCCAACCCGATGATAACGGTGTTGATGAAATTGATAACCACTATTTAAACGAGTAAAATTTCTCGACCGGTATCGCTCGAGAAATTACGCCTACAAAACCAAAGACGATACCACAAACCACACTGTATCCTCTGTATCCTCTGCATCCACTGTATCAAATAATAATTACCAGCATCATACGAATAGTCCGGCGCCTGTGATCAACAAACGTTTGTCTCTGAATCCACTGAATCCAATAAACACTCTGAATCCACTGAATCTAATAAAAAATAAATCTACTAAATCAAATACTATCTCTAACAAGGAAAATACTAGAATACATAACCACAATTTAACCACTGAATCCAATACTATTTCAAATCGTGTTCTAACTCAAACTTCTAAATCTGTCTCTATCTCTCCACAAAATCGAAACCAGAAGAATCACGAGATGAGAATTTATGAAATAAACAAGAATTCAGGAAAAAGATACTTACCACATATCATACTTCAAACCCCTGTCTCTCACCAACCACTTTCCTTCTTAGTGGACACTGGCTCTTGTGTATGTTTACTAAAACGGGAATCTATGTCAAAAGTGCCCAAACTATCCAATGCAATAATATCTTTAAAAGGAATCGATCCCGGTGACGATATAACACTAACCATGGGTAGCTTCTATATGCCTATGTTTCAAAATACTCCTAACTTATATAAACACGAATTCCACGTAGTCGAAGACATCAGTCTAAGCCACGATGGCATAATCGGTAACGACCTTATGAAGAAGTTTGGGTGCCAAATCGACTACAACGAAGGAGTTTTGCGCATAAATGACAGCACGATTAAACTAAACTTCTGCGAACCAGTATACACCATACCTCCTCGCTCAGAATCAGTAATCGAGTGCACTGTAGCAAATCCACATGTTCAAGAAGGAATTATCCTCGACCAGCACGTCTCTGAATCATTATTAGTCGCCAATTGTATCGTTCAAGTAAAGGAAAACAATAGAATTAATATAACAGTAGTCAACACTTCCGAAGAACCTGTCATTTTACACCCTGATCTTAACCTCGTATTAGAACCTATAGAAACCCAACTTTGCACGACTCTCTCCGAAAACTCCTCTTACAACATTCTCGATAGGACTACAGAAGTCATCAAACACTTACGTATATCACACCTCAATCAAGAAGAAAAGAATGCTCTACTGCAAGTCTGCACGGACTACTCGGACATCTTCCATTTACCACATGACCAACTCACTTTTACCACCGCAACGAAACACAATATTATCACCAACACGCAAGTTCCCATACAGACAAAGTCATACAGATTTCCAGAGTGTCACAAACAAGAAGTTGAGAGACAAGTAAACAAAATGCTAGAGCAAAATATAATAAAAGTATCAAATTCACCGTGGTCCTCACCAATCTGGGTCGTGCCGAAGAAACAAGACGCCTCAGGAGAACGCAAATGGAGAGTCGTAATCGACTATCGAAAACTTAACGACATCACGATAGGTGAAACATACCCCATACCGCAAATAACAGAAATATTAGACCAATTGGGGAAAAGCCAATACTTCACCACCCTAGATTTAGCTTCTGGATTTCACCAGATCCCTATCTCACCGGAAGACGCTACTAAAACGGCATTCTCAGTGCCCCAAGGACACTTTGAATTTACACGAATGCCATTCGGGCTAAAGAATGCCCCTTCAACATTCCAAAAATTAATGAATACCTGCTTAGCCGGACTTCAAGGGTCGCGATGCTTTGTATATCTTGATGACATCGTTGTCCACTCTCCGGACTTACCAAGCCACATACAGAATCTATCAGCCGTTTTCGAAAGACTTAGAAACTATAATTTGAAACTCCAACCAGATAAGTGTGAATTTCTGCGTAAGGAAGTCGCGTATCTGGGTCACGTCATAAATCAGGACGGAGTAAAACCTAACCCGGATAAGATACAAGCCGTTACCAACTTCCCAGTGCCGAAATGTCCCAAGGACATAAAATCTTTCCTTGGACTTGTCTCATACTACAGAAGATTTATACCCAACTTCTCTAAATTAGCAAAACCTTTAACGTCGCTCTTGAAAAAGGATAACCCATTCGTATGGAAGAATGAACAACAATTAGGATTCGAAACACTGAAGAACACGCTCGTAACATCACCAGTCCTCGCTTACCCTGACTTCACTAAGCCATTTATATTAACATGTGACGCTTCGAACTACGCCGTATCTGCCATTCTATCCCAAGGGCCAATTGGTAAGGATCGCCCCATTGCTTTCGCTTCCCGCACACTTAACAAAGCGGAATGTAACTATAGTGTGACAGAAAAGGAATGCCTTGCTATAGTGTTCGGCACAAAAGCCTTTCGACCTTATTTGTATGGACACCGTTTCACAATAGTCACAGATCACAAACCGCTACAGTGGCTATTTAATTGCAAAGACCCCGGCTCAAGATTGATCCGTTGGCGCCTTAAACTAGAAGAGTTCGACTACAATATAGTTCATAAGAAAGGAAAAATGAACACCAATGCCGATGCACTGTCACGATTTCCTACATTCCCAATAGACAGCGAGCATTCACCACCACTTGAACGTTTAATGCCCGAACTTAACGAAGAACTCGACAACCCCTTAGAAGACTTAACGGTAGATTTACCATCTCCTATTCCATTCTCATTCAATAACGACGAAGTACTAAATCAAAATAATAACGACTCTAACTCGCCAAACGCGCCTAATACGACACCGAACCGTCCCCAAGACCAAAACGAAACACCGCAACATTTGCCAGACTTTAACGACTTGGGACCATTAAATCTAAGTCCTAGAAGTGAAGACTTAAACCTTAACTTCGAGAACCTGGAAATTCCTTCACCCACAGAATCGCCTAACCAACCAAACATTGATATACACAATGGAAATTACTCCGACTTCTTGAAATTAATTTCAAAAAATGAAACTTCCACAAACACAATACTGAGAGAACACAATGAAACTCTTCTAAAAACTACGTTTAAGACAGTCATCATTCCCACGTCAATAGATCTAGACGAATCAAACCCTTATGTGGCAGAAATACTATTGAGCTACGAAGACAAAGATGAAATCATTAGTGCCGAGAAAGAGTTACACTCCTGTCTGAAAGTGAAATATGAAAACAAAACCATCTATTTCATTTTCACCAAAGTACACTACTTCGATGAATCATCCTATCCAGACATATTCGAGAGCCTTAAACGAGTCAGAAATGAAGTTCTACAGCAAGACCAACCAACAGACATAGCCATTTCCGATTTCAAAGGTCCCTTTGACAAGCATTCATATCCTAAAATATACAACATACTTACCCACTTATTTCATAACACTAAAATCAACATACATGTCCATCTGAATAAGATAGCTTACCCAACATTAAGTGAAAGACAGAAAATCCTACGCGAAAATCACGACATTCCTATAGCAGGACATCTGGGCTCCACACGTATGTATAACAGAATCCGTGAGCAGTTTTATTGGAAAGGAATGAGAACGGATATAGAAAATTACGTTAAAAAATGTAAACTATGCCAAGAAAACAAAGCCTTGAGGAGACTCAACAAAGCCCCTATGGAGATAACCACAACGTCTACCGCTCCATTTCAACGTATCTCACTGGATATTGTCGGACCTTTACCAGAATCCGGTACTGCCGAACTAAAGTATATACTCACATTGCAAGACGATCTTACCAAATATTCTGTAGCCTACCCAATAAGAAGTACAACAGCCGAAGAGACGAGCGATTGCTTAATACACTTCATATCCTTATTTGGCATACCTAAATCAATCCTCACAGACCAAGGTACCAACTTCACCTCCGAACTTTTTAAAAATACCTGTCAATTCTTGAAAATCAAACAGCTGTGGTCATCGCCGTACCACCCACAAACTCAAGGAGCCCTTGAGAAGAGCCACTCCACACTCAAGGAATACCTAAAATCCTTTACTAATGAGAACCAGGATAACTGGCCGAAATACGTCTATACCGCCATACTTACATACAATATTACACCACACACTACGACAAAATTCACACCCTACGAATTAGTATTTGGTCACAAACCCCTTATACCTAGCTCTCTCTATGGAAGTGAGCCAAACGCAACCTATTCCGATTATATTAAGATGTTACAACACAAACTTAAGTACACGAGACAGAAGGCAATAGACAATATCCTACAATCCAAAGAAACTTCCAAAACTTATTACGACTCCAGAACAAGAACTCCACATAAATACAAACCGGGTGACTACGTTTACCTAAAAAATCATTTAAGACTCAGAAAAGCCTTGTCACCCCTTTGGAAGGGACCTTATAAAATAATACGAGTTCATAGTAATCACACAGTCACCCTCCTTATCAATAGAAGGCATGTAATTCACCATTTCGACCAAATCAAACCCGCGACAACAAGTTAAATTAAATACAACTCCTTCCTATTTCAGCCCTTCAATGAAAGCTCAACCGGATCTTGTCAAGCCCTACCCCACCAACTCCGGCATCTACTTCGAGGGCTTAGGTAAACTAAAAATAATGCATGGTCAATTAAATGTGGTGAGCTACGTGGATATTTCCTATATAAACCCTCATCTTATGAAACTTAACGAAGTCATAGGTACAGTGAGATTTGCGTGTCAACAAACCACCGATTATAACTGTAGAAGTATACTATCTCCACTTGCAGTACGGTACAATGATATCAAACGTGAATTTGAATCCATATCCCACCTTATTTCAAAACGTGAAAAGCGCGCAGCGTGGTTCGGAGGAATAGACACCGAAATTCCTATATCTTTAAGCTTAAATAATATTCATGTAATATTAAGTATATCCACTGTATCATGCTACTATTATGACTCTAAGTTAGTATTTGTATTACACATCCCTTTAGCCACTATGGATGAATTTATTCTCTATCATAATTTGGCGTTACCAACCCCTCACGGGGCTAATGCCGACACCTTTAGCCTTATTTTACCCTCTAGTTCGTATACTGCTATTTCTAAGGATAAGTTAAGTTTTTGTAACCTAGATAGTTTAGATAAATGTAAGACTATAAACTCTGAGTTTTATCTGTGCGCAATAACAACGGTACTACTTACAGGGAGCAACCCCACGTGTGAAAGCGAACTATTAACCAAAACAATTAGTGCCATCCCAGTGCAGTGCGTTACTAAAACGATAATGGGCGAATTAGACATTTGGAAACCACTCATAAACAATCAGTGGATCTTTGTGCAATCGCGCCCAACTAAAATCTCTATTGACTGCAACGATTCACAATTGCGAGAAGTGATAGTGTCTGGAATCGGCATATTGAACCTTTCTACCCAGTGCACAGTGTACACTAAGAGTACGAGACTCGTATCATCCCTCGATACATTAAATATAAGTGTTCCTACGCCTAGCCTAGACTTTAATATAATCAATGACTCTTGTTGTCAAATAGATCTTAAGTCTAATAGCCTAAGTACCATGTCCCCTACCTTACTACAAAATATCGATTTAGACGATTTATCAAAAACCAATCAGAATGATAAATTATTTCCAGAATTGAATAAAATAATAAATCAAGATTCGTTTCTCGTAAGGTATGGGACACACTATACTATATTCTCGTCATTAATTTCTATTATTGTTATTTCTTTCATAGTATTTAAGTTAGTTAAGATGTTTTTACAATATAAGAAAAAACTAAATATATCCATTATCAATCCAACTCGTACCGACAACGATGACGACACTCATACACGCGAAAACTCCCCAAACTTACCAAGGTTGAGGGAAGTCGTATAAGCCTGTTCAACCCGGAAGTTCGGCTCTTTCCCAAACTTCCATCTTCTGCGGGGGGTTGTTATATCCACCCTACGTTACTAAAAGGGCTGACAACCAGATACTATCCCTTAGTCAGCATCCTATAGTCTATAAAAGGCAACCATCCCGAACAGTGCAGTCAGTCTGTATTTCAACTCCTTCAAAGTCGGTACGCGTCGGAAAGCAACGTTGTACTAAATCTTACTATATCTCATGTACTACTTTCTGTGTGTTTAATTTTAGTTTATAATAAAAGTTTTTTTTTAAAAACCGTATTTGGTGATCCCGTATAACAGTTCGTCTATTCGAATAGCACGTTTTTCTTTCTAGCTGATAATTGGGCGCGCCCGCCCAGAGATGTGAGCAGTACTCCATATGAGGACGAACTTGTGCTTTGTATAACACAAGACGCTATCTCGGTGTGAAGTACCGTCTGGCTCTGTTCAGGATGCCCAACTTTTTGCTTGCCAATTTGGCTTTGTCCTCCAAATAACTCCCAAACTGGACTTTGCTCGATATTTCGACGCCGAGGATCCTAACGCTGTCGGAAATTTGGAGAATTACTCCTTGGAGCTGAGGCGCCATGACAAACGGGTCCTTCTTTGCAGTGAACGCTCAAACTTGCGTCTTTAAGGGTTGAACTGGACTAAGCGTCTGATTATAGCGCCATAAACAGTAAAATAAAGATAATACATTTTCTTTACATAATATATATATATATATATATATATATATATATATATATATTGTAAAAAGTCTTGACAATAGTTTTGTAACCACCTGCCTGACGTGAACTCTGGAACATAAATTTGGAAATGTAATTATTGACTAGACAGGATCAGATAGAGTTGACTCAGGTTGATGTAGCTCTTAGTCGTCTTTTTAACACCCATACCCAGTATAAGAGTTTGAACAATCAGCACACCACATTCTCTGGAAGTACGATCTCTGTCATAATGAGTGCGACCATATGTTAAACAGTTTGCAATTCACTTCTCGAATAGTATACTATACGGACCTTGTAGCAACTCGAGAAAATTTCCATGCATTCAGACGTTTCTGCCATTATTACTATACCAATTAATCTTAAGGATCACATATAGGTCCCGTCAAGCTCCTATATCTCTGGTGCGGTACGGTTGCGCTTATCGTAGCTGCACATCCTCTTATTTATTGACTAACTAGTCAATTTAGCTTCATATTGCCCGCATTGCTAGGGAGGGAAGTGGAATAAATTTCTTCCTACTCCTCCTGTTTTAACTTTTCTAATTAAATTTGTTGCATTGCATTTATAATTTTAATTATCTTAGGACCACCAAGAAAATTAAAATCATTTCCCGGGACTGCTTGAGGGTCAAACCTTGGTGTGATCGATGGAGACCATTGTGGATCCTGTGGCTTAGAGGATTTACTTACAATGACGGGAATGTGTGTTGGAAATATACTCTAAAAGAAATATAATAATTGATAGTATTCGTACCTGCCAGCATATAGCGAATTACATACATACATATAATCACGCCTCTTTCCCATAGGGGTAGGCAGAGACCACTTCCTTCCACTTGCTACGATCTTGAGATACCACTTTCGCCTCGTCCACATTCATTAATTTCCTCATACATGTTCTTCGATTCAGGGTACTCTCTTAACTTGGCCTTTCTTAAGAACGTCCCCGATTTGATTGTGGAACGTCCGCCTCGATCTTCCCCCTTCCAACACTTCCGTTCACATTCGCCTTATAAATTCTCCTTGTTAGTCTCCTTTTATTCATTCTCTCTACATGGCCAAACCAACTTAACATACCTTTCTCAATCCTTGTCACTACATCTACATTTATTCCACAACGTTCCCTAATCACTCTGTTTTTAATTCTATCACTCAATTTCACACCAATCATGCTCCTCAGCGCTCTCATTTCCACAGCATTTATTCTACTTTCGTGTTTCTTCTGCCATACCCAGCTCTCACTTCCATACATTAGAGTTGGTACAAGCACTCCCCTATGCACAGCTAGGCGAGCCTTCTTAGATAGACTTTGGCTGCCCATAAAGGTGCGCAAAGCACCATTCACCATATTTTCTTTACACACTCTTCTTTCAATATCACTTTCACATTTACCATCTCTCGCAAATGTAGATCCCAAATATACAAACTCTTGCACTTGTTCTAATATTTCCTCTTCTATACGTATCTTGCATTCCGTCATAACTTCTTCCCTTTCAAATACCATAACTTTCGTCTTCTTTACATTAATTTTCATTCCTTTTCTTTCAAAAGCGTCATGTACTCTTGTTACCATCTCTTGCAAGTTATTCACCGACGAAGCAAGCAGAATATATAGCGAATTATGCATAGAAAAACAATTATATATAAAAAAAATCGAAGCATTTCTCGATTCATCGTTTATGGCATTGTGCAAATTACCGTAAGCCTCTCAATGCACACTCTTGCTTCCAGCAAAATGGCTGTATTAAATCATAGATTTGCATTTTAAATTGATAAATGATTTATATCCGCTATTTCTGAAGCATTTATCTTCCATAATAGTATTTTATTCATTCGTTTCCTTTGTTTTTGTAGCGAATTGATAGAATTGTGTTACTGAGGTGGAATGTTTAAATGATTTCGATTTAATAAATAATAGCTACAATAAAACCTAGATTATTTTGACTGGCAAATATACATATAAAGCCAAATGGTTGATGGTTGTTTCTTAAAAGTATAATCAATGGTCAACTTTCTTCTTCCTCTTCTTCTCAGCCCACATATGTCCCACTGTTGGGCTCGGGTCTCCTCTACAATAGGAGGGAAGTTGACGTAGTATACCATACTGGTCAGATGGGTTGGTTTAGGGTTTTATTTCGAATTTTCCTTCTCTCGCATAGATGTTATTTCCATTGCATCAAATCCCTTAGTAATTTTTTACGACGCCCACGTGCAAGAGAAGGGGTGGCGATTTGTATTCTTACTCCGCCACCACATGAATATTCTTCCAGTATAGTCAATCACGCTGGACTATTTGCTTTAGAATATTTATAATTATACTGGCTGACCCAATAGATGTTGTTCTGTTCAAATTAAATAAAAGGAATTCTCCTTGAAATTGACAGCAGCGCCACCTACCGGATCCAATTGTGAATCTAAACCATTCTCGAATCCCCTTGAACACACACAAAAAATTTCATCAACATGGTCCAGCCGTTTAGGAGAGGTTTAGTGACACATACGTACACAAGAAATTTATATATAAAGATAGGTTCTAAAGAATACTTGATATTATGCTTGTAGCATAATATATTTTACTTGTAGGTTAAGACACTGAGAGGTCGCGGGTAGAAGAACTGTTAATTAGGCCAACCACATGATGGCAATGCTCCAGCAACGCTGTTGGTTATTGCTGAAATGCGGACAGGGACGGTACTCGAAAAGGCTAACCCGCCGAGGTAACTACTAAGTTCAAGAAATCGGTGCCAATGATTAGTCCAATGGTGGTGAGGAGGGATTACGGTAAATTATGGGTCCAGACGACGTCCTTGGTATGTGCAATCTGTAAGAAATAGAATAAAGATGGAGCCACTGAAAATCATATGATTTTAAAGCTCTCAAAAGAAATATAACAATTTACTTCGTCATCACACAAAAAAACGGTAATTAATTATTAAAGGCGCCAAAGAATTTATAGTTCTATTTTCTATTTAATGACGTTCGTAGGCCTTTACTTAAAATTTTATTAAAACGATTACGATATTAGTTTCAAGAACTATACATGTAAATAGTAGTAATTTGGATAAAATAAATTTTGGCGTGGCCTTTTCGATTTGTGTTTTTTTTGGATTCAGGCAGTTAGTTCTCAATAACTATCTGCCATTATTTTAATTGACATGTGACAGTTATCTCGCGTGACGCTGTTATTTTTGTTTCGGTTCGCGTGCATCTTGATTTACGTCAAAATGGTAATTTTATAAAACTTAATAAGTAAAACACACCCGGAAAACTTAAGCTATACGTTAATTCCGAAAATATTCTATCTTTGTGCTAATTTTCATCCAAATCTATTTAACGATTTACACGTGATTAACAAAGATTTAAGCATTCAAACTATCCAGTTGATAAATCCAGGCAGTTGACAAATGCAACTTGGCTGGGCAGCTGTTAGAAATTTAAGAATCATAGAGTTATATATATAGAGAAGCTATCCCGAATAAATATTTTGTTTCATTTTGATAACAGTTATTAATTATACTAAAGTTCGCTGCAGCGCTGAAACAATAAATAGTAGTCTAACCCAAACATTGAGGCACACAGCGCTAGATCGCTTTAAAGTTGTGTAACGTGTGGTTGCTATAGTAATCACACGTTACACAATGATTTTACACTACAGACGTGACAATTTTTGTACCTACATTCATAAATAAAATACATACTCTATTCCAATGGGGCACGTTGTCGTATTTTCACAAATAATTATTAATTGATAATATATACTATAGAAAAGCCCAACTTTCTGAGGGTGATTGCGTGTGGAGGGTTTTGGTGGTGCCCTTCGTATCACCGAGCCTCAATGCACGCATTCACACTCCCTTCGCTTTCTTCGCGGCAGGCAACGGCCTTGTAAAGGTCCATGAGCGGCAGCAACACTTACCATCAGGTGTACTGTTTGCTCGTTTGCCACCGTTTGCAATAAAAAAAAAAAAAGAAAAAAGAATATAAGCAATCAAAATAGTTTGGTGAAACATGTTAAGTCTGTTTTTAGTCATATATATTTTTACCTCAGCGAGTTGTGGAATTGAACATCTGCGTGTTTTAGTCTATGATCAAAGATGATGTGACATTTAAATGTATAATACATTTGAATATTTTGTTTTTATTGTGCTATTTCGATATAATTATCTATTTATTCGCTTAAACAACATAACATTTTACTTAAGTGAAAAAAGAATTTTTATTCACATCCAGGTTCACGTTTTGACTCGAATCATCCGAGTTTTCGTATTAATACCGCTGCTCTGTATGCATCCACACTACATGAAGGTCGTAGGCACACTAAAGTAAGGTGTACGGATTGCAGTACAGTTCAGTCGAACAAAACAAATGTTCGGATCGCGAAATCTAGTACGTAGTACATATATATCGATGTTAAGAATGATCTACTCATCCTATATCTCTATCCATCTGCAATATCTGAAAACAAAGATTTATAACCATTGTGTGTTACCAACGGTAACGATCTCCTAGGAAACTTATCCACCTATAAAAAGACATTTGTCCAGCAGTTGAAGTTGATAAACGTCTGGATAAACAGAAATAATATATTTTAAATGCGAGGCGTTGACATTAAAGAAATATTATAAACATAGACTTATGATTAATGTAATCAAAGTTACTTTTGAAGGGAGACGTTTCACCTACGGTTCGTTGAGCTAAGTGGCTTAACGTCTAAGGTTCACCGAAGCATACACGAGGCCTTAGAATACAGCCACTTCAGCATCTTCTTAAAATATACATTTTAAAATATCTCGTTAACAAATTGCCTAATATAGAAAGTGAAATGAATTTTACATAAATTTAAGTGCGTAATGACTACTTATAGTACGCCATTTATCAATTGAACTCAATTTATTTATCGTCATAATGGTTACAACTAGTGGCGGCTGGTGGGTCAAAAAAGTGGTGGTGCACTTTACTTGCTCACTAAGTATTAAGATCAGAAATTGCAATGGAACAACAATTTATAAAAAAAAATATCATTTTTTATTATTGTCGAACTCATTACATTTTGTAGGTATACACGTGAAGGAACATGTGGTTTTATTTGGTTTTCACACTTCAAAAAATATTTATAAAAGAGTGCAAATCAAAAAATATTTTGATTTGAACTTTTTTATTCAATTTAACGAGAGCCTTGTCGGTCCCGCCAATTTTATATCAACTTTATTTTGAAAAGTTTTATCATGCTAGGCTCATTTACACTCACACCACACACGGTACACGAAGTATAGAATAGAACTAAGACCAAAATAAAAAAAAAAACAAATACTTAATGTAAAAAAACAATATTTAACGCGTCACAGGATACATCGAAACTATAGTCTACTTATGTCGCCACCGCTCCGCCTGGCAAATATCGTCGAAAGTCAAGTGCTCTCGGTAAAGTTCAGTTCGCCCGTGCGCCGCTCGAGCAGACTCATTTTTCGGTATATTTCTATGAACTATTTTCTGTCTCACGCGCCAGGCGTTTTAACTCATAACTAATACAAGTTGTATTAGCAGTCCCCCTGCGCTCGCCTCAGCGCACGAGATTTTTTTTTACAGGGAAAATTAAGTTTTTATAATTTAGTAAAGCGTTTAAATTGTTTCGTCATAATTTGAAATTATATTTGTTATATGTTTTTGTATGTTTAAATAATAATAATATTTATTATATTATTTATATATATTAATTTAAAATATAAAGATGAACTAACATTGTAATTATTAAATCTTTTGAATTGGTGGTTCAGTGCACGAGCGCACTTAAGGTACAGCCGCCGTTGGTTACAACAATTCATATACGTCCCACTGTGGGGCTCGAGCCTCTTCCATGGTAGGAAGAAAAATGACCCTACTATACCATGCTGGACAGACAGGTTGGTATGGGGTTATTTTTTCCTTCTCTTTCTGATGTTATATGCGTATTATATCCCTCAGTCGTCTTTTATGGGCAAGATAGAGAGTGGGGAATTGTATTCTTATTCCGTCACCACTAATGTTGCCCAAATGCAAGACCAAGACGAGACTTGGACTAGTCTTGGTCTTGCAACATCACACCTGATCTCGTCTTGGTATTGCGCACTCGAGTCTTGGTCTTGGTATTGCAGCAAGAGTCTCGCAAAGTCTTGCAAGTCTTGCAGTTAGAATAACGTAACAGTCATTTATCATGGCAAGGAAAAATCCAACAAAATCATCCAATATCGTCCTATCCTATCTATACATCTGCTAGCCTGTAGTCCACTATTGAATTTAACTCTTACCACTGGGGAAAATTACTCTCCTAGTCCCCTGGTGTTACATTAGACAGCGTCACTACTCCTATGGCAAAGGAAGGAATTTCGACCCTGTTTTCGTAAGACGTCACCATACGGGGCAGTTGATACAATAAATTTTATGTCATTTTAAATATTTTTATAATAAACTAGCGTACCCAGCCCGCTTCGCCGGGCTAGATTTTGCTTTATTTTATTTAAACAATAAACTTACATCATTTGACAGTTTAAAAAGAGGAGTGCTCCGATCGTCACCAAACTTCACAGGATTACTCGCCAGGTCAATCTGGAGATTCTCTGAAAGTTTCATTGAAATTGGTCCAGCCATTTCGGAGCCTATATGGAACATACCCACACACTTTCTCTTTTATATGTATAGATGGGAGTGTTTATATTTCCCTCAAGTTAACAATATCCGCCATACCTAATAGTTGCGCTATAAAAAAGAATGTGTTAATGATTTTTATATCTATAATTCTACCTACCTACCTCTAGATATAGTTAATACTAGTTGTTCCAACAGTTTCGCTTGCTTGACTTACCTATCCATATAATGCTATTATTTCGTTTAAAGACCCATAACGCCCCCTGGCATTACAATATCGCCACTTATCCATAACACTATATCCATAACATACCTACTTTAATCACAATTTTTGTTATCTAAGTAGGTAATTGCCGTAACAACGGCTACTACGGAGGATGCTTAACAGCTTGTAAATTTTGTCTGATTTATTAACCTTTATAAACACTGCTTCGGACCAATTTACTAATATGTATGTCGCAGTGTTATGTATAAGAGCCTAAAACTTTTCTGGAATAACAGACTATCTGACAAAATAACTTTATTTTGGAATATTTTCTGAGATTAGGGTGTTCAAATAAACAATTTCTTCCGATTTATGATAAGTAGTAGTATAGATAATAATAGTTTTTAGTATTAGAGGGTCAGCAAATGTATGATATTCGTCATCATCGTCTCAGTTCATAAAAGTGCCACCGCTGGGCTTTATCTTCCTCCCAGTAGGAGGAAAATTGACCTACTATACCACGCTGGTCAGACATGTTGGTATAAGATTTTATTTCTAGTAATTTTACTTCTCTTGCACGTAATAACGTGCAAGAGATGAGAATATAATAATATTGCGATCTTTATGTACGCATACCGATATACGCATAATAATTCTTTTTGCCAGTCTAGGTGTTATTTATGTAGATTAATTGTAGGCATATTTCTATGTCCAACAGTGGACGTCGTTGGGCTAATAATATAATGGGCAAGAGCACTCTCGTGTGAAACTTATCAAGACTAACTAACGGGGTGATGATTATGGTATTTGCCCGTGACCATGAACGCTGCAAAGTGTTCGAAACGGCGGGTAATCAAAAATCAAATACAAACGCGATAAAATCCGTAAAGTAGTTTTATTTAAAATGAAATCCTGTACCAATACGGCCGATCACCATGGTATAGGAGGTCAATTTCCCTCCTATTATGCAGAAAACATGAGCCCAACAGTTGGATGTATATAAGCTGAAATGGTGATTTGACTTAAATGCAAGACGCGAGACTTGCAGGCTCAGTCTTGGTCTTGCTCAAGTTTTGCAGGGTCAGCCTTGATCTTGGTCTTGCAAAAATTAAGTGGTCTTGGTCTTAGTCTCGGTCTCGCATTTCTCGCAAGACCAAGACCAAGACCGCAAGACCAAGACTAGTCACCACACGGATTTATTTAATGCCTGTGATTTTATCTGCTTGAGTAGAATTCTAAGTTTTATTTTATTAAATACATTCATCACTTTACACTATTTAAACAGGTACAACCATTTTTAGTATTCTTAATTGCATGTGATATATTTCCCTTAAGTATATTTTATACATTCTGCCCATACCCAAAAATCGAATCTACTAAGGCCATATAAAGCAATCTCATTGTCTTATATGGTAATTTATATTTCAAGATACTAATTCTTCCAATAATAGATCTTAGTTTGTTACAGACATAATCTTTGTGTTGGCCCCAACAAAATCGAGTATCAATGATTAAACCATGTGTGACTATAATTACTATGAGTATTAATGATTAAACTGTGTTGATCAACTACTTCTAAAGTTGGACATTGGCAGTCAGTAACTCGTCCATACAAACAGTGATGCTCATGAGCCACGACTACAGGACTAGTGGTGCATTTATTATGTGATGAGTGAATATAAACAACTTTTGTCTTGGATCCGTTCATCACTAGTCCAACGTCATGGACCCATTTACATAACAGATCAAAATTGTTTTGTATTGATTTCTGAGCTATAATGATATCTCTATGAGCAGCCACCAGACACGTATCGTCTGCGAACTGGTATACGGAGGCCAATGATAGCACATTACTAAGATCATTGAAGTACATTAAGTACTCGCTAGGGCCAATTATGGACCCCTGTGCAGCAATCTTGGAGGTCACCACGCATCATCTTGCCCATGGGTATTAAAGGACGACTAAAGAAGAATATGCATATTATATGCAAGAGAAATTCAAAATAAAGCCCTATACCAACCTATCTGCCCAGCATGGTATACTTTGTAGACGAAGCTTAAACCCAGCAATGTAACGTATATAGAATGAGATGAAAAATATCTCCATAAATATTTCTTAAGTAAATATTTCTTATAACATAAACGAAATCAGAATTTTCTTCAATTTCTAATTTATTTTTGATTCAATGCTGAGAATGCTTTAAATAGAAAAAGCACTGGCTGAATTTTATTCAATGTAGACGCGATTTTAATCCGTTAGTAGAATATTAAATTTATATCAGCTTTAATTTTATAAAATTTAAGTTATTGAGTTAATACCCTGTTATAAAGAAGCATTTTTATTTTTTATTCCGTATGAAACATTTTAGGAATCGTTAGAACCAGAAAGGCTGACGGCGTAAGGACGATGTCCCAACAATATTTCGCTGCAGGGGTGTTGAAGGGACCTGAAAGGGCAGTTTGCCGGATCGGCCACTGATATCAAGCAATCGGTACCAGTAGACGGCCCAAAGTAGATAGGGAGAGAACGCAGATTATGGGCTGCATGCCGCCTATCCATTGCCCTAAACAGATTGGGTGGATTGTATCACGACCATTGCCTACCATAAAAAGGAGAACTTAGAGCAATGGACAGCAGCACACTTCTGGGGAGTTTATAATATTAACAGCGATCGCTAACCCACCTAAAAGCCTATAAGGGTTGGGGGTAATGCCATTGCTAAGCGGGTCAGTAGCATTATCCCAATCCTAGGACAATTTTTCATTTTGTGTCATCTAATTTTAACTTTTTTTAACACTTAACATTAATATTATAAATCATTGTTTAGTATGGGCAGGCCACATCGCTCGACGAACCAACAACCGCTGGAGAAGAAATTCTCGAGTGGCGACCACGTATCGAACGACACAGTGTAAGACGCCCTTCCACCAGATGGACCGACGACCAGGTGAAAGTTGGGCGTCGTTGGATGCAGGCGGCACAGGACCGTAGTTTGTTGCGTAATATGAGGGAGGCCTACGTCCAGCAGTGGACGGCGATAGGCTGAAATGATGATGATGATTGTTTAGTATTATGATCTCGGACCATTTACATTCAACCACTGTGGTCTACACTGCTAAGAGAGGAAATTATCCTAATATACCACGCTGGTAAACGTCTTGGCATGGGATTTCATGTCGAGTCTCCCTTCTCTTTTGCGTCTATGTTATCTTCATATCATATCTCTTTATAATCTTTAACGATACCCACAGGTAAGTTAATAGCAAGTTGTGAATATAACTAAAGTAATATAATAAATAATTATCTTGTAGGACAAACACATACTTAAAGTTTTCTCAATATTATGTTCAATGGACCAAAGTTTATTTCATCTTTTACTTCGAATATGAAAAATTGTAACAAGATTACTAATAAAATCATTACTTAAGTCATATCCGTTGAGAATAACTTTTAATAAAAGCTGTATTATTGCGGATATTCTTTGGAATTGGACCCTTCAGTAATAACTACGATCTATTTCATAAATATTAATATTATAACAGATAATTTGTTTGTTTGTACTAATTAGACACTCCAAATATGTTCGCTCATATTGTTTTTCAGGACTTGGAACTCGAAAAGGTATATTTCATCTTTCAACCCTTTGAATATGACGACGATGAATCAAACGATGCAGTATAGAACAATCGAGTTTGTTGGAATAGCTGGAAGAACAATGCTTATTCCTTCTTTGTGACAGATATGAACCTGGCTGGGCGCTGGTATTGAGTTGATAATGAGTTCATATTTTCTTGCATAAATGGTATCTGCATACCTCAGTCATCGTTTGCAAGAATAAAATGCATGTATTTCGTGTAAGATTTCCTACCCTTCTTTTATCTATGAGTGTAAAATACGACTAAGGGAAATAAAATGCTAGTATATCTGTACTCCAACTTGCTGTGTGGTAGCGGCTTCGAATACTACCAACCCTTGCTTTGCTCGTGGGTGTCGTAAAAGACGACTAAGAGCCCTAGATTGACCCGGACCAACTCCATCTGGTACCATTTGGGTCAACGATTACATTCCCAAGGAGGGTTGACGTCAGGCAGGCGGCCGGTCATAAAAGTCATTGCCGAAACTTTTTGCAATATGTCAAAACAGATGGCATATTGCGTCGATCCCAAGTAATTGGGATAAGAGCAAGATGATGATGATGATATCTGTACTCCATATATGTTTCGTGTGGTGATGGAGTAAGAATACAATTCACCACCCTCTCTTCTGCCCATGATCCTGAAAGATGAGTATGGGATTTAATATGCATATCACATTTATGCAAGAGAAGGAAAGGTGAAAATAAAACCCTATGCCAAGACGTCTGACCAACCTGTTATAGTAAGTTAATTTTAATCGTATGGTGGTCTTTTTTTTTTGTTGACCATGATCTGCTCGCTCGCTGCCCAGTTCTGTCCGGGGCGACAGAGGAGCGCCGCGCGGCTCCATGACCCACCCATGGCACGTCGCCTTCGTAATTGGACCGACCATCGGTGCAGAGTTCCTTGTCTTCAGTGGTCGGCCCGGCGGAATATCCCGATCACGGGGTACCCTCCCCTCACGACGTCCCGCCGCGGGGATTACGGACAATGTCACGCGGTCGGTCTATCGGCGGATGACGGACTAAATCCCCGGTCCAGTCACCTGCGGCCTCGGCTAGGGTCCTATTGCGGTCTTGAGCCTAACAGTGTAAAATAGTAGTTCAGTTTCGCTACTGCAGAGGAAGCTGGTAGGCCAGTAGTGAGACGTATATAAGCTGAGATTCTGGTGAAAAATAAACCGTCAAAATTTTAGATAAACCATTGGTATAACTAGTATATCGATAATAGAAACATAATATAATATTAGTTTAATCTAGCTTTTATGAAAGAGATTTTTTTAGCAATATACTTGGAAATATTTACTTTACATTATTGTATACCAGACTTTCATTTATATCAAAATGGTTATAGAAATAGATATGTTTGGTTCGTTTCGAAGGCAATTGTTAAGTTGTTGGAGAAAAGTAATATTATTTTGGGAACTGTTTTTAATAAGCTCAGTTCAAAGGAAACAATATCTTATCTTATATCTTTAACGAGCAATTCTTGTATCTTATATCTTTAAACGAACAATTCTTGTATATATATTCAGGATCTCGGAAACGGCTCCAACGATTTTGATGAAACTTGGTATACTAGAGCTTTCGAGGCCAAAAAATCGATCTAGCTAGGTTTTATTTATAGAAAATGTTGTTTTGTCGTTGTTTTTAGCAAATCAATACAATGACATTAAAAATTCAAATTTCACCGTCAACGTCAACAGTTATAATAGCTCAGTTGGGAAGTGTTCTTTTTGTTTTGTTTTGGCATTCAAACAGCTTGGGATCAAATATCGGTATTATTATTATTCTCTTTTTGTAATTATTGATATTCTTTTCATTATTTAATTTTTATTTTTTATTAATATATATCTAAATAAATTCGACAAAAATATACCGAGCGAAGCTCGGTCAACCAGATATTTTGATATTATACATGTTCAGCTTTTCTTGCTCATGGGTGTCGTAAAAGAGGACCAGTAAACCTGCTCCGGTGGTCGGCCCAACAACGAAGGCGAGGTGGTTTTCGGGTGGGTTGCGGGAGTTGTATGCTTAAGCCCCTCTGTCGCCCTGGATGGAGTGGTGCGGAGGCGCGCCAACCGCTACTCACCCACAAAAAAAAAAAAAAAAAAGGGGGTATAATATGCATATAATATCTATGCAAGAGAAGGAATACTCGAAACAAAACCCTGTGACAACACGTCTACATGTCTGATCAGTGATGTACGAGTATAGTAGGTCACTTTCTCTCACGTAGTGGAGAAGGCCTGAGCCCAACAGTGGAACGTACGGGTATATGAGCTGACATGATGATGGTGATGCCTATTGAAAATCTTGAAGTTATTCCTAAGATAGCAGTTATTGATGTTTTAATTCTGTTTCACTTTCCGATATTTTAATTATATTCTAATCTCGTGTAATGATGAGTTAAGAAAATACTGTATTGTTAGGAACTACCCTCCTACGTCGCCGACAATGCGTCTAAGTCTTATAAAGAACTACCCTCATATACCGCCGACCAACGTTTCACCGTCTATAAAAGCCGATAGAATTGACCAATTCGGGAACAGGCTTGAGAGCCGTCAGCGCTCACCCATTGCCTGCGTTAAGCTGTCAAGGTCATCTGCAATCAACAGCTATACACACAAAAAAAACCAATTCGGGACAATTTACTGGCGCTCGTAACGATCGGACGTCTTTAAGAATTAGTCGTTGATCATCGGTCGTCATGAAGGTCGTGTAAGCCATTCTTAGAGTGTAATTAGTTTCCAATTTACAAAGTAAGCAATTATTGTTTCGTTGTGAACTTGAATTGTGTAAAAGTAAATACTATTGTTGTTTAACCTCAGATTATTGTTGTAATAGACAAATTTATTGTTCATGTTTGTATTTTTTAAAGTAAATCTATCTCCATCCTAAAAGTATCATCATCTACTTGTCCATAGCTAACGTTACTTATCTACCTAATATACTATGCCACGCCGATCGGGCGTATACTATAGGGTTATTTCAAATTTTCCATATCTTGCATATATATACTACTAGCAATTCGCCCTCGCTTCGCTTCGGTTATAGGTTATAGTCGTTTTACCCGCGTAGTACCCGTTCCCGTGGGAATACCAGGATAAAATATAGCCTAGTTTACGCCCTGATATTATAGCTTTCCATTGGTGAAAGAATTTTTGAAATCGGTCCAGCCGTTTTGAAGATTACCCAGAACAAACAGACAGACAGACAGACAAAAATTTTTTAATTGCTATTTTAAGCATAGGTATCGTGCAAATAACCGTGTGAGCATGAAATAAGGCTATTATTTTGACATTACAAACAGACACTCAAATTTTATTTATTGGTATAGATTACCTTTTTATTTGGGGGTTTACGGTCAGCGCGCTCCTCCCTCCACTCCGTCCGGAGTAACAGAGGGGCGTAGGCACGCACACTCATAACCCACCCGTATATAGTGTTGCCCAAAAAAGTCTTGGTCTTGCGGTCTTGGTCTTGCAAGAAATGCGAGACCGAGACCAAGACCGCTTAATTTTTGCAAGACCAAGACCAAGACTGGCCCTGCAAGACTTGAGCAAGACCAAAACTGGGCCTGCAAGAGTCTCGCGGTCTTGCATTTAATTCAAATCACCATTTCAGCTTATATACGGTTGAGCTCGTGTCTTCTACATAACAGGAGGAGAATCGGCCGTGGCCGGAGGGGAATCGCCACGGTGATCGGCCGTGTTGTTACAGGTCATACATGTCAAGTTTTCCTTCTCTTGCACCGATGTTATATATTATAGCCCTTAGTCGTGGGTTCGCAGTCACGGGTAAAATAGGGGGTGATGAATTATATTCTTAGTCCGTCACTACACGGCAAGTCAAATCAGTCTTGAGATATCCATCTATTGGCCAATCGATTCCCAATTTTGGTGTTGGCTTTTCAGAATTACTCTTCGGAAAGGCTTAAGGACAAAAATACCGTAATCACGAGAGTGCTCTTGCCCATTATACATATTTATATATCCGTTTATTCATTAGCCCAACGACGTTCACTGTTGGACATAGAAATATGCCTACAATTAATCTATATAAATGTCCATGTAGGGACAGAGTACGATCACCATCAGGCAGTACATGAAGCGTTGCTCCCAGCGCTATTTTGCCTCTGCCACGACTCACCCCAATCCACTAGTAGTTGGGGCGGTAAACTACGTCCCCTCAAAAATATCCGCGGTCCGACGTCCTCGTCATCTTCTTGAAGAAGAAGATGACGCTATTATGATCGCCCAAGAAAGGACCTACACAGCTCGCGCAGCGATAACAGATATAACTCCGCGGTATCGGCCTCGCCGTCGAGGTCGAAAACCGCGCCGCGTAAAAGTCATTAACCTAAACTTGGCCACGCCCACTTTGCTCTGAGCGACGCCCCGAGCCGAGGTCCGTTCCCCACAGGGGGAGCCCTCGGGCGATGTTCGCTTAACTTACTTACCGGGTTGAGAGCCATCAGCGCTCACCCATTGACCGCGTTAAGCTGTCAAGGTCATCTGCGATCAACAGCTACACACACACAAAAAAAAAGACAGAGTACGAATATAATTCACCACTCTCTTACCCGTGGATGTCGTATCAAATCGGATCGGGCAATGGTGTTAGGAACCCATGAAAAAAAATTTAAATAAAAATATCGATTCGTTAATGAATTGAGAGACATGTAAGTTCTCAATTTTGTCATCGTTTTTTCGTGTAAATTGATTAAAATGTATAAAGGAATGATACTTAATCTACAACATATTCGTATTTTGTTAAATGTTCATTAGAATTTGAATAAATCAATGATTACGTTTGCATAAGCAAGACAAACTTCGCTTTAACATAAATCAGCTGATCGGCCGATGACCGTTGATGAGTCGCCTTTGTACCTACGTAACCATTGAAACGTTCGCGCAAATCTAATACCTATTTATACTGTCGAAATTTTACATGCTTACATATATCCTGTCTGTACATACCTACATAATGCATAAAATTTAAGGCATAAACTCTTAGACACACATTTTTGTAATCACTATAACTTTTACGTTATATTGTTTTTGTGTAATATACATTCTAATTATGATCTATGACTGTTGAACTACAACATACATGAACAGTTGTCCCACAACCTGATACACCCTGTGTATATAACATATGTGCAAGAGAAGTGAAACTAGAAAGAAAACCCTGTACCAACATGTCTGACCAGCGTGGTATAGTAGATCAATTTTCCTCTTACTGGAAGGAAGCTTAAGCCCAGCAGTGGCACTTTTATGAGCTGTGACGATGACGACGAATATCATACATTTTACAAGTATTAAAACCATAAAATTTTAAATCAGTTTTATATGTTCTTGAATAAATAGTATATTAAGAGCTACATGGATCCAGCGGCCAAAGTATTTATATAGGCAATAGAGCAACAGGTTTTTTCAAGTATCCAGAGTATCAGTAACTAAACTGGAAGTACAATAGATACATACCACTTAACTTGAAGGGGAATATAAACAATCGCATTAATTGTAAAATATCGCATTGATTATAAAATGACATAAAATTTATTGTATCAACTGCCTCGTGTGGTGACGTCTTAAGAAAATAGGGTCGAAAGTCCTGTCATAAGAGTAGTAACGCTGTCTAATGGAACACCAGGGGAATAGAAGAGTAATTTTCTCCAGTGGTAAGTATTGTATTCAATAGTGAACTATAGGCTAACAGATGGATAGTTAGGATAGGACATTTGATTAATTTAGTTGGATTTTTCATTGCCATGATAAATTACTGTTACGTTATTCTAACTGCAAAACTTTGCGAGACTCTTGCTGCAATACCAAGACTCGGGTGCGCAAGACCAAGACCAAGACCCGGGTGCGCAAGACCAAGACCAAGACGAGACCAGATGTGATGTTGCAAGACCAAGACCAAGACCGGTCCAAGTCTCGTCTTGGTCTTGCATTTGGGCAACACTACCCATATAGCACGTCGCCTTCGTCGTTGCGTCGACTACTTGTGCAGAGTTCCTCGACTGCAGTGGTCGGCCCGAAATCCTTAGTCGTTTTTAAGATGTGCACGGGCGCGATAGAGAGTACTATATTGTATTATCATAACACGGATATAATAAAAAAATAATAAAATAATAATTTCCTATGTTTCATGTAGATCTCCAAACAAGCCTGATATTCATCAACATCACAGCTCATGTACGTCCCACTACTGGGATTGACCCACCTCCATATTGGGAGGAAAATTAACCTACTTTACCACACTGGTCATACGGGTTGGTATAGGGTTTTATTTCGAGTTTTCCTTCTCTTGTATAGTTGTTCAGTACACAAGATATTCTTTAGTCGTTTTTACGACACCCATGGGCAAGAGACAGGTGTGACGAATTGTATTCTTACTCGGTCACCACACGGAATAAGAATAGCCTCATATTAAATATCATAAAGAAAACATTCTAAACAAAACTAATTTACGGATTTTATCGCCGTCACCATAAACGTTGTAAAGTATTTGAAACTTTGGGCAATCTAAAATCAAATACAAATGCGATAAAATCCGTAAAATAGTTTTATTTAGAGTAAAATAATAATCAAACAAACCCCAATAAATTATTTCATTTCAAATATTAAAGAAAGCCTCCAACAATTAATATAGCTATATACTTTTCCTTTAAATTAAACTAGAAAAACTGTTCCGTATAAATTATTCGGCTTTCATGAAAACATGTCGTTAACGGCCCTGTAAAAAGTAAATGGATAATATATTGGTAGTAGGTTAGATCGGGTGAGTCTAGATTTATACCTAGAAAAACCACAAGGACTATATTATTTTTGAAATAAATTTACCGTAAACTATATGGAGATATGGAAAGAGGAAGAGAGGAAGACCGCAAAAAAGGTGGGCAGCCGATATGCCTAAAGGTTGTAGAAGGACAGTGATGGACCGCAATAAATCGAGGGTACTTGAGGAGGCCTATATCGTAAGATAGCCTGACACGATTGCTGATGGAAAAAGAATATCAGATACTTAAATTTAGTTTAGAAATAGTTTAAGTTGCCATTCTATGTATAATTAAAAAAGTTATATAAAAAAAAAAGATGGTTGTCTGTAAAGTCGGTTTACGGACGATAGTTTAACGTAACAACGTCATAACAAAACATGGATGAAATGACTGCATACTTTTATGAATAAAATTGAATCAGCGTGACGGGACAATGAACGTAACGGGACCAAGAGCGTAACGGGACAATGAGTCATCCTTTTTCGTGCATGCAGCCAGCGTTCATCGATTTATTGGACGTTGTCACGTCAAAAAAATGTATGTATAATCAAGGTCATAGGCAATAAAGGCTGTTTTCATTTTTATTTTTTTAACCCGTAAACTGGAAAAGAGATTACGACGAGCAACATATGAGCAGAAAATTGATCAGTACATTTTAATTACATTAAAAAAAAATCATCCAATCCAACAGGAGGGAAATTGACTTAGTATACTATGCGAGTCAGACGTGTTGGCATAGGGTTTCATTTTGAGCTTTCCTTCTCTTGTATAGATATTACGAACTATGGGACATGAGAACTATCTGTGTGGTGACGGAATAAGAATACATTTCACCACTCCCTGTCTTGCCCATAGGTGTCGTAAAAGACGACTAAGGGATATAATACGCATATATCATCTATGAAAGAGAAGGAAAACTTGAAATAAAACTCTAGACCAACCTGTAAGACCAGCATGGTATAGTAAGGTCAATTTCCCTCCTATTGTGGAGGAGGCTCGAGCTTAACAATGGGACCTATATGAGATGATGATGATGATGATGGATCATGAATAATGAATATAGCGTCGATCCCAAGTAATTGGAATAAGAGCAGGATAATGATGATTAATACAAATTTACAAGCTTGAAATAAAACCATTATTACGCGACTGCGTTGAGAAAGAAAAGGTCACTATCTCCTTACTTCCAGGCGAATAGAACTGGAAGATTGGGTAGCAGCACTTTTCCAGCTGTAATCGCTTACCCGCCTGACTATAGTGACCTAAATGGTCACTTATATTTTTCGTGTATTTTAAAAATGGAACGATTTGTTACTCCAAAATATGGCAACTCATCAGAGTTTTATTTAAATTTCGAACTGGCTTGAAAAAGAAACCTGCTAATGAATAAAAAAATATGAATCCTTTGGCAGGTGAAAAAATGTTGTTCATTGTTCGTCATTGATTTTAAAATCACACAGAACTACTCAGTTTTAATTAATAATACATTTAAGAAAAGTACTATGCAATCGTTGAGCACAACTAGGCATTGATGGACTTACGTATGTGTGCCTTGGCTTTGCCTCGGCCCACATTTACATGTTCGTCCATCAATGCCTTTTTTGCTGGCCGCTACAATAATATTCTATGACTAGCAAATACGGTTTCAGTTGCTAAGTTTCAATCCCCGTCAGTATACCGTATAAAATATACCCTTTGTACTCTCTGATAATATAGTTTTGAACTGCTAAAATAATCTATACCAATAAATAAAATTGGAGTGTCTGTTTGTAATATCAAAATAATAGGCTTTTTTCATACTCACACGGTTATTTTCACGACACCTATGCCTAAAATACACTTTAAAAAATTTTTGTCTCTCTGTCTGTCTGTTTGTTCCGGGTGCTCTTCAAAACGGCTAGACCAATTTCAAAAATTCTTTCACCAATGGAAAGCTATAATATCAGGGAGTAACCTAAGCTATATTTTATTCCGGTATTCCCACGGGAACGGCAACTACGCAGGAAAGACGACTAAAACCGAAGCGAAACGAGGGCGGGTTGCTAGTTAAAAATAAAACTGTTTTACGGCTTTTATTGCGTTTGTATTTGATTTTTGATTGTCCGACGTTTCGAACGCTTTACAGCATTCATTGTCACGGGATAAGATGTTGTAATTACAATATGTAATATTCCCGTAAACATCGGCAATCATAGTGAAATAATTTATATAATCACTTTCTTGGTTTATATGTGAAAGCGTAATAAACAAACAAATCCAAATTCGCTTCGGTTTTGGTCGCCTTACCAGCGTAGTTGCCGTTTCTGTGGAAATACCGGGATAAAATATAAACTATATACTCAGGAATACTGTAACATTCTAATGGTGAAAGAATTACTGAAATCCGTCAAGTAGTTTTTGAGTTTATTCGTAACAAACATACAACGTTTCCTCTTTATAATATTAGTGTAGACTAGTAACCCGCCCTCGCTTCGCTTCGGTTTCAGTGGCCTTACCCGCATAGTTCCCAATCCCGTGGGAATACTGGGATAACATATAGCCTATGATATTATAGCTTTCCCTTGGTAAAAGAAGTTTTGAAATCGGTCCAACCGGTTTGAAGATTACCCGGAACAAACATACAGACAGGCACAAAAAAAATATAAAATGGTTTTTAGGCATAGTATAGTGGAAACTAGCAACCCGCCCTCGCTTCGCTTCGGTTTCAGTCTTTCCTGCGTAGTGCCGATTCCCGTGGAAATAGCGAGATAAAATATAGCCTAGGTTACTCCCTGATATTATAACTTGCCATTGGTGAAAGAATTTTTGAAATCGGTCCAGCCGTTTTGAAGATTACGCGGAACAAACAGACAGACAGACAAAAAAAAATATAAAGTGTATTTTAGGCATATGTATAGTGCAAATAACCGTGTGAGCATGAAAAAAGTCTACTATTTGGACATTACAAACAGACACTCCAATTATATTTATTGGTATAGACTAGCAAGTTCTCGCGGCTTTAAATAATAATAATAATTTATTTATTTTTCTAACAAAAGGTACTTACGAGCTAATTTCTGTAGTTTTACAAATTCTTACTAGTTTATAGCCTTTGTGAGAGACTGGTATCTGCACTAAGATAATAAACCTGTCTGACAGATTTAATTTAAATTTAATGGTTAAGGCGTGAATTTTTAACAAGAAACAAACATATTCACATTCATATTTATTACATTTTTGTCATCATTATCATTCATATTTTTATATTTAAATATTTTATAGGCGAAAATATCATTGTAAAGTGGTAAGATCACACTGTCGACAGTTATCTGTCTACAGCCGCGGGCTGGTCCGTCCGCGGTAGTACCACGCTCTCGCAGAAAATCGACGTCTAAGTAGTAGCGATTTGTTACTGCACTTCGTTCGGTGAGCGAGAGAGCCGGCAGCCCAACTTTCTGAGGGTGTTTGTGTGTGGAGGGTTTTGGTGGTGCCCTTGGTATCACCGAGCCCTCCCGCATTCACACTCCCTTCACTTTCTTTGCGGTAGGCAGCGACCCTGTAAAGGTCCATGAGCGGCAGCAACACTTACCACCAGGTGAACTGTTTGCTCGTTTGCCACCGTGTGCAATAAAAAAAAAAAAAATCTATCAAAATTGGTAAAATATACACATACGCGCACACACACGCACACACACACACGTACACGCACACTCGCACGCACAAATTATATATCTCTGAAATTGTCCCCTAGTCAACGTTAACTCACTTTACTTGAACGAATGTACATATAATTAAGGCACACAAATTCCATCTAGCGCATCTAAACATAACATACTTAAAAGTTGTTTCTGATGTCACTGAGAGCCGCAGCCTATCTATACCAATAAATAAAATTGGAGTGTCTGTTTGTAATGTCAAAATAATAGGCTTTTTTCATGCTCACACAGTTATTTGCACGACACCTATGCCTAAAATAGCAATTAAAAAATTTTTGTCTGTCTGTTTATTCCGGGTAATCTTCAAAACGGCTGGAGCGATTCCAAAAATTCTTTCACCAATGGAAAGCTATATTATCAGGGAGTAAACTAGGCTATATTTTATCCCGGTATTCCCACAGGAACAACGGAGATAAGGCGACAGAAACCGAAGCGAAGCGAGGGCGGGTTGCTAGTCTTCACTAAACCTATTACGCGGCCACCGAGCGCAACCACACCCTCATCGCTCATTCACTTCCTCATTGGCATGTACGTAGGCAATGTTTATATGTATCAGCTACCTATGCTTAGTATACAATGTACTATCAAAGTCTTTATCGACGGAGACTGGGGGCATCCAACTGGAGCACATCACGCAAAGAAAATATGAAAAATAGGTGTTAACCCATCAGTAGTGAATACATCTTCCTTAGAATAATAATGTATAGAAGGATAGTGTCGATACTTCGAACGTTCGAAACATGAATCTAAAAATACTACATGCGCGCAGACGATTACACACATACACACGCACACCACTATACAAATTATGAAATCAAATTTTGTTTTTATTAACATTAATCGTCGAAATACTTTTTAAAGTAATGTTAAAAACCTTTTTATGTTTTTCAAATGTGTTGTGACACCATTTGAATGCACAAATCGTCATAATTACCTATTTATTATTTAAGAGTTGCGTACGTACGTGGAGTACAGTGACCTTGTACATTACGAAACGGTTGCGGCGTAAGCTCCATTAGGCTCCAATTGAAATGCTTCACTTTTTATGCGCGAACTTACCTTCTATACATTATTTTTCTAAGTCATAATCATTACAGATCACATAAGTCACACTGTTCGGCTGGAGCCTCTCCCGCATTAGAAGGAAAATCAAACTATAATAAAAAATTATTATACCACGCCGACGGGGTTTTATTTCGATTTTTCCTTCTCTTGCATAGAGGTTATATGCTAATGGAAACATATATATTAAATTTATTGAAATGAAGACTTCTTTAGGCACGTATAGATGGAAAAAATTCATAGTGGTAGGACCACACTGTTGACAGGTGTCTGTCTACTGCCGCGGGCCGGTCCGTCCAGGGTAGTACCGCACTGAGCAGAAAATCGACTTACGAGTAGTAGAAATTTTTCCAGCCCAACTTTCTGAGGGTGTGTGCGTGCGGTAGGTTTTAGTGATGCCTTTAGTATCACCGAATCTCATTATTGCACACATTCACACTTCCTTCATTTTCTTCGCGGTAGGCAGCGGCCTAGCTAAGGTTCATGAGCGGCAGCAACACTTACCATCAGGTGTACTGTTAGCTCGTCTGCCACCGTTTACAATAAAAAAAAAAGATAAATTAATATTAGTTTTTATCGACACGGTCACGTGGGGTGTTCACGCTGTTAGCTGCCTTAATCTCACTATTTCTGTGCCGATAGAAATCAAAACCAGCTAAATGTGAAAGTCTTAATTTACACATTTTAATTTAAGATCTAATAATTAATTTGAATGTCCGAAAATAACAACCGTTCTGTTTTCACTTTTGTCGGCAGTTCTCCTGGAGATCATTCTTCTGGAGGCTAAATCTAACAGCGGCAAACGACGACAATAAAAAGTTTGTCATCGCTCAGGACGCCTGGCTGAAACATAGACATTATTTTGTACAACTATATACCGGGCGGGGCAAAAGTATGGAAACCCCTGATTATCGTGGAGGGGGATGATTTGATCAAAAATAAAAAACACGTCAAACGAAATTTTTTATAACGTATGTCATGGTAACCTTGGATTTGACCTTGAACTTCGTTTTCAAGGTTATTTCAAGGTTAACTTTGTTTTTTTAAATTGAAACCCCTATTTTTGATATCGGAAATGGAAAGAGCGGGAAAAATTACGTACAAATATGTATCAAGGTGATCCCTGAAGGTCAAATAGAAGTCAAAATAAGTAAGGTCAATCTTATCCAGAGGAATAGCAATGAAAATTAATACGAGAAGAACCATTGGTGTTATTGAGAATAAAAAGAATTATTATGATTATTAATTATTATTAATTATTATTAATTATTATTAATTTAATTATTGTTATTGAGTTTGTTTGTTATTTTGATGTTAAAGAGCGGGAAATATTACGGGAAATATTAATTATTATTTTGACCTTAATCTGACCTTCAGGGGTCACCTTGATACATGATTGATCTTTGTACGTAATTTTTCCCACTCTTTCTATTTCCGATATCAAAAATAGGGATTCCCATTTAAAAAAACAAAGTTGACCTTGAAATAATCTTGAAAACGAAGTTCAAGGTCAAATTCATGGTTACCATGACATACGTTATTAAAAATTTCGTTTGATGTGTTTTCTTATATTTCGATCAAATCATCCCCCTCCAAGATAATCAGGGGTTTCCATACTTTTGCCCCGCCCTGTATGCATAAAAGAACAGATTACGACGGGAACTAATATGACATAATGTATAAATAAAACATTACGGTTTTCTTTCCAGAAAATAATATTTTTTATTCATTAAACATTTATTTTCATTAAATGCAAGAATTAAATATTCTAAAACATTTCAAATTGTGACAACTCAATTCTTTTCAATCAATAATATCTGTAATAAATATATAATAATATAGTAGTTATATTCGATGTCTCTGACGATATCACTATCACAATTGGCCGAACCTACACTTACTATCATATAGTGTGGCGAGGCCTCGCCACGGCATGCGTCGCTTTACGCCACGCCAACGATCAGGTGTACCCTCGCCTATAGATGCTTTACATGAAAAACTACCATTTTAGTCTTAAATAAGAAAGAACGAGCCTATTTCCATAGCTTATTTTAATTGATAGATATATATCGCTTACTTAAGCGACACTTTATATGCATACGGAAGCAATGTGGAACATTTCTAGAATCTACGCGACTACTGGTAATAAAAGGCCAAGAGCCCCCGCTAAGAATCCCAAGGGGCTGCGCTGGTACAAGATATAAGATTATTGCCATAGAAATTATTACTAATTCATGGTCATAATTAACTCGTGCGGACACTCCCCACGTGCTCTGAGGTACTTTTTGACTTGGTACCACCGTCACCTCTTTACCAACGTACCACACCATCCCGTAGCAGAATTCATCCATTTCGCCTGAAAACGTTATATGGTCTTCAACTGCATATTTCCAGCGATCATTTCTCCCACGTACGTGCAAGCTCTGGAATGAACTATCTACTGCTGTGCTGCCCGAGCGCTACGACATGGCTTTTTTAAACGAGCTTTAAGAAGAGTAATTTCTGCACGTTAGGCAATAGTCTAGGTGTGCCCCTGGTATTGCAAAGGTCCATGTGCGGCAGTATCACTAACCATCAGGTGTGCCGCTTGCTCGGTTGCCTTTAGACAATAAAAAAAATGAGCCCGACTATTAATTATAATAATAAAACAGATTATTACTACCAATGAATTGAAATAAATAGAAATGAAGGAGTTTAAAAGACAAATGTAATACACCATCTTGGAACGTCGGCCATATTGCGTATTGAATAATGCATTGTCATCAGAACTAAAGTTGTATACAAAATTTTAGCGCAATTGTGGATTGCGTCCTAATAGGACATTAAATTAACGAGCAAGTTTTCATTACAGACTGGTAGACACCGTGACAGATGAAACTAAATAAAAGCTTGTAAAATAAACATTTCAAACGAATATTGCACAATATATTACAGAAATCATGTTTGAATACATTTTGCACGGCTGTTAACACAATTTATTTAATCATCAGCATATCAACGCCCACTTCTGGACATAGTCCCTCCCACAAATGTGTTCTAATACCATAATCACAATTTTCTGTCAGTGAAATGGCGAGTGTAGTTATTGTTATATATTTTCCAAGAAAGTATTGCTAGTCTTAGCTACCATAACCGTTTTCTACAACAAAACCAGAAAAATAAAGTAAGTTTACCACTATGCGTAAAATATGTAAACTTGACTGTGACTGTGGTCTCTCTTATATTAGATAAACAAAGAGATCCATAAGAACTCGGATCAAAGAACACATAGCCGATGTGAAGCACCGCCGTGACACTAGGTCTGCAGTCTGTGAACATAGTCAGGACCGCGCCCGTCATAACATCAGGTTTGATAAACCATAAATCCTCGCAAAAGAACACCGATACCTGCCTAGAATGGTACGCGAGGCTATTGAGATTAAAAAACACAAAAATTTCAATAGAGAGGATGGCTGGGTGTTACCATCAAGCTGAGATCCTGTTGTAAACATTATTAAAAACAAATCTAAAAAGACCACCATAAGACTGCAAGACACTGTGAGCTCATATTGTATAGATTTGACCCACAATAATAATAACTAAAGATAATTTTATAAATTAAAACCTTTTAGTAACATAAAGTAAGCCGCCTTCAAAATTAATATTAATTTAGCATCATGTCACCTGAGTTTTCTTGCCGGATCTTTCTCAGTGAGACCGTGTTCCGATCCGGTGGTAGTATACTAGATTATTAGTTAGTTATTAGTTAGTTTTTTAAATATAATTACTATTAATTTTAATGTTTAATTATTACTAACCATAAACAATATAATTTTTTCATATAGAATCATTTTCTTCTTACACTGGCAATAAATTTTGTATCAAAATGTGGGTCAATATTTAATAACTAATTTCTGTATCGGGTAGATAATTATAAATTTTCTGCAGTAACGATGACTTGTTGGACGTATGACATCTTAGTCCACCCGTGACCATGAACGCTGTAAAGTGTTCGAACCGTCGGGTAATCAAAAATCAAATACAAACGCGATAAAATCCGTAAAGTAGTTTTATTTAAAATATGTATATGTGTAATATAAATATTATCGATGTGGTGACGGAGTAAAGATACTATTCACCAACCCTTATTTGCCCGTGGCTATCGTAAAAGATAATATATGTGTTAATATAGGGTTTCATTTCGAATTATCCTTCTCTTGCATAGATTTTATAAGCGTATTTAATATCTTAGTCATCTTTTACAACACTCACAGACAAGAGATGGAATGGTATACTTACTCCATCACCACATACACTTAATCCATCACCACGATGATAACTGAAATTAGGAATATTCATGTTAAATCATCATCATCACGGCCCATACACGTGCAGCTGCTGGGCTCGAGCCTCCTCCACAATAGGAGGGAAATTGATCTTACTATACTTTGCTGGTCAGACCGGTTGGTGTAGGATTTTCCTTCAAGTCTTCCTTCTCTTGGATAGATGTTATATGTATACTATATCCCTTAGTGGTCTTTTACGACATCCACGGGTAAGACATGGAATGGTGAATTGTCTTCTCATTCCGTCACCACGCGGTCATGTTAAATATAAATTCGATTTTGTCTCATGTCGCTATCGCTTTCATTTAAGCTGCAAATATTCAAAGAACTAAATCATATTCTCAGCCGACCTATCTGTTGCAGCATTCGTTGACCGTAAAATCTTTTTATGATACGCCTACCCTCGATCCTTCGAATCTGATTCAGCTTTCTAAAGTAGATAAAACTCGAAGTTATTCTGTTAGAAAAGCACATTAGCTTAGTTTGTGGGAAATTCTGTAGTTACCGCTGATCGTGGGGGTTTCAAACCCCTCTGCTGATACAATCTAGAAGAGATATTGCCCATTTTTATGTAAGCGAGCTAAAAAGATTGGGAAAATGTTTTATGACTTAGCAGAATATTACACTAGTACCAGTAATAAGTAATATGCCAAAGTTCAATTTGTAAGAAATGTTTTTATTTCTTTAAAACAATTGCTAGGAATTCTTTTTTTATATTTATTTTTTTCTTTTCAGCATGTATATGTCGGCGTTGCGCCAGGAATTTGGGCGTCCATAGTAAAATACTGAATATGCAATCAATGTATTTATTAGGAGTTATAGCCGGAGAAGTGAGTGAAGTAAAACTGTGTTCTATCTTACAACGTTTTTATACCCTCCGCTTTACAATGAAACGGTCTAGTCTTAGTAACTACCACTACTTTTTATAAGAAACATATAAAACTACTATAAAATATTTATCGAAATATAGATAAATAATAATGATAAATATTCTAATGCATTTAACATAATTCCAAATAGTCAATTTTATGCAATTTACATTAATGTAATTAAAGGAAATATCATTCTCATATATTGTTCAACAGACGGCGCTGTAAGTAGAAATAAATTGCAATGTTGCGTATAAAAAAATAAATTGCGTAAAAACAACTAAATATGGTTACAAATAATTACATTAATTCTAATCGATTTTAATTTGATCATTAAATCAAATATTTCTAGAAATACATTCAAAAAGTGTTTTTTTTTTATATCATAGCATGATAAATAGCGGTGTTCTTATAACAAATAATTATTTAAATATTAGTTGCAAATATTTCAAACATGTTTATAATAATCATTTAAACTATAATAATTGACAAATATTGCCGACAGAGGGCGATTTGCGCCCATATATACGTACATGAATCTTGTCCATAATGTATAGGAAATTGTTCTATACCACGCTGGTTAGGCGAGTTCATCATGATTTCAGCTCTTATACGTCCCACTGTTGGGCTCGAGCCTCCTACACTGTAATATGGAAATTGACCTATTACACTACTCTGATTAGACGAGTTAGTATAGGATTTTGATACGAGTTTTCCTTCTCTTGTTTAGATATTATCATCATTCATCATTTCGGTTCATATACGTCCCACTGCTGGGCTCGAGCCTACTCCATAATAGGAGGGAAATTGACCTTACTATACCATACTGGTCAGACAGGTTGGTATAGGGTTTTGTTTCGAGTTTACCCTCTCTTGCATAGATGTCATATGCGTAATGTATCCCTTAGACGTCTTTTACGACACCCATGGGTATAAGAGAGGAGGGTGATGAATTGAATTCTTACTCCATCACCACACGGAAAAGGAGGAGTTAATATAGATATTTATTTAGAGTTTTCGTCGTCGTTCTGGTCGCAGCTCATATATGCCTCCCTGCTGAGTTTGAGCCTCTTTCCCAATAGGAAGGAAATGGACCTTACTATACCATGCTGGTCAGACGTGTTGGTTTTCTGAGATGTTATATGCTTATTATATCGTTGAGTCGACTTTTACGACGTCCAATGGCAAGATAGGGAATGGTGAATTGTATTCTCACTCCGTCATCACACGAAGTTTTTAATAATTATATTATCAGCAATGGGCAGGCCTCATCGCTCGACGAACCGACAACCGCTGGGGAAGAAAGGTTCTCGAGTGGCGGCCACGTATCGTACGACGCAGTGTAGGACGCCCCCCCACTAGGTGGACCAACGGCCGGTTTTTTTTTTTCTTTTTTCCCCCGCTGTGGAAATGCATTTACGCACCGTGCCCCACCGGTGACAGACGGAGGAGTGTGTGGGGCTCGCCGGCCACCATGTGACCGGAATACCCACTAAAACCACAGCGGCCCCTTCCGCGCTTTTACGGGGCGCCGGAGAGGTCGTCTGATAACATTCAATCCCTGACACCCCAAAAGGTGGACCGACGACCTAATGAAAGTTGCTGGGTGTCGTTGGATGCAGGCGGCACAGGACCGCACATTGTGGCGTAACATGAGGGAGGCCTACGTCCAGCAGTGGACGGCAATAGTCTGAAATGATGATGATGATGATTATCAGCTCAAAATCAAATACTCTTCTCGTAGGGAGACTTAAAATAACATACTTAAAAGTTAAGAGTTTGTCAAATACAGTACCTACTTTAATTATATCTTAGTTCGTATTCAATTATTTAACACAATTTTCTTACAATTCAAGAGTTAGATAAGGAAGGCCCTTCGCCTTACCGCAAATACAGACATTCATAATATTTGTTTGAAGACAAGGCCTCACTGAGGATGTTTGGATATACTCCGTCAATAGATTTTGCACGGAATTATAAATCCACAGTCTTAATAATTAAAACGTTTATAATGTTTTCCATCAGATTGTTAAATTTATTTGAAGGAATATGGCTATACCGTTTTTCTAGAGTTAGTGGTGAATTAATCTTTATAATGTGCATATAATTATTTATGAATGGTGCGAAGTATCTGATAAATAAATTTTATTCTTGAAGAGTCAAATTGTTTTTTTTCTACAAGCTATAAAAAAGGAGAATGTTATTTTTTTTTTAATGCGGTCCCAAATTAATTATTATTAATTCCTTTATGATTTTGGTTCATATACGTCCCACTACTGAGCTCGAACCTTCTCTGTAATAGGAGTGAATTTGACTTATTATACCACGCTGGTCAGACGAGTTGGTATAAGGTTTTATTTCGAGTTTTCCTTCTCTTGCATAGACGTTATATGCATATTAAATCCCTTAGTCGTCTTTTACGGCAACCACGTTTAACAAAGGGAGTGATGAATTGTATTCTTACTCCATCACCACACGGAACGCTTATTCCTTAGTAAGTAGATAACAAAATTTTTTATAATGACTTCTTGAACATCAAATAGTAGTCTAGACGTAGGATAATGGATGTAGTTAGTGTAACAACATATTATTCAAGCAAACGAGCCACGATACGGTACGTAGTTAGTCGCTTCGGCTTAGTGAGGCACAACTAATGAACTCTGTGGTCATGTGTTGCAGATTACGAGAATAATTGAACGTTACTGCTGTAATCCTTTGATTCTATATGGTAAGTTACACCATGCATTTATATCCTATCAACCTGTAAGTACTGACGTGGTATAACCATATCATAAACAGTGACGTGACGTATTTTAGACGGCTACATAAATAATTAATAAATAATATGATTACATATTTATAACCATATTATTTATTTAAAATATATTTCATTTATTATTTATTTACTTAGAATATGTAAGAAAACAACAAAATATTCATAAGAAATCAATATTTATTTGGTACAAACTAAGCAACATATATTTGGCACTCTTAGAGACGCGCTTACTATAATCTGGCCATAGTAAATTATTTGAACATATTTTTACAAATTTGTACTATTAAAATATCAGTCATTATTGTAATAATACTTAAATAAGTGAGAAATCGGAATTGAGACATCACACAGCGAAAAATTTCAGGTCCAGAACCATCAGTAGATTGGGCTTGAAGACTTATGTATAAAATAATAAATCTAAGAAAGCCCGCACCGCTTCTGCATGCTTAACTGAACCATCCACGGGTAAAATCCTGAAGGTACCAGAAGTGGTGCGGGAGTATCTTTAAAGATGAAGAAATAAAACTCGAATTTGTTCGCCCGCCGTCTGTGACACACCCACGTCATTACTTAAAGGTTAATATTATAAACGCGAAAGTTTGTATGTGAATATGTGAAGATGTTTGTTGCCCAGTCACGCAAAAACTACTGAATGGATTTTGATGAAATTTCTCAATAGTATAGCTTACATATCAGAATAATAAATAAGCTATAATTTATACCGACATACCCATGGGAAGGGGAACTATACCAGTAAAACCGCAGGGTGATGCTAGTCTACAATAAAACACTTTTGCTAATTAATGTTTATAATTGGAGTAAGAATACAATCCACTACTCACTTTCTTACCCGTGAGTGTCGTAAGACGACTAAGGAAAACTCGAAACTCTAATCAGCGTGGTTATAGTAGTTTGACGTCGTATTGTAGAGGAGGCTCGAGACCAACAGTGAGATGTTTGCGAATTGAAATGAATATATACAAAACATATAATCACTTAATTCTATTCAATAAACATGAAATGATTTATCACCTACATTATCAAGATCTCTGGGAATTGTTACAAATCAATAACATTTAACGTTGAAAGCTTTGTGTTGTCTTCACAGACTGGTATTCTTTTGATTGTTTGGTATATAATATATACACAAAGTCAAAGGAAATAAAGATTTGAGAACATATGAAATTAATTTATTTATTTACTAGCTGACTGGGCGAACTTCGGACTGCCATAATTTTTTTCGTAAATATATTTTCTAAATTTCCGAAAATGTAGTCTCTAATGGAAGAATCATTACAGCTTTGTCGGGAAGAATCCGATCGTCTTGGTCACGGCATTGTTAATGATGATTCAAAGAGAATACAAATTACTCATTATTGATTTCTGACAAAATTATAATTCCCAAATTTTCAACCATACATAACTATAGATAAAGTTACGTTTAGCTGTCATTTGCGTTTTATTATTACATATCAAACCCGTTTTTTTATACTACGTTTCATAGTGACTTGTATTCTTTTTGACATTTTATGTCAAGTCACATGGGAACGCGATCGAACGGGATAAAATAGTTAATGGCGAAGTCGCGTAAACACCATTACAAAAAGGGATAAATATATATATATATATATATAGATTAACAATTCTTATTACAGGCTTCCCTTATGCAGTAGGGTAAGTCAACATAAATCATTTATAACATTATCTGTTAATGTCAACATAATAATTACATAAATAATATTAATTTATACATTTTATATCGCATATAAATTAAAATTATATTCTAAAATTCTATAATATGCTAAAATAGGATATTATGAAATTATCAACGAGATTCATTATATAATTGTACTTTGTTATAGCATATTTCAAATAACATATAAGTAAATTATGGTACAGAAACGTGATCCCTAAATGTAGGCCTCATAACCAAGCTCAAACTTGCTCAGCGTACTATGAAGTGGGTTATGATTGGGATTTTTCGGCGAGATAAAACCTGTAATACAAAAAATCCGTAGACAAATGGGTGTAACCGACATAGTATGAAGAAATAAAACGCTGAAGTGTTAATGAGTAGGCCGCATCACTCAATGAACCGACAACCGCTGGTGAAGAAAGGTTGTCGAGTGGTGACCACGTATCGGATGACGCAGTATTGATTGACCTAACTAAGCGGAACGACGACCTGGTGAAAGTTGCTGTGCGTTCTTGGATGCAGACGGTACAGGACCGTGCTTTGTGGCGAAGCGTAAGGGAAGCATCGTTCAGCAGTGAATGACGATAGGAACTATTTTTACGGATTTTATCGAGTTCACATTTGATTTGCCAATGTTTCGAACAACTTACAGCGTTAATGGTCACGGGCGGACTTAACTGTCGTCGTTATTACAGAGATTTATGTCCTTCTCATATTAATTTTCTTTATATTAAAGTCATTATCGAGCGGCGGTTTGTTCGTTCATTACAAGTGTGTTACTTGGTAGTTTAAGTTATTTAATATAAATAATATTTTGTCATAGATTTATAGCCATGTATCAATACCAATAAATAAAATTGGAGTGTCTGTTTGTAATGTCAAAATAATAGGCTTTTTTCATGCTCACACGGTTATTTGCACGACACCTATGCCTAAAATAGCAATTAAAAAATTTTTGTCTGTCTGTCTGTTTGTTCCGGGTAATCTTCAAAACGCCTGGACCTATTTCAAAAATTCTTTCACCAATGGAAAGCTATAATATCAGGGCGTAAACTAGGCTATATTTTATCCCGGTATTCACACGGGAACGGGAACTACGCGGGTAAAACCACTATAACCTATAACCGAAGCGAAGCGAGGGCGGGTTGCTAGTCATTAAATAAAAAGTATGTGTGTGTGTACTTATATACGCAGATAAGAAGCTATTCTTGTTTGGCGTAACAAGATAAAAATCTTTATAAATATTGTATCTTTCGCGTTATCCTACGTTTGTAGGAAACACGACACCAATAATAGAAAAAAGTAGGTTTTTTTTCTGGGGTTGGTTTGCGGTCGGCGCGCTCCTCGCACCACTCCATCTGGGGCGACAGAGGGGCGTAAGCACGCACACCCGAAACTCACCCACGATGCACGTCGCCTTCGTCGTTGGGCCGACCACCGGAGCAAAAAAAAAAAGCATGCTTGCAATGAATATTCGGTTACTATTCGGTATTCGGCCTATTCGACTGCTTTTATTATATTCGGCCGAATACCGAAAACTTAAGTAATATATTTTGTTATAGCGAGATAATTGGTAAAATGAAAAAGAAATTCGTTTCATTACTTACATATCCATATTTTCATTTCTCTTATAATCATTTCATTAGTCATTGGCACATAACACAGGTATATAATCGTCTTCTGTATTAGAAAAGTTATGGCTTCTATGTATTTGAATTATTGTCGTAATTAAAATTTTGATGGGTAAGGTTTTCATTTCTTTTATAATCATTAGTACATAAAACAAGTACATACTCATCTTCTGTATTAGAAAAATTAAGAATTTTTCCATGCATTTGAATTATTTTTATAATCAAAATTTAGAAGGGGAAGAGGTTATGGTGCAAAGAGATAAAATTTTCTGCACTTTTAGTAATTAAGTATTTTACTTCTTTTTTTTCGTATACCATCCCAGCTTCAGAGAAAAGGTGGTCTGAATAAACACTACTTCCTGGCGCCGACAAATCTTTTGCTGCATTCTTTATCAAACACGGCAATTTAAATTTCTTTGCTTGCTACCACGTATACGGATTGTCATGACGTCATCATCATCATCTTGCTCTTATCTCAATTACTTGGGGTCGACGCAATATGTCATCTGTTTTGACATATTGCAAAAAGTTTCGGCAATAACTTTTATGACCGGCCGCCTGCCTGACGTCAACCCTCCTTGGGAATGTATGACGTCATCATATCAGATGATATTACTAATACTTAAGAAAATTTTAAAAGAGCGACTGCGGGCGCGCGGGCGGTGAGTAGAAAACAAACGAGTCGAAACAATCACGTCTGTACAAGTTTTGGTGCTATAATTCGGTCGAATACTTTTGCCTAATATTCGGCTATTCAGTCAGGGGTCCGTCGAATATTCGGTATTCAGTATACCTACTACCGAATTTACTATTCGCTGCAAGCCTAAAAAAGTGTTTAATACATTGAAAGTGTTATAACGCATTATCTAGTTGACATTTGTGACAGTTTGCGCACGCCTTGTAGATAATGTTTAATAGCTATCTTCAGGGTGTTCGTTTTTTTTAGGCGGTCTTTAAATTTACTTTCATCATTTCCACCAAATAAAGTATAACTCCTAAAACTATTGTAGCTATGGGAGTTACCGATTGACACTTTTCTTAAGATGCCTCCCCTAATTAAAGTATAAGTCCTTCTATCGCGGAATATACAAATTACAGAGTCGGGACTCGGCACAATCATTTGAGGATGCTATCCTAAAGTCCTGCGAGTATATCGACCCCCCCAACACTTGACTCTAAAAGTACTTAGACAGTTTACTATGCTAATGCTTCAAACCATAGGCGTTACTCTACGGATTGTCTACCAGATTTTATGTCGCAGAAGAATCCCTTGAGAGATATTATCTGCCAAGCACGCTTTACGACCTAGAATTATATAGCATAACCTATCTAACTAGAGATCAAAATATTAATTATAATTAAACAAAGCCTTAATGCGGCAGTAAAATTTACTTAATTAACGCTAACTACTAAACTTTACACCATTCGAAATTTTCTCATTCAATTTCCTAGCTAATAACTTAAAAAACTCCTATAAATTATATCATAAAAACCAACTAAAATAGACCGAAAATGAGTTTTAAGGCTCGTTTATACCGTAAACTGAGAAGAAACATTTCATTTGCGTCGTTTTTATTGAGCGAGTAATTAAAAACTTGAAATTCTATAGCTTATTTGTAACCGTTATAATTTTCTAAATATGTAACTAAATTGGCAAAACAGAAATGTATTTTAATAAGTTTATATTTACGCGAGTATAAAATACTAGCGATCCACCTCAGCTTCGTACAGGTCCAATACTGGTACTAAGTATATTTATAGAATATCTCTATATCCAAGGTTCATAGCTTTTTTGTCATCAGACAATACAAATATGTTTTCTTTAGAGGTTTACTCTTGAAAGAGCATTATGCATGTGAGCATATGATGCATGTATTATACACATAAACCTTTCTCTTGAATTACTCTATCTATTAAAAAAGCGCTATTAAATCCGTTGCGTAGTTTTAAAGACCTAAGCATACATATGGACAGACAGCGGGAAGCGACTTTCTTTTATAATATGTAGTGATAAAATGATAAAAAAAATATTGTGAATAGTAATTTACGAAAGGTTACGACCACAAGAATATGATCAAAATATTTTAGCTATTGTCGCGTTTAGGTGTAGCGGGTAATCAATTTATTTTCTGTGTAATGACGAATTACCATCGCACCGAAAATAAAAATTCACCATCCCATTTTTTGGCTATCATAAAAGTCGACTAAGATATATTATTAAAATAATTTATGCAAGAGAAAGTAAACTCAAAATAAAATCCTATACCAATCCTGCCAACGTAGGTTAATTTCCTTTCCATTGTGGAGAGAAATCGAGCCCAGCAGTCGTAAGTCCCTTACGACGAAGAGCTGAGATGATAAAGATATCGGTAAGAATTTATTCACTAGGTTCTTAGAGCATTCAGAGTATGATTTTTTTTTAATTGAATATTAGTTTCAGAAGGCATATTTTATGCGGATTATTGATGAGTTCAGAAGACTCACAATCTATACCAATAAATAAAATTGAATGTCTGTTTGTAATGTCAAAATAATAGGCTTTTTTCATGCTCACACGGTTATTTGCACTATACATATGCCTAAAATACACTTTATATTTTTTGTTTGTCTGTCTGTCTATCTGTGTGTCTGTTTGTTCCGGGTAATCTTCAAAACGGCTGGACCGATTTCAAAAATTCTTTCACCAATAGAAAGCCATAATATCAGGAAGTAAACCAGGCTATATTTTATCCCGATATTCCCACGGGAACGGAAACAACGGGCGACAAAAATTGAAACGAAGCGAGGGCGGGTTGCTAGTCAGAAATATTTAGCAAAACTAGTCTCCAGCCACGGGCACATCATCAAACGTGTGGACTGCGGGCAGTATTATTGAGGGATATTATAAGTATAAATCATCATCATCATCTCAGCTCCTATAAGTTTCACTGCTGGGCTCGAGCCTCCTACAGAATAGGAAGAAAATAGACTCACGCTGGTCACAAGTGTAAGTTTATTTTATCACGAGTTTTCTTCCTCTTGCATAGACTCTATATGCATTGCATTTCTAATTTCTTAGCCATCTTTTACAACATTCACTAGCTAGACAGTGTTGTTGAATTATGTTCCTACTTCGCCGTTAGCCGAAATTTATTTAGGAGTGATAGGATCACACTGTCGACAGTTATCTGTCTACAGCCGCGGGCCGGTCCGTCCGGGGTAGTACCACACTCTAGCAGAAAATCGACGTCTGAATAGTAGCAATTTGTTACTGCGCTTCGTTCGGTGAGCGAGAGAGCCGGAAGCCTCACTTTTTGAGTGTGTTTGTGTGTGGAGGGTTTTGGTGGTGCCCTTGGTATCACCGAGCCTCAATGCACTCATTCACACTCCCTTCACTTTTTTCACGGTAGGCAGCGGCCTTATTAAGGTCCATGAGCGCCAGCAACACTTACTATACTCGTTCCAACCATTTATTTTACTTTTGGCAGGTCGAATTCTGATCAATTAGTGTTGTACCAATGTATTACGGATACTATGTTTTGTAATAATCGATTTTAGTCAGGAAGAACTTTTAATCGATTTAACACGGATATTTTATTTTTACTTAAATACATATTTCATATTATTTAAAAACTTCACTTCTGTAAATATATTTGTTATTTGGGCACATTAATTTTTGCATACCCACTAATTCAGTTCTCCCAAAATATTTTACTTTGTACTTTGCAAAATAAAAAATAACTACTTTATGAAGCATTTTTCTATTGTGCATGTGTGACGCCTGAAAACTGGGCGAGTGTCGTCAACAAGACAAAAAATATAATATTCTCTGATTGGGATCGGGAAATTGAATTTGACAACATACCTACACAAGAGTTAATAATAAACACTGCAGATGATTCAAGCGACGATTCGAGTTCGTATGAAGAATCCGACGATTCGTTATAATAAAATAATATTAAAATATTTTGGTTGTTTTATTTCATGTTATAGGTATGATGAGAAGATTTTTATATCTCCCTGATACAATTTTAACGTGTTGTCTATTACAACAATTCAAAACTCAGTTGTCAGCTGACTTAACAGCAAATAAGTGTAATCGATTATTTGCGATTCATTAGTTTGCAGTTTGTAGAATACTTTTGATCCTGTCACTAGATGCGATAGAACGTAACTTTTTTTATAACGGAAATGAATTATCACTTAAATTTTATGAATAGAGCTATTTACGGCATATTAATGTATTTAGTGGGTAATAATTAAGATATATAAATATTATTGGGCAGTTTATATATTTCTCTGTTCACTCGTTTCAAAGTTAATAATTGCGTATAATGAAACAGTTACGTCCTAAAGCATGTGTCAAAAGTAAAATAAATGGTTGGAACGAGTATAACAGTACACCTGTACTGTTTGCTCGTTTGCCACCGTTTGCAATAAAATAAAATAAAAATTATAAATACTTAAATTGTATCGACGATATATATATATTTTGGGTTGGGTAGCCCAACCGGTCAGCGCACCCGCCGTCTGGGGTGACAGAGGGGCGGCACACGGCCCCGTAACACACCCTATAGCACGTCGCCTCCGTCGTTGGGCCGACCACTGGTGCAGAGTTCCTTGACTTCAGTGGCCGACCCGACGGAATAAACCTTGATGAGTACCCTCCCCATCGATCTTCCCCCAGGACGCCGATCGCCGTCGTGAGAATCGACGATATATAGGTAAGTGTTGATAGCGCCTACTAATAATATAAGTATAAACATGATAATAAATTTAATTAAGAATTAAAAAGGCACTAAGCCATTTCAATCTGATTTTGACTGCAATATCCTAATCATCATTTCGGCTCATATACTTCCCACTGTTGGGCTCATCCGCAATTGGAGGGCTATTGATATACTATACCACGCTGGTCAGACGGTTTGGTACAGGGTTTTATTTCAAGCTTTCCTTCTCTTGCATAGACGTTATATGCATATTACATCCCTTAGTCGTCTTTTACGACATCCACGGGTAAGAAAGGGGTTTTTTTTTTGGGGTGGGTTGCGGTCGGCGCTCCTCGCACCACTCCGTCCGGGGCGACAGAGGGGCGTAAGCACGCAACACCCGCAACCCACCCGAACACCACATCGCCTTCATCGTTGGGCCGACCACCAGAGCAGGGTTACTTGTCAACAGTGGTCGGCCCGACGGAATACACCCTGCTTGGGTTACCTTCCCATCGACCGACGTAGAAAGGGGGTGGTAAATTGTATTCTTAAACTTTCACCACACGGACAGGATATCCTAATATTGTTCTTTTTTATTGCCATGCTATTGTGTAGTTAAATCGGTTAGCTTTCCGTGTGTTTTCGGAGTAAGAATACTTTTCCCTACTCCCTTTTTTGTCTGCGAGTGTCCTAAAGGACGACAAAGGTAAATGCAGATAGTATATATGCAAGACAAGGAAATATTGAAATAGAACCTTATAACAGTTCGTCTGAAGTATAGTATTTTCTCTTCTATAGTGAAGGAGGCTCTAGCCCAGTATTAGAAAGTATATGAACTAATAATTATCTGTTAATACCCGCTTCAATCTGTGTGGTGACGGAGTAAGAATACAATTCACATCTCCTTACATTGTCCATGAGTGTCGTAAAAGACGACTAAGGGATATCTTGTGCATATAACAATTATGCAAGAGAAGAAAAACTAAATAAAACCAATTCCAAATTAGTCCGTCACCCGCTGAGAGGCCAATTGCCAAGGAAAGGCCGAGGTCCTCCCCGAGGGAGGGATGTCAGTCGTTTTTTAAAGCAAATAGTTCGAAGTAATTCTCTCCCATGTTCGATACTGTATACAAAACTGTTGAATATTTCATTTCACAACTAATGCAGTATGTTCGTATCCATTGTTTTCAGTTTTACACACGAGAATTACCATCACTGTCCTGCTTCTATCTCAACTACTTAAGGTCCTGAGGTTGTTTCTATGTGGTAAAGAGTAAAGATACAATTCAACACTCCCTAAGATAGGGAGTGTGGCCCATGGATATCGTAAAAGACGACTATGGGATATAATATGCTCATAACATCTGTACAAGAGAAGAAAAACTCGAAATGAAACCCTATACCAACACGTTTGACTAGCATGGTATAGTAGGTCAAATTCCTTCTTATTGTGGAGGAAGCCCGAGCCCAACAGTGGGACGTGTATGGGCTGAGATGATGATGATGACTTGAGGTCGGCTCAATAAATACTCTTCTTTCATAGAACATATTGTAAAAGTTTTAGCAATAAGTTTTACAAATTGATCTACTTACTCTTTTGGTATCTCTATACCAAGACGTCTGACGTCTGAACTCAGCATAAAACTCTTTTTATGCTGAGTTTTCCTTTTCTGGCATAGATGTTACCTACATATTATAATACTTTAGTCGTTTTTTACGAAACCCACAGGCAAGAAAGGGAATGGTGAAATATATTTTTAATTCCGTCACCACACAGAAAAAAGGGGGGATGTAATATGCAGATAACATATGGAGCATTTCACGTCAAGCGGACAATAAAAAAAAAGTGAGGTCGTGAATTTTGTTTATACTCTGGTCAGTTATACTTCTAGTAGACGTGGATGTGTACACATTTTTTTTTTCGTATGTAACTTTATTGCTGAGTTATGATCTTTTGAAAATTTACTACGAAAGAAATCATGAATTTTTGGAAGCTTATTACCAATTATTATATGTATCAATTAATTTGTAAACAAAACTAAAGAGTATTGTTTCTTATAGTTAAAAAGTTGAAGTTTTTAATTTTTTTGTCGAATTCTAAATTTGAAGTTTTTTACGTATAGTAAACCGCAAGTGAAAATTTCTAATCGATATTTCAGTAACTTCGACATTTTTTATTTTAAATATTTTGACGTGACAACGTCTTATAAATTGGTTTGCCGGGTGACACTTCAAGAAACTGCGTTACGCTCCGCTCACGTTATGCGCTCACAATGAGAGCGAGTGAGAGGCACGCGTCCCTTCCACTCGGGCATGGTTAGCCCGCCTAAGAGCGAGAGAGACAGACATAAAAATTGTATATTTGTATATAAATACGTATGTATGTGTAAAGGTAAAAATAAAATTTTGTTAATATGAAATTCAGTGCGAGATTCTTTGTATAAATTAATGTTTTAAATATAATTCTTTGTATAAATAAATGTTTTAAATTGTTACTATTATTTCATCCTTCTTCCTACTATACGAATGAATATTCACATTAAAATTATTTTACCACTCAAAGTCGTTGTCACGTAAAACTTTCGCCCGTATACCGACTTTACAGGCAACCAATATTTTTTACCTTGGATTAAACCTATACATGTATTAATTATTGAACAAAAAAATTAAAACGTGATCCCTTATAGTTTAGGAGTCAGTGTATATAGAGAACATACACATAGCTATGAGCACTTTTTAAGGAATCTGGTTTATGTGCTAACATGCTAAAATACTACGCTATTAATATTTTATTCCTTCATTCTAACATTGAAAAATATAAATTAAACGTTTTTTTTTTAATATAATAATAGGTTTTTACCTATGTAATTGCCGTTCTGCAGTACTGGCCATGTGACGTATATGAACTAAGATAATGATTATGATGATGAAGGCTCTGTAAGGAGTTGGTACCTACAATATCTATATATTGATACGCCACACATAGATTATATTTGCACCAATATAGCTTACTGCAGCCAATACTCCAATGTGTGGATCAATCTTTGACACAATGTGAACATTACGTCCAATCATCCTCCTGTGTCCAACACCGACCCGCAACGAGTCGGTTTTTGAAACAAGTTCAAAGGCGAGGGGAATGAAAGGAGAGTGCCCTCTGTCATTCATCGCATGCTGGTGCTACTATTCGTACGTGTTTCTTGATTGTGTACCTATACCTAATTATTTTCTAAATAACAACGCCCTCGACTGAATGATTGAAGGAACATGTCATGGAGTTTATTGAATTATACTAAGGAGAACCAAAATAGAAATGTACCAAAAATAGAAAAGTTTTAGCAGATCCATGGGAAAGAATACGCATCTAAGCTGCTCAGCTCAACTGAACAACAAACTTTGAGTCCACGCTTGTCCATTTCCAGTGTTTGGTGCAAAGATAGTATTAAAGCCAATGTATGATGCAGTAGTTTGGTACAATATTGGCCACTCCAAATTAGAGCCAAGCTTGGACGCAAAGTTGAATCCAATGTGTGGCCACGGCATGAAGCAAAAGCTTTGTACCCCTTTTTACGAGAATCGTGCAGATGGAAAAATATAAAATTTGGCACAGTTGAAGAATATTTTGAGAAGAAGTGCATAAAACTAAAATTTGATATAATAATGGATTAGAAATACATTAAATTCATTAAAAAAGGCGTTACACTACCGTGCAATCGATACACATACACACACGCACATTTATACACTTTTGCTGACAGTTAAAATCTCTGAACGAACTGAATGTCAAACAATCTGGGGGCATGGTAGTGCCCCCGCCAAGTCGAGCAAAAAAAAAAAAAGTCGGGCAAAACGCAACACTGCCGTAATATACTTTTCTCGAAGCCATTCAGGCCATTTTCGACCCCCTATACCTTCGTTATTAATAACACTAGAAAGCTGAATTTTTAGTAACCTAGCAGGCATTGTATACATATTGTGTATTTCAAATTTCATTAAATTTCAAACAATAGTTTAAGAATTATAACTAGTCAAAATATCGTAATTTTGGCACTCACTGACTGACTGATCGATCATCAATATTAAAGAGGCACTTCTAGCAGACATAGAAGCTTCAAATTTAGAATACAATTAGTGTTTAGTGTATAAATGAAGGAAAAATTATGAAACATTGTAATTTATGTCCAGTTTCCGAGATACACTAACTGCATAAATATTTTTGTAAACTCATATAAATACATAGGATTACAAAGTTACATTTGCAGTTATTGAAATGTAACTTTGTAAAAAATAAGAATACATTTGTCGCCATCATTGCTTCTCTATGGGAATCGTAACAACCGGCTAAAGACTGCGCAGATGACGTAGTGGTTAAGATACCAACGTACCGTGCTAGTGTCGCGGGTTCGAATCCCATGCAAGACGTACGATCCACAAATTGTTGTTCTGAGTCTGAATGTAATTTGTGTTAGTTAATTATATGTTCTTTCCATATGATGAAGAAGTAAGAATACAATTCACCACTCTCTATCTTGCCCGTGGATATCGTATAAGACGACTATGGGATATAATATGCACATACCATCTGTGCAAGAGAAGGAAAACTCGAAATGAAACCCTATATCAACATGTCTGACCAGCACGATATAGTCAAATTCCCTCCCATTGTGGAGGAGGCCCGAGCCCAACAGTGGGACATATGAGGGCTGCGATGATGATGCGATGTTGAATTATATGTTTGTAAAGTCCCCCACAATATAAAGATTATTATTCCCTTAGTGCAAGGCATTGTCATTTAAAAAAAAGATTCAACAGGAAGGAGAGTGGGCAGCAGCTCTCGCCGCGGAAATGTATGATATTTCACTGCGAAACCAACCCGCCTATCAAACGTGGCGGCTATATTATTATTCCTCATATGGCGAAGAAAAATGAGCTCTAGTCATGGCAACTCTTGAGCGTCGTTGGATGCAGGTGCTACAGTACCCCACTTTATGGTGAAACACGAGGGAGGTCTATGTTCTATAGTGGACGGCGATAGGCTGAATGATGATTGGCATAATAGGTGTAAACAGATACCTAGATATAATTATATTCAAACATAATCTATAAAATGGTCAATCAACTTAATTAAAAAGCAAGAGTGGGACATGTCTTATGAAATTGTACCAAAATCTCCCAAAGTATTAAGCAAACTAAATTGCCTCAAATTTATCTGAAAGAAAGAATGCCATCATTACGCTCGATTGCCATCAAAGCCGAGAGGAGACTAGTGGAGATGTGTTTCAAAAAACCAATCAAATTTCTCTATTTCCACATCTCTCCGCTTAGTTTAGGTAGAAGTGACTCAAACGGAAAGGAGAGATGTCTCATTTTTCAGAAAGTGGGCTCTAAGAAAATCCGTTGTTGATATTCAAGAAGTAGAAGGTACCGGAAAGGAAAATAAGTGAGTCTATCTACAAAAAGAAATGAGATACCATCAAAATCAAAACCTTTAAAAAAAAGGCCAAGCCTCGCAACTGAGTTCTTCTACCATAAAAAGTTGTGAGATCTATGTTATACTAAGTCGGTTAACTCATTCAGTCCCTCCTTAAGGGACTTTTCTTCTTAAGTTATTACGTAAATAGCTAACCTAACAACTTTTCATAGTGACTATATCAATATTAAATATCTTTTATGTATTAAATAAATAGATTGACTTGGCAATGAAATTTTTTGTGTGTGCTCAAGGGGATTCGAGAATGGTTTAGATTCACAATCTGACCCGGTAGATGCCGCTGCTGTCGATTTCAAGGAGAATTTCTTTTATTTTATTTGAACAAAATAACATCTGTTAGGTCAGCTAGTAGATAATATAAAAACTCGTAGCATAATGGAAACCAACAAGATACGCTATCGATCGACAATGCATTTGTATCAAGCATCTGCCGCCATTTATATGTGTATAGTAATTGCATTGAGATTGGATGGGATTGCATCTGGCTTTTTAGTATTTCATACGCAGATTGTGAAAAACGAACAAAAATTAAATTACTTCCGTTATGTGGGAATTTTTATGAAATATAGTCCTTTAGTTTATGTTTATGCTGTGTGGTAGCGGCATCGAATACTACCAACCCTTGCTTTGCTCGTGGGTGTCGTAAAAGACGACTAAGAGCCCTAGATTGACCCGGACCAACTCCATCTGGTACCATTTGGGTCAACGATTACATTCCCAAGGAGGGTTGACGTCAGGCAGGCGGCCGGTCATAAAAGTCATTGCCGAAACTTTTTGCAATATGTCAAAACAGATGACATATTGCGTCGACCCCAAGGAATTGGGATAAGAGCAAGATGATGATGATAGTGCTTTAGTTTATAGTTTTTTATAGAACTTGCCGTGTGGTGACGGAGTAAGAATATAATTCACTACTCCCTATCTTACGCGAGGATGTCGTAAAAGACGACTAAGTGGAATTGTAAGCATATAACATCTGTTGCAAGAGAAAGAAAACTCGAAACATAACCCTATTCCAATACGTCCGACTAGCGTGAAATAGTAGGTCAATTCCCCTACCGTGGGCTCGAGCCTCGAGCCCAACAGTGGGACATATGTGGGCACCGTTCGACACCCACGGGCAACAGAGGGGGTGGTGAATTGTATTCTTATTTCATCAACATATGGAGAAATATTTTATTTCAAAAATATATTTCCTGAAATCTAAAAATACAATCATTCGAATTCTAATCGCCATCACAAAACTATGAATATTCAAGCAGGCGTCAATGCATAAACCATCGTCGCCAATAACTCAATCAATTCAACAACTCGACGTCTGAGTACACAACCCCGGGGGACAGCTATAGAGATTATTAGTTTAAAACCATTTGCTTATAGCCACTGTGATATTTAAGGTTTTATTGACATCAAAGAGCCAGGAGCCGAGTTCAGGGGTTGAATTCAGTAATGGATTAGAATGAAACTGAACATTACTACTTTGAAATTATCTTAATTTATAATTTGGGACTGTTTTTTGAAGTGAAGACTTTTTATAATAATGATATCCATCTATTTCGGACTATGTCCATATAAAAGCTTAACTATGTCTAGTACTAATTAAAAAACTGAGTTTAAAATAAATAAATCAAAAAGTTAAGTTATTTTTCATTGCTAAACTAGATTGCTACATGTCATTCTCAAATATAAATAAGAATTGTAATCAAAATAAAATTGCATGAAATTAAATATTGCACGTAAATCCTCTGGGAATTTTGGCAGAATATAAAAATGCACGTAGCATTTTTATATTCTGCCAAAATTCCCAGAGGAACCATGGATTGGTTCTCAGCACCTAATCCATGGTAACGACTAAGACTAAAAGACGAAGACTGAAGACGTAAAGAATATATAGTATTATTACCCAACACTGGCACCAATAGCTAATAATTGTTGCTTATTGCCATTACTCAAGAAGAAGAAGAAGAAGAAATTAAAAATAAATAGGTTAGATTATTTTAGATATGTCCAGATTTAATTATAAATATCAGATTGACCGAGCTTCGCTCGGAGTATTTTTGTGGCATTTATTTAGATATATATTAATAAAAAATAAAAAAATAAATAATGAAAATTATATAAAAAATTACAAAAAGAGAATAATAATAACACCGAGATTCGATCCGACGCCGTTTGTCGCCGATGTCAAAAATAAAATGAAACCGACTACTTCGCCACTGAGCTATCGTAACTCATGACATTGATGGCAAAATTATAATTCATATTCTTTTAAATCTTAATGTCATTATATTGTCTGCCAAAAACACTGACAAAACAACATTTTCTATACATAAAACCTAGCTAGATCGATTTTTTGGGCCCGAATCCTCTAGTATGCCAAGTTTCAACAAAATCGTTGGAGCCGTTTCCGAGATCCTGAAAATATATATATTTACAAGAATTGCTCGTTTAAAGATATAAGATTATAATTGACATGTAGGTATATTTTTTGTATATTTTTAGACAGGTTTGGATGGGGAGTAAATTCTTGTAAGTCTTCATCGACATGGTCACGTGACGTGTTAATACTAACATTGTATTTGTAGCTATGTCATCACTATATATCCATAGAGGTCTATGGATAGATGCCAAAATCAGATAAATATCTATATTTTGTAGTCAAACAATTCATTTAATTGCATAAAAATAATAAAAAGCGTGTGTGTACTTATGTACACACAAATTATGTAAAAAATTACACTTCTTTGATGTAACAAGATAAATTTTTTTCTGAAAATTCTAATTTTAATTTTATTCAAATTGATTCTGATATATAGGTCAAGATATAGGTCAAAAAGTAAGCAGAATACTACGGTAAATGATACACGCTGCTCATGGACCCTAGCAATACTTGGGCCATATCTAGGCAACGGGCTATCGTGAAGAACATGCTTTCGTTTCATGATCACACGTCTAACAGCTGGGCCCGAGCCTCCTCCACAGTAGAAATTGTTGCGCCTCATGCCGCCCTAGCCGAGGCCGCGGGTGACGTGACCAGGGATTAGTCTGTCACCCGCCGAGAGGCCGACCGCGTGAGGAAAGATCGACGTCCTCCCCGAGGGGGGACATCGGTCGATAGGATGGTACCCCAAATAGGAGTTATTCCGTTGGGCCGACCACTGGTGACAAGTAACCCTGCTCCAGTGGTCGGCCCAACGACGAAGGCGACGTGCATCGTGGGTGGGTTGTGGTTGTGCTGCTTACGTCCGGGGCAACAGAGGGGCTATGTCGCCCCGGACAGAGTGGTGCGAGGAGCACACCGACCATACCACCCCCAACAAAAAAAAATACAGTAGAAATTGTACCTACTATAGGTACCACGCTGGTGGCCAACCCACCAGCGTAGTACAGGGTAGTACAGGGTTTTATTTCGAGTTTTCCTTCTCTTATATAGATATTGAGACATATTATAATCCCTTAGTCGTCTTATACGAGACTCACAGATAAAGAAGGTGGTGAATTGTATTCTTACTCTGTCATCACACGAATTTTGTTTATCAGTACAGATTAAGAGTTTTATTTTTTTTTTAAGTCTTCAACTATACGTTTCTAGCGATCATTTCTCCCACGTACGTGCAAGCTCTGGAATGTATTACCTGCTACTGTGTTTTCCGAGCGCTATGACATGTTCTTCTTTTTTATTTTTATTTACGAGGTTTAAGAAGAATATTGTTTTCACGGTGGGCAACGGCCTGGTTGCGCCCCTGGTGTTTCAAAGATCCATGTGCGGCAGTATCACTTACCATCACCTGATGCCCTAGCCACACATCACCCTAGCATACCTGTACTGCTTGCTCGTTTGCCACCGTCAGAAATAAAAAAAAATACGTCTTTTGGCCCGTTATACAAAAAATATCTGGTTGACCGAGCTTTGCTCGGTATATTTTTGTTGTATTTTTGCCGAACTTATTTAGATATATATAAATAAAATAGAAAAATAAAATAATGAAAAAAAATATCAAAAATTACAAAAAGAGAATAATAATAACACCTAGATTCGATCCCACACTGTTTGAATGCCAAAACAAAACAAAAAGAAAACTGGACAACTTCCCAACTGAGCTATTATAACTCTTGACGTTGACGGCGAAATTTGAATTCATATTCTTTTAAAATTTAATGTCATTGTATGGTTTTGCTAAAATACCGACAAGACAACATTTTCTATAAATGAAACCTAGCTAGATCGTTTTTTTATGCCAAGTTTCATTAAAATCGTTGGTGCCGTTGCCGAGATCCTGAAAATATATATATACTAGCTGACCCAACAGATGTTGTTCTGTTAAAATAAAGCGCCACCTACCGGGTCCAATTGTGAATCTAAACCATTCTCGAATCCCCTTGAGCACACATAAATTACATACTCAATCCAGTCAACAGATATCGCCATCTGTTAAAATCGTTTCGAGTTAACAGATAATTGTGAATGTCAAATAATAGACAAATAATTTGAAATAAAATTATATTGCGACTATAAATTAAGATGTAAGCTATCCTATCTTTCAAGTTGGATCAAACTGCACACGGTGTGCAAATTTGATTAAAATCGGTTAAGTTGTTTAGGGCTTCCATCGCGGACAAACAACATGACACGTAATTTATATATATTAAGATATCTATACCAATAAATAAAATTGGAGTGTCTGTTTGTAATGTCAAAATAATAGGCTTTTTTCATGTTCATACGGTTATTTGCGCTATACATATGCCTAAAAATCACTTTATATTTTTTTTTGTCTGTCTGTTTGTTCTGGGTAATCTTCAAAACGGCTGGACCGATTTAAAAAATTCTTTCACCAATGGAAAGCTATAATATCAGGGAGTAAACTAGGCTATATTTTATCCCGGTATTCCAACGGGAACGGGAACTACGGGGATAAGGCGACAGAAACCGAAGCGAAGCGAGGGCGGATTGCTAGTATATATAAAGGGTATATCAACAAGAACTTTGATTTCTAAAACAAAATAGAACAAGAAATTTAGATGAAGATGATTCAAATTTTTATGGTATTACGAAGAGAAAAGTTCGGCAATTATGAATGAAAAATGATATCTGGCAAATGTCCACCACGACCACACTGAGAGATGTCGATTCTTTCATCAAAGTTTTTAATCACTTTTTGGCAAAATGGCGGGTCTATTTCGTTAATCACATCACGAATTTTGAGTTTTAAGGCTGCAATCGATTCGATTGGCTCCGTATAGCTCTTATGTGGCCAGCCAGATTGTGTGATTTAACACCACTGGAATTTTTTTTGTGGGGCTATGTTAAGGAAGTAATACAATAAAATTTGAATCATCTTCATCTAAATTTTTTGTTTCATTTTGTTTTAGAAAATAAAGTTATTGTTGAAAAACCCTTTATATATATATAGGTATATATACATATACAAGAATTGCTCGTTTAAAGATATAACATGTTGAGAGTACATTTTTATGAAGCGCGCGCATGTCGTCACGAAAAACCGATACCCTGAAGTTAGCTAGACAACGTTTTTCATGATACGCACGCAAACCGTTATAAATGTCGACTAGATAATGCGTTGTAATAAAACTTTTAATGTATTAAATACATTATTTCTATTATTAGTATCGTTTTTTTCTACAAACATAGGATAGCACGAAGGATAAACTTTTAGATATATTTCTTGTTATGTCAAAGAAGTAAAACTTCTTACGTTCGTACATAAGTACACACACACATTTTTTTATAATTCTACTAAATGAACAATCCTTTATTCGTTTTAACTCGAATTGCAAAACAAAACAAAAACTTGAAGATTACTAAGCCTTATTATATACTACATCTGTTCAAATAATGATCGTTTTCATAAACCGAAATACAAACCATAGACAAACTTCTTATTGTTTTGAAAGCAAACAATTCTCGCTAAACGGAAAACAATGAGAACGGAAATAAGAGGCTGAACTACCATTAATTAGCGAAACAAACTCCAATGTTTAAGCCTACTATTGTTTTTTTTATATATAAAACTAATTACAATTAACAGTTGAAGACAATTTGGTCGGTAAATACTGAAAGAAATTATCCGTTCATTTATAGAGCAGCTTGTATCAAGTGTTATACATAGACCTCCCTAAGCGCCTTCCGAGTAGGGATGATCGATGATCATCGATGTTGAAAGGGAAAACATCGATGTTGCTATAGGCAAAACATCGTAACATCGATGTTAACTGTATTTAACATCGATGTTGAAAGGAAAACATCGATGTTGAAAGGAAAACATCGAAGTTGAAAGGAAAACACATCGATGTTACTAGGAGCAGAACGAAATTTTACTATCGATGTCAAGAATATTCGACAGATGTCTTAAAAAAAAAAAAGGTCATCAAAATTCGCCACGAGAAATATCGTAACATCGATGTTCGATACTTTTGTAACATCGATGTTAGGTGTTCGATAAACATCGAACATCGATGTTGGGCTTTCGATGTTTTTCTAACATCGATCATCCCTACTTCCGAGGGAAGACTGACGGAAGATTAGTCCACCACTCGCAGAGAGGGTGACGTCCCGTAAATACTGTTTTGCTCCCGGGGCATCAAAGAGGATGGTAACCGAAAGTGTAATCCACCGGAACGGTTACGGGTTTTGTGTGTGATGGCCTAACGGCGGTGAGGAAAGTATACGGTAGGTTACGGGACCGCACGGCGTTAATCTATCCCACATTGTGTGGGATGTGTCCAGACCATAGCAGGGGCTGGGGATCGCAATCCGTATTGTAAGAAGTAATAGTTATAAAAAATATAAAAATATTAGCAGACTCGGCCACGCGTTGCTGCGGCTAATGTTTTTGTTATATTACATTTTATTAAACTATTTAAGTGGAACTGTAGGAGAACATCTGTCATGGAGGTCGTCATATTTTTTTACAAATGACATCTATGTAAAAAAGCAAGTTAAAATCGTATATGACAAGTTTGTAGGTTTGACATAACAGCGCTATCTATTAAATAATTACTCAATCCAGTCAACAGATACCGCCATCTGTTAAAATCGTTTGGAGTTAACAGATAATTGTGAATGTCAAATAATAGACAAATAATTTGCAATAAAATAATATTGTGACTATAAATTATGATGTAAGCTATACTATCTTTCAAGTTGGATCAAACTGCACACGGTGTGCAAATTTAATTAAAATCGGTTAAGTAGTTTAGCAGTCCATCGCGGACAAACAACGTGACACGTAATTCGTAATTACATCTTAATTTGTAGTCGCAATATTATTTTATTGCAAATTATTTGTATTACCTATTTATACCTATTATTTGACGTTCACAATTATCTGTTAACTCCAAACGATTTTAATAGATGGCTGCTATGTAAAACCTACAAACGTCATATACGATTTTAATTTGTTTTTTTTTTACATAGCTGCCATTTGTAAAAAATATGACGAACTCCATGACAAATGTTCTCCTACAGTTCCACTTAAATAGTTTAATAAAATGTAATATAACAAAAACGTTAGCCATAGCAACGCGTGGCCGGGTCTGCTAGTAATATCTGTCAAGTCTGTTAAAATCTGTCAAGCCAATTTGGAAGAAAATTAATAAACAAGTTTATATATACTTAGGGACCATAGCTGAATAGGTGTTCTTTAATAAAATATTATATAGTTTTAATATAAGAGGTGGCGATTCTCACTCAGACATTACGCTGGCTGACCGCACGTTTTCAATGATGGAGTTAGCCACAGCTTGGAATTATTAGGTACTGGCTCGGAGTGCAACCGCCGGCCACTTGTCATCTAAGTTGTTTATTGCTACACTGTGAATTAGAAATTATATTATTATATATTGTTGGTTGGGTTTAATATATTTACTTCTAGGTTTAAGTTATTATTAATATATAAATACCCGTGTGGGCCACCACAGATACCAGCGTGGTCTATAAATACTATTAACTCATTGCTCGGTGGGTATCGCAAAAGACCATAGCTAATTCACTATAAAATTAAATCGACCTGGGACTCGTTTGTCATGGCGCCTCAGTTCAAAGCAGTAACTCGCCGAATTTCTGAGAGTATTGGGATTCTCGGCGTCGAAATATCGAGCGAAGTCCAGTTTGGGAGTTATTTGGAGGACAAAGCCAAATTAGCAAACAAAAAGTTGGGCGTCCTGAACAGATCCAGGTGGTACTTCACACCGAGACAGCGTCTTGTGCTATACAAAGCACAAGTTCGTCCTCATGTCGAGTACTGCTCACATCTCTGCACAGCTGTGCCCAAATATCAGCTAGATCCACTTGACTCCCTGCAAAGGCGTGCTGTTTAAATCGTCGTGAATCCCAATCATACGGACAGATTGGAGTCGCTGGAGCGGCGGAGAGACTTTGGGTCACCCTTTGTTCTCTACCGACTCTTTCACGGGGAGTGCTCCGAGGAACTGTTTGCTGTGCGTACCACTCGACATCATAGCAGGTTCATCCATTTCACCTGGAAACGTTATGGTCTTCAACTATACGTTTCCAGCGATCATTTCTCCCACGTACGTGCAAGCTCTGGAATGAACTACCTGCTGCTATGGTTCTCGAGCGCAATGAGATATCCTTCTTTAAACGAGGTTTTAGAAGAGTATTTTCTTCACGGTAGGTAACGGCCTGGCTCTGTCCCTGGCGTTGCAAAAGTCCATGTGCGGCAGCGTCACTTACCATCAGGCGTGCTGCTTGCTCGTTTGCTACCGTTGGCAATATAAAAAATAAAAACCTAGGCCAAGTAGATTTAATGTCATCTGATAAAAAATTACATATACAAGGAGGGATGACGCGAGGTAGGCGGCTAGTCATACAACTATTATTATTTTTAAAAGCAAAAGCAAGATCAAGAGCAACAGTGAGAGCATAAACTAGAGCATGAGCAAGAGCTAGAACACGAGCAATAGCTGGAGCACAAACAAAATCACTGGTAATAGCACTAGAAAGAGCATAAAGAAGTGCACGAGCAATAGCACGAGTATGAGCACGAGCAAAAGCACAACCAAGAGCTGGAGCACAAACAAAATCACTGGTAATAGCACTAGAAAGAGCATAAAGAAGTGCACGAGCAATAGCACGAGTATGAGCACGAGCAAAAGCACAACCAAGAGCTGGAGCACAAACAAAATCACTGGCAATAGCACTAGAAAGAGCATAAAGAAGAGCACGAGCAATAGCACGAGCACGAGCAAGAGCTGGAGCACAAACAAAATTACTGGTAATAGCACTAGAAAGAGCATAAAGAAGAGCACGAGCAATAGCACGAGCACGAGCATGAGCGTCAGCATGAGTAAGAGCAAGAGTACTTGCAATAGCACGAACAAGAGTAAGAGCACGAGACCGAGCAAGAACACGAGAGCGAGCAAGAGCAATAGTACGATTTAGAGTACCAGCAAGAATACGTACATGTTGAGTCAACCCCGAGGATAAGAGCAGGATGATAATGACTACGATTATATTTAAGACTAGCAACCCACCCTCGCTTCGCTTCGGTTATAGGTTATAGTCGTTTTACCCGCGTAGTTTCCGTTCCCGTGGGAATACCGGGATAAAATATAGCCTAGTTTACGCCCTGATATTATAGCTTTCCATTGGTGAAAGAATTTTTTAAATCGGTCCAGCCGTTTTGAAGATTACCCGGAACAAACAGACAGACAGACAGACAGACAGACAGACAAAAATTTTTTAATTGCTATTTTAGGCATAGGTGTCGTGCACATAACCGTGTGAGCATGAAAAAAGCCTATTATTTTGACATTACAAAGAGACACTCCAATTTTATTTATTGGTATAGAAAACCCCTTACCACCACGCTCGTCAGACGTATAGTAGGCCAAATTTCCTCCCACAATAAAGGTGACTCGAACCCAGCATTGGGACGTGTGTGGGCTAAGATGATAAAATGAAGACAATGACGCGTCATCACCGGGTTACCTACTGATGTCTGAAAAACCATGGCCGTACCGAGGGTGGAGCAGGAGAGGGCAGCTGCCATGAATAATGTTGACGTCGTTACTAACTATATATCTTATCTAGTACTTTTGTCGATAAAAATTAAGAAAACGAATTTTTTGCCATTTGTTTGCAATACAATATTTTTACAACTAAAAATTACGCAGCGCGTTCGTTAGATACCTATAACAGTAACAGTCATAAATCATTTTGCTGAAGACCCTCGAAAGTAGCTTTTAAAATAACCATTGTTGCACCTAGTTGAAGAATTTATATTAAAACATATCTATTTTAATTTAAGTTTTTTTATTCTTTACTAGCTTTTGCCCGTGACTTCGTCCGCGTAGTAATCATGTGTGGCAGAGGCAATCACGGATAACTGTGTAGTGTGTTCAGGGTTCTACAGGCTCACTGTTGCACTGTTGCTCTTGATGATTTAATGCCAATCTGGTATATCAGAGAGGCGCTATTATCAGAGGGTGCTTCTATACCTTAGGCGGCTGACTCCAGACTAATTAAAGTGGCGCAGTGGCCCCTACGTGAAGCGCGCAGAAGACTTTGTGCTAACACCTACGTTGTACTGCTTCCCGTTCAGCTCGTACTTGCGGGTGATTGTCTCGTACATTAGCTGAGGCTGGACCCTTTACGGGCTGGGCTTAATTTAAATAAGCGATATGTTTAGCTACACTCGTTATCAAGGTGGTGATTCGATGAGTCACGATGCCGCCTAGAGTAGCTCTATAAAAAACGAATGATTTGCTGTTTCATAGACCCTGTTGCTATACACCTGTCGGCACAGCAATCATCGTTGATTTGATTCCACTCGGTCGAGGACCAAATGAATTATTTGGGTTTAGTACTCAACGGGCGACGGTATTTCAGGAACATTTTTATCAAATTACTAGCCGGCTCGTTAACGCGGTGTTAAATGTTGACGTCGGTACGAGAGACTGGTTAGATCAATGGCCCTGTATGGTACACCTGTGTGAGTGAGTTCTGACCACTTGGTCCACTTGTCTTAAAATTTTCTTCTGGCACTCGCAGAAAGCCATGGTGTTCAGAGCTAACTTTTTATTTATAGTAGGTATAGTAGTAATTGTAGTTCGTTTTATATTTTTATTTATGATTTGGTCATGCTCACTGAATAAGGTTCTGCTTGCGGTAGCTATATGGGGGTAGATCGCTCCCTTCCCTCTAATTTGGTTGAGGAGAGTGATGGCTGCTCTAGTAGTTAACTTGTGATTGGGTGCTGCTTGTGGCATCTGGCCCAGCCATATTTTCTTCTTCTTGTACTAAATTTTAAAATTTTATACATATATACAATTTCGAAGGGCATCACACTGCAGCTAATACCATATATGTTGTACGAAGCATAACATTATGTATATTTAAAATATTAAAAAAAAATGACTGCCCGCTGAGTTTTTTGCCGGATCTTCACAGTTTGTGGCCGCGTTCCGATCCGGTGGCAGATTATTGTATTGTGTTCAAACGTGTAATTTGACAATATGTAAGTGCTCTTAAGGGGCCTATGCAGAATAAATGATTTGATTTGATTTGACACACGGATACCGCTGTGCTTTAGCCAGAACAATCCCGTGGGACTTAAGGGTGGAAATACATGAAGCTCTCCCACAATTATGGTTCTATCTAGGACATAGCAGACATACTTATGAGGTCTGTGTTGGCAAATATATGTAGTCTTTCAGAAAGACTACATATATTTTTCTATGAGAATGAAACTTACATATACATTTCCATTAACAAACCACGCGTCAAGTCGCGGGTGGAAATTAATATATAGCTGATATGTATTGAAGCTTAGGTAAGCTTATTTTCTATAGACAACAGCTTCAATATTCGATTTCCGTGTAAAAGAATTTCAAATTAATCACCACCATCGATTTCCTGTCAACATCCATGTACTGCGTCGAGGCGAGAATTGATTGGGTTATCTAAGACTTACAGTTTATGCTCTGACCAATATTTCCATTCATCCATTAGTCTTCTAAATTATGTTGAAAAGTTTTCTTTACGTTTTATTAATATATATTTTTTAATCTATATATATAAAAGAAAGCTGTGTGGTAGCGTCTTCGAATACTACCAACCCTTGCTTTGCTCGTGGGTGTCGTAAAAGACGATTAAGAGCCCTAGATTGACCCGGACCAACTTCATCTGGTACCATTTGGGTCAACGATTACATTCCCAAGGAGGGTTGACGTCAGGGAGGCGGCCGGTCATAAAAGTCATTGCCGAAACTTTTTGCAATATGTCAAAACAGATGACATATTGCGTCGACCCCAAGTAATTGGGATAAGAGCAAGATGATGATGATGATCTATAAAAGAAAGTCATGTTAGTTACACTATTTATAACTCAAGAACGGCTGTACCGATTTGGCTTAAAATTGGTTGGGAGGTAGCTTAGAATCCAGGAGACGGACATAGGATACTTTTTATCACATTCGATCGCGTTCCCGTGTGACGTGACATAAAATTTCAAAGAGAATACAAGTATATGTAATAGCAAAACGCAAATGATAGCTAAACGCCATGTGGTCTATGATTAAGTATGATTGATAATTTGCAAATTATAATTTTATCACAAATCAATAATCAGTCATTTGTATTCTCTTTGAATCATCATTAGCAATGCTGCAACCAAGACGATTGAATCTCTCAAACAATCTTTCAGACAAAGCCGTAATGGTTCTTCTATTAAAGACTATATTTTCGGCAACTTAGAAAATATTTTTACAAAAAAAATATGGCGGTACGAAGTTCGCCGGGACAGCTAGTACTTTATAAAAGACAACATCCACTAAGGAAATTAATCCTTGTATTACAAAGCATCTGCAACATACTGGTCCTCACATGTCAAGAGTGCTGGCTATGTTTTATTCACTATGTATGTGTCACTCGTACCTCCCGTCTGATCTCATGCGCACAATTGTTGTGCCCATTGTTAAAGATAGAACGGGTGATGTATCTGATAAGTGCAATTACCGGCCTATCTCATTAGCCACTATAATTGCAAAGGTACTAGATAGTCTGTTGGATGTGCGATTGAATAACTTATTAAATCTACAAGACGCACAGTTCGGATTCCGTAGCGAGCTCGGCACTGAAACTGCGATTATTAGCCTTAAGCATACCGTACAATACTACACGAAGCGTCGTACTCCGGTGTATGCTTGTTTCCTTGATCTCTCCCGAGCTTTTGACCTGGTGTCATATGATATCATGTGGAAGAAGCTCAGGGAGAGACAAGTACCTGCAGAACTACTGCAAATACTGCAGTATTGGTACCACAATCAATCGAATAGGGTGAGATGGGCCGATAAGCTTTCTGAGCCATATAGATTAGACTGTGGTGTGAGGCAGGGCGGGATCACATCGCCTAAGCTTTTCAATCTTTATATAAATGACCTGATCGTTGGGCTTAGCAGTAAGAGAGTCGGATGTCGCATTGACGATACAACGGTTAACAACATCAGCTATGCTGACGATATGGTGCTGCTGAGCCCAACGGTTAGGGCAATGAGGGAATTGCTTGGGTGTTGTGAGCTCTATGCTCAAACACATGGCCTAGTGTATAATACCAGGAAAAGCGAGCTCTTGGTCTTTAGGGCGGATGATGGAAGATGTCCAGATATAGTACCCGAAATTAAATTAAATGGTAATAGATTGGAACGGGTCTATCAATTTAAATATTTAGGACATTACGTCACCGATAATCTTAGGGATCAGGCTGACATTGATAGGGAACGTAGGGCGTTGGCGGTACGATATAATATGTTGGCTCGCAGATTTGCATGTTGTAGCGAACAAGTTAAAATAACACTGTTTAAAGCATATTGTCAAGTGTTCTACACGTGCAGTCTGTGGACTAACTATACGCAGCGTGCCATCAGTGCCATACGGGTCCAATATAACAATGGGTTCAGGATGTTGATGGGGCTGCCTCGTTTCTGCAGTGCATCTAACATGTACTCGCAAGCAAACGTTGCTGATTTTCATGCTATCATACGGCAGAAATCTGCCTCACTGCTCTGCAGGGTGCGGGCCAGCCCCAACTCCATTCTGAGGACAATAGCGAGAAGGTACGAGTCGCCTATTATGTACAATATTGTTCGTCGATGCCAGACGAACACTAAACTCGTTTCTAAATAAATATTATATACCTACTAACATAATTTTAAGATTGCATTTACTAACCTTCTATGGATGATATTTGTCCGAAATAAAAATTATAATTATTATTATTATTATTACGAGGGACTTTACAAACATTTAATTAACGGACACAAATTACAACCAGACGCAAAAAAAAAATAAAAAACAATTTGTGGAACGCATAAAGTGGTAGGTCGGTTTCTTAACTACTCTTTGCTCAGTTAGTTTTTATATCTAGCCTATATATGTATCATTAAAGCATGCGCTATACGGTTTCAAACAGTGGTTTGAAACAGAAAAAGCAGAAAGCACTTTGCTGGCTACATGGTTTTTAAGCTAGTTTGAAACCAATAGTGTTTAGAGAACGTGCCATGGATAGGACGTCTTTACGCTCGCGTACCGTATATTCACTACAACGACGTCATGGCGCCTTACCTATCAAAACAACAAAAAGTTGGAGTAAGTCTTGCACTTTTGTGTGCAATTAAAGGAAAAATTAAAATATCCCACGCATTTCTTCTTTGTGTTTTATTTTTATACCCTTCTCAATTTAAGTCCCAAAGGCAGGGCAACTCTTTGTATAACTTGAGAAGTTGAGTAATAATATCGCGATCGCGTTCTATCTGCTCACGCGCCATTTTGTGCACAGAACGTCGTCGCATGCGTCTGCGCTCACCTCTGCAGCGTGACTGTCGTTCGCTTGGTTTGAAGCAAGCGGCTAGATGGTTTCAAACAAGATAAAACCAACGCTTGGCCAGTGGTTTGAAACACAAGCCTCGCTACCAAGGGCGTTTAAAGGTCATACGAAATTTGGCATAAAACATCTATCTACACTGTTTCAAACATCTGTTTCAAACCACTGTTTCAAACCGTGTAGCGCATGCTTGAAACATGCGCTACACGGTTTCAAACAGTGGTTTGAAACGAGCGCTACACGGTTTGAAACGAGCTGACCCAACAGACGTTCTTCTGTTCAAATAAAATAAAAGGAATTCTCCTTGACGACGCGCCACCTACCGGGTCCAATTGTGAATCTAAATCATTCTCGAATCCCTTTGAATCCACACAAAAAATGCCATCAGCATCAGTCCAGCCGTTAAGAAGGAGTTCTATGATATACACATGTACACAAGAAATATATATATATAAAGATATTACTGCAGATGTATCATGTCGACCACTAATGACAAGTCACCCTGCTCCGATGGTCGGCCCAACAACGAGGTGACGTGGGTACGGATGGGTTATGGTGCCCGCGCGCCGTCCTTTCATCGCCCCGGACGGAATGGACCGCACGTGCGCTTACCATAGCCAACCTGTAAAAGAAAAAAAAAAGTTGTATCATGTCGCTCTTATTAAAAAAATGTTATGCTTCGTGACTTATATACGCACGTCAGATGCTGTTCTTCTTTGGCGTAACAAGATAAAAATCTTTCTAAAATTTTATCCTGTACGCTATCTTGCGTTTGTAGAAAAAATTACACTAATAAGAGAAAACAAGTTATTTAATACAAAAGTTTTATTATAATATATCGATATGATACATCAATCACAAGGCATGCCACTAGAGCCAGTATTTACAAGACATGTTGTATTCAATATTATTTCTAATAAAAATAAAAATTAAAAACAATAGACAAACCCGCTGAGTTTCTTGTCGCATTTTTTTTTCAGTAGCACTCGCGTTTCGATCCGGTGGTAGTTTAATTTATTGGATAATTTGATATAATTTTGTCGAAATTGACAATATGTAAGTTGCGCTCTCGGGGTTTATGCATAATAAATGATTTGAATTTGAATCTAGTTGAATTTGACGTGACCGGGGATCAGTCCGTCACCCGCCGAGAGGCCGACCGCGTGAGGAAAGACCGACGTCCTCCTCGAGGGGGGGACGTCGGTCGATGGGAGGGTACCCCGCGTAGGGGGTATTCCGTCGGGCCGACCACTGACGACAAGTAAACCTGCTCCGGTGGTCGGCCCAATGACGAAGGCGAGGTGGTTTTCGGGTGGGTTGCGAGAGTTGCGTGCTTAAGCCCCTCTGTCGCCCCGGACGGAGTGGTGCGGAGGCGCGCCGACCGCGACCCAGCCAAATAAAAAAAAAAAAAAAATATATATAATTTTTTTATTCATGTGTTTGAAATTGAACTCCTTCTAAATGGCAGGACCGATTTTGATGATTTTTTTGGCTGTTCTGATGGATATGAGAATAACTTAAATTAATAATTGGAACCGGTAGGTGCCGCTGTGATCGATTTCAAGGAGAATTTCTTTTATTATTTTTTTAGATTTGAATAGAAGTCTGTTGGGTCAGCTAGTAAATAATAAAATAATAATAATACACTTTTTTTAACTATGCTGATGTTTTAGATCAATCATAAACATTTTGAGATCAGTTTAAAATCTCTCCATATTTACCCGAGGGCTTAAAATTTAAGTTTCACGGCACTTGACTCCGCTTTGGAATACTATTAAAACTCAGTGGAATGTAAAACTGAACGACTCTTTGGTTTAAATAAGCTGACATATAAAACGTGATCAGCCTTTAGTATTAGTTCTAAAATCAAAGGAATTCGTTAGTCAGTATCTGTGGTGAGCTTTTAAAGATAAAAATGTCAATAAAATTTCGAACTTTTGGATACTCGATTACGCTTAATTGTTATTACATTTTAAAAGCTTCTAAGGGCATTTTGAATTCTTGTAATTTTTCTATGTTGATTTTTCTAAGAATTAAATTTTTGTTTTTTATTATTTTCAATTTTTTTTTCGTGTGAAGACGGAGTAAGAATACAATTCACCAACCACTTTCTTGCCCGTAGGTGTCATTAAAAACGACAACGAACAAACGACTAAGGGATAAAATATGCATATAACATCTACGTAAGAGAAGGAAAACTCGAAACAAAACCCTATACCAACACGTTTGATCAACGTGGTATAGTAGGTCAATTTTCTTCTCATAGTAGAGAAGGCCCGAGCCCAGCAGTGGGACGTCTATGGGCTGATATGATGATAATTATTATTTTTAATTCGATTATCATCATTATTGCCTAGTCAGCTTAGCCATCAGCTGAGTTGGAACCTACTCCACTGTTAAAGGAACTTGCAGGTGACTGGACCGGGAATTTAGTCCTTCACCCGCAGAAGCTGATTGTCGACGACCGACGTCCTTGGGGTGGGTCATCGTGAAGAGAGGGTGGATCATAGGGCCGCGAGCAACCCCTCTGTCGTCCCGGACAGAGCCGGGCGGCAGGTGCGCTGACCATGGCTACCACCCCAAAAAAAACTGTTAGAGGAAAATTGAGTTACCACATTCGGTAGACGGGTCGATAGAGTTTTATTTCGAGTCAACCTTCCCAGGAGGAGTTGTTACAACGTTATCTGCTTGGATACCTTTTTTTGGGGTGGGCTATAGTATACCCGCCATCTGGCTTCGTCCGGGCCGAGAGAGGGGCGGCGCGCGGCCCCATAACCGACTGCAGTACATCACCTTCGTCGTTAGGCTGACTACCGGTATCGACTTCCTTGTCTTCGGTGGTCGATCCCACATCTGCTTGGATACCTTAGTGGGTTTTTATGATTACCAGCGAGAATGTAAGGGTTCTTTTCGAGGTATCGATACCCGTTATATTCTTACTTCGTTACCATCACATCATTATCATCATCATTTGCCTGCCCTCATCCCACGCTAAGTGGGGTCGGCACTAAGGATGTGAAAAAATAATCGATTTTTATAATAATCGATTATTTTTTGTAATAATCGATTTTTACAATCGATTATCAAAATAATAAAAAATCTATTAGTAATCGATTTTTTATTATTCGAAATTCGATCGAAATTAATCGATTATTTCACTGCCAGATCTCATAAAAAAAGGTCATCACGATACTGCGTGCAGTGTTTTCAGCTCACATTTCCTAAAAAAAGGTCATAATCCTGTTGGGCGAAAAAATCGATTATTTTATAATCGATTATTTATTTTTAATTAATCGATTATTTTATAATCGATTTATTTTAAAGAACATATAATTGATTATTTAAAACATCGATTATTTCCCCTCCAAGTCACATCCCTAGTAGGCACAACATGTTTTACCTTCCATAACCTTCTATCAGCCGTCATATCTGCACTCACCACTTTCATACGCATATCCTCATTCACACAATCCATCCATCTCTTTTTAGGTCTCCCACGATTCTTACGTCCATCCACAAACATATTGACAATCCTCTTCGTCACATGCCTTTCATCCCTCCTCATCACGTGTTCATACCAAGACAATCTCGCGTTCCTAATCTTCTCTACCACAGGTGCCACTTTCTCTCTTACAACTTCTAATCTCCTACACTATTGAAGGATAACTAACCTACTAAATGCCAGTCAGATGAGTTGGTATGGGGTTCATTTTGAGTTTGCCTTCTTTTGAATAAATGTTATCTACATATATCTCTATACTAGACAGAAAATTACAGTTAAAAAATTCCAGCCCCATTACCCGGCTGGGTTTTTTTAACTGTAATTTTTTCATAATATAATAAAAGTATCTATAAAAAAGAAATTCGTTCATTTACATTATCTTATTTCAATGAATAATCATTTATGGAAATTGTTGATTTTATTTGCAGAGAATATATCTGGAATCACACTATTGTAAAGTTTTCCAGTGTCCGTGTGGTGACGGAGTAAGAATACAATTCACCACTCCCTATCTTGCCCGTGGATATCAAAAATGACGACGAAGGGATGAGATATGCATATAATATAAATAGCAACCTCTCTGACCAGCACGGTATAGTAAGATCAATTTTCCTTCTATTGGGGGAGGCTCCAGCCCAATAGTGGGACGTATATGAGCTAAAATGATGATGATGAATGTTGTAAAAGATGAGTCTAAAAAGTGATATAAAATGCATATAACATCTATGAAAGAGATGAAACACTCGAAATAAAACTCTATCAGCAGCACTTCGAACAATAATGGTGTCTGCCGCTAGTGAGCGCAAACACAAAATGCATCACTTCTCCTCCCCGCAGGCGAACGCGGGGGATGTTATCCAATCGTCATGGCAAAGATTTTATTGTGTTTTTGCTAACAAAGGGGCGACGCCCCTCTTCGGTTAGCAAACAATGTTATCCTGTTTGCAAACACGAAAACACGGCGCAGCGGACCCGGCTTTATATCCCTTAGTAGTCTTTCATAGTGGCCGACCACTGATGACAAGTAACCCTGCTCCGGTGGTCGGCCCAACGACGAAGGCGACGTGGTGTTCGGGTAGGTTACGGGTGTTGCGTGCTATACGCCCCTCTGTCGCCCCGGACAGAGTAGTGCGAGGAGCGCGCCGACCGCAACCCACACAAAAAAAAAGTAGTCTTTTATAGTATCCACGGACGAGATAGGGGGTGGTGAATTGTATTCTTACTCCGTCACCACACGAAGATTTATTTTTTTATTAGTGCATTAAACTTCTGTAAAGGCTAAAGAATATTGACAACGGAATACGTCTTGCTAGACTATATCTATTAATGAAAGTACTGAAAGAATAAAATTAGCTACTTTTGAATAGCGAATAGTAAAACTATATAATTCTATACGTTTTCTTACACAATGCAGTCGCCCTGAACGGCGTCGCTTTGTCTATACCCTAATATTGTAGTGACCTATAAACTAACTTGGAAGGTAAAGACGACCTTAGTACTAGGTCTTATTAATATACTAGTACGTGAAAAACATAATATTTGTATAAAATAATGTTATAAATGCGAAAGTAAGTTTGTTTGTTTGTTTAAACGCTTAAACCACCAAACCGATTTCAAAAATTCTTTCAACAATAGAAAGCTATAACATCAGGGAGTAACTTAAACTATATTCTGTCCCGGTATTCACACGGGAACGGGAACTACGCGGGTTTTTTTTTTGAGGGTGGGTTGCGGTCGGCGCACTCCTTGCACCACTCCGTCCGGAGCGACAGAGGAGCGTAAGCACGCACACCCGCAACTCACCCACGATGCATGTCGCCTTCGTCGTTGGGCCGACCACCGGAGCAGGGTGACTTGACGTTAATGGTCGGCCCGACGGAATACCTCCTATTTGGGGTACCCTCCCATCGACCGACTGTCTTTCCTCACGCGGTCGGCCTCTCAGCGGGTGACGGACTAATTCCCCGGTCACGTCACCCGCGGCCTCGGCTAGGGCGACATGAGGCGCAGGTATTCGCGCCTACGCCACCCCAGTCAACGGCGGCGGATCGCCTCATCGAGGCTGCGCTCCTCGCGCAGGCGATTCACCTCCTCCTTCCGAGAGACTACTGCCTCGCAGAAGGCTGCGACCGCGTCCCAGTTCCTGACGCTATCGAGCATCGCCCTGGCGAATCTTTTTACCTCTAGCTGTTGTATGCATACCTCGGGGTATTCCGTCGGGTCGACCGCTGAAGTCAAGAAACTCTGCACCAGTGGTCGGCCCAACGACGAAGGCGACGTGCTATATGGGTGGGTTACGGGGTCGCGCGCCTCCCTGTCGCCCCAGACGAAGCCGGGCGGCGAGTACGCTGACCGTAGCACAACCCAATAAAAAAAAAACAAGCTCTTGTATGCAAATTATAATCCTTTTAGTCGTCTTTTACGACACCCACGGGCAAGAAAGGGGTTGTTGAATGGTATTCTTAATCTGTCACCACACGGAAGAAAAATATTAATTCATTCATTTCAGCGCATACATGTCCCACTGTTGGGTTCGGGCCTCCTCCGCTATGAGAGGGCAATTAACCTACTATACCACGCTGGTCAGACGTGTTGGTATAGGGTTTTGTTTCGAGTTTTCCTTCTCTTGCATAGATATTATATGCATATTATATCCCATAGTCGTCTTTTACGACACCCACGGGCAAGAAAGGGGTTGTTGAATTGTATTCTTAATCTGTCACCACACGGAAGAAAATATAAAAGTTGCTATTATGTTAGCGACATAATATGCATTTAAAATAGAACGCCATTTAAACAATCCATTGTTTGGTTGAACGGTGAATCATTGGAAGCATAATTTCCATGAAAATGGAACAATGTTATGATTAATTGTTTATATTGGTACGTACATTATATTCTACACATTATTTTTATATAACTATTGTCTTAGTTTTTTTTTGTGTGGTGGTGGAGTAAGAATACAATACACCACCCCCTGCTGCCCATAGGTGTCGCAAAAGACGACTGAGGAATCTATATATATAAAAGAAAGTCGTGTTATTTACACTATTTATAACTGAAAAACGGCTGTACCGATTCACCTGAAAATTGGCGGGGATGTAGCTTAAAACCAGGAGACGGACATAGGATACTTTTTATCCCGTTCGGCCGGGTTCCCGTGGGACTTGAAATAAAACGTCAAAGAGAATACAAGTCACTATAAAACGAGGTATAACAAAAACGCATCTATCATGTAATAACAAAACGCAAATGACAGCTATAGACAAACTATATTTTCGGAAATTTAGAAAACATATTTAAGAAAAAAATTATGGCGTTACCTTAGAATAATAACATATAGAAGGTAAGTCCACGCACAAAAAGTGAGGCATTTCAATTGGAGCCTAATGGAGCCTACGCCGGAACAGTCCCGTAATGTACAAGTCATTGCACTGCACGAACGTAGGCAACTCTTAAAAAATAAATAGGTAATTATGACGGTTTGTGCATTCAAATGGTGCCACAATACATTTGAAAAACATAAAAAGGTTTTTAACATTACTTTTAAAAGTATTTCGACAATTTATGTTAATAAAAACTAAATTTGATTTCATAATTTGTATAGTGGTTTCCGTGTGTACGTGTGTAATCGTCTGCGTGCCATTAGTGTTTTTAGATTCAAATTTTTAAAGTTCGAAGTACTGACACTATCCTTCTATACGTTATTATTCTAAGGGCGCTACGAAGTTCGCCGGGTCAGCTAGTTAAATATGTTTACAACATCTATGCTTTCCATGTGGCGACTGCGTAAGAATAGAATTCACCACCGTGGGTGTTGTAAAAGACGACTAAGGGATTAAATATACATATAATCTATGTGAAAGAAGGAAAACTCCAAGCAAAACCCTATACCAACACGTCTAACCAGTACAGTATAGGTAGGTCAATTGCCTCCCACAGCGAAAGAGGCCCAAGCCCGATAGTGGAAAGTATATACGCTGTTAACATCTGCAAGAGAAGGACAGCTTAACATTAAATCAACACGTCTGACCAGCGTGGTATAGTAGGTCAATTTCCTTTCTATTGTGGAGGAGGCTCGAGCCCAACAATGGGACATATATGAATTGAAATGATGATGATAAAGTTTTCTTTGCTTTTTGTTTTATTTCTATGGTGGTAAAGCGAGGATAAAATTCACCAGCCCCATGTTTTTCTACTTTTGTTGTAAAACACAATAAAAGATATAGACATTGCATCACGAGAGCTGTAAAAGAAAAAAAAAAACTAATTTCTAGTGTCAAAGTCAAGTTGGCATCATTTATGGACGTCATTTTGGATCAAGACTTGATGACTGACTGGAATTGCAGCGAACGAAATTTTTGGTAGAATTAATCTCAAAAAAAAACAGCTAATATTTATATTAGACCTCTACGTTTTTCTTATCTTATAAGCGCGAGACTAAAAAAAGTGTGTTTGTACTTATGTAACCTCGTAAAACGATATACATTTGGGGTAACAAGCTAAAAACCTTTCTAACAAGGATAATTTATAACAAAAAAAAAACCGATTTCAAACAGTAAACTAAAAAGCAAAAAAAAATCGTAGTGTTTTAATGAAATACTTAATGAAAAAACTTACAAACGCACTAGTCGACCCTACGATTTTTGAAAGTTTCCCTCGATTTCTCTGGTCTGCCATCATCAAATCTTAACTTCCTTATCATAGAACTACCTTTGAAATATCTTCTATCCAACAAGAAAAAGATTATCAAAATCGGTTAAAAAATGACAAAGTTATCCGCGAACAGACATAAAAAAGCATATATACGGTCGAATTGAAAAACCTCCTCCTTTTTTGAAGTCGGTTCAAATTTTTATTCTTGGCGTTATCCTACGTTTGTAGAAATAAATAACACTAAATATAGAAAAAGGGGAGATAATACATTGAGTCTTATTATAATGCATTATCTAAATATGTGCTCTCAGCATTTTTCCCTTACGCGCCAAAAATATACAATTCTTTCAATAACACTGATCAATATGTTTAGTCAACAATTCGTCTATTTTTCAATATTCCACCATTTTATATGCAACCCATTTGCTCCCTATACGAATATTGAACGCCAAGTCATCAACATTACTACGAAATCAAAATTTAATAAAGCGCCCAAAATACCAGACCAGATATATACCAGACGAATGGTAAATAAAGTACCGCTGTTGAAAATGAAATTTCATTGCAAATTTTCTCGATACAAAATCATTTTGCGCTCAAAGTAAATTGTTAGGTTGTTAAGAATAGCGTACACTTTCGCTAATAAACGTTTTTGATACACAAGGTCTAATAACTTCATAGATTTTATTTCCTGACTGCTGATGTTTACGCGAGTAGTACTACAACCTTACTAATATTATAAATGCGAAAGTATGTTTGTTTGTTACGCTTTCACCCTTAAACCATCGAACTGATTTCAAAAATTCTTTCACCAAAGGAAAGCTATAATGTTAAGCTTCATGGTGTGCAGTTGCTGATAATAGATATCTACCGTAATCGTTTGGCCAGATTTTAGAAAGCTGTAGTGAACGACACTAGCGCTAGTCCACCAAACACTCACAAGTAACTTTTTCTGAGTCAATTTTCGTTTAGGCCAGGATTTGGCTGGGTCTCCAGGGTTCAGCCATTGTGACGCGCGCTTCCAATTATCCTACAGTATCCACTTTTCATCACAAGTAATGATTCGATTCAAAATCCCTTCATTATTGTGTCGGCTGAGGAAAGTAACACAGCAGTCGACGCGTGTTTGCAAGTTCGATTCATTCAAATCATGAGGTACACATCGTTCAACTTTTTTTTTTTTTACTTTCCCCATTTGCTTCAAGTGGATTAATACAGTTTTGTCACTTATCCCAAAATCTGCAGCTATCTCTGAAGTGCTTTGTGATAGATCCGCTTCCACAATAACCTTTAATTCTTCATTTTCCACTTTGGTCTCCAGTCCAGACCGTCCAGACGCCACTGTTCTACGCTGCGTCGCGTGTGTTTTGTGGTCACCACTCGACAATCATTCTTCCCCAAACGCTGTTGATCCAACGAGCGAGATAGCCTGCCCATTGCAGTATTTCAAACTATTTCGGTTAAACCTGTTCTTCTAAGAATTCCCGTGTGCTGGATTATATTACGCAAATAAATACCGAGCACAGCCCACTCCATAGAACGACAAGTGATCTTGAACCTTTTTATGGGGTAAATATTGACTTACATATATACCTCTTGAATAGGGTAATTTGGCCATAACCATTAATAGCTATTGACATGTGGGTTCTCTATCGTTGTTAGTTATATAAATTTGGCATGTTGCTGCATTTCTTCTTGATGATATTCCAAATCGTTTTTATAACTTCTTACAATACTACTTTCCATGTCATGATAGATTAAGAATACAATTCACTATCCCCCTTCATGACACCGACTAAGGCATTATAATATGCATGCAATAACTATGCAAGTGAAGGAAATCTCAAAATGAAACCGTATACCAACCCATCTGAATAGCTTGGTATAGTAGGTGCATTTCCCTCCCATTGTGCAAGAGAATCGAACCCAATAGTGGGACGTATATGAACAATGACTGCACAGACTTGCAAACTTGACTGCACAGATGGCGTAGTGGTTAAGATAGGGACCTACAGCGCGGGGGTTCGAATCCCACGCGGGACAACACTTTGTGCGATCCACAAATTGTTGTTCTGAGCCTGGATGTAATTTGTGTCCGTTAATTATATGTTTGTAAAGTCCCCCGCAATACAAGGATTATTTCCTTAGTGCATGGTGTGTTGTCTTAAATAAAAAAAATAAAAAAAAATAATAAAAATATATATACATATATATAAATAATGAAGATGATGGTAACACACGGGTTGAGAGCCCTCAGCGCTCACCCACCAGTCCGGGTAAAGTTGTCACAGCCATCTGAGACTAACAACTAAGTCACAAAAAAAAAAAAAAAATGATGGTAACAGTACGCCATTTGCGCAGTTGTTCCATGGCAGTCAAGTCGATACGCAGATACTGAATGGGGTAGACCAAGATAGGATATTGTGTTTTGCTCGAAAAAGAAACGACCGCGTGAAGATTCCGTCGAGTCCTTTGTTTCGTGGATGTCTTCACCTTGAAATTCAAAGTTTTAGGTACCCAAAAAGATCACAAGCTGGATGTGCTACTGAAGTCAAGGCATCGATAGTTTGATTTGGACTACACGGTTGATTTAAAAGCCACACGCCTTTCTTCCATCCCCCCTGGATTGAAATCAGGATTGGAACCGAGCTATAGTCTGTTTAAACAAATATTTTATGTTCTTTACATTTAAAAGACTAAAAAAATCGCGCGATTCGCTCGCGAAGTACTGTTCCCGTGGGTACACCGGGATAAAACATAGCCTAAGTTAATTCTTATATAGACATATTGCTTGTAAAATATTAACAAAATCAGTCCGGCCATTTTAAAAATTACCTGGAACAAATAGACAGAGCATAGAGTATCGGGCAAATAACCGTGTTAGCATGAAAAAAGCCCACACCAGCAGCCACTTCAATTATATTTATTGACTAGCAACCCGCCCTCGCTTCGCTTCGATTTTAGTCGTTTTATCGGCGTAGTTCCCGTTCCCGTGGGAATACCAGGATAAAATATAGCCTAGTTTACGCGCTGATGTTATAGCTTTCCATTAGTTAAAGAATTTTTGAAATCGGTCCAGCCGTTTTGAAGATTATCCGGAACAAACAGACAGACAGACAGACAATAAATATAAAATGATTTTTAGGCATGTGTATAGTGCAACCGGTGTGGGCGGGGTCCCTGACCGTCCGTCTTGGGGCCCTCCTGTGGCGACCACAGAGGGTCATGGCGATCAGGGCCATACGGGGTTACCGCACAGTGGCGACGGAGGCAGCGTGCCTCCTGGCCGGAACTCCCCCGTGGGACCTGGAGGCGGAGATGCTCGCCGACATTTATCGGCGGGTGTCGGAGACGCGCGCCCGCGGCGGTATGGTCTCCTTGCAGGAGATCACCGCCTGGCGGGTCAACGCCCGCCGAGGAGTCATTGCCCGTTGGGCAGTCCGGCTGGAGAGTCCTCGGTACGGTGTCAGGACCGTCGAGGCCTTCCGGCCGGTGCTGATGGAGTGGTTGGAGCGGACGCACGGGGTGCTTTCTTTCCGACTGGTGCAGGTGCTGACGGGGCATGGGTGTTTTGGGAAGTACCTGCACAAGATTGTCAGGAGGGAGAGCACACCGTCCTGCCACCACTGCAGTTGCGACGAGGACACGGCGCAGCACACGCTCCATTAGTGTGCTGCGTGGGAGGGGGAGCGCCGTGAGCTCGTCGCGATTATCGGTGCCGACCTGGCGCTGCCGACCATCGCCAGGGAGATGCTCGACAGCGTTAGGAACTGGGACGCGGTCGCCGCCTTCTGTGAGGCCGTAATCTCACGGAAGGAGGCGGCGGATCGTGTGCGAATAGAGCTCCTATTCGGCGACACGTGCCGCCGCCGGCGACTCGGGCGGCGCAGGCGCGAGTATCTGCGCCTAATGCCGCCCTAGCCGAGGCCACGGGTGATCGGACCGAGGAATTGTCCGTCACCCGCAGAGAGGCTGACCGCGCGATGGCGACCGATGTCCCAGTACGTCGAGACGTGAGGTTACCCGAAAGGGTATTCCGTCGGGCCGACCACTGATGACAAGTCACATCTGCTCCGGTGGTCGGCCCAACAAACAACGAGGTGACGTGGGTACGGGTGGGTTATGGGCCCGCGCGCCGTCCTTTCATCGCCCCGGACGGACAGGACCGCGCGTGCGCTTACCATAGCCAACCCAAAAAAAATAAAAATGTGTATAGTACAAATAACCGTGTGAGCATGAAAAAAGCCTATTATTTTGACATTATAAACAGACACTTCAATTTTATTTATTGGTATAAATATAAATAATCCTGGCAGCATGGTAAATTGCATAACAGTTTCCTCATATGAAAAATTCTCCATGCTATATCTATTTTAGTGATTTGTATCTTCTAGTACGAGTATAACTTCATGAGACAATAGCCGTCTCAAGGTCCTATGTTAATTGAATAACAATCTGTTTAAGCTTCGACAACAACCCACAAGATAAATCATCAAGACGAATTAGGGCAATAAATTCTACTAAGACGACAATTTTATTAGACCAACAGGCTCAATTTTAGACAGGCCAATGGCTCTATTATCTGAAATTCTAATACATTGGTGACCTTTAGATTTAATGTAGCACCAACTTAGACTAATATAATTGACTAGTTTATTTAACATCACATATTGGATAAGATAATTAAACGGAGTCTCCTAAAGCAATGTTGGATTAAAACTAATGGTCATAAAATACCCGCTTTTAATGAAATTGGCAGTTGAAGCCAGAGTTCTAATCTGATTTGCTGTTCTTTAACTACTGAAATTAAAGTTACTCAATGCATTTCAATCATTGAAATAAATGGGTTCTATTGTTTTAATGCTTTGAATTGATAACTACATATTAAAATAAGCTGTAAAAATGGCTTTAAGAATCCTTCATAATACAATACTAGTTCCAATGGCAAATTTTAATTCTTAATGTTTTGAGAACTGTGTTACCTATGTTACTATTTAAGGCTCCTAAATTATGTACCGGTTAAGGCCTGAATGGTACTGATTAAGACACCCTAATTTTGTACAGTTTGAGATATTAAAATTATGTACTGTTTAAATCACATATTATAATATTATGTACTTGTTAAGACACCCAAATTATGCATAGTTTAAAATATTAAAATTATGTACTGTTTAACGAACGCAAACTATCTAGGTACTGTTTAAATTACATATTATGGTATGTACTTGTTAAGACATCCAAATTATGTATAGTTTAAGATATTTAAATTATGTACTGTTTAAATCACATATTATATTATGTACTTGCTAAGACACTCAAATTATGTACAGTTTAAGATATTAAAATTATGTACTGTTTAAGATATTAAAATTATGTACTGTTTAAATCACAAATTATGTTATGTGTTTGTTAAGACACTCAAATTATGTATTGGTTCAGCCTAAATTGTGTACTGTTTCATAATCATTCATCATTTCATCTCATACACGTCCCAATGTTGGGCTGGAGCCTCCTCCACAATAGGAGTATAGGTATACTATGCTGATCAGACAAGTTGGTATAGAGTTTTATTGCGAGTTTTCCTTCTTTTGCCTCGATGATATGTGCGTATTATATCCCTTAGTCGCCCTTAGTGTCCCTTTTATGACATCCACGGGCCACGCAAAGTACTATTAAGACACCTGAAATATTATTCGATTGCGCAGATGGCATAGAAGTTTAGATAACAATTTACCGGACCCTTTTTCATGGATTCCATTCCCTCGCAGCACAATAGTTTGTCTGAACTACAAATTATTATCCTAAGTCTGGGTGTAAATTGTATACATTAATTCTGTTTCTAAAAGTCCTTACAATACAAGAATTATTTTTTATATACAGATTGTCTCTATTTTAACAAAAAAATTTAGTTTAATTACCATACACATTTTGCTTTTATTAGTTAATTATATGCTATCTTGAGCTTTCTATATAATTCACTTAGGAAGTGAAGGAAGGGATAACCGCAATTAGGATTTAATCCAACATACATATATTAGAAAGCCGTGAAAAGTGCCTTACTAATTAAGCTACAGTGACATCCATCTTATGAAATAATGTGTGTACCCACTGTGTGTACTGGGGTGTACACACCGCACAATTATGTACCCACGCGTTATCCATTTAATACAATAATATCTGGTTGACCGAGCTCGGAATATTTTTGTATATTTGTATATTTTTGTATGAATTTTTTTGTCAAATTTCCTTACATTGCGGAGGTGGCCCGAGCCCAAGAGTGTGACGTGTGTGGGCTGTAATGATGATGACGACGATGATGATATCGTATCGTATGACATTATTGTCCATGTTTAATCCCGTGTCCTGAAATCTTGTTTTATACTTATTTGGCCTCGTTTTTTGTCGTATTTAGGTTTTAGTTTTTATATTTTTTTTATGTAATAAAACTTAAACTGTAATAAATATCAAATTAATGAGTTAATATATATCTTATAGTTATTTTTATTACAATTATATACGTAATTATAATACGTAAACATTGTGTCCCAGCCTTAATGCGCCATACAAATTTCAAAATACTTTGCATGCAGGCGGTTTAACGTCAAAACGGTCCCAACAAAGTTTTGAAATCGTATTTCAAATAACAGCACATTTTGACGTTTAGTTCAATTTTTTTTTTATTACAAATAATAAAGAAGTTGATTATGTCAGCAATATTTCGATCGTAAGAGCTTGATGACCATATTTTTAGGGATTTGATTTACGCTACTAAAGAAACGGTTCTCGTACGATATCTATTTCTGAAATTTTATAAGTTTATTTCGATTGAATATTTGATAAAATGCTTTAATAAATATTCAGCAAGAAAGTATTATATTTTTTATTGTTCATTTTTTAACACCAAACAAGTAATTTTAACACTAAAAAAGTTTACGATCTTACAGAATAAAGTCGAGTTGAAATTAAGTAAATTTTCAATGAGTAAATTTTCAAATTTTATCCGTATGGTGACGAAGTAAGATTACAATTCACTTCTTCATAACTTGTCCGTGGGTGTCATAAAAAACGAATAAGGGATATAATGTGCATATAACGTCTAGGCTAGTGAAGGATAACTTGAAATAAAACTCTATACTAATCCCTTTAATTAGCGTGGCCAATATCCGTCCTTTTATGGAGGCGGCTCGTGCCCAACAATGGGACGTATATGAGTCGAGATGCAATTTTAAACAAAATTTAACATATTTTAAGCCTTTTTTGAACACGGGTGTCATATAAGACGATTAACTTCTGCAGCATTGAATTAACCTGGTTAAGAGAGTTATTAGACTATACCCGACCTTTAGAAGAAAGGTCTTAAAAACGAAATTAAAACCGATTAATTTCACATATAAATATAATATACCCATCCTTACTAATATTATAAATGCGTAAGTAAATTTGTTTATTTATTTGTTTGTTACGCTTTCACGCTTAAACCACCAAATCGATTTCAAAAATTCTTTCATCAATGGAAAGCTATAACATCAGGGAGCAACATAGGCTATATTTTATCCCGGTATTCCTACGAGAACGGAAACGCGGGGTACGCGGGTAAGGTGAGTGAAACCGAAGCGAAGCGAGGGCGGGTTGGTAGTATAAAATACGTAATCAAAACGAGTATCAAAATTACGATGATGTCTCACAGGTTCTTTTATTACTAAGAAATACATAATATTTATTAATAATATAAGTGTCATTGACCTAAACTGGCACTTCGAACAAGAAGGACAAAAATAAATAAGTACAGTCGTACAGATACTTTGTTATTTCGGATTGAACATTAAAATCTTGATATCATTATATCCTTTTTAATCAGAATCGTATTAAAATATAAGTTTGTGTATATGTGTAAGACCTAGACGTATATAGTAGCACCATTTTGACAGACTTCTGTCTACAGTTACCAGTTTATCCGTCCGGGGGTAGTACCACACTCTCGCAGAAAATCGACCTCTGAGTAGTAGCAATTTGTTTGCACTTCGTTCAGTGAATAAGAGAATCGCAAGCCCAAGTTTCTAAGGATGTTTGCGTGTAGTGAGTTTTAGTGATGCCTTTACTATCATCGAACCTCCTTGCACGCATTCACACTCCCTTCACCTTCTTCTTGATGGGCAGTAACCTTGCAAAGGTCTTTGATCAGCAGTATGTCTTACCATCAGATGTGCTGATTGCTCGTATACCACCATAAGTAATACAAAAAATATGTAGGTATTTAGATAGGTATAGCTATGATAAGGTTTACATTTATAGGTATCATTATCATCAAATCTCAAATACGTTCCACTACTGGGCTCGAGCCTCCTCCATATTGGGAGTAAAATTATCCTACTATATCACACTGGTCAGACAGGTTGGTATAGGGTTTTATTTCGAGTTATCTTTCTTTTGCACAGCTGTTGTTGTGCTGTGCTTAAGATATCCCTTTTACGATACCTTTTACGGGGAGGGGATGTTGAATTATATTCTTACTCTGTCACCATATAAAAGTAGGTAGGTATATTAATGTAGGTATATTTAATTCCAAAACGGGTGTTTTTTTTTTTAACAGAACCCATAACGGATTCCTGCTATAATAGCGGCTACATATACTACCAAACCTTAAATTGCTGGTGCGTGTCGTAAAATGCCGATTAAATCGACCTGAGCTAACTTCATCTGATGCCATTTAGTCAACAATTACAGTCCCATGAGAAGGTGACGTGAAGCCGGCAGCTGGTCATAATACTCGTAAATTTAGCGTTAACACCAAGTAATTGGCAGGAGTCTTGCAGATTGAATACAATTCACCGCTCCCTCTCTTGCAAGCGAGTGTCGTAAAAGACAACTAAGGGATATAATATGTAGATAATATCTGTGGAAGAGAAGGAAAACTCGAAACAAAACCCTATACCAACACGTCTGACCAGGGTGGTATAATGGGTCAATTTCATTCCCAAAGTAGAGGAGGTCCGAGCCCATCAGCGGGACGTGTATGGCTGACATAATGGTAATGATGACTTGGCATAAAAACAGGATAATTTTAAGCCATAACAATTTCCATAAAAGACACTGTAGTTTAAACTTCAGGAAATATGTTTACAAAAGCCTAATTGTTGGCTTAGAGTCCATCCGTCAGCCCACTCATGCCTACTTTTCTCCATAGACCTCATCAGTATACAATACTGTATGTCTTAGAATAATAATGTATAAAAGGATAGTGGCGGTACTTAAACAATCAAAAACGTGAAGCCAAAAATACTACATACGTGCAAGCCATTACACACGTACACACACACACCGCTATACAATAGAGTTGTTGTTGAGAGAGTGTACAAGGTCCCTACGTACACAAGTACACAGTATACTACGGCGTAAGGAGCCATCTGGCTCCAACTTAAATGCTTCATTTTTTGTGCGTGGAGCTACCTGAGTAATTATTCTAAGACTGTATGTATAGATAAATTTTAGTGTAGAAGTCAAAATGCAATTCTTACCTACATATTTATTTCACATCAAGCCATGTATTTAAGCATAACTTTACAACCAAGCTACAGCAAAACTTAGCAATATAAAAGTAATTTACCGAGTACCTTATTAAATTTTGGTATAAAACTTCATATTTTTATGAAAATCTCGTGGCGTGTTGCCAAGTAAACTCTTGTCATATTATTTTTAGCGCAGGCAAAAATTCTAGAACTTAATGCTCCTTTTTACTGAAGATGGCGAAAGACAACCAAACTACCTACCTAATATTAAATACGCAATCTATATTAAAATTTACCACCATCACACTATCAGAGCCAATTCGATATGCAAAAATTTGGTAGACAGAATATCGACCAGAGAAAATACCCGAAAGATTAACTTGCCGAACAAGTCATAGATATAGCGCCTCAAATATTATCGCTTTCTACTATAGGCAGAAGCCTTAAAAAGTAATAATAAATAACGGGCATGTGCCTCGGCGTGTTCTCGTCGCAAGTGCAGTGGTGGCCGGATGGTGTGCACGACCATATAGAGGTTAGTTGTCTTTTACGACACCCACGGGTAAGAGAGGAATGAATTGTATTACTCCATCACCACACGAAAATAGGACGCCTATAGTAAAAATAATTTTAAATTTGTTTAAACTAATAACTTTAATAAATTGAATATTAAATGACGTGAATTATTTAATTCCTTAAAGTTTTTTTTTACCTCATACTTATCAAATAATCCTTGTATTGTTCTCATTTGTGAACCGTACAAATCATTGTGCCGAATGGGCATCAAAACACTTGACGCAGTCGATCAGTATCTTAACCACTGCGTATTTAATTATTTCTTAGAATTACCAGTTAAAAATGAAATACCATTTTTCGTTATAATAAAATCGCTATCTTTAACATGACAAATTACTCAGTATAATGCAGTGTATTGTGAATTATGATGTCACAAAACAATATCAAATACATTACATAGTATTAATAGTAATTTATTTTTACATTATTACGAAAATTTCTGATAAGTATGAAGAAAAACATATACCACACGACTCAAAAAGTATTACGAAAAAAAGATTTTATGTATGCGAGACTGGCCAGTTATAATCTATTTTAAAAATATAATTATTAATAAGTAAAAATAGGTACGTTCCAAATTTAAAATTTCCCTCTTTTTGCGGGCTAATTCAAATAATCGTGTCCCATTGAAAAACGAATCTTCGTCGAAAACATTTACGCTCTATGCTTAGAATAATAACGTATAGAAGGTAAGTTCGCGCACAAAAAGTGAAGCATTTCAATTGGAGCCTATTGGAGCTTACGCCAGAACCGTTCCGTAATGTACAAGTCATTGTACTACACGTACGTACGCAACTCTTTAAAAATACATAGGTAATTATGACGATTTGTGCATTCAAATGGTGTCATAACACATTTGAAAAACTTAAACAAGGTTTTTAACATTACTTTTAAAAGTATTTCGATGATTTATGTTAATAAAAACAAAATTTGATTTCATAATTTGTATAGTGGTATGCGTGTGTATGTGTGTAATCGCCTGCGCGCCATTACTATTTTTAGATTCATGTTTCAAACGTTCGAAGTATTGACACTATGCTTCTATACGTTACTATTCTAAGGCTCTATGTTCTTTTACGATTTCAAATTATTGTATAGATAGAGGCTGGTGGAGATTATTGTAAAAATTTAATAAAAAAAAATTACATATAGAACCCCTTTTTATATTCGCAATACTTTCTGAGTGTCCCACGTATTGTTGGTTTTGTTAAATGTATTGTTGTAATATTAACAATATTTTGTCGACTACATAGATGGCGTAATGATTAAGATACCGACTTACCGTGTCAATGTCGCGAGTTTAAACCCGAAGCAGAGCAATACTTTGTGTGGTCCACAAATTGTTGACCTGAGTTTGGATGTAGGTTATACCCGTTAATTATATGTTTGTAAATTCCCCTCCAGTACAATGATTACCTAGCAGAGGCTGCGGGTAACCGGGCCGGAGATTTAGTCGCGGCACCCGCAGAGAGGTTAGCCTCGCGACGACGATCAGCGTCCCAGTAGGGGATGTTGAAGGGAGAGGGTACTCCCTCGAAGTATTCCATCGGGCGGACCACTGACGTTAAGTCACCCTGCTGCGGTGGTCGGTCCAACAACGAAGGGCACGTGTCGCGGGTGGGTTACGGGTGTGCGTGCTTTCGCCCCTCTGTCGCCCCGGACGGAGTGGTGCGAGGAGTGCGCCGCCCGTAAGCCACCCAAATAAAAAAAAAGTACAAGGATTATCTCCTTAGTGCAAGGTGTTGACTTTTAAGAAAAAGTGTTTATGATATAAGACAAGTTTTGGACACAATCAAATATTTTATTTTTTTTTTTTATTTTTCTTGTGCTGGCTCGGCCCGCTCCTCGCACCTCTTCGTCCGGGGCGACAGAGGGGCGTAAGCACGCAACACCCGCAATCCACCCGAAAACCACGTCGCCTTCGTCGTTGGGCCGACCACCGGAGCAGAGTTACGTGACATCAGTGGTCGGCCCGACGGAATACCCCCTACTTGGGGTACCCTCCCATCGACCGACGTCGCCCCCTCGGGGAGCACGTCGGTCTTTCCTCACGCGGTCGGCCTCTCGGCGGGTGACGGACTAATTCCCCGGTCACGTTACCCGCGGCCTCGGCTAGGGCGGAAATATTTTATTACTAGAGATTTTATTATGTTCACTGTATTATGTTCACTAACAGAAAGCTTCATTATCTGTAAATAACATATGTAGGCTTTTTAATCCCTATATTCCCACAAGCATGAGATCTACGGGGTGACTACAAGAGTTCGAGCTATTTTAAAAATTATGCTAGTAGTGAGCTACATTATCAGCGAGTAACATATGTAGGCAATTTATCGCCGTACTCTCCCAGAAATAGGAATTAAGCTTATGCTGTGTGGTAGCGGCTTCGAATACTACCAACCCTTGCTTTGCTCGTGGGTGTCGTAAAAGACGACTAAGAGCCCTAGATTGACCCGGACCAACTCCATCTGGTACCATTTGGGTCAACGATTACATTCCCAAGAAGGGTTGACGTCAGGCAGGCGGCCGGTCATAAAAGTCATTGCCGAAACTTTTTGCAATATGTCAAAACAGATGACATATTGCGTCGACCCCAAGTAATTGGGATAAGAGCAAGATGATGACTCTCCCAGAAATAGGAATTAAGCTGGTGAAACCTCAGGAGTTTGTCCAATTAAAGCCATATTTACACCAATGGCAAGCAACATAATCACGGTGGGGGAGTGCCCCCAACCCGCTAATTGCCACACTTGAAAGGCAACATGGCGATCACATCGGTGTTATAAGTTACCCAGGCGAATGCAATAGTCTCTTGTGATTCCTCAGACAATTTTTACGGCTACCTAGCGAGTGAAAATGCCTTTTGCATTGACAAAGCATCCTTAAACCAACTCCTCATAAAATAATTTTAAATCCAATATGTTTATCTAAAGTAAAATATATCAGGACCTACAATATCTGACGTTATTTTTTAAAAGGCAAAAGCGCTTACAAAGAAAATAAAACGTGGAAATATTCAATTTACTTTCACTTATGAAACATCAAAAAAAATCACGCTGGCAAAATAAAGGCTTCGTATATTTTATAAGCAGTTATCAATTCGTTTAATCTATAATTTCTTTTCTTATTATTTTTTGATTTTCCAAAGTAAATTATTTTTGTTCTTTATCATAAAATAATGAATGATATTAGAAAAAGTAAGAGCTATCCATATAAGTGTCGTAAGGCTTTGTATGAACACATTTATCTGCTACTTGTCCTTTCATTTTAAAAGCATATTATAATCTTATATCTTTAAACGAGCAATTCTTGTATATATATATATACACTGACGGACTCATAAACTGCATCAAAGTAAAAAACGACTTTGAAATAAATATTTTAACCAAGTATGCAAACTTTCTACACAGATTTAAATTGAAACGTCTAGATTGGTTCGTTAAAGTTAAAACAGCGTAGGGCATATCCTTAAGTTTAAGTTTGTGTACTGGAAAGGACCTTAAAACTTTTTTGAAGAAAAAACAGAAATTTAAAGAAAATTGGTTTTAACAATAGACACAAACTTTGTGCAAGGGTTTTTTTTATGTTTTAATAAGGTGTATTACGTCCACGTGCCCTTATTACGGATTCTAATCGGTTCCGCATAGATTTGATTAGGGTTATTAAAAGATCTTGCGGAATATTGTCCCATTCTTCTGAAAGTGCTGTTCTTAGTTGTGCCACTGTCGTACGCACAGGATTTCTCGCATATACAGCTCTTTTTAAATTGTCCCAAAGATGCTCAATGGGATTAAGATCCGGGCTGCATGCTGGCCAAATCATTGTTCGTATCCCAACCTCTTCGCAATATTGTCGAACTAGTGCAGCAGCGTGCGGCCGGACATTATCCTGCATTAAAGTAAAATTTTCGCCTATAAATCTCATTTAAGGCACCACGTGATCTTCTAAGATCTCTGTTATGTAGCGATGTGCAGTCAAACCCCCTCTACTACCGTTTTGACGGACCATGTCTATGAACACAAGTTCTGTTCGCCCGTTCATCGATATGCCACCCCAGACCATGCACGAATCGCCTCCAAAAGGAACACGCTCCTCAATGCAACTTTGAGCATATCGCTCCCCACGTCGACGATAGACTCTTCTGCGACCATCTGCACCATATAAACATGTCCTACACTCGTCTGTGAACAATACGGAGGCCCATTGCTCATCTGTCCAATTTAGGTGATCACGCGCAAATCTTAAGCGAGCTTGTCTGTGAGCTACAGACAACTTTGGACCATTTGCTGGTCTAAAAGGGGTGATATCCGCTTCCTTTAACCTTCTTCTTATTGTTCGTGCTCTAGCGTTTACTCCACGCACTTCATTAAGCTCTGTTTTGATGTTAACTGACGTGAGGAAACGATTTTGCAGCGAAGTTGTAACAATAAATCGGTCATCACGACCGGTGGTTGCTCGAGTTCTGCCTGTACCACGTCTCCTTTTGTAAGAACCTGTCTCCACAAACCTTCTGTATATTCTAGAAACCGTAGACTGGTTTAAATTTAAATTTTTACCAATCGTTCGTTATCCAAGCCCTCCCGCACCAATGCTACAATTTGAGCAGCTTGTTCGGACGAAGTATCCATATTATGGTTCAGAAACTCTCGATGAGTTAAAAAACTAACCCAAAATTCTGCTGGTAACAATAATTCAATTGACAAAAGAATAAAAAATCAATAAGAATCAATTTTAAAACTTTGCTATAAATAAGACGCATATCTGATACTACGAGTAAATTTTCTTTTCCCGGCTATATTCATTTGTTTTACTGCAGTTCTATTTTTAAATATTGCTTTTTTTTTAAGATTAAGGGCCAGAAGAAGTTTGATGCAGTTTATGAGGCCGTCAGTATGTATATATATATATATATATATATTCAGGATCTCGGAAACGGCTCCAACGATTTTATTGAAACTTGGCATACTAGAGCTTTTGGGTCCAAAAAATCGATCTAGCTAGGTTTTATTTATAGAAAATGTTGTTTTATCCGTGCTTTTAGCAAAACAATACATAACATTAAATTTTGAATGAATTCAAATTTCGTTGTCAACGTCATGAGTTACGATAGCTCAGTTGGGAAGTTGACCGGTTCTAATTTTGGTTTTTTTGGCATTCAAACAGCATCGGTTCGAATCTCGGTGTTATTATTATTCTCTTTTTGTAATTTTTTATATATTTTTCATTATTTATTTTTTATTAATATATATCTAAATAAATTCCACAAAAATATTCCGAGCGAAGGCTCAGTCAACCAGATATTAATATTTAACTTAGGTACACCAACCTTTTGTTTTTTGGGCAGGCCATGGTCAGCGCATACGCCGTCTCTTCCATCCCAGGTGACATAAGGGTGGCTCGTGGCCCCATAACCTAATACTCTCTCCTTTTTTTTTTTTTGTGGGTGGGTCGCGGTCGGCGCGTCTTCGCACCACTCCGTCCGGGGCGACAGAGGGGCTTAAGCACGCAACTCCCGCGACCCACCCAAAAACCACGTCGCCTTCGTCGTTGGGCCCACCACTGGAGCAGCGTTAACTTGTCGTCAGTGGTCGGCCCGACGGAATACTCCTAATTGGGGTACCCTCTCATCGACCGACGTCCCCCCCCTCGGGGAGGACGTCGGTCTTTCCTCACGCGGTCGGCCTCTCGGCGGGTGACGGACTAATCCCCGGTCACGTCACCCGCGGCCTCGGCTAGGGCGGCATGAGGCTTAGATAGTTGCGCCTACGCCGCCCCAGTCGCCGGCGGCGGATCTCCTCATCGAGGCTGCACTCCTCGCGCAGGCGATCCGCCGCCTCCTTCCGCGAGATCACTGTCTCGCAGAAGGCTACGACCGCGTCCCAATTCCCGACGCTGTCGACCATCGCCCTAGCGATAGCCGGCAGCGTCAGGTCCGTACCGATGATTGCGACGAGTTCACAGCGCTGCACTGCCCAAGCCCCGCAGGCCTCGAGCGTATGGCGCGCCGTATCCTCGTCACAATCGCAGTGGTGGCAGGACGGTGTACTCTCCCTCCCAACGACCTTGTGCTGGTATTTGGCGAAGCACCCATGCCCCGTCAAAACCTGCACCAGTCGGAAGGAGAGCACCCCGTGCCGCCTTTCCAACCACTGCATCAGCACCGGCCGGAAGGCCTCCACGGTTCGCACCCCGAACCGAGGCCTCGCACCCCCGTCACCCGCCGATATAGTCCGGCGAGCATCTCCGCATCCAGGTCCCACGGGGGAGTCCCGGCCAATAGGCACGCTGCCTCCGTCGCCACCGTGCGGTATCCGCGGATGGCCCTGGCCGCCATGACCCTCTGTGATCGCCACAGAAGGGCCCTGAGTCGGGCGGTCATGGACCCCGCCCAGACCGGTGCGCCGTACAGGGCCATCGACCGGATGACCCCCGCGTACAGCCGTCGGCACGCAGCGCTCGGTCCGCCCACGTTCGGCATAAGCCATGATAGGGCGGACGCCGCGCCGACGAGCCGTGGAGCGAGCCTGCGGAAATGCTCCCGGAACCACCATCGTCCGTCGAGCACCAGGCCCAAGTACCTCATATGGGCCCGGATGCTGATGTCGACCGAGTGGACGGTGATCGAGTCGCCGATGGGAGGGCTCATAGTGCGCCCATGGAACAAGAGGGCCTCCGTCTTGTCCAGGGCGACCCTCAACCCCAGCGCCTCGATCCGCCTGACGACCTCCTCGGTACCAGAGGTCGCCAGGCTTACCGCCTCTTTTAGCGTCCCACCGCGGGCTGTGACGAGCGTGTCGTCGGCGTAACAAATCACGCCCAGCCCGGGCGGGAGGCTCCCCCTCAACGCCCAGTCGTAGCCGATGTTCCACAGGGTGGATCCAAGGACCGACCCCTGCGGGACACCGCACGTCATGGGCGTTCGCACAACGTCCCCTGCTCGGTCGGTTCAGAGGACGCTGCGCCCCTCCAAATAGTCTGCCACTAGCCGCCTCAGGTAAACTGGCACCCCGTGATACCGGAGCGCCTCCCTGATGCAGCTGAATGGCAGACTATTGAATGCGTTGGCGATGTCTAGGGACACCACCAACAGCACTCCCCCGCCGGTGGCGGCCTCAGTCGCCACGGCCCTCAGGCGCAACAGAGCCGCGATCGTCGAACGACCCCTCCTAAACCCAAACTGGGCGTCCGACAGATCGGGCCCCGTACCGACGAGGTGCCGCTCGATGCGGGCAGCTACCACCCTCTCCAGTAGCTGGCCCGTGTCATCGAGTAATACTCTCTCCTGGGCCGAACACCGGTACCGAGTTCCTTGTTGTCCGTGGCCAGTACACCAACATAGAGAAGCGGTAGCTTCTCACATTCTGATGCTTTCGAGCATGTCATTGCTATCTAAGTGACGGTCGCATGGGCTGAAAGTACATCTCGATCTTCGAAAGTGTGAAATGTGGGCTGACTTGGTCTGATGCTATAGATTTTTTTGCGGTGGGCTTATTTGGGTGGCTGGAAGCATGGACGTGAGTCTGTTTATAATGACCCTTGAAAACAACTTGTACACGTGACTCAGCCACCGTGCAGTATCCATGTATGGCCCTGACCACCTTGCCCCTCTGTGAACATTTTTTACCATACAATACAAATAATTAAAATTATATTTAATACATTATGTAACACATAATTTTTACGGCAACGAAGTTGCCTGCAGAACCCAGATGTAGTTATTTTTATAAATACAGTCATAAAACTGTAAAATAAACTTTTTAGTTATATAGGAATAATACTTTTATTTCCACCTTTTTTCAAGTAAAAGCCAAGTTTACACCAAAAATTTATTCTACTCGTAAAATTTTGTATTTTAGACAGACATTTTGAATTCTGTTTGTCTTTTAATGGACTACTAACTGAGATGCTTAATTAGTCTGTAAAATGTTTATACATGCATGAAATTTTCGGCTTCGAAGAAAACGTTTCTTTTAGTGTAGCATGCTACCCCATATCCTACTTAATTGCTCTCCAAGTAGAACTTGAACTCAGTGGTACCAAAAAAAAAAAAATCTTGCTAAGTCCTACCTGTTTCCTGTGTGGTGACGGAGTAAGAATACAATTCATCACCTCCTCTCATACCCGTGGGTGTCGTAAAAAGCGACTAAGGGATATATGACGCAGAGGACATCTATGCAAGAGACGCAAAATTTGGAACAAAACGCTAAACCAACCTGCCTGACCAACATGGTGTAATAAGGTCACCGTCCACGTTATTATGGAGGAGGCTCGAGCCCAGGAGTGGGACGTATACTTACTTATTAACCGAAACGATCAGCGTACTATAGTATGTCAGGATGCTCCTTTTCTGAAGAAGGCTGGAGGCTGGGCTTGACAGCAGTTGGGAGTACTCGCATATGAGCCGAGATGATGAGAGCATGTAATTTGTATTTCTATTTGAACATCAATTGAACCCAGTACTGACTGACAGTATTGGCAAGTATTATTTTCAGCCACAATGTTTAACAAAAAATTAATAATATATCAAATCAAATCAAATCATTTATTTTGCGAAATATGGGTATAAAATATTAGGTATTATAGGTAGACAGTGTATCACCATATTTGACCGTCAAGCGGCATGCAAAAACTTCTAAGAATTAATGGCTTCATACATTTTGCCAATTTAAGAAATGAATTTACTTATTATATGAATTTACACTTACAGTTGTGTCATACCTAAGGTTATTAGCTTATTAGTAATCATTTAATTATATAATGCCAATAATAATATACAATCTCAATAGTAATATACAATGTCAATAATAATATACAATTTCAATAATAATGTCAGATTAATAAATAATATGAAAACAGAAATATTATAACGAGAAAATATTAATTACATGTCAATCAAATCAATTTATCATTCAAATAATCATTGATTGAGTAGTAGACTTTCTCTAAAAGCACATTTTTTATTTTATTTTTAAAAATATTAATATTAGTTATTTCCAAAATAGATTTAGGCAAATGGTTGTATAAACGTGGGGCCATACATAATATACTTTTATTTAACATAGCTGTCTTATTGCTTGGTGTACATATTTCGTGGTGACGTCTTCTACTATTTAAATTACTAAATAAATCTATATTTTTACGAATATATAAACTACGTGTGAATATTATACAAGTAAGGAAACAGGTTTCAGAATAATACCACAAGAATTAAACCCGAACATTACTTAGTGAATACGCTTAGAAGAAGCGGTAACAATAATTATATATTCATGAGAAAATATTCATAATATTAAATGTATTCTAGAAGATTTACTTTCATTCCCAATGGGGTGAGAGGGAGTATTAACACATACCGTCTAAATCATATTAACTTTAAGTCTACGTGTGGCATTGGAGCGAAAATTTTATGGTTAATAACCCTTAATTTATTTTCTATTTTTAAGTAGTGGCCGTTGTTATGCTAATAGATAATGGTTATTGGGGAGTAAGGCAACAACGGTTACTAAGATCTGACACCGGCCCAATTGTCAACCTCACCTGCCCGCGTCCGGTGGTTCGTTATGCATAGCCGGCGGCGGCGCCCTCTGGTGCCACGGTGCTCTCTGCTAGATAACAGAGGAGGCAATGGCGACCGAGCAGTGGTGGGATAATTACTCACCCGACTGCGGTTGGAAGAGGCTACTGCGGCCTTGGGGTCTAAATAGCTCCAAAATGAATTTCCTTCTCTTGCATAGATATTACCTATATATAATATTACTTAATGGTGAGAGAGGGGGTTTTATTTGTATTCTTACTACGTCACCACACGGATAATTTTCACACAATTTTTCTCCTATTACGGAGGAGACTCAAGCCCAAGTGGAATTTATACGAGCTAAAATTTTGATGATTTTTTTTTCTCTTTTTTTTTTGCGGTCGGCGCGCTCCTCGCACCACTCCGTCTGGGGCGACAGAGGGGCCGACGGAATACCCCCTATTTGGGATACCCTTCCATCGACCGACGTCCCTCCAGTACCCTCCCATCGACCGAAAATTCTGATGATGACAAAAACTTTGCAAGAATTACTTCGAGTGTGATGTTCTTCAACCTTGGACACATGTATATAAAAAAAAATGTATTACGTTCTTTTCAACAGGAATTATCAATTAACGATTATACTAGCATGCGTGAAGCATTTAATCGAGTAATCATACGCCATTACAACATTTTGGAAAAGAGCTGATACTCTTACACTGCTGGACCGATATTAACCGAACATAGCTAAGAACCAAGACTTTCAAAGGAAAATCACGGAATTTCATTGCACGCATTTACATTCCCTTCACTTTCTTCGCGGTAGACAACGACCTTGCAAAGGTTCATGAGCGGCAGCAACACTTATCAACAGGTGTACTGTTTGCACGCCACCGTTTGCAAGAAAAAAAAACCAAATTGAAATCGGTCCATCCGTTTGAGAGCTACAATGCCAAAAGACACACACATACAGACAAACAGACATCCGTCAGGGGTTAAAACAGATATGATGATCAACATAACTAAACACAGATGTTATTTAATCATCTGAATTAATCAATTGTGTTACCAATTATAATTAATGAATTATGGTAGTCATAATAGATGTATAATTGCTCTTGATATGTCTTTGACATGTATCACGCAGTTAGTTTGCAATAGCAATTTGATAAATCTTGTTAATGGATTATATAGCCGATGAATGAATAGCCTTCTATGGTTTTCAGTATGATGACGGAGTATGAATACAGTTCTAAATAAAACTATCTATTAAGAGATTTAATCGCGTTTGTATTTGATTTTTTATTGCCCGCCATTTCGGCAATTTTACAGCGTTTATGGTCACAGGCGGACTAAGATGTCTCAGGTACAACAAGTCATCGTTATTACAGAGATTTGTGTCTAGCCGCTACAGAATTAGTTATAAAATTTTGACCCATATTATGGTACAAATTTATTACAGAAGAAAATGATAATATAAATATATATATATATATATATATATTGATATATTGTTAGTATTTATTAAACATTAAATTTGTAGTAATTATTATTATTATTATTTTTTAAAACTCGAAATTATCCGTGTGGTGACGGAGTAAGAATACAATTTACCACTCCCTATCTTGCCCGTGGATGTCGTACAAGACGACTAAGGGATATAATATGCACATAAGATCTGTGCAAGAGAAGGAAAACTCGAAATGAAACCCTATACCAACATGTCTGACCAGCATAGTATAGTAGGTCAAATTCCCTCCCATTGTGGAGGAGGCCCGAGCCCAACAGTGGGACATATGTGGGCTGCGATGATGATGATGAAAACTCGAAATGAAAGCCTATACCAACATGTCTGACTAGCATGGTATAGAAGGTCAAATTCCCTCTCATTGTGGAGGAGAGCCGAGCCTAACAGTGGGACGTTAGTGGGCTGTGATGATGATGATGATAATAAACATTTATTCGCTTTTTACTATATCATACTTTTCTATAAAATACGATTAAATGTTTAAATGTGTATTTAACATCTATGCTAAAAAAGGAAAGCTTGAAGTTAAACCCTATACCAACACGTATGATGTAATTTCTCTACTATGAAGGAGGTTCTAGCCCATAATGGAACATATATAAACTAAAATGATAATCATAGTTATATAATGAACCATATCAATCCCTACTTCATTATGATAGAACAAGACAAAAATATAATTCTCCGTGTGGTAAGGAAGCAGGAATACAATTAATTACTCCCTGTCTTGTAGGTGTCATAAAAGACGACTAAATGATAAAATATGCTTATAAAAAGGAGGAAAAGTCGCATTAAAATCCTATACTAACCCGTATGACTAGCTTGGTATAGGTATGTGATTTATTCTCCTATTATGGAGAAGGCTGAAGCCCAGCAATGGGAAGAGTATGAGCTATTATAGTGTGGTATGTCATGATTTGAAATAACAAATATTAATCTAACATTTTTTTCGTGTGGTGACGAAGTAAGAATATAAGTCACCCCCTATCTTACCTGCTCCTGAAGTTCGTAAAAGACGATTAAGGGATTATTATATGCATATAACATCAAGATGGCAAGATAAGAGAAGGAAAACTCGAGATAAAACCCTGTACCTACACGTCTAACTAGCGTTTTACAGTAGGCGAATTTTCCTCTCATTGTGGAGGAGGCTCGAGCCCAGTAGTGGGATGTTTATGAGTTGTGATAAAAAAAGAAACCTTTTTATTACTTGATTTTTTAAATGTTAGGCTTACAAGTCATAAAAATACTTCAAACATGTGTAGGTAAGTTAAGTACATATATTTTTTACTAATATTCGAAACACAATTTCATATGTCACAATGGTTTCAGTGTAAATCAGCTTTTACGCGAAGGGTTGGAGGTAACGCAATTACAACGACACCGCATCGTCTGCCTACCGTCCGGAACGCTAAAGCTGTTACTGAAACGTAATATCGAGGCATCGCTTACAATTTCTCCAACGATGCCACTTAATTTATCTGGTTGATAGATTAAATGCTATTTAGAATATACAAAATGTATATAAGTATATTAAACTATTTTAAGCATTTTATCGCGTTTGTATTTGATTTTTGATAGTCCGACGTTTCGAACACTTTGCAGCGTTCATGGTCAAGCGACGGACCATGAACGCAGTCTACCCGTAACTATGAACGCTGTAACGCAAACGCGATAAAATCCGTTAAATTGTTTTATTTACAATGTGTAATACTCGCGTAAATATCAGAAATCGTGATATAAGTATATTTAAATTCAAATTCAAAATCATTTATTATGTATAAATCCTCTGAGGGCACTTACATATTAGCAAATTTAATATTTTAACTTAAATTAATCTAATAAACTATCACCAGATCGAAATGTGAACGCTACTGAGAAGATACGGCAAGAAATTCAGCGGGTTTGTGATGCCTTTTGACGTCCCTATCTACTAATATTATAAATATGAAAGTTTGTGAATATATTTCATCATCATCATTTTAGCTTATACGCGTCGCACTATTGGGCTCGAATAGCAATTGACCTAACACATATTTTTTTACTGTGTATTTTTATTCACTAAAAAACAATGCTTGAAATTTGAGGTGCTTTACAAATCTTATATCTAGCCGTCGCCGTTAAGAGTGACAATAGCTCAGTTGGGAAGTTGTCCAGTGGCATTCAGACAGCGCGCAACGTGAGATCGAATCTCGGTGTTATTTTTATTGTTTTTATTTTTGATATTATTTCATTATTTCATCATTTTAATTTTTTATTAATGAACATATTTCTAAATTAGTTCGTCAAAAATACAATTAACGAAAAAAAAAATTATACCGAGCAAACCTCCGAGCTCGGTCAACCAGATATTATATGATTAATCGACACATATGCTAGCCGTTGCCGAGACCCTGAATATATATATATATATATATATATATATATATATATATATATATATATATATATATATATATATATATATATATATATATATATATATATATGTGTGTGTATATACAGTAAAACCCGTATAAGAATACAAGAGACGACTAAGGGATATAAAACGCATATAACATCTATGCGAGAGAAGGAAAACTCGAAACAATACCCTATACCAACACGTCTGATCAGCGTGGTATAGTAGGTCAATTACCCTTCTATTATGGAGGAAGCCTGAGCCCAACAGTGGAACGTATATGGGCTGAGATGAGAATCGACACAAATTACATACAGACCAAGAACAACTATTTGTAAAGTATAAAATTATTATATGATAGTCAATACGCGCTCATAACTTACCACTAACTTGTTCTTTCAACAAAAACGTAAAGGTAAAAAGTAGGTACGAAGTACGAACAACATAAAATATGTTGAGCACTTCGTGCATAACAGTGAATGCCCTCTTGTTGAGTTATATCTCCCTTAGGACAAATTTTCCCATATCGACGGTTATTTGAATAGAAAGTGCCCGTAACACATAAGTTATGAATCTTCTGTGTGAAACTTCTTTGTTATAATCTGTCATATTATCAGCTAAACGCAAAGTGCTTTTTTGTTGGGTAATGTTATCACTCTCGTCAAAATTTCCTACTGAGGTTAAAAAAATGTGTTGTATGGAGTCTTAAAAAATTAAACACAAAATGTGGTAGGACTGAAAATATATAGCTTAATTTAATGTATAGACAACAGACAAGGCCACTTTTTATTGAGAGTCTTAAAAAATTAAACACAAAATGTGGTAGGACCGAAAATATATAGCTTAATTTAATGTATAGACAACAGACAAGGCCACTTTTTATTGGGACAGCCAGGCCACGGAATGGATGGCGTGTAATCCTATAAATTGCCATATACGTACCTCTCTAGCGCTATATTAGCGGGCCACGGATATACATTAGAGAAAACAACTTGTGCTAACAAAATATTTCTTGTATTGCGATGACAGAAACTACACCCAGACTCAGAACTGAACTTCGTGGATTACACATAGAATTTTACTGCGTGGAAATCGAATCCGCGACATTTGAAACTGTAGATATCTTTTCTTTTCTTTGTTTAGAGTAGGCTGGACATAACCCGCCCACTCTATCCAGGACGATAGAAGGACGGCATGTGGCCTAACCTAACGTATTCCTTCCCTACTGTCATTAGGCTGACCACTGGTATCGATTCCTTGATTTATTTTTTTTATTGCAAACGTTGGCAAACGGGCATGTACATCTGTTGTTAAGTAATGCTACCGCTCTTATATCTTTGCTAGGACGCTGTCTACCGTGAAGACCTCTACTTAGAGGGAGTGTGAGTGCGTGCAATGAGGTTCGGTGATATTAAAGGCTTCACCAAAACCCACCACACGAACGAATCAATCAATCAATCAATCAGTTTATTATTGCGAAATATGGGTACATAAGATGTTACAAATAATATAAGTCTCACCATAGTCGACCTTACGGCATGCAATTAATGTACAATATTAACATAATATAATAATCAAAAATACAATCAATAACATAAATTAGAATCAATTACAACCAATAACAACCCAAATTAATAACAATCAAAAATACATTCAATTACAATCGATAACATACAGTCAAGAAATTACGAAAATCATTGCAATTTATAATTTGTCATTAAAAAACTCTGATACGTTTTCTCTATTAGTAATTTCTTAAGCGTAAATTTATAGTCATGTATATTAGTACAATCCCTAATTTGTTACACGCAAACACCTATGGGCAAAGGTGGGCTTCCGGCTCTCTCGCTCACTGAACGAAGCGCAGTAGCAAATTGCTAATTAGGAATATGATATAATCTACTATGGCTAGTAGATTATATCATATTCCTTGATTTTATGTATATAATGTGTCCGATTTCAGTAGCTAGTACGGCGGTTCACATTTTCAAGTACCGTCCCCTTCATCGCCCCCATTCTTGACATTGTTGAACATCGTCCTAATAATGGTCGGCTTTAAGGTTAGCGAATGCCAAGTCCACTATCAACCCGCCCTTACCTACACTGCCACACGCAAGTATTCACCAAGACCATTGTGACGCCACCCGCTTCTCGACAAGGGGGATCTCACGCCGTGGACTTGACGTAGAGGTCCCCCAGGACGAGGCAGCCAGTCGTCGTATTAATCTGACATTACTCATGGGTGTCTAAAAGACGACTAAGCCTTTCATTGATCGGGGACATCAACTCTATCTGTTGCCATCAGGACAATAATTATATTCCCAAGAACGTGAAGGACTTTTACAATATATACTATGAAAGAAGAGAGTCGACTCGTAATAATTGGTGTAACAACAGGGCTATGATGATGATTCTAAGCTATTTATAAAAACTTTAGCTTTTGGTTATGGGTTTTTGGATGCGAAAAATAAAATGATAAACTAAAACGTGATAATGCGAGTAACAATGTGGTTACTATATCTAAAATCGTCCAATAGAAATTATTCACGCGTGGTAATAATTGTTTAGTCATTTAATTTACTTGTTAATTCTATGCCTCTATATGTTTTATCTTTACATTTTCCCAAGTTTCTGTAACTTTTTTCATAGCATAGAGGCATGATTAAGTCTGCATTGACATTTATTGAGTTACTCAAAAGATAGGAAGGGTGTTAATAATATTGTTATTTGCTAATAAAATATACTAAGTCTGAGCTTCTCACTTTTAGTATGCGTTGTTTACATTCCTGATGTTTCGAACTCCTTTCAGCATTCATGATCACAGGAGGACAGTCCTACCTTCGCGGCACAGTAGCATTGTAATTTCAAAAAAACCGCCGCCACTAAATGGTAAATTTCATATTTATTTCAAGATCCGTAACATGGAAATTAGTTATCAAGTGAAACAGTTATAACCTTCACCTGATACCTTTTACCCATATTATGACAGTTCAAATATTTAATTTAACGGTCATCTTAATATTAGATTATTTATGGTGCACCGTATGCTAATAACAATTTTTACTTAATAGCGATATTTTAGAGGTTGTAAAAAATATGTACCTAGCTAATACACATTAAAAAAAAAAAATTTTAACGCGTTTGTATATGACTCTTGATTGCCTAACGCTTAGAAGACTTTTCAGCGTTCATGGCCACGGGCGGTATCTGACCGTGAACGCTAAAAAAAACGGTAGAATCCGTAAAAATGGTTTTATTTATAATATGATGTATATGGTGGGATTCAGGGCTGACGACCATCATGATTTTATAATGAGTATCATTGATGTTAAGGGTTCACTTAATGCAATTGTAAAATTATAATACGTTATCAGATAAAAAATTATAAAATATTAGATTGATCGAGATATTTGATTGAATTAGGCGATACATGAAGGCAATTCATTATTATTTTAATATGGGAGACGCACCACTTGCCCCTGATCAAACAATATACTGCACACCACAAGGAAAAAAGGAATGTGGCATAGGATACCAGGAACCAGTAACTAGCTCGTCAGGGATGAGCTGCCTGCAGGACTTTAATTTGTATTTTTCCGCCGAAACTCGAATAAGGATTCGACACGTGTTTCGCTTCTAAACGAGGCAAACTCAAGACGGTTCGGCTTCAAAGGAGCCTCAATTTTGCTTCCCTCAATTTTTAAAATAATTGGATTAATCTATCAACAAGGAAGGTGTAAAATTTCAATTAGCAAATTTGATCCTATAAAAAATAACAGAAAGGGGTAAATAAATAAAAGCGCGACTTTACAATATAGTTTAAGAAAAATACAGACTTTTTCTGGATGCAATAAGAATCTTTTTAAACGTTTACACTTAAAATAATAACGTATAGAGAATAGTGTCGGTACTTCGAACGTTCGAAACATGAATCTAAAAATACTACATGCGCGTAGACGATTACACACGTACACACGCACTCCACTATACAGATTATGAAACCAAATTTTGTTTTTATTAACATAAATCGTCGAAATGCTTTTAAAAGTAATGTTAAAAACCTTTTTAAGTTTTTCAAATGTGTTATGACACCATTTGAATGCACAAACCGTCATAATTACCTATTTATTTTTTAAGTGTTGCGTACGTACGTGCAGTACAGTGACCTTGTACATTACGGAACAGTTCCGGTGTAAGCTTCAATAGGCTCCAATTGAAATGCTTCACTTTTTGTGCGCGAACTTGCCTTCTATACGTTATTATTCTAAGCGTTTACGTTACTAGATATTAATTTATTCAGATTCATATTCAGTGTCCTATCTTCATCTTCATCATCACAGCACTCACATATCCTACCGTTGGGCTTTAGTCTCTTCCACAATGCAAGGGAAATTGGCCCACTATACTACGCTGATCAGATGGGTTGATATAGGGTTCTATTTCAAGTTTGTCATCTCTTTCATAGATCTTATCTGCAAATTATAATCTTTCTCTTTCTTAATGATTTCTGATGTTTACGCGAGTAATAGCGAGAATTGTTTGTGTAATAACACATCGTAAATAAAACTACTTTACGGATTTATCGCGTTTGTATTTGATTTTTGATTGCCCGACGTTTCGAACACATTTCAACGTTCATAGTCGCGGGTGGACTAAGATGTCTTTTCTTTTTTTTTTGTGTGTGTACAGCTGTTGGCCGCAGATGGCCTTGACAGCTTGACGCGGACTATGGGTGAGCGCTGAGGGCTCTCAACCCGGAGAAGAGTATGCTAAGCGACATCGCCCAAGGGCTCCCCCTGTGGGGAACGGACCTCGGCTTGGGGCGTCGCTGGAGGCAAAGTGGGCGTGCCCACGTTTTTAGTAGTGACTTTTGCGCGGCGCGGTTTCGCACCTCGACGGCGAGGGCGGAACCGCGGATATTTATTTGTTAAGGCCTCGCGGGCCGTGTAGGCTCTTTGTTGAGCGAGTGTGATATCGTCGTCCTCTTCGTCGAGGACGTGACGAGGACGTCGGATGGAGGAGATTTTGGAGGGTCTATAGGAAGCCGCCCCAACCACTAGTTGGTTGGGGTGTGTCATGGCAGAGTCAAAGTAGCTCTGAGAGCACCGTTTCATAAACTGCTTGATGGTCGGCAGTTCGAGGTCGATGTGGAGATCGACGTTTCGTATGAACCACGGTGCTCCCGTAGCTCGGCGCATGAAACGATTTTGTAGTGTCTGTAGCCTGTGGATCCTGTGTGGCTTAACATGCGCGAACACCACGCTGGCATAGGTCATGATAGGCCGTATGCAGGTGGTGTATAGTCGGATTTTGCTACTCAGGGGCATACGCGACCTAGAGTTGAGTAGACAGTGGAGACGGCCCATCACAAAGGCTGCCCGTGCGCGGACTTGCTTTATGTGAGGGGCGAAGCTGAGTCGATCGTCAAGGGTCACACCCAGGTATTTGGCCTGCCTGGTCCAAGTGACCGGCTTGTTGAAAATTTTAAGGGGAGGAATGCTATCGATAGAGTAGGAACGGGCAGTTCGTCTAGTGAACATGACCGCCTGACTCTTCTCGGGGTTGACTTCTAATCTCCATTTCCTAAACCAATTGGCTAGGGCGGTAACCGCTGTTTGGAGAGTCTTGGCTACTGTTGTCGGGGATCTACCAGCACAAAAGAGTGCGGTGTCATCAGCGTAAAGCGCTTTATGTACCCGGTTGAATTTGGGCATATCGCTAGTGTATAGCGTGAAGAGAAATGGGGAGAGGACCGACCCCTGAGGGACGCCGGCCTTGATAGGTTGGGAGGTCGACAACGTCCCTTCCACCCTGTAGCGAAAGCTGCGATGACTTAAGTAGTCATGTATAATAAGAATTAAGTAGTGAGGGATCTTGATGAGATAGAGTTTGTAGATTAGGCCTTCATGCCAAACCTTGTCGAATGCTTTCGCTACGTCTAGGAATAATACACCCGTATATCTGTTCATGATGAACTGACTACTTGTGTATTCTACCAAGCGGTGAACTTGTTGTACGCAGCTGTGTTTGGCTCGGAAACCAAACTGTGCGTCGGGAACGAGGTTGTTAGCCTCGGCGAATGTGCGTAGTCTACTGAGAACTATTCGTTCGTAGATCTTACCTAGACCTTTTAGTAGACTAATCGGGCGGTAACTACTGGGTTCGGTACGGCGCTTGCCGGGTTTGTGGATTCCTATTACCACGGCCTCTTTCCATTGCGCGGGAAAGATGTTATTATTTAGTGCTGCATTGAAGATGCAGCACAACAGGACTATTAAGTGGGCGGGGAATAATTTAATGACTTTATTTGAGATTCCGTCCGAACCTGGGGCTTTTCTGGTTTTAAGACCCCTGACTAACGATTCGACCTCATCGGTGGTTACTACTGGGATAGGCTGATCGGGGTTGTCGTTTCGTAACGAGCACGAGAGAGTGGTACGACGTTCCACTTCGTCGGCGATGAAGCGGTGATTCGCGGCGTCGGGGTGTAGTGTACTCGGCGTACACTGAAGCTCCAAGCAGTCGGCCAGGCATTCTGACTTTTCATCGTCCATGAACGCCGGTGGCTGGTTGGGTCTGGTGAGAGGAGGGAGAGTGGACACGATGTCTTTTTTGAGTGAGCGGGAAAGCTGCCAAAAGGCTGTGTGAGAGGGCTCTAGCTCCTCGAGCATGGCGTCCCATTTGCTCTGTCTCAATTCATTAATAGCTTGTTTAACCTCCCTCTGGAGTGACCGTAGGCGGGTACGGTTGTCCTCCGTGGGGTAGCGGTCATAAGCGCGTGTCGCGGCGTTTTTACGTCTTAACAAGTCACGGACGTCGTCTGGCAGGCGCCATTTACGATCGCTCGTATCTGGTACCGGCCGCGAGCAGTCGTCCATTATCGACTGCACGTGACTTGTAAGCGACTCGATCGCCTGAGAGGTATGTTCCTTAGACGTAATGTCATTGGGAATTTGATCAAGGTGGACCGACGAGGTTGACTTGAGATTTTTCTCTAGCCGTGCCCAGTCAGTCGCTATCTTGGTCCTTTCGTTGTTATGGCCTGAGGGGCCAGGGGTGCGGGAGGCTAATTCCAGATTCACCGGGCGGTGATCTGAGTCTAACTCGTGTTGAACTTCTATTGAACATAAACGAAGGTTTATGTTTTTGAGAAGAAAGATATCGAGTATGTCCGGCCTGTGCGAAACGTTAAAGGGGAAGTGTGTCGGCTCTATGGGCGCTATGACATCAAATCCCAGTCTGTCAGCGAATAGCTCTAAAGTCTTGCCCCTCGTATTGGAACTTTGACAGCTCCAAGAGGTGTTCTTGGCGTTAAGGTCACCGCCAATGATGACGGCGCCTCCCAATTCTAGCAAGGCTTTTAGATCTTTTTCAACCAACTGTTTCGAATGTTCTCTGTTGGGAGAGAGATATGCGGATACAAGGGTGATAGGCTGATGGCCTGAGAGGGCTAGCCTGCAAATTGAAGCTTCAATGTACATCAGAGGGGGCGGATCCACAGGTGTGCAATGCAGCGACCTTTTGTAGTAAATGAGCGTTCCACCCATTGGTGAGGTTGTCCTATCATTGCGAACTATATTATAGTTCGCGATTCTATGGTGCCTGTTGAATGGTTTTAAGAACGTTTCTTGTACTAACAAGATGTCGAGCTGGTGTTCCCGAAGGAATGTGCCTACTTCATCCCTCTGTTGGGTAAGGCTATTTGCGTTGAATGTCCCTACTTTGAGGTGTCTGGGTTTAACTCTGCCGGGAGTGTACCTATCCATTTTAGTTGAATTTGAGTGAGCCTAGACGCTCTAACGTGGGGGCGAATTTGATCGCTATATTAAGGAGGGCGAGGTTGTTTCCCTCGTTCTTTCTAAGATCGGCTGCAATTTCGCGGATTTCCGCGAAATTGATTTGAGCCGCGAAGTTGGCCACCAGGGCTAGATCTGGATCTGGTCCTTGGGGGGCTTTTGGGGGCGCGCTTTTAGCGACGACGATGGGAATGGGGGCGCCCTGAGGGGGCTTGGGATTACCACCGGTGGGCTGGTTTGGCCCGATTATTGGTGGTTTGGGCTGAGATGGTGCGGGTGGGGCAGCGGGCTGCCTGTTGGGCAAGGTTGGGAAAGCCTCCTTGCTGGTTAGCAGGGGGCGAGCCCACGCATTGTGGGTTGGTAAGGGGGCTGGGACGAAGGTCTTGTTATAGTACAAGGCCTTGCCGTTTGTGTTGGGTTGGCGGACTAGCCTCCTCGGCGCTCTTGGGCAGCCGCGGTAGTTGGCCGGGTGTCCGTATTCTCCACAGAGAACACACGCAGGTGGCTCTTTGCAGAGGGAGATGTCCTTTGGCCTTTCACACTGGGCGGTGTGATGGTCACCTAGGCACTTGACGCACCTAGGACGGGCGAAACAGTTCTTGGACGAGTGTCCATACATTTGGCACTTGTGACACTGTGCCAGATTACCATTTTTGTGTGGGGGCTCTACCGAGACCCCAGAGAGGCCACAGATGGTCTTAATTTTGTAGATTCCTTTACCCTCTGCGTTATTCGTAAGGCAGACGAGTATCATGTTAAGAGGGTAACGACCCTTTCCCCGGATCATCCGGTGTACTTCTACAACCGGCAGATCCTGGGTTTTGAGAGAATCTAAGATCTCTTTAGTGTCGATTTCTCTCGGGACATTGCGTATAACTGCACGCAGAAGTTTGGCTTCGGGGAGGGTGTATGTATGGTAGGGAATCTGTTGATTCCCTAGCATGCTTGACACCGTGCGGTGGTCGGCTGACGAGTGAAGGTCCACTCGTATGCCTTGGGGCGTGGATTTAGCCGATTTGTAATTTATGCGATTGGTGTTTAGCCAAGCGGAGATGGTTAGCCACTTCTCCTTGTCCCTGATATATAGGGGCGGCGGAGCCAGTGGTTTTTTGACCGTCTGCGGAGCGACGGTGTTGCTGTCCGTGGAAGATGGGACAGAGGTAGGGGTGGCCTGCGAGACGACTGGGGGGACCGAGGCGGCCATGGCAGTCGTTGCAGGCGGGGCTGCAGCGGGTGTTTTTGCCGAGTCAGTCGGCTTAATTTTTGGGGCCTTAGAGGGAGCCTCTTTGTTGACCTTTACCTTTTTGCTCCGCTTGCGGGAGCGAACTACAGTAAATGAGCACTCATTGGGCGAATCTTCCGACTCGGAGGAGGAGGACGATGAGGCTGAGGAGGACGGGGGTGATTCCGTTTCCATCGCCGTGCTCATGGTCGGTAATTCCGGCTCAAGCGGCAGGGCGGTAGTAGGAGCGCGTTGAGGCTGGGGTGGTAAGATTGTTATTGCTCCAAAATGTTGGGCAATATAAGCTTGAATCTCTGGGATTGCCAGAAGGGCGTCGATTGTAATAGTTTTTTCCGCCATCGTGGGCTGGTGGAAAAAACGTTCGCGGGAAAAGTGTTAAACCTAGCGCCCTGGGTGAGGTGAACCCTGGGTTGTGTGTGGTGCATGTCCCTCCCAACCGGGTGCAGGTCGGGAGGATGTGTGCTTAACTAGTGTGCCCTAAGCTTGTAATCCTTCGCCAATCTTAATGTGCGATAGGTTCCTAGCTGCTCGGGCCGTTAGGCCTTCGCAGAAAAATGATGAAAAGCCGTAGATTAGGTCCGACTAGGAGATCCCCCAAGGCCGGATGCTCTAACCCCTTCCGATTGTTAGCTCTGCCCTGAAGGGGCTCGGCAGGCAAATCAGGGCCTTGCCTCACCCGGCTTCGTTAGCACCGTGAGGTTTCCGCCGGGGACCAAACAATATGGTTTTCTGCCCTGAAGGGGCCAAAATGGGTTGACTTTTTATCTACCAACGGTAGAAATCTGCACTCGACGTCTTGAAAAAGTCGACTCGTGCAGTTGGGATCCGGCAACACCTGCGTCCAAACAGCGAAACTGCCACAGACAACCGTATACACGGCCACCCGGAGCGGGCCACTGAACGGCCACAGACGTCAACAAAATGGCGGCGCGACGCGACGCGAGGTACGCTGCGAGAGCGAGCGAGACGGAGCGAGATCGCACGACCGCAGGGGGCGGGTGCGGGGAGAGCGCGGCAGTGGAGAGCAACGAGGCGCACGTCCGTGCGCTACGGGTCTCCGACGCGGAATATGACTAAGATGTCTTTTTTTTTTTTTTTTTTTTTTTTTTTTGTGTGTACAGCTGTTGGCCGCAGATGGCCTTGACAGCTTGACGCGGACTATGGGTGAGCGCTGAGGGCTCTCAACCCGGAGAAAAGTATGCTAAGCGACATCGCCCAAGGGCTCCCCCTGTGGGGAACGGACCTCGGCTTGGGGCGTCGCTGGAGGCAAAGTGGGCGTGCCCACGTTTTTAGTAGTGACTTTTGCGCGGCGCGGTTTCGCACCTCGACGGCGAGGGCGGAACCGCGGATATTTATTTGTTAAGGCCTCGCGGGCCGTGTAGGCTCTTTGTTGAGCGAGTGTGATAATGTCGTCCTCTTCGTCGAGGACGTGACGAGGACGTCGGATAGATGACTAAGATGTCGGTCTTTCTTTTTCTTTTATACCACTCATAGGCAAAACAAGTGACTGTATGGTCACAGACTAAGACAGGTGGTGTTTTGTATTCTTAGTATGTCACCATATGGACCGTCGTTAAAGCACGTAAATTTCAACAATTTAATAATGGACGATTAACAATATCTAGCAATAATAATTGAGTAAGTATACAACGTGAATATCAACACAAAGCAAGTATCAATTTAGTTAAATCCCTAGAGCAATATGGAATGCTTGATAACACAATGCTCTCAGGTAATCTATTAAATCGTCGCAGTACCTTATTTGATATATATTCCAGTGAACTCGTATATCTATTAGTATTATAAGTTCGAAGAGTTTGGCTAGTTAAAGGTATATTAGGAATTATTAGTTGAATTTTAAAATAAACTCACATTTATCTGGTCACCCTCCAAAATTTGGCTATTAAATAAAAGGGCTTAAAGATTTGAAAATGATATAGTTAATGACGTCACGCTAAAATTAATTTGGCTGTCTTTCCAAGACGGTCATCATTATCATTATCTCAACCCATACACGCATTCATTCCTATAACCTGCTATACCACGCTGGTCAGACGTGTTGGCATAGGGTTTTGTTTCGAGTTTACTTCTCTTGCATAGATGTTATAAGCATATTATATCCCTTAGCCTTCTTTTACGATATCCACGGGCAAAATAAGGAGTGGTGAATTGTGTTCTTACTCCATTACCACACGGAAAGTGGATAGAATGAATACACGCAAATTTAAAAACAAGTAACCTTATTTGTTTTGGATGACGACAAAAAATATAGTGGAGTGGTTAAGATACCGATCTATCGTGCCAGTGTCGCGGGTTCGAATCCCATGCAGGACAACACTTTGTGCGATCCACAAATTGTTGTTCTGAGTCTGGATGTAATTTGTGTCCGTTAATTATGTTTTTAAAATCCCCTGCAATATACGGATTATTTCCTTAGTGCAGGGTGCAATCTTATCAAAAAAAAAGTTATTAAATGAGAGGCTTGAAAAGAATGAAATGATAAAGTTATCATACACATATCTTCTTAATATATATAAATTACGTGTCACGTTGTTTGTCCGCGATGGACTCCTAAACTACTTAACCGATTTTAATCAAATTTGCACACCGTGTGCAGTTTGATCCAATTTGAAATATAGGATAGCTTACATCATAATTTATAGTCGCAATATTATTTTATTGCAAATTATTTGTCTATTATTTGACATTCACAATTATCTGTTAACTCCAAACGATTTTAACAGATGGCGACATCTGTTGACTGAATTGAGTAATTAATTAATAGATGGCGCTGCTATGTTAAACCTACAAACGTGTCATATACGATTTTAATTTGCTTTTTTGCATAGATGCCATTTGTAAAAAAATATGACGACCTCCATGACAGATGTTCTCCTACAGTTCCACTTAAATAGTTTAATAAAATGTAATATAACAAAAATATTAGCCACAGCAACACGTGGCCGGGTCTGCTAGTACTAATATATATCACAGTGATAACACTTAAGAAATATCAGACATGTACGGTGCAAACACACATTGTATCTTAGTGCCATCATCAATATTGCATTATTTAAATTGACATTCATTTACTTTATAAGTAGTTCGTACTATCGACTGTCAGCAATTACATTAGCATTATATCATTAGTTTATCATCGCGAATATACGGTAATTGTAACAACTTATCATTTTATTCTTATCATATCATCTAGCATGTCAAAAGGTTGTACGAAGCAGCAGCCGGTACAAGATATGGAATTCAACTAGGTACTTTATCATCATTCATCATTTCAGCTTATTGCCGTCCACTGGTGGACGTGGGCCTCCCTCATGTTACGCCACAAAGTGCTGTTCTGTGCCGCCTGAATCCAGCAACTTTCACTAAGTCGTATACTACTACTTACTTGTTTTTTTTTTTACTACTTTATAAAGTCTTGTAAATTAAAATGTAAAATTACTTATTTCACTATTATATAACGCTAAAAAGTCATGAATAACATTACCGAAACTATTGTTACGAATTTAAATCGTAATCTAAAACTATTAGTAGTTAGTAATTAGTTAGTATTTTTACGATTTAAATCCGTAAAAATAGTTTTATTTATAATACATAATTTTTGACAATTGTTATAAAATTAATGTAAAAAAATTAGTTTTTTGTTTTTGTCTATTGCTAACGGTGGCAAACAAGCAAACAGTACACCTGGCGGTAAGTGCTGCTGACGCTCATGGGCCTTTACAAGGTCGCTACCTACCGCGAAGAAAGTGAAGGGAGCGTGAATACGTGCAATGAGGTTCGGTGATGCTAAATGCATCACTAAAACGCACCACATGCAAACACCCTCAGAAAGTTGGGATTTCGGTTCTCTCGCTCACCGAACGAAGTGCAGTAACAAATTGCTACTATAATGATTTCTGATGTTTACGCGAGTATTATAAATATATACATTTTAAATAAAACTACTTTACTGATTTTACCGCGTTTGTACCTATTTGATTTTTGATTACCCGACGTTTCGAACACTTTGCAGCGTTCATGGTCACGGGCGGACTAAGATGTCTCACGTCCAACAAGTCATCGTTACTGCTGAAAATTTATAATTATCTACCCGATACAGTAATTATTTATTAAATATTGACCCACATTTTGATACAAATTTATTGCCAGTGATTCTATATGAAAAAAATTATATTGTTTATGGTTAATAATTATTTAACATTAATATTAATAGTAATTAGGCATATTTAAAAACCTAACAATCTAGTATATGTACTACCACCGGATCGGCACACGGCCCCACTGAGAAAAATCCGGCAAGAAAACTCAGGTGACATGATGCTAAATTAACATTAATTTTGAAGGCGGTTTACTTTATGTTACTAAGAGGTTTTAATTTATAAAATTATCTTTAGTTATTATTATTGTGGGTCAAATCTATACAATATGAGCTCACAGCGTCTCGCAGTCTTGTGGTGGTGTTTTTGGATTTGTTTTTACCCATCCAGATTTGACCACATTGAAGACGACCGCAATATTTTAATTACGGTACGTTTTAAAAATTTTCTAGTTCTAATGGAACCATCAGTTAACGAGTTAAATACCTATCTCGGTTTAATTAAATAACTTTGTATATATAACATGTCTGTGGATATCTGAGAGAAAATTAACCATATGGATTTTTCTTAATACTATTGTTAAGGTGGGTGTAGTTGTGCCTCCAAATTTCTTGCTCACTGAGACTTCAATTTTCTATGCGTTTGTGGCACTACTCCGGATGACCCGAATTTATGGTTGTGGAGAGAAAACTATTAGCAGTGTGAATCTTTTACCAATTTTAATCTAATCGATTTTGTTTTTATTTTAATTCTGATATTTCAAATGAAAAAACAATAGATTTTATTTTTAGTGTCTATTGTGGCAAACGAGTAAGCAGTACACCTGATGGTAAGTGATTCTGCCGCACATAGACTTGTAATATAAGGAGCAAAGCTAAGCCGTTGCTTACCGTGAAGAAAATTCTCTTCTTAAACCTTGTCTAATGAAGGACATATCATAGCGCTTGGGAAACACAGGTAGTACATTCCATAGCCTGCACGTACGTGGGGAAATGATCGCTGGAGACGTACAGTATAATCGATCGCCGCACTAATTATACAAATAGATACATAAATTATGTGTTCATATAATGTCAGAGACTTCCCGTATGGTGACGAATTAAGAATTTAATTCACCACTCTATCGTTCCCATAGACGTCGTAAGAGACGACATTGGGATATGATATGCAGATAACATCTATTATCATTTCATCATTTCAGCCTATCGCCGTCCACTGCTGGCCGTATGCCTCGCTCGTACTGCGCCACAGAGTGCGGTCCCGTGCCGCCTGCATCCAATGACACCCAGCAATCTTCACCAGGTCATCGGTCCACCTAGTGCGGAGGTTTGCTACACTGTGTAAAAATAGATAAAGATAGATGTTCTATGTAAGACGAGAAAACTCGAGATAAAACTCAAGTAGTATCCCCCCTCTTCAAGTTTTAATTTCCACTTTTCACAATCGTAAATCAAAACATATTGTAGACCAATTCTAGTTCTTATTCGAGATAATCTCAACATTGTTAGTTCGAATTAGAGTTACATTCCCATCTAGTAATTTTGAGTAAAATTAGTTTGTAGTCGCTTGCTCGTCAACTCAAAAATCGCCACATCTTTTTTTCGTTTTTAAGTTCTTTTAATACTAGATATAACTCTAACGATCATTCCGGAGAAAACGTGAATTATAGTTCGTATAAATTAATTTACGATTGTGAAAACTTCTAATTCGTTTTTCTCGCTTTTGCGATCAATTTCTAACAATAAGAATTAATTTTCAAGATCTATTCATTAATTTTGATGCTTCTAATTAATATGAAGCCCAGATAACATGGGATAAGGAATAATATCTTTATTATATTTATATTATTCGATAATTACGGTGTAAATTGTACTATATATTTATTTTTTTAGCCTAGATATCAAAACAGTGCACCAGACTAAAGGAGTGAGAGGGACAGTGAAGAAGATTTTTGGAGGAACGAAGATTACGGGTCAAGATTGGTACAAAGCAATTGAAAGTATTGTTTTAAGTAAGAAGGAATATTAGGAGACAACAATAGAATAAAGTAAAAAAGTATTTCCTTGGACACAATAATATGAACATAGATTTATCTTCATCGGCATATCGTCGACTGATGGACATGAGCTTTCATCGCTACATTTTGTAAGCGGATTAGTGTTATTACTCGGTGCTATGAGTTTCTGGCCGAGCGTTGGTGCCTATTCCCTCTTAAGCGCCAACTGAAAAGTAATAAAACGACAGATTTTTTTCTATCCAATCACAGTACGAGTATTAATAAACACGCGAGATTATTTCTCACATTCGTTTACAAACATAACGTAATACAACTGGCTATATCGTAAAATATACTAACGGAAATTCCCCCCTTCGCGTAAACAGAATAATAATTTATATGCCTGTAACATTCCAAAGTTAGTGGCAATAAAGCTTCGCATGTTTGAATGACACATTCACTGAACCGTCAAACATAATGGCTTGTGGATACTTTATGTATTATACAATATATGTTGACGTAATGCAAAGATTTTATATTTTAAACACATTTACAATAACTTGGTTTGTATATAATTATTGCCATATAAGGCAACGTTTATTTTTCATTGCCTTCTAAACGTCGGATTAATTTGGAACATTTCACACTTATCAAGCGCATCGGTGATTGATGAGTATGTGTGTGTATCATCGGATAATGCAATAATTTAGTCGAACGCCCCTTTCTGAAATCGAATGGGCGTCCGACAGATCGGGATCACCGACCCTGCGTAAGTGCAGGCTGCTGCTTGCTGCTGCAACGTTTGGTATTGCATCCTAGTTTTAACGGATGGCAATTGATGGCGTGTCCCTGAGGACCTGCTGAGGACCTGCTTAAGGTCTCCTATAAAAAGGAAAATAAAAAAGCAGGTTCGAGCACAAATAATATTTTTTTTTAATGAAAATAAAATAAATATTATTTTAGCCCAACGGCCGACTAGTGGGTAGGCAAGGTTGGTCAGTAGGTTTATGGACACACCAATTCTGCCGATCCCTTCGGTGCTGTACTCCCCTCGACTGTCCACCGTAGTAGTCGCCGCGATGCCGAAGGGGCGGCTTGAAGTCTGCCGCTGGCACGTCGTCCGGTGACAGTTTCGCTATAGCAGGGCGAGTACGCGTAGCGTAGTCCTAGAACCCCAATACTGGGGTTGAAGGTACACTAAATTAATTAATTAAATTTATATAAGTAATAATAATAGTAATAACTAATTTAATTTATATAAGTTCGGAATTACGACACTGATGTAAGCTTTCTCAAAGGCAAATGGAAGAACGTAATGATGTACGTTCGCCTTGGGATCGCTCGGCTGTCTCACCGGGGTCTCGGGGCGAGCGAGCCCAGCTCAGGCGGCGGTAAGATGGGTGCGCGGGCGCGGAAACGCGAACAATATGAGCGATAAGGGTGGTATTAAAATGTCGCTTGTTTATTGCGCTTGCGTGTTGTTAATTTATACTAATTGAAATTAAAAAGGTAGTATTTTATTAGGTATATTTCGTTTTTTTAAGGTCATGTAACGCATAACGTTACAGGCAGTGTTAACGCCAATTGGTAAATTTTTTCCATCCGATGACATTTCTTATACCTTTTTTTTTGGGGTGGGTTGCGGTCGGCGCACTCCTCGCATCACTCTGTCCGGGACGACAGAGGGGCGTAAGCACGCACACCCGCAACCCACCCGAATACCACCCGAATACCACGTCGCCTTCGTCGTTGGACCGACCACCAGAGCAGGGTTGCTTGTCGTCAGTGAACATTTCTTATACTTAAGGTAGAGTGGATATTATGACATGAATTACGTGATGAGTCGCTCGATTTGCCACCCCCCTAGACGTGCCGCCCGCGTGCGGTGCACGCGTTGCACGCCCGCTTACGGCGGACCTGCCTTATCATAGAAGAACCTGTGAACAAGTCGAATATGAGTTGAACAATGTCCGACAAAATAATTTCATTTGCTAGGCCTATTAAAATTTTATATTCTTAATATGGCGGACATTTTGTCATTATCCTGCTCTTATGCCAATTACGAGTTGACGCAATATCCGTATATACTCTTCTTCCGTGGTACATATTGCGAAGGTTTTGGCAGTATGACCGGCCGCCTGCCTGCTAAGCTGTAGTGAATTATACAATGAAGTGACCACCAAACAGATACCATCACCTTTCTACGTATAAGCTTCGCTTTAGGGCCTTAGTTCCCTTGCCTTTATCATAAATAATCTACTTTTCATCACACGTCACAATTCGTTCCAAAATCACTTCATTTCTATAACGGTTTGACAGGATCAGGCACGCTTCAACGTGCGCTGCTTCTCTGCAGTTCAGTCAAATCATGAAACACCCGTTTTCCAAGCTTTTATTTTTTTCATTTTACCGATTTGGTGCAAATGGGTCAATATTGTGAGTATGCTAACGTCAAATCATAGCGCTATGGATGTCATAAAAGACGACTCAGAGATATAATACGCATTTAACATTTATGCAAAAGAAAGAGAACTTGCAATTAAAACCTATCTGACATGCATGGTAAAGTAAGGTCAAATTTCCTCCTATTGTGGAGGAGGCTCGAGCCTAATATTGGGACGTATTTGAGCTGAAATAATGATGATGATGATCATGAAGAAAGTTGTATAGATAATAATGAAGAAGGTATAAAGATCTTTCCGTGTGGTGTATTAGAATACAATCCACTAATTTCTTAACCGAGGGTATCGTGAATGACGACTGAAGAATGTTATATGGATATACGCTACCTACCACTGAGGAGGAGGATCGAGCCTATTACTTGAGCATATATGAGCCGAGGTGATCAGACGATTTCATTAAAGAAGTAGAAAAGAATAAATGAAATTTACTAGAAATAAAAGTAAAAACTAAAACTACGACAAAAACGAGTGATCGGATAAATATGGGTAAAGTCAGGAGCAAATGCTAATAATATATATATTTTTGAAACGTACAAGTAACGCCCTTTCCAATGATATGGAACACGACATATTTGTCTCAAATTTATTTTTTATCACAGTACTTTAAGACCTCTAAAGGGCGCCATATTAGATTCAGTGACACATCATATAGCCTATAACTAGAAGACGATCAAGATGCTTCTAACGATACCTCATTTGTCCGGTACTAATAAGTAATTGAGGAGCTATGAGGGAACAGATGAAGGCTGTCAAAATAATAACCCTCCGTAGTGGGGTAAAAAAAGCAGTTACTATCCACGTATAAAACGTGTAAGATCTAAAGAAAGTTCTCCTGTTATCTCTAGTCTAGCACGTACTAGGTAATATTATCTTAATCTTGAATTGTCATTCATAATTCATGTCGTAGTATTCGAAAATAACGAAAAACATCGCTGTTTTAGTATTTTTTGTATAGAACTTAGATTTCTTTACTGATTCAATACTAGTTATCATGCATCATTATAATATTAGCTCATATATGCCCACTGTTGGGCTCGAGCCTCCTCCACAGTAGAAGGGAAATTAACTTACATACCACTCTGGTCAGATGTGTTGGAATAGGGTTTTGCATCTTTTGCATAGAAGCTATCTGCGTATTACAATCCTTTAGTCCTCGTTTACTAAATCCACGAGTAAAAGAAGGAGTGATTAATTGTCTTCTTACTCCGTAACCACACTAATAGATATAGGATAAATAAAGGGATAAAAGTGAATAATATAACAAATAGAATCAAATAAATACCCGTATTTACAAAATGTCTGTTATTCCGTTTTTCATTGTGCGAGTAGTAAGCCACAACGTAGCCTTCAAACCCACTAACAAGACAAAAACATCGCAAGCAAAGCACTTGCGGTAAAGTTTAATAATAGTGTTTAATGAACAATTTTAACTAGGGCCAAGGCTTCGACAGAGGGTTGAATAATGAAGGTCGCTCTCAACCGGTGACGTCTCGAATTATTTTTATCCCTCGCTATCGTAACGTGTGGTTTTGTGATTTAGTTAACGGTATGGTAATTCAATTTGTTACATTTTGATAAATATGTGTGTTTTTTTATTGCTGATAGTGGCAAACGAGCAAGCAGCCCACGTGATGGTAAGTGATACTGCCGCACATGGACCTTTGCAATACCAGGGGCACAGCCAGGCCGTTGCCTACCGTGAAGAAAGTGCTCTTCTTAAACCTCGTTTAAAGAAGGACATGTCATAGCACTCGGGAAACACAGCAGCAGGTAGTTCATTCCAAAGCTTGCACGTACGTGGGAGAAATGATCACTGGAAACGTACAGTTGAATACCATAATGTTTCCAGGTGAAATGGATGACGAAATAAGAATACCATTCACTACCCCTATCTTACCCGTGGGTATCGTAAAAGGCGACTAAGGGATAATGATATGTGTATAATATATATGCCTCATCGATCGTTAAATCGACAACCGCTGGGGAAGAAAGGTTCTCGGTGGCGACCACGTATCAGACGACGCAGTGTAGTACGCCCCAATTAGGTGGACCGACGACCTAGTGAAAGTTGCTAGGCGTCGTTGGATGCAGGCGGCACAGGACCGCACTCTGTGGCGTAACATGTGGGAGGCCTACGTTCAGTAGTGGACGGCGATAGGCTGAATTGATGATGATAATCATCATCATCATCAATTCGTATCGTTGTTCTCTCGAAGATAGTTAACACGTGTTTAATAATTTTTATTAAGAGTATTTGTGAAGAATTTAATGAAAATCGATGAAGATTTTTTTTCTCGTTATACAAACTTTGCTAGTGCAGTTTATTTGAGGAGTTCGCTTTTTCATTTTAGTGTGTTCGAGTATGTATTTATGTGCGTATGTGTGTGTTGTCATATGACGCAGTAGTTGCATGGGTCAGCTAATTAATGTTATTACCTATATTTATTTAACTGAAACGTGGCCTTTATGTATTACCAATAGGTTAAGTAGAAATAAATTATTTATTTCAACATTTTATTACGATAAATATTACAACAAACTATTTCATCATATACACTTACTACCTATCCGTAAGTATACTTATTACAAACGATAGATGAGCTTGTTCGTGCAATATATACTGGTTTTTAGGGTTGCGTACCTAACGGGTAAAAACCCGACCCTATTACTAAGGCTTGGCTGCCTATCCGTCCGTCTGTCTGTCAACAGACGGTATCTCAAGAGCCGCGACAGCTTGACAGTTGAAATTTTTACAAATTATCTATTTATGTTGCCGTTATAACAACAAATACTAAAAACAAACTAAAATAAATATTTAAGGGGGGTTATAGAGAAAACGCGATTTTTTTGCCCTTTTCTGCTCAATATCGATAATGGCAACACGTAGGTACTCGTACTTGAGATATGCACAAAACACTGAATTGTATTCTTACTTTAATAATAAATAATAAAATAAATATTTAAGGGAGGCTCCCGTACCAAAAATGAAATTTTTTGCCTATTTTTGCTCGGTATCAGTAAATGGTAACAAGTGAAGATTACCTACAATATGAAATATGTGTACCTACCTAGTTGTTTACCTAGTCAATGGTACGGAACCCTTCGTGCACGAGTCCGGCTAGCACTTGGCTGCTTTTTAGGATTATGTGATTCGCGTATGGAACCCATAATACGACTAATTTCTTCTTTATAAGTGATATATACACCCTGTATGGAGCCGAAATAAGATAAATATTTTTTGCAAACAAAATAACCCGACTGCAGAAAACCCTATACAATAAATACTTAATGAAAAAACTTACAAACGCACTACGATTTTTAAAAGTTCCCCTCGATTTCTCTGGTCTGCCATCATCAAACCCTGATTTCCTTAACGTGGGACCACTTTTGAAATATCTTCATTCCAACAAAAAAAAACATCAAAATCGGTTCATAAACGACGAAGTTATCCGCGAACAAACATAAAAAAAGCATATATACGATCGAATTGAGAAACCTTCTTTTTGTCGTCGGTTAAAAAACAATGTCGCTAAAAGTGGGAGTCATAACGATCGGCTAAGGGTATCGGCAGCACAATATATAGCAGTTATCTCTAGTGTAACCTATAACATCGCTTAAGCATTACAATTACGGTATAGCCCCTATATTATGCTGAAGGACAATGTACAACAATGTATGGCGTATTTATGTGACCACATTTGCTAACCGCAGATAACTATGACAATGACAACTTTGCGTACTCTGTTACGTAGCGCCAAATGCCTTATTCTGACGCAACCCGTGTGGGGAAAGGATACCGGTTTAGGGAGTCGCTGATAAAGTGGTATGCTCACGTTTCTGCTTTGAATGCGACATGATCCTCCGATTTTGACGGAGGCAGGTTATGCCTAAAAGTCGAAAAGATGATGAAGCGAATTATGTTTAACAAAGTTTTTAAATAAAACTAGCTGCAAAAACTTCTTGTAATCTCGAGTACTATCTGATGAATTAAAAAAAAAATATTGCGTTATATGGCCTACTTTTCAAAGAAGGTTTTAAGCGTCAATATACAACGCTGCAACTATTAAAAGTGCAGTTTTTAATGTTTTGTTTCTCGACATATCTATAACCTTTAAACCGTTATGGTCACCGGTAGACTGCCAGTAACCATGAACGCTGAAAAGTTTTCGAAACGTCGAGATATCAAAAATTAAATACTGTACCGTATCGTTTTAGCAATTCGGGCTAGCTTCGGTAATAAACATTTTGATTGATGTACTGTGAATATTATTCAGGTTGATATGATTAATGCCACAGAACGACGTAGATATTCAAACATCATCATCATCATCATCATCTTGCTCTTATCCCAATTACTTGGGGTCGACGCAATATGTCATCTGTTTTGACATATTGCAAAAAGTTTCGGCAATGACTTTTATGACCGGCCGCCTGCCTGACGTCAACCCTCCTTGGGTATGTAATCGTTGACCCAAATGGTACCAGATGGAGTTGGTCCGGGTCAATCTAGGGCTCTTAGTCGTCTTTTACGACACCCACGAGCAAAGCAAGGGTTGGTAGTATTCGAAGCCGCTACCACACAGCAGATAATAAACAACATAATAACTTTAAATATATCTTTAAACGAGCAATTTTTGTATCTATACCTATGTACAGTTGGGAAGTTGTTGAATCGCATTCAAAGCATTTCAAACAGCGTGAGATCGAATGTCGGTGTTATTATTATTCTGTTATTGTAATTCTTGATATTTTTTTTCACTATTTCATCATTTTTATTTTTTACTAGCTGACCCGGTAAACGTTGTTTTGCCATGTAAATAATTTCTAGAGAATTTCTAGTATAGAAAAAAAATAACTAACTTTTTGGAAGTGTGTAAGGATATGGTATATGAGTGAAAAAGGCATGGAGCGCTGTGAACAATGAGGGAATATAAAATTAACAAAACACCAAACAGTAATTTTTTTAACTTATTATAATTTATTTTAAGTAATAATTATTTATATCATTAATTCATTACATAATATTAATCTCTTTATGCTACAGCGTGAACAATATTTTTTGTTAGCCCGTCTTCAGCTAACACCTACAAACTTGATGGTTTACTCACTCGAGAGCATGCAACGACATAATTGTCCGTGTGAAAAACATGGTGTGCTCAAATCTAAGGCACAAACAGACATTGTTTGACTTTGGGATTTATTAATAGTCATTGTAAATGCCAATCTAATCGGAAATATAATCGGCACATCTATGGATATAATAGGTATCCGTGGTATATTTTCACCTCGAAATTTTCCATTTATAATGGTGGCTTCGCGAAAACTGTAGAGGGAGTAAGAGAAGGCTTATTGTTTGAGAGAAATAGGAGATCATCTTCGTTGTCATCCCTACTCCGTGCTGTTTACTGAGTGAGAAGCGACACCGGTAGACACATGGAGGGGATAACTTACCAAGTGATAATAATAGAAGTTTTCGAGCGGGATAAAAAATAATGAAATTATTAAAATGACTATTAAAAAGCAGGGGTTGGTGATAGAAAAGTGAAAATTTAGGGTTGTATGTATTTTTTAATGCTACATAATAAAAAAATAAAAAAAATCATAAAAATTAAAAAAAAATTTTTTGGGGTGGACACCCCTTATCATTTAGGGGTTTGAAAAATAGTTAGTAGGCGATTCTCAGACTTACTGAATATGCATAAAAAATTTCATGAAAATCGGTCAAGCCGTTTCGGAGGAGTATGGGAACGAACATTGTGACACGAGAATTTTATATATTAGATTAATATATGTCTAAATCACGGTCAACCGGATATTACCTACTTAATGCAAGTAAGCGAAACTAACAGATCAGCTTAATTCATATGTATAGAGTAGTTGCAGTCACCATATCGGGTCATATACGCTGAGCTCGAGCTTCCTCCACAGTGGACGCGATATTGATCTACTATAGCCACGCTAGTCTGACGTTTCAGTATATAATTTTGCTTCTCATGCATAGATGTGTTCTAACCGTCTTTTATGCTATTCACTGTGCGGTAAAATATATTTCCACTCCGTCAGCAGTCAATATGCTCGTTTCATTCATCCATTTCAGTTTATATACGTCCCAGAGTTGGACTCAAGACTCTTCAATAGGAGAGAAAATGACTATAATAACGTTGGCCGGACGTGTTGGTATAGGGTTTTATTTGGGGTACATTGAGAGGAGAGAATACCCTGCGACCGGGGTATTTCGTCGAGCCGACCACTGAAGACAAGTTACCCTGCACCGGTAGTCAACCCAGCGACGTGTCATTGGGCCGCGCGCCGCCCTTCTGTCGCCCCGGAAGGATCCGGGCGGCCTTTTAAAAAAAAGGGCTTTTCATGTTTAGATGTCATACACATATTTAATGCCTTAGTCGTCTTTTACAACACTCGCGAGCAAGAGAGAGGGTGGTGAATTGTATTCTTACTCAGTCATTACACGGAAAGCTCGAATTGCTCGTTTAAAATGTTTAAATTACGGTTCACAATTCGCTGTACGTATTTATTTTTATATATCTCAGAATAGATGTTTATGTAGCCAAACAATAAATTGGGTTTGAAATTAACAAACGATCATGCTTCAAGTAAGCTTTGAATAATTATTTTCATTGACATGGATGATAACATCTTTACAGGTAACCAAACGGAGTTTCCGTGTACAATATTTAAATTAATTATGTTCAAAGAATTATTATATTCGACAGAGTTTCTCATTAATATTAATTAAATTTATAGATTTTTGAAGTAAATATATCTATAGGCAGGTGTGGATGGGAAGTAGATTCATGTAAATCATTATCGACATTGTCACGTGACGTATTAAGGCTAACATTATATCTATAGCTATGTCAATCTTAATCTTTAAACGAGCAATTCTTGTATATACTTATATATATTCGGGTATATATATTCGGGTCCAAAAAATCGATCTAGCTAGGTTTTATTTATAGAAAATGTTGTTTTATCCGTGTTTTTAGCAAAATAAACAATGACATTAAATTTTAAAAGAATATGAAATCAAATTTCGATGGCAACGTCATGAGTTACGATAGCTCAATTGGAAAGGTGACAGGTTTTAATTTTGGTATTTTTTCAATCAAACAGCGTCGGTTCGAATCTCGGTGTTATTATTATTCTCTTTTTCTAATTTTTTATATATTTTTCATTATTTATTTTCAACATGCTGCTTCCAACATGTATCGATAACGAGGTCATCAAAAGTAATTACTAACAAGCTGATTTTTCTTTTCTTACTTATTTAATATTTATATAAATTAACAGTCACATTATCCTACAAATTGCGTGGTACTGGTACGTTATCCCGATCCAACGGCCGACCACCGGTGCAGAGTTCCTTGACTTCAGTGGTCGACCCGACGGAATACCCCACGGGGGTACCCTCTTCCATCCATCAACGTCCCCCCGGGACGCCAATCGCCGTCTCGAGGCTAACCTCTCTGTGGATACCGGGCTAAATCCATGGTCCGGCCACCCGCAGCCTCTGCTTGGGCAGCATCAGGTGCAATTATTTAATACTTGCGTAAAAACCTTCGATATTCATGATGGTAATTTCTCGAAGATGTATTTTTTTATTATGAAATGTCTTTTACTGCATGAATTTTAATAGTTCAAATGTAATGTTTTAAAATTACAGTAGAACCCGTTTAATACGATCACGTTTAATACGATTTCCCGCATAATACGCCATTTTGCGTCAGTCCCAGCAACTTGAGATATGTTTTCATACATTTCTTAACGCTTAATACGATCGTCATCCCGTTTAATTCGCCAACAGGTGCTACTTTAATATACATATTACCCCTTGCGGCAGCGGCCAGCGACTGTCGAGCGACCTTAAGTGATAATGACCAAGAAGAAAATGAGTCAACTCCGATTTTTTCACACGTCCAGGCATTATCAGCAGTTAATGATTTAAGACGCTAGGTATGTAACTTCTTTGAATCAAGCGAAGAAGAATTGCGAAAATTAAATTACGTTGAAAATTTTGTAATTGCTAATGCCTCAAAATCTTTTTGTCAAACTAAAATAAGTGATTACTTTAAGTAACGTAATAATAATAAACAACATTTTTTTATATTTTTAAATATTTTTGATGTGAAACATCTATAGGCGAGGGTGAACCCGATCGTCGCGTGGCGTTTAACGCCACGCTTCGCGGCTCCCTCTTATTTAACTATAATTTTTTTTTTTTTCTTGTGTGACAGTTGTTAGCCCCAGATGGCTGTGACAACTTTACCCGGACTGGTGGGTGAGCGCTGAGGGCTCTCAACATAAATATCCGGATACACATATTTACATTTTTGTAACGAAACCATAGTGCGATTTAAAAGTTTGTACAATGCCATCTAGTGCGCTCAAAGTAAATTGTTACCTCTAATATATACTAATGAAAATAAATGTTGATTGAATAAAAATCATCATTTTCTTGGCAAAAAATCGTAATAATATTTTTATTAATATTTAATGCTATTTTATTCAGTTTCTGTCGTAATCTGTTCTTTTATGCATATATACTTGTTCTATAAAATAATGTATAATTCTCTAACTACCTAACATAAGTTATCATACCTACCTACAGTACTTTCACGTACGAAAACTGGCCAATCACTTACGCGATTTTGACCCACTTTAAACAGTCAGATTTAATTTAACATTTGTAGATTTAACAAGGACCAATCACGATAAAATAATTTAAATAGTTTGTCTCATCATTACAGGATTAGAGATTTCTTTATAAATTATATTTTATAGCTGAGATTTAGCCTTAGCTCGATAGATGTCGCTATTTCTGTTTGCTAGATCACACTTTCTTAGCCGATCCCTTTAAACTACGTAGAAGTGTGTGAGCGAGACGGAGCGACGCTATGCTGTTCGTAAGCGGCTGAACGGTGAATTAATATTATTGCTGTGTAATAATAATAGAAATTGTATTATTTTATTCAATACTTTATGCTATATTAGTTCCTGTCGTAATCTATTCTTTTATGCATATTTAAGTAGAAAATAATTTCGATGTTTCACATCTGCCAGGCGGCCTGAGCGACGGCTCACTTTTTTATTTTTTATATTTAAAAATATATCTAGTAGTAAGAATATTAAATAAAGAAAATAAACAACATTGTATTTAGCTAGTTTTTAAATGTTAAATTCAATACGTAGGAAATTGAATATAATAATATACAATTGAAAATAATAATATAATATAATAAATAATAATGACACTTTTTTACCCTTTACCGCATAATACGCTTTCCCGCCTAAGACGCGTTTTTGGTCGGGTCCCTGCGAAATCGTCTTAAACGGGTTTTACTGTATTTACTCCTTACGTAAATTATAATTTTTAAATAAAAAAATAATCATTAACTTTCCCTGTGGTGACGGAGTAAGAATACACTACCACAATTCACTAACCCCTTTCTTTCCCATATAATAAAATACGACTAAGGAATTAAACGTGCATATAACAGCCATGCAAGAGAAGGAAAACTTAAAATGAAACTCTATACAAACACGTCTGAATAGCGTGGTATAATAGGTCAATTTCCCTTCTATAGTTGAGGAGGCGGAGGAGGAGGAAATGATAATGATGATGAATCTTGCTTGCCTTGCTTCCTTCATCTTGCTACAGTTCATCACAGCCCATATATGTCCCATTGTTGGCCTCAGGGCTCCTCCATAATGGAAGAGCAATGGATCTCCTATTCCACGGTGGTCAGACATGTTGGAATAGGGTTATGTTTCGAGTTTTCCTTCTCTTGCATAGATGTTATATGCTTATTATATCCCTTAGTCGTATTTTACGACATCCACGGGCAAGATAGGGAATGGTGAATTATATTCTTACTCCGTCACCACAGGTAAAAACACAAAAAAAAATCCTTTATCAAATATCCGAAGTATTCACACGTATATTGTTAATCTATTTTACTTATAAACGAAAAGGCTCTCTCCTTACAAAATAAATCCTCGTGTTCGGTCCTCTATAAACACTCAATGATGGATAGCGAGTAATTGAAATCTGTGGCTCGAAACGAATTAAGTGTACACATTGCGAACGATAGTAAAGATCACTTTGCACTATAAAAGCATCGGCGCACATTAGATAAACACAGATGCAGTTCGATCCTATGATTAGCCCTTTTTTTAATTATTTTTCCTTTTATAAATAGAACTATTTTTCCGGATGGACTGTCCGTTTGTGAATGATGAATGCTGTAAACTCTTCTAAACTTCGGGCAATCCAAAATCAAATATAATCGCGATAAAATGAGTAAAAATAATTTTGTATATAATGTTAATAGTAACCCGCTCTCGCTTCGCTTCGGTTTCAGTCTCCTTACCCGCGTAGTTCCCATTCCCGCGTACTCCCTGATATTAAAGCTTTCCATTGGTGAAAGAATTTTTAAAATTGCTGCGGTGGTTTAAGCTTGAAAGCGTAACAAACAAACTTACTTTCGCATTTATAATATTAAAAGTGAGGATTATCGCGTAAACATCAGAAATCATTATACTTTTCACTGATTTTTTTTTATTATTAAATTATTTATCAACAATATTTTATAATTTACTAAAAAAATACAGACTTAAGCTTGGCTTGTTTGTTATTTACCAATATGGATAAAAACATCCTTATTTATTGAATAACATTTTCATTTATTTATTCTATCGAATCGGGGCGAGAACATTCGATACAGTCTCAATTTGAACACCATAACACCTGTTTATCTTTACACAATATATTTAATTACATGTACGCTTATTATTTGTACATATATATGTATACAGGTGGACCATATACTAAATTATATTTTGTTTCGTTATTTTTGAAGTAAAACATTTTGAAAGCGCCACGAAATTATTTCTTGTTTGATGAAATACGCATGGTAGAAAACTTTAACTACTACAGGAAGTACTCCGCCTGTTCTTTATGTCAGACATACAATCTCCGCGTTTTCATAATTTTATTAAAAAAGATTTTCCGTGTGGTGACGGAGTAAGAATACAGTTCACCACTTCCTATCTTCCCCTTGAAGGTCGTAAAATACGACTAAAGGATATAATATGCACATAACATCTGTGCAAGAGAAGGAAAACTCTAAATGAAACCTTGTACCAACATGTCTGACCAGCATGGTAAAGTAGGTCGGATTGAGGCCTGAGCTCAACAGTGGGACGTATGTGGACTACGATGACGATTAAAAAAGATATGAATGATCAGCAATCTGTTTTATTCAAAAGTAATTGATGAATAATTAAAATATTGCCCTGTAAAATTTGAATTCAATCGTGCATCTTTACGATATACTGTATTTTTTTATTTATGTAAAATAATATGCCTTTATTGACAAAAGGATAAACACATATGAAATCTATTCATCGATCATAGTAACAATGTTTGCCATTAGCCATAGCTCTAGTCTCTGAGGCTAGTATAAAGGTCATAAAAGCCATACCATCGTATTCGAAAGGGTAATCCGCCGGCCACGGATATCAAGAAATCGGTACCAGTAGCCGGCCCAATGACGATGGGGAGTCCGTCGAGAACAGTATGTCTAGCATGGTATAACAACAACTTTCCTCCCATTTTGGCTTAGATGAGAGCTCAGTAGTTGAAGATATATGAACTGTAATGATAATCCAAGTATTGAATGAAAATATTCAATATAAGACAGTACGCTTCGCAGGTGGCTGCCATATACATTCCGTACATGAGCTCGTCTTACATTACGTTCTTAAAACAATGTGACATTATATTTATATGTTCTTGGAGTAGCCGGACATTACTGTAATAACAAATTATTAATAAAGACTACTTCGAAAATAATCTACTGGCATTCGATCCTGTATGGTTATCATTCATCATTTCAGCTCATATACATTTCACTGCTGGGCTCGAGCCTCTTCCGTAATAAGAGGGATTTTAACCTATATCACGCTGATCAGACGGGTTTTATTTCGGGTTTGGCATCTCTTGTATAGATCCCTTAGTCGTCTTTTACGAAAGGTTGGTAAATGGTATTTTTATTGTGTCCGATATTATATACCATACATCATCATTATCTTAGTCTAGGCTCATATTAGTCCCACTGCTAGGCTCGAGCATCCTCCACAATAGAAGGGAAATAGAACTTACTATACCATAATGAATTCTGATGTTTACGTGAATATTACACATTATAAATAAAACTACTGGTTTTATCGCGTTTGTATTTGATTTTGATTGCCCGACGTTTCAAATATTTTACAGCGTTCATGGTCACCGGCGGACAGTTTGCCCGTGGATATAGTATGCATACAACGTCTATGCACGAAAAGGAAAACTCGAAATAAAGCAGCTGTCGGACCAGCATATTATAGTAAATAAAACTTCCATTAGTAAATAAACGTTCATGATCACGGGTGAACTGTCCGACCATGAAATGCTGCAAATTGTTCGAAACGTAGGGCAATCAAAAATCAAATACAATAAAATCCGTAAAGTAGTTTTAATGTGTTGTAATGTGTGTGTAAAAGTATGTGTAAATACACGCTTAAACATTATGGTATAGTAAATAAAACTACTTTACGGCTTTTATTGTATTTGATTTTTGATTGCCCTAGGTTTCGAACACTTTACAGCGTTCATGGTCACGGGTGGACTAAGATGTCTCACGTCCAACAAGTCATCGTTACTGCAGAAAATTTATAATTATCTACCCGATACAGAAATTAGTTATTAAATATTGACCCACATTTTGATGCAAAATTTATTGCCAGTGTAAGAAGAAAATGATTCTATATGAAAAAATTATATTGTTTATGGTTAGTAATAATTAAACATTAAAATTAATAGTAATTATATTTAAAAAACTAACTAAGTAGTATCAAAAAACTATCTAGTATACTACCACCGGATCGGAACACGGTCACACTGAGAAAGATCCGACAAGAAAACTCAGGTGACATGATGCTAAATTAATGTTAATTTTGAAGGCGGCTTACTTTATGTTACTAAAAGGTTTTAATTTATAAAATTATCTTTAGTTATTATTATTGTGGGTCAAATCTATATCCACTTGTGACCATGAACGCTGTAAAGTGTTCGAAACGTCGGGTATTCAAAAATCAAACACAAACGTGATAAAATCCGTAAAGTAGTTTTATTTAAAATGTATAATACTCACGTAAACATCAGAAATCATTATGGTATAGTAAGTTCAATTTCCCTTCCATTGTGGAGGAGGCTCGACCCCAACAGTGGGAGGAATATGATCCGAGATGATGATGATGATGATGATGATGATGATGATGATGATATATATATTAGATATAGTAAGAATACAATTTCCTAACCTTTCTCCAAAGTGGATGTCGTAAAAGACAACTAATGAATACTTTATGCTTACAACATCTATGCAAGAGAAGGAAAACTCGACATAAAACTTTACGCCAACACAATTATTTCCTTACTAATATTATAAATGTGAAAGTAAGTTTGTTTGTTTTTTACGCTTTCACGCTTAAACCACCGAACCGATTTCAAAAATTCTTTCACCAATGGAAAGATATAATATCAGGAAGTAACATAAGCTATAATTTATCCTAGTATTCCCACGGAAACGGGCACTACGCGGATAAAGCGACTGAAACCGAAGCGAAGCGAGGGCGGGTTGCTAAATAAAACAGAAAATAAAAAATAAATAAAATAGTAAATAAAACAGAATCATTTTCAAAAATGTGGGTCAAAACTTAATAACTAATTTTTTTGTAGCGGGTAGATAATTATAAAAATCTATAATAACGTAGACTTCATTGGACGTCAGACATCTTAGTCCACCCGTGACTATGAATGCTGGAAAGTGTTCGAAACGTCGGGCAATCATAAATAAAATATCACTGTGACAAAATCCGTTGTTTTATTTACAATTTATGCCAACACGTCTGTTCAGCGCGGTATAGTAGGTCAATTTCCCTCCTATTTTAGATGTCGTAAAAAACGACTACGATATAATATGCATATACCGTCTATGCAAAAGAAGAAAAACTCGAAATAAAACACCCGTCGAACAAGCATGATATAGTTAAGGTCTATTTCCCTCCTATTGTGGAGGAGGTCCGAGCCCAGCAGTGAGAATTATGAGATCTAGAATAATGAAATTGAATAAAATAGTTTCAGTGCTAGAATATTCTCAGTTCCATTCTTTTAATAATATTCGATAATAATTTCATAGCGAGTATATTATATGTGCTACTAAATACGATCTCTAATGAGGTCGGAAGAGGCTCGAATCGAACGTCACAAAAAATATCTAACAGCAACAAAACTGTAATTGTACAAAAATTTAAAAAACGTTTGCAGAAATATGCAAAAACTGTAATTCACTTCTCGCTAATAGTATTTAAAATTCATTTGCATAACTAATTTTATTGAAATTTAAGTGAAAAATCCTTAAGAGCTTTAATTACAGACAAATCTAAATGATGAAGACCTCGGCCTAGCAACGTAAGATTACTTTTTAATTGAACTTGTCTGAAATATAATAAAATAAGTTGCCTTCAGCGAAATTATGTAGGAATTAAAAACCAAGTTCAGAAGAAATATAGCGTGATATAAGAGATTTAAAAGAAAATTTTGTTTTATCCTTTAAATCCCGAAGATTTAAGGTCTGAATTTATTAATTTCGCTTATTTTTTGAGGCAGACTATGGAACTTTACGGTCCGTCCGGGAAGGCGAACGAGGCCATAGCCCGCCGGGTTCCTACCTCTTTCAAGCGCCAACTAGGTGACCCACGGGTACCCGACCTTATCATCAGTGGCTTATTATTTTAGCCTGGCTGCAATTTTGAATAGAATACTCAGAAAAATAAAACTTGTTTTTTGTATATTTTCATTATATCCAGTATCATCATCTGAACCCTCACTGGTTCCACTTTTGGGCTTAAACCTCTTCCACCTGCTTACATCATCATCATCATTTCAGCCTATCGCCGTCCACTGCTGGACGTAGGCCTCCCTCATGTTACGTCACAAAATGCGGTCCTGTGCCGCCTGTATCCAACGACGCCTAGCAACTTTCACCGGGTCGTTGGTCCACCTAAAGGGAAGGCATCCTACACTGCATCGTCCGATACGTGGTCGCCACTCGAGAACCTTTCTTCCCCAGCGGTTGTCGGTTCGTCGAGCGATGTGGCCTGCCCATTGCCACTTCAGCGTGCTAATTCTTCATACTATGTCAGTTACACCCGTTCTTCTGCGGATTGCCGTATTCCGGATTCTATGGGTGGTTTTGCGGGTGTGCGTGCTTATGCTCCTCTATCGCCCCGGACGGAGTGGTGCGAGGAGCGCGCCGAACGCAACCCACCCCCCAAAAAAAAAAGGCAGAATAATTAATTTATTTAGAGCAGGCAGATCACATTGATCTTTAAATAATAGTTAAAGTAAACTATAAAAAAAACATGCTTAAATTGAGCGCCTACAAGGAAGGCTTGTATGAGATAGTCTGTTCTGGTTTCCTTTCCAAACTTAAACGGGCAATAGGTGATCAGCGCGCCTGGTAGTTTTCTTTCTTGATTACGGCGCAAACACTACTGGATATCAGATACTAAAAAATCACTAATCCTGAAGATCATGGTAAGAATAACGGAACTAAACTGTTTAAAATATTGAATTGTCATTAGTCCTCGATACCAAATTTCGAGTCAATTCGACGTTTTTAAGGGGGTCAAAATCGTGTTCAATGTTCATGTATGAATCTGATAAAAGCGTATTAAAAACAAATCTATTTACCTATTTCTAAGACAATAACAAATTAACAAGCAATCAATTTTAATTGCCTACACAAACAGTTAGACAATTTCTTAACAATAGAATTATTATTAATCATTCCGTGTAGTGACGCTGTGGTAATAAAATTCACGAACCATTTTTCCCGTTGGCGTTGCAAAAATTAATTGATGGATATAATATATAAATAACATCGATGCTAGAGAAGGAACATTCGACATAAGATCCTATGCCAAGACGTCTGACCAGCGCGGTAATTCATCATCATCATTTCAGTCTATCATCGTCCCCTGCTGGACGTAGGCCTTCCTCATATTGCGCCACAGAGTACGGTCCTGTATCACCTGCATCCAACAACGCCCAGCAACTTTCACCAGATTGTCGGTCCAACTAGTTGCGTCCTACACTGCATCGTCCGATATGTGGTCGCCATTCGAAAACCTTTCTTCCCCAGCGATTATCAGTTCGTCAAGAGAAGTGGTCTGCTCATTGCCACTACAGCGTGCTAATTCTTCGTTCTATGTCAGTTACACCCGTTTTTCTGCGGATTGGCCGTATGTCGGATTCTATCTGGCAGACAAATCCTGAGCATAGTCCGCTTCATAGCACACTGAGTGACTTTGAGCTTGTTTATAAAGCCTATATTTAGGGACCACGTTTCCGTGCCATGTCACCCATTCGGAGAGGGCCTGAGCCTAACACTGGGATGTATATGGATTGAAATAATGATGATAATTTTGAAAATTAGTAATATGTTAATACGTTGACTGCTATGGCAATTTTCACGAAATTGAACTGGGAAGACATTTTGTTACTAAATATGATAATTATCTTCAGCATCGTCATCTCAGCTCGTGTACAGCCCACTGCTGGACTCGCCTCGCCTCTCCTATACAAAAGAAGGGAAATTAACCTACTAAACCAAGGTGGTGAGACGAGTTGCTATAAAAAGCTATATTTATATATTATATTATATGTATTTATTTTGAGTTTCCCTTCTCTTACTATGTTATCTGCATACCCCTTAGTCATGTTTTACGACACTTACAGGTATGAAAGTGGGGTGGTGAATTGTATTCTTACTCCGTTACCACAGAAAGATATGATGCTTATAACAAGAGAAGGAAACGTCGACAACATCATTTCAACTCGTATACGTCCTCCATAATAGGAGGGTAATTGACCTCAATATACCATGCTGGTGAGACAAGTTAGTATAGGGTTTTATTTCGAGTTTTCTATCTCTTGCATAGATATTATGGGCGTATTATAACCCTTAGTAATCTTTTAAGACATTCACGGGCAAGATAGGGAGTGGTGAATTATATTCTTACTCCGTTACCACACGGATATGAGGAGAGAGGTATATTAGGTCAATTTCTCTCCCATTGCGGAGGAGATTCAAGCTCAAGAGTAAGAGTTCTATGGGCTAGCACAACACTTAGTAGATGATAAATTATGCCGGTGACGTGACCGGGGAATTAGTCCATCACCCGCCTAGAGGTGGACCGCGTGAGGAAAGACCGACGTCCTCCCCGAGCTGGGGGTCGTCGGTCGATGGGAGGGTACCCCAAATAGGGGGGTATGCTGTCGGGCCGGCCACTGACATCAAGCCACCCTGCTCCGGTGGTTAGCCCAACGACGAAGGCGATGTGCATCGTGTGTGGGTTGTGGGTGTGCGTGCTTAAGCCTCTCCGTCGCCCCGGACGAAGTTGTGCTAGGAGCGCGCCGAAGGCAACCCAACCCCAAAAAAAAAAGATGATAAATTATGGCAGAAAAGTGATGAATATTTTTTTCCACACAAATTGTCGACATAAACATGTCAATCTAATATAGTCTAATGATTTTTATCAATTTACATTTTAATTACCATTATAGCTAGCTATTCACGTCGTTCCCACGTTTTTTATACTACAAACTTTTAATGTTTGTTTATAGTCTGCGGCTTTAATACGACATGTCGTGTTTTAAGACGAAATATTTGGTTAATATATTTCCCTCATCATCATCATAATCACAGCTCATATACGTCTCATTGCTGGGTTAGAGCCTCCTCCACAATGGGAGGGAAATTGGCCTACTGTGCCACGCTAATCAGGTGTTGATTAGGGTTTTATTGCAATTTTTCCTTCATTTGCATAGATGTTATCTGTAATAATCCCTTAGTCATCTTTTACGACACCTACAGGCACGAAGAAAGGTGCTGAATTGTATTCTTACTCCGTCACTGCATGGAAAATGTTCATTTATTGTTTTATTTAATTTATTGCATATTGTTTTTTTTGGGGGTGGGTTGCGGTCGGCGCGCTCCTCGCACCACTCCGTCCGAAGCGACAGAGGGGTGTAACCACGCACCCGCAAACCACCCACGATGCACGTCGCCTTCGTCGTTGGGCCGACCACCGGAGCAGGGTGACTTGACGTCAGTGGTAACTTAACGTCAGTGATTTAATTGCATATGATAGCAACGAGCTAACAGTACTCCTGATGGTAAGTGTTGCTGTCACTCACGGATCTTCGCTAGGCTGCTGCCTACCGAGCAGGTAAGTGAAAGTAGTGTAAATGCGTACAATGAGGTTCGGTGAAATTAAAAGCATCACCAAAATACATCACATGCAAACACCGTCAGAAAATTGGGCTTCCAGCTTATATACTTTGCCCTCATTAAATATTAAAACATAGAACCGTAAAGAAAATACTTAAAAAATCATATTGACACGAAAACTGATATAGTTTTGTAAATAGTTTTTTATAAAACTTTCATTTATCATTCAAAAATGCTAGTATCAAAAGATTAAATAGTTATATGGTAAAATAATTAGTTATTTAAATTTTTAATATACAGATCAGTGAAAAGGAGCAGATAACCAATTTGACAAATTTATTGTTATTCTATTTCGTTTCATTTGCAAATTAATGGTTCCAATTTTTCATGTGGTAACAAAGGAAGAATGTAATTTACTACGCCCCTTTCTTCCGCCAAGCGCGACGGCGCTGTGTGACATTTTCTATAATAATTTGTACATTACAACTGCTCACGTCAACGCATTGCGCCAGCAGCATTGTATCACCGTCCAACGCCGTCCGCTTTTGGACCAAACCTTTACACACGACTGTTGATGCCAAGGTTTAGGCTCATATTGAATCCGAATTTTTGATATTTTTATTGCCGATTTTAGCTAATGAGCAAACAGCACACCTGATAATATATGATACTGCCACATATAGACCTATAAAATACTAGTAGCACGACTAGGCAGTTGCCTACCATTATGACAAAAATGCTCTTCTGAAACCTTGTTAAAAAAAGGACATTTTATATTGCTCGGGAAACATAGCAGCAGGTAGTTCATTCCAGAGCCTGCACGTACCTGGGAGAAATGATCGTTGGTAATGTACAGTTGAAGACCATTACGTTTCTAGATGAAATGGATGAACCCTGCTACGATGTCGAATGATACGTTGGGAAAACGGTGACGGTGGTATCAAGTGAAACAGTTCTTCAAAGCACTCCCCATGAATTTATTCGTTAAAGACGAAACGTTGTCCACTTGGTTCTGATAATGTTCAGCTGAGATCAAAAATTGAATACGAATATGGCACTGAATCTTTAGGCACGTGTGGAATCAAACGTGTAGTTGAAGCTACATTTATATAGACTATTTCGTTTATATTTTTTGCATCAAAACCTTTTATGTTTGTACAAAATAAAATCGCATTCATTAATACAGTTATTTCTCTCCACATCGTAAGTATAACGAAAATCAAACTGATATTTTACAAATCTCTATTTACGTATTCGCAATATCAATTATGAAAGTTATATAACAAGTAAATGCTGGACTTGATACGATAAAATAAACTTTTTTAGATATTACGCATTTTTTTTAATTTTTTTTTATGCGTATATAGGCTATGGTAAGCGTACGCGCGGTCCAGTTCGTCCGGGGCGATGAAAGGACGGCGCGCGGGCCCATAACCCACCCGTACCCACGTCAACTCGTTGTTGGGCCGACCACCGGAGCAAATGTGACTTGTCGTCAGTAGTCGGCGCGACGGAATACCCTTTCGGGTAACCTCACCTCTCAACGTCCTGGGACGTTGGTCGCCGTCACGCGGTCAGCCTCTCTGCGGGTGACGGACAATTCCCTGGTCCGATCACCCGCGGCCTCGGCTAGGGATCTAATGCCGCCCTAGCCAATCTTTTCCTTTTAGAAAACTCGAGTTGGAGAAGAAAAACTCCAAACTAAACCCTATACCAACATGTCTGACCAGTATGGTATAGTAGGTGAATTTCCTTCCCATGGTGGAGGAGGCCCGAGCCCAACAATGGGACGCCTATGGGCTGAAATTAATGAATGATGATGAGCCAACTCTATCTTATACCGTCCGGTCAATCAATTTTAATTTTTTTTTTTTGAAAACAAAGAAAAAATCCTTGTGTTGCGGGGGATTTTATTAACATAGAATTAACCAACACAAATTACATCCAGACTCACAACAACAATTTGTGGATCGCACAAAGTGTTGGCCTTGCGTGGGATTCGAACCCACGACACTGGCCCGGTAGGTCGGTAACTTAACCACCACGCCATCTGTGCGGTCACATTATATTCCTAAGGAAGGTTAGGCCGGTAGGTACCGGTAAAACTATTTTTAAATCTTGAAGAGATTTATGACGGAAGCAAACTATAATGCGTCGACTCCAAGTAATTATGATAAGAACAGGATGATAATGACTATTTGTAATGTTAAATTTAGGTTGAAAGAATATTACTTCGCTGTCAACAGCTAATGTACGCAGAGAGAGTTGATAGCTGAATTTCCGTGCTATGCATAGGGCCTTCAGTCACGCAATACGTCCATTAAACGCTTTGCATTCTACTATCAGCGTTCAATTTCAGTTTCTTTTGGCGTTTGAACCTCTAGAACTAAGCATGTCAACCTCAGACGACTCATAAGTATTATTCATAGGTATTACTTTTTATTAAACATACAGAAATATTAATGAAAATTAAAAAAGATAATTTAAGACCTCGAAAACAATTTTTATAAGTCGTTCAGTGGCGCTATGATTCATTTCAAAGGATGAAAATAGATTTTATTTAAATTTATATAAATAAGCGTCTATCTATGTGGTGACGGAGTAAGAATACAGTTTACCACTCCCTATCTAGCCTGTGGATGTGGTAAAAGATGTCTAAGGGATACGCATCTATACCAATAAATAAAATTGGAGTGTCTGTTTGTAATGTCAAAATAATATGTTTTTTTCATGCTCACACGGTTATTTGCACTATACATATGCCTAAAATACACTTTATATTTTTTGTCTGTCTGTCTGTTTGTTCCGGGTAATCTTCAAAACGGCTGGACTGATTTCAAAAATTCTTTCAAAAATGGAAAGCTATAAAATCAGGGAGTAAACTACGCTATATTTTATCCCGGTATTCCCACGAGAACGGGAACAACGAGGATATGGCGACAGAAACCGAAGCGAAGCGAGGGCGGGTTGCTAATAATAAATAAAATGATTTAAATTTCTGAGTGATAATGGATTATGTTCCTTACTACAAGCCCAGCCCATAAATTTACTACCCTCTATATTTCGTAAAATATGACTAAGAGTGTGAATAACATCAACAAGAGAAGAAAACTTACGCGGTAGGAAATAGTGGAACGCATATAAGCTGAGATGATAATGCTTGATATGCTTTAGTGGCAGAAATTCTAACTCTATATTATGTAAAAAAACCGGCTAAGTGCGAGTTGGAGTCGCGCACTAAGGGTTCCGTAATATTAACTACCAGCAACCCGCCCTCGCTTCGCTTCGGTTTTAGTCGTTTTACCCGCGCAGTTCCCGTTCCCGTGGGAATACCGATATAAAATATAGCCTAGTTTACGCCCTGATATTATAGCTTTTCATTGGTGAAAGAATTTTTGAAATCGGTCCAGCCGTTTTGGAGATTACCCGGAACAAACAGACAGACAGATAGACAGACAATAATTTTTAATTTGTATTTTAGGCATAGGTGTCGTTAAAATAACCCTGTGAGCATGAAAAAAGCCTATTATTTTGACATTACAAACAGACACTCCAATTTTATTTATTGGTATAGATAAGCATAACCACCATAACATTCACATTTAGGGCGCTTATGGTAAGGAACTCACAGTTCCCTTATTACAATTTCCTTATTATAATCGCCGCAAGTGGCGATTAAAGTACTTATGTTAAGAAAAAAGCCCCATCAATAATAGGGATTGCATTAATATTAGAGCAGCGTTAACCGATACCACGGTTATGTTAAGTACTACATGATTAATAATCTGGCGCTTTAGAAGGCTACAGCAGTATCCAGCACTTGAGGCTTAAGGAAATTATTTTTCTTTTTATAGTTACTGCGCTTATACAAATCAAAAATGTAATCATACAAGAATTTTTTTATAAACTGTCAAAATTATAGATCTCGATACGGCGATTCCGATTATTTAACTAACTTAATTTGGTAAAAAATGTTGGATAAGGCAGTTATAATAAGCTCGGCAGATTAGTTGACAAGATTTTATTTCGCGTTTTCCATCTCTAGCATTAACTACACATCGTATCCCTTAGTTGTCTTTTACAACCCCCCCACGGGCAGAAAGGGGGTGGTGTATAGAATTATATGCATATTATAGTAGTTAGCCGTATAAAGGTAGAAAGTAGGCTAGATAAAGGGTAGTGAACTGTATTCTTATTTTGTCACCAAACGAAAAAGAATCCTTACAATTTCATTAATGTACTTGACAGTACTTGGCAGAAACCAAAGTATAATTAAGGTCCTATTCTTAGGATAATAACATATAAAAGGTAAGTTCAAAAAGTGAAGCATTTCAATTGGAGCCTAATGGAGCTTACGCCGGAACAGTCCCGTAATGTACAAGTCATTGTACTGCACGAACGTACGCAACTCTTAAAAAATAAATAGGTAATTATGACGGCTTGTGCATTCAAATGGTGCCACAACACATATGAAAAACATAAAAAGGTTTTTAACATTACTTTTAAAAGTATTTCGACGATTTATGTTAATAAAAACAAAATTTGATTTCATATATTTGTATAGTGGTTTCCGTGTGTACGTGTGTAATCGTCTGCCCGCATTAGTATTTTTAGATTCAAATTTTTAAAGTTCGAAGTACTGACACTATCCTTCTATACGTTATTATTCTAAGGTCTTATTATTATGTCTGAAACTATACCTGTTGATTCTGTTTACGACTACTGCTACTAAACAAAGTGATTAATCCCTAGACCGCAACATCCAGATTTCTGATTCTTCTCCAGTTTATAAATGTTCTACTATTAAGAAATCGTCTCCTTAACAATTAAAGTAATAAATTTATCATTTTCATCATTTCAGCTCATACACGTTTCACTACTCCTCGAGGAGAGAAATTGACATATCATATCACGCAGACCAGATGCGATGGTGTAGGGTTTTATTTGCGGGTGACCGGACCGGGGATTTTAGTCCATAACTCGCAGAGAGGCTGACCGCGCGACGGCAACCGACATCCCGGGCAAGGGATGTCGAGAGGAGAGGGTACCCCATCAGGGTATTCCGTCGGGTTGACCACTGAAGACAAGGAACTGGGCACCGGTGGTTGGCCCAACGACGTACTATGGGTGGGTTATGGGGCCGCGCGCCGCCCCACTGTCGCCCGGACGGAGCTCGACGGCGAGTGAGCTAAACATAGCCCAGGCACAAAAAAAATAGGTTTCATTTCAGGTTTTCCATCTCTTGCATGCATGTTATATGCATATCATATCCCTTAGTCTTCTTTTACGTCATCCACGGGCAAGATAGAGCCTGGTGAATTGTATTCTTTTTCTGTCACCACACGAAAAATAGACACTCAATATAAAAACTCTACCAACTGCTCTGACCGACGCGATACAGTAAATCAATTTCTCTCCTATTGTGGAAGAGGTTCGAAACAAGCAATTGAACGTATATGTATGGGTTGTGGTAATACCACAAGGAACCGTAAGATTGGATTGTTAGATTTCCTTTGAAAAAAATAGCATTTATTATCCATCCATTCGATCCATGGACTCTTACTGCGGCAAGTCATTTGACTTGTTTATGTGTATTTACACATAAAGGAGTCCAGCTGATCATTTGGTGTTGGCGACGCAAGTTGAGGGTTATATTTAGAGTTGGTCTTTTAGCAAGGTGACGCCGACTGGGGGCTGTCAACGCTCTTTCAGCAGTCTAGCTAGAACAGCTTCGGTTCGGTGGCCTATGCAGACTTTTCAGAGAGGCAGTATAAGATTCTTTCACCGTAGAGGTGCCGTCGCCTTGGATGATTTAGATGGAATATAAACAGACCTCACCATCTCAACCCATAAACATTCTACTACTAGGCTTGGGCCTCCTCTATTAAAATGGACAATATGTAAATACCACGCACATAATTAGAAGTTGTATATAACGGTAAATTTATTACTAAAATACATAATATTAGTTTGTGATATGAACTAGGTAATATTGTTTGCAGCTTCTGTAGTGACATGACGAAGTGTTACGGTGGCAATAATGCGAAGACCAATAATAACATATTAAGCCCGTAAAGTTAGCATCTACAGAGTAAGCTATAAAATATATTATGGCTCCTATGAAGAAAATAGAAAAATAATTTAAATTGAAGTCCTTGAAATGAGTCGTAGCGCTACCGACCAGGTCCGGGTTCAGTTGCAGTTTCGTTTTTTGTTTCGGCGCCGATGTCGGTGCCGGTTTCGGCCCCTGGTTTCAGTTTCGGTTTCGACCGCTCTGCCACCACATTTTAAATCTCTCATAACTTCTAAGATATTTTTATTTTAATGGCGTTTATTTATATTAAAGGCACCATGTGTCTAGAGTGAATACTTTAAAATTAGTTAAGGTACTGTATTGTTTAAAGTAACTTTGTAAAATCATTATTTTTAGTAATATGTAAAAGAGGGTTATCTATAGGAGACACTGCGGACTTTTTTGTAGATTTGTCAATATACTATTTCGTAGTACATAATTTTAATCCATCTCGTACGATTTAGCGTTATACTTTGTAAAACATGGCTACAAAAATTTGAAAGTTTTGGTTATATTATATACTAGTTTCTGATGATGATGATGATGAATGTAGCGTTTTATTAGTGTGTATTTTTTTAAATCCGTCTACAATACACGATATCCCCACTCTCGTAGGAATTCCGGCACAAAATATAGCCTATGTTATCCGCTGATAATATAGCTTCCGATTGGTTAAAAAATGTTTAAAATAGCTACGGTGATTTAAGCCTGATAGCGTAACAAACAAACAAACTTACTTTCTCATTTGTAATATTGGGATATAAGTATCTTTTTTTGAATTACTCTATATATTGATGAAAACTGTCTTAAAATCTGTAATGTCTTATTTTATAGTGAATTATCTATGGTAATGTCGCTTAAAAGATCGAAGTGCCATGTGGCGGCAACGACTGTATTTGAGATTATGTAAAGTTAAATCTATACCAATAAATAAAATTGGAGTGTCTGTTTGTAATGTCAAAATAATAGGGTTTTTTCATGCTCACACGGTTATATGCACGACACCTATGCCTAAAATAGCAATTAAAAAATTTTTGTCTGTCTGTCTGTCTGTCTGTTTGTTCCGGGTAATCTTCAAAACGGCTGGACCGATTTCAAAAATTCTTTCACCAATGGAAAGCTATAATATCAGGGCGTAAACTAGGCTATATTTTATTCCGGTATTCCCACGGGAACGGGAACTACGCGGGTAAAACGACTATTCGGAACGAATTCGGTCCAGCAGTTTTGAAGATTACCCGGAACAAACAGACAGACAGACAAAAATTTTTTAATTGCTATTTTAGGCATAGGTGTCGTGCAAATAACTGTGTGAGCATGAAAAAAGCCTATTATTTTGACATTACAAACAGACACTCCAATTTTATTTATTGGTATAGATGTGAAACATCTACAGGCGAGGGTGAACCTGATCATTGATGTGGCGTTAATGCCACGCTTGGATATATACATTTATGTAACGAAACCTTAACCAGTTTTAGAATTTTATACAACGCCATCTAGTGAGATCAAAACAAATTATTAACCTAAACACATACCTATAGTGAAATGAATACTAATGAAAATAAATGTTTATTGAATAAGAATTTCAGGACAAAAGTCCTAATATTTTATTAATACTTTATGCCATATTAGTTCCAGTCGAAATCTGTTCTTTTATGCATATATACTTTTACAAAATAATTTCGATGTTTCATCTGCCAGACGTTCTGAGTGACGGCTCCCTTTTTTTTGAAAAGATTTATACAAAACAGTGTCCGCTGGATCAGTTAATATTTCTACGTGATATTTGCATATTATTTGTACAGCTTCCTGCTTTAACTGGAATGATTGCTTGTATATGCAATTTCGGTTATTGAAGTGATTCATTGCGAAGCTTTATTTAACTACATTTAGGGATATTCCACATTCCGACCATCAAATTAATTATTAACCTAATAGCCAGATATTAACTTGCCGCAGTTTGTATTGACTAAATGTAGATATTTATTAATAATGCTCTCTAAATATTCTCATTAGTCCAATTGCATAAGCTGTGACTGACGGCTCTGAATGGGTTCGATTCTTGAATTGGATAAAGTATTAAGTCTTAGAATAATAACGTATAGAAGGTAAGTCCGCATACAAAACATGAAGCATTTAAATTGGAGCCTAATGGAGCTAACGTCGGAACCGTTCCGTAGTGTACAAGGTCACTATACTGCGCGTACGTACGCAACTCTTAAAAAATAAATAGGTAATTATGACGGTTTGTGCATTCAAATGGTGTCACAACACATTTGAAAAACATTAAAAGGTTTTTAACATTATTTTTAAAAGTATTACGACGATTTATGTTAATAAAAACAAAATTTGATTTCATAATTTGTATAGTGGTGTGCGGAAAAGGAAAATACGGACATGCCAGCGGTCTATGGAGAGAAACATTCTAGGCCTAAAGCTCAAAGATAAACAAAGAAATAGTGATATAAGACTAAAAACCAAAGTCATAAATGCATGAAAACATGCACAGCGACTGAAGTGGAAATGAGCTGGCCATGTGATACGAACCACGGGTGAACGATGGACGAAACTGGTCACAGCATGGAAAGGTCCAAAAGGCAAGAGTATCAGGGGCAGACCTATAGACCGTTGGACTGATGACCTACGAAAAGTAGCAGGAGACAATTGGATGGAGACAGCAAGAGATAGAGTACAATGGAGACAGTTGGAGGAGGCCTACATCCGAGAGGGGCCATGACTTACAATTAATATTAATAGTACAATTTAAAAATTATTTATTAATTTTTTTAGTATAATTTAGATAATTTATTAACTATTAACGTATAGTTTTAGATAACTTTATAGTAAAATTTAGAAAACTTTTTTTAATGTATTTTGTTATGTTAGGATTGAGTCAAGGAACAAATAAAGGCTTATTATTATTATAGTGGTGTGCGTGTGTATACGTGTAATCGCCTGCGTGCATGTAGTATTTTTGGCTTCATGTTTTTGATCGCTCGAAGTACCGACACTATCCTTCTATACGTTATTATTCTAAGGTGTTAAATATTGTCTAAATGCTAGGCTCAACCGCATTTCATAAGAATTGACTATATCTCGATGATCAAATAGGTTGGGGTAGAATTTTATTTCGAATTTGCCTTCTCTTGCACAGATGTTATGTGCATATTATATCCCTTGGTATTCCTTTACAATATCCACGGGCAAGATAGGAAGTGGTGAATTATGTACTTTTTTTTTATTGCAAACGGTGGCAAACGAGCAAACAGTACACCTGGTGGTAAGAGTTGCTGACGCTCATGGACCTTTACAGGGTCGCTGCCTACCACGAAGAAAGTGAAGGGACTCTTAGCTACAGGTGGCGCCAACAGAACTCGGTACCGGTGGTCGGACTAATGGCGAAGGGAAGGGAGTATGGTGGGTTATGGAGCCGCGCTTCGCCCTTTTGTCACTCTGGACGGAGAGGATAACGTGAGCGCTGACCATAGCCCACGCAAAAATAAGACGTCATCAGATGGAGTTAGCCTACTATATAAAGTTCTTAGTCGTCTTTTACAATACCCACGAGCAATTTAAGGGTTGGTTATTCATAGTCGCTACCTAACGAGTAGGTAGATGTTTATGATATTCTACTTTTTCTCCACTCGTATATTCACTTGTGAACTCGCACATCCTCCGTAATGGAAAATAATTGACTTACAATATAATGATCACGCTGGTCAGATGAGCTGGGATAAGAGCTATAAGAGTTATTGCTAATTTTCCTCCTATTCGTTTCTGGTCATACACATCCCGCCTCCCTAATAGGAGGGAAATTGATCTACTTTGATATACAGGTCAGACATGTTGTATATAGTCTATTATTGATGGGAGCATACTATATTATATATTGACAGTTGTCTGTCTACAGCCGCAGGCCGGTCCCTCCGGGGCAGTACCACACTGAGCAGAAAATCGACGTCCGAGTAGTAGCAATTTGTTACTGCGCTTCGTTTGGTGAGCGAGAGAGCCGAAAGCCCAACTTTCTGATGGTTTTTGCATGTGGTTGGTTTTAGTGATGTTTTTAGTTTCACCAAATCTCATTGCACGCATTCACGCTCCCATCACTTTCTTCGCAGTAGGCAGCGGCCTTGCAAAAGTCCATGAGCGGCAGCAACACTTACCATCAGGTGCAATGTTTGCTCGTTTGCCAGTGTTTGCAATAAAAAAAAATTATATGCATATTATATACCTTAGTCGTCTTGAAGACATTCATGCGTATGATAGGGAATGGTGAATTGTATTCTTACTCCGTCATCACACGGCAAACTTATATTTCAGCTATGTGATCATTTTTAAACAACATAATTGGCGTTAATTCAGCGTTGAATTAGTGTATACATATTTGTATAATACAATATACCTCTAACAAGTATATATCAAGTTAATCATTTAGGACTAAGTTATGAATATAAACGATTCACTTAATAACAAAAAGCTATTAAGTATAATCGTTGTAATTTATGGCGATTAATTTTATCGAATCATTTACCACGGGCAAAGTTCACGGGCGAAGGCAAACGCACTTAAAACAACTTTTGTGCGATATATAATCTATATTTTTACAAGTTTAAGTTCTTTTCTCAATGTTGTAAGTTCTTTTCTCAGTGTTGTAATGAAATAAAAATACAATTCACCACCCCCTTTTCTTGCCCGTGGGTGTCATAAAAGACGACGAATGGATTATATATGCATACAACATCTATATAAGAGAAGGCAGACTCGAAATAAAAGCCTACAGCAACACATCCGACCAGCAAGGTGTAGTAGGTCAATTTGTCTCCTATTATGGAGGAGGCTCGAGCCCAATAGTGGAACTTGTAAGAGCTGTAGAGAGTGAGTTAGAGATTACTATAATAATAATAAATCGTAATAATCCATTTATTAGTAAATTGAGTATTAACAAGTCAGATTTATGTATAGTACAGTCAAACATATAACCAATAACTTCATTAATATAGTAGACAGTGAGACAGACTATTGTATCAATATAAATGCAAATCAGGATTAAATTAATAAATTGACATTTTATAATAAATATCTGGTTGACCGAGCTTCGCTCAGAATATTTTTGTTGTATTTTTGTCGAATTTATTTATTTATATTTATATATATATATATATATATATATATATATATATATAATATATGTATATTAATAAAAAATTAAATAATTAAAAAAATATAAAAAATTACAAAAAGAGAATAACAATAACACGGAGATTCGATCTGACGCTGTTTGAATGCCAAAATAAAACTAAAAGAAAACTGGACAACTTCCCGACTGAGCTATCGTAACTCATGACGTTGACGGCGAAATTTGAATTCATATTCTTTTAAAATTTAATGTCATTGTATTGTTTTGCTAAAAACACCGACAAAACAATATTTTCTATAAATAAAACCTAGCTAGATCGATTTTTTAGCCTCGAAACCTCTAGTATGCCAAGTTTCATAAAAATCGTTGGTGGCGTTTACGAGATCCTGAAAATATATATATATATATATATATATACAAGAATTGCTCGTTTAAAGATATAAGATTATCGTAAATATATTTATTGGGTACTTTAAAGACATTTATTCAACAAAAACAAAACGACAATGTGATCGCACAACGTATCGTCAGTACCTTAACCTCTACGTTAGCTATCTGTCGTCCTTACGTTGCCTCGGACGGGGCATCGGGCAAAACATCGTAAACATCAGAACTCATTACTAAACCATGTTACATAAAAAACATTGACATTATATAAACTCAATAGTTGAAAAAGGTCTTGTATATTCATAAGCTATAAAACTTGCCAATTGCCCCGATTATTCAGTAATTATTACTGATATCAGCAATATACCAGCAGAAAATTTAATACAGAATCATTTGTTTCAACAACCTAATGTGGCGAGTGTTTTGACTTCTATCCCTTTTCTTGGTACAAGTTTTGGTCCGGTCACAACCCACTTAAACTGTCCAGGGTATGGACATCTTTCAACCCATAATGATTTCTGATGATTACGCGAGTATTACACATTTTAAATAAAACTACTTTACGGATTTTATCGCGTTTGTATTTGATTTTTGATTACGCGACGTTTCGAATACTTTGCAGCGTTCATGGTCACGGGCAGACTAAGATGTTTCACGTCCAACAAGTCATCGTTACTGCAGAAAATTTATAATTATCTACCCGATACAGAAATTAGTTATTAAATATTGACCCACCTATCTTTCAACCCCATAGTACCAAATCGTTGACATCAATCGCCGAGTTCAATTTTTGCATGAGAATGAACCCGAATCTTACAATGCATAGTACTTTCGGTCGGTACTATATTACTACATTGAAAGACTCAATACATCAGCGTAATATAGTAATTTTCTATTAGTTCTGATGGTAGAGAAGGCCTGCACCTATAAGTGGAAACTCTTTGAAGTAGTAATTATAATCTAAGCTGTAAAAAAATCTAATTCCTCACATCTGAGTCCATATGTCCCACTTGTGTTGGCATAAGATTTTATGTCGAGTTTTCCTTCTCTTGCATCGATATTATCTACATATCATAACCCTTAGTCATCTTTTACGACACCCACAGGTAAGGGAGGACTAGTGAACTTTATTCTTACTCCGTCACCACATGGAATAAAATTATATACAAAACAGTTATTGCACCCTGCAATTGGAACTTTCCGCATGATTCTTATAACATAACGATTGTTTCGAATCCCCGAATCGAATGACCGACTCGATTTTAATCGATAGTACAATACCGAGCGCGGATGGTAAGCAAAAACATCACGGTCGAACGGAAATTGTTTCAAATTGAGCGTGAGTTTCATGTTTAATATCCAGAACTGTTTTAGAGGACGTCAAATTATTTTTTGCCGCCGTTTTGCTAATTGAATATAGTTGTTGGATGGTTCTTTGTTTGACAACATTTTATACTTCGATATTTATTATTATAAATAAAACTATTTTATGGATGTTATTGCGTTTGTATTTAAATTTTAATTGCCCGACGCTTTGACCAATTTTACGGTGTTAATGTCCACGGGCGGACTTAAATGTCTAACGTCTAACAAGTCATCGTTATTACAGAGGTTTATGTCTACCCGCTGCGCAATTAGTTATTAAATTTTATTGTAACTATGAACACTGAAAAATGTTCGAAACATCGGGCAATCAAAAATCAAATACAAATGCGATAATATTCAAAAAATATTGTTATTTATAATGTGTAATACTTTTTTTTGGGATGCGCTATTTTCAGCGTGCTATGCACACGCTGTCCAACTCTGTCCGGGGTGACGAAGGGATGGCGCGCGGTCCCATAACCTACCGTATTTCCTCTCTTTCGCCATTGGGTCAACCACCGGTACCAAGTTCCTTGTTCTCCGTTGTCGGCCCGGCGGGATACCCTGTGGGGTACCCTCCCCTCCTATCGTCCATCGGTTAAGAATACAATGTGTCACCGCTCCTTCCTCTCCCGTGGGGGGCGTAAAAACAGACTATAGGATCAACAGGATAATATGAGTTACAGTAATGTCGTAATATCCTGAGACTTTTTTTTAAGAAAATCCTGCGTTAAGTAAATAATCTTTGTATTGCGGGGACTCGTCACAATAATTTTTTAATCGCGCAAAGTGCTGACATGCTTGGGAATCGAACTCACGAACACTGGCACAGCAGGTGACTATTTTAACCATTACGCCATCTGTGTAACCGAATTATATCATTAATGGTGATCTGTTATGGTTCTCAAGGAGAATGGGTTATTAAAAAAAAAATGGCACTCCGGGAGGGCTGACGGGAGTGAAAACACGACTATTTAAAAATACACATGGTATTTTTAAATCGTCAGGAAATATTTTATTGTAAAGGAAATACTTTTAACAAAATATCGTAATCACACTTTTCATTTTCTTTTTTATTTATATCACGGAGAGGATGCAATTTAATGTACGCAAATTACACCCAGATTCATAACAATAATTTCTGGATCAAATCAGTACAATAGTTCTTATTTAAATAATATACCTCATCATTATCATCATCGTTTCAGCTCATATACGTCCCACTGTTGGGCTCAAGCCTCCTCCACTGTGAGAGGGAAATTGACCTACCACATCACGCTGTTCTGACGTGTTGGTATAAAGTTTTGTTTCGAGTTTTCCTTCTCTTGCGTGGATGTTATATGCATATTTAATCCCTTAGTCATCTGTTACGACACCCACGGGCACAAGAGGGGGTGGTGAATTGTATTCTTACTCCGTTACCACACGGAAAATATACCTACAGTACAACATACCTACAGTATATAATTTATTAAACATAAATTACACGGACTCGGTCTACAATTTGTGGATCAACAGAAAAAATATTGTTTATTTTTCCATTTGAAAAGTTACGACATAAAGGTTCTATCCCAACACAATCTTATATGATCCGAAAATAACAGAAGTCTGAACGCACTCGTAATGTATGTCCACCACGAAACAAAGATGTATTCCATATCACCTTTTTAAACAACAAACAATTCATTTAACAACAAATAATGAAGTTGTTAGGCACATTGAACTCTATTTCGGTTTTGATTCAGTCTGGAGTTACAATATATGCAATGTAAGTACTTCTCTTTGTAAAAAGATATATGCAGAGGGTTCGATTGATTTGGAGCATCTTCTCATTCAACATACCTCAGTGTTTGTAAGCACAGTTCTACGACCAGTGTGTGTTACCAATGATTACTCACGGCACGGCAACATTGTCTCTAAATATAGGTCTCATAACAAAACTTAAAGCCACTCAGTGTTTTATGGAGCAGCCTATGTTCAACATTTTTCTACGAAATAGAATCCGTAATACGGATATCCGTAGAAGAACGGGTGAAAACGAAATGACAAGAATTTGCAATGGGTAGACCACATCGCTGTAAGAAGCGACAACCGCTGAGGAAGAAAGATTCTAGAACAGGTAACGGACGACGCAGTATAGGACGCTCCTACATCAGATGCACCAACGACCTGGACAAAATTGCTGGGCGTGGTTGGATGTAAGCAATGCAGGACCGCACAGCAGTGGATGCTGATAGGGTGAGTAGTGATAATGATATGCTAAGGAGGTGGTAAAGCATGAATCTAAAATTACTTATCGATCTCCCATTCCGCGAAGAGACACTAGACGTAAAAAAGCGAGGTTTGTTTTTAATTTGTTAAAAATAATTTTTGTCAGTTAACATATTTTTAATAATATTCTTTGGTTACTTTCCCTTATTATTTGTATTTTTGTAATATCATTATGTTCACTTTATAATAATAATATAAATATTTAAATATGCATATAAAGATCTATTTGTATATATTTCAGTCTATACAATATTACACATATACCATTACACTTTATAACCTAATAATTTTCCGTCTATACAACTTCGAATAATTTTTTGTATTCATATCTTTATATTATTAAATATAAACAAATTTTAATAGTCTTAGTAATATGATAAGTGGGTATGTTCTTCTATTATAGCAATATTTGTATTGTAGTGATATGCACATAAATTAACAGATAAATATGTCATATATTATAAAACAAATTATAAGTATGTATATAAAATAATACTATAAGTTCTTAGGTATGTTTTTTCTTATTGTAATCTTTATTCATTGAAATTAGCACAGTGTAATATTCTTTTTAAGATTTTTTTTTATAGTCCCTATGGGCATCTGTAATTTCACTCACAGGTTCCATTTGAAAATCAGCGCCAGGACTTTGTACCTAGCATATGCTGAAATGGACTCCTGGTTGATACATTTCAAACACACGTTGTATATCCTTTGATTATAGTTTGTATAATTATGTTAACGAACTGTATCAATAAACTATTCTTTCTTTTATTATGAATCTTTATCCCTATAAGCACTGACTAAAGCTAATTCGCTCCTATTGCAGAATCATATCAAAGCTGACTTCGTACCCGTATGTGCAAGTATATGACTGAGAAACAGACCTTCCAAACATGCAAATGATTCCTAAGACCATGCAAAAATGAATGCATTTGTTAAATGCAATCTTCGCTTCCAGCAGTAAGTACACAAAAGAAACAATGTAATTTTTAGCAAATACATCATGTTTAACCGTGATGCATGCCAAACTCGTTGCTTATCCGATTTGCTTAGAAAAAAATTCCTTCTGATAGAAATGGAGCGTTGACTAAAAAAAATAACAAAGAAATATATAATTTAATTTTAATAAGTAGGTATTGGTAAATAGTCAACTTATGGATAAAATGTTTACATTACACCTTTCCTAAGTATAATTTATGAGTTTTTACAATAAAATGTTGCACATTTATGCGATATAAAGTCACGTAGTTAAAACATTCCAGATAATGCTGCATTAGAAAATACATATTGGTGACTGTATGTTTAGCAAAAAGAGAAGTTGAATATGTCAATTAAAATCATGTATTATACCGGTTTTGATTGACCCCATGATCTGGCATAAATGTACTGTTGCTATTGTGACGTCCAGCAGTTGAATCCTGGAACTTGCAAATATGAAACCCTTTTACAGTTTCGGGTACAATCTTATGTCAATGCCCCGGTAACAAACTACCATGTTGCTGGAGCGACATCCTCACGCGATGGGTCCGCCAGAGGGTGGCGTTCTGGTCTCTGATGTCTGCATCCGCGGCCACGACTACAGCGGCATTAGACATAGGTACTTGCACTAGGAACGAAGTGGAAAATATACTTAACAATTATTGATTTAACAAGTCATAATATTTTGATGTGAAACATCTATAGGCGAGGGTGACCGCGATCCTCGCGTGGCGTTTAACGCCACGCTTCGCGGTCCGCTCTTAATTAACTACAAAATAAATATCTGGACACATATCTATATTTTTGTAACGAAACCATGGTGCGATTTAAAATTTCGTACAATGCCATCTAGTAAACTCAAAGTAAATTGTCACCTATAATGTATTCTAATGAAAATAAATGTTTATTGAATAAAAAACATCATTTTCTGGAAAACTCGTAACTTTATTTTTCTTAATATTTTATGCTATATTAATACCTGTCGTAATATGTTCTTTTATGCGTATGTACTTGTTCTATAAAATAATGTATAATTTTCTAACTTCCTAACATAAGTATACCAACCTTAACCATACCTACCTTATTTTCACGTACGAAAACTGGACAACCGCTTTTTATAGGCTTTGTATTAGTTTACAGCTGTATATTTATTTGTTTATATGTTACCGACTCCTAGGAATTGTATTTTGACCCACTTTAAAGAGTTAGATTTCATTTAAAATTTGTAGACTTAACGAGGTACCTAATGACGATAAAACAATTTAGATAGCTTGTCTTATTATCATCATAGGATTAGAGATTTCTTTATAAAATATATTTTGTAGTTGACATTTAGGCTAGGCTCGATAGATGTCGCTAATTCGATCTTTTAATTTCTACATGGCACTTTTTCATGTATTTGACCCATTTAAACTCAATTTTTACCCAATCGGATATATGTCATTCAAACGCTATAGACTTATCAAGTAGACATGCACGAAACAGTGCTTCACGAAGTAATGTGATATGGCATTATATTCCTGCCGAGTAATTTTACATTTTACCATCACTTCAAACATACACTTATAGTTCTTTATAGTTCCTCCCAGACTTGGTAAAAAAAAGCTCATCCCAAACAATCCCGCGATCGCGATCTGATAGGCTCTATGACAAGTACTCGATGCTTCAAAAATGATTCAATATCAGTAAAGATCGTTAATTTTCAATTGATACCGATTATTGTTCATGCGATACTAGTACTCATTATAGAATATTACTTTCTCTCAAACTAACCAAAAAAAAAAACGCTCATCACAAACAATCCCGTCAAGAACATATCCGATAGGCTCCCTAAAAAGTATTCGATGCTTCGAAAATGATTCAATATCAGTAAGTATCGATACTTTTCAATTGATACTTATTACTGTTCCTTCGATACTAGTACTCATTATAGAATGTTACTTTCTCTCAAACTTACCAAAGAAAAAAAGCTCATCACAAACAATCTCGGCAAGACATTATCCGATAGGCTCTATGAAAAGTACTCAATGCTTTCAAAACGATTCGATTGTTAAGTATCGATACTTTTCAATTGATACTGATTATTTATTGTCCTTCGATACTAGTACTTAGTGGCTCGATAGATGTCGCTATTTTTATTTCCTAGATCACGCTTTCTCAGCCGATCCCTTTGAACTACGTACAAGTGTGCGAAAGAGAAGGAGCGATGAGGCTCTGCGGCGGATTAATTATATTGCTGTGTAATATTTCGAATAATAAACAAAATCGTATTATTTTATTCAATACTTCTTGCCATATTAGTTCTGTCGTAATCTATTCTTTTATGCATATATACTTGTACAAGTAATTTCGATGTTTCACATCTACCAGGCGTCCTGAGCGACGGCTCACTTTTTTTTTTTTATACCTTATATTCACACATTTTTTTTTGTACTGGTATGCATTTATATTAAAAATTATGTAAATGTAAGTCAAAATTTAATAATGAATACTGTAGTGGGTAGATATTAATCTCTGTTATAACGATGTTTTAGACTTTTATTAAATGGAGGGAAGCAAGCAACCATCATTTTCCTACGATTAATCTCTGCGCACCACAAGAAAGGAAGGAATACGGAATAGAATTAAGGTGGCGTAGGATATAAGGAAGTCTTCCTACTTTTTTGTGATGAACTTCTTCCAGCACTTCAGCTAGCAAATTTCCGCAGAACTACGGCCTGTAAATGAGTCTTTCTCAGAACGGTTCAGCTTTAAATGGTTTCGTTATCGCACTTAAGGAGGTCTACTTGCAAGACTAGACGTCTACGGGAGGGAATAAATGATCCAATGACGCTAGCCTGGTATAGTATCAAACTTCATACTTACATATTCAGCATTCATACTTATATTGATTGCACAGATGGCACAATGGTTAAGATGAGAAGTGGTGCGGCGACCTAGCGTAATAAGTGCCCCTAGATCTTTTTTCAATACTTCGCGATATCCACACATTAATGTTCTGAGAGAGAAATTATTTCCTTAGTACAGAATGTTGCCTTTAATAAAAGAAAATAGAAAGAAAATACTCTTCAAAGAAGTTTCTTTCTAGGGTTTTTATTTAGAGTTCTAATTAAAAACTCTAGATAAGAAGTGGTCCGTGTGGTGACAGAGTAAGAAAACAATATAGAATGGCATCACACTGGAACTATTAATAAGCATGTTGTAAGATATAATTTTATTTAAATGAAATTACAAAAATTAATAAAAAATAGACAATCCCGCTGAATTTCTTGCCGGATCTTCTCAGTGCGGTCGCGTTCCGATCCGGCGGTAATTTTAAGAAAAATGTAAAAAAATGACAATATGTAAGTGCCCCCGTGAGGTTTATACATAATAAATGATTTAAATTTGAATTCCCCTCCCCCCCTCTCTCTCTCTTGCCTGTGGGTGTCGTAAAAAACGACTGAGGGATATACTATGCAAATAGTATATCCCTCAGTCGTCTTTTATATTTCCTTCTCTTGCATAGATGTTCTATGCAAGAGAAGGAAAACTGGACATAAAACCCTACGCCAACAGGATTCACTAGCTTGTTATAGTTGGTCAATTTTCTTCCCATAATGAAGAAATAAAAACAACGATATCTATTTGACCAAAACCTCAATTCTGAGATAAGTGATATTCACATACTTACACCAATAACTCAACGATGAAATTTACCTGATAAATAGATAATATAGGAAGTATAATAATCAAATTATTAAATATAATTACATGTGTACGTTTAATGGCTTTAAAAATAATACATGCTTATAATTTGATGTTGTGAAGATATTATCAAAGATGTACAACACAGTTTAGTCATATTGATAACATATTTTACAATTATCTACAATAATTGCGTTTATTCCGTGTGGCGACACATTAAGAAAACAGTTCACTGCTCCATTTCTTGCCCGTGGGTATATCTACTTGATTAACAGATACTAAATACAGATAGAAACTACGCAAGAGAAAGAAGATTTGAAATAAAACTCTATATTAATTCGTTTGACCAACGTGTAGGTCAATTTACCTTCCATTGTGGAGGAGGATCGAGCTCAGCAGTGCGACCAGCAGTAGAAGATCATATCCACAGTATTTGGAATAAAACTCATATTACCTATTTTATTGCCTTTTATATTTCATTTGTACTATTACGAGATTTCAAATATTTTTCAGCGTTTTTACTCACGAAAAGACATTCCTATCGTTTTATTTTATACATGTACAAATAATTAAATTCTTTCAAAGTTTCTATAAACTTGGCATATAGTTTTGATGTATGAATAAAAATCACCAACCTCTCCCTTATCTGTGATTGTCGTAAGATTTGACTTATAACATATGAAAAGCAGAGAATATTAATAAAGAGAAAATAAACTATGTGTGGTTGCACCCCGAATACTATGACATCTTTGGCTTCGAAGAAGAGGGAAAAGATTTGTGAATGTATTTAACACAAATTCTAATCATTAGATTAACTGAAATGTTTTTATAAATTAAATGTAAGTATTTAAGTGTTACAAGCCTTTAGATACTTATTCAACTTGAACCTTAATCAGTTAGGAGGGTTCCACAAGCGAATAGGCGCTTACCTGAGAATCTTATAATATCAAGTACATTAGTCAATCCGAAATCAAGCACCATTTTCCTCCATTAATTATGGCATTATAGAACTTGATATGCAGATAACATAACTGCAAAAAGGAAGAGTTTAAATAATACATACCGACCCGACCGGTAAAAGTTATTGTAGTATTTCAATTTCTTTCGCTTTGTGATGGGTACTTGAGCCCAGGAATAAGCCGTAATTAATCTGAGATAATGATAATAAATAGAAATGAAAACAAATATATCTTTATGTTTACGAAATATGAACAGCAAAGAACTAGTTCATCATTTATTCACACAACTGTATGTCGAATCCATTGTAAACAAGTTTTGTTGAATAGCACCAGTTGTATTACAATAAAAACAGTTATGTGCAAGCTGGCACAGGGTTTGAGAGCAACGTTTTTATCGCAATTGGCTTGTAATTAGATGGATCTTTCGTTTTGGGAGTGGGCTATGGTCAGCGCGCCCGCCGCCCGGCTCCATCTGGGGCGACAGAGGGGCGGCGCGATGCCCCATAACCCACCGTAGCAAGTCGCCTTCATCCTTGGGCCGACTACCGGTACCAAATTCCTTATCCTCCGTGGTAGGCTCGATAAAAATTATATGGGTTTGACCAGTCTTCCCCTTTACGGATCGGGTGGACAAGGGACACCTTCCATGAAAACAAATCCTTTTTAGTGTCATACGAAAGGCGGTATAGACGCATAAAATACGGGAGTCAACGCAGAGGTGCGTCTTTTGGATCACAACAAATATGCTATAAGACCCATTCGACTTGTAGTCTCTGCGCTCGCCTAACCGCTCGCTGCGTAATACAGATTTTAGGAAGATAACTTTCACACCGTGGAAAGGTAGTTGGTGTAGCATTTCCCGTGCCAAAATTCGAGTTAAAGGCAAAGAATTAACCTACAAGATAGGCATTTTCGCATTATATACTCTTTTTGCATCGTAAATATTGCAAATGTTTTAGCTAGGTTCTATGACCGACCGCCTGCCTGACATCAACGCTTCCAGGAATGGGCAATTAAATTATATCATCTTCATCATCACCTTAGCTCTTATACGTCCCACTATTGGACTCGAGCCTCCTCCACACTTTGAGAGGAATTAATCTACTACACCACTCTGATCAGACGGGCATAAGGTTTCATTTTGAGTTGGCCGCCTCTTGCAAAAATGTTATCATCATCTCATCATCTCAGCCCATATACGTCCCACTGTTCCGCTTGGGCCTCCACCACTATGAGAGAGAAATTGAACTTATTATACCATACTGGTCAGACAGGTTGGTATAGGATTTTGTGATGAGTTTTTCATCTCTTGAATAGGATGAAGAGATATAATATGCATATAACAATATGCATATTATATCTCTTATTGTTAGTCGTATTTTACGACATCCACGGGCAAGATAGGGAGTGGTGAATTGTATTCTAATTCTGTCACCACATGGACGAAAATGTTATGTGCATATTACATCCTTTAGTCGTCTTTTACGACACCCAGTGGTGAATTGTATTCTTACTCAGTCCCTACACAGAGAATTTTGAATTGCAAGTGATCATAAATTATAGTAACTAATTTAAAAATAAAAGCGGGTAAATATCACTGACTATAGACCCTAATTTGAAAGGACAGATTAAAAAGATATGTTTTCCTGCCACATAGTATATCGCGGTCCCAAATCCCTTCACACGGAGGCTTAAAGGGTTTGTAAGGATTACAACGACAGATTGTCATTGTACAATTTGACAATAGCATTTGATATCCACAATGGTGTTGTTGTTTACTTGTATTAAAAAAAAAATCTCATTCTGTTTTAAATTTTACATTTTCAATTTATAATATTATCTTCAAGTAAATCGTAATACCTTCTTTAACAATACAACAGAATTTTTCGCAAAATAATGTCTCAAATTTTCCTATAGATTTTACATTCTATAGGCAAATTTTAGACATTATTTTTAAAAGTTTCCATCCATACATCATAGACACCTATAGACCGCCCTCTGTTGGATATAGACCTCCCCACGAGAATGCCACTAGGAACGGCCACGTGCCACTTTTTTTTATTACACACACACATATAGTTATACTACTTGACTCAATAGATGTTATTCTGTTCAAATAAAATAAAATGAATTCTCCTTGAAATCAGCAACAGCGCCACCTATTGGCTCCAATTGTAAATCTAAACTATTCTAGAATCCCCTTAAACACACACAAAAAATTTCATTATCATCGGTCCAGCCGTTTAGGAGGAGTTCAGTGACATACATACACAAGAAATTGATATATAAAGATAAAGAGACTACTAAGACTGCACAAATGGCGTAGTGGTTAAGATAGCGACCTACAGCGCCAGTGTCGGGGGTTCGAATCCCACGCGGGACAACACTTTGTGCGATCCACAAATTATTGTTCTGAGTCTGGATGTAATTTGTGTCCGTTAATTATATGTTACAAACATAGTCCCCCGCAATACAAGGATTATTTCCTTAGTGCAGGGTAAAAAAAAAAATAAAAAAAATTAAATATGAGCCATTTTGTTCAATGATTGTCTGCCGTCTTGTGGTAGGTAGTGATGATGATGAGATATGATCCCATTGCGGTAGAATTTTGGGACTTCTGATCAAAAAAACGCGACAAGTAGTTTTAACAATTCTCTCTATGTTAACTATATACTATCTAAAGAATTCTGAAGAAACCGAAACAGGTGAACATTTGGAGTTTTTAATATTTACCGAATGAGTACGGATGTATATGGTCTAGTATTATTCTGACAAAAGACCGGCCTTTCTGCTAATTAATTCCGGTCCCTTCTTGTGCGGCACATTTGTTTTCTTATCGGTCACCACGCTCTGTAACTTGAATTAATATCAAAGAAAAAAATACTGCATAAATAAAAAATAAATAAATAATTATAATTGCATAAGTTGATAAAAAATGCTATGCAATACCTTTACCGCGGCAGTCCCCGAGTGCCACACGTTTTTTTCAAATGGATCAAAACTAAAATAATTTGTGGTCAATTCCCAAATCTTCAACTACATTATAACTACTGATATGCCGAACGTGCTCATTTTTTTCAAAAAAGGCGTTTATTCTATCAGTGATAAGCCGACCAGAGCGACGTACATCTTTGACATCAAAATGTCTAGATTAACAACGTTTAAACTAACTTTGTGCTACACTTTCTGTCACTGCATTACGTTCAAAAAGTCACAAATTTTTCGCGGCTTGCTTTACAAAAGGGCAACCCTTTTGTCTTTTTTTTTGTAATAATATTGTTAAAATTTCTTCATTAGATTCATTCATTTTGCCAGAAAGAAAAACAAATAAAAAAGGGCGGGGAAACAACATTACTAAATTGTTCCTTTTTTTAAATGTAACCTTTTTAATAGTGACAAAACCAGCCAGATTCAATTGATACAGCCAAAGGGGTTTATTAAATGTTTATACAGGCTAGATACGAAAAGACTTTCCCCCACCCCAATCCCACTAATCGTCTCATAAGTACGGCTCATATATTTCCACTGCTGGCTTCGAGCCTCCTCGGGAGGGAAATTCACCTAATACACCACGCTGGTCAGACTTCTTGGTATACGGTTTTATTTCAAGTTTTTCTTTGCTTGCATACATATGCATATCATCCTTAGTCGTCTTTTACGACACCCACGAACAAGAAAGAGAGTGGTGAAGTGTATTCTTACTCCATCACCACGTGAAAATATAAATAAAATATTTTTTTTAAAAATTCATAGTGATATTTTCCAATTTCATAAAATACGCATGCAACAGACCTTGTGCACACATGATGCATACCTTTTGAAAGCAATAACCATGAACGTTGACAAAAAATACTTTGCATTTCTGCCATGTATTTTTCTGTTTATTATTATTGTGCAATTCTATATATTTTTATGTTTTTATTATAAAAATACGGATGTATATTTTGAAACTCTTTACCGTATATCGTAAACATTGTACGCTCGCAAATATTTTTTTTAAACAGCATGTTAAATCTGAGTAAATGTTGAATATGAGTATACACCATTACTAGTGGTAATGGAAACCAAATTTTAGTATCTACTAAGAAGGCGTCCCGCAGTTAATACCAATTGCTGGACCAATGGTGAATTCTTCCGTGTTAGACTCGAGCCCAGCAGTGAGACGTATATGAGCTGATGATGATGATAATTCAGTTCAGCATTATTATCGTCATCTCAGTTCGTATAAGACCCACTGCTGGGCTTAAGCTTCCTCCACAATAGGCTGAAAATTAACCTACTATACCACGCTTGTTAGGTGGATTGGCTATAGGGTTATTTCGATTTTTTCTTTTTAATATATGTTATCTACATATTATATCCCTTAGTTGTCTTTTACGATACCCGTGCCAACGGATAAGAGAGGAGATGGTGAATTGTGTGCTTACTTCATCACCACACAGAACATATGTGGAAATACAAAAGGAATTGCGCGAAGTATTGTCCTAGGTGAAAATCGAACCCCAATAAGAAAGAAAGAAAGAAAGAAAAGAAAGAAATTTTATTTTGAAAACCTCACACAATATAGACACCAACGAAAGAAATAAGAACTACTAACTAAAAACAGGGAGTCGAATATGTGAGGCCAAAATATGATGCCCATCTCAGCTTATGGTACAGTAAATATGATACTACACCGCTGATATTCTGATGGACCTGTACAATCAAGTCGCGGAAGCAACAATATATCCAAAACAAATGTATTTAAAAAAAGTTAAACAGTAATATTTGAAATAGTAACATTAAATTAAGAATAAAATAAATTAATACAATACTGGCATAGTAGCTCGGTGATGCTTCACGATACATTCAGGTTACTTATCATCATCATCATCTTAGCTCGTACACGTCCCACTACTGGGCTCGAGCCTCCTTTCCAATATGAGGGAAATAGTCCTACCATGCTTATCAGACACGTTGGTATTTTTTTTTTATGGCAGGGCTATGGAAAGCGCACGTGCAGTCCATTCCGTCCGGGGCGATGAAAGGACGGCGCGCAGGCCCATAACCCACCCGTACCTACGTCACCTCGCTGTTGGGCCGACCACCGGAGTAGATGTGACTTGTCGTCAGTGGTCGGCCTGACGGAATACCCTTTCGGGTACCCTCACCTCACGACGTCGCGCGGTTAGCCTCTCTGCGGGTGACGGACATTTCCCAGGTCCGATCACCCGCGGCCTCGGCTAGGGCGGCATTAGGCACAGATACTCGCGCCTGCGCCGCCCGAGTCGCGCGCGGCGGAAGACACGTTGGTATAGGGTTTTATTTCGAGTTTTCGTTCTCTTGCATAGATGCTATTGTATTATATCCCCTTTACGAGTCCTCTTTTAAGACATCCACGGGCAAGATAGGGAGTGATGAATTGTATTCTTACTCCGTCACTACACGGAAACAGGTAACATAATTATAACAGAATAAGAACTGTAACTGTACTGTGTGTTTTTTTTTATGACTATAGTTGTTAGCTGCAGATGGCTATGACAACTTTATCTGGACCGATGAGCAGCGCTGATGGCTCTTAAACCGAAATAAAATTTAGAGATTTTATAGTGGTACGATCACACTGTTGACAGTTGTCTGTCTACAGCCGCGGGCTGGTCCGTCCGGGGTAGTACCACACTGAGCAGAAAATCGACGTCTGAGTAGTAGCAATTTGTTACTGCGCTTTGTTCGGTAAACGAGAGAGCCGGTAGCCCAACTTGCTCGGTGTTTGCGTGTGATGAGTTTTGGTGATGCCTTTAGTATCATCGAACCTAGCATTAACACTTCCCTCACTTTCTTCAGGGTAGGCAGCGGCCTTGCAAAGGTTCATGAGCGGCAGCAACACTTACCATCGGGTGTACTTTTTACTCGTTTGGCACAGTTTGCAATAAAAAAAAAAAAACTGAAAACAATCTTCCTAATCATCATCATCATCATTATTTCAGCCTATCACCGTCCACTGCTGGACGTAGACCTCCCTCATGTTACGCCTCAGAGTCGGGTCCTGTACCGCCTGCATCCAACAACGCCCAGCAACTTTCACCAGGTCATCGGTTCATTTAGTGGAGAAGGCGTCCTACACTGCGTCGTCCGATACGTGGTCGCCACTCGCCCTTTCTTCCCCTTTGTTTATCAGTTCGTCGAGTAATGTAGCCTGCCCATTACCACTTCAGCGCGCCAATTCTTCTTGTAATGTCAGTTACAGCCGTTCTTCTGCGAATTGCCGTATTTCGGATTCTATCTCGCAGAGAAATCCCGAGTATAACCCGCTCCATAGCACGCTTAGCGACTTTGAGCTTGGTTATGCGGGCTTTAGGGCCTACATTTCCGTAGTTCATCACTGGTAACACACACTGATCGTAGACCTGTGCTTTCAGTCCCTGAGGTATCTGTCTAATATCTCCCTAAATATCTATAGAGTAGTTTCGTATGTAATCTTCAATTTATGTCAAAACCAATTTTCTATTACGTTCTAGCCAATTTCCTATTATTAATTTTGTGGTTTCATAAACATGAACAAAATTATTAAACAAATTTAATATGATAGCTAAATATTATCTAATATTCTGAAGAGCAGAAAATATATGAACAAATATTGGTGTATTATTACTGCAGCGAACTACTAGCATAGCCCTGCGGTTTCACCCGCAGTTCCTCTTGCCGTGGGAATATCTGGATAAATTATAGGTGTTTACCATCTCATGAAAACACAATGTACCTTATAAATAATACATATTATTAGATTGTTTATTGTGATTGCCGATTGTCAAGTCAATCTATTTATTCAAAATATAAAAAATCTTTAATATTGATATGGTAACTATAAGAAATTGTTGGGTTAGCTAATTACGCGATAACTTAAGACAGAAGGGACAGGCTTAAGTAGGACCTGAATAAATTAACCAACCTAACTTGGTATTACATGGTTTGGTCACAACTTTTTATGGTAGAAGAACTCAGTTGCGAGGCTTGGTTTTTTTTACATGTATTATTTTTGATGGCATCTCATTTCTTTTTGTAGATACGCCTACTTATTTTCCCTTCCGGTACCTTCTACTTTTGGAATACCAATAAAGGATTTTCTTAAAGCCCACTCTGTGAAAAATGAGACATCTCTCCTATCCACTTGATTAATTTCCACCAAAGCTAGCCTTATGATTATTAGTGTACTTTCTTTCATGTCAATTTGTTGCTATCAGTGATACAACTGATAACAGCTGCTATCAGTAATACAACTGCTAACAGTTGTTATAAATTACTGGATTCAACTGATAACAGTTGTTATCAGTGGTTCAACTGATAACAGTTGTTATCAGTGGTTCAACTGATAACAGTTGTTATCAGTGGTTCAACTGATAACAGTTGTTATCAGTGATTCAACAGCTGATAACAGATGTTGCACAAATCTTATATGCCTTAATCGTCTTTTACGGCATCCACGGGCAAGATAGGGAATGGTGAATCGTATTCTTACTCCGTCACCACACGAAATATTTATATAATAATTCTATTCTTATCTCATTCCATAAACTGCAAATGTAATTATAATAGTAATGTTTGTAATCCTATATATTTTTATGAGTTTATAAAGTTATTTATGCAGTTAGTGTATCTCGGCAACTGGACGAAAATTACAATGTTTTATTGTGTTTCTTTATTTATACTCTAAACACTAATTGTATTTTAAATTTGATGCGTCTATGTCTCCTCCTCCTCCTCCTCCTCCTTCCGCCTCAATAATATTGATGATCGGTCAGTCAGTGAGTAACAAAATTACGAAACTTTGTCTAGTTATAATTCATAAACTATTGGTTCGAATTGAATGAAATTTGAAATATACCGTGGATATACAATGCCTACTGGTTTAGTAAAAATCAGGCTTCTAGTTTCATTCACAACGAAGTTATAGGGGGTCAAAAATGGCCTGAATTTCTTCGAGACAAGTATCTTACGACAGTGTTGCGTTTTTGTTCGACTTGGCAGGGGCACTACCGTGCCCCCAGATAGTAGGATCACATGTTAGATATTACACATCATATGCGATTACTGTAAAACTCGCTTTTTTGTACTATATTACATGAAAATAAATGAAATATATGAAAATACATGAGAATAGAAGAAATTCGCTAAGGTATATACAGATAAATAACGAGAAAAAAGGTTTTCTTAAAAAAAGTAAAATCCAACGCAGATACCGCATTTTATATACAAAAGTATAAGTTTTTCAGAGTACTTTATAAAAAAAAAAAAATACAGTAAACTCTCATTTGGAACTGTTATAATAGTTACAAAAGAAAATTTCCACAAGACGATAAAAAAAATATTTCAAAAGAAACTGAAAGAGTTACCGTACTTATCTTTGTCGAATTTGTCGAGTTCTTTACGAATCTATGTAAACTTTAATCCCGACCCACCTTAGTTCTTTTTATCTGAAAAGGCGCCCTTTTGGGATCAAGTTTTAGTTACGAAATAGTGGAGTAGTTTACCAAATTCAGCGTGTACGTAAAAAGTATCACACATGTTGACTTCAACAAGTATATTTTTAGGAATTTTGAACTCTATCTTTATAATATTAAGCGTAAATTTGTATAAACGTACCATGGAACCGTATGTAAGGTATCCAGCTATCCAATATCGTTGAAATTCAATAAACATGCGTTCACGAATACCCTGAGAATATTTTTCCGACCGATGAAATAGTTTATTAATATATTTCCAATATCAAATAGATCCTATGGCTACATCAAATTGATTATAGACAAATTGAAAAGACTCTCGTACTTCTAAAGCCTAATATTAAATTATATAATACAAGTCTAATAACTCCATACTCGATTGGGTTTATTGAATTTCCAATGAATACGTAAATATACATATTATTATAAGGAGGTTATAGTTAAGAATTTCCTTTGCCAAATTCTCTCGTCAGCGGAGTTTGATTGACTAATTCATCGTATATGGAGAAGACTTTTGTTCAGTACTGGAAAATAGGTATATTCTCTGAGAAAAATAAGATAATTTGGAATTCAAAAGAAATATTTATAATAATATTTCTCAGTGTGGTGACGGAATAAGAGTAAGATCATTCTGGTGTCGTAACAGAGGGAAGGATACAATATGCATATAGCATCTATGCAAGAGAAGAAAACCTCAAAAGAAAACCCGACCAATCCGTCTGACCAGCACAATATAGTTGGTCAATTTTCATTCTATTATCGAAGAGGAGGGAGTAACAATGGAATGTATTTGATCGGAGATGATGGTGATTTGGAAAATACTAAAATTGTAAACATAATATAATCTGATAGACGCTAGTCTCAGAGAGAAACTGAAAATTCTTTGTGATCCTGTTACTGTCGATACTCTTAATAATTTCTTGGACAGTTTTTACGAATCCCGTGGTCAGGTAAAATATAATAACACACTATATTCCGTGTGGTGACAGAGTAAGAATACAATTCACCACTCCCTGTCTTGCCCGTGGATGTCGTAAAAGACGACTTAAGAATATAATACGCATATAAAATCTGTGTAATAGAAGAAAAACTCGAAATAAACCCCTATTCCAACACGTCTGACCAGCGTGGAGTAGTAGATCTATTTACCTCCCCTTTTGGAGGAGGCTTCAGCCCAACAATGGGATATATATAGGCTGAGATGAATGATGAAATAACTATATTTTAAAACCCATCATTACAAAGAGAATATTTTTATTGCTGTTGGTAACAATCGGGCAAACAGCCCACTTGATAGCAAGTGGTGCTGCCGCTATCAGGGCTGTGAACTCGTCGCAATCATTGGTGCCAACCTGACGCTGTCGAGCATCGCTAGAGAGATGTTTGGCAGCATCAGGAACTGGGACGCGGTCGCCGCCTTCTGTGAGGTAGTCATCTCACTGAAGGAGGCTCACGATCCGCTGATCGTGCGAGAGCGGACCTCCTCTTCGGTGACACGTTCCGCCGCCGGCGACTCGGGCAGCGCAGGTGCGAGTACCTGCGCCTGATGCCGCCCTAGTCAAGGCCCCGGGTGATCGGACCGGGGACTTTAGTCCGTCACCCGCAGAGAGGCTAACCGCGCGACGGCGACCGACGTACCGGGACAGGAAGGTCGAGAGGTGTGGGTACCCGAAAGGGTATTCTGTCAGGCCAACCACTGAGGACAAGGAAGTCGGCACTAGTGGTCTGCCCAACGGCGAAGGCGACGTGGGTACGGGTAGTAGGGATGTGACTTGGAGGGAAAATAATCGATTTTTTAAATAATCGATTTTTTGTTCTTTAAATCGATTATATAATAATCGATTAATTAAAAATAAGTAATCGATTATAAAATAATCGATTTTTCTCCCAACAGGATTATGATGATTTTTTTTTTTTAGGAAATGTGTGCTTTATTTTTCTAATATAATATGAAACACTGCACGCAGTATCGTGATGACGTTTATTTTTTTAGGAAATTTGGCAGTGAAATAATCGATTAATTTCGATTGAATTTCGAATAATAAAAAATCGATTAATAATCGATTTTTTTTTATTTTAATAATCGATTGTAATAATCGATTATTACAAAAATCGATTATTTTTTCACATCCCTAACGGGTAGGTTATGAGCAAACATCAGATATGTATGATACATAAATGATACTGCCGCTCATGGATCTTTGCTCGGCCGCTGCCGAGAATGTGAAATAAAGTGAAAGAATGTGAATGCGTGCATTGAGTTTCGATAATGCTAAAGGTATCACCAAAAGCCACTACATGAAAACCCCTTCAGAAACTTGTGCTTCCAGCTCTCTCGCTCACCGAACGAAGTGCAGTAACAAATTCTTACTGTCAAACTTCGGTTTACTGCAAGAGTGTTACCCCGGATTATAAATAGCTTTAATTTCACCCAAGATCTTAATGCATCCATCTAAGTTAGTTCGTTTATCACTCCCAGCTGTTGTTCACATAATAAAGTGGTTTATGTACAAAGGAGAAGTTGGATGGTAGCCAACCATGTATTGTAACGACGTAACCTATTCAGTTATACTATTACTTGTAACCACGGGATTTGTGTTTGAAGGTTTAATAGCATCAAGTTAAATTACTTAGTTAATAAACTGACTATAGTAAGACAGAAATTATGAAGTCTGAAGATGCAATTTTGGTTTGCTCATAAACTGTTATTAGATTTTTGTGCAATATATTTTTAAAAATCATCATCATCATCGCAGCCCTATTGCGTCCCACTATTGGGCTCAGGCCTCCTCCACAATGGCCCTCCCATTGTCCAATTCTTCCTACTGTACCATACTAGTCAGACATGTTTGTTTCGTTTCGAGTTTACCTCCTCTTGCACAGATGTTATGTGCATATTATATCCCATAATCGTCTTTTACAACATCCACGGGCATGATGGGGAATGGTGAATTGTATTCTTACTCCGTCACCACACGGAGTGAGAATTTATTAAAGAATTAATAATACCCGGAGATTTTAAGGATTTCAAAATTATTTAACAAAATGCTCGGAGTTCATCTGTGACGGGATAAGAATACAATTCACTACTCCCTATCTTACCCATGGATGTCGTAAAAAACTACTAAGAGATATAATACGCATATAAATTCTAAGCAAGCGAAGGAAAGCTCGAAAGCTATACCAACTTAATGTCTTATGACGTGTACGCGAGTGTTACGCATTATAAATATAACTATTTTTGTGGATTTTTAACAGACTTCTAAAAAAGGAGAAGGTTCTCAATTCGGATATTTGTAGATATATTTTTTTCTTTGTTCACGCATATGTCCGTCGCCTGCGAACCGATTTGAAAAATTCTTCCTTTGTTGGAAAGGGCATACTTCCCAAATGGTCCCATGTAAATTTTATCACAATCAAACAAGCGGTTTTTAAAAAATCAACAAAAATCTAATAATTTATCTACATAGAAGTCGGTTTCTTTTTTGCAATAAATATTTTCTTATATTGCGTAAAATCCATAAAAAATAACTCCAGGATATGGCATATATGAGTTGAGGTGATGATTATAATAAAGCTTGGAGCTTGGAACTGTCCCTGATTAGGAACAAACATGCACTTTAGGGGTAACCTAATTACATGTGCGTAAGAACTCTATGATGAAGTGTATGTACGTTCGCTTACTCCTTAAGGGATAAATACGTGAGATTATAAATAACCATTTGAATAAATTAAAGAAAAGCAACCGTTTTTAAAAACAGGCTTTTATTATTTGTTAATAAAATGGAATAAAAAGTTAAAAATCCAGGTCCATCATAAGACCCTGCTTACCATATACTTAGTATCAAAATACTCGTCAAGACAAATTAAACGAGCTTAAACTCGATGGGGTTACGTCGTTTAATTACGGAGTTCCTATGGCCAGCTTCCAGGTCCAGTATCAGAACGGCTCTATGTTACAATAATATTGCATTGTCGTCCGATTTATACATGCACGCAAAATTTCAGCTCAATCATAAACCGGGAAGTGGGTCAAATTTAACTTGCAAGATTTGATTACAGACAACGGGACAGGTGAAACTAAATAAAAGCTTGTAAAAAAAAGTCCTAACAAGCATTGTAATAAATATTTTACGTTCTAGTATTTTTCACGAAGCTAGTAAAATATTAAAAAATGCTACATCAATATGAAAACGGACGGCTTAAAAATACAGTATAATAGGTACTCATTGTTTTCCAGGGAGTTGTGAAAGCTCATTTAGTGATTATCAAAAAAATAGGAATGCCGGCCACTCCCTGCGATTAGTTCCCACCCTATAAGCATGGTTATCATAGCATTAACCTTATTCGCCGTTATAATATCTATAGATTGATAGACATCGTCATTATCAACTTTATGTTCTATTTTCCTGCACGGACAATAAGAAAAGGAAAAAACAGAAGGCGGTGGAAAAACTCCACTTCCCTCCAACGCAAAGCGGGAGATATGAAGCAAAATTGTCTAATAAGCCAGTATATAAGAGGATAACAACTACGTGAAGCGCAGCAGTATGGTACCATGGATTTAGCAGAGCTTAATAGGCGTTCCGTGTGGTGACGGAGTAAGAATACAATTCACCACTCCCTATCTTGCCCACGGATGTCGTACAAGACGACTAAGGGATATAGTATGCACATTATCTGTGCAAGAGAGGGAAAACTCGAAATGAAACGTTATATTAATATGTCTGACCAGCATGGTATAGTAGGTCTAATTCCCTCCATTGTAAAGGAGGCCCGAGCCTAACAGTAGGACGTATGTGGGCTGCGATGATGATGATGAATGGGCATCTATGCTTTAGAATTGGCTCCAATAGTAGTTATGGCAAAAACGCCTGAACGCACGGGAAATTCTTTCGAATTGCTATAATACATTCGACATATAAATTGCTTGGAGATACTAATCGAGACTTGATTTAAACAATAGATTATTATAAAGCTTATATCTTGTACAGTATAACATCGTTGCCTGCATACCAATTACGAAATCAATGCCGGCTATATACTCCATCAAAGCGAGCATAATAGGTAATAATACTACTTAATACGCAATAGACGTTCTCTGAATGTGAGTACATGATCGTCCGAAATTATCTTTAGAAATAATGCTTTGAATATTTTTTAATCATACCTTTATTCTTGATAATATGGCGACATCTAATTCTTTATATATTTAGGGTCATTATTATCGGTTGTCAGACGGATTAGTATGGGGGTTTTTAAATGATTATCTAAACCCTTCGTAGTATTAAACGACACCCACGGGCAAGGTAAGAACTGGTGTTTGTATCCTTACTCCGCCACCAAACAGACAAAATGTAGTGTAGTTTTGTTTTTTAACAGGCCTTTATTAGCTTCATAGTAACCTTATATTTTTTTCGACACTCGAATGCAAACAAGACCCTGCTGCCACTTATTATATCTCTCTTGTCGTCACACAAAAATATTTTGAAAGCCATCCCATAGTTTAACTTCAAACAATAACAAATTCGTTCAGTGCTTGTAGGTAAGGTAGAGTTACATTCCTTTGCGTGTAACTCTACAAATATCACATCTTTATGTGTGTAGGCGACACCACGAGGCCTTATGATGATGATGATGATGATGATGGCGATATAAATTTTATTTACTACTAGCAACCCGCCCTCGCTTCGCTTCGATTATAGGTTATAGTCGTTTTACCCGCGTAGTTCCCGTTCCCGTGGGAATACCGGGATAAAATATAGCCTAGTTTACGCCCTGATATTATAGCTTTCCATTGGTGAAAGAATTTTTGAAATCGGGTCAGCCGTTTTGGAACAAACAGACAGACAGACAGACAAAAATTTTTTAATTGCTATTTTAGGCATAGGTGTCGTGCAAATAATCGTGTGAGCATGAAAAAAGCCTATTATTTTGACATTACAAACAGACATTCCAATTTTATTTATTGGTATAGACAACTACGACAAAATAAAAAATATTATTCTTTACATAATAATCCGTGTGGTGACGGAGTAAGAATACAATTCACCACTCCCTATCCTACCCGTGGGTGATCGTACGAGATAAAGAGATATAAAACGCATATAACATCTATGTGAGAGAAGGAAATCTCGAAATAAAACCCTATACCAACACGTCTGACCAGCGTGGTATAGTAGGTTAATTACCCTTCCATTATGGAGGAGGCCCGAGCCCAACAGTGGGGACGTATATGGGCTGAGATAATGATGATTACATAGAATTCTCATTTACTATCATGGCCCATACATATATAAGCTAAAAAAAAAAATAATAATACATGGAGGCATCTCACTGCTGGGTTCGAGATGCCTCCATAATGGGAAGGAATTTGACCTACTTATACCACGTTATATTAGCTGTATTGTTTCATTTCGATTTTCCCTTCTCTTGCATAGATGTTATTTGCATATAGAATCCCCTAGTCATCTTTTATGACACCCATGGACAAAGTGAATTGTATTCTTATTCCATCACCACACAAAAATACATAGAATACAAAACAATAAATAAAACTTTAAAATCGAATTGTAAATAAAGAAATAACGTTATATTTTATTCACTACAAACAATTTTCTTTACTATATAACCTTCAATCTCATAATGTACTCTAGTACATTGCTCTAGTTACTACGAAAACGTAATAAAATTTTGTCATAACAAAATTCTATGAAACGAATCAATATTAACAGGTGCTATGTAGACAAGTGCTATTATTTAGTTAAGTAATCTCTTGAATAAAATTGTGAATCTACTAATGGCTGAGTGGAGTAAATACCGATCTTTTTTGTCGAATGACGTCAATTCCTAAGTCAGTTAGTTATTTGTGCGATCCGCAGATAATTAAACAATGTTTTTTTAAAGACCACATTCTACACTAAGGAACTAAGCCTTGTATTGTATACTTTACACATATGTAATGAACAGATATTTTACATCCAAACTCAAGATAAGAATTTGTGAACCGCACAAGGAATTGTCACCTGTCAAAGTATGGGAATCGAACCCCAATGTTTGGCAGAGTAGATCGGTGGCCTGATGCCGCCCTAGCTGATGCCGCGGGTGACTGGACCAGGGAGTAATTTGTGATCCGCAGAGAGGCTAACTGCGTTAGGGTGACGCTCCAGGGAGGCGTTGGGGGGCGGCTACCCGAAAGGGTATACCATAAAGGCATTTCATAAACAAATTCCCATAAAAAAAAAGAAAAAAAAAATACAATTCGTCTAGTGCGCACTAGACTAATTGTATTTTTTTTTTAGCATATAATACTTTATATATACGACTACACTAACTGACCCAACAGACGTTCATCATCTTGCTCTTATCCCAATTACTTGGGGTCGACGCAATATGTCATCTGTTTTGACATATTGCAAAAAGTTTCGGCAATGACTTTTATGACCGGCCGCCTGCCTGACGTCAACCCTCCTTGGGAATGTAATCGTTGACCCAAATGGTACCAGATGGAGTTGGTCCGGGTCAATCTAAGGCTCTTAGTCGTCTTTTACGACACCCACGAGCAAAGCAAGGGTTGGTAGTATTCGAAGCCGCTACCACACAACAGACGTTGTTCTATTTAAATAAAATAATAGGAATTCTCTTTGAATTCGATCGCAGCGTTACCTACCGAGTCCAATTGTTAATCTAAACCATTCTCGAATCCCCTTGAAGACACACGTGTGTTTTCCCACAAAAAATTTCCTCAACATCGGTCCAAAATAAACAAAACAGCCCTTTACAAATATGACAAATATTTGTAGCGTTATACATACAGATTAGTGATATAACGAATATTCGCATTCGCATTCGCATTCGCGAATATTCGCATATTTTTTGCATATTCGCATTCGCACTCGCATTCGCGAAATTATTGCGAGTGTTTTTGCGAATATTTTTGCGTGTATAATTTTTTTAAGTAGGTAATAATAGTGGTTAATATAAGAAAATCCAATTCCATTAATTTCTTTTGTTTTTAATGTAATAAAAATAACTTAACCTCGTAATCACATTATCGGTCTTCACTTTATCAATTGGTATCTTTTTTTATTTAACTTTAGGCAATGAAACTTGACAATTAAACTTATAACAATTTAAAAAACAAAACTTAATACTAAATGGCCTAAATGCAATGTAATCAAACAAAAATAATCTTCTATGAATTTTTACCAAAGTTTAATGTTATAATTATCTTCTTGAACAAAACTAAAAATAATAATCTACAAATATTTCTACAATTAATATTTATTTAACTTTGGGCAATGAAGTCTAACAATCATATTGTCATAAGAATTTAACAAACAAAACTAAATAGTAAATGGCCTAAATGCAATGTAAACAAACAAAAATAATCTTCTATAATTTTTTACTATAATTAAAATCAAATAAAAGCTTAATATGAGTTGCTGTCATCATAATCACAAAGTGTTTATAGTATATCTATATTATATAGTTTATAGTATTTATAGTATAAATATAATCATTTTACATAAGAGTTAATAGTTAACATTTTAAGCAAACAAGAATAAAATTGTCTTTTACTTTAATAAAGCTAAAAAAATTTATTGTTATTAGAACTTGTGACACAAAATTTTAATGCAATGGAACTAATAAAATTAAATTCTTCTATTAAACTTTTCTCAGTCTTTAGATATATTTTTAATATTTAAATTATCAAGATTGCGAGATGGCGTAGTGGTTAATGCTAGTGACCTACAGCGCCAGTGTCGGGGGTTCGAATCCCACGCAGGACAACACTTTGTGCGATCCACAAATTGTTGTTCTGAGTCTGGATGTAATTTGTGTCCGTTAATTATATGTGTATGTATTTCTCGCGGAAACGCAATGAGTTTCAAAAAATTAAAAAAAACTGTACGAATGGCGGCGATGTGGTTCGCGACACGTCACGTCTCGTTTCCGTCGGGGGCGAAAAGTGGCCCACAGAGAACCGCTCTGCTACGCTGAATATGTCAAAGATCGTAGCAGGTGGAGGGCAGTGGACTCTGCCTACCCCTATGGGAAAAAGGCGTGAATATATGTATGTATGTATGTAAGATTGCGAGATAGGTACAAATGAGATCGTGACGGCAATGAAGTATATGAAGTTGCGGGATATGATAGGGTGTCGGTCGAAATGCTGAGGGCTGGCGACGGGGTAGTGGTGAGTCAGTTGCGCCACCTTTTCAGCTTGTGTTGGAGAAAGGGTCGAGTACCAGAAGACTGGTGCAAGGCTGTAATCATGCCCTTATACAAGGGAAAAGGGTCGCAACAAGACTGCGCTAATTACCGCGGCATAAGCCTTCTCAGCGTCTTCGGCAAACTGTATGCTAAGGTACTGATAGGGAGAGTTATAAAGAGATGGAGAAAGAATCTGGGAAGTGCAAGCAGGATTCAGAAAGGGAATGAGATGTACGGATCAGGTCTTTTCCTTATGTTGCATAGCCGAAAAATTCTTGGCTAAAAACCAGAAGGTCTATTGTGCTTTCGTGGCTTTGGAAAAGGCCTATGATAGAGTGGTTAGGAATGAATTATGTTCAACATTGTCTTTGCAAGGGGTGAACGGCAACCTGATACGGGTGCTGCAGTCTCTCTATGAGAACTGCAGTACCTGTGTCAGAATAGAGGGAGCATACACTGAATGGTTTAGCATCCAAAAGGGTGTTAGACAAGGATGTGTAGCGTCACCATGGCTATTCAACCTATTCATGGACAACTGCTTGACTGATTTAAAAGAGAGTGAATATGGACTGAGAATGAATGGGTTACTTATCAAATGTCTTCACTACGCTGACGATCAAGTTCTACTTGCTTCGCTGGTGAATGAGTTGCAAGAGATGGTAACAGCAGTACATGACGCTTTTGAAAGAAAAGGAATGAAAATTAATGTAAAAAAGACGAAAGTTATGGTATTTGAAAGGGAAAAAGCTATGACGGACTGCAAGATACGTATAGAAGAGGAAATATTAGAATAAGTGCAAGAGTTTGTATATCTGGGATCTACATTTGCGAGAGATGGTAAATGTGAAAGTGATATTGAAAGAAGAGTGTGTAAGGGAAATATGGTGAATGGTGCTTTGCGCACCTTTATGGGCAGCCAAAGCCTGTCTAAGAAGGCTCGCTTAGCTGTGCATAGGGGAGTGCTTTTACCAACTAATGTATGGCAGTCAGAGCTGGATATGGCAGAAGAAGCACGAAAGTAGAATAAATGCTGTGGAAATGAGAGTGCTGAGGAGCATGATTGGCGTGAAATTAAGTGAGAGAATTAAAAACAGAGTGATTAGGGAACATTGTGGAATGAATGTAGATGTAGTGACAAGGATTGAGAAAGGTATGTTAAGTTGGTTCGGCCATGTAGAGAGAATGAATAAAATGAGACTAACAAGGAGAATTTATAAGGCGAATGTGAACGGAAGTGTTGGAAGGGGAAGACCGAGGCGAACGTTCCACAATCAAATGGGGGACGTTCTTAAGAAAGACCACGTTAGGAGTACCCTGAACCGAAGAACATGTATGAGGAGATTAATGAATGTGGACGAGGCGAAAGTGGTATGTCAAGGTCGTAGCAAGTGGAAAGAAGTGGTCTCTGCCTACCCCTATGGGAAAGAGGCGTGATTATATGTATGTAAATTATCAAACAAAAATTATATTCTTCTACAATAGACCATTAAATAGTCTAACTCTAAACAAACAAAAAAAAAATAGATTCTCAAACAAAAATACTTCTCTCCCTTAAAAAAATAACAGTTAATCTATACTAATAAATAAAATTGGAGTGTCTGTTTGTAATGTCAAAATAATAGGCTTTTTTCATGCTTACACGGTTATTTGCACTGTACATACGCCTGAAATGCACTTTATATTTTTTTTTGTCCGTTCGTCTGTCTGTCTGTCTGTTTGTTCCGGGTAATCTTCAAAACTACTGGACTGATTTCAAAAATTCATTCACTAATGGAAAGCTATAATATCAGGGCGTAAACTAGGCTATTTTATCCCGGTATTCTCACGGGAACGGGAACTATTCAGGAAAGACGACTGAAACCGAAGCGAAGCGAGGGCGGGTTGCTAGTTATATATACATATTTTTCATATTAATAATTGAACCTCAGTAGCGGCATATTAAACTTTAAAAATAGTAGTTTTGATGCCTTGTTTGCTTCAAGTCTATTTTCATGTGGCGTATAAATAAGTCCAGCACCACTAAATACGCGCTCGTCGGGGACACTCGTTGGTGGTGTAACTAAATAATGCCGAACTACAGGAAGCAGAAGAACGTATCTTTCTTTGTTCACTTTCCACCAAGTTAAAGGGTCAACATCATTTGCCACACGTTTATACTGAATATTCGCATTCGCGAATGTTGGCAGAGATATTCGCATTGACATTCGCATTCGCGAATGTCCAAAATAAGACATTCGTTACATCACTAATACAGATGTGTGAGAGCGATGCCTCGACAGAGGCGTCGGGGAAGGATGGTACCCAGAAGGTTATCCCTCCGGACTTGCCACGGACGTCAAAGTTTTCGGTACCAGTGGCCAACCCAGTGGCGTAGGGAAGGGAATACAATGGTTATAGGGGTGGTCGCCAACCTTGCATCGCCCCAGATGGAATGGACTTTGTATTTATAAAGTGTTATAGAATATTTCTGTGTGGTGACGGAGTAAGAATACCATTCACCACTTCCTATCTTGCCCGTGGATGTCGTAAAAGACGACTATGGGATATAATATACCACATAACATCTGTGTAAGAGAAGGAAAACTCGAAATGAAACCCTGTACCAACATATCTGAGCAGCGTGGTATAGTAGGTCAAATTCCCTCCCATTGTGGAGGAGGCCCGAGCCCAACAGTGGGACGTATGTGGGCTGCGGTGATAATGATGATAGCATATGCTTTTTTTGGTAGACTTTTGTTGTGGACACATGCCGTCAATTCAGTCCGAGGGCAAAAAAGGCATCGCAATACCTGCCGTATTCCTTCTATATCGCTATTGGACTGACTGCTGGCATCAAATCCTTGAATCCAGTCCGGCGAGCTACCTTTTCAGACTTATCGTACTCACGCGATCGTCCTATCTACGGATGACGTATTATTGCCCGATCCTGTCACCCACGGTATCTGCTAGTACGGCAGGAGGAGGACGGTAGAAAGGAGGCTCGAGCCTTCACATAAGGAATCCCTCATATATATTGGCCTACTATACCACGCTGTGATACATAATATGTTGGCCTACCATACGTGTTGTTACAGGATTTCCTTACGAGTTCTCCTTCTCTTACATAGTTCATCATCATCATCATTTCAGTTCATATACGTTCCACTGTTGGGCTCGAGCCTCCTCTATTGTGACAGAAAAATTGACCTACTACATCACACTGGTCAGACGTGTTCGTATAGGGTTTTGTTTCAAGTTTTCCTCCTATTAGATGTATATTTGATCCATTAGTCGTCTTTTACAACAGTCACAGGCACGAGAGGGGGTAGTGAATTGTATTCTTACTCCGTCGCCATACGTAAAAATATATAGTTATCATATACATATTATATCCCTTAGTCGTCTTTTACGACACCCACGAGAGAGGCGAATAGTATTCTTATTCAATTACCACACAGAAATACATAGAATACAATAAATAGAACTTTAAAATCGAATCTACACTAATATTATAAATGGAAAACGTTATATTTTTGTAGTTTTGTTACGAATAAACTCAAAAACCACTGGACGGATTTCGATAATTCTTTCACCATTAGAATGCTACATTATCCCTGAGTAACATAAGCTATATTTTATCCCGGTATTCCCACAGGAACGAGAACTGTGGACAAGGCAACTGAAACCGAAGCGAAGCGAGGGTGGGCTGCTAGTTGTAAATAAAGAACTAAGCTTAGAATAATAACGTATAGAAGGATAGTGTCAGTACTTTGAACTTTAAAAATTTAAATCTAAAAATACTAATGGCGCGCAGACGATTACACACGTACACACGCAAACCACTGTACAAAATATGAAATCAAATTTTGTTTTTATTAACATAAATCGTCGAAATACTTTTAAAAGTAATGTTAAAATCCTTTTTAAGTTTTTCAAATGTGTTGTGACACCATTTGAATGCACCAACAGACATAATTACCTATTTATTTTTTAAGAGTTGCCTACGTTCGTGCAGTACAATGACTTGTACATTACGGAATGGTTCCGGCGTAAGCTCCATTAGGCTCCAATTGAAATTCCTCACTTTTTGTGCGTGAACTTACCTTCTATATGTTATTATTCTAAGGAACTAAGGTTAAATTTTATTCACTACATACAATTTTATTTACAATATAACCTTCAATCATATATAGAGTACATTGCTCCAGTTATTAATAAAACGTAATAAAATTTTGTCATAATAAAGTTCTATGAAACGAATCAATATTAACAGGTGTTACTTATATACGAGTAGGTGCTATTATTTAGTTAAGTTTAAGTAATCTTTCGAATAAAATTGTGAATCTACTAATGGCTGAGTGGAGCAAATACAGATCTATGATTTGTCGAATGACGTCGAGTCCCAAGTGAGATAGTTATTTGTGCGATCCACAGATAATTAAGTAATGTTTTTTTTTAATGACCACACTTTACACTAAAGAACTAAGCCTAGTATTGCGGAGGACTTTACAAATATTATACGTAATTAACTGAGACATTACATCCAAACTAAGGATAATAATTGGTGTATCGCACGAATTATTGTCTTGGAAATCAAACCCACAATATTTAGCAGAGTAGGTCGTTATTTCAACCTCTATGCCATCTGTGCAGTTAAGTCAATTGCGCCGAGTTCGAGAATTGAGTCTGTTAATTGTATTTCTTATGAAGACTTCCAACTACCATCATCATCGTTATCATAGCTTATGTCTCTACTCTCTTCACAATAGTAAGGCACTTGACCTACTATTTTTCGTACGGTATCGAAGTTAGAATACAATTTGTCACCGCATTCACCAAAATTCTACTAGTAGGTGTTGAAAATGATGTCTAAGGGATATAAAATTCATGTAACATTTATGCAAAAGAAGGCAAACTGAAAATAAAATCCTATACCAACGTTTATGACGATTGTGATGTAGTCCTACTATAATGGCTTGAAGTCATCAGTGGGACGTATACGAGTTTTACCGGGTTTGTATTTAATGTTACCATCATTTGCCTGTCCTCACCCCACGCTAAGTGGGGCCGGCACAACATGTCCTTTTTTTTTTTTGGGGTGGGCTGCAGTCAGCGCGCCTCTGCACCACTCCGTCCAGGGCGACATAGGGGCTTAAGCACGCAACACCCGCAACCCACCCGAACACCACATCGCCTTCGTCTTTGGGCCGACCACTGGAGCAGGGTTACTTGTCATCAGTGGTCGGCCCAACGGAATATCCCCTACCCGGGGTACCCTCCCATCGACCGACGTCCCCCCCTTGGGGAGGACGTCGGTCTTTACTCACGCGGTCGGCCTCTCGGCGGGTGACGGACTACTCCCCGGTCACGTCACCCGCGGCCTCGGCTAGGGCGGCATGGCACGCAGGTAGTCGCGCCTGCGCCGCCCCAGTCGCCGGCAGCGGGTCGCATCATCGAGGCTGGGCACAACATGTTTACCATTCATAGCTTCCTATCAGCCGTATTTTTATGAAGCCGATATTTAGAAACCACGTTTCAGTGCCGTATGTCGTCTTTGATTGTTATAAACCCTTGTTTTCAAACACTTCAAATAAAAGTAGAGACTTTACGGGTTTTTAATTTTCTTTTTTTTTACTCTAATGTATGGAAATTTGGAGTTTATGATAATCTTACACAATAAAATTAATCGTTATGCCATTTCTCATTTCCTAGGTTAATAATTCTTAAATCTATTCTCTATTCTAATATTAAAGATGAAGAGTTTGTTTGTTTGAACGCGCTAATCTCAGGAACTACTGGTCCGATTTGAAATTTGTTTTCAGTGTTAGATAGCCCATTTATCAAGGAAAGCTATAGACTATATATCATCACGCTAAAAGCAACAGGAGCGGAACGTTAATGAATAATGTTTCAAAATCTGTTTTTTTTTTCCTTTTGAGAGTTTCCACTGCGTAAACGTCTAAATTTTCCCAAAAACCATGTGTGAAGGAATCATATTATTAAAAAATATTTTCATCTTCTACGTAAACAAAGTCTTAGGTTAGCCCGTTAAGTTAGCGTTAGCCCAAAGTATCTATACCACGCGGATGAAATCGCGAGCAGAAGCCAGTATAAACATAATTCAATATGCGTTACTATTTACCGCTTGTCTATTGTATTCTATCGTACACGTAACAAGACAATGGCATTCCTTATGAAGATATGCCAAACATATCTATTGACTAAACTTAGCACATTATCTATATTTCTCTATAATATAAAGCTGAAGAGTTTGTTTAGTTGTACGCGCTTAGTTCAGGAACTATTGGTTAGATTTTTATTTTTTTTTTTTTCAGATTTGAGGCCCATTATTGAGGAAGGTTTCCATGTAGTGACGGAGCAAGAATATAATTCATGATCCCCACTTTTGCCCGTGAGTTTAATAAAAATGACTAAAGGATGTAATATGCAGATAACATAAATATAAGATAAAGAAAACCTTTTTTTTTCAATAGATCAGCGCACCTGCCGCCTGGCACCATCTGGGGGCGACAAAGGGGCGGCACGCGGCCACGTAACCCACCCGATAGCACGTCGCCTTCGTCGGTGGGCCGACCACCGGTGCACATTTCCTTGACTTCAGTGATCGGCCCGACGGAATACCCTGAAGGGCTACCCTCTTCCACCGACGTCCGTTTCCCGGGACGCCAGTCGCCGTCGATATGCCGGTCGCCGCCGACGCCGGTCGCCGGCGAAACTTGACATAGAACCTTATGTCAACATGTCTGATTAGCATGGTATAAAGGGTCTTTGCTTCCTTTGTGGAGAAGGTCCGAACCTAACAATGGGAATTATATGGGTTGAGATGATGATAGGTTATATGATATCACGCTACAACCAAGAGGAGCAAATGATGCTCAATAAAAAAAAATGACTGCTAACACTGGGCAAAAGTATTTTTTTAAGAGTTGCCGTTGCGTGCGCTGTGCATTATAAGTGCCTACATTCACCACCCCCTATCTTGCCCGTGGGTGTCGTGAAAGAGGATTTAGGAATGTAATAGGCGTGTAACATCTATGCAAAAGAAGGAAAACTTGAAACAAAACCCTATGTCTGACCAGCGTGGTATAGTAGGCCAATTTCCCTCTTATTACGGAGGAGGCTCGAGCCCAGCAGTGGGACGTGTACGAGCTGAGATAAATAGATGGAAAAATAACTTTATCGAAAGAGGTTTTAGGCTAAAATGCACAACGCTGCGACAAGTATGAATGTCGCAGTCTATAAATGTTAGTGAATCGATCAAAATTTGGTAACAATGGGACTTGAACGTTCTGCCCAGCTGCTGAGATAACAAAAATGCTGTTTCCGTCAAAAATGTATGTTTTCATCATTTCAGCTCATATACGTCCCATTGTTAGGCTCGAGCCTCCTCCACAATAGGAGGAAAATTGACCTTACTATAGCAAGCTGGTCACACAAATTGTTATAGGCTTTTATTTCGAGTTTTGCTTTTCTTGCATAGATGTTATGTGTGTATTATGTCGCTTAGTCGTCTTTTACAAACATCTAGGGGCAAAATAGTTTAGTATCTATAGTATGTACTCGCTATCTTGCCCTTGGATGTCGCCTTGCCAAATTTTGCCCCTAAATACTTATAGTTTGGCATAATTCTGTACCATATAATGAGAATTTTTAACAGCACTGGCGTAAGATGTTGTATGGTCAATAATTCAAGCGTTATTATCTCCACAGCTAGTAAATAAATATTAGCGAATGTCCGTGTGTCAAGAACCAAGAACGAAGAATTATTTGCTATTTTCAGTGAGCCTACAGAGATAAGTAACAGAGATTTATTTATTTGGGACTGGATGTTGACTTTTTTGCTCTATTACTTACTACATTCTAAGTTATTACCTCTAAAATATATTTCTCACTAACAATAAACACAAAACAGATCTGAGGACTGCTGACAGAAGAGGAAACTTAAAACTGTTAACAAACAGCTGTTATAATTAAAATTACGGATTTTATCGCGTTTGTATTTGATTTTTGATTGCCTGACGTTTCGAATACTCTGCAGCGTTCATAGTCACGGGCGAACTGAAATGTCTCACGATGTCTCATGTGTCTTTACAATATGTACCTAATACTCGCGTAAATATCAGAAATCATTATGTAAACGACTGTTATTTTTGGATATTCAAATTGATTATTTGATCTTAAATCAAAATCTTGTAAATTCATTTTTTTTTATATTTTTCTGATTTTAACATACTACTCTGTCAAGAAAATATCGAGAATGGATGATTTGTTTATGGTTCTAAATTCAAATTTTTGTTTTTTATTGTTGTTGTTAGATTGCACAACTGTTTTCCATTTTGGCGCGAAGTTTGAGTGGCGTCTGATGTTTATATTAAATACGACTGTTATTTTTGGATATTCAAATTAATTATTTGATCTTAAATCAAACTCTTGTAAATTATTTTTTTTTTATATTTTTCTGATTTTAACATACTACTCTTTCAAGAAAGTATCGGGAATGGATGATTTGTTTATGGTTCTAAATTCAAATTTTTGTTTTTTTTTTGTTGTTGTTAGATTGGCACAACTGTTTTCCATTTTGGCGCGGAGTTTGAGTGGCATCTGATGTTTATATTAAATACAGTGCTATTTTTAATTATATCATATCTAGTGTGTATTGCAAATTTCATAATGGACAAAACATCGAACAAAGAGTGTGTCTTAAATTTTGCATCGCCAATGGAATTTCGTATTCGGAGTCACTGTAAATGATACAGAAGGCTTACGGTGAATCGACTTTATCAAAAACACGTGCTTATGTCAAAAAAAGAAAAAGAAAAAAAAAGTAAAGTGTTCAAAAGCGGTCGAGATGTGATGGAAGATTTGCCTCGCTCTGGTAGGCAATCAACGTCTGCAACTTAGTTAACATTGCAAAAGTGAAGGAAATAGTGACTGAAAATCCTTATTCAACTTTGAGGGAGATATCCGCCGAACTTTCTGTGTGTCACAAGTCGATCCGTACCATAATAAATAATCACTTGGGTATGAAATATGTTTCCGCTCGGCTAGTCCTAAAAGACCTAAATTTTCTCCAAAAACTCAATCGCATGAAAGTCGCTGAGGACATGCTAGAACGAGTCAATTCCGGCCCAATATTCATGAAATGCACTGTTACTGGTGACGAGACGAAAAGTGAAGGAAATGCATGCAATGAAGTTCGGTGATACCAAAAGCATCACTAAAAGCCAACACACACAAACACACTCAGAAAATTGAGCTTCCAGATCTCTCGCTCACCGAACGAAGCGCAGTAACAAATTGTTACTAATCGGACGTTGACTTTCTGCTCAGTGTGGTACTACCCCGGACGGACCGACCCGCGGCTGTAGACAGACAACTGGCAACTGTGTGGTCCTACCACTAGTACACAAAAATACCCAGAAAATATCGTCAATAGTGGCGATTATATTATTATAAGTATTAATTAATCTAGTCCTTGAGCCCCTACTTATTCCTTCTGGTGATGGATGTGCTGACATCGGACATACAGGAGGAAGCCCCGTGGTGCATGCTATTTGCAGATGACATTGTCCTCGTCGGGGAAGAGGCAGCTGAGGTACAAAGCAGACTTACAAAAATGAATACTATTTTTTCAGAAATGAATACTACGCGAGCCAAGCTCGCGTAGTATTCATTTTGTTAATCAATATTTCTATTCCAAAAAAGTAGCAGCAATTCTTTCCTGCATAAAAGGTACTCAAGAGCTTTCTCTGAATTCCAGATTAACTGTATGCGAAATTTTACCCTTTTTAAATTTTACTCTTCACAATGTCATCTCCATGCGGTGACAGAGTAAGAATACAATTCACCACTCCCTATCTTACCGACACCGTGGATGTGGGAAAAGTCAATTAAGGGATATAATATGCACATATCATCTGTGCCAGAGAAGGAACACTCGAAACGTAAGCCTATACCATCATATCTGACCAGTATGGTGTAGTAGGTCAAATTCATTCTAAGTCATTGTGAAGAAAGCTTGAGCCTAAAAGTGGGACGTATGTGGGCTGCGATGATGATTTCATATCCATCATTTTATCATCATCATTTCAGATCATATACGTCCTACTGTGGGGCTCGAGCCTCCATCACAATAGGAGTATTTTTTTTATGGGTGGGCTATGGTAAGCGCAGGCGCGGTCCATTCCATCCGGGGCGATGAAAGGACGGCGCGCGGGCCTATAACCCACCCGTACCCACGTCACCTAGTTATTGGGCCGACCACCGGAGCAGGGTGAATTGTCGTCAGTGGTCGGCCACAATAGGAGAGAAATTGACCTTATGGTACCATGCAGGTACCATAAGGTAACGTGTTGGTATAAGGTTTTATATCGAGTTTTCCTTCTCTTGCATAGATTTTACATGCATATTTAATCCCGTAGTCGTCTTTTACGACACCCACAGCAAGAGAGGGGGTAGTGAATTGTATTCTTACTCCGTCATTACACAAAATGTCATATCCGTTAGTTCTCAATACCATGTTTCAACAAATTCGTCTAGTAAGATTTATTCACTCATCAAACCGTGAAGACAGAAAATGAATATTAAATACCAGACTCCTATAACGAATTTTAATGATAACAAAACTAATAAAAACAAGCTTACATTGTTTACAAATATTGTACTGGTAAAGATTTAATGTTGCCAGCTTAACTCGGTTTTTACCACATATTTTACAGCTATCTTCGAGTAATATTTTATATAGTGGGTAGTAAATAATTAAATCACTGCATATTGGTGGAGAAAGAAAGAAAAAAGAGTAAGAAAACTTCATCATTATTATCGCAGCCCACATATATATCCCACTGTTGGGCTCAAGCTTCCTCCACAATAAGAGGGAATTTGATCTACTATACCATGCTGGTCAGACATGTTGCTATGGGTTTTAATTTCGTGTTTTCCTTCTCTTGCACAAATGTTATGTGCATATTATATCTCTTAGTCGTCCTTTTCGATATCCACGGGCAAGATAGGGAGTGGTGAATTGTAAGTGAAGAAAACTTATTCTGACTCAAAGCTACGTGATATGTTTTATGATTATATTGAACAAAATTAGTCTGTAAAATAGCCCGCTGTAAATTATGTATGAAAGAAAGAAAGAAAATCTATTCATTATTAGTCGCCTTTTACGAAACCCTCGGACTTTTTTATTTCATCATCATCACAGCTCATATACGTATCACTACTGACCTCGAGCCTCCTCCGTATTGAGAGGCAAATTGAACTACAATAGCACGTCAGTCAAGCGGATTGGTATAGCATTTAATGTCGTTTTCCCTGTCTTGCATAGTTATTATATGTGTTACCGGAAATGTATGTAATCCGTCATTATATACAATTCCTAGGAAATGTGTGTAATTCCTTAAATCGCACGGAAATGTGTAAAATAAATTATATTAGACACATTTCTTAGGAAATGTATATATTTCCTAAATAGCAATCAGAAATGTAAAACATTTGAGATATCAATGGCTACGCGGCGATAGCGGGGCGAGGGGAGGGTATTGCTTCGTCTGATCAGGGATAGGTTAGGTTAGGTTAGCTTTAATTAGTAAGATAATATGAAGATTATTATATTTTAGGATATGATTGTTATTTGAACGTTCTTGTCTCAACGAGGAGGGTACCATGTAGGGGGTATGCCGTCGGGCCGACCACTGATGACAAGTAACCCTGCTCCAGTGGTCGGCCCAACGATGAAAGCGACGTGGTGTTCGGGTGGGTTGCGGGTGTGCGTGCTATACGCCCCTCTGTCGCCCCGGACGGAGTGGTGCGAGGAGCGCGCCGACCGCAACCCATCCCAAAAAAAAAACTAGTATTTTAATAAAAATTATTATTCTCATTTCAACAACGTGTTTTATTAGAGAAAGGATTATTTTTATATATTTCCTAACACGATATTGGATTATATACAATTCTTAGGAATTGTACACATTTCCTAGGAAATTTATGTATTAAATAGTTTTTAAAATAATATTTTATATATTTCCTAAATAAGTTCGGCATTCTATAAATTTAAATTTCCTAGGATTTGTATACAATTCCTAGATTTCATACATTTTCGGTAACATATGCACAAGATACCTCTTAGTCGCCTTTTGCAATACCAACGGGCAAAAAAGGGGTTGATGAATTATATTCTTAATTCGTTACGAAATTTTTCATTTGAATCACTCTATTCATTAAAACATGTGGCAATACTAATAATAACTATTGCTCTAAATACACGTAACACATGGATGATTAGAAGAGAGCCCGCTATGCTGCATTTAATGCAATGCGGTACGAATTTACGCTTTGGTAAGCAATTACCAATAATAATACGTGTAATTTTAACATTAATTGACTATCGTCAAACTGCTAACTGGCATATAATAATGCATAAATTTACTGCATGATAGTATAATCTGAATATTCATCTCTCGTCTCAACTATCACAGTTTTAGCAAGGAAAGAAAATACTGATTTTAAGATGATTTTCTAAGACTAACTTTTTACTACATATTACAACTTTAATATACAAGACTATTACTATCTGAAACAATAATAAAAGAGCAGCATATGATACCTACATATATTAAATAGGAAACAAATATTAAATTTATAGTTGTAGGACCACGCTGTTGACTAGTGGCGGCTGTACCTTAAGTGCTCTCGTACGCTGAACCACTAATTTAAAAAATTTAAAAATTACAAAATATCTTAATTATTTTTATTTATTTATTAATCTTCATGCATTGAGTACAATGGCGGACTTAATGCCGGATACTTCATCTTTATTCTTATATTACCATATTAATATTTATTTTTTAAACATACAAAAATATATAACAAATCCAATTTCAAATTATGACGAAACAATTTAAGCGCTTTGCTGAAGTGCTAATAATAATAATAATAATAATAAATATTTATTGGATCGAGTAACAATGACTCATTATGTGTTAGTACGACTTACAACTAGGTTAGTAAAGATACAAAAACATTCAAACACATAAAAATAATACACATACAGAAAATAAATAAATAGTAAGTACACACACTACATTTTACATTTGTCACCGCTGCGACATCCCATGGGAGACGGCACTACAGCGACTTAAATAAATGCAATCAAGCCTGCTCGCAATCATGTTCAGGATACTGTTGGAGCTGGCCCGCACCCTGCGCACCAGAGAACCGCATCTCTTTCGCATTGTAGCGTAGAAGCAATCTACGTGTGCGTCGGCGAACATTCCTGATGCGCTACAGAAGCGGGGCAACCCCACCAGCACCCTGAACGCATTGTTGAATTGCACACGGAGTGCGTTGTAGGATACCCGCGAGCACCTAGCCCACAGGCTAAACTAAACTATTAAAACTTATTTTTCCTGTAAAAAGTCTTTTGCTTAGGACTACCAATACCACTTGTATTAGTTATGAGTTAATATGATATGGGGGATGCGTGAGACAAAAGATAGTTCATAGAAATGTACCGAAAAGTCTATTCTCGTAGCGAACCGAACATTACCGAGAGTACTCGACTTTCGACGAAATTCGCCGGGCGGCGGCGACATAAGTGGGTATAATTTCAATGTATCTGTGACACTTTAAATATTGTTTGACACGTTAATTAGTTTTATCTATTCTATACTGCTTGTACAGTGTGTTGTGTGAGTCAAAATGAGCATAAACATAGACTAAATTGCAGACAATAACAAAACTTTTCAAAATACAGTTGATATAAAATTGATAGGACCGCCAAGACTCTCTTAAATTGAATAAAAGAGTGCAAATCAATATATATTTTGATATACTAATCAAATTTCCTTTTTATTGTAGATATGGTTCAGGATCTCGGAAACCGCTCCAACGATTTTAATGAAATTTGGCATACATACATTTTGGTTTCGGGGCCAAAAAATCGATCTAGATATGTTTTATTTATAGAAAATGTTGTTTTGTCGGTGTTTTTAGCTAATCTATACAATGACATAAAATGTCAATAGAATATGGATTCAAATTTCGCTTTTGACATCGTGAGTGACGATAGCTCAGTTGGTAAATTGTCTAGTTTTTTGGTTTCTTTTGGCATTCAAACAGCGTGGGATCGAATCTCGGTGTTATTATTCTCTTTTTGTAATTTTTGATATTTTTTCATAATTTTTGTTTTTTTTTTATTAACATACATCTAAATAAATTCGACAAAATACAACAAAAATATACCGAGTGAAGCTCGGTCAATCAGATATTAAAAATTATGTGAGCAATGATGATTATCATTTCGTGATATTTAATTTTGTTATTCATGTATATTTAAAATATATTTTCTGTCTGTTCACTGACCCTCTACATCAGATACAAATATCAAAAGATGTTAGACATATCTAACGTTTGTTAGACATATCTATTAACTGTTACATTCTAATCTCTAAACTAAATAGATTGCTCATGCGGGCATTCATGATACCTTGTGAAATAACACTCGATACATAAGTAATGTGACTATACGTCCTCTCTTGACTGGGACAGTCCCGTTTTCAAAAATGGGCAAAAATAAAACGGGAGCGTTATTCAAGCGTCCCGTATTGGCGAAAATAATATGGTCACATTACACATAACATTTGTAAAGTTTTATTAACTTACTAGTTAGTATACTTGGTTGTATTTTTAAATATATACCAGACAAACATAATATAATGTAATATCTTAAAATGATCTTTTTGATGTGAAACTTCTTTGCGCGCATGAGGGTAATTTTTTTACGGATGAAACGCAATTTAGCGTCATGAAGATGTGCAGCGTTTTTGTCGAAGAAGAGGGAGAGAGCAATTGAGACCGATTGAGAGAGAGTGAGAAGCCTTTGCGTACTTTGAAAACGACTAAGATATTTCAAAAGCATTGTAAACAAATAATAATTGACAGACAAAAAAGTAACAATTAATAACACTACTGTTCGAATACCAACGGGATGCGCGTTCACTCCTTTTAAATTCATTGCTTGAAAAAATGTGAGGTTGCAAAATAACACTATTTTCTTTCTTCATTAAAATGATGATTTTTTTTTGATGATTTTTTTTTTATCGCCAACGGTGCCAAACGAGCAAACAGTACGCTTGATGGTAAGTATTGTTGCCGCTCCTGGACCTTCGCAAGGCCGCTGCCTACCGCGAAGAATGTGAAGAGAGTGTGAATGTGCAAAGAGGTTCTGTGATACTAAAGGCATCATTAAAACCTACCACACGCATACACCCTCAGGAGTTGATGAATATATTCCTATGAATATACCATTAGGAACATTGTATACAGTCGGAGCGCAGTCCAAATTGCTACCTTATTTATGCAGATGCAGACAATTGGACGGAAGCAATTAGATTTATCTGTGATATGCTATAAATTGTCTCATTTCCATAAATCTACAATTAAGTTAGTTTTTGAATTTGGGCGTATAATAAACAACAAAGCCAAGGTGATGAGGGTCGATTATTTGTCAATTTTATTTGAACTAGTTTTATTGACATTTTTACTGTTTCAAATGTCACTGTTTTTTTTCTTATATTTTATAAACCTTGTGCTGACAACATTCTGCCTTCTGATAATTAATAATGTGGTAAAGAATAGCAAGTTATGCTGTTTTGTATTTGAATTTCACCTTGCGTTAGAGAGCGATTTCGTTTTATTTTTTATTTTATTATTGTCCGGTAACATTATTCTGTAATAAAGTGTGCAAAAGGAGGACTCCCGAACTCGCAACCCATTAGAGGAACATCACAGATTTTTGATTTTTTTTTAATATTAGTTTAATAATAATTATTGGTTCAGAGTTTTATTTCGGAATTTCTCTTTCATAGGTTTTGTATGCATGTTATAATCCCCTAGTCGTCTTTTACGATACCCACGGGTAAGAAAAGTGGTAGTGAATTATTTTCTTACTGTCACCAAACAGATTACGGAGTTTAACACAAGTCTCAAAAAAAAATACTACAATACTCAAATAAAAATATATTGTATTGCTCATACAGGTAATAAAGTACGTAATTACTGAGTACATTCTGACGCGTTATACCATTTGGCCTTATCCGATTGGACGAAACGAATTAAAAGTGTTTAAACGATTAACTACACTGCTGTTAGCCGTGAATGTGTCTCTGAAGTATGAGTCATGAGCATTTGACTCTTGGATGTAACAAAATACTTATAAAATTTATTCGTACTAATTTCAAAACAACGATTAATATTCCTTAATACGTTGATAGTTAAAGAATAGTTATCATCTCAGCCCTCATAGGTCCATAATAAGAGGCAATTCGACTTACTATACCACGCTGCATTATCTCAGCCCACATAACTTCCACTGTAGGGCTCAGGTCGCCGCCATAATAGAATGATAATTGACAACTAACCTAATAGACCAAGAGCCTGTGGACGCCAAACCTTCGTTATATATAACGTAAGTAGAATTATAATTTCATGAACGTTAAGGGTGTCTGGCAAGGGGTTGCTACCATGTTAAGTGTCTGGCAATGAATAACGTGATTTTTAATAACGTTCTGAAGGTAATATCAAAAAATCACGCTTAATAATTTGACCAAAATAGATCGGTATTTTACCACCTTTGGTACCTTTTATCTGCCAAAGCCACTGTAACCCAAACTTCATAATGGGCCACCGTTCTCACCTGTGTTAGGAGCATGCGCGAAGGTCTGGCTTCCACATGCTCTTGTGTTATAACCTAACAGAGGCACGTGTATTAGCTGAAACGAAAATTTCCTTAATCCAAATCCGAAATTGATGAAGTGACCCCAAAACATACTTCAGAACATAATACTTGGCCCAATTTTCAAGGGATGATAGTGGTGTTTAATCTAGTAACCGCCACCTTATTATATGTTTGAAGTTAACAGAATTACAAAATGGGTTTGTATATATTGAGGCAAACATCCTGTTTAAGAATTCGTAACCCTGAATAAATAAAATCTTAAAGGATATTACATTATATAATATTATTCGCCTTTGTGAATAATATTTATTTCAATCGTAATTTAATTAAAAACTATATTACTGTTAATAAACTAATGAATTTCTTTGTTATTATTATTTCTTACTGGTATTCTTAGAAACTACGTCTTGAAATCCCAAAAGACTTATGTGTCAGATAGAAAAGGGTGAGGATGACAGTACCCTCTTTTTTTTGGGCAGGTTTGGAGCAGATAGAGTGCGTCCAGATACTGAAAGGGCAGGGCAAATCCCTATGCCGCGGGTGACCGGACCAAGGAATTTAGTCCATACCAGAGAGGCTTACCACGCGACGGCGATCGACGTCTCAGGACGGGGACGTCGAGAGGTGAGGGTACCCGAAAGGGTATTCTGTCGGGTCGACCACTGACAGCAAGTCACCCTGCTTCGATGGTCGGCCCAACGACGAAGGGGACGTGGGTACGGGTGGGTTATGGGCCCGCGCGCCGCCCTTCGTCGCCCCGGGTGGAATGGACCGCGCGTGCGCTAACCATAGCCCACCCATAAAAAAAAAGGGCAAATACCCATAACCCATCGTATTCCCTCTCCTTTGCCATTGGACCGACCATTGGTACAGAGTACTTGACATCCATGGCTAGCCTGACAGCTTACCTTTTTCGGTATCGTCCCTCCCCGACGCCCCCCGGGGCATCGCCCTCGCGTGTGTTATGATGATCCGCGCTTACCCCAATTACTTGATACCGACTTAATATGTATTTATAACTTATTAGAAAAAATACACTTGGACGTGGTAGGTGGCACTACGATCGAATTAAACGCTTTTTATTTTTTTTACTTTTGGACAGAAGTCTATTGGGTCGTCTAGTACAAGTAGTATAATGTACATATATAATTATATATTCTTCCCTGGATCACCAATTGAGATTACCAACTTCATATTTTTTTTCGAACAAACAATTTTATTTAAGGTACACTGATAAGGTAAGTTCTCCTTGCAATGCCGGTTGCAATAACCTGTTTGTGATTCATTACCGGTCGGTGTGCTGGGCTAACAGGCCGTTTCGTTAAGCGCTAAAAATAGCCCTGGAGGCAGCCGCCATATCTTCGGTTCATGACTTCTTGCTCATTTTTTTAAATACAATTTAATTTCTTATATAGGAATGAAATTATAAAAAGCAATGTATAAATGATTTATAATCCCGTCAAAGATGATTGTTTGGTTCGTAAGGCATCACACTGACGCTAATTCTTTTTATAAATAAAACTAGTTTTACGGATGTTATCGCGTTTGTATTTAATTTTTGATTGTCCTATGTTTCGAACATTTCACAGCGTGATCATGATCATGGGCGAACAATGCGACCGGGCAATCAAATAGAAATGGCATAAAATCTGTAAAAATAGATTTATTTATAATTTGTAATACTTGCGTAAACATTAGAACTCACTTATACTTTTTAATAAACAACTTATATTAATTTTATATAAAAGAAGTAAGTAAAAGAAAAATAATAGTCGAACCCGCCGACGTTCTTGGCCGATCTTTTGAACAGGGACGCGTCGCTATTCGGCGGAAGTTAACGACTTCATTAAAATGACATAATATTGACAATATGTAATTGACCTTGTGGTATAAATGCATAACAAATTAATTTAAATCCGAATTAGTATTAGTGTTTTAGGTTCCCTAATAAATTGTATCTCTTAGGAAGTTTTTAACGATTCCTGCGGAAAAGGAAAGATTAATGAAATATTGTATTCATAACTTATATGCGGTGACAGAATAAGAATATAATTACCAAGTCCTTACGTTATCCATATGTATTGTAAGACGACTAAGGGATATAATATGCATATAACATCTATTTAAGAAAAGGTACACTCGAAAATCAAGCCTATATCAATCCGTCTGACCAGCATTGAGTAGAAGGTTAATTTCTTTTCTATTATAGAGGAGATTCAAGCCCAGTCATCATCATCATCTCAGCTCCTGTATGACCTAATATTGGGCTCAAGCCTCCTCCACAATGGGAGGAAAATTAACCTACTCTACCACGCTGGTTAGATGTGTTGTTATAAGATTTTATTTTGGTATTTCCTTCTCTTGCATTCATGTTATATGAATATTATATCATTTAATTGTCTTTTACGAAACGTACGGCCAAAAAAGGACGTGATAAATTGTATTGTTACTCCGTTACCACACGGATAACTCGATTAAGCTCATTAGTGGGGTGTAAATGAGCTGAGATGATGATGATCAATTCTTAATCCGTCACCATTTCGAATTATAATCATCATCGTAGCTCACATACGTCCCACTGTAAGACTCGGACCTCTGCCACTATGAGAGTATTTCATTTCGAGTTTTCCTCTTGCACAGATGTTATGTGCATATTTTATCTCATAGTCGTCTTTTATGACATCCACAAGATAGGAGGTGAATTGTATTCTTACTCCGTCACCACACGGAATTTCGAATAGAAACAATATATTATTAAAAACCAAATCAATATTAATAATCCAATAGCGTATTTTGAAGTAATGAATATATTTTGTTGGCCTTGACAATTTAAGAAGCGTCGACGGGTATTATGTGATTTGAATGGGTTGACGACTTTTAATTAGTATGAATATGTACCTACGACAGAAACGTATCTTAATGTCGACTAATTTACTTAGTGTCAAAATACTTAATATATTCTATATATAATGAGAAGTTTGATTATAATTACTTAACTTATTAAAGTTAGGTTTTAAGGTATATGCCTATTAAGCCGCCTACCTTGTTAAAAACGTGTCAGGCGAAAAAATATTATTTGTATTGAAGAAGTATTTTGTGTGATGGTGGAATAAGAATACAATACACTACAGAATTTCTTGGCCATGGGTGTCATAAAAGTCGACTAAGGGATGTAATATGCAGATGACATATATGCAAGGGAAGGAAAAATCGAAATGAAACGGTATACTAACTCGTCTCTCCTGGCTGGAAGTCCCCCGTGGGACCTGGAGGCGGAGATGCTAGCCGACATTTATCGGTGGGCGTCGGAGACGCGCGCCCGCGGCGGTATGGTCTCCATCAAAGAGATCACCGCCTGGCGGGTCGACGCCCGCCGAGAAGTCATTGCCCGTTGGGCAGTCCGGCTGGAGAGTCCTCGGTACGGTGTTAGGACCGTCGAGGCCTTCCGGCCGGTGCTGATGGAGTGGTTGGAGCGGACGCACGGGGTGCTTTCCTTCCGACTGGTGCAGGTGCTTACGGGGCACGGTTGCTTCGCGAAGTACCTGCACAAGATTGTCAGGAGGGAGAGCACACCGTCCTGCCACCACTGCAATTGTGACGAGGACACGGCGCAGCACACGCTCGAGGAGTGTGCTGCATGAGAGTGGGAGCGCCGTGAACTCGTCGCGATTATCGGTGCCGACTTGGCGCTGCCAACCATCGCCAGGGAGATGCTCGTCAGCGTCAGGAACTGGGACTCGATCGCCGCCTTCTGTGAGGCCGTAATCTCACGAAAGGAGGCGGCGGATCGTGTGCGAGTAGAGCTAATTCGGCGACACGTTCCGCCGCCGGCGACTCGGGCGGCGCAGCTGCAAGTATCTGCGCCTAATGCCGCCCTAGCCGAGGCCGCGGGTGATCGGACCGGGGAATTGTCCGTCACCTGCAGAGAGGCTAACCGCGCGACGGTGACCGACGTCCCAGGACGTCGAGAGGTGAGGGTACCCGAAAGGGTATTCCGTCGGGCTGACCACTGACAACAAGTCACATCTGCTCCGGTGGTCGGCCCAACAACGAGGTGACGTGGGTACGGGTGGGTTATGGGCCCGCGCGCCGTCCTTTCATCGCCCCGGACGGACTGGACCGCGCGTGCGCTTACCATAGCCCACCCATAAAAAAAAAAGTATATCAATTTCTGGCTTAGCGTCTTTTAAACTAAAAGGGAAAGCACGTGATAAGACAAGTGATCATAGTGCTGACAGGCTGTACTGCTGAAAATGGGCAAAAAGGATGCAGGTAGATTATATAGACCATTAACAGAAAAAAAAACGTAAAAATTAAAACAGAAATAATATAACATATCTATGCGGAATAAGTATAAAATTTTATACTTATTCCGCATCGATCGGTTCTCGGTCGGACGGCGCAGTTTACGACTCCTTTCTTCCCCAGCGGTTATCGATTCGTCAAGAAATGCGGCCTGCCCATCACCACTTCAGTGTGCTAATTCTTCGTGTTATATCAGCTACACCCACTCTTCAATCAATTACCGTACTCTCGCAGAGAAGTTCTTAGCACAACCCACTTCAAAGCATGCTGAAGAAGTTTGATCTTGTTTATTTATACCAATAAATAAAATTGGAGTGTCTGTTTGTAATGTCAAAATATTAGCCTTTTTTCATGCTCACACGGTTATTTGCACGACACCTATGCCTAAAATAGCAATTAAAAAATTTTTGTCTGTCTGTCTGTCTGTTTGTTCCGGGTAATCTTCAAAACGGCTGGACCGATTTCAAAAATTCTTTCACCAATGGAAAGCTATAATATCAGGGCGTAATCTAGGCTATATTTTGTCCCGGTATTCCCAGGGGAACGGGAACTACGCGGGTAAAACGACTATAACCTATAACCGAAGCGAAGCGAGGGCGGATTGCTAGTAAGACCTATATTTAGATACAGCACTACTACAAGTGAAGCAAATAATAGAAATTTAATCTTTTACAAACAAATCAAACAAGTTTCCCCAAATTTTGGAGCAGCCCAGTATCCAATAGCAGAATTTTTAGCACCTGAAAAAAAAAACAATGAGAAATTAAATATAATTGACATCTCTGGAAGTGTTTTTTTTTTTCAACGCAATTGTAAGACCTTGCGTGTTTCATAAAGTATAATTTACCATCTTTCTTCCTCAATAATTTTAAAATACACTTAATTTTTTGCTGTACATATGAGTTTTTAATATAAAGCGAAGACGTCTTTATAGTTAATAATTCTAGTCTTAAGAACTGGATATTGTTGAGGATTATATAATAATGTTAATTCAAAGGTCACTTTGAGTTATATTTGAAATTATGACTGCAATTTGACTATATAGATGGCTTAGTGGTTAAAATACCTACTAACTGTGCTAGTGTCCGTGTGGTGACAGAATAAGAATACAATTCACCACTCCCTGTCTTGCCCGTGGATATCGTAAAAGACGACTATGGGATATAATATGCACACAACATCTGTGCAAGAGAAGGAAAACTCGAAGTGAAATTGTATACCAACATGTCTGACCAGCATAGTATAGTAGTCAATTTCACTCCCATTGTAGAGGAGGCCCAAGCCCAACAGTGGAACGTATATGACTAGTGTGCTAGTGTTACAAGTTCAGTTTCGACGCAATCAACTTATATAATTAAGATGAATTGGAAAGCGATAAATACTGACACTGGTGAGCATCTTCACTAATATTATAAATGCGAAAGTAAGGTTGTTTGTTTGTTACGCTTTCACGCTTGAACCACCGAACCGATTTCAAAAATTCTTTCACTAATGGAAAGCTATGATATCAGGGAGTAACATAGGCTATATTTTATCCCGGTATTCCCAAGGGAACGGGAATACGCGGGTAAAGCGACTCAAACCGAAGCGAAGCGAGGGCGGCGGCTAGTAATAAATAAGGAAGAAAGCTAATAAAAAAAATCTTTTCACAATTGACACAAATTTGTAAAAACCAAACGTATAGTTAAGTTAATAATGTAGTTTATAGTCAATAATATGTTTGAGGTTAGATAAAAAACAGCTGAGGGTATCGCAAAAAAATTAAAAACAATAATCCGACCACTGAAGACAAGTCTGACAACTGACGCCGGATCGTAGCCCACCCCAAATAAAAAAACTGAGTATCGCAAAAATACTTAACTATTATTATCAATATCATATCGATAGTTACGCTAATTGCAACAGTTCGTAAGATAGACATCAATGCCGTCGATAATTGTTGCGTGTTTATTTAATTGCTATTGTGTCAGTTTCATAACAGCAATATGGTTTTTTTTCTGAATTTATAAGTCATAATTACATATAAATGTAATAATATTATCTGCTAATGTTTACATTTATTTTGAAATACGATAATATGTCTCATGAAATTATGAGTCACTGTAACGTATCTATACTACAGCACCTATTTATTTATTCATTCAATTTCACGATAATAGTGGTAGAACTACACTGTTAATAGTTGTCTGTCTAGAGCCGCGGACCGGTTCGTCCGGGGTAGCAAGTACGTCTTACGTACGTCTGAGTAGTAGCAATTTGTTACAACGCTTCCTTATATTTTAAATCAAACTACTTTACGGATTTTATCGCGTTTGTATTTGATTTTTAATTACCCGACGTTTCGAACACTTTACAGCGTTCATGGTCACGGGTGGACTAAGATGTCTCACGTCCAAAAAGTCATCGTTACTGCAGAAAATTTATAATTATCTACCCGATACAGAAATTAATTATTAAATTTCTGTATCGGGTAGATAATTATAAATTTTAATTCACCCGATACAGAAATTAGTTATTAAATTTCTGTATCGGGTAGATAATTATAAATTTTAATTAACCCGATACAGAAATTAGTTATTAAATTTCTGTATCGGGTAGATAATTATAAATTTTCTGCAGTAACGATGACTTGCTGGACGTGAGACATCTTAGTCCACCCGTGACCATGAACGCTGTAAAGTGTTCGAAACGTCGGGTAATCAAAATCAAATACAAACGCGATAAAATGCGTAAAGTAGTTTTATTTAAAATGTATAATACTGGCGTAAACATCAGAAATCATTACGCTTCCTTAGGTGAGCGAAAGAGCCAACAGCCTAACTTTCTGAGGATGTTTTCGTGTGGTGAATTTTGGTGATGTCTTTGGTTTCACCGAACCTCACTGCAGGCCTTCACACTCACTTCACTTTCTTCACGGTGGGCAGCGGCCTAATAAAAGTCCATGAGCAATAGCTACACTTACCATCAGGTTCGTATCTCGGGGCATGGCAGTACCCCCGCCAAGTCGATCAAAATTGCAACACTGCCGTAATATCCTTTTCTTAAACTAATTCGACCCCTATAACTTCGTTCGTCGAATGCCCCTTTCACAAATCGAATGAGACGTCCCAGACAGATCGGAGCCGATCCGCCCCACTGGCGCACGCACGTATTCACCAAGCCCCTATGCAGAAAACAGTGGCCCAGTGATGACACCCACTCCCACAGATTTGGGGCAGGAATCCCCAGGAAAAAGACGAGGTGTGATGTTAATCCCCAAATCGAGGCTCCCAAAAGAACTATTTCATTACCCTCAACATAAGAGGTCATTATTTGGAATATTACACCATTTATGTAGTTAAAACAAATAACAGGAATTTATAAGACTCATTTAGCGTTTCTGTAACTAATTCTTTTACTGTGTTAATAATATGCAGACTAAAAGCAACGTTTATCATTTGTCATGAAGAATAATATCGATATAAATTATGATCTATAGAAAAACAACTAAATAATCTAATATCGATTAGGATAATATCGATATCAAATTAAATCGTCAATTTTTAATATCAAAATATAAATAACGTGTTTTTCTGATAACTGGTTTTTTTATATATAACAAACAGATTGTGTGATTGAGCTATAAATTATGTTATGGTAACTTCCTCAAACAACGGGTTTTATTACCTGTGTAACCTACTGATATGCTTAATTAGAATTAGCTATCATCGTTTCATTGTTATATATCCCACTGCTGGGATCGAGCCTCCTTCAATAAATGAGGAAATTGACCTACTATGCTACGCTGATCAGACAAGCTAGTATATGGTTTTATTTTATTTTTATTTTTAGAACTAGCAACTGGCCCGCGCTTTGTTTCGGTTTCAGTCTTACCCACGTAGTTCCCGTTCCCGTGACAATATCGGGATAAAATATTGCCTATGTTACTTCCTGATATTATAGCTTTCCATAGGTGAAAGAATTTTTGAAATCAGTTCTGTGGTTTACGCGTGAAATCTTAACAAACAATATTACTTTCACATTTATAATATTAATGAGGATTTTCCTTTTCTTGCATAGACGTTATATGCATATTATATCCCTCAGTCCCCTTTTATAACATCCATGGACAAAATTGGCGAATAATATTCTTACTCCATCCCCACACAGATACGAAGGAATAAATGGAGCAGTTTCATTCTTTATTCCACAGGTGTAAAGAGAAGCAAATACATATGTTAATAATAGCTGATACCAAAGAACGGTTTTTGATAAATTGTATGACCGGATGATACCAGAACTTTGGAGAAACTTAAATAGTTTTTTTACCTTTTACTTATTTTGCTACCTTTCGCCGTCCATGGCTGGGCATAGTCCTGAACTGTAAAGCGCCAAATGATGTGTATAAAAAAATAAATTGACAAGTCTATTAGATTCGCGGGAATTTTACTTGATAAATTATAATACGTTACCTAAACACTTTTTATGTGATGACGAGTTAAGAATCCCAGCCAATTTTACCAATTTTGCACCACCTATCTTGCCCATAGGTGTCGTAAAAGACTACTATGGGATATAATACACATGTAAGAGAAAATAAAATCCTTTACCAACCCGTCTGACCAGCGTGGTAGTAAGTAAATTTCATTTCTATCAAAGAGGAGGCTCAAACCCAGCAATTGAACCGTTCAATATATATGAGCTGAAATGACGATAAACCAACCGCTTACCAAATTTTCACTACTAGAATATATAAAAATAATATTTGATACACTATATCTACAAAACTTTCCAAAAGGTTACCGTACTAACAATTGTTATGTTTATAGTACTTACGGATGAGGTTTGTGTGACAATGGCTGATGCCGTATTGGGCGTATAGGTACGAGTTGATTCTAACAATTAGAACGTTATTGTTATCGCTTTGTTCGCTTCCACGCATACATGGATTGCTAGAACATTCCATTGAAAACTTACTTCAGACAAAGTACGTAACAAAGTATTAAAATCTAACATTTCTGTATTATTTTTGTAAGTAGTAGTCTTACGCTTTATATTGGTAATCCTTTAAAGTGTTTAGCATCAAAATGTAGACCTAAATTCGATTTGAAAGGGAAATTGCATGTTCTATTTAATCAAAAATAAGACGATGGAGTGTTATATTTTGTAAACTAATTATAATTGTCTTGCCTACTCATCATCATTGCAGCTCATATATGTCCCACTGTTGGGCTTGAGCCTACTCCACAATAGGCGACAAATTGACCTACTATAATCGCACTAGTCAGCCGTGTTCCCACACGAATTGAAGCCCTATACTACCCTTAGTATAGGATTTCATTTCAAGGTTTTCTTCTCTTGCGTAGATGTTATATGCATATTTAATCCCTTTTACAACACCCACGGGTAAGAGGGGGTGGTGAATTATATTCTTATTTCGTCACCACAAGGAATACGCACCTACTAGTTTTTAGATACATTATTATTTTAAATACGTTTGCCCGCCAATAAATTTGACACATTTAAATTCCAATTTCAAAATACCATTTGACGTTATTTTTTATTTTTATAACGACTGCAACCTGCGCTCTGGGATATATCCTTATGCCTACTAAGACTCTAAAATAATAAAATAACATCCAGACTCGGAACAATGGTATGGGGATCACACAGAGAAATGTTTTTGAAACCGTTGCTAATTAGACTACTAAGCTATACAAACAGTCCAATAGCAGCAGTCATAACAACTATATACTATAATTTCATATTAAAAAAAACACAAATGCACGTTTTGGCATATCGTATTTCAAAACCATCATTAATCCGCGCTCAAATACCCACGTTAAGTGGACTCGATGCAACATGTTCCTACCTTCCATAGACTGCTGTCAGTCGTCACATTTATGCTCACTCCTTTCATACCCATATCCTCATTCACACAATCCACCCCTCTTTTAGATCTCCTACAATTTTTACGTCAATCCACAATAATGTTAATAATCCTCCTCTTGATATGCCTTTCATCTCTAGTCAGCACATTTCCATATCAAGAAATTTTTTTAGGGTGAATTATGGTCTTGCATACGCGCCGGCCGTTCCGTCTAGGGTGACGAAAGGGCTAAACACGATCCTGAAGCCTGCCGTATTCCCTCATCTTCGACAATGAGCTGACCATTGGTACCGAGTTCCTTTACGTCCGTGGGCAGCCCGGATCAAGACAAATATAGCGCTCCTAATCTATAATACTATCACTGGTGGTACTCGCCGACTTTCCCTAATATATTTATTTCTTCTCTAATCTACCTACATGCATTGCAAATGCGAGCATCAATTAAATAAAAACATATTAAAACAACATCAAAACACTTTGACTAAATACAAAAAAAATATTTATTACATTACTCTTTTATAATTAAATACTTAAATATATTTATCACAACACAATTTAGTTTCCGTGGGGGATGCTGTTGTCCTTTTCGGATACATCTTCCTTTGTGGATGGAGTCGTTGGTTCTTTTCGATCGTCTTCCTCGCTTTTCGATTCCTCTGGCTCAATTGGAGCAGCGGGTTTCTCTGTAGTCTCTTCTTTGGAGTATGGCTTACCCGTTTCGATGATAGGTACTTCTCTATCTTCTGTATTCTCAACGGGTGCGTCGCCGATTGGAGCTGTCACAATCAATTTGCTATCACTCGTTAGTTCAGCAGTAACATCAGCGGCGCTACAGTTTGCAGGTAGACTATAAGTGTGGAAGAACTGGCTTGCAAAAACATCGTGCTTATCCTTTGACATCTCACGTATACCCTGAATGAACAGAAGATTGCCCTTTACTTTGACTTTGACGTCTTCCTTTTTATAATCCTTCACATTAATTACAACTTGGAATTTATTGTCATCAGTGTTTATGGTTGGACCGATCTCTGAAAAATTGGGGAATAAATTCCAGATAGGAGCGAATAAGTTTCCAAATAATGGGAACGAAAACCATGGACTATCGAAATCCTCTTCGTACAATGTTGTTATTGGGTCTTCAACCGGTTTTTCAATGGGTTTATCAGTTGCTGGGTAAGCAGCAACCGTTACTAGTACGGCGAGGGCCGCAAGTAATCGCGACGAGAACATTTTAATCGCTTAGACGTGTACACTCGTTTGTATTGCAAGTTAAACTGAGGTGGGCGCGGGTTAGGAAGGCTTTATACAGCTAGCGGGGGGCCGGGGGGTGCGTAAGCGCATCGCTCACCAGAACGATGAGGTGTCATGTAAATGCGACAATAGGTATAATAGTGTCCATTAATGTATGAATCATGATTCATATTTGTCATCTTGGAAAAATACAAGTGTATAACTTTCGTAAAATTGTATTATTGCACTGATTAGATATGGTATATACTCAGATAAATTTTTGTTATGACACATCATATTGATTACAAGATTGCATTCCACAGAGATGCTATGTTATGCTATGTTAAGATAAGTGTGGATAAGTGTGTGACTGGACCGGGGAATTAGTGCGTCACCCGCCGAGAGGCCGACCGCGTGACGAAAGACCAACGTCCTCCCAAAGGGGGTTGAGGAGAGGGTATTCCTCAGGGGGTATTCTGTCAGGCCGACCTCTGACGACAAGTCACCCTGCTCCGGTGGTCGGCCCAACGACGAAGGCAACGTGTCACAGGTGGGTTACGGGTGTGCATGCTTAGACCCCTCTGTCGCCCAGGACGGAGTGGAGCGAGGAGTACGCCGACCGTAACCCACCCCCAAAAACAAAAAAAAAAGCGTGGAAAAGGTTAGACAAGATAAAAAATGAGTATATTAGGGGAAGCCTGAAAGTGGCACCAGTGATACGAGAAGATTAGGAGCGCGAGATTGTCTTGTTATGGACACGTGATGAGGAGGGATGAAAGGTATGTAACAAGGCGGGTTATCGATATGACTGTAGATATAAGAAGCGTGGGAGATCCAAAAAGAAAAGAATGGATTGTGTGAATGAGGATATGCGTATGAAAAGGGTGAGTGCAGATATGACGTCTGATAGGAGGTTATAGAAGGTAAGTAGGCGCTGTGCCGACCCTAAGTAGCGTAGGATGAGGGCAGGCAAATGAAGACGTCATCATCACAGCTCATAAATGTCCCAATGCTAGGCTCGATCCATCTCCGTTATGGGAAGTAAATTGATGTACTAAACCACACTGGTCAGATGGGTAGGTAAACCTGCTCCAGTGGTCGACCCAACGACGAAGGCGACGTGGTGTTCGGGTGGGTTGCGGGTGTTGCGTGCTTAAGCCCCTCTGTCGCCCCGGACGGAGTGGTGCGGGAGCGCGCCGACCGCAGCCCACACCAAAAAAAAAAAGAGATGGGTAGGTACAGGCTTTTGAGTTGTCCATCTCTTATATAAGTAATTGTTATATGCCCAATATATCTGTGCGTTCAGGCGCTTTTGCCATACCTACTATTGCAACCAAACCTAAAGCTCACAAATAGGTCCATTAAGATCTGTTCAATCCGCTGTACCGCTGCGTTTCACGTAGTTGTACAAATTCTTATTTACTGGCTTATTAGCCAACTTTGCTTCATATCACCCGCTTTGCATAGGAGGAAAGTGGAATCTTTCCAACTCCTCCTGTTTTTATTTTCTAATTAAATTTGTTGCGGGTCCCAAGACAAAAGCGTTTCACGGAATTTCCTAAGGGTCAAACCTCAGTGTCTTATACGGAGATCATTGTGGATCCTGGCTTACAGGAGTTACAGTGGTGGGAATATGTGGTGGGATTAGTCCTAAAAAAATGCACAATATATTCCGTTCTACGTCCCAATGCTGGGCTTGGGCCTCGTCTACAACGGATGGATTTTTTTTTTCACTGTATAATTCCCGTGGAAAAATCTACAGAAAAAGAACTATTACATTAATTTACCTAATAGGTATAAATGTTTAATCGATAAATCTTTACTAATATTATAAATGCGAAAGTAAGTTTGTTTGTTTGTTTATTACGCTTTCTCGCTTAAACCACTGAACCGATTTCAAAAATTCTTTCACCAATGGAAAGGTATAATATCAGGAAGTAACGTAGGCTATATTTTACCCCGGTATTCCCACGGGAACGCAATAATGCGGGTACGGCGACTGAAACCGAAGCGAAGCGAGGGCGGTTTGCTAGTCCAATATAAATGTGATTAAAAAGCCTCTCATCATACAGTTTAATTGTTTTGTCACTAATGCCAGTTAAATGACGTTTAAATAGATACATATCAACTTTGATTATGAAAAATAAAGTAATTGAAGTATCTTCCACTGCTCGCCTCGAGCCTCCTTCACAATGAGGATAATTGACCTACTATTCCACACTGGTCAGACGAGTTGGTATAGGATTTTATTTCGAATTTGCCTTCTCTTGCATACATACTTACGTTATCCACAAAAAATTGCGAAATTCACCTACTATTCTGACCACGTTGGTCAGATGGGTTGATGGACTTTTATTTCGAGTTTTCCTTGTCTTGTATTATTGAGTTGACTCTTTTTCACAGTCAGAGGGCAATTTAGTTAGTAAATTAAGTCGTATATATTTTTTTTTTAAGTCGTATATAAATATAATCTGTAGGTATATCGCATCCCATAGTTGTATTTTACGGGAGGACAGGGACGGGTGAATTGTATTTTTATTCTATCGATATATTCATACGATATATTCTTTATTTTAATTCCATATACTACAAATATTAAATATTAACAAGACAATACGGAAAATTCAAATTTAAAAACTGGTCTTAGACCAACAGTCCAATTAGGTTGATCCGATTTCGACAAAGAGATTAGCTGACGATTTCAACTCGGCTGAACAGTGTTCGGGGAACTTAAAAGTATCTTATTATCCCATATATCTCAGTGTCTGATAGCAAAGTTCTACGATCAGTGTTTGTTACCAGTGATAATTTACGGCTCGGAAACGTGTTCTCTAAATGTAGACCTCATAATTAAACTCAAAGTCCCGAGTGAGCTATGCTAGAAATTTCTTGCAAGATAGATTCCTAAATAGGGAAATCCACAATATAAATGCTATAACTAGGGATGCAAACGATACATCGTTGTTTCTGAAACATCGATGTTTCAATAAAAAACATCGATGCTTGCCATCGATGTTCACTATTTTAAAACATCCATGTATCGATGTTATTTTAAACGATGTTTTGACATCGATGTTTTCCTTGCATTATTTAAAATTTATGGTACTTTTGCTTGTAAATGCCTTAAAATAAGTCATCACGCAAATGTTGGTGCTTCATGTAAAAAATATGCTTGCATGAAATTGATTAAGTTATTGATTAAAAGTTATACTCTTAGAATTTTACTAAAAACAAGGTCATCGCGATCCCGCAAGGAAAGTATCTGATATTTTGTAGATCTTTAAAAAAACATCGATGTTTTTTTAAAGATCTATAAAATATCAGATATATATGTTTTGAATTATCGATGTATTGATACATCGATGTTTATGATATTTGCATGCCTAATTATAACCGACCTAGCACGAAGAATTAATACGTCGAAAGCATAGGTAGAAAACTCTGTGTTATAATAACGTATCTGTTTACGAATACAAAATATAAATCTTTGTACACACGACGATCGACCTTGTAAGTCCAGCTTCTAGACTAATCGTCAACAGAATTAACTCATTTAATATCACGTAATCGTGCATTATACATGTTTATTGTTTCCTCTCTAGAGGACGGTTTCCTCTCTAAATGAAACTATGAACTACTCAATCCTTTATTTATACAAATAGCAGACGTAACAATTATTGTTTAAAAAAAGAAAATCAATGCCTTTACTTGCGGTTCAAGTAATTTTTTTTTTTAATTTCGTTATTCGCTTGGTAATAATATTTAACATATTTACATACATCCTTACTAATATTATAAAAGTAAGTTTATTTGTTTTTTACGCTTTCACGCTTAAACAACCGAACCGATTTCAAAAATTCCTTCACTAATGGAAAGCTATTATTATTAGCTATTACTATCAGGGAGTAATATAGGCTATATTTTATACCGGTATACCCATGAGAACGGGAACTACGGCGGGTAAGGCGATTGAAACCGGAGCGAAGCGAGGGCGGGTTCCTAGTCTTTATATGTATATATAAATCTACTATTCGTGTTTGTAATTGAACTCTTTCTAAACCACTGGACCGATTCTGGTGATTTTTTTTTGTGACTTCCGAAGGATATAAGAATGGTTTAAATCAATAATTAAAACCGGTAGGTGGCACTGTGATCGATTTCAAGGAGAATTCCTTTTACTTTTTTTTATATTTGAACGAGCCTTCTTCACATCAGGAGAAAAAAATTACCTATTATACCATGATATCCATGTGGTAAGAATACATATAGGAGTGGTAGGACCACACTGTCGACAGTTATCTGTCTACAGCCGCGGGCCGGTCCGTCTGGGGCAGTACTACACTCTCGCAGAAAATCGACGTCTCAGTAGTAGCAATTTGTTACTGCGCTTCGATCGGTGAGCGAGAGAGCCGGAAGCCCAACTTTCTGAGGGTGATTGCGTGTGGAGGGTTTTGGTGGTGCCCTTGGTATCACCGAGCATCAATGCACGCATTCACACTCCCTTCGCTTTCTTCGCGGTAGGCAACGGCCTTGTAAAGGTCCATGAGCGGCAGCAACACTTACCATCAGGTGTACTGTTTGCTCGTTTGCCACCGTTTGCAATAAAAAAAAAAAAATACAATTCACCACTCCCTATCTTGCCCATGGATATCGTAAAGACAACTAAGGGATGTAATAGGAGGTGGAACGCCGAGGAATTGTTTGACTTGGTACCACCGTCACCATTCTACCAACGTACCACTCGACATCATAGCAGAGTTCATCCATTTCACCTGGAAACGTTATGGTCTTCAACTATACGTTTCCAGCGATCATTCCTCCCTCGTACGTGCAAGCTCTGGAATGAACTACCTGCTGCTGTGTTTCCCGAGCGCTATGACATGTCCTTCTTCAAACGAGGTTTAAGAAGAGTATTTTCTTCACGGTAGGCAACGGCCCGGCTGTGCCCCTGGTATTGAAAAGGTTCATGTGCGGCAGAATCACTTACCATCAGGTGTTCTGCCTGCTCGTTTGCCACCGTTGGCAATAAAAAATAAAAATAAAAAAAATGCACAAAATATCCCTTAGTCGTCTTTTAAGACACCTACGGGCAAGAGAAGGGGTGGTGACTTGTATTCTTACTCCGTCACGATACGACAAACTCTAAAATTATACACAGATCTTAATGCGGATGTCAGTAAGAAAATTACAGTGACATATCATATCCAATAATTAACATCCATTGGCGGATGGAGATATTTAACTAATCGACTGCACAGATGGCAATAATTAAGAAATCTAACTACATTGCTAAGTGTAGCGAGCTTAAGTCCCGCACAGGAGAATACTTTGTGAGAGCCGCAAATTATTTTTTACTAGTTTATGCTCCCGACTTCGTCCGCGTCCAACAGTTACTTTGGGTTAATACGAACGTTAACCAGCGACTTTGTTTACGTAGAAGGTGATTTTTTTTTTAAATAATGCAATTCTGTCACACATTATTTTTGCTAAACTTAACCGCTTATGTAGTGCACGCAGCGGAAGCTCTCAAAAGGAAATAACCCGATTCTGAAACATTTTTTATTGTAGCTCCGCTCCTATTAGTCGTAGCCTATAGGCTTCCCCAATAAATGTAGCCCATTTATTTTTCTAACACTGAAAGAATTTTTCAAATCGGACTAGTAGTGCATAAGATAAGCGCGCTCAAACAAACAAACTCTACCGCTTTATATATTAGTATATAGATATATAGGTAATTTATGTCTGTATGTTTCAACATCATCATTATTATCTCAGCTTTCCATATGGTGACAGAGTAAGAATACAATTCACTACTCTCTATCTTACCCGTGGATATCGTAAAAGGCGAAAAAGGGATATAATAAGCATATAACATCTATACAAGAGAAGGAAAATTCGAAATAAAACCCTATTCCAACACGTGTCACCTGTGTGAAATAGTAGGTCAAATCGCATCCCATTATGGCAGAGGGCTGATCCCAACAGTGGAATATTAGACTGAGATTATATAAGTCCCACTGTTGGGCTTGAGCCGTACTAGGAAGGCATTGACTACTTTATCATGCTAGTCAGACAGATTATTATAGGGTTCCATTACGAATTTCATTTCAAGTTTTCCTTCTATTGCACAGATGTTATTTTTTTTTTATTTATTTAATTTACAAAAAGTAAATACATATTAATTATTATTGTACCTTTAAACTTTTTTAAGTTTTTATAGGTACTCACATTCAAATAGCGAGGCCAATAAACGTGTCTTATGATAGTAATTACGTTACATTGTAAAAATATATATATCTTATTTGATAATCTAGAAACAAAAAAATAAAAAAAAAATAACTATAATGAACAATAAAAACAAACAAATTTAAAGAAAAAAGTAAGAAATACGTATCTTAATAATAGCAAGCATATTTTCAATTAATTTTAAAGAGGGTAGTAAAAAAAAAGTTTTTCGTGTGGTGACAGAGTAAGAATACACATCAACGATGTGGGTATCGTTAAAGACGCCTACAGAATATGCCTATAACATCTGCCCAGGGGAAGGAAGAGCCGTAATAAAATCACGTGGTATGGTAGGTCAATTTCTCTACTATTCTGGAGAAAGCTTAACTCCAGGAATGGGACATATATGAACTAACATGATAAAAGTTCTTTACAATTAAAAGATTAGTTCCTTAGTGCTAAGTGTTGTTATAAAGGCAAAACAAATTGATTATAGCATAATTAAAAAATCTATTTATTTCTTTTCTGGCTCATCTTCAAATTTTTGATTAAAGATTAGTTTGAAATCATTTGTTTCCTGTCTGTGAGTCATTCAAGGGTTAGGCAATAATCTGGAGTCATGCCGTCCGTTCGTCCAGGGGCGACGAAAGGGCGAGATGCGCCCCCACCACCCACCGCATTCTCACCCCTTCGCCATTGGATCGACCAGTGACATCTGTGCCTAGCCCAGCGAATTAACCTTCGGTTACCACTTAAGAGCCATTTCGCGTTTACGCTCGAAATTCTCTGATTTTGGGCTCCTAATCTACCGTCGTAAGTAACATCTAGATATTATTGAATACATATTAAAATGAGCCAATCTTTCGTATTGATGATTAATTTAGCACTTTTTCTAAAAGTCAATTGTTCGATCCATAGTAGCCCATCTCCCACAACCATTTTACTGGAAAATCGCCTCAGAGTCAATTTCAGAGCCCTGTATCTATGAATAATATTTATATTTTAGGCCACAAAAAATATAGTAAAGATCAGAAATATACTCTTATTGCCATTTAATTTAACACATTCTTAATTTTTTATACCGTTAATCAGAAAAAAAAATTCTATCCAAATAAAATATTCATTTAGCATGTAATTGACATGTGTTTGTTTTTATGGTAATTGTTATTATATGTTTTACATAACATACTTATTTGTGTTTTCTTATTAATCTAACAGGAAAATTTCATTACACAATTAAAATAAGTAACTTATTTTCTTACAATTAATCTTTTATCAAATCACATCACGTTTACGGCTCAAGACTACTTTGTCTATCTCGACCCTCGTGTTACACGCGCATCTGTAGTTAGCTACACACACATAAACACTTCTGCAGTCTTTTACCTAAACTCGAGCGTAATCATTTTGCGAAATGGCTCTTAAGTCAGATTTCTACTCGGCATCCACTAATTTGGCAGAGCCCTGCCCTCATTACCTGTTCGCGTAAGGATGCAGCCATCTTGGTCATTTTATTTTGGTTGGGCTATGGTGAGGATGCACGCCATCCGTTCCCACCGGGTGACGAACGAACAATGCGGCCCCATAACCCACTATGTTCCCTTCCGTCTTTGGTCAACTCGAGCCTCCTATGCTAATCGAGATGATGATAAAATTTTCTTATTTCAGTCCCTAAATAAAATCCAATTTTTATTTCTATTTAAAGAAACTATGTAAATTTTATCTTTGGAAGATCTATAGGATGGCTAATGAGAAAAGAAAACATGAGTAGAATCATAAATGCGTCTGGCTGTATTTAAAGTAATACTAAGAATTATCACCGACTAAATAAACAAAAAAGACTACTCATAATGGATGAGTAATACAAAGACACTTAAACGAAAAACAAAACAAAGCGATTACAAATTTCACAGCCGACGCCGTCTTTAGAATATTAAAAGATGTTTATTGTTTTTTGTCAATTAGGCTTTAAAATAGTGTTGCCCAAATGCAAGACCAAGACGAGACTTGGACCAGTCTTGGTCTTGGTCTTGCAACAGCACACCTGGTCTCGTCTTGGTCTTGGTATTGTACACTCGAGTCATGGTCTTGGTCTTGGTATTGCAGCAAGAGTCTCGCAAAGTCTTGCAAGTCTTGCAGTTGGAATAACGTAACAGTCATTTATCATGGCAATGAAAAATCCAACTAAATTAATCAAATATCATCCTATCCTATCTATCCATCTGCTAGCCTATAGTCCACTATTGAATATAACCCTTACCACTGGGGAAAATTACTCTCCTATTCTCCTGGTGTTACATTAGACAGAGTTACTACTCCTATGACAAAGGAAGGAATTTCGACCCTGTTTTCTTAAGACGTTACTACACGGGGCAGTTGATACAATAAATTTTATGTCATTTAACATTCCCCCTTTCCAACAAAAAATATTTTTTCAATTTGATTGGCAAGCGACGGAGTTATTTGACCACTGACGACAAGTCATCTTGCTCTGGTGGTCGGCCCAACAACGAGGCGACGTGGGTACGGGTGGGTTATGGGTCCGCGCACCGTCCTTTCATCGCCCCGGACGGAATGGATCGCGCGTGTGCTTACCATAGCCCATCCATTAAAAAAAATAATGGCTTCCTAACACCATTGCCTCGGTCCGATTTGATACGACATACATGGGTAAGAGAGTGGTGAATTGTATTCGTACTCTGTCCCTACACGGACATTTATGTAGATTAATTGTAGGCATATTTCTATGTCCAACAGTGAACGTCATTGGGCTAATGAAGAAACGGATATATAAATATGTATAATGGGCAAGTGCACTCTCGTGATTACGGTATTATTGTCCTTAAGCCTTGCCGAAGAGTAATTCTAAAAAGCCAACACCAACATCGTTCGATTCGAATCGATTGGCCAATAGATGAATATCTCAAGACTGATTTGACTTGCCGTGTAGTGACGGAGTAAGAATATAATTCATCACCCCCTATTTTACCCGTGAGTGCGAACCCACTACTAAGGACTACTAAGAACCTACTACTATATAACATCGGTGCAAGAGAAGGAAAACTTGACATGTATGACCTGTAACAACACGGCCGATCACCGTGGCGATTCCCCTTCGGCCACGGCCGATTTCCCTCCTATTATGTAGAAGACACGAGCTCCACCGTATATAAGCTGAAATGGTGATTTGAATTAAATGCAAGACCGCGAGACTCTTGCAGGCTCAGTCTTGGTCTTGCTCAAGTCTTGCAGGGCCAGTCCTGGTCTTGGTCTTGCAAAAATTAAGTAGTCTTGGTCTTGGTCTCGGTTTCGCATTTCTCGCAAGACCAAGACCGCAAGACCAAGACTTTTTTGGGCAACACTACTTTAAAATATGAAACTATTTGTCAGTCGTTAAGTTTTCAGTGAATAGTTATAACAAATTTTAAACTAGAACTGCTTTGAAACGAAAACGCACAACTTCGGCACAAGTGACGTTCAATAAAGAGATACCAGCAGTCAAGTGCGTAGGTACTGTTACGAAACGCTGCTGCTCATTTTACCGAAACGCATTTATATGGTTGGATAGATGATAGGATGGATGGCTGAATTAATAATTTGGTATTTTGATGGATTGATGTCTGGGTAATTGGATGAATGGACGAATATATTCTCCGATCCAGTCACCTCCGGCCTCGGCCAAGGCGGCATCAGGCGCAGATACTCGCACGCGCACCGCCCACGTCGCTGGCGATGGACCGTGTCGCCGTAGAGGAGTTACCTCACTCGCCGCCTCCTTCCGTGAGATGACCGCCTCACAGAACGGGTGACCGAGTTCCAGTTCCTGATGCTGTCGAGCATCTCCCTAGTGATGGTCGACAGCGTAGTGGCGAAGTCATCGTGCCTCATCAATAGCTGCATCAGTCGGAATGAGAGCACCACAATTCATCGGCACCGGCCGGCAGGCCTCGACGGTCCGTACACCGTAGTGAGGCCTTTCCAGCCAGACTGCCCAACAGGCGATGACGTCGCGGCGGGCGTCGTCCCATCAATTATTTAAATTAATTAACAAGGAACTAAAGTGAAACTTCTAGTGTACGGTAAAAAACGATCAACGAACGACAAAAAATATCATTGGCCAACTATATAAATATTTATATATGTATCTTTACGTTTCCCTTAAAGGAATTTCATCCATTATTCAACCTATTAACTCCGGATATAAAATAAACTACTCAAAGAAGACTAATACTGCCATTTCATAGTTTTAGCAGGCTTGGCGATCGCAGTGACTCTGAGGACTTTAACAGGGAAATGCTGCTTCCCATACCTTATTCGGTTCTTATCACACCCGTGGGAATATAATTCTCTATTACCGTTTATATTCTTAATCCGCTACCAAAGAAAAATAGCTATAGGAAGTAATTTTCTACATTATTTAGCTATCTTTTGCTCAATTCTAATAAGTTTCCACTGAGGGGTCAAGTTCCTCTAAAACGCAATTGACATACAGTACCACGCTGATCAGACGAGTTGGTATAATCTTTTATGTCGTAAGATTCTCTTGTTTCCATTTTATCTGCCTATCATGGGGACTGGGGACCGATGAATAATCCGTCACACAGAGGTTGACTCTGTTGGCCCTGTCAGATGGTATCCGGGCGTCAACGTGGGATGATACCAAAAGAGTGGGCTAACCTAACTGGAATTCGTTACACCAAACGGAAAGGACGGCGTATCTTCACCTAACAAAAAAGGGACGCAAGTACACAACATATATGCAAAAAAAAGGAAAACTGAAAATAAAACCCTATACCAACCCATCTGACCGGCGTAAGTCAATATCCTTCCCAATTTGAAGTAGGCTCGAGCCCAGCAATGGGACGTATAAGATACACAATGTTAATGAATAATAATTTTACGTTATTATTGCTATTAAAACATGGACGATAGTAACAGTTGGTGTCAAGTTCAAGGTCCTCTTTGTTATGATGTAAGCTTACAATGACCTTGGGGCAATGACGGAGATTCGATGAATTGCGCGCCTTTTTTCCGCTTTAGTTACTGTTGCGGTTTCGACAAAAACACGTAATAATTTTGCGGTATTAATTGCTTTCAATCGTTCTTTCTTGGTGTGATGACTTATTTACTGGGAATCGAGTGTATCACTGTAGCTTATTATCCCATGGGACATGTTGAAAATGGCTGAGATGATTAGATAGGTATTATTTCCAGTTTTCTTGCTTTTATATTAACTACTAGCAATCCGCCCTCGCTTCGCTTCGGTAATAGGTTATAGGTTATAGTCGTTTTACCCGCGTAGTTCCCGTTCCCGTGGGAATACCGGGATAAAATATAGCCTAGTTTACGCCCTGATATTATAGCTTTCCATTGGTGAAAGAATTTTTGAAATCGGTCCAGGCGTTTTGAAGATTACCCGGAACAAACAGACAGACAGACAGACAGACAGACAAAAATTTTTTAATTGCTATTTTAGGCATAGGTGTCGTGCAAATAACCGTGTGAGCATGAAAAAAGCCTATTATTTTGACATTACAAACAGACACTCCAATTTTATTTATTGGTATAGATTAAATAAAAATTATTGTTGTTATGTAACCTCCCTAGCTTACCCGTGAGTATCGTAAAAGACGATTAAGAGATATAATATGCATATAACATGCATGCATGCATATAACATGCAAGAGAAGGAAAACTTGAAACAAAACCACGTCTGACCAGCGGATATGGTAGATCAATTTTTTTTTTTCCCATAGTGGCAATTTGAGCCCAGCAGTGAGACGTCTATAAGCTGATGTGATGATGATGCTGAATCTGTACTAATATTATAAAGAGAAAAGATTTGTTTGTTTATTTGTATTGAATAGGCTCCGAAACTACTGGACCGATTTAAAAAATTCTTTCACCAATGGAAAGCTATAATATTAGGCAGTAACATAGGCTATATTTTATCCCAGTATTCTCACGGGAACGCGAACTACGCGAGTAAGGCGACAGTAACCGAAGCGAAACGAGGGCGAGTTGCTAGTAGTGTTAAAGTACAAAAATCAATGAAAGTTACTAATAAAAATATTATTTAAGATTCAAATCATTTATTTGTAATAATTTTAAAAAGCTCGTAAAAAACGAGTACGATCAATTTTAAAATGCAGCCATTAAACCCATTTAAGAATGGGTTTCTCACGAGACTCCCCATGGGACAAGACAGGCTATCTATTAAAAATTCTATAGCCAGATTTGATATTTTGATTAAATTTGATATTTTTATTAATACTCGTATTATGCAGAACAGAAAGCTCTAAGAAAGGAATTTTATTGATATTCCTATTAATCATCATCATCTTGCTCTTATCCCAATTAGTTGGGGTCGACGCAATATGTCATCTGTTTTTACATATTACAAAAAGTTTCGGCAATGACTTTTATGACCGGCCGCCTGCCTGACGTCAACCCTCCTTGGGAATGTAATCGTTGACCCAAATGGTACCAGATGGAGTTGGTCCGGGTCAATCTAGGGCTCTTAGTCGTCTTTTACGACACCCACGAGCAAAGCAAGGGTTAGTATTCGAAGTCGCTACCACACAGCAATTTATTAATATTCCTATTAATAATATTTTAAATCTTGTTAAATTATTGCCAAATCATAAGAAAATACAATTTACCACAAAATTAAATAAAATGCTGCACAGATGGCGTAGTGGTTAATGCTAGTGACCTACAGCGCCAGTGTCGGGGGTTCGAATCCCACGCAGGACAACACTTTGTGCGATCCACAAATTGTTGTTCTGAGTCTGGATGTAATTTGTGTCCGTTAATTATATGTGTATGTATTTCTCGCGGAAACGCAATGAGTTTCAAAAATTAAAAAACTGTACGAATGGCGGCGATGTGGCTCGCGACACGTCACGTCTCGTTTCCGTCGGGGGCGAAAAGTGGCCCACAGAGAACCGCTTTGCTACGCTGAATATGTCAAAGATCGTAGCAGGTGGAGGGCAGTGGACTCTGCATAACCCTATGGGAAAAAGGCGTGAATATATAAATAAAAAAAAAATAAATAAAATGTACGCAATATTATAAACACTGTTAGATATGTAATTAAATTATTTAATAAAATAAAAATACAAAGTTACGATTTGTTCCATAGAGGTGCCTATTAAATGAATTTGGACGGATCTCAAATAGGCAACCTAAAACAAATGGTTCCTATGACCACAAGGAAAAGGAGGCAAAGTCATTCATTGTCTAGTTCGTCACCATGCGGAAATGTAATAAATAAAATATAAGTTGTAATACAAAGAAAACGGTATGAACATAAATCTTTATTACAATAGTACAATTTATTTTATGATTTTCTATAAAACATGTATGAATGATAAAGTACTGTTTGTAACAATACATAGTTTCTCAAATCGTTTTCGAAGCTGTAGACGTGACTGCCAAAAACAGACCAAAATTCCTGCTGCCTTCTTAATATTAGTCAACATCACCATCTCATCATGTTTCACCCTTCTTTTATCCTAAATAGCATCTGGGGGCATGGCAGTGCCCCCGGCAAGTCGAGCAAAAAAAGTCGGGCAAAACACAACACTGCCGTAACATACTTTTCTCGAAGCAATTCAGGCCATTTTCGAACCCCTATAACTTCGTTGTGAATAAAACTAAAAGCCTGAATTTTTAGTAACCCAGCAGGTATTATATACACATTTTAAATTATATGTATTTTAAATTTCATTCAATTTGAAACAATCGTTTAAGAATTATAACTAGTCAAAATTTCGTAATTTTGTCATTCACTGACTGACTGACCGATCATCAATATTAAAGACTTCTAGCAGATATAGAAGCTTCAAATTTAGAATACAATTAGTGTTTAGCGTATAAATGAAGGGAAAATTATGAAACATTGTAATTTTCGTCCAGTTGCCGAGATACACTAACTGCATAAATAATTTTGTAAACCCATATAAATATATAGGATCACAAAGTTACATTTGCAGTTAATGAAATGTAACTTTGTAAAAAATAAGAATACATTTATCGCCATCATTGCTTCCATATGGGAATCGTAAAAACCGGCTAAAGACTGCACAGATAGCGTAGTGGTTAAGAAACCAACGTACCGTGCCAGTGTCGCATAGATTGAATTGCCAAGTCATTCTGTTTATTTAAGACATAAAAGATCTTTAATATTGATATAGTCACTATAAGAAGTTGTTAGGTTAGCTATTTACGTAATAACTTAAGAAGAAAGGTCCCTTAAGCATCGACTGAATGAGTTAACCGTCTTGGTATAACATTGATCTCACAACTTTTTATGGTAGAAGAACTCAGTTGCGAGGCTTGGCTTATTTTAATAAGTTTTGTTTTTGATGGTATACAATATATTCTACTCTTCAATTGTACATGTTGCAAAAGCGTTCTGGGAAAGTAATTGTCGACGAGACAGCATCAGATGTATTTGGTGGCCCATACAGACAGCTCAAAACAGTCTTGAATGGCATCCTTGAAGAGATCTTATAATAAAAAATTAACATTTTTTTTTTTGTGGGTGGGCTGCGGTCGGCGCGCCTCCGCACCACTCCGTCCGGGGCGACAGAGGGGCTTAAGCACGCAACTCCCGCAACCCACCCGAAAACCACCTCGCCTTCGTCATTGGGCCGACCACCGGAGCAGGTTTACTTGTCGTCAGTGGTCGACCCGACGGAATACCCCCTACGTGGGGTACCCTACCATCGACCGACGTCCCCCCCTCGGGGAGGACGTCGGTCTTTCCTCAAGCGGTCGGCCTCTCGGCGGGTGACGGACTAATCCCCGGTCACGTCACCCGCGGCCTCGGCTAGGGCGGCATGAGGCGCAGGTAGTTGCGGCTGCGCCGCCCCAGTCGCCGGCGGCGGATCTCCTCATCGAGGCTGCGCTCCACGCGCAGACGATCCGCCGCCTCCTTCTGCGAGATCACTGTCTCGCAGAAGGATGCGACCGCGTCCCAATTCCCGACGCTGTCGACGATCGCCCTAGCGATGGCCGGCAGCGTCAGGTCGACACCGATGATTGCGACGAGTTCACGGCGCTGCACTGCCCAAGCCGCGCAGGCCTCGAGCGTGTGGCGTGCCGTGTCCTCCTCGCAACCGCAGTGGTGGCAGGACGGTGTACTTTCCCTCCTTACGACCCTGTGCAGGTATTTGGCGAAGCTCCCGTGCCCCGTCAACACCTGCACTAGTCGGAAGGAGAGCACCCCGTGCCGCCTTTCCAACCACTGCATCAGCACCGGCCGGAAGGCCTCCACGGTTCGCACCCCGAACCGAGGCCTCTCCAGCCGGACTGCCCAACGGGCAATGACGTCTCGGCGGGCGTCGACGCGCCAGGCGGTGAGCTCCCTTAACGAGATCTCACCGCCCTCCGCTCGCACCCCCGTCACCCGCCGATACAATCCGGCGAGCATCTCCGCTTCCAGGTCCCACGGGGGAGTCCCGGCCAATAGGCACGCTGCCTCCGTCGCCACCGTGCGGTATCCGCGGATGGCCCTGACCGCCATGACCCTCTGTGGTCGCCGCAGAAGGGCCCTAAGTCGGACGGTCAAGGGCCCACACCGGTGCGCCGTATAGGGCCATCGACCGGATGACCCCCGTGTACAGCCGTCGGCACGTAGCGCTCGGTCCGCTTGAATAGAATCCTTGAAGAGATCTTATAATAAAAAATTAACATATAAAACTATTTTTATGGATTTTATCCCGAGTTTATTTGGTTTTCCGACGATTCGAAGACAAACCCTCCGTTTATGGTTCTCCCGTGAACATGAACGTTTAAAAGTATTCGAAACATAAGGTATTATAAACCAAATACTAATAGTAATATAATACAATTTTCTGTGTGGTGAGCGTGTAAGAATACATTTCACCACCCGTGGGTGTCGTAAAAGACGACTAATGAGATACAATATGCAAATAACATCTGTGCAAGACAAGGAAAACTCCAAATTAGACTATACCAACACGTCTTATAATGGATAAATTTCCTTCCTATTGTGGAGGAGACTAGTCACGGAAGGACGGCTTATGGGAATACGCGATTCTTAAAAGAAAAATATATTAAGTTTTGATATATATATTTGATTGTATAGATGAAGGAGTGGTTAAAATTGATCTACTGTACCAAGAGTCGCGGGTTCGATTTTCAGGCAAGATAATATATCGCAATCCACAAATTATTGTCTTAAATCTTGGTGTAATTACATCGAAAATAGTATGTTATTCGTGTGGTGATGGAGTAAGAATACAATTCAACACCCCCTTTTTGCCCGTGGGTGTCGTAAAAGATGACTAAGAGATTGTTCGCAGGTTGTTACCTATATACACAAACGAAGGAAAGATCGAAATGAAACCCTATACCCCGTCCCTTGCCCCGTCTGATCAGTATGGTATAGTAAGTCGATTTGACTCCCATTGTGGAGAAGCCTCAACCCCCTCAGTGGAACGTATATAAGCTATAATGATGATGAATAGTATGTTTATAAATATTCCCGGAATACAATTAATTTAATTATTTCCTTAGTACATGTTATCTTTTCAAAAAATGCAACTATTGAAAAAAAATCGTGTATAAAATAAAAATAACAGAGTAAAGTAAGAAATATCAAACATATAAAGCACGTTTCGCTCAAAACACAAATGTGTCTTAATAAAATATCTACAAATTTACACGTACATCAAAATATTAGGTCACTACAAGGGTCAAAAACGTGCTTTCACAAACAACTGTTAGCGTGAAAATTTCAGCGTAAACGATTTTTAACTTTCGTACCGATAACATATAGTTCAAAATGGGTTTACAATGTCAGACATGTGTAAATTATCGTGACACCTAGTTGTTTTAAATAAAAAAAGGCGAAATGAACTTTATTATAGTAACATGTCGGTTGATTTTCACGTGTGTAATATAAAACAAACTGTCGGTCTATTGGTTATGTCAATTTAATCACGTATTCCAGTTTCAAGAGATATGGCCTACACTGAGAGCACAGATAAATTGATTGAATTATGATAAAGCATTTCCGTGTGGCGACGGAGTAAGAATACAAGTCACTACCCGTCTTGCCCGTGGATGTCGTAAAAGACGACTAAGGGATATAATACGCATATAACATCCATGCAAGAGAAGGAAAACTCGAAATAAAACCCTATACCAACCTGTCTGACCAGCATGGTGTAGTGGGATCCATTTCCCTCCTATTGTGGAGGAGGCTTGAGCCCAGCTGTGGGACGTATGTGGGCTGTGATGATGATGATGATTTCCGTGTGATGACAGTGTAAGAATACAACTAACCAGCACTTTTCTTGCCCGTGGGCGTTCTAAAATACGACTAAAGGTCATGCACATAACATTTACGTAAGAGAATGAAAACGCAAAACAAAACTCTATGCCAATCTGCCTGATCAGGGTGGTCAGTTTCTCAGTCTATTTCTTTCCTATTGTGGTGGAGGCTCGAGCCCAGCAGTGGGACATACATTAGCTGTCTTGATGATGATGGTAACAAAGCATCATCATCATCTCAGTTCATATACAACCCAGTGCTGGCCTTGAGCCTCCTCCACGAACTATTCACCAACGATACTCGGAAACCCGCAGTTATGTTATATAAATGATACTTCTACCTCCGATCATATAGTTCTGGCGCCTCCCTGTAAGTCTATAACTAGCTCTATAGAGCAAGGTTAGAGAATCCTATCGATACTCTTCGTTTTCCACCCCAACTAGCCAATGAGGCGATATAGATATGAGACTCTGTTCAACTCAGAGAGAACCTCAGTACGAGATCCTATTCAATTCTGAGGGAATTTCAAGACCACAACTTTGCCACCCACATTCAGCTCACCACATGCCGCCCTACAGTTTATTGCCATTTTTGAGTCTTGGCTTTCTTGAAAAGAATTTGTTGAAATGAAAACTTCTTTAGCATCGTTGTGATTTGAAAGTCAATGAAACGAAAAAATGACAGTAAAAAGATACATAAATTTATAAGAATTAACTTGGGAGAGAATGAGATAGGAAGCATTATACAGTGTTTCTTATATTCGTGGTTCTCTTTGTGCTCTGTTTCGTACCACTCGTGTTTACTAAGACATAGTAGAAGTTTGCTTGGGTCTCAGCGTTGTACGTGTATTAATACGCGTTTGTGCGTGCATACGTAGTACAAAGCTTGTACAAAATCTTTGAAAGTTTCACTTCTACCCACGTGAAATGCACACATGTCTTTTTAAGCATTTATTCCTCCGAGATTTAAATTAGACTTAAAGAAAGGCCCAAAGATTATATTATTATTATTATCGTATCTCTGTTTTCACTGGATCTTCTGGCTTAGATAGGAACATGAGTCCAACGCTCCTGGCGAAAAGACCTTTCGAGAAAGTTAATCTAAAAATGGTATGGGACGTCTACTAATGACACTCCACGTCTGCACATAGCACTCGTGAACTGCCGACGGTAGATGTAAAACTGTAGCGTGATGATGATATCTAATCTTATATCTTTAAACGAGCAATTCGTGTGTATATATATATATATATATATATATATATATATATTCAGGATCTCGGAAACGGCTCCAACGATTTTGTTGAAACTTGGCATACTAGAGGTTTCGGGTCCAAAAAATCGATCTAGCTAGGTTTTATTTATAGAAAATGTTGTTTTGTCCGTGTTTTAGTAAAACAATATAATGGCATTAAATTTTAAAAGAATATCAATTCAAATTTCGTTGTCAACGTCATGAGTTACGATAGCTCAGATGGGAAGTTGACAGGTTCTAATTTTGATTTTGTTGACATTCAAACAGCGTCGGTTCGAATCTCGGTGTTATTATTATTCTCTTTTTGTAATTTTTTATATAATATTCATTATTTATTTTTTATTAATATATATCTAAATAAATTCGACAACAATATTCCGAGCGAAGCTCGGGCAACCAGATATTCTTATTAATATCCGTAACTGTAGAGAACTAATTAGTAGCACTAAAAACAGCAGCACTTCTTCTCGTCTATAATGAGACCTCAGAAATAATGCAAATGCAGTTTTATTTTTGTTTTCTTTTATTGCTGATGAAGTCAAGCAAGCAAGCAGCACGCCTGATGGTAAGTGCTACAACGCAATAACCTTTGCAATACTAGGGGCAGAACTGAGTGGCAGACTGGTGTGATGGAACAAGAATATAATTCATCATCTTCTACCGCGATGAAAGTACTCTTCTTAAATGTCGTTTGAAGGATTTTTATAGGACTATGAACGAAAAACACAAGTATAAAACAATAGTGTTGCTAATTCATAGGAAAAACAGTATTTAAACTATGTATAACATACTAGAATTTCAAAGATAATTATGCGCAATTGGTTGGTATTTTTTTTTTATCATTTACAATTAGCTCATGTAATGTTAAGTAATAAAACACTTGAACACAAAACTGTCTCATAATTAAACTCATTTGCAAAAAAAACGGGCGGTTTTGATTTTCATTCATATTTAAAAAGATACAATACCAAAAAGGTTTCAATCGTTTGTACACGTTACTGGCCGGTTTTAAAAATGCTGTGGTATTTAAAAAAGTACGTTCTAAATTCAATTTTTCATTTGATGTTCATTTTTACAGAAAACCCCTTTTTATCCTACATTTTTAGCGCGAAGTTCCAGAAGTTAACATCGACTTTCATAACTTTTATTCAATTTTTATCGATTAATTTCATATCCTTGACTGTCAAAGCTGTTTAATGCTGTTTGGCTGTATCAAAAATGGTAGATAAAGTGGTAAAAGCTACCAAAATTATCGCGCTGCTTGAAGAGGGTTGCAGCCAATGTTTCGTGGCTAGGAGGCTAAATGTTAGTCGCTCGACAGTCCAAAGGACCTGGCAGCGATATCAGGAGACTGGTTCCGTCGAGAGAAGGCCTGGTTCTGGAAGAAAACCATGTACCCAACCACGGGATGATCGTTTTCTTGTGAGTCGCGCATTGAGAAATCGCAAATCTTCGTATGTGGATCTTAAGAACAACCTCCAAGAAGTAAGAAATGTGCATATTAGTCTATGGACGGTCAGGAGGAGGCTTCTCGCTGCCAATATACGCAGTCACCGCCCGGCCCGCGGCCCCAAATTACTCCGTGAGCACAGAGTTCACAGGCTTAGGTTTGCTAGAAATTGTGAATCATGGACTCAAGACGATTGGAATAGGGTTTTGTTCTCTGATGAAGCCAGGATATCTCTGTTCGGTGAAGATCGACGTCGGCGAGTGCTAAGAAGACAAGGAGAACGCTTTGCAGAGGCATGTTTCGAAGAAATCACACCTTATGGTGGGGGCTCTGTTATGTTTTGGGCAGGAATAAATTCAATGGATCGTACAGAGTTAGTCTTCATTGAAAACGGCTCACTGACTGGGCATCGATACATATCGGAAGTTCTAATTTCTCATGCACAACCCGCATTGGCCGCTCTAGGTGAAGACTCGATTTTTATGGACGACAATGCTCGCGCCCACCGATCCCGCGATGTTAATGCGTATGTGCAAGAGGTCGGCATTCGTCGTTTGGATTGGCCAGCTCGAAGTCCCGACCTCAATCCCATAGAGCATGTCTGGGACGTTCTGAAACGGCGTGTGAGATCAGTACACCCGGCTCCGCAGACCATCAGAGAGCTGAAGAATGTGATTACTGCGGAGTGGGAACGTATTCCGCAAGCAAGTATCCGGGATATACTCGCTAGCATGCCCAGACGAATTCAAGCTGTGATTTTAGCTAGAGGGGGTCACACTCGATACTAAACATTTATCTGCTTTTACTTTATTAAAGAAAAACAAACAAAAAAACTTTTTTATTTTTACTTCATGAGCATATGCACTACTAGCGAATATACACTACTAGCGAGGTTTAGCATTATTTCCCATAAATTGTATCTAAATTTTATGAAATACTGATGAAAACGATTATTTTCTTATTAATTTAGCAAATTGTGTGGATAAAACTACCTATAATTATCAAACAAAGAAATATTAACATTTGAAATGGTTCATTGCTTAGGTGCCCGTTTTTTTTGCAAATGAGTGTATTTGCAATGGAAAATTTTACGATAGCGAATGTACTAGAGATTTTATAAAGTGTTAATTTCCTCATAAGGCTGATAGTAATTACAACATCGGTTATGGGCTATCATGATGCAAAGGTACCAGCAACCGATGGTCCAGGGCAATTTACCCCAAGCTGATATTAGAGAATGGACTTTGCTGCAGGTGACTGGATCGCGGAGTTAGTCCGTCACCCGCCGAGAAGCTGACCGCGCGACGATGACCGACGTACCGGCGGGGGACGTCGGTCGAGGAGAAGGTACTCCTCAAAGGGTATTCCGTCGGGCCGACCACTGACGACAAATCACCCTACACTGGTGATCGGCCCAACGACGAAGGCGACCTGTCACCGATGGGTTGCGAGGCCGCGTGCCGCCCCTCTGTTACCCCGGATGGAGCCGGGTGTCGATTGCGTAGACCAAAAAAAAAAAAAGTTGTTATAAGAAAGACGGCAAAATATACCTTTTCATCATTTGTGCTCATATATGTCCCACTGTTGGGCTTGTACCTCTTTCAGATATACAAAATGACCTTGCTATACCATGCTGGTCAGACAGATTATCCTTCTCTTGCATAGATGTTATATGCGTATTATATTCCTTAGTCGTCTTTAACGACATACAGTGGCAAGATAAGGAGTGGTGTTTTGTATTCTTACTCCGTCACCACCGAATACACATATATACACTTATATACATTTTAGTTATAGTCAAATGCCGCTTGCTGTCACTGCAGACGATCCGACCAGGGAGCTGTCAGATTCTCGGCTACGCTTAGACTACTGTAAAAAACGCCTGACTTTTAGATCTGTTTTTTCAGGAAGTATTATATTCAGTCATTGTCTTCCATGTCCATATTTTCACCAGTCGGACGGGGTGGACGCCGAGGCTGGCCGCATCCGCAGTGCGTTGACGCAGATCTGCGATGCGGCCATGCCCCGGGTACGGCGTCCGCCCCCGAGGAGGGCGGTCTACTGGTGGTCCCGGGAGCTGGCGAATCTCCGGGCCACGTGCATTCGCGCCCGGAGGGCCTACACCCGCAGCCGGCGGCGCCAACGCGACGCGGAGCGGGAGGCCTTGCTGTATGAGGGCTACCGCAATGCGCGGTCGGCCTTCAGGCTGGCCGTCCGCTCCGCCAAGGACGTCAGTCGGCAGGAGATGCTGGACGGTCTCGACCGTGACCCCTGGGGACGCCCCTATCGCGCGGTGCTGAATAAGCTCCGCGCGCGGGGCCTTCCCCTCGCCGAGACTCTCCAGCCCAGCCTTCTCACCCGGGTCGAGGACCTGTTCCCGCGGCGGGCGGAACACACGCCCCCGGTCATGGCTCCGCCAGACACTGACCGGGAGGCCGACGACGACAGTGTTCCGCCCATCACGGAACCCGAGATGGGAGTGGCGGTGGCGCGCATGTGCACAAAGTCCACCGCCCCCGGGCCCGACGGTGTTCCTAACCGCGTGTTGGGCCTGGTCCTCGACCACCTGGGTCCCCGCCTCAGGGAGCTGTTCGACGCGTGTTTAGCGTCCGGACGGTTCCCTGGGTGCTGGAAGGAGGGAAGGCTGGTGCTCCTGCCGAAGCCGGGACGGTCTCCGGGGTCGCCTTCGGCCTACAGGCCTATCGTGCTGCTCGATGACACGGGCAAGCTACTGGAGAGGGTGGTAGCTGCCCGCATCGAGCGGCACCTCGTCGGCACGGAGCCCGATCTGTCGGACGCCCAGTTTGGGTTTAGGAGGGGTCGTTCGACGATCGCGGCTCTGTTGCGCCTGAGGGCCGTGGCGACTGAGGCCGTCACCGGTGGGGGAGTGCTGTTGGCGGTGTCCCTAGATATCGCCAACGCATTCAATAGTCTGCCATTCAGCTGCATCAGGGAGGCGCTCCGGTATCACGGAGTGCCAGCTTACCTGAGGCGGCTAGTGGCAGACTATTTGGTGGGGCGCAGCGTCCTCTGTACCAACCGAGCAGGGGACGTTGTGCGAACGCCCATGACGTGCGGTGTCCCACAGGGGTCGGTCCTCAAACCCACCCTGTGGAACATCGGCTACGACTGGGCGTTGCGGGGGAGCCTCCCGCCCGGGCTGGGCGTGATTTGTTACGCCGACGACACGCTCGTCACAGCCCGCGGTGGGACGCTAGAAGAGGCGGTAAGCCTGGCGACCTATGGCACCGAAGAGGTCGTCAGGCGGATCGAGGCGCTGGGGTTGAGGGTCGCCCTGGACAAGACGGAGGCCCTCTTGTTCCATGGGCGCCTTATGAGCCCTCCCATCGGCGTCTCGATCACCGTCCGATCGGTTGACATCAGCATCCGGGCCCATATGAGGTACTTGGGCCTGGTGCTCGACGGGCAATGGTGGTTCCGGGAGCATTTCCGCAGGCTCGCTCCGCGGCTCGTCGGCGCGGCGTCCGCCCTATCGTGGTTTATGCCGAACGTGGGCGGACCGAGCGCTACGTGCCGACGGCTGTACACGGGGGTCATCCGGTCGATGGCCCTGTACGGCGCACCGGTGTGGGCGGGGTCCTTGACCGTCCGACTTAGGGCCCTTCTGTGGCGACCACAGAGGGTCATGGCGGTCAGGGCCATCCGCGGATACCGCACGGTGGCGACGGAAGCAGCGTGCCTATTGGCCGGGACTCCCCCGTGGGACCTGGAGGCGGAAATGCTCGCCGAGTTGTATCGGCGGGTGTCGGGGGTGCGCGGGTGTGATCTCGTTAAGGGATCTCACCGCCTGGCGCGTCGACGCCCGCCGAGACGTCATTGCCCGTTGGGCAGTCCGGCTGGAGAGGCCTCGGTTCGGGGTGCGAACCGTGGAGGCCTTCCGGCCGGTGCTGATGCAGTGGTTGGAAAGGCGGCACGGGGTGCTCTCCTTCCGACTAGTGCAGGTGTTGACTGGGCACGGGAGCTTCGCCAAATACTGCACAGGGTCGTAAGGAGGGAGAGTACACCGTCCTGCCACCACTGCGATTGCGACGAGGACACGGCGCGCCACACGCTCGAGGCCTGCGCGGCTTGGGCAGTGCAGCGCCGTGAACTCGTCGCAATCATCGGTGCCGACCTGACGCTGCCGGCAATCGCTAGGGCGATGGTCGACAGCGTCGGGAACTGGGACGCGGTCGCAGCCTTCTGCGAGACAGTGATCTCGCAGAAGGAGGCGGCGGATCGTCTGCGCGTGGAGCACAGCCTCGATGAGGAGATCCGCCGCCGGCGACTGGGGCGGCGCAGGCGCAACTATCTGCGCCTCATGCCGCCCTAGCCGAGGCCGCGGGTGACGTGACCGGGGATTAGTCCGTCACCCGCCGAGAGGCCGACCGCGTGAGGAAAGACCAACGTCCTCCCCGAGGGGGGGACGTCGGTCGACGGGAGGGTACCCCGCGTAGGGGGTATTCCGTCGGGCCGACCACTGACGACAAGTAAACCTGCTCCGGTGGTCGGCCCAAGACGAAGGCGAGGTGGTTTTCGGGTGGGTTGCGGGAGTTGCATGCTTAAGCCCCTCTGTCGCCCCGGACGGAGGAGTGGTACGGAGGCGCGCCGACCGCGACCCACCCAAAAAAAAAAAAAAAAAAAAATGTCCATATTTTCCGTTTGGTGACAAAGTTACAATACAATTGACCGCTAAATTAATGTCGTTAAAGTCGACTAATAGATTAACTACGCATATAGCATCTGTGCAAGAGAAGGAAAACTTGACACAAAACCCTATTCCATAACGTCTGACTAGCGTGCAATAGTAGCTTAATTCCACTCCCATTTTGTAGGCTTGAGCTCAACAGTGGGACATATGAGGGTCAAATTATAATGATGATTACTCCATTAATACCGATATAAAACCATTACTAATAAGTTTAAATACTTTATTTTTCACAACATTTGATATATATCTACTTAAACTCCACTTAACTAACATTAGTGACAAAACAATTAAACTGTATGATAAGAGACTTATTAATCACATTTATATTGGATTCATCAATTAAATAATTATTAGGTTAATGTTTATTTTTCTATAGTTTTTTTCCACTGCAATTATATATAGAGAAAAAATTATTGATGTCCAAATCGAATCGTCTATTTATTTATTTACTAGCAACCCGCCCTCGCTTCGCTTCGGTTTTAGTCGCTTAAACCGGCGTAGTTCCTGTTTCGGTGGGAATACCGGGATAAAATTTAGCCTATGTTACTCCCTGATATTATAGCTTTCCATTGGTGAAAGAATTTTTGAAATCGGTTCGGTGGTTTAAGCGTGAAAGCGTTACAAACAAACAAACAAACATCCTTACTTTCGCATTTATAATATTAGTATGGATTGAATTACCAATTACATCTATTATTCCAGGTTTCCCCAATGCAATAGTGTAAGTCAACAAATACCATTCAATCTAAACCATTTATAACATTTCTAGCAACTCGCCCTCGCGTCGCTTCGGTTTCAGTGGCCTTAATCGCGTAGTTCCTGTTCCCGTGGAAATACCGGGATAAAATATAGACTATGTTACTCCCCTGATATTATAGCTTTCCATTGTGAAAGAATTTTCGAAATCGGTTCGGTGGTTTAAGTGTGAAAGCGTCACAAACAAACAAACAAACGAACTTACTTTCGCATTTATAATATTAGTATGGATCTGTTAATGTCAACATAATCATTCCATAAACAATTAATTTATACATTTTATATCGTATATAAGTTAAAAATTATAATCTAAAATTCTATAATCCATGCTAAAATAGGATATTATGAAATTATCAACGAGAGGCATTATATAAAATTATACATTGTTAAAGCATATTTCAAATAACATTGCTCTTTTGAATTCTACAATTGAACAAACGAATAGATCAATTTTGTCGGTGAGTCGATTCAATGTTCGTAGCGTTCGCGTCAAGGGTGCCATAGTCAAAAGGTGGGTTCTAGCTTTTAATTTTTTATTGCTATAGTTTTGCTATCCATGACAGCTCATATAAGACCCACTGTTGGGATCGAGCCTCCTCCGTAATAAGAGGGTATTGACCTACTAAACCACACATTTTTTCAGATATTATGTAACTCTAAAATCTAAACCGCATAATACATATGATCCTATTTCTATTCAGCATTATCATCTCAGCCCAAACACGTCCCACTGTTGGCCTCGGACCTCTTTCACTACGGGAGAGAAATTCATTTATTATACCACTCTGGTCAGACGTGTTGGTATAGAATTTTAAGTTTTCCTTCTATTGCATAGACGTTAAATGCATATTATGTCCCTTAGTCGTCTTTTACGACATCCGCAGGTAACAAAGGGAGTGATGAATTGTGTTCTTACCTACTCCGTCACCACGCGAGTGTTTAATTTTTTATTACAGCGAGACCATGAACATTAGGCAATTAAAAATCAAATACAATAAAATCCGTAAAAACAGTTTTATTTAGAATATGTAATACTCGCGTATACGAGTACATCAGAAATCATTATAAAAACTATAATTACTCCAAAAACAAAATGGCCGACGATGAACGGTCGTTTTTATCTAAGAACCGATATACAATCAATTAACTAAAATGATGTAAACAAAATAATCCTTACACGCGTCATAAACCTTTTAACCTTTAACTTGAATAAGACAAACAGACCGACGTTATTACGATATTAATAATGCATATTTGGCTTTGAAAGTTTAAATTACTCAAACTCATTGATTAATAATTTTATAGAATGTATACTTACATTCATATCGTATAATTAATATTATATTCAACAAATCTTCATATTTGGTTTACTAAACGCCTATTCCTTCCGTGTGGTGACGGAGTAAGAATACAATTCACCACCCCCTATCTTACCCGTGGGTGATCGTACGAGACGACTAAGGGATATAAAACGCATATAACATCTATGCGACAGAAGGAAAACTCGAAATAAAACCCTATACCAACACGTCTGACCAGCGTGGTATAGTAGGTCAATTACCCTTCCATTATGGAGGAGGCCCGAGCCCAACAGTGGGACGTATATGGGCTGAGATGATGATGATGAAACGCCTATTCTACGTGGGTGTCCTGACTGACATTCTTTCTAGTCCATTTTTGTGAACTTTTTTGTTTTTGTTAGTGAAAAACATGGAAGTATGCATATAAAATAAGCAAAAGAGGGAAACCTCGAAACAAAACCCTATGCCAACATGTCTGATCTAAGCCGCCGCCGGCAGCTGCGCCGCTGGTGGCGGCCAATACGTGTGCGGCCGCGACTGCTGTGCCTGACACCCCTGCTGCGCCTGAACAGGGCTGGCAAACGGCCGAGCGTGGCCGTGAAAGTAGCGGTCAGAAGAGGAGAGCGGAGGCTAAGAGCGCCGCTAAAGACTCCGCTCTCAAGGCAGGAGCCGAAAAGAAGAGGTTGCGCAGGAGGCTCCGGCCGCCGAAGTCAGCTGCGGTGGTGATCACCGTGCCGACTGACTGACCTGTCGGGCCGACCACTGACGACAAGTCACCCTGCTCCAGTGGTCGGCCGAACGACGTAGGCGACGTGGGTACGGGTGGGTTATGGGCCCGTGCGCCATCCTTTCGTCGCCCCGGACGGGATAGACCGCGTGCGCGCTTACCATAGCCCACCCATAAAAAAAAATGCCAACATGTCTGAAGAGCGTGGTATAGTAGGTCAATTTCCCTTACATACTAGAGAAGATCCACACCCAACAGTAGGACGTAAATGGGCTGAGATGATGAAATGATGAATCAATATTTCAATTACAATTGAGTTTTTAAAAATAATCAATTTTCTGTTTAGCTATGAAAAGAGCGTTTTATCTAAGTCTGTGTGTTACTTATGTGTTAATTCTATGTTTATAATATCCTTAGTGACACAAGAATTCATTTCTAGTGCAGGATATTGTCTTTTGCAGGTGGACGAATCGGGGATCAGACTACCACCTGTAGAGGAGACGACCGCGTGAGGGCGATGTTCCAGCAACACTGCCTTGTTGGGGCTTTGAATGGGATGGTACCCACTGAAAATTAACCCGCCAGGCGTGCCACGTATGTCAAGAAATCGGTAACAGTGGTCAATCCAATGGCGATGGGGAGAGATTGTGTTGATTTCTGGTGCCGCAAACCGCTCACCCATCATCCCGGGCAGATCGGACCATAGCCTACCCCAAAAAAGTAATGTTGTCTTTTATAAAATAAAATATAAATAAAACAAACAACAGTCTTATTTCAGAAATATTCCCACTAAACACAGCATCTTGATAAGCTAAACCTTCGCAAACTCAAAGGGATTTAGTTTATCTCCCCGATCTAAACGTCCCCAGTGTTATCAAGTATCAATTCTGTAGCTCTCAACGAGAACATGGTTGCTTTAGATCGCAAAACCGCTGATAATCTTAGGGCGAAAATGTTTGAAGACAGGGTAAATCCGATGGTTTTAATGACTTACGTTAACCTATTTACGTTTTAAAATGGCTATTGATATTAATATAATCACAGATTATAACATGGGTCATATACAGACAGACATTTACTGTTTTTTTTTTTTATTTTGGGGTGGGCTACGGTCAGCACACCCGCCGCCCGGCTCCGTCCGGGGCGACAGAGGGTCGGCGCACGGCCCCGTAACCCACCTATCAGGCACTTCGCCTTCGTCGTTGGGCCAATCACCGGATCACCGACGTAATACCCTGAGGGAGTACCCTCTCCCATCGACGTCCCCTTCTCGGGACGTCGGTCGCCGTCGCAAGGTCAGACTCTTCGCGGGTGGCGGATTCCCGGCAATCCCCGGTCCAGTCACCTGACACATTTACTGTTTGAAGACGGCTCCATCTTGGAAAGATTCGCCGCAAAAATACAATTTTCTCTCTATCTTGTCCATGGATGTCGTAAATAACGACCAAGGGATATAATAGGCTTATAACGTAAAAGTGGTGGATTGTATTCTCATTTCGTCATCACACGAAAAAAAATTGAAGAATTATTTCAATACTATTACAATCATCATGACACTTGATTGGCAACCATTAGAAAAACCCAGATGTAATAAAACATATTTATATAGCTTTTTAGTAGAGTCGTGCAAAAAAAACTGCTAACATTAAATCATGTACTATTTTGTTGAAAGATCTGGAAGACGTGTGAAATTTTGTAAATCGTATTTAAGTCTCAAGATTGAGACCTTAAACGCTCTCTTTGGTAAACATCCTTAAAGAGCTTTGTGTGGATTTATTAAGTTTATAATCTTAATATATATAAATTACGTGTCACATTGTTTGTCCGCGATAGACTCCTAAACTACTTAACCGATTTTAATCAGATTTGCACACCGTGTGCAGTTTGATCCAACTTGAAAGATAGGATACCTTACATCTTAATTTATAGTCGCAATATTATTTTATTGCAAATTATTTGTTTATTATTGGACATTCACAATTATCTGTTAAGTCCAAACGATTTTAACAGATGGCGATATCTGTTGACTGGATTGAGTAAGTAATGTAAACGAGTAAACAGTACACCTGATGGTAAGTGTTACTGCCGCTCATGGACCTTTATAAGGTCGCTGCCTACCGCGAAGAAGGTGGAGGGAGTGTGAATGCGTGCAATGAGGCTTGGTAATATCAAAGGCACCACCAAAACCCTCCACACGCAAACACCCTCAGAAAGTTGGGCTTCCGGCACTCTCGCTCACTGAACGAAGCGCAGTAACAAATTGCTACTACTCAGACGTCAATTTTCTGCGAGAGCGTGGTACTACCCCGGACTGATCGGCCCGCGGCTGTAGATAGATAACTGTTGATAGTGTGGTCCTACCACTATTGAAAACTACCGGGTACCGGTGGCCCACCTGCTTGGCGTTAGAGACAGTCTGATACTCAACCGGCATCTCGCTTCTGTTACCCCGAACAAATTGGACGGTGTGTGTCGCCAAAACAATGAATATTTTCCTAATTTTAAATAATATTGGATGTGAGGCATCTTAGCCCTCCCTTAATAATGAACGTTGTAGTACTCGAAATGTCGGGCAATGTGATCCACAAATTATTGTTCTGAATTTGGATGTAATTTGTGTCCGTTAGTTATATGTTTGTAAAGTCCTCTGCAATACACGGATTATTTCCTTAATGTAGGTTGCTGTCTTTCCGACTTGACGCTGCTGACCATCGCCAGAACGATGCTCGACAGCGTCAGCGTGGAACGCGGTCGCCGCCTTCTACGAGGCAGTTGTCTTGTAGAAGGAGGCGGCTGAACGGGTCCAAGAGGAATTTCTGTATTATGACAGATTCCACCGGCGGCGCATAGCCTAATGCCGCCCTAGCCGAGATCGCGGGTGTTTAGACGGAGGATTAATCCGCGACCCGCAGAGAGGTTAACCGCATTAGGGTAACTCCTTGCACGGCAACACTGTTCTGTTGCCGAGACGCCAAAGGGGATGGATACCCGAAAGGGTAACAGGGCCCGCTACGGATGTCAAGAAATCGATACCAGTTGTCGGCCCAACAGCAACGGGGAGAGAATATAGTAGGTTATGGGGCCACACGCTGCCCATCCCAAAAAGTGTTGTATATTTTATAAAAAAATACATATACATATGTACTCGTATATATATTCGGTTTTTTCCTATGAACGTAATATCATAGAAGTCTTACTAAATATAGTTCATCGTTTATAGATAGCTGTTAATTATATTAGTAATGGATGGAATTACCTAAAAAACAAAACATTTAATACGTACTAAAAATCTATATTATATAAAGAAGCTGACTAACTCAACAACGTCATGCTGAAACTACTAAAACTAGAACCTTGTCCGTTTGACAATAGTTTCTTTTTATGACGAATTTTTTGATGTGATACATTTATAGGCAAGGGTAAAGCTGATCATTGACGTGGCGTTAACGCCACGCTTGGATATGCACATTTGTGTAACGAAACCATAATCTGTTTTAAAGTTTTATACAACACCATCTAGTGAGATCAAAATAAATTAATAATCTAAACACATACCTATAGAGTCTATATACTAATGAAGTATCTATATACTAGGTCCTGTCGTAATCTGTTCTTTAATCTATACCAATAAATAAAATTGGAGTGTCTGTTTGTAATGTCATAATAATAGGCCCTTTTCATGCTCGCATGGTTATTTGCACTATACATATGCCTAAAAATCACTTTACATTTTTTTGTCTGTCTGTCTGTTTGTTCTGGGTAATCTTAATCCGGGTAAGAAAGCTATAATATCAGGGAGTAAACTAGACTATATTTTACCCCGGTATTCTCACGGAAACGGGAACTATGGGGATAAGGCGACAGAAACCGAAGCGAAGCGAGGGCGGGTTGCTAGTGCATATATATTTGTACAAAATAATTTTGATGTTTCACATCTGCCGGGCGTCCTGAACGATGGCTCCCTTATTTTTTAATGAGTCTTACCATCGTCCGTAGGACTGGTGCCCAAAAAGGTATCCCGCCGGTTTGACCATGGACGATAAGACATTCGGTACGAGTGGTCGGCCCAATGGCGAAGAGGTAGAAACTAACCTAATCTACTATACCACGCTGGTCAGATGGGTTGATATAGGGTTTTATTTCGACATTTTATCCTCTAACACCGATATTATTTGCATACTAGCAACCCGCCCTCGCTTCGTTTCGGTTTCAGTCTTTCCTGTGTAGTTCCCGTTCCCGTGGGAATACCGGGATAAAATATAGCCTAGGTTACTCCCTGATATTATAGCTTTCCATTGATGAAAGAATTTTTGAAATCGGTCCAGCTGTTTTGAAGATTACCCGGAACAAACAGACAGACAGACAAAAAAAATATAAAGTGTATTTTAGGCATATGTATAGTGCAAATAACCGAGTGAACATGGAAAAAGTCTATTATTTTGACATTACAAACAGACACTCCAATTTTATTTATTGGTATAGATTATATTCCTTAACCCATTTTAACAACAATAATAATGAAAGGGGTATTCAAATTATATCCCACCGCTGGTCTCTATATCAATAAGCATATAGCATCAATGCAAGAGAAGGAAAACGCGAAATAAAACCGTATACCAATCTGTCTGACCAGCATTGTAAGATCAATTTCTCTCCTATTGGAGAGGAGACTCAAGCCCAACAGTGGGACGTATATGAGCTGACGAATAATCAAGGGTGTAAAACTGTATTGTTGCGCCATCATTACACGAAAAAAATTAATACAAAAATACGTAATTCTAAAGGCAAACTCGTACAAATATTTGTTCAGCGCTTAAACAAACCATGGCCTATTCAAAAATATATGCGTGTTTACTTACACTTAACATTATTCAATAGACTAGTCGAAGTTTTTATATATGTCGCAGCGTCGCTACTTCTCGCACCATATCTTGATAGTTTTTAAGAATCAATCGATTACAGAAACGTCAAGTATTATACTTGGGTGTTTTAGATACAACGTTGGCAATGATTTTTGTTGTTTGTCGTTTGACCGTTAACGTTTGAAATATTACCGAGCTTTCGTTATTGAGAGCGGTCCGTTGAATACTGGTTATTGCATTTAACCAAACCCCTGGTTAAGGAGTAAGATTACAATTTAACCACTCCCTCGCCTGTGGGTGTCGTAAAAGACGACTAAGAGATATATGTAGGTAACATCGATGCAAGAGAAGGAAAACTCGATACAAAACACTATTCCAACACGTCCAACCAGCTTGGAATAGTAGATCAAATTCCCTTCCTTTGTAGAGGAGGCCTGCTCCTAACAGTAGAACTTACATAGGCTGAGATAATTTAGCCAAATAAGGCAATTTTTAAGAAAAGAAATCTAGATATAAAACTCCATCCCAATTTGTTATGACAGCGTGGTGTTTAAGCTAATTTTCCTCATATACAGGAAGTCTATTCCCAATAGTAGGATAGATTTAGGCTAAGAGAAAGAAGAATCTTAATGATAATACAAATGTCTCAGAAGGTGTGTTAGCAATACCAATCGTATTTGCTTCATCAATTTCACAACTCATATACGTCCCACTACTGGGCTCGAGCCTCCTCCACAATGGCAGGGATATTAACTTAACATACCGCTCTGGTCAAACATGTTAGTACAGGGTTTTATTTCGATTTTTTTTTATTTTTATTTATTCATTACACTTACCTAAAGCGTGTAGTGAACCATTACAATTCTATAATTTAAATACATAATTGTGAGATAAAAAGTGCAAATATAATTTTAAGAATACATCATATTTGGTGAAAAATATATCAACCTCCGGATAATGAGCAATCAGTGAGTTGAGCAGTACAACGGCCTGACTGGTAGGGGCAAAATGTATGGTCCACGTTCGCGCCTGGGGTGCCGCAAGCAGGGGACGCGAATGAAGCCGCATGTATTGGTTCGGTGCTGATAGCGAACAACGCGGTAGTGGATTTGAATTTTCAACTTTGTTTCTCAATAATGAGTAATAATGCAAGAATAGGGCACACTTACGTCGTACTTTGTCCTTCTCTTGCATTAGATGTTATATGCTTATTATAATCCCTTAGTTGTTTTTTTTTTTTTTTTTTTTTTTTTTTATTGCCAACGGTGGCAAACGAGCAAGCAGCACACCTGATGGTAAGTGAAACTGCTGCACATGGACCATTGCAATACCAGGGGCACAGCCAGGCCGCTGCCTACCGTGAAGGAAATACTCTTCTTAAACCTCGTTTAAAGAAGGACATGTCATAGCGCTCGGGAAACACAGCAGCAGGTAGTTCATTCCAGAGCTTGCACGTACGTGGGAGAAATGATCGCTGGAAACGTACAGTTGAAGACCATAACGTTTCCAGGTGAAATGGATGAACCCTGCTGCGATGTCGAGTGGTACGTTGGTAGAATGGTGACGGTGGTACCAAGTCAAACAGTTCCTCGGAGCACTCCCCGTGAAAGAGTCGGTAGAGTACACAGAGTGACCCAAAGTCTCTCCGCTGCTCCAGCGACTCCAATCTGTCCGTAAGATTGGGATCCCCGACGATTCGAACAGCCCGTCTTTGCAGGGAGTCAAGTGGGTCTAGCTGATATTTGGGCGCACCTGCCCAGAGATGTGAGCAGTACTCCACATGAGGACGAACTTGTGCTTTGTATAGCACAAGACGCTGTCTCGGTGTGAAGTACCGCCTGGCTCTGTTCAGGACGCCCAACTTTTTGCTTGCCAATTTGGCTTTGTCCTCCAAATGACTCCCAAACTGGACTTTGCTCGATATTTTGACGCCGAGAATCCCAATACTCTCAGAAATTGGAAGAGTTACTCCTTGGAACTGAGGCGCCATGACAAATGGGTCCTTCTTTGCAGTGAACGCGCAAACTTGTGTCTTTGTGGGGTTGAACTGGACTAGGTTCCGTTCACCCCATTCCGAGGCCCGCCCCAGAGAGCGCTCGACTTCAGACACAAGTTGAACCCTTCTTTCCTGAATACTCCGAGGGATATTCCGTTGCTCAGTGTACCGCTCATCACCCGTACTGTCATCCGCATAGCAACGCATATTCTCGATAGAGAGCATGTCATTGATATGCAGGATAAACAACGTCGGGGAGAGCACCGAGCCTTGTGGTACACCAGCATTGATGGTCATGGTATCGGAGCAGGAGCCATCTACGACGACTTTTATACTCCGACCATCCAAAAAGCTGGCAATCCAATTACAGAGTCCCTTGGGGATTCCGTATGATGGTAGCTTCGATAGAAGTGCCCTGTGCCAGACCCTATCGAACGCCTTTGCGATATCTAGGCTGAACGCCAGCGCCTCACCCTTGCCCTCCAAGGCCTCTGCCCAACGGTGTGTGAGGTACACAAGAAGATCACCAGCCGACCGACCATGACGAAAGCCGTATTGGCGATCACTGATAAGCTGGCGATCCTCAAGGTACTGCAGAAGCTGGCGGTTTATAACCTTCTCCATTATCTTGGAGAGCAAGGATGTTATCGCAATTGGCCTGTAATTCGATGGGTCAGACCGGTCTCCCTTTTTAGGGATCGGGTGGACATGGGCTACCTTCCACGAAGACGGAACCCTATTAGTAGCGTAGGAAAGTCGGTATAGGCGCGTGAGGATGGGAGTCAATTCAGGGGCGCACGTCTTTAATACCACTGCAGGGATACCATCCGGTCCACTCGACTTATGGACGTCTAAAAGCCGCAGCTCCCGCCTAACCGCTCGCTGCGTGATGCGGATTTCGGGCAGTGAGCTTTCACACCGTGGGATGGTAGGTGGTGTGGCAGCTCCGGCATCCAAAGTCGAGTTACAGGCAAAGAATTGACCTAGAAGATCGGCCTTCTCCTTTGCGCTGTGGGCCAGACTACCATCGTGTTTCTGCAGTGGTGGGAGATTGGGCTGGCAGAAGTTGCCTTGTGCAGCCTTGGCGAGCGACCAGAATGCACGACTCCCAGCGGGATAGCTTTGCAATCGCTCGCCAATTCTGGCAACATGTTCCGCCTTGGCTCTGGCAATAGCCTTCTTACTAGATCTAGAAGCGGCGTTAAATTTCCGCTTCACCTCTTTGGCGTTCGGGTCCTGGCATTTTTTGGCCCTATTCCAGGCCCGATATGCGGACTGTTTCTGGCATGCAGCCGTCCTGCAGGTTTTGTTAAACCAGGGTCGGCTGCGGCCACCGACGGGTATTTTGGTGTTGGGGATGAATAATTCCATCCCCGTAATAACCGTTTCGGTAACGCAGTCCGCACAGACGCCAGGGTCCCCAGAGGCGAAGCAAAGCCGCTTCCATGGGTAGGATGCGTAAAACTCGCGCAGTCCATCCCAATCTGCTGACTTATATTGCCAGACTCTGCGAGTCCCAGTCGCCTTAGAACGACAAGGCCTTACAACAGGGGCACTGCTACGGACCAAGCAGTGGTCAGAAGATCCAAGAGGCGCTTCAACCACTACCTGATATCCGTGCTGGTGTGTAGTCAGCAGAAGATCCAGTAAAGAAGACTCATGGCTCTCAATATCTGGGATACGGGTGGGCTGTGTCACCAGTTGTGAGAGACCATAGGCCGAGACCATATTGAAGAGATGTCGACCCTGGAGGTCAGTGGTTCGGGACCCCAGCCACTCTTTATGATGAGCGTTAAAGTCTCCAAGAACCACCACCTCCGCTGATGGACACTGCTCCAATATTTCGTCAATCCCCCATTGGACGTTCTCAAATAATTGAATTGACCCCGGATCACTGCCATGGGACCTGTAGAGGCATGCGTAGATGCGGGTAAGCCCTCCATAGTCTACGCGTAGCCACAGGATTGACAAGTCACCATGTTCGAGGGCCCGAAGGCGGCGACAGCAGATATCACCTCGGATGAATACGCACACCCCGGCTTTACGACGGAAGGTATGCTCCAACTCGTAGCCGGGGTAATTTAGGTACGAAATGTCATCCGTAGCACCTATCTGCGTCTCCGTTAAAAAGAGTAAGGCAGGCCGCGCCGTCTCGAGGTGATGATGGACGGCGTCGAGATTGCTATGTAAACCCCTGATATTGCAAAAATCCACATCAAATGTGGATAAGGGGACCGCCGTAGAAAATCGTCTCTTTTTAACATTCATGGCCATGATTTTTAATTTAAGAAGAGGAGGAAGGGAGTGTGAATGTGTATAACGGAGTTTGGTGATACCAAAAAAAAAAGGCAGGGCATAGTGCATGGTCGAGGAGTGAGTGTTGTGAGGAGCTGACACGAAGCACGGAAGGGCCCCCGATGCCCCCCCGTGTGTAGCCGCCGAGGTCCACTCCGGTTTCCCACACCGGCACGACGACTACCCAACGGGATTTTCGCCGGTTGGTGGGACAGCCTCCCAGGGAGGATGATCCTGGGTTCGGGTCCCCTGCTGACCGGCAGGTGGCCGGCGGTGACCATTCCCATCGGGTCTCCCTGTACACCATGCCAGCCCCTCACGCTCAATACCCCGACCAAGACCTCACCACCGCAGGTTTCAGGCCTCACCAAAACCCGCCACACACAAACACACCCAGAAAGTTGGGCTCCCGGCTCTCTCGCTCACCGAACGAAGTGCAGCAGCAAATTGCTACTACTCAAACGTCGATCTTCTGCGAGAGTGTGGTACTGCCCCGGACGGACCGGCCCGCGACTGCAGACAAAAGACTGTCTACAGTGTGGTCCTACCACCAATTTTACGACATCCACGGACAAAAAGGGAAGTGGTGAATCATATTCTTACTCCGTCACTACACGGTATAGGTACCTATATACCTCCTCCATAGTGGGAGAGTATTAACCTACTATTCCACGCTGGTTAGACGTGTTGGAATAGGGTTTTGTTTCGAGTTTTCCTTCTCTTGCAGAGATGTTATATGCTTATTATATCCCTTAGTCGTCTTTTACGACACAAGATAGGGAGTGATTAATTGTATTCTTACTCTGTCACCACACAGAAGCCTATATGATGAAGTTTACTTAAGTTTATATAAAGTTCTTAGGCGTCCTTTACGATACCCACGAATTACGTAAGGGTTGATAGTATTCGTAGCCTCTACTGCATAGTATAACAGTGGCTGCACAGATGGCTAAGTAGTTAAGATTATATTGACCTATTTGGCCAGTGTAGTCGGTTCAAATCCCAAGCAGGGCAACACTTTGTGCGATCAACAAATTGTTATTCTGAGTCTGGTTGTTATTTGTGTCTGTTAGTTATATGTTCATAAAGATCCTCACAATACAAGGATTATTTCGTTAGTGCAACGTGTTATCTTTTTAACCTACTTCAAAAAGGATTCTCAATTCGATTGGTATTTATTTTTATGTATGTACACCGATTACACTGAGATTAATGATCCGACATACATGATTGTTCTTTAGTATGATGCGGAATAGTTGTCATTTGATTCTATAAAGATGTAACATAGTTTAGTCCCGTAGTTTTCATAATGGTCTAAGATCTCGCTATACAACGGCTTTCACCGAGATGTTTATTTGATGAAACTTATTTTTATTTAATTTAATATGTCAATAAATATATTGCATATGGGTTGCCTAACAAATTTTAGTCCAGAGTATGATTAATTAATAAATATATTTTTTTTATACATTGCACCGGTTTGATTATTATTAGACAAATTCTATACCAATCGAAAGTATGAAACCCATAGAATATGCAAACGTCGATCAGACCGGTGCAAAATGCTAGTATCGATTTATCTGTTTATACCTGGCTACCCGAGAGGTGTGACCGGAAGAGAATAGGCAATCTAACATTTGCATATTCTATGGGCTTCATACTTTCGATTGGTGTAAAATTTGTCTAAATAATCAAACCGGTGCAATGTTCAAAAAAATTTTTTTTTAATTATTAATTGATCATACTCTGGACTAAAATTTGTTAGGCAACCCATATGCAAATATATTTATTGACATATTAAATTAAATAAAAAATATGTTTCATCAAATAAACATCTCGGTGAAGGTAATTGTATAGCGGGATCCTATACTACAATGAAGAAAATTAAAGAAAAGAAACAACTGCCAACATTACGGCATAAATAATTACTTAAAAATTTTCCGCTTTTATTACTGCTAGTGCCACCTCTATCCTTCACGACTCGTTTAAGTTTTTAACTTCGTGCTAAAAATTTTAACTACGTTAGAAGTAATTAGTTTTAAAAATATGAACAGCCAAAGAATATTAAAAAAACAAATTCGTTAAATAATAACCTCTTTGTCTATTATGAGGACACGAAATTTTAACATTTTAAGTAAGCATAATTTAATTACCGGACCGGGGAATTTAGTACCGGACCGGGGAATTTAGTTCGTCACCCGCGGAGAGGCTGACCGCGCGACGTCGACCGACGTCCCGGAATAGGGACGTCGAAAGGTGAGGGTACCCGAAGGAGTATTCCGTTGGGCCGACCACTGACGACAAGTCACTCTGCTCCGGTGGTCGGCCCAACAACGAGGTGACGTGGGTACGGGTGGGTTGTGGGCCCGCGCGCCGTCCTTTCGTCGCCCCGGACAGAATGGATCACGCGTGCGCTTAACATAGCCCACCCATAAAAAAAAAGCATAATTTAATTACGTATTCTACGTCTTATGCTTGTGTTATTCTCTTTTTTATGGACTATATCGTTCGTTGAGATGACTTATCCCACCATGGGGATGAGAGCATTTCAGCTCATATACGTCCCACTACCGGGCTCGAGCCTCCTCTAGAAGGGAAATTGACCATGCTCATTATACCGGTTGTAATATATAGGGTTTTATTTTGAGTTTTCCTATAATAATATGCGTATTATATCATTTAGTCATCTTTTACGACATCCAAGGATAAGCTAGAAATGGTGAATTGTATTCTTATTCCATTACCATGGCATATGTGGACCCAAATAGGCTGTTGGATAAATGAATACGTTTCACATTCGTGTTAGCCACCTGAGTTTATTTAGTAACGGTTGAATTCTTAATTTATGACACGATTCAATAATTTCTAAAACCTATAATGTTAAACTAACATTGACTTTGGCTGCGGATTTCAATGTTAATTTTGTAAAAAAATAATCAATGCTATTAATTGCGTTCCTCCAAGAAGAATTTCAACTGGAGAGTAACAACAATCTAAGAGAATGTACTACAAGATTTGGAACAGCAATAGATGTTGTATTTATTAGATAACTGATTATTATTTTATTTAATAATCTGTGCCTGAGTTAACAGAGCAGTATAAGACTGAACGATCTACTCCACATAAATCTTACATCTTTTGAGTAGACATTGTATCTATTTCAATGACTCACCCCATAATCTTTTTTTGACGGATTTTATCGCGTTTGTATTTGATTTTTGATTGCCCGACATTTCGAATACTTTGCAGCGTTCATGGTCACGGGCGGACTAAGATGTCTCACGTCCACCAAGTCATCGTTGTTGCAGAAAATTTATAATTATCTACCCGATACAGAAATTAATTATTAAATATTGACCCACATTTTGATACAAATTTATTGCCAGTGTAAGAAGAAAATGATTCTATATGAAAAAATTATATTGTTTCATCTTCATCATCATCTTGCTCTTATCCCAATTACTTGGGGTCGACCCAATATGTCATCTGTTTTGACATATTGCAAAAAGTTTCGGCAATTACTCTTATGACCGGCCGCCTGCCTGACGTCAACTCTCCTTGGGAATGTAATCGTTGACCCAAATGGTACCAGATGGAGTTGGTCCGGGTCAATCTAGGGCTCAATTATATTGTGTACGGTTAGTAATTATTTAAGAGGAATAAGAATATAATTCACCTCACCCTCTCTCCCCTGCGGGTGTCGTAAAAGTCCGTCACCGTTACGCCGTCACCACAAGGCCTATGAGGTGTTCATACTGTTGATCTTCGTGTGGTGACGAAGTAAGAACACAATTCACGATCACCTATTTTCCCCGTGGCTATCGTAGAAGATACTAGAAATAAAAACCCATACCAACCTACGTCTATGAAAGAGAAAAAATTAGAGACAATTTGAAATTAAACCCTATAACATTACGTCTGACCAACATGGTGTAGTTGACTATTGTGGAGGAAGTTCAAGCGCAAGAGTGGGATTAATACGAGTCGAAATTATAATGAAATATATTTATAAATTCACAATATATAATAGTTTTATGTATCTTATATCTTTAAACGAGCAATTCTTGTATATATAGTATGTACATATATTTTTTCAGGATCTCGGAAACGGCACCAACGATTTTGATGAAACTTGGCATACTAGAGGTTTCGAGACCAAAAAATCGATCTAGCTAGGTTTTATTTATAGAAAATGTTGTTTTGTCGGTGCTTTTAGCAAAACAATACAATAACATTAAATTTTAAAAGAATATGAATTCAAATTTCGTCGTCAACGTCATGAGTTACGATAGCTCAGTTGGGAAGTTGTCCAGTTTTCTTTTAGTTTTGTTTTGGCATTCAAACAGCGTGGGATCGAATCTCGGTGTTATTATTATTCTCTTTTTGTATTTTTTTATATATTTTTCATTATTTAATTTTTATTTTTATTAATATATATCTAAATAAATTCGACAAACATACAACAAAAATATTCCGGTCAAGCAGATATTCATAAATTATTTGAGTATCTATTCGTCATCAACTAGTTCTTGGAACTAAAACAATCGTGATTTAATTTTCATACGTGCTTGTAACGAGTAAGTCGAATTAAAAAAACGTGTCTTTGTATATTTTATATGTTCACTAAGTAAAAAATAACTATATTATGATGTTATAGAAGATTTTTTAAAGTAATACATTCTGGAATTACTTCCTTACTATAGTCTACTCGATCGCAAACTTGACCGGCAAAGAGGGACGGGGCAACGAGAGGGCATGGTACCCGAAAAGATATAAAAGGTAGGTAAAAGTCGCCGAGTTGGCTACGGACGACAATTGACTAGGTACCAATGGTTGGCCCAATGGCAAAGGCGTGGGTATACGGTACGTTATTGGGTCGCACGGTGCTCATCCTTCGTCGGTGTGCCAGACCATAGCCTACCAAAATAAAAAGTGCCAACCTCTCTGGCCAGTATTTATTAAGCTAATTACCCTCTCTTAGTTGAAGATATTCTTACCCATCAGTAGTACACATTGAAATAAGGTTTTTTTTTTAATGCAAACGGTGGCAAGCGAGCAAACAGTACACCTAATGGTAAGTGTTGCTACCGCTCATGGACCTTTACAAGGCCGTTGCCTACCGCGAAGAAAATGAAGGGAGTGTGAATGCATGCATTGAGGCTCGATGGTACCAAAGACACCACCAAAACCCTCCTCCACACGCAAACACTCAAAAAGTTGGGCTTCCGGCTCTCTCGTTCACCGAACGAAGCGCAGTAACAAATTGCTACTACTCAGATGTCGATTTTCTGCGAGAGTGTGGTACTACCCCGGACGGACCGGCTCGTGGCTGTAGACAGGTAACTGTCCACAGTGTGATCCTACCACTCCTAGCATGCTTAGAAGCTAGTCTGCCAAGTATGGCTGCATGGAAGAAGTAACCTATGTACTTAATTCAAGTGCGGAGTATTTATGGTTCGATAACCAAATAGGCCAATTCTTTGTACAATTCACAAATAAATCCTCGGTTATTTAGGTGCGTCTATTGTATGTTTTATAAATCCTCCACGTCACAAGACCTTATTTCTTAGAGTGATTTCAGATCGATGGACCGAGGATTAGTTCACCACCCGAAGTGAAGGCGACTGACTGAGGGCGATGCCCCGCCAACATCATTATTTGTTTTAGGAGGACGGTACTCAAAAGATTATCTAGCCGGGTTGGCCACGGAAATCAAAGAATCGGGATAATGGTCAGTCATCAATGGCGATGGAGAGAGATTATAATAGATAATGGAGTAGCGTGCCCCCCCTTCCATCACTCCGGACGGGTTGGGCGTGATGTGTACAAACCATAACGAACTAAAAAGTTAAACCCAACCCATACATGTCCCACTGCTGGGGTCGGGCCTCCTCCGCTATGGGAGGGAAATTGACCTATTATACCACGCAGATCAGACGTGTTGGTATAGAGTTTTTTTCGAGTATTCTTTCCCTTGCGTAGATATTATATGCATTTTATATCCCTTAGTCATTATTTAAGACGCAGGAAAGATAGGGGGTGGCGAATTGTATTCTTACTCCGTCACTACACGGTAAGAAGTTCTATTACTTTAAAGAAATTACTGAGGGAATGTTTCACTTTAAAGGTTTTCTTGTTACTTTTCAACTCACATTTATCCCACTATTGAGCACATAACTCCTCCAAAGTAGAAGCGAAGATCATCTACTGCAGCATGCTGATCAGATAAATTAAGGAATGCATACTACGTGATTTGTTCAAGTGGTCTTCAAAAATACTAGGCTTGAAAAAGGGGAGAAAAGAAAGGGGAAAGGAATAAAATAAATATAGTAGTAAGTCCTATATACCTACTGTGTGTATATAGGACTTACTACTATATTTATAAGTCCTATATAAGTCCTATATATTGCTGTGTGGCAGCGGCTTCGAATACTACCAACCCTTGCTTTGCTCGTGAGTGTCGTAAAAGACGACTAAGAGCCCTAGATTGACCCGGACCAACTCCATCTGGTACCATTTGGGTCAACGATTACATTCCCAAGGAGGGTTGACGTCAGGCAGGCGGCCGGTCATAAAAGTCATTGCCGAAACTTTTTGCAATATGTCAAAACAGATGACATATTGCGTCGACCCCAAGTAATTGGATAAGAGCAAGATGATGATGATGAGTAAGTCCTATATACCGGGTTGAGAGCCCTCAGTGCTCACCCATAGTCCGGGCAAAGCAGTGAGAGACATTTGCGGCTAACAGCTATACACACAACAAAAAAAATATATATATATGTGTCCTCTGTACTCTATGTGTTTCTTTCGTGTAATTACGGAGTAAAAATACAATTCACCACCCTCTGTCTTGCCCGTGGGGGTCATAAAAGACGACTAAGGGATTAAATATGCATGTAACATCTATGCAATAGAGAAGAAAAACGCGAAATAAACCCTATAGGGGCAGGACGTCTAACCAGTGTTGTATAATAGGTCAATCTCCTTCCTTTTGTGGAGGAGGCTCGACCTCAGCCGTGTGATGTATATGAGCTGAAATGACGATGATTATGTCCAGTTTCCCTTCTCTTATTCATATATCACATCACTTAGTCATCTTTATACAAGAAAGAATAATTATTTCTCCCACATACGTGCAGGCTCTGTAATGAACTAGCCGCTGCTATGTTTCGCGAGCGCTATGACATTAGCCTCCTTATTCAAATTATTTATTATGTATAAACCCCGCGGTGACACTTACATATTGTCATTTCTTTTTGCATTTTAACTTAAATTACTACCGGATCGGAACACGACCGCACTGAGAAGATCCGGCAAGAAACTCAGTGGGATTGTCATCTTTTAAATTCATTAACTAGTTTTTTTTTTTAATTCATGCAACAACATGCCTATTAATAGCGCCAGTGTGATGCCTTTCGAACCATGCTATAGTTATTAAATATAATAAAAAGGTAGTATGGCTGGACCGGATCATGTCCTTCCTCGTCTGGTCAACTAGTCTGGACCAAGTCATGTCAAGTCATCTTAAGGCGAGTTTTAAGAAGAGTATTTTAAGCCATTTTCTTCACGGTAGGAAACGGCCTGGCTATGCCCCTTGTATTGCAAATATCCATGTGCAGCAGTATCACTTACAATCCTTCTTTAAACAAGGTTTAAAAGAGCATTTTTCAAGGTAGGCAGCGGCCTAACTGCACCTCTGGTATTCTGCTTGCTCGTTTGCCATCATCAGCAATAAAAATCACTACACAGATAAAGAATACAAAATATATTAGTTCGTGCTATGAAATCATTACAATCAATACTGACAAGGACGGCTATAAGAATAAATAAGACGTGACCGGCCCTGGTATTTACTTACAAATACATAGTTATATGTGACACGAAGCCTACAATACGTCTAAATAATATAAAAATGAACATCACTTATTGAAAGCGTGTCAGTAAATGAAGAACAAGGAAAACAGATGTATAATGGGTATAATGATATCTGATATTTACGCGAGTATTACACGTTATAAATGAAACTATTTTTACGGCTTTGTATTTGATTCGTCCGTGTGGTGACGGAGTAAGAATACAATTCACCACGCCCACTCATACCCGTGAGTGTCATAAAAGACGACTAAGGGATATATTACGCATATGACATCTATGCAAGAGATGAAAAACTCGAAACAAAACCCTGTACCAACCTGTCTGACCAGCGTGTTATAGTAAGGTCAATCTCCCTCCTATTGTGGAGGAAGCTCGTGCCCAGCAGTGGGACGTAAATGAGCCAAAATGAATGAAAATGTATTTGATTTTTGATTGCCCGGCGTTTTGAACAATGATTCTATTTTTTTTTTCACGTAGTCATTTTCTTATTGTACTTTTCTTTTTTTTTTTGGGGTGGGTTGCGGTCGGCGCGCTCCTCGCACCACTCCGTCCGGGGCGACAGAGGGGCGTAAGCACGCACACCCGCAACCCACCCCACGTGCACGTCGCCTTCGTCGTTGGGCCGACCACCGGAGCAGGGTTACTTGTCATCAGAGGTCGGCCCGACGGAATACCCCCTATTTGGGTTACCCTCCCATCGACCGACGTCCCCCACCTCGGAGAGGACGTCGGTCTTTCTTCACGCGGTCGGCCTCTCGGCGGGTGACGGACTAAGTCCCCGATCACGTCACCCGCAAATTTTCTTTTTGTACTGGCAATAAAATTGTATCAAAATGTTGGTCAAAATTTCATAACTATAGCGGGTAGATATAAATCTCTGAAAAAACGATTACTTTTTGGGCGTGAGACATCTTAGTCAGTCTGTGACAATGCACTCTAAACAATGTTCGAATCGTCGGCAATCAAAAATCAAATACAAATGCTATAAAATCTCACAGAATAGTTTTATTTATAAGATATATGTGGGTATAATTAAAATAGTTTATCACGAAAAATTCTTTAAGGATACCGTCATCATCATCATCATCTTGCTCTTATCCCAATTACTTGGGGTCAACGCAATATGTCATCTGTTTTGACATATTGCAAAAAGTTTCGGCAATGACTTTTATGACCGGCTGCCTCCCTGACGTCAACCCTCCTAGGGAATGTAATCGTTGACCCAAATGGAGTTGGTCCGGGTCAATCTAGGGCTCTTAGTCGTCTTTTACGACACCCACGAGCAAAGCAAGGGTTGGTAGTATTCGAAGCCGCTACCACACAGCACTCTTTAAGAATACCGTAATGTCCTTTTTTGTTATTGAATGTCCTTACGCCGTGTTCTGACGTAGTAAGAATACAGTTAACCACTCCCTCTCCTTTTCGTGAATATTTTAAAAGGCGAATAAGAAATATCTTGTGCATATAACAACTGTGCAAGAGAAGGAAAACTCGAAATGAAGTCTTATTGCAACAAGTCTGAGCGTAATATAGTAGGTTGATTTCCCTCCCAATGTGGAAGAGGCTCGAGCCTATTAGTGGGACGTACCTATATAGGGCGCGATGAATGATGAAATATCCCCTTTTACTCACGACCTTTAAGAATAACGTGAGTCATAAGAGAATTTTAACTTTCATTGTGCTTTTTAACTTTCATTGAGCTTTTTAACTTTCATTGTAAAGCGTATTTTACCTAAAGAATTTTTGTAGTTTCATTATTTGTAATATATGGTATTGGTATATTCAATGAAGGATCTACTTGCGGTAGCTGCGTGGAGCGGGTTTCTCCCTTCCCTCTATAGTGATTGAGGGGAGTGATGGCTGCTCTAGTAGTTAACTCGTGATCGGGTGCCGCTTGTGGGATCTGGTCCAGCCAAAATTGTTTGAAATATATTACATATCTTGTGGTTCGAAGGGCATTACACTGGAGCTGTTACTTACAAGATCTATTATATCTGCACGATTTTATATAGAGTAAGAAAAAATTAACAATAAACGAGCCCGCTGAGTTTCTAGCAGAATCTTCTCAGTAGCAGTCGTGTTCCGATCCAGTGGTAGTTTATTTTTTGTATAATTAAACTTTGTTAACTTGACAATATATAAGTGCCCTCTCGGGGTTTATACGTAATAAATGATTTTAATTTTTATTTTTTTTTTTTTTGTATTTATATACGACCTAAAATTTTAAATATAGCCTTTTTCAGCCAATTGCTCTTTTTAAATCTTTAACGTACTTATATTAACTCAGTTTGTAGATAAAGATCTTTGAACGTAATTTTCATTTCTTCTAAACTTCGGATTCATTCGAAACTTTGCACATTTATCAAGGATCGATGACAATGCAATAATTCAAATGATTTTCCCGTTATCCTTATAGGATTAGTATTTCTTTTTTATATCCGTAGCTGATATTTTAGTGTCAGTCGATAGATGTCGCTTTGTCTATTTTCTACATCGCAATTTTAGTTATCACACAGTTACAAAAAGTGCGATGCAGAAAGGGAAACATGAAAGGGAAAACTCTTGTAGATAAGATGTATAAAAGCGTGTTTTTTTTTTTTTATTATTTAAACTACCCACTTTACAAAATTATACTTTCGTCAACAATAACACTTTCGTCAACAATTACAACCTTTTGCTGAATTCAAGATTTACACCCAGAATTGAGGTGGATTTATATTTGTCTGATGTGTCGTGACATGTCGAGTCAGAAGGGTATCGGTCAGCCAAGAACGGCTTCCACGAAATTCCACCTGCAAGGGGTATTGCGGGGGCGCCAACGACAATGTATAAATAAAGGAACAGGACGAGCCGAAGCTACTGAAGCCAGAAAAATGAAACTTGGACCGCAGTTTTATTTTGTGACGCAGGCACCCATTACGAAAAATTTCGATTTAATACATTTAGTATAGACACAACAAAAAGCATCACAACACATTAATCGTTATTAGTATGAACGTTACGATACTAAATGTATTAAAGCGATACCGTCCTGACGCGTCATCTCACGACACATCAGTCAAATATAATCCATCTTTAGTCACCAAATTAGTCACACGATCATGTAATAACATGATCGATACATAACTGCCTACACTAACAAATGATCTATAACAATAAAAAAGGAAAATTTCACTGAATCAACTGCAGTATTGAATTATCGCCGAGAGGCCGACCGCGTGAGGAAAGACCGACGTCCTCCCCGATGGGGGGACGTCGGTCGATGGGAGGGTACCCCAATAGGGGGTATTCCGTCGGGCCGACCACTGATGTCAAGTAACCCTGCTCCGGTGGTCGGCCCAACGACGAAGGTGACGTGGTTTTCGGGTGGGTTGCGGGTGTTGCGTGCTTACGCCTCTCTGTCGCCCCGAACGGAGTGGTGCGAGGAGTGCGCCGACCGCAGCCCACCCCAAAAAAAAAAGCATTGAATTATCTGGTAAGTGATAGAAAAGTGTAAGTTAAAAAAGATCATCATCATCACAGCTCATATATGTCTCACTGTTGGACTCGACTCTCCTCCACAATGGTAGGCAAATTGACCTACTATACCACGCTGGTCAGACGTGTTGGTATAGGGTTTTATTTCGAGTTTTCCTTCTCTTGCTGAGTTTCTTGCCGGATCTCAGTAGCGGTCGCGTTCCGATCCGGTGGTAGTATATTTTTTTTGGAAATTGTAAACCTGACAATATGTAAGTGCCCTCTCGGGGTTTATGCATAATAAATAATTTGAATTTGAATTGAACTTGCATATATGTCATATGCATATTATATCACTTAGTCGTTTTTACGACACTTACGGAAAATAAAGGGGTTTTTTTTGGGTGGACTACGGTCGGCGCACTCCTCCCACCACTCCGTCCGGGGCGACAGAGGGGCGTGAGCACGCACACGAGCCCCCTTCACAGTAGAAGAGACATTTACCTACTTTACTACGTTGATCAGACTTATTAGTATAGGGTTTCATTTCAAGTTCTCTACTCTTTCCTCGGTTTCTTTAGGTAAGAAAGGGGAAATTGAATTTATGTCACTTCCTTATTTTTACCTAGGGTTTTATTTATCCTTATGTGATGGAGTATGAATATAATTCACCACCCCCTCTCTTGCCCGTGGGTGTCGTAAAAGACGACAAAAGATGTAAAATGCGTATAATATCTATTGAACAGAAGTAAAACTTGCAACAAAACACTATACCAACACGTCTGACCAGCATGGTATAGTAGGTCATTTAACAATGGAGAAGGCCCGAGCCCAACAGTGGGACGTACATATATGGGCTGAGATGACGATGATGATGAGATTTATGTCTTTAAGCTGTTGGTCTCCCAATAACTAAGGGGTTTACATACAAACCAATTTATTATAAGCATGTTATATATACCGCAACTTATATTATGATGTCATATGAATAAATTCAATTTGGTATCACATTATTTGACCTCATGTCCGTAAACAGGAAAACGGTACGGATAATTGTACTATAAAAAAAAGATGAATATCAACATATGAATATACCTATACGAACTAAGTAGTCTTCGTGGAAATATTTAATATATTCCGCCTTTTTCTTTTCCTTCATTTTAGTAGGTACTAGCTGACCCGGCGAACTTCGTAACACCATAATTTTTTTCGTAAATATATTTTCTAAATTTCAGAAAATATAGTCTCTAACGGAAGAACCATTACAGCTTTGTCGGGAAAGATTCGATAGTTTTGGTCACGGCATTGTTAATGATGATTCAAAGAGAATACAAATTACTCACTATTGATTTCTGACAAAATTATAATTATCAATTTTCAACCGTACTTCTTCTTCTTAGTTAATGGCAATGAGCTACAATAATATGAGCTATTGGTGCCAGTGTCGAGTATATTGATTATTATTCACGTCTTTAGTCTTAGTCTTTTAGTCAGTCGTTAGCATGACTTGGTGCTGATACAAGTCATGCGTCTCAGGAAATTGGGGCAGAATGTCAAAATGCACGTAATTCACTATTATATCATTTTCACTACATTTCAGAATTTTATCTGCATTATATTACATAAAATATCAGCAAAATGATTGAATATAACACTTTAAAACACTAAAATAATGAAATGAATATAAAAGCGTTACATGACATTTTGACATTCGCGTTAAAAGTCCAACCGTACTTAACTATAGACAAAATTTCTTTTAGCTGTCATTTGCATTTTGTTATTACATATCAAATGCGTTTTTTTATAAATACTACATTTCATAGTGACTTGTATTCTCTTTGACATTTTATGTCACGTCACACGGGAACGCGATCGAACGGGATAAAAGAGTTATTGGGATTTTACAGGGGACTTTTGACGCGAATGTCAAAATGTCATGTAGCGCTTTTATATTCTTTTCATTATTTTAGTGTTTTAAAGTGTTATATTTAATAATTTTGCTGATATTTTATGTAATATAATGCAGATAAAATTCTGAAATGTAGTGAAAATGATATAATAATGAATTACGTGCATTTTGACATTCTGCCCAAATTTCCTGAGACGCATGACTTGGATATCAGCACTAAGTCATGCTAACGACTGACTGAAAGACTAAGACTAAAGACGTGAATAATAATCAATATACTCGACACTGGCACCAATAGCTCATATTATTGTAGCTCATTGCCATTAACTAAGAAGAAGAAGAAAGAGTTATTGGCGAAACCTTGTAAACACCATTAAAAAAGAAACAGGATAAAAAGTATTCTATGTCCGTCTCCTGGTTCTAAGCTACCTCCCCGCCAATTTTCAGCTAAATAGGTATAGCTGTTCTTGAGTTATAAATAGTGTAACTAACACGACTTTCTTTTATATATGTATTTAGATATATTTTCACCTGGTAACGTTATGATCTTTAATTGTACTTTTCCATTTCTCCCACGTACGTGCAAGCTCTGGAATGTTAGAGTTACATTCCAGAGTTTGCACGTACATACATGTTGCTGAGTTTCCCGAGCGCTATGACATGTTCTTCTTTTAACGAGGTTTACGAAGAACAATTTTTCCTTCTAGCTATGACCCTGATATGCTGCTTGCTCTGCCACCATCACCAATAAAAATACCATCCTGGTTCATGGCGACCAAGACCAAGACCGCTTAATTTTTGCAAGACCAAGACCAAGACTGGCCCTGCAAGACTTGAGCAAGACCAAGACTGGGCCTGCAAGAGTCTCGCGGTCTTGCATTTAATTCAAATCACCATTTCAGCTTATATACGGTTGAGCTCGTGTCTTCTACATAACAGGAGGAGAATCGGCCGTGGCCGGAGGGGAATCGCCACGGTGATCGGCCGTGTTGTTACAGGTCATACATGTCAAGTTTTCCTTCTCTTGCACCGATGTTATATATTATAGCCCTTAGTCGTGGGTTCGCAGTCACGGGTAAAATAGGGGGTGATAAATTATATTCTTACTCCGTCACTACACGGCAAGTCAAATCAGTCTTGAGATATCCATCTATTGGCCAATCGATTCCCAATGTTGGTGTTGGCTTTTCAGAATTACTCTTCGGAAAGGCTTAAGGACAAAAATACCGTAATCACGAGAGTGCTCTTGCCCATTATACATATTTATATATCCGTTTATTCATTAGCCCAACGACGTTCACTGTTGGACATAGAAATATGCCTACAATTAATCTATATAAATGTCCATGTAGGGACAGAGTACGATCACCATCAGGCAGTACATGAAGCGTTGCTCTCTGCGCTATTTTGCCTCTGCCACGACTCACCCCAATCCACTAGTGGTTGGGGCAGTAAACTACGTCCCCTCAAAAATATCCGCGGTCCGACGTCCTCGTCATCTTCTTGAAGAAGAAGATGACGCTATTATGATCGCCCAAGAAAGGACCTACACAGCTCGCGCAGCGATAACAGATAAAACTCCGCGGTATCGGCCTCGCCGTCGAGGTCGAAAACCGCGCCGCGTAAAAGTCATTAGCCTAAACTTGGCCACGCCCACTTTGCTCTCAGCGACGCCCCGAGCCGAGGTCCGTTCCCCACAGGGGGAGCCCTCGGGCGATGTTCGCTTAACTTACTTACTGGGTTGAGAGCCATCAGCGCTCACCCATTGACCGCGTTAAGCTGTCAAGGTCATCTGCGACCAACAGCTACACACACACAAAAAAAAAAGATAGAGTACGAATATAATTCACCACTCTCTTACCCGTGGATGTCGTATCAAATCGGATCGGGCAATGGTGTTAGGAACCCATGAAAAAAGATTGAAATAAAAATATCGATTCGTTAATGAATTGAGAGACATGTAAGTTCTCAATTTTGTCATCGTTTTTTCGTGTAAATTGATTAAAATGTATAAAGGAATGATACTTAATCTACAACATATTCGTATTTTGTTAAATGTTCATTAGAATTTGAATAAATCAATGATTACGTTTGCATAAGCAAGACAAACTTCGCTTTAACATAAATCAGCTGATCGGCCGATGACCGTTGATGAGTCGCCTTTGTACCTACGTAACCATTGAAAGGTTCGCGCAAATCTAATACCTATTTATACTGTCGAAATTTTACATGCTTACATATATCCTGTCTGTACATACCTACATAATGCATAAAATTTGAGGCATAAACTCTTAGACACACATTTTTGTAATCACTATAACTTTTACGTTATATTGTTTTTGTGTAATATACATTCTAATTATGATCTATGACTGTTGAACTACAACATACATGAACAGTTGTCCCATAACCGGATACACCCTGTGTATATAACATATGTGCAAGAGAAGTGAAACTAGAAAGAAAACTCTGTACCAACATGTCTGACCAGCGTGGTATAGTAGATCAATTTTCCTCTTACTGGAAGGAAGCTTAAGCCCAGCAGTGGCACTTTTATGAGCTGTGACGATGACGACGAATATCATACATTTTACAAGTATTAAAACCATAAAATTTTAAATCAGTTTTATATGTTCTTGAATAAATAGTATATTAAGAGCTACATGGATCCAGCGGCCAAAGTATTTATATAGGCAATAGAGCAACAGGTTTTTTCAAGTATCCAGAGTATCCGTAACTAAACTGGAAATACAATAGATACATACCACTTAACTTGAAAGGGAATATAAACAATCGCATTAATTGTAAAATATCGCATTGATTATAAAATGACATAAAATTTATTGTATCAACTGCCTCGTGTGGTGACGTCTTAAGAAAATAGGGTCGAAAGTCCTGTCATAAGAGTAGTAACGCTGTCTAATGGAACACCAGGGGAATAGAAGAGTAATTTTCTCCAGTGGTAAGTATTGTATTCAATAGTGAACTATAGGCTAGCAGATGGATAGATAGGATAGGATATTTGATTAATTTAGTTGGATTTTTCATTGCCATGATAAATTACTGTTACGTTATTCTAACTGCAAAACTTTGCAAGACTCTTGCTGCAATACCAAGACTCGGGTGCGCAAGACCAAGACCAAGACTCGGGTGCGCAAGACCAAGACCAAGACGAGACCAGGTGTGATGTTGCAAGACCAAGACCAAGACCGGTCCAAGTCTCGTCTTGGTCTTGCATTTGGGCAACACTATATGTATGTATGTATGTATGTATGCATATTTTCTTCTTCTTCTTCTTTCTTTCTTTATATCGTTTTCCGTATGGTGATGGAGTAAGAATACAATTCACCACTCCCTATCTTGTCCGTCGATGTCGTATAAGACGGCTATGGTATGTAATAAGCACGTAACAACAGTTCAAGAGAAGGAAAACTCGAAATGAAACCAACATGTCTGATCAGCATGGTATAGTAGGTCAAATGCCCTCCCATTGTGGAGGAGGCCCGAGCCTAACAGTGGTACGTATGTGGACTGCAATGATGATGATGATACCATTGCTGATCATCATCTCATCATCATCTCAGGCCATATATGACCCACTATTGGGCTCAGGCCTCTTTCATTGTGGAAGAGAATTTGACCTACTACACCACGCTGATGAAACGTAATGGTTTTTATTTTCCATCTCTTGCATCGATGTTATCTTCATATTAATTCCTTAGTCGTCTTTTACGACACCCATGGGCAAGAGACGGAATAATAAGTTGCATTTTTTCTCCCTCACCACACGGAATTCCTGGTAATTTAGAATATTTTTTTCAAAATAAAAGTCTATACATTGAGAATTAAATGCTTGAATTGAGAGGTATTTCACAAACGTGATATCAGTTACTTAGAGCACTTCATCCTATGTGTTGTCAGAATAGAATAGATCAAGCTCGTAATGGATTTAATTCCACGTTTGCGGTATCTTAAAATGATATTATTTGCTTACATCATAGTTGCCATGGAGGGAAAATACAATTTGTCACCCCATTCTTTACCGATGTGATAATATTATTTAGCGTAGATTAGATGTAATCAGACATCATTAATGCAAGAGAAACAAATCTCAAAATAATACCAATCTGTTTACTGTACTGTAATATGAAACTCATCTATCTATGCCATTTTTATGGGAATATAATATACATAAAAAAATAAGTCTGCATACATAATAGTCCTTGTGGTGACGGAGTAAGAATACAATTCACCATTTCCTATCTTACCCGTGGACGTCGTAAAAGACGACTATGGGATATAATATATGTGCATATTATCAAGATACATACATCATATATGTAAGAGAAGGAAAACTCGAAATAAAACCCTATACCAACATATCTGACCGGCATGGTATAACAGGTCAAATTCCCTCCCATTGAGGAGGAGGCCCGAGCCCAACAGTGGGACGTTTGTGAGCTGTGATGACAATGGTGATGATATACATACATAGAAAAATAATTCTACATGACGTATAATTGTATTAAACAAAAGTAAGAACGAAAACGCATTTTGTGCGAAGAAGAAAGTTTTTTTATAAAAATAAACTAGCATATATGTTTGTAACATAACTTCTTCATCTCAACAGATTTAAAGAATCAATGCCAATTATACGAGACATAAGCATTAACGTATTTTAAACGAAAAATTGTCGTCGACCTCGCTTAAACTATGACAGGAAGGTGATAACTTATCAGTAAGCCTAAATACCAATTAATAAAATTCTGGTCCTCATTTTGTTTATAGAGGAAGTTTTATATGATAGCAATAGCTACAATCCATACTAATATTATAAATGCGAAAATAAGGATGTTTGTTTGTTTGTTTGTTTGTAACACTTTCACGCTTAAACCACCGAACCGATTTCAAAAATTCTTTCACCAATGGAAAGCTATAATATCAGGGAGTAACATAGGCTATATTTTATCCCGGTATTCCCACAGGAACGGAATCTACGCCGCGGGTAAAGCGACTGGAACCGAAGCGAAGCGAGGGCGGGTTGCTAGTTATACATAAAAGTGTAAATGTACGTGGAAGATAAAAAAAAGAACCTGCGTACAAATTACGCATGTCAGAAGTCCAACTTCTTTGGTGCTACGTGTTTTTTTTGTCAATATTAAAAAGTATTAATTAAATTCTTTTTGAAAATGAAATTTAGAATGGAGAATTTATGAAATATTTTATATTTGATGAAAAATAGTATAGTAAATTCTCAAATGACGAGTGACCAATTAAAATGACACATGTTATTTGTAAATATTAAAATTGCCTAACATTCTAACGAATTAACATAAAAAATGTTCTAAACTCTCTCACTCTCTTTCTCTATCTTTCTCACTCGCTTGTTCCCCACCCTCACAACCTGGCCATGTGCTTCGTGCTATCTTCATCCTTTTTCACTCTTTTTCAATCGGTCTCAATCGCTCTATCCCTCTTCTTGGACAAAAACGTCCCAAATTTCCTTGTCACTAAATTGCGTTTTATCCGTAAAAAAAAAAATACCCTCACACCAGCATGCAAAGAAGTTTCACTTCAACAACTGAGTTATCTTTTTTTAGTGCTCTTGGTGGCAAACAGCACATTTGATGATCTCTAATGATTACGCGAGCATTACACGTTGTAAATAAATGTATTTTACGGATTTTATCGCGTTTGTATTTGTTTTTTGATTGCCCGACGTTCCGAACTCTTTGCAGCTTTAATAATTACTAACCATAAACAACATATTATGCTCATTTAGAATTTTTAGTCGTGGTAAGACCCATGGAAGTAGTAAGTACTACGTACAACAGGAATGAGCTCTGTCTGTGCATCTTGCAGCTAAAACTAAGAAAATTAAACCTTATGTCAAGGACGTAAGAATCTTGTCGCACGCAAAATAAAATGAAGCCGAGTGAGAAGGCAACCACTGTACCCTGTGTCCCGTTCTAACAGTGACTTACAGTTGCCAGAGTTAAGTTGATTTCAATTATTTCGTAGTTGGTAGAAAAATAGGCGATTTATGTAATGTAATGAAGTAAAAACATTTACTTCTAAAATGTTTCTAAATATAAATAATAATTTATTACCGACATGTTAAAGCAATATTATTTGTTGCTACGTGTAAAACCTTATTAACGCAAAAATGTTGCGATTGACGTATAGGTTTTCTTTTATTTGTAGAAATACGGACACCTGACCTGACAACCCCACATGAAATTTTTAAACATAATTTGTGAATGAAGAATTACGGTGACCATGCTATCCAGTTCTAGTTCAAGAACAAAATAACTTAAATACCTATGCATTTTTTATTCCTTTCGATATTAAAATTACTTTGTTTCAATTTCAGATTTCCTAAAGATCTTAATATTAAGGAAATATGGATAAATATTATACCCATGTATTATATACAAATAGGTGGGCATAGTTAATCCAAAAATTAACTTCGTTAATTGTTAATTAAAATTTTAACTTCAATAATAGTTAAAGCATTAAATTCGCAAAAATTTAACGCAAGTTAAAGTTCAAAGTTAACCATTTAAGACTTACTATTTTTTACTTAGACTTAGGTATTATTTAGATTATACTGTTTTCGTGCCTGTATGGTGACGGAGGAGTAAGGGTGTGTATACACGACAATGATATATCGTAGCGATTCGATTGCGCAGACAGTTTGTGCAGTTTTATTGATAGTGTGTACGAAAATCATCTTAGATTTTTCTGGTGGCGCAAATGATCGCGGTTACGTGTAACTCATAATGCAAAATTAGAATCAATGAAACATATGAGGAATAAGCTGGGTTTGCGGCAAAAACTTCACAAGACTGTTTTATTTAGCAATGTCTGATTTAGAATTAAACTTAAATGTAAAACTTAACTGTTTTTTTTGTTACCTAATTAATTAAATATATAACTATATACCACAATAGGTAGTTTATCGTAATTTTATCTCAGTCCAGCTGCATGTCGTGTCGTGTCCCACAAGCACCAGTCGGTAAGTACCTACCTTAGAATAATAACCTATAGAAGGATAGTGTCAATACTTCGAACTTTCAAAATTTGAATCTAAAAATACTAATGGCGCGCAGATGATTACACACGTACACACGCAAACTACTATACAAATTATGAAATCAAATTTTGTTTTTATTAACATAAATCGTCGAACTACTTTTAAAAGTAATGTTAAAAACCTTTTTAAGTTTTTCAAATGTGTTGTGACACCATTTGAATGCACAAACCGTCATAATTATCAATTTATTTTTTAAGAGTTGCGTACGTACGTGCAGTACAATGACTTGTACATTACGGAACGGTTCTGGCGTAAGCTCCATTAGGCTCCAATTAAAATGCCTCACTTTTTGTGCGTGAACTTACCTTCTATACGTTATTATTCTAAGGTACCTACCTATAGGACGCGAGTGTGAAAAGCAAGCAAAAACAGATAATGTATAGTGCCGCAAAGGGCAAATTTATCATTAGCATCTTTGATTAAAATCCATCTGAAGCAATGATCTGCTGACGTCAGATCATAAATCATTTTTTATAATTATTGTCCTTAAATCATATTTCAATATGGTCACCATCGCCAGAGAGGGATAAAAGGTACAGTTACTGAGCTCTCGCTCGGCTTCAATTTTGCGACAACAGCTCATTCCTGTTGTACGTGGTACTTATTACTTCCATGGTAGGACCATATTGTTGACAGTACTAACAGACACTGTTTTGTCTACAGATGCGAGCCGGTCCTTCCAGGGTAGTACCACAGCCTCGCAGAAAATCGACATCTAAATAGTAGCAATTTGTTACTACGCTTCGTTCGGTGAACAAGAGAGCCGGAAGCCCAACTTTCTGAGGGTGTTTGCGTGTGGTGAATTTTAGTGATACCTTTAGTATCACTGAACTTCATTGCACGCATTCATACTTCCTTCACTTCCTTCACGATAGGCAGCGGCCTAGCAAAGGTCCATGAGTGACAGCAACACTTACAACCAGGTGTACTGTTTGCTCCAAGAGCAATGAAAAAAAAACATTTTTTACCTGCACAGGCAATACATTTGTACCAAAATATAGGTCAAAATTTAATAATTAATATCTGTTGCGGGTAGATACTTATAAATCTCTGTAAGAAAGATGACTTGTTGAACGTGAAACATCTTAGTCAGCTCGTGACCATGAACGTTAGGTAGAAAGCATGTATTTGAAACAGCGGTCAATCAAAAATCAAAATACAAACGCGATAAAATCTATAAAATAGTTTTATTTAAAAAGCACACCTGATGTTAAGTGATGTTGTCGCTCCTGGTGCTTGGCTATGCCGCTGCCTATTGTGAAGAAAGTAAGAGGTGCGGTGATACTGGAGCAATCATTAGCAAAACCTACACGTAAACAGCCTCAGAAAATAGGGCTGCCGTCTCTCTCGGTCACCAAATGAAGCACAGTCACAAAATCCTACTACCTAAACGTCAATATTCTGCGAGAGTGTGGTACTGCCCCGGACGGACCGCGGCTGTAGACAGAAGACTATCTACCCTCTGATTCTACCACTATATGTTATACTAGCAACCCGCCCTCACTTCGCTTGCTTTGGTTCCAGTAGTCTTACCTGCATAGTTCCCGTTCCTGTGGGAAAACCATGATAATTTTGTAGCCTAAGTTACTTAAATATACAGCTACCTGGTAGTAAAACATTATCAAAATCGGTGGTTCAACCCCACAAAGACACAAGTTTGCGCGTTTACTGCAAAGAAGGACTCGTTTGTCATGGCACCTCAGTTCCAAGGAGTAACTCTCCAAATTTCCGACAGTATTGGGATCGTCGGCGTCGAAATATCGAACAAAGTCCAGTTTGGGAGTCATTTGGAGGACAAAGCCAAATTGGCCAGCAAAAAGTTGGACGTCCTGAACAGAGCCAGGCGGTACTTCACACCGAGACAGCGCCTTGTACTATACAAGGCGCAAGTTCGTCCTCATGTGGAGTACTGCTCACATCTCTGGGCAGGCGCGCCCAAATATCAGCTAGACCCACTTGACTCCCTCCAAAGGCGTGCTGTTCGAATCGTCGGAGATCCCAATCTCACAGACGGATTGGAGTCGCTGGAGCGGCGGAGAGACTTTGGGTCACTCTGTGTACTCTACCGACTCTTTCACGGGGAGTGCTCCGAGGAACTGTTTGACTTGGTACCACCGTCACCGTTTTACCAACGTACCACTGGACACCGCAGCAAGGTTCATCCATTTCACATGAAAACGATATGGTCTTCAACTGTACGTTTCCAGCGATCATTTCTCCCACGTATGTGCAGGCTCTGGAATGAACTACCTGCTGCTGTGTTTCCCGAGCGCTATGACATTTCCTTCTTTAAACGAGGTTTAAGAAGAGCATTTACTTCACGGTAGGCAACGGCCTGGCTGTGCTCCTGGTATTGCAAAGGTCCATGTGCAGCAGTTTCACTTACCATCAGGTGTGCTGCCTGCTCGTTTGTCACTATCGGCAATAAAAAAAAAAGCCGTTTTGAAGATTACCTCAAACAAATAGACAGACAGACATAAAAAAATTAAACTGTATTTTAGGCATAGGTGTCGTTCAAATAATCGTGTGAGGATGAAAAAGCCTACTATTTTGACATTACAATCAGACATTTCAATTTTATTTATCTGTATAGATATAATTTTAATCTCGGGATAGCGAACGTATAAAAGATAGTTTGAAAGTTGCACCATTGACTGAGAAGTTAAAGTATTAAAACATGACGTGATGCAGACCTATGAGTGAGACGGGATGAAAGCAACCCACTGTTGGGCTCATGCTTCTCCACAATACGAGAGAATTTGACCTACTATACCACTCTGGTTGTGTTGGTAAAGAGTTTCATTTCAAGTTTGCCATGTCTTGTATAGATGTAACACATACATATTTAATCCCTGATACCCACGGGCACGAGAGGGGGTGGAGAATTTTATTGTCACTCCTTCACCATACGGAAATACTTTTACAAAATTCAAAGAAAAGTAGTTGGAAATGAAAAATTGTGTTCTGTACTCGTTTCCGCACGAGAGCTTATTAGGGTATTTCTTAAAACTAATAATCATAAACGCCTTTACATAATATTATAGCAATATTAGATTAATCTTTAAAATTATATATTTGTAAGGCACTAACCAATATCCATCCATCATCATCATTTCAGCTCATATACATCCCACTGTTGGGTTCGAGCCTCCTCCACAGTAGAAGGTAAATTGATCTTACTATACCATGCTGGTCAGACAGGTTGATATAGGGTTTTATTTCGAGTTTTCCTTCTCTTGCATAGATGTAGATAATAAAATTGAAGTGTCTGTTTGTAATGTCAAAATATTACTATTTTACACACACGTATACGTATTGTACACGATTATTTACAGACCGACAGACAAAAAACGTTTAAACTGTTTTTTTTACTTTTTTATCTGCCTATCTATCTGCCTGGCAGTCTATCTATCCGTCTGTCTGTTTCGACTGGACTACAAAACGGCTGGACCAATTTCAATAATATTTTACTACCATGTAATTGTTTGTATAAGCGATGCCGGCTTTAGATATTTGAAGGCCTCGGGATAGAAAGGAGTAGAAATGCCATGGCCAAAAGAATTCTTCTAAAAAAATGGACAATCTTTTTCAATCGAGTTTTCCAATAAAACATTTATTTTAAAACCAAGTAGATTATTTTATTATTTAACAAACATAAATATAATCGCAAACGAGAATTATCTAAAATAAAATTTTAGCGTTAGCGTTTCGAGGTTATTTCGCCAAAATATTGTTGATGTTCGCTGAAATTCAGTTCCCGAAGTAAATCACTTTCAATGCTCCGGAGAGAAAGCTTTGATAGCCAGTTTTGTTCCATCGTGGTTCGAAGCCTAGTTTTTATAATTTTCGTTTTTGAAAATGCACATTCTCCAGTGCAATTTGATACCATCAAAACCAATCATTCTTAATGCAATTTCAACGTTTGAAAATGTAGCTCTGATCTATTTGAATTGATCTTCGAGAATTTGGTATTAAAATAGTGCCGAAGATAGTTTTTTCCAAAGTGTTTACGAGTCTGATTTTTTTCGAAGTCTCTATTGTGGGGTCTCTCTTTTGTACAGACCCTGGTGCTGTAGCCCTCACCTTAAAACCCGTAATATATAAGCCTATTTTGCCTCTCGAGCAAACCCTAAAAAAATTCACCCGATCCGGTAATCGAACCAGAGGCCTCAGACCGAGGCATCGCCACCTGATAATAAGTTAACTACTATAGCAGTCATCACTCCCCTCAACCACCTTATAGGTAAATCAAAGACTCGCTTCACTTAACACTATTGTGTCATATTAATGATAATATTCGATATTCAACGTAGTGAAGGAGATATCAAATATTGTTGCAAACTATTTCAATCGAATTGCAAAGATCTAAAGTTTAATTTGAGGTGAAAGGGGAGGCACGGCGGTCATAACCGTTAGTGTTATATTTGACTTAGAAACTTGATGTATTACTATAGATGGTTCAAGTTACAAGAGTTTCAACGAGTTTTATTATATAGCAAATTGCCACTTTTACCTGCATGGTTTCCGTTCCAGTAGGACATCAAGATAAATATCGCCTTAGTTACTCCTTAGATACCTGATCGTAAAATATTATCAAAATCGGGCCAGCCGTTTAGAAGATTGCCAGGAATTTAGTTTAATTAAAGACAGACATATACAAACAAAAAAATTAAACAGGTTTTATACGTAGTTACCGGACAAATTACCGTGTGAGCATGAGAAAGCCCATAATTTTGATATTACAAATAGGCGTTTCAATTTTATTTAGGTATAGATTAACTTTATACGCACCTTATTTTTCGTGATTTCATAATCTATCAGCATAGTTCACTGTTCAATCATGTTAATTCGTACCCGCATGCCTGAAGATTTCTTATAAAATATCTCGGTCTAGTCCTCGATTAAGAGATGATAGGTCCAAGAATAGCCGTATGAACAACCGCACGTATGACATTTGCCTTAACACGGCACAAATCATACCGGTGTTGTGCTTACTTTATGTGCAGACAGCTATATGCGAAGGTGGCTCGACTAATCAAGTTATTGTGTAACGCATTAAGGTGAGCGATGACCCTGATCAGCCACAATATATTTCTCTTTCGAAGACAAATTCACACTTAGATGCGGCAATATAATGTCGAACCTTTTCAATGACACTTGGATACGGAAGTAGTCTCGATATTTTGTCAATCCATTTTTGATAAGAAATTTGTCCACATTACAGTCAAAAATTTTAAGAAATAGGTTTAAAATAAGTAAACTAATAATTAAGTCTTCCTACTGAAGATAAGCTTGATGTCTAAGAATAATAATTATAGAAAAAATCTCTTTCACGTTGTAATTTATATTATACATAGACCCCAAACTAAATTAAAAAATCACCTACAACCCTTTTTTGCCCGTAAGATTTGTAAATCTCAGAAAGTAGACAGCAACTCTCTTCTGGGTAATGTACAAAACTCCACTGCGATCATCCACTCACCTGTATAGTTATGGCAATTACGGTACTACTCTTCATTTATGGGGGAGTACTACCACGTCCAAGAGCGAATGGTACAAAATCAAATGATGAATACAACATATAATTAACATCAGATAGGCCAACAATTTTATTTACAAACATTTTAATAAATACAAATAATTAATTATCTCTTATGACTTGAACCACACGTCAAAACATCGACTGAAACTGCCATATCACGCAAGCCAATCGAACACTACACAAACTTCGGTTTCCCAAATAGTTTTGTATGTATTTATACACAATGCTATACGAGTTATATTGCTGTGTCAGCACCTACGCCACAGTACATTACTTACGACTTTTTATGTTGAAAATGACTTGACTATTTATAAGTAACTAGCGACCCGAACATGCTTTCGGGTAAATAGTTCAAATAGTTTTGTTTGCAATATCATTGCTAAATGACTGCACAGATGGCGGAGTCGTCCATGTAGTATCATAGGTTCGAATCCCGTAGATGTGTCCCGTAAAGTTGAGTGATCTTTCATCATTATTTCAGTTCAAATACGTCCCTCTTGACCTAGTGAAAGTAGCTGGGCGTCGTTGGATGCAGGCGGCACAGGACCGCTCATTGTGGCGCAACATGAGGGAGGCCTACGTCCAGCAGTGGACGGCGATAGGCTGAAATGATGAATGATGATGACGTCTCTCTGCTGGCCTCGAGCCTACTCAACAATAGAAAGGAAATTGACCTTACGTGTTAGCATAGGGTTTTATTTCGAGTTTTCTTTCTCCTGTATAGATGTTATATGCATATTGTATCGAGCGAGAGAGTAGGTGGTGAATTTTATTCTTACTCCGTCATCATACGGACAATGCAGTGCCACACGGACGTGCAGTATAATAGGTAGATTTCCCTCCTATTGTGGAGGTCTCCTCCACTCACCAAGAATAAATACTTTATACAGTTCTCGTCATCATCATCATCATCATCAGCCAGCCCTCTACTGATGGACGTAGGCCTTCCTCATGTTTCGCCACAAAATGCAGTCCTATGCCGCCTGCATCCAACGACGCCCGGTAATTTTCACCAGATCTTCAGTCTACCTGAGCATAAATCTTATCACCGTCCACTGCCGCCTGCATTCAACGATGATCAACTTTCAGCAGGTTATCCAACCACCTAGTGCGTTCTGCTGCGTCGTCCGATACGTGGTTGGCACTAGAGACACCCTCTTCCCTAACGGTTATTGGTTCGTCGAGCGATGTGGCCTGCTCATTATCACTTCAGCGTGTTAATTCTAGATGCTTTGTCGGTTACACCCCTTCTTCTACAGATTGCCGTATTTGGGTATTCTATCTCGCAGAGAATCCCGAATCGCTGAGCGACTTTGAGCTTGGTTATGAGGCCTTTACCATTATCAACCGTAAGTCAGGATCCGCCCTTGGGGAATAATAATTACTATGCTTAGAAGACAGGTAAGTTTAGGTTAATTCGCAGTTGGCATTAAAAGTTTCCAAAGAAAATTATGCTGTTCATTTTCTTGATGAGTTTTTAATCCTTTATTACTTTGCCCACGGGAAAATAAATGCTGATTATTCATTGTATACTCGGTTAAGAATACAATAAAAACGTTGTAATTTATCCGTGTAGGAATAAGCATACAGTTTACTACCCCATTTCTTGCTCGTGGGTGACGTAAAAGACCACTTAGAGATATATTATGGAGATAATATGTATCCAAGAGAAAGAAAGCTCGAAATAAAAGCTTACAGCAACCCAGCTACATTATAAATTAATTATGTAGGCGGCTCGAGCCCAATAATGGGATACATTTTAGCTGAAATGATGATGATAATTTTAACTAGAGATGAAACGGATAGATCCTTCGCCGGATACCGGATACCTAAAAGCCGGCTGACCATGATCAACAGAATAAAAAGAAATTTCTTGGGTGCTATTTGAGTGGAGATAGCTCGCAAGAAGTCTATTAGATTTTATGAAAATATCATGTTAAGAGTCAAATAAGAGGAGTCGGCTGTATTTCGATGCATTGACATAATGATCATAATAACACTTTTTGGGATTGCTGAAATAAGATAGTGATTGAAAACGACATCAGACGATACCATGATCAAGAAAATAACGCGAGTACACGTGAAGATCATCTTCGTGTACGTGTACTTTGAATTCTTGTGCCTATCTAAAGACAACCTAAATTATTAGGTGCTTTAGCTCAGAGGAAATAGTATTTATTCATCATAACCGGCTTAGTAACAGTACCAGTATTATTTTTAATGATCTGTGATAAAAATAATGATTCTCTTTATTATTTGGATTAAATAAAGTGCTTTTAAACCTTATATATCGTATTTTTTTTTAAATTCATTTACTATCCGGTATCAGGCCGAATTTTAAAATTAATCTGGATGCACCAGATACCGGATAGTTGCCGAATATCTGTTTCATCTCTAATCACCACGAAGGTAATTATTATTATATTATTCACTACAAATCTATAGCGATCTCTCCCCCGTTTATAAGTTATGGAGCGCCAGAAGTTTCAAACTCAAATGATTTATTATGTATTAGCCCTGTGGGAAAACTTACGTATTGTTAACATTATCAAACATTATACTTATTTCTTATATACATAGGTACATACATGTAGCTTTGCCCCCGTCTTTTTAAATTCAAAGCTTCATTATAAAAAAAAAACTAATTACAAATAGGTAGCTTAATGTTTCAAAGTATTGGAGATATACACATCCCCATGATTTTCGGCGGTTGCAATTATCGTAAAATAAAAAAATATTTCTTCATCAATCACAATTTAAGTAAATAATCATTTCCGTTCTTGTCTGCAAAAATTACTACTTTTGAAGTGTTGATACCAATTACAACGTGTTCTTTCACTCATACAAGGCATGCCTTTTAAGTTTTGCCGTTTGAAGAAAAAAACACAACTAGAACCTTATAGTACTTTTTATTGTTTTTCAAAATATTTACCACGTAGCTTAATACACTTTTCCATTTGCTCACACCAGTTATTATAACATTTATTCCACTCTAAAGTGGCGGTGTTCAAAATGACTGACTTGAAAGCGTCGACTGCTTCTTCAGCGGACTGGAACCTTTGACCACGAAGACTTTTCTTAATTTTAGGAAATGTAAAGAAATCGTTAGGGCTTAGATCAGGACTGTATGGAGGACGGTCAAGAATTTCTACTTTTTCCTGCTTCAAATACTCAATCGTTTGACGAGCGCTGTGTGAGCTTGCATTGTGATGGTGCAGGATAGTGCATCGCTTTGAGTTAGATTTTCGAAGTTCGGCGATGACTTGTGGTAAACAAACTGTGGTCCACTCTGCGTTAACCGTTCTACGATCTTCAAGTGCAATAATCGCAACATGGCCGGTTTTTACAACGAACGTGGCCACCATCTTCTTTGAAGTGCTTCGAGAACGAACAACTTTAGTCGGTTTTGGCTCGTCTTGAAAGACCCAGATTGTAGATTGTTGTTTGGAATCAGGATCGTAGGCATAGATCCAAGATTCGTAACCACTGATGATGTCGTAGACGTGATTTGACTCTCCTCAGTTTAAACTTTGCAGAGTTTTCTTACACCATCTGACGCGGGCCGCCTTGTGATCGTCGGAAAGCCGATGTGGTATCCAACGGCAAACTAGCTTTCTCACACCAAGCGCTTCATGCAAGATCTTCTAAATGGTTGTCCCTGAGATGCCTAATACAGTCTCTATCTCTCGATACGTCACATGACGATCTTAGAAAATTAGTTATCTCACAACAATGATGTATCTTCAGTGAAGGCGGATTTTGGGCGCCCTTCGCGAGATTTGTCACTAACACTTAGTATGTCCACGCTGGAATTCTAAATACCAGCGTTCTACAGACCGCAGACATGGGGCTTTATTTCTGAACACAGATGTTAGCTCTTCAATACACTGAAGCCGTGTCAGGCCTCTTCTAAAGTTATAGAAAATTATTGCATGAACATTTTCCTTAGAAAGATTCATTTTCGTACGTAACCTGACAGATTCCAATCGACGCTGTGACTAAACAATAGCATTAATCCTAATACTTTCAACTGTTTTGAGATTCAAAATTTAAACACATTCGAATATTGAACAGTTCCAAATTCAAAATTGCCGAGAAATATGGAAACGACAGAACTTAAAAGGCATGCCTAGTAGCTGTCTCACCATAAGCGTCTGAGAGCATTTGGTGAGCCTCAGTTGCAGATTTATTAATATTAAAACACACAAATGACGAAGATTCGGATTTTTCTTCGAGAATAACTAAGTATATGATGTTAATACCTCGACTTGTCTCTAACACCATCCTTAGAAAAACGGCGGGCACAATGTTGTATAACAATTTGTATTTCATAAAGTAAATCATCATCATCATCTAAGCTCGTATATGTGCAATTGCTGGGCTCGAGCCTCCTCCACAGTAGGAGGAAAATTGACCATGCTGGTTAAATAGGTTGGTTTAGAGTTTTACTTCGAGTCTTCCTTCTCTTGCATAGATATTATATGTGTATCCCTTAGTCACCTTTTACGACATCTACGAGCAAGATGGGGAGTGACGAATTGTATTCTCATTCGGTCACCACACGGAAATAAAGTAAAGTAATAATAAAGTTTTCTTACTAGTTCTAATCTGGCACCGTTTCTTTTAAACAAGATCTGGTATGGCAAGTTTATGAGGCTTCTGCATCCTATAGAAGCACAAATCTTCTGTACCCTATTCCTCCGTTCACCAATACCTTTATTTCTTAAGGTCTATGTTATATCAATTAATCATGGAAAACTAGAGAGTCTCTATTCCAAGCCTCCATATTAAAAGTGCGATCGATATATTAAAAGTAAATTTTAAAACACGAGTAATATTGCAAAATAAATATAATACTTCAAAAAAACTAATAAAATATGCTTAAATCGCTAATCCTGATTATCCTAGTAAGGATAATGGGTCAAACTGTTTAAAATATTGAATTTTCATCGGTCCTTAATAAGTATGCCAAATTTCGAGTTAATCCCACGTTTTGAAGGGGGTCAAAATCATGTTCAAAGATTCCGTTACATACTAACATAGATACGTCTGAAGCTAATAAAAGCGTATTAAAAATACTCTTTTACAATGAAATTTATTTACGTTTTAATATTTGACTGATCTCATCAGCTGATATACGTCCCGCTACTGGGCTCGAGCCTCCATCCTAAAGTGAGAGTAATTGACCTACTATACCATGCTGCGTGCTGGCATATGATTTTATTTCGAGGTTTCTACTCTTGAAGTTTTGTAATCTTGCATATCATAATCATAATTGCATATTATTTTTAATCGTCTTTTACGACACATACGGACAAGATTGTCCGTATGTGTCGTAAAAGACGATTATGTGTCGTAAAAGGTGGTGCAGAATTATTTTCTTACTCCGTCACTACAAGGAATTCCTTAGAAGATATTATTTAGAAGAAATAGATAAAGCAATTGTTTTATCTATTTCTACTAAATAATTTCATCCACAATAAACTGACGTTCAGATAAGTCATTACTTCAAAGATGGAAAATGGGACAACCAACTATAGCAATTTTTTCAATCAACTGAAATCCTTCACTTTCCTGTTTTTAAGACAACATTATCATAATACACTTGTCAAGATGGTCGATCGATCGCTAATGTTCTGATTTTCTAAGAGCCACTGCTTACTTTGATGTTTTCTTAATTGGTTATTACGACCCTCATGGAAAAGTACAAGAACAAAATAAATCATTGTTAACTGAAACCGTAATCACGCGAGACACACATAAATTAAAAAAAAAAGTATCATTACAACTTACATTCTAATATTTGTATGATAAAAGGCACCTTTAAAATATATATTTCATAATTTGAATCTACGAAAATATACATAGCAGGAGTCAACGAAACAAATATTTTCAAAACTCGTGCCTGTGAGCTTTGAAAACTTCACATAATTTAATTTCCATTTCAAAACTTTCGTAAATGTTGCACACATTTAAATTTAAGGTTACATTTTAAGCCCTAAAGTTTATATTTCAAATATTTTAAACGCAAAACAAAAGTTCATCACGGGTTACAATAAAAGTCCTACCATTTTATTTTTTATCACTGTGTAGAGATCCCAGCATAACGTTTGTCATTATACGGAATAGGGACTAAATATTTGAGCATTTCTATATTTATATTTTAGCATTATCATAGATCAAATACGACCCACTGCTGGACTGGAGCCTCCTCCGTAATAGGAGAGAAATTGACCTAGTGTATCATGCTGATCAGGCTTCGCTTTTATTTCGAGTTTTCCTTCTCTTGCGTAGATGTTGTTTGCATATAATATCCCTTAGGCGTTTTTATCACATCTACGGGGCAAAACAGGGAGTGATCAAATGTATTCTTACTCAATACTTACGTATGTACAGTAGAACCCGTTTAATACGATCACGTTTAATACGATTTTCCGCATAATACGCCATTTTGCGTCAGTCTCAGCAACTTGAGACATGTTTTCATACATTTCTTAACGCTTAATACGACCGTCATCCCGTTTAATACGCTAACACGTGCCACACAAATACACATATTACCCCTTACGGCAGCGGCCAGCAACTGACGAAGTGGCGACTGTCAAGCGACCCTAAGTGATAATGACCAAGAAGAAACTGAGTCAACTCCGATTTAGTCACACAAGTGCAGTAAGACGTTGATCTGCGAGAGTGTGGTACTACCCCAGATGGATCGACCACTGACTGTTGAGAAACGACTGTCGACAATGTGCTCCTCCCATATAAAATTTACTAGCGTCCTTCACATATACATGCTACAACTTTAGACCAATGATACAACAGCATTTCGTTTAGTGCTTCTACGAAACTAACACCAGAAAAGTAAATAAGGTCAACGAGAGTAAAACTCTTACATTTATTTCCAACATAAAACCCACCAATATGAAAATAGCAAGGCAATTTTATATCACAATTTACTAAAACATGTCGGAAACATTTCACATAAAATATTTATACAGTTTTTCGTGTAAAAATACGATTGTAAGTGACGAATATCTCATCTACAAATTCTTACAAATATAAATGCGAAAGTAATTTTGTTTGTTTCACTTTCACGCTTAAACCACCGATACGATTTCAAAAATTATTTCACCAATGGAAAGCTATAAGATCAGGGAGTAACATAGGCTATATTTTGCCCCGGTATTCCCAAGGGTTCCCGTTGAACTACGCGGGTAAAACGACTGAAACCAAAGCGAAGCGAGGTCGGGTTCCTAGTAATTATATATTTTTTTCTAAGCTTCTTTCCACTAAGAATTATCAATACGATCCTTATATTGCGGGGAACTTAAGAAACATATTATTTCAGAGACACAAATTACATCCACACTTAGAACAACAATTGGTGGATCACACAAAGGATTGTGGCATGATAGAACGGTTACGAGAGGTGAGGGTACCCGAAAGGTTAATCCGTCGGGCCAACCACTGCGATCGCCAACCCGCCTGCCAAGCGTGGCGATTACGGCAATATCCCCTCTTTAAAAATGGCGTACAATAAAAAAATGGCCCCCAGTCACGGCGGCTCCGGTACCCTACGGGCTCATTTTGGTGGCGGGCCCAGTAGGGATGGAGCGGAGGGTGCGAGGAATCTCCGGCAGCGATCCGGCTACCAACAAAAACGACCCTTGGCCCTGGTAACACACAACATTCGGATACTCGGGACTGACGAGAGGGTCATCGAGCTGGAAGAGGAATTGAGCAAAATCCGCTGGGACATTGTAGGATTATCAGAAGTGCGAAGAGAGGGCGAGGGCATGATAATCCTTCAGTCTGGAAACTTGCTCTTCTACCGGGAGGGCGATCACCCGTCCCAAGGTGGTATAGGGTTTATCGTTCGTAAGTCTCTCGTAGACAACGTGGAGAGGATCGAGAGTGTGTCGACAAGGGTAGTGTACCTTATACTCAGAATTACCAAGAGGTATTCGCTGAAGGTTATACAGGTATACGCACCGACCTCGACATACTCCGACGACGAGGTGGAGGCATTTTACGGGGACATCTCGAAAGCCATACACGCGTCCAAAACCCACTTCACGGTGGTTATGGGAGACTTTAACGCGAAACTAGGCAAAGGGAGTGATGATGAGTTGAGAGTGGGGAAACATGGATATGGACAGAGAAACCAGAGGGGCCAGAAACTGGCTGATTTTCTGGAGATGGAAAGCTTCTTTATGATGAATTCCTTCATCAGGAAGCAGCTACAAAGGAAATGGACCTGGATTAGCCCCGATGGTTCAACAAAAAACGAGATAGACTTCATCTTGTCAGACAAACGACAGATATTCAATGATGTCTCAGTGATCAGCAGGATTAAAACTGGGAACGATCACCGGATGGTACGAGCCACATTGAATATCCATACAAAAGTCGAACGGTCACGCTTGATGAAGTCTACACTCCGACCTACATCTGTCCATTACCAGAACCTCGAAGGCTTTCAACTCGAACTACACAATCGCTTCCAATGTCTGGACGAGTGTGAATCTCTGAACGATATGAACAACAGGTTCGTGGAAACTGTCCACGCGGTTGGGTAGAAATTTTTCAAGGCTCACCGCGTTAATAGACCTAAAAAACTTTCTGACCAGACTCTTGAGCTCATGGAGCGGAGAAAAGAGATGACGGTGCAGTCTTCAGCCGATTGGTCCAAACATAGACAGCTAAATAGGCAGATCTCCAGGTCTGTGCGTCGCGATATACGCCGATTTAATACGCTCCGTATCAAAGAAGCGATAGAGCGGAATCGTGGCTCGAAAGTGTTCGCACAAGATCTGTCTATTGGGCAAAGCCAAATGACTAAGCTGAAGACCGACGATGGCACTGTCATTTCATCCCAAAGTGAGGTCGAAAGGTTCTATGGACAGTTATACAAATCATCCCGAAATCCTGTTGTCGGCTTGGTCCAAGATCCCAGATCCAAGCTAACTCGGCACTATACCGAAGAAATCCCGGACATCAGCTTGTACGAGATCAGAATGGCTCTCAAACAACTACGTAACGGTAAGGCACCGGGAGATGACGGAATTACGGCAGAGCTTCTGAAGGCGGGCGGCAAGCCAGTCTTAATAGCCCTTCAGAAGCTATTTAATTCCGTTATCCTCGGGGGCGACGTTCCAGAGTCGTGGACCAGGAGTGTGATGGTGCTGTTCTTCAAGAAAGGTGACAAAGCTCTTCTAAAGAACTACAGACCCATCTCACTCCTGAGCCATGTTTATAAGTTGTTCTCGAGGGTCATTACCAATAGCCTCTTGCGCAAGCTCGATGACTTCCAGCCGCCCGAACAAGCCGGCTTCCGAAAAGGCTATAGCACCATAGACCATATCCTCACGCTTCGGCAGATTATACAAAAGATCGAGGAGTATAATCGGCCCCTGTGCTTAGCGTTTGTGGACCATGAGAAAGCCTTTGATTCAGTCGAAACTTGGGCGGTGCTGCAGTCCCTTCAGCGGTGCCAAATCGACTATCGCTATATCGAAGTGCTGAAGTGTTTGTATAGGAACGCCACAATGTCAGTCCGTGTCCGGGATAGGAGTACGAAACCGACCCAGTTGCAGAAAGGCGTGAGACAGGGAGATGTCATCTCTCCGAAACTGTTCACCACTACACTGGAATAGTGTTGCCCAAATGCAAGACCAAGACGAGACTTGGACCAGTCTTGGTCTTGGTCTTGCAACAGCATACCTGGTCTCGTCTTGGTCTTGGTATTGCACACTCGAGTCTTGGTCTTGGTCTTGGTATTGCAGCAAGAGTCTCGCAAAGTCTTGCAAGTCTTGCAGTTGGAATAACGTAACAGTCATTTATCATGGCAATGAAAAATCCAACTAAATTAATAAAATATCATCCTATCCTACCTATCCATCTGCTAGCCTATAGTCCACTATTGAATATAACCCTTACCACTGAGGAAAATTACTCTCCTATTCCCCTGGTGTTACATTAAATAGAGTTACTACTCCTATGACAAAGGAAGGAATTTCGACCCTGTTTTCTTAAGACGTCACCACACGGGGCAGTTGATACAATAAATTTTATGTCATTTAACATTCCCCCTTTCCAATAAAAAAGATTTTTTCAATTTGATTAGCAAGCGACGGAGTTATTTGACCACTGACGACAAGTCACCCTTCTCTGGTGGTCGGCCCAACAACGAGGCGACGTGGGTACGGGTGGGTTATGGGCCCGCACACCGTCCTTTCATCGCCCCCGGACGGAATGGACCCTGCGTGCGCGCGGCTTCCTAACACCATTGCCTCGGTCCGATTTGATACGACATCCACGGGTAAGAGAGTGGTGAATTGTATTCGTACTCTGTCCCTACACGGACATTTATGTAGATTAATTGTAGGCATATTTCTATGTCCAACAGTGAACGTCGTTGGGCTAATGAATAAACGGATATATAAATATGTATAATGGGCTAGAGCACTCTCGTGATTACGGTATTTTTATCCTTAAGCCTTTCCGAAGAGTAATTCTGCCAACACCAGCATTGGGCATCGATTGGCCAATAGATGGATATTTCAAGACTAATTTGACTTGCCGTGTAGTGACGGAGTAAGAATACAATTCATCACCCCTCTATTTTACCCGCGAGTGTGAACCCATATAACATCGGAGCAAGAAAAGGAAAACTTGTGATTTGAATTAAATGCAAGACCGCGAGACTCTTGCAGGCTCAGTCTTGGTCTTGCTCAAGTCTTGCAGAGCCAGTCTTGGTCTTGGTCTTGCAAAAATTAAGCGGTCTTGGTCTTGGTCTCGGTCTCGCATTTCTCGCAAGACCAAGACCGCAAGACCAAGACTTTTTTGGGCAACACTACACTGGAAGATGTCTTCAAGCTCTAGACTGGACTAGACTCGGCATCAACGGCGAATACATCACTCACCTTCGATTTGCGGACGATATAGTCGTTATGACAAAATCCATGGGGGACCTTGGCACAATGCTCAATGATCTCAGCAGGGTATCCCAACTAGTGGGTGAACATGTACAAGACGAAAGTCATGTCAAATGCCCATGTCATTCCTGTACCGGTCCTAGTTGGCAATGCGATTCTCGAAGTTGTCGATCACTATGTTTACCTCGGACAAACAGTCCAGTTAGGTAGATCCAATTTCGAGAAAGAGATCAGCCGACGAATCCAACTCGGTTGGGCAGCGTTCGGGAAACTTAAGAGGATCTTCTCGTCCAACATACCTCAGTGTCTGAAAACACAGGTCTACGACTAGTGTGTGTTACCAGTGATGACTTACGGCACGGAAACGTGGTCCCTAAATGTAGGCCTTATATCAAGGCTCAAAGTCGCTCAGCGTGCTATGGAGCGGTCTATGCTCGGGATTTCTCTGCGAGATAGAATCCGGAATACGGAAAGAAGAACGGGTGTAACCGACATAGCACGAAGAATTAGCACGCTGAAGTGGCAATGGGCAGGCCACATCGCTCGACGAACCGACAACCGCTGAGGAAGAAAGGTTCTAGTGAAAGGACCTAGTGAAAGTTGCTGGGCGTCGTTGGATGCAGACGGCACAGGACCGCACATTGTGGCGCAACATGAAGGAGGCCTACGTCCAGCAGTGGACGGCTATGGGCTGAAATGATGATGATGATGAACCACTGAGGACAAAAACTCGGTACTGGTGATCGGCCCAACGACAAAGGCGACGTGGATACGAGTGGTTTATGGACCCGCGCGCCGTCTTCTCGTCGCCCCGGACAGACTGGACCACGTGTGCACTTACAATAGCCCACCCATAAAGAAAAAAAAATGGTAGGACGGTTTCATAATCCAGTGGATGGCGTAATATACCATCTATAAGGTCTTTACCATAACATAGTCAGATCATGGCTCTGTCATAATAACATAAGTTATATTTTCTATGTGATGATAGAGTAAATATGCAATTCACCACTCCCTCTCTTGCCCGTGGATGTCGTAAAAGACGACTAAGGGATATAATATACACATAACATCTGTGCAAGAGAAGGAAAACTCGAAATGAAATTCTGTACCAACATGTCTGACCAGCATGACATAGTAGGTCAAATTCCCTCTCATCGTGGAGGAGGCCCAAGCCCAACAGTGGGACGTATGTGAGCTGCGATGATGATGATGATGATGAATTAGGTCATCGCTTACTTTAACTGTATCATCGTAATCAGATATTGATCGTCCACTACTGAACATGACCTCCTGACATTCAGAATAAGTCATTGCCATAATCGTCACGCTTGTCAAGCCGGCTGGCGATCAAAGTAAAACACTATACGTTTTCGAGAAGAGCGCTGGTATACGTTTTCCTGGTGAACAGTCACCTTTTATGACTCCAACGCGTATTTAAATAGTAGAGAAAACCGTATTCTTATTCCGTCCTCAAGCTGCGGACATATCGTCGATACGTATAAGAGGTCTATTAAAAAAAAATCTTAAGAAAAATGTATACAATACTTCGAATGCAAAAAGTTAGATATCTTGTATGTATGTCTTTATCTTTATATATTTTCTTGTGTACGTGTGTAGATATGTCACTGAAACTCCTCCTAAACGGCTGGACCGATGTTGAAGAAATTAATAATGTGTGTTCAACGGGATTCGAGAATGGATTAGACTCATAATTAGGGGCGATAGGTGGCGCTGCTTTCGATTTCAAGGAAAATTCCTTTTATTTGATTTGAACAGAACAACGTCTGTTTGGTCAGCTAGTCTTTATATATAAATTTCTTGTGTAGGTGTGTATGTCACTAAACTCCTTCTAAACGGCTGGACCGATATCAATGAAATTTTATGTGGGTGTTCAAGGGCATTCGAGAATGATTTAGATTCACAATTGGACCCAGTGGGCGGCCCGGAATTCCATTTATTTTATTTGAACAGTACAACGTCTGTTGGGTCAACTAGTTATATATAAATATCTAATTAGTATATAAAGTCTAAACCCTTGTTAATGTTCAAGGCTGACTGCGGTTAATTTCTCTATTTCTCCGAATGGTCACCGCAGGTATCGCGGTTAGCAGCGTTTGCCGTATATATATGCATATTTATACAACACTTGTATATTGAGGTCTATCCTGAATCAATATAGGATTCAGGATAGACCTCAATATACAAGTGTTTCTTCTGTGTTCTACTGTATTTACCTTGGCAAATTTATATAAATTCGGATAGGCTCACATTAATACTTCGTCCTCTATGTATTATCTATACCAATAAATAAAATCGGAGTGTCTGTTTGTAAAGTCAAAATAATAGGCTTTTTTCATGCTCACACGGTTATTTGCACGACACCTATGCCTAAAATAGCAATTAAAAAATTTTTGTCTGTCTGTCTGTCTATTTGTTCCGGGTAATCTTCAAAACAGCTGGACCGATTTCAAAAATTCTTTCACCAATGGAAAGCTATAATATCAGGGCGTAAACTAGGCTATATTTTATCCCGGTATTCCCACGGGAACGGGAACTACGCGGGTAAAACGACTATAACCTATAACCGAAGCGAAGCGAGGGCGGATTGCTAGTTAAAAATATATAAAATACTGCATTCGCGGCATTTTAAACGATTCCATTAACATTTTAAATTGAAAATTGAGCAAATGGGAACCTCTTTATTGCTTACTAGCAATCCGCCCTCGCTTCGCTTCGGTTATAGGTTATAGTCGTTTTACCCGCGTAGTTCCCGTTCCCGTGGGAATACCGGGATAAAATATAGCCTAGTTTACGCCCTGATATCTTAGCTTTCCATTGGTGAAAGGATTTTTGAAATCGGCTTAGCCGTTTTGATGATTACCCGGAACAAACAGACAGACAAAAATGTTTTAATTGCAATTTTAGGCATAGGCATATAATTTGTTTAATAAATTAGCTTCATTATTATCTCAGTTTAGTCTTACTGATGGACTCGAGCCTCTCCCATAAAGGGGGGGAATATTGACTTACTATATCACGCTGATCAGAAGGATTATTATGGGGTTTTATTTCGAGTTTTCTTTCTCTTGCATACGTGTTATATTCACATTATATCCCTCATTATACAACAGCCCGTGAACCCCAGACCTTCGTTATTTTATAAAAGCTAAAAGTTCGTCAGCGCGTAGTCCTAACATAGGTAAGAATGGTGGCCCATTATGAAGTTTGGGATACAGTGGCTTTGGCGGGTAAATGGTACTGAAGTTGTATAAACTATTAATCTAAATTCGTCAAATAATAAAATGTGATTTTCAGGGATAACCTTCAGAATATTATTATTAAGATCGTGGTTACTCCTTGCCAGACAACCTTGATGTTCATGAAATTATAATTCTACTTACGTTATAGTATAAAAGCTGATCTTTATATAATACTTGGGTAATAAGTAGATGATGTATGCTCACTAGTCAGACATTTTTGATAGGTCCAACCCCATGCCAGACAAGTATGTAAATTTTGAGAAAATCTTTCGTGATTAGAAATATGACATATGACTTATGTAAATAAACGTTTTGGTACAGATTTATATAACTAATAAATTATGTATATTTTAAAATCATCTAAAGAAAAGATATTTAATGCCTTAAATTATTAAAAAAAAAAATATTTTGTGAATAACTGGTTACAAAATAAAAAATAATAATACCTACTCAAAAATTTAATTAAATACAGTTTAATAACATTACATTATCCGTATCCGGGATAAGAGTACGAAACCGATCCAGTTGCAGAAAGGCGTGAGACAGGGAGATGTCATCTCTCCGAAACTGTTCACCACTGCACTGGAAGATGTCTTCAAGCTCTTAGACTGGACTGGACTCGGCATCAACATTAACGGCGAATACATCACTCACCTTCGATTCGCAGACGATATCGTCGTTATGGCAGAATCCATGGAGGACCTTGGCACTATGCTCAATGATCTCAGCAGGGTATCCCAACTAGTGGGTCTACGAATGAACATGGACAAGACGAAAGTCATGTCAAATACCCATGTCATTCCTGTACCGGTCCTAGTTGGCAATGCGATTCTCGAAGTTGTCAATCACTATGTTTACCTAGGACAAACAGTCCAGTTAGGTAGATCCAATTTCGAGAAAGAGATCAGCCGACGAATCCAACTCGGTTGGGCAGCGTTCGGGAAACTTAAGAGGATCTTCTCGTCCAACATACCTCAGTGTCTGAAAACACAGGTCTACGACCAGTGTGTGTTACCAGTGATGACTTACGGCACGGAAACGTGGTCCCTAAATGTAGGCCTCATATCAAGGCTCAAAGTCGCTCAGCGTGCTATGGAACGGGCTATGCTCGGGATTTCTCTGCGAGATAGAATCCGGAATACAGAAATCCGCAGAAGAACGGGTGTAACCGACATAGCACGAAGAATTAGCACGCTGAAGTGGCAATGGGCAGGCCACATCGCTCGACGAACCGACAACCGCTGGGGAAGAAAGGTTCTCGAGTGGCGACCACGCATCGGACGACGCAGTGTAGGACGCCCCCCCACTAGGTGGACCGACGACCTAGTGAAAGTTGCTGGGCGTCGTTGGATGCAGGCGGCACAGGACCGCACATTGTGGCGCAATATGAGGGAGGCCTACGTCCAGCAGTGGACGGCAATAGGCTGAAATGATGAATAACATTACAAGTTTTTATAAAGTATAAAAAATAGATTGACGATATAAAATATCTCAGTGTCACGGGTATCTTATAAAGGAAGATACCCGGTCCTTTGGTAGGCTTACATGGGGATATGGATCCAACACGCAGAGGCCTTTGGAGAAATTTAATGTTAAAATGGGATGGGACGTCTACCGATGACACTCCGCATTACTCGCACATAACACTCGTGGACTGCCAACGGTAGGTGTAAAACTATTGTGTAATGGTGATATCTAAAACTGGATTATGGGGTTGTGAGGTTTAGTGGACTGTTTTACTTGAACTATTGATTTTTAAACTGTCGTCTGCCTTCAATAACTTTATACGTCTTGAACTTTGGCAGACGGTGACTTGCCAACTCACTAAATGAAATAATCGGTCGCCACAGACACGCAGGCTATACGGGCAACAGGGGGGGCAACATTGGTGCAAGTGGCTTAGGGTGTCGAGCGGTGCGGTGCCAGTTTCACCATCGCGAGTCGCCGATAAACGGACTCCCGCAGTGGTTTCCCCGTAGTTATGTCCTTAAAAATGACACTTCCACCCCCGATCATATAGCTCTGGCGACCCCTCTCTGACCAGCCGTTTAAGGCAAGCCAGAGTTGAGAATCCAGCGGGCACTCTTCGGTCTCCACTCCAGCCAGCCAGTAAAGGGGAGCTGGATAGGAGGCCCTGACCGACTCTCTGGGGCACTCAGGACCGCAGTTTCGCCACTCACATTCAGCACGCCACATGCTGCCCTGCGATTTATTGGCTTTTCTATAAATCTTGTGATACATTTTTTCTTTTATATCAAAAGAACTTAGAGAGCCATATAATGTGCCTCCGAGGTTTGCGTTAGTCTCATGGTGAGATAACGACTGGCCCAAAGGGTTATATTATTATTATGTATCTCCGATTCACGGCTATCTCCCAAGGGAAGATAACCGGTCCTTTGAAAGGCTTACATGGGGATATGGATCCAACACGCAGAGGCCTTTGGAGAAATTTAATGTAAAAATGGGATGGGACGTCTACCGATGACACTCCACGTCTGCACATAACACACGTGGACTGCCAACGGTAGGTGTAAAACTATTGTGTGATGATGGTATCTAATAACTGTTTATGAGGTTGGAGGTTTGATGTACTGAGTAACTAAAAACTATTGATTAAAACCTGTCGTCTGCCTTCAATACCTTTATCGTCTTGAACTTTGGCAGACGTGACTCGCCAACTCACTGAATGGGCCCTCCCAAACGGTCGCCACAGACACTCAGGCCATACGGGCAACAGGGGGGCAACATTGGTGCAAGTGGCTTGGGGTGTCGAGCGGTGCGGCGCCGGTTTCACCATCGCAGTGGTTTCCCCGTAGTTATGCCCTTGAAAATGACACTACCACCCCGAGCATATAGCTCTGGCGACCTCTCTCTGACCAGCCGTTTAAGGCAAGCCAGAATTGAGAATCCTGCGGGCACTCTTCGGTTTCCACTCCAGCCAGCCAATAAAGGCCAGCTGGATACGAGGCCCTGGCCGACTCTCTGAGGCACTCAGGACCGCAGTGTCGCCACTCACATTCAGCACGCCACAAGCTGCCCTGCGGTTTATTGGCTTTCCTATAAATCTTGTGATACATTTTTTCTTTTATATCAAAAGAATTTCGAGAGCCATATAATGTTCCTCCGAGGTTTGCGTTAGTCTCATGGTGAGATAACGACTGGCCCAGAGGTTTTTATTATTATTATTATTATAGTATATAAAAGACAAGTTGGAAAATAAAGGCGAGTTGGATACAAAGACCTGGCCAGCTCCCTGGAACATTCAGGACCACAGTATCGCTACTCACAGTCAGCACGCCACAAGCTGCCCTACAGTTTATTAGCTTTCCTATAAATCTTGTGATACTTGTTACATTTTCAACTTTACTCCAAGTTATGTATTATGGTGAGATGACGACAGGCTTATTATTACTTTTATTTCGGTGTAGGACCACACTGTCGACAGTTATCTATCTACAGCCGCGGGCCGGTCCGTCCGGAGTAGTACCACGCTCTCGCAGAAAATCGACGTCTGAGTAGTAGCAATTTGTTACTGTGCTTCGGTGAACGAGAGAGCCGGAAGCCCAACTTTCTGAGGGTGTTTGCGTGTGGAAGGTTAAGGTTATGGTAGTGCCTTTGGTATCACCGAGCCTCAATGCACGCATTCACACTCCCTTCACTTTCTTCGCGGTAGGCAACGACCTTGTAAAGGTCCATGAGCGGCAGCAACACTTACCATCAGGTGTACTGTTTGCTCGTTTGCCACTGGTTGCAATAAAAAAAAATTCAATATTATTTGCAAAGAGGTAGTTATGTCTTACAATAACTATTACATTCTGCTGCTACCTGTACTCTGCTGACAGAAGTCGCTAGACGCTGGAAAATAACAGCGCTTTGAGACCACTTTTATAGTAGATGTCTCAATATTATACCGAGCAGCTATCCTTTGCGAAGGGAACGGTGTTGTTGATAGCAACTTTTTATTATTACTTATTATTATATATTGTATTATTTTACGCATTGTACATAGATTTTAAGCTCTTGTAATTTGGCCCTCCCATAGAGGTGTATTATGCAAATACCTCAGTGTCTGAAAATACAGGTCTACGACCAATGTATGATACCAGTAATGACTTACAGCACGGCAACGTGGTCCCTAAAAGTAGGCCTCATAACCAAGCTCAACGTCGCTCAGCGTGCTATGGAGTGGGCTATGCTCGACATTTCTCTGCGAGATAAAATCCGAAATATGGAAATCCGCAGAAGAATGGGTATTACCAATATAGCACGAAGAATTAGCACGCTGAAATGGCAATGGGCAGGCCACATCGCTCGACAAACCGACAACCGCTGGGAAAGAAAGGTCCTCGAGTGGCGACCACGTGTCGGACGACGCAGTGTGGGACGCCTAACTAGGTGGACCGGCGACCTGGTGAAAGTTGCTGGGCGTCGTTGGATACAGGAGGCACAGAACAGCACTTTTTGGCGTAACATGAGGGAGGCCTACGTCCAGCAGTGGACGGCGATAAGCTGAAATGACGAATAATGACGATAAAGGTGTAACATTTTCTTTTCTTTCATTCTTTCTATAGTGTTCATAAGATTAAAATACGAAACTAGCAAAACTAAAATGAAATGAATTTGTAACAATGACACCTTTTACTAATAATTTAATTATTAATCCGAGAATGAAGAATTTCTCTTTGATAGTTTCATTTGATTTCACCATTTCAATTATCCTTTTGCGGTATGTATACCTTCTCAAATAGTTCGCCCATTCTTTCACCACTGAGGCAGAAACCAGGCGTAGTAGTATTTTCGCCAAAAGATTTATTACCTAGTACTATACTTCCGATTCTATTGCAACGAGTACGTATTATAGAGCTATTTTCATTGTCACAAGTGACGTTAGGATTGCGTACTGGAGTAGCAAAAGTGTAACTTTGATTTGGGTTTTCAATATCATATACTATCTGAAATATTGATTCTAATACTTTTTGGTCTTGCATTCTCCTTTGTATTGCCGTTGCTTGAACGTTGGCTACAATATCTTTGTACTTATTTTCAAGTTTATCAAGAGAAGTGTTTAGTTCTATTTGATTTTCTTCTGTCAGTTTACTGACTACTTGAGCTCTCTGACGGACAAGTTGAAGTTGTAAAGAACATTCAGCTAAATGTTTTTCACGTTGAAGTTGTACTAATTTAGCTTCGCAGATTTTTGTGCATTTGATTTTTGCTTTTTCTATTTTATTAAGACGTTTTTCCAGTAACTGATTTTGAACTTTTAACTCTTCTTTAGAAGTATCTTCAGTGGTGTTCACAATTAATTTGTTCAACATTGCATTCATATTAACCTTTTGAGCTTCTATTTGATGTTTTAAATCGTTTATTTCTTGATTTTTAGCACCTAAGGCAATCTCTTTCTCTAGTATGATTTTTTCATTAGATTCTTTACAATTTTTAATGTCATTGTTAGTTTTTTCCTGTATTTTTTTCATAGTTTCTTCATAATATTGTTTTAAATCTTCCAATTTCTTTTCATAAAAACATTTAATTTCTTCTTCTGTATCTGTTTTGGCTTTAATTAATGACAATTTATGCTTGACTTCAATATCCTCAATTTCATTCTTTTTAACGTCATTAAAGTTATCTAACTTACTTTGTAAATGATTTATTTTATCTATAAGAACGTTTCGTAAATTTGGGATTTCTTGAAAGTGACATTTCAAAGGTTTTGGCGGTTCTTTATTATAGGTACTGAAAACAAATTTACTTGTCATGTTATCAACCTTTGAGTTATAATTCTCAGTGAAATCTTTATGAGATATAGTGACATCTTTTAAAGCTTCAAGCTCTTTTTGTAACATAATATTTTGCATTTTAATATCTCTTAGTTTTTTCACAAGATTTAGTGCTCTAAGCTCATATTCTTCGCTTGATTTTTCATTTGTATGATTATCATATCGTATTAAATTTGGACATTGATAGCATAAAAGCTTTTGCTTATACAGAGATTCATTGTCATCTATCATAAGCGATTTTTCACTATCTTCGCCCCAAATATTGCTAGCTACTTTTGATAAATATTCTGTTTCAGATTTTATTATTTTTTTAGTATCAAACAAAATTTTAGTTTTGGATTCATTAGAATTTGAATTGATGACTACATACTCAACTTCAGATGAATCATCATCGCTATTAACGTCATCGGGTAAAATCTGCAACTGTGATGGCGGCTTATTCAAGAATGGCGTATCAAGTGCCCCTCTAGCTATTTGGTAGCAAAGTAAAAATATATACTTATTTCTTAAAGCCTTCTCATTTTCATTACAATTTGAAAGTCTTTGAATCCAAGCATCACAAATTTTGATTAGGTCTTCATCAACTAGATGACCCAAGTAGGGTCTCAATAAGTGTAAGTATTTTTTAAATTCTTTGTCTAAGTTTGTAGCGTCCGCAGCATCATTATCTTCCATTATATAAAGATAATTTCTATTATAAAAACAGAATGTTGCATAATAAATCAATAAAATTGACAGTACATATTCTTTTTTAAAATCTAATGACATTATTAGAGCCATAATGCTAATTTTCAAATATAAGTTTGTTAAAGTTGTCTGTTATCCAATGAAAAACGTAACACTTTGTAATACGAATATGTTTTTCATCATCCTGTTTGACGAAAAAGAAAAGGATGCAAATGCATATAACATGTCTCCGAACATAGAATCTCTATCTATTTAATATGAAGAAACCGTGCTGAAGATTAAATCCTTACGTGTGACAATTCTTTTATGACGCACAAATAATTGGGTTTTTCGGGGTATCGTTTAAGTACGTCAATAATATGCTTGTAAAAACACTCCGCGGTATAATTATATATATCATTTAACATATAACTTTAAAAAACAGGTTGAGGATCGCACGTTAGAAGTTAAAACTTTATCCGGACACTATTCGTCCTCCATATTAAATTACTTCTTACTCTGGTGACGGAGTAAGAATACAACTCAGCACTCCCTATCTTGCCCGTGGATGTTGTATAAGACGACTATGGGTTATAATATACACATAACATCTGTGCAAAAGAAGGAAAACTCAAAATGAAACCCTATACCAACATGTCTGACCAGCATGGTATTGTTTTTTTTTTTTTTTATTGCCAACGGTGGTAATCGAGCAAACAATACACCTTGATGGTAAGTGTTGCTGCCGCTCATGGACCCTTATAAGGCCGCTGCCCACCGCGAAGAAAGTGAAGGGAGTGCGAAAGCGTGCATCGAGGCTCGGTGACACCAAGGGCACCACCAAAATCCTCCACACGCAAACACTCTCAGAAAGTTGGGCTCCCGGCTCTCTCGCTCACCGAACGAAGCGCAGTAACTAATTGCTACTACTCAAACGTCGATTTTCTGCGAGAGTGTGGTACTACCCCGGACGGACCGGCCCGCGGCTGTAGACAGATAACTATCTACAGTGAGGTCCTACCACTCTTGTTGGTCAAATTCCCTCCCATTGTGGAGGAGGCCAGAGCCCAATAGTGAGACGTATGTGGGCTGCGATGATGATGATAGACACGTATCAATTCAGTTAGAATTACTATTTTTTTATTGCTAACGGTGACAAACGAGTAAATAGTACATCTGATGTAAATGTTGCTGCCGCTCATGGGACTTTGCTGGGCCGCTGGGCCTACCGTGAAGAAAGTGAAGGAAGTGTGAATGCGTGAAATGAGGTTCGGTGAAACTAAAAGTATCACCAAAACCTACCACACGCAAACACCCTCAGAAAGTTAAGCAGCCGGCTCTCTCGCTCAAGAACGAAGTGCAGTAACAAATTGCTACTACTCACATGTTGATTTTCTCAGTGTGGTACCCCGGACGGATCGACTCGCGGCTATAGACAGACAACTGTCAACAGTGTGCTTCTACCACTATTAAACTCAGTTCATTGACATTAAACACATCAGTATACCAACTCATCAGAGTTATACTCACCGAATCTTTACTTATTATTTCGCATTGAACAATCTCTTTTGTTTAACAACCTACATACGAGTCTATGTAACATTAGCGAAGTTGTGGTCAACCGCCAACAGAAGCCATATATCAAAAGTTGAAGTTGAAAACATGGGTTTAGAAAATTGTAAACATTATTTTCGGTGTGGCAAGTAATCTATTTTTAGTGTGTATTTTTAATTTTTAGACTTTTGACGGGAGTGACAAAATGTCACATGTTTAAATTGTATTATTTCAGTGTTTTAGAGTATTATATTGAATAATATTGCTGCTTTTTAATGTAATATAATGCAGAGGAAATGCTGAAATGTAGTGAATATGATTAATTTATGAATTATGTGCAATTTTATATTTTTGTCAAATTCTCAAAGAAATCATAGTTTTTTTGTTAGCACCCAATCAATGGTAGAGACTGTGACTAACAAGAAGAGATTAAAGACGTGGAAAAGCTAACAATTTGTAAAGAACATGAGACTGGAAACAATATCTCATATTTGTAGATCGCTAATACAGAAGTAGAAGTAGATGTATTTTATTAGAAAATATACTTAACTTACTATTAGTATTAACATTTAACATAGTAATAAAACTTTCGTTTATTTCATATATCTGTTTAATATAAAAACGAATATTTTTATTATCTAATTTTATAAAATTCAAATAATTAGCTTTTTCTTAATATGTTATCTATAAAATATTTAGTCATGAACTAAAAAGTTCTATTAAAATATTACAGCAACGATTATGTCTCGAAGCTAGATATATAATGAGACCATTCAGCCACAGAGAAAAATCACTACCTTTTATAGCTTTTAGCACGTTTGCATTCAGCGACTGCTAAAACGTAGTACATAGATAATCTATATATACAAAAGAAAGTCGTGTTAGTTACACTATTTATAACTCAAGAACGGCCAATTTTGGGCCAAATCCGTACAGGATTTAGCTCAAAATTGGTGGGGAGGTAGCTTAGAACCAGGAGACGGACATAGGATACTTTTTATCCCGTTTGATCGTGTTCCCGTTGGACGTGACATAAGACGTCAAAAAGAATACAAGTCACTATGAAGCGTGGTATACGACATTTGACGCGAATGTCAAAATGTCATGAAGCGCTTTTATATTTTTTCATTATTTTAGTGTTTTACGGTGTTATATTGAATAATTTTGTTGATATTTTATGTAATATAATGTTGATAGAATGCTGATATGTAGTGAATATGATATAATAGCGAATTGCGTGCATTTTCACATTCTGCCAAATTTCCCAGAAGAAGCTTGATTTGGCTATCAACACTAAATCAATGCTAACGACGGACTACTTACGAAGACTAAAGACGTGACTAATTAATTAATTAATTATAACTCGACATTGGCACCAATAGCGCATATTATTGCAGCTCATTGCCATTAATCAAGAAGAAGAAGAAGAAACGTGGTATAACAAAAACGTATTTGATATGTAATAATAAATCGCAAATGACAGCTAAACGTAATTTGGTCTATGATTAAGTATGATTGAAAATTTGATAATTATATTTTTGTCAGAAATCAATAATCAGTAATTTGTATTCTGTTTGAATCATCATTAACAATGCCGTGACCAAGACGATTCAATCTTTCCCGACAAAGCTGTAGTGGTTCTTCCCACAGAGATTATATTTTCGGAATAATTCGAAAAAAATATATTTACAAAAAAAAACATGGAGGTGCGGAGTTCGCCTTGTCAGCTATTTCACTATAAAAATAAGAACGTAATGTATTATTTTCTTTAGCTACTGCGACTTGACATTGCACGGTCCTTGTTAGTTATCACTAGAGATAATGCATATCACAAAAAATGAAATCTATGCATAGAGGTAATTTTACGGAATGTTAAAATGTCATGTTGCGCTTTTAAATTTTATAGTGTTATATTAAATATTTTTTCTGATATTTTATGTAATAAACGCAGAGAAAATTCTGAAGTAGGTATGAATATGATTTAACAGTGACTTCCGTGCATTTTCATGTTCTGCAAAAAATCCCAGATAAATCACTGATTGGGTTATCAGCACCTGATCATTACAGCGGCTAAGACTAATATGACTATTAATATAAGGACGTACTATTTTTTTTTAACTTGACACTCGCATCAATAGCGCATAATATTGTAGCTTATTGCCAATAAAAAGACGAGAAACCAATCACGTACATACGTTTTAAGAGGCGGAACTTCATACATTTAGGGACGCAAATGATATATCGATGTTTCTGAAACATCGATGCTTCAGTAAAAAATATCTATATTTGCCATCGAAGTTCACTATTGCAAAACATCGATGTATCGATATTGTATTAGGATGTTTTTACATTGATGCGTTGCCTGCTACCTATTAGAAATGTTTAATACTTTTAGCAAAGCCTACGTGACACTGTGGTCACCAGAATCAATTACTTGTCTGCCAAAAGTGTTCTTTTTAACTCGTTTTCTAAAAAAATTTGCCGCAGTTCACGTAGGCTTGTATTAACGTTTCTACATAAAAATATAGTTGCTAAATGTAATTTTATTCCATCTACTCTACATCTTCTATATTCTAAAGATAGGTAAGTTAATTCAAAAAATAATATTATTATAGATAATATTAATTTTATTTATAAATAGCTTCCATTTTTTTTCAGGGGGGTATAATGCCATAATCGCCACGCTTGGCAGACGAGTTGGCGATCGCAGTAGATGTAATAAGTTTTCCCAGGAGATAGCTGCTACCCATTCTCCTGGTGAGGCCCTCAGCCGATTTACGACTCCCACGGACAAGCAAGGGGTGAAGACAATTGTATTCTATCCCGTCGCCACACGGATAAAACGGTGTCTGAAAACAAAGGTTTATAACCAGTGTATGTTACCAGCGATTACTTACGGCACTGAAACGTGATCTCTAAATGTCTCATAAAAAAGCTCAAAGTTGTTTAACAACATGCTATGGAGAGGGCTATGCTCGGTATTTCTCTACGTGATAAAATCAAAAACACGGCAATCCGTAGAAGAACGGGTGTAACCGACATAGGCCGCAGAATTAGCACGTTGAAATGGCAATGGACAGGCCCAGGGACTCATGTCGAGTTTTCCTTCTCTTGAATAGATATTATGTCTACTTTATATCCCTACGTCATCTTATACGTTACCCACGTGCAAGAGAGGTGGTGGTGAATTATATTTTTATTCCGTCACCGCACAGAAAGAGGTGTGGTAATAAACACAGACAAAATCATTACATCCTTATCATAGTTTATATCTCTGTGGTTATAGTCAAAGTGACAGTTGCTCATATTGAAATCTTGGTAATCTTCATAATATATATAAATAATGTGTCACGTTGTTTTTCCGTGGTGGACTCCTAAACTACTTAACCGATTTTAATCAAATTTGCACACCGTGTGCAATTTGATCCAACTTGAAAGATAGGATAGCTTACATCATAATTTATAGTTGCAATATTATTTTATTGCAAATTATTTGTCTATTATTTGACATTCACAATTATCTGTTGCTGCAACATATCCGTGTGGTGACGGAGTAAGAATACAATTCACCACTTGCCCGTGGATGTCGTACAAGACGACTAAGGGATATAATATGCACATAAGATCTGTGCAAGAGAAGGAAAACTCTAAATAAAACCCTATACCAACATGTCTGACCAGCATGGTATAGTAAGTCAAATTCCCTCCCATTGGGGAGGAGGCCCGAGTCCAACAGTGGGACGTATGTGAGCTGCGATGATGATGATGATGAATTATCTGTTAACTCTAAACGATTTTAACAGATGGCGATATCTGTTGACTGGATTGAGTAATTAATTAATAGATGGCGCTGCTATGTCAAACCTACAAACGTGTCATATACGATTTTAACTTACTTTTTTACATAGATGCCATTTGTAAAAAAATATGACGACCTCCATGACAGATGTTCTCCTACAGTTATACTTAAACAGTTTAATAAAATGTAATATAACACAAACTTTAGCCACAGCCACGCGTGGCCGGGTCAGGCTAATCGGTCTCAGATAGAGACCGATTAGCTATATAACTCTCTAACCAACGCAACAGACTGCCATGAATTCCGGCATGCTGTAGTTTTAATATTATATATATATTATATATTATGTATATATACGCGAGTTAAAATGAAAGGGAAAGTGCTTATCCTATCCCAAAAGTGCTCAATATGCCTAAAGAAATTCTCACTTCAGAAAAATATTTACTTTTCTTAATTCAACAAAAATATGCATTAACTTAGTTGAAAAAGTTGCCACGAAGAATAGATTGTGCGTACATTTTGTAATTTCCATAAGAAGCTTACTTACCCGCATGAGATTTAAATGGCCCTAAGCTGATTTGGGCTGGTTTAGAAACCATTGTATTTTAAATTCATATTATTTGCATTATATCAAGAGGATGAAATGAGAGAGCCTTTGTTAAAATGATCGAATTTTATATAATCTCGCCTTATCGTAACTAGTAACGTTGAATTTAATTCCAAACAGGTTTTTTTGTTAAAGAGTAGTAAAAATTTTATCAAGTCTTTAAGCTTTTAACTAGAGTCGTTAACTGAACTGAAATGAAAAGCTTGGGCGTTCAAAATTTTATTCATAGAGACAATAAGTTCACTCTATTTATACAAATAAATAAAATTGAAGTGTTTGTTTGTAATGTCAATGTCACGCCGTTATTTGCACCTATGCCTAACAGCCGGATTAAAATTTTTGTCTGTCTGTTCGTTTAGGGTAATCTTCAAAACGGTTGGACCGATTTTGATAATATTTTACTACCAGGTATCTGTCTATATAAGGAGCAACTAAGGCTAAATTTTATCCCGGTATTCCCACAGCAACGGAAACTACGCGGGTAAGGCGAATGAAATCGAAGCGAAGCGAGGACGGGTTGCTAGTATAATATGAAAATAAATCCCGTTTTTATTAACAATACCTAAAATCTAATGCCTAATTCAATTTATATGATATATCAATACTTTGTGCGATCCAAAAATTCATATTCCAAGTCTGGCTATACATACGTCTTTAACGAGCTAACAGGTCTTTCATGGGTCAATGTATATGCTTTTTCAACAAATTACCTAATAATATTCGAGATATGCCAGTTAATAATTAGCTGTGTGGTAGCGGCTTCGAATACTACCAACCCTTGCCTTGCTCGTGGGTGTCGTAAAAGACGACTATGAGCCTTAGATTGACCCGGACCAACTCCATCTGGTACCATTTGGGTCAACGATTACATTCCCAAGGAGGGTTGACGTCAGGCAGGCGGCCGGTCATAAAAGTCATTGCCGAAACTTTTTGCAATATGTCAAAACAGATGACATATTGCGTCGACCCCAAGTAATTGGGATAAGAGCAAGATGATGATGATGATGATATGCCAGTTAATAAGTTAAAAAAACAATTAAGAATAGATTTTGTAAAAAATTTATTATAAAATCTCGAATTATCTTGATGATAATATAGACTGGTTATGAGCCTTCATTTATGAATCACCTCATTATTTCAATGAACGGTATTACGCACATGTTTATTTTGTTGTTGGTACTATAATTGCAAAGCGCGTTTTGCCAAACGAATTTGTTAATGTCGTCGAATATCGAATTTATATCCGTGATTTATGTTCGTAGCAAATGGTATTGGTCAAGCTCACTGTAAAGGTCTGCTTGTGGTAGTTACAAGAGACGGGTTACTCCCTGCCCTCCATTGTGGTTGAAGGGAGTGATGGCTTCTTTAGTGTTAAATTGACCTACTATACCGCGCTGATCAAACGTATTGACATAGAGTTTCATGTCGAGTTTACCGTCTATTGCATACATGTAATCTGCATATGATATCCCTTAGTCATCTTTTACGACACCCACGGGTAAGAGTGGTGAACTGTATTCTTACTCCTTAATAATTCTGCTTATCGCTTTCAAAATGAAGTCGTGAAACTATAAACAAAAGCATAGTCATAATATTTTACTACAGACGTATAGAAGTAAACGTTATCTTTAACTTCATTGAATCGTTTTATCTTCAATGGATTCGAACCTGACACTTTCAACGTATTAACATTACGAATGTCGTTAACTCGAACATTAAGATATTATTACTTGAAATCTCTTCTTCATACGAATCATAAAAATAACATGATACCCATTAATGGAATCGACAGACAAATTTGCACTTTAAAATTTAATGGTGTACGTATCATTTACAATAATGGGTTGAAAAGACATTTTCTAATAAGGACCAGATTACATTAGAGATTTTTCTTTAATCATCTTTTTATTGAGAAAATAGGTACTGTTTATATATCTATAGAAATGGAATATAAAGTGAAAGAAAAAGGAAGAAATGGGTGAAAAAGATAAGTTAGTTTCTTCTTTATATATATATAACTTCTGGGGCACGGCCGTGCCTCCGCCAAGTCGAGCGTTTATTCGTATAGAAGATACATAAATCCTCAAACGATGTTATCTTATTATATCTTTAAACGAGCAATTCTTGTATATATATTCAGAATCTCGGAAACGGCTCCAACGATTTTCTTGAAACTTGGCATACTAGAGGATTTGGGTCCAAAAAATCGATCTAGCTAGGTTTTATTTACAGAAAATGTGGTTTTGTCCATGTTTTTAGCAAAACAAACAATGACATTAAATTTTAAAAGAATATGAATCCAAATTTTGTTTTCAACGTCATAAGTTCCGATAGCTCAGGTGGGGAGGCGGGCGGTTTTAATTTTGAGTTTTATAGCATCCAAACAGTGTCGGTTCGAATCTCGGTGTTATTATTATTCTCTTATTGTAATTTTTTTATATAATTTTTAGTTTTTATTAATATATCTAAATAAATTCTATAAAAATATTCCGAGCGAATCTCGGTCAACCAGATATTTAGCAATTATCTAAGCTATCCATTCTCTAACATAAGCTATTAAGATCACCTTAATTGTCTGTGTTTACTAGTACTGATTTAATAGGTAATTCGTCTTTATCTAAAAACTAGTATCAAATATTTTCACGATTTCCGTAAAACCTGATATATGATAAACAAGATATCCAAAATGATAAGTCACCGCCGTAAATATTTGGTTATCCAAATAAACTGTTTCGATGTCTGTATAATATTCATTTATGGGATTTGGTTCAGCTAATAGTATATCTTCTTAATATATATAAATTACGTGTCACGTTGTTTGTCTGCGATGGACTCCTAAACTACTTAACCCATTTTAATCAAATTTGCACACCGTGTGCAGTTTGATCCAACTTGAAAGATAGGATAGCCTACATCTTAATTTATAGTCGCAATATTATTTTATTGCAAATTATTTGTATTACCTATATATACCTATTATTTGACATTCACAATTATCTGTTAACTCCAAACGATTTTAACAGATGGCGATATCCGTTGACTAGATTGAGTAATTAATTAATAGATGGCGCTGCTATGTCAAACCTACAAACGTGTCATATACGATTTTAACTTGCTTTTTTACATAGATGGCATTTGTAAAAAAATATGATGACTTCCATGACAGATGTTCTCCTACAGTTCCACTTAAATAGTTTAATAAAATGTAATATAACAAAAACATTAGCCACAGCAACGCGTGGCCGGGTCTGCTAGTTGTATTATATAATGAATTCCGATGATTATGCAAGTGTTACACATAAAATAAACGGATTTTAACGCGGTAAAATCCGTAAAATTGATTTTATTAATACTTTTGTATTATAATTGAATATTACATTTAATCTTGCGTCGAACGACATCACAATTGAGCTGAAACTTACTAAATGTTGTATTTTTGACCCAAATTCATCCGAAAATCTATCACAGAATTGGAATGCAGCTGCGACTTGAAGAGATACGGCAAGAAATTCAGCCACCGCGTCATTTTAATAGACTTTAAAAAAGTGGTTCTCAATACTACTGTAGACTTTTTTTTTTATTATACGTATCGCGATCATTCCACCGCTTATGAATCGATTTTAATTGCTTCTTTTTAGAATGTAGATAGATTATTATTATTATAAGGGATCATACTTCAGAGGTAATATATATATTTATACAAATAAATATTATTGAAGTGTCTGCTTGTACGGTCAAAATACTGGGGCTTTTTTCATGCTCACACGGTTATTTGCACGACGCCTATGCCTAAAAACCTGTTTAAAAATCTTTTGTCTGTCTGTCTATTTTACTAACAGGTAGCTGTCTATATAAGGAGTAACTGAGACCATATTTTATCCCGGTATTCCCACGAGAACTGGGACTATGCGCGTAAGACGACTGTAACCGAAGCGAAGCGAGGGCGAGTTGCTAGTCCCATATAAATTTCACCAAAATTTCAAGATATGACCAGTAGTTTGTGAGTTATACTTAATAATGCGTATTTGGTTCAACTCGACTACATTATTTTGAAGTTAGTTTTAATTTGTTAAAATTTTATAAACATGGATATACATACTAGCTGTCCCATTAGACGCTTTAAATCTAAAAAAATAAAGGAATTCTCCTTGAAATCAATCGCCGTGCCACCTACCGGGTCCAATTATTAATTTAAACCATTAAACTACAAGCCCATGGCAAAAATTAACCTATTAAATGAACCAACGTGAATAACGCTTAAAAGGCTGTTACTATATCATAAAATAACTCTCGAGCGCTATGCCGTCATTTCTGAGCAGTACACGTGAGTACGTAAATAAATGGAATTTCTCAGGTACAAGTGAGGAATTATGACTAATTATTAATGTACAGCTTTTTTATAGCTTATAGATGATTAAAAAGAAATGTCGAAAAACCGAGTGCCGTACTAAATTGGTGGTGCCGCCAGTTAGTGCAAATTTTTAATTCGCCGGTAATTGTAGAAGCGACCCTTGGCTTTCGACCCCTGCACTGAAAATAGGTACGGCCTTCATGGGTAAAGTATATGTATACAAAAAGAATTACACAAATACCGTACAGCAATAAGTAAATGACCTATGTTGCTTCTATTGCTCACTTTAGTACGGCACTAGGATTTTCGAAATTTCTTTTTAATCATCTATAAGCTATAAAAAAGGTCGTACATTAATAATTAGTCGTAATTCCTCATTTGTACCTGAGAAAAAATCCATTTACTCACGTACTCACCTGTACCGCTCAGAAATGGCGGCACAGCGCTCAGAGTTATTTTATTATATAATAACAGCCTTCTAAGCATTATTCACGTTGGTTCATTTCACAGGTTAATTTTTTCCATGGGCTTGTAGTCAACATTCTCGAATCCACTGAAACGCACACAAAAAAAAAATCCTAAAAATCTATCCAGCCTTTAAGGATGAGTTCAGTCATAAACACACGGGTAGAAGAATTATACATATACTTATACGTACACTAATCGCAAAAATTAAGGGATAGAAAAAAATTGCATATTTTGGGGTAATTTTCAACAGGCTGTAACTCGGAGGGAAATAATCGTACAGCAATAAAAAAAACGCAATTGTAGCTCCAAGCGTCTACTTTTTGAATATAAGTTCAATAATTTTACAAACAGCGGTTTTTGATTAGTCATAAGAAAATCACCGGCAAAAAGAAATCTTAACTTTTGCCTGTCTTTGAAACGGTCTATGAACTTGAATATTTTTTTTCAGAATGCAGCCATAAAACTCTTGTAGAGAATTCTTCTTCTTCTTCTTGATTAATGGCAATGAGCTGCAATAATATGAGCTATTGGTGCCAATATTGAGTTATAATTAATTAATTATTTAGTTACGTCTTTAGTCTTCGTAAGTTGTCCGTCGTTAGCATTGATTTGGTGTTGATAGCCAAATCAAGCTTTTTCTGGGAAATTTGACAAAATGTGAAAATGCACGCAATTCGCTATTATATCATATTCACTATATATCAGCATTCTATCAACATTATATTACATAAAATATCAACAAAATTATTCAATATAACACCGTAAAACACTAAAATAATGAAAAAAATATAAAAGCGCTACATGACATTTTGACTTTCGCGTCAAAAAGTCTTGTAAAGAATTAAATTCTGGTCAATTTAACCACCAAAAAGCTCGGTATGATGATTTGGCGCGGCGTTATCTTTGATCAAAGCAATAAAATACTTCAAATCTTGTAAAAAAAAATTCAAAAGCAAATGATTTTTTTTTTCAAAATTCTTCAAAGATCCATCTCTAAAATCGCAAAAATGTTTAAAGAAAAAAATTTTTCATTGAAAAGTGGAGAAATTGCTCATAATTGTGATTTTGGCTCAAACAAAAAATTTGAACCTTCATAGTGCAAGAAAAAAAAAATCACAGCGCTTTAAATTTCTTTAGGGGACACTTTAAGGTTGGAAAATCACTGACGATATCTTTCGTTCATCCATTTCATCCAAAGTTATACCAAGTTATCCAAATATCCTTAATTATGCGAAAGTTTGTCTTCTATAGGTACAGTCAAAGTTTTCAATCAAAAAAAAAATATTGACAAAAGCTATTCACATTCACAGTGCCTTATAGAAAATATCATGTAGTTTTCAAAATTCTCCTTCAATTTCCTATACAATTATTATTCCCAGAGTTATTGATTATCAAGGTTAAAAAGTACTTTTATGCTTTGATCAAGGATAATTTCGCGCGCAATGATTGTACAGAGTTTTATTGGTAGTCAAATTAACCGAAATTAAATTCTCTACAAGCTTTTTATTGCGTTTAAAAAATATTTAAGTCCATAGACCGTTTTAAAGACAGGCAAAAGGTTGGATTTTTTTGCCATGATTTTTTATGACTACTCCAAAACTGTTGTCTATAAAAAATATTAAAATTCATGTTCAAAAAGTAGACAGAGCTACAATTTCCTTTTTTTTTATTGCTATACAATCATTTCCCTCTAAGTTACAGTCTGTTGCAAATCACCCCAATATTTGCATTTTTTTTTCTATTCCTTAATTTTTGCGACTAGTGTATATAAAGATAAGTATGTTACGTTTCATCAATAGTAAACAGAACCACTATGAAAGTATTCCATCGCATGTCAAACGGTACCTATAATGTTTACTCCCCCTACGGCCAATGAAATTTCACTTCAAAAGTTATGTCGCAGTAAAACCAGCGAATGTAATGTACCTATAAGACGAATAAAGATGAGATCTTACTAAAATTTAGCGTTTCGGCTCCCTGGGTCTTAAAAACTTTGTCCATATGAATTTCGCTTACTCATGAGATAACTTTCATTATCTTTATAGTGGGTTTACGTGATGAGTTAACCATAATTTTAAATAAAAATCATATGCTGTTATAAAACACAAAAGTTGTTTTATCAGTATTATGCCTACAGTCACTATGACAACATAGTATATTAGATAAAGCCTGAAAGTGGCACCAGGGATAGAGAAGATTAGAAGCGCGGAATTGTCTTGGTATGGACATATGATGAGTAATGATGAAATGCATGTGACAAGGAGGGTTATCAATATGATTGTGGATGGACGTAAGAAGCGTGGGAGACCCAAAATGTAGAGATGTGAAAAAATAATCGATTTTTATAATAATCGATTATTTTTTTGTAATAATCGATTATTTTTTTGTAATAATCGATTTTTATATCCGATTATCAAAATACTAAAAAGTCGATTATAATTGATTATTTTTATATTAAAATTAATCGATTATTTCACTGCCAGATCTTCTAAAAAAAAGGTCATCACGATACTGCGTGCAGTGTTTCATACTATATTAGAAAATAAAGCTCACATTTCCTAAAAAAATAAAAAAAGGTCATCATAATCCTGTTAAGAGAAAAAATCGATTATTTTATAATCGATTATTTATTTTTAATTAATCGATTATTTTATAATCGATTTTTTTAAACAACAAAAAATCGATTATTTAATTAATCGATTATTTTCCCTCCAAGTCACATCCCTACCAAAAAGAGATGCATGTATTGTGCGAATGAGGATATGCGTATGAAAGCACTGAGTGCAGATATGACGATGTTTTGGTTCATCCGGAGGCGAAGGGCGAAACGGGGGCTTAAACCCTAGGTTTTGGTAGATTCAGAACTGATGGGTAGCGTGTAGTAATAGACTAGACGGACTAGTAATAGACGGAGTAAGAATATAATTCACCATCTCTATCTTACCCGTAGGTGTTATATAAGATGACTAGGATATTAAATATGCATATGGGATCTATGCAAAAGAAGGAACATTTGAGACAAGAGCCTATATCAATGCGTTGGACCAGCATGGAATAGTAGGTAATTTACCTCCTATTGCGGAGGAGGCTCGAGACAATCATGGGATATTCGCATGCAAAAATGATGAAGTGGTGACACCGGTCCTTCCAGAATAGTACCACACTCTCTCAGAAAATTAACGTTTGAGTAGTAGCAATTCCTTAATGCACTTCGTTCGATGAGCGTCAGAGCCGGAAGCTTAACTTTCTGAGAGTATATGCCTATGATGAGTGGTGTCGAAGGAGGAGAGCTAAATGGCAATGAAAGAGATCATTTCGTGTTTTTGAAGTGAAACTGCGTGCATGAGAGTAAATTTTGAGAGTGAGAGAGTACATATCCATCCATCCATCCATCAGCCTACAGACGTCCACTGCTGGACATAGGCCTCCTCACGAGAATGCCACTCGGAACGATCCTGCGCCACTTGCATCCAACGGTTCCCTGCGACTTTGAGAATGTCGTCAGTCCACCTAGTGGGGGGGTCGTCCTATGCTGTGCCGTTCGATTCGTGGTCGCCACTCAAGAACCTTTCTTCCCCAACGGTTGCCGGTTCGACGAGCGATGTGGCCTGACCATTGCCATTTCAACGTGCTAATTCTGCGGGCTATGTCGGTTTTCCTACGGATTGCCGTGTTCCGGATTTTATCACTGGTAGAGAAATACTGAGCATTGCCCTCTTCATAGCATGCTGAGCGACTTTGAGCTTTTTTATGCGGCCGACAATTAGAGACCTCGTTTCAGTGCCGTAAAACATCGCTGGTAACACACACTGGTTATAAACCTTTGTTTTTAGACACTGCGGCATATTGGACGAGAAGATCCTCTTAAGTTTCCCGAACGCTGCCCAGCTGAGTTGGATTTGTCGGCTGACCTCTTTCTCGAGTACATATATTATTTCAAAATTTTAATTTTAAAAAGGAATTAATTAGAAATTTTTATAATTGAGAGAAAACCACGTGGCAGCAAAGAAGTTTTACGTCTGACATACGTACTTTGTACGCACGCTCCTTTTTTTTTGTCCATCTTCCAAAGAAAAATTCACAAAAAAATATCATTCTTATCATAAAATAAAATATACAATTTTAAATAAGCCGTAAACCACAAACAATGAATTATTAAGCCTCTGTACATGCTAAAACAGTTGCCATCAAAATGTCATGGCGCATAGTAAACTTCGCAATATGTTTTATTCCCCAAACATACACACGCCATAGTCATATAGCGGACCCGGACAAATTTACGACAAGCGCATTACGTTGTGACATCAATTGTCTGTCTGTTTGACATACTACGTTTTCAAGATAATTCGATGCACGAACTATATTATTTAATGTATCTAGCGGACTTTTGACGCGAATGTCAAAATGTCATATAGCGCTTTTATATTTATTTTATTATTTTAGTGTTTTACCATGTTATATTGAATAATTTTGCTGATATTTTATGTAATATAAGGTCGATAAAAATGCTGAAATGTAGTGAATATAATATAACGAATTGCGTGCATTTTCTCATTCTGCCAAAATTCCCAGAAGAAGCATGATTTGTTTATCAGCACCAAATCAATGCTAACGACTGATTAATTACGAACACTAAAGACGTAAATAATTAACATTATAACTCGACATTAGCACCAATAGCTCATATTATTGCAGTTCATTGTCATTAACCAAGAAGAAGAAGAATGTATCTTGCTGGTCTTTTGTTATTTCTTGATGTAAGAATAGATGATTTAGAAGAGTGATGGCTGACTTAATAGTGAACTCCTAATCACTATTTAATTTTTTTTTTATTATTGTTGGTGGCAAATTAGTAAACAGCACACCTGATATAAAGTGATACTGCCGCTATTGGAGCTTTGCTAGGTCGATACCTGTCGTGAAGAAAGAGAAGGGACTGTGAATACGTGCAATAAAGTTCTATGATACTAAAGATATCACGAAAACCCACCACCTCTGTGTACTCTACCGACTCTTTCACGGGGAGTGCTCCGAGGAACTGTTTGACTTGGTACCACCGTCACCATTCTATCAACGTACCACTCGACATCGTAGCAGGGTTCATCCATTTCACCTGGAAACGTTATGGTCTTCAACTATACGTTTCCAGCGATCATTCCTCCCTCGTACATGCAAGCTCTGGAATGAACTACCTGCTGCTGTGTTTCCCGAGCGCTATGACATGTCCTTCTTTAAACGAAGTTTAAGAAGAGTATTTCCTTCACGGTAGGCAGCGGCCTGGCTGTGCCCCTGGTATTGCAAAGGTCCATGTGCAGCAGTTTCACTTACCATCAGGTGTGCTGCTTGCTCGTTTGCCACCGTTGGCAAAAAAAAAAAAAACACGGAAACACCTTCAAAGATTTAGGCTGCCGGCTTTCTCGTTCACCGAATGAAATGCAGTAACAACTACTATTCAAACGTCGGTTTTCTGCAAGAGTGTGATACCACCCCGGACGGATCGGGCCACGACTGTAAACAGAAGTGTAGACATTATGGTCCTACCACATTGAGAATCTGGTATCATCATTTCGACTCATATACGTCCCAATGCTGGGCTTGAGCCCCTTTCTTAATAACAGGAATATTTACCTTCTATAATACGCTGGTGAGATGAGTTGGCATAGGTTTTTATTTAGTTCCATCTCTTGCATAGACGTTATGTGCATGTAGGATGACGTCTGGAGATTAGCCATCCTAGCTACTATTGTATTGCAGTTCGGCGCAGGGAGATGAGAGGAGAAGGCGAACAAGAATGAAGAATCTTATATCTTTAAACGAGCAATTCTTGTATATATATATATATTCAGGATCTCGGAAACGGCACCAACGATTTTGATGAAACTTGGCATACTAGAGGTTTCGAGGCCAAAAAATCGTTCTAGCTAGGTTTTATTTATAGAAAATGTTGTTTTATCAGTGTTTTTAGCAAAACAATATAATGACATTAAATTTTAAAAGAATATGAATTCAAATTTTGTCGTCAACGTCATGAGTTACGATATCTAAGTTGGGAAGTAGTGCAGTTTCCTTTTAGTATTGTTTTGGCATTCAAACAGCGTCTGATTGAATCTCGGTGTTATTATTATTCTCTTTTTGTATTTTTTTATATATTTTTTTTAATTTTTATTTTTTATTAATATAAATCTAAATAAATTTGACAAAAATACTACAAAAATATTCCGAGCGAAGCTCTGTCAACCAGATATTGTTATTTATAAGACCTAATGATTCAATTACATGATTACTATATAATCTAGAGACAACAGTGCAGGTGTGCGAGTGAATATCGAATGACAATAAATAGGCAGTTAAAAGCGCTGTCAACTAGAATTCAGTCTGCGTGTGGTCCGAATAGCACGTGCAAAACACAGTTGTCATGTTGTATGGCCCAATATCCATTAGCGAAGCGGATTGCTTCGCATGTTGGGTTGCGGTTCAAGTTGTCTTAGTGGCGGATAGTCGCCACATGCATATTGTAACACTTCGTCATTGTTTATAACATCCACGAACAAGATAGGGATTGGTGAATCAAATTCATACTTCCGTCATCACGTATTATTTGGTATATCCTATATTTTTTAGACCTCCTGCAGTATTTTTGCAACATATCATCATAATGGCTAAGCTAAAGTACACATCATTATCATCAGCCATATACGTCCCACTACTGGGCTTGAGGTCCCTCCATAAGGAGAGAAAATTTGACCCACTACACCACGCTGGTCAGGCGGGTTGGTATACGGTTTCATTTCGAGATTTCCATCTTTTACACAGTTGTTATATGCATAACGTATCCTTAGTAGTTGCCTTTTGCGACACTCACGGGTAAGAGAGGTGGTGGTGAATCGTATTCTTACTACACAGAAAAGTATAAATATTTATAGTTATAAAAAATTATAATAATAGATCAATCAGTCGAGTTTCTTCTATACCACGATATTCTCATAGATTGGCAGTTTAATTTTGAGTTTTATTATAAAACTAGCAACCCGCCCTCGCTTCGCTTCGGTTTTTGTTGCCTTATCCCCGTAGATCCCATTCCCGTGGGAATATCGGGATAAAATATAGCCTAGTTTACTCCCTGTTTGATCCCTTGCCTTTGGTGAAAGATTTTTTTAAATCGGTCCAGCCGTTTTGAAGATTACCCGGAACAAACAGACAGACAGACAAAAAAAATATAAAGTGAGTTTTAGGCATATGTATAGTGCAAATATGGTTATTTGTGAACATGAAAAAAACCTATTATTTTGACATTACAAACAGATACTCCAATTTTATTTATTGGTATAGATAAAAAAGTTATAATAACAAAAATTCATTTATTTTGGCAAGGAAACATAAAAGTTACAGTGGAGCAACAGGGCATAATTCAAACCAATATCCGCAGCCGCATCGTTTGGGGTGTCCCTGGTGCAGCCACATATACTCGATATGATTATCAAGAGGACTACACGAACACCCCACTAGACGAGATGTGTTCACTGAAGGTATCAAATTTGGACGCTCCCAAGTGCCCGGACCTAATGTAATAAGAGCTAACTGTTAGTGATCATTCCTATTAATCATTTTTAAAAGGGGGTAATGATTTCTATTATTTACGCTAGTATTAGACATTTTAAATCATCATCATCACAATTCACCACTCCCTATCTTGGCTGTGGATCTCGTAAAAGACGACTAAGGTATATAATATGCACATAACATCTATGTAAGAGAAGGAAAACTCGAAATGAAACCCTATACCAACATGTCTGACCAGCATGGTATAGTAGGTCAAATTCCCTCCTTTTATAGAGGAGGCCCGAGCCCGAAAGTGGGCCGTATGTGTGCTGCGATGATGATGATGATATCACGCTGGTCAAACGTGTTGGTATAAGGTTTAATTTCGAGTTTTTCTTGTCGTGCATAGATGTTATATCCATATTATATGGCGGATCGCCTGAGCGAGGAGCGCAGCCTCGATGAGGCGATCCGCCGCTGGCGACTGGGGCGGCGTAGGCGCGAGTACTTGCGCCTCATGCCGCCCTAGCCGAGGCCGTGGGTGACGTGATCGGGAAATTAGTCCGTCACCCGCCGAAAGGCCGACCGCGTGAGGAAAGACCGATGTCCTCCCCGGTGGGGGAAATTCGATCGATGGGAAGGTAGCCCAAATATTCAGGTATTCTGTCGGGCCGACCACTGATGACAAGTAATACTGCTCCGGTGGTCGGCCCAACGACGAAGGCGACGTGCACGTGGGGTGGGTTGCGGGTGTGCGTGCTTACGCCCGTCTGTCGCCCCGGACGGAGTGGTGCGAGGAGCGCGCCGACCGCAACACAATCCAAAAAAAAATAAAAAATATCTATATTATATCACTTAGTCATCTTTTACGACACCCACGGGCAAGTGAAGGATGGTGAATTGTATTCTTACTCCGTCACTGCACGGAGAGTGAATTATAAACATCTCATGTTAATTATAATACATTATAAATACTTATTTACGGCTGAAAAATGATTGCCACGGAACTAGAATACTGTTTAAATTGATCGTGTATGCCGTGGTATACTCAGTCTACTTACAACGATTTAATGAAATTTGTATGCTAATAGTATGTAAATAAGATTCATAATCATTTCCTTTTACGTCCCTTGTCGTGCAATGTCACGTCATCCCTTCAAGTGAGCGCCGTCCCTTACATGGTGTTCTCTGGATCAGGCCTATGTTTAACACGAATACAGAGTGATATAATAGCCTGGATAAACATAGGCTCTAAAAAATTACCTTTTTTAATTGCCATAATACGAAATGGATCACAGTCTCCAGCCAGATGAGCAAGTAGTTCTCTTTTCTCCAACCCTGTCACGTGGTCGAGGGGATCAAATAGGCAATACATCCGTGATTTTGCTCTACGCAACTGCCACACTGGTCGTAGCCACCACATTGTACTGAGAAAAGAAATATTAGGAAATGAGAAAATTACATGATTTAGTGTCTGGAAGCGGCTACGAATACTACCAACATCAAAATAGCTCGTGGGTGTCGTAAAACGACAAATAGTTTTACATCAACCTGAGTCAACTTACTCTGATGCTGTCAGATCAATTACATGCCCAAAGAGGGTTGACGTCAGGTAGGCGGCCGGTCATAAAACTATTGCCAAAATCTTTACAATACGCATTATGAAAACAGAGTACATACTGCGTCGATCCTAAGTAATTGGGATACGAGCAGGACGATGATAATGATAACTATTAATTATAAAATAAATTGTAGCCACAATTATATAAACTCTACTAATATTATAAAGAGGAAATATTTGTTTGTGTTTGGCGCCGAAAAAAGGGACAGATTTTAAAAATTCTTTCACCAATGGAAAGCTATAATATCAGGGAGTAACATTGGCTATATTTTATCCCGGTATTCCTACATGGGTAAGACGACTGAAACCGAAGCAAAGCGACGGCGGATTGCGGGTTGGGTAGTCTAACACATATTCGTCTTTTAATGATTACAAGTTTATAATTTTATTCGTATTTTGTATTAATATTACGTGATTTTATTCATAAACTAATCAAAAACCCTTTCTATTGACAGAACTCTAAATAACTCAAGTCTTATATTTTTGATGGCATGTTTTATAAGTATATCTACTTCTTCTTGAGATCGTCTATTTATCTGATTAGGGGATAAATAATATAATTTTAAAATTATTTAATACCAGCAGCGCCCTGCGGTTTCACCAGCAGTTCTTCTTTCCATGGGAATATCGGAATAAATTATAGCCTATGTGTTATTCTGAAATCTAAGCTGTATTATTGTGAAGTTTCATCAATATCTATTCAATAGTTCTTGCGCGAAAGAGCGACAAACATCTTCACATACTCACATACAAACTTTCGCGTTTATATTATTAAGGATATGTATTTTTAAAATTATTTTAATTCGAAAGAATTAAAACAGCCGTGCGATCAGTGGACGATTAGACACTATATTTTCCATAACGATATCTACTAGTACATTCCAATCTCAGCTAATTACCCCAACTATTTCGATTAACACATTCATGGATAGTTTGCCAACTGCGCTAACAAGGCTAATGCCGGTTGCACATTTATAAAATTATCACTAGAACTTAACAGTGGAATAACGATTTTATAACACTTACTATATTTTACCATTAGTTTTCGTTCCCCTGCTAGACTAGAGCTTCGCAGAGAAATTGACCATTATACCACGCTAGTCAAACTCGTTGGTATATGGATTTACTTCACGTTTACCTTCAATTGCATAGATATCATCTGCATAATATCTACATTAGTCGCCTTTTACGACGCTCATAGGCAAGATATGGGTTGGATTGGTGAACGGTATTCTTACTCCGTCCACACAAAGAAAGCTTATTTTACTATTAAACTTACAATACTTACTATGTCAAATTAAATAATACACATAAATAGAGTTCTTTGTAAAATACTGTTATTTAAATATATGAAGCCGTCGTGTTTAACTGACAATGTCAAATTTATAATTATATTTTTTTAATAATCTTTCACATAATTTGCCAAAAAGTTTATTAATATAATCTTTTTTATTTAAAACTAGCTGACCCGGCGAACTTCGTAACGCCATAATTTTTTCGTAAATATATTTTCTAAATTGCCGAAAATATAGTCTCTAATGAAAGAACCATTACAGCTTTGTCGGCAAAGATTCGATAGTTTTGGTCACGGCATTGTTAATGATGATTCAAAGAGAATACAAATTACTCATTATTGATTTCTGACAAAATTATAATTATCAAATTTTCAACCGTACTTAACTATAGACAAAATTTCCTTTAGCTGTCATTTGGATTTTGTTATTACATATCAAATGCGTTTTTTTATACTACGTTTCATAGTGACTTGTATTCTCTTTGACATTTTGTATCACGTCACACGGGAACGCGATCGAACGGGATAAAAGAGTTATTGGCGAAATCTTGTAAACACCATTAAAAAAAGAAACAGGATAAAAATATCCTATGTCCGTCGCTTGGTGCTAAGCTACCTCCCCACCAATTTTCAGCCAAATCGGTATGGCTGTTCTTGAGTTATAAATAGTGTAACTAACACGACTTTCTTTTATATATATAGATATTTTGATGTTAAATCAGTTTTTACCCGACTACCGGTTATGATTTTGACAGGCTATGTATATATGTTCACCTGTTCCCTCATAGCTCCTCAATTACTGATTAGAACCGGACAAGTGAGGTATCATTAAAAGCGCCTTGATTGTCCGCTAGTTATAGGCTATATGACGTGTCGCCGAATCTAATATGGCGCCCTCTAGAGGTCTTAAAGAACTGTGTTAAAAAATAAATTTGAGACAAATATGTCGTATTTCATATCATTGAAAAGGGCGTTACTTTTACATTTCCAAAATATATATATTATTAGCGTTTGCTCGTGGCTTTTTCCGTATTTTTACTTTTATCTTGGTAGATGTAATATATATATATAACATATAAACCATGATTTATTTACAGGATATCAGGAAATCATGGTTTGAGTGAAGGAAATCTCTAAATAAAACCCTATACCACCATGTCTGACCAGCATGGTCTTCTTCTTCTTAGTCGGTTCGTTCTTGGCAGAACGGTTGTGATCATCATGTAGCATGGAATGAGGCAGATGTTATTTGCTTCACGATATTTCGCCATGTTTCTCTGTTTGAGGACATTCTAGTACACTCATTTAAAGGACCACCCACAGCAGATCTAATCTGGTCGGTCCATCGCATGGGTGCCCTCCCACGCGGCCTAGTGCCTTCCACCTTGCCCTGGATAATGAGGCGTTCTATGGACTGGCCATCCCGTCTGGAAACATTTCCGAAAAAAGACAATATGCGAGACTGTACTATAGAAAATAGACGCTGCTGGATGCCGAGTTCTTGAAGTATGAAAGCGTTGGTTCGAAATTCGGTCCATGATACTCCAAGAATTTTTCTCCAGCACCACATCTCCAGCACCACCCACAGCAGATCTAATCTGGTCGGTCCATCGCAAGGGTGCCCTCCCACACGGCCTAGTGCCTTCCACCTTGCCCTGGATAATGAGGCGTTCTATGGACTGGCCATCCCGTTTGGCAACATTTCCGAAAAAAGACAGTATGCGAGACTTTACTATAGAAAATAGACGCTGCTTGATGCCGAGTTCTTGAAGTATGGAAGCGTTGGTTCGAAATTCGGTCCATGATACTCCAAGAATTTTTCTCCAGCACCACCCACAGCAGATCTAATCTGGTCGGTCCATCGCATGGGTGCCCTCCCACACGGCCTAGTGCCTTCCACCTTGCCCTGGATAATGAGGCGTTCTATGGACTGGCCATCCCGTTTGGCAACATTTCCGAAAAAAGACAGTATGCGAGACTTTACTATAGAAAATAGACGCTGCTTGATGCCGAGTTCTTGAAGTATGGAAGCGTTGGTTCGAAATTCGGTCCATGATACTCCAAGCATTTTTCTCCAGCACCACATCTCCAGCACCACCCACAGCAGATCTAATCTGGTCGGTCCATCGCATGGGTGCCCTCCCACACGGCCTAGTGCCTTCCACCTTGCCCTGGATCATGAAGCGTTCTATGGACTGGCCATCCCGTTTGGTAACATTTCCGAAAAAAGACAGTATGCGAGACTTTATTATAGAAAATAGACGCTGCTTGATGCCGAGTTCTTGAAGTATGGAAGCGTTGGTTCGAAATTCGGTCCATGATACTCCAAGCATTTTTCTCCAGCACCACATCTCCAGCGCGTCTATCTTTTTCCTTTCCACTTCACGTAACGTCCATGTCTCAGCAGCATACCTATAGAAATATGGGGAAGATAAGGGTTCATACGAGTCTAGTTTTTGTGGCCTTCGTGATATTTCGGTTCCTCCATATTTTCTTCATCTTAACCATTGCTGCTCTTGTGATGGCCATATGTCTTTTTATCTCATCTATGCAACCGCCATTGTTAGAAATTAAGGTTCCAAGATATATATAGGTTTGGACAAAGTCACAGCTCGCAATCTGACTTACTTCCTCCGTGTTACTATTGGCGTGGTCAACAATCATCACCTTAGTCTTAGAACGGTTAATCTTTAACCCATACTCAAGGCTTATACGTTCCATCCTAGACAGCAGCTCTTCTATGTGTTGTGCACTCGTCACTAATAAGGTGGTGTCATCGCCATAACGCATTCGCTATCTTATAGCCACCAACTGTAACACCTTCTGTCCAGTCTTCTAAAGTGATGCGCATGATAAGCTCGGTGTACGCATTGAATAGAAGTAGAGATACAATGCACTCCGGGCGTACGCCAGCACTCGGATGGAAGTCACTTGATAAGGCATCATCTGTGCGTACGGCGGATGACCCTTCCTCGTATAAACGTTTTTAAAGGTGTACAAGATGTTTTGGTGTGCCCATGTCCAGCAAGGTCTTCCACAGAATTGGCTATCCATCCATTGGCCATGACCAGTATGGTATAGTAGGTCAAATGCCCTCCCATTGTGGAGGCATTAAGGAGGCCCGAGCCCAACAGTGGGACGTATGTGGGCTGCGTTGAAATCATGGTTTAACAATATTTTGTTGGACACAGTTTCGTAATTGAGAAGCTCACAAATATAATAATTTAACCTGGAGAGAGCGGCAATATTTTCAAGCATTTATTATCCGTTTTCGAAATAGCTAATATATGTATGATTTGTTTCACATTTTCTATCTCCATATTCTATCTAAAAATTTAATCAATAGAAACCATATAATTAACAAGTTGACTGACATCTGAATTGTGTAATTGCTAAATTTTAGGAGACAACAGCCGGGCATTCGAATATTTGGACATACATACGAACGTTTTTACCATGACCCAAATTAAAATGGAGATGCTGATACGAAATTGTGATTCAAATTCGATATCCGTAATTTTTTTTTTCATACCACAATTACACAAGATAAAATTTAATAAATAGTTACTTAAGAAACATCTTTATATTAACTTCCCAGTTGTTGAATATTCTCGTAAGCGATTTACTTAAGGATACTTAAGCAAGCCCAAACTTTCCAGTTAAACAGCTTATTTGTTAGCTAAGTTTAGTTTACTATCTCACACAGTCCAACTTTCCTACAACAACTTGGAACCTTTATTTTAGGGTCGAACTTCAAGGCAGGAACACTGAATTTGAACCAGATGCACTAAGTCGAAAACAGTATGCAATAGTCAAGCAATCAAAATGATATTGAAATGAAAATTCTGTTTCGGAGCAAAATGATTAATAAATATGGCTTTCAATACAAATTTATTATCAGCAAAATTAATTGCTAAACTATTTAACTCGAGTATGAGTACGAGATGGATTCGTAGATAGATAATTTCGACCGCTCCTTCGTAGGTATTGTAAGACATAAAATTAGATGTTTGATTTTTTTCGTAAATCACCTCATTTATATTTATGCAACATAAAAGCGACCCAACCTTGCTGCGCTTTGGTTCCAGCCGCTTTGCCTTCGAAGTTTCCCTTTCATTGTGGAGGAGATCTAATCCAAGAGTGGAACTTATATGGGTAAGTAAGTGATAGCAAAAGTTGTATTCTTTTTGCATTGCTACGCGGGAATAAGCGCCTGTTGGAATAATATTAGCAAAATTAATATTTCTACGCTTAGCTTAACTATGTTTGTAGTCCACAAAAACGCTTTTGTTCAAAAGATTAGAGATAGAATGGATACATTTAGAGCACCGTTTTAGTCTGTAATAGTAATGCAACGAGGAGATTTCTTTGTTCAGTGGTATTTGATGGATTTTGTGTGATTTTCTTTTGTAATGTTCGGTATATTATGCTGAGTCAGCAAGTATCAACTATAAGCAGAAATACTTTATTTACCTAAGAGGCATTTAAACTTTATATTAATACATTTAAATGTTATATTAGTTATTATTGATGTGTGAGCTTTATTGTTACAATGTGGTCGGACCAGCGTCAGAGAGCATAAATTGTTTGACCGTTCGAAATCAGTGCCGTCTATTTTAGGCAAACTTTGTAACTGAGGCAGTGCTCCTCCTCTTCTGCAACTTGAGGAGTTAGTTGTATTATTACACTATTACATTATTGCACTCGAAAACGGAATGGATAAATATATCTCTACATATAAATTTCTTATGTACGTATGTCACTTAACTCCTCCTAAACGGCTGGACCGATGTAGTCAAGATTTTTTCTGTGTGTTCAAGGGGATTCGAGAATGGTTTAGATTTACAATTGGACCCGGTAGGTGGCATTATTTTATTTGAACAGAACAACGTCTGTCGGGTCAGCTAGTATATATATATATATATATATATATATATATATATATATATATATATATATATGTCAGTCTTTTATTTCATTAAAAATTCTAACCTACAAAATAGTCTAACAATATAAGCACAATTAAGAGTATAATCCTGTAAAAGAAACTTTTATCTGCATTATCTGACGTTAACAGAAAGTCTGTATCTGAATATATAATACGCCAGATCAAGATCCAATTAAGCACGCCTAACGAACGGGTCCAAAACTTCATCTGGTAAATTCGCCATCTAGTAGCAGTCGAGATTAATAGTGAAGTTAAATACAATACGATCAATTTTATTCTCAGGTAGGTAGTTTCTGGATACGCTGTGGAATTGGCGACCTCCCAAATTGGCGGCAATTTGTCAACGGTACCTTTGTGCTAGACTAATTTTCGTCGTATCGGGAGCTTGACGTAAAGAGGTAAGGCACGTTAAGGTATAGTTTTTATTTTAAAACTACAGACTTTAAATTAACAACAATTTAAATTGCACATATGATGGATTTGCCGTGTGGTGATGGAATAAGAATACGGTTCTTCACTCCTTTTCTTACCCGTGAATCGTAAAAGATGACCATGGGATACAATATGCAGATAAAATCTATGTAAGAGAAAGCAAACTCACAATATAACTGTATATCAAACCATCTGGGGGTCGTGGAATAGTAGGTCTCAAGCCCAAAAATGAGTCGTTTTTGTAGCATAATTCTTTGTATGAAACTGAAATGATTCTTTTGAGTCTGTGTGTAATTTTAATCCGTGAATTTCATGTTTACGAAGTCTTCAATACAAGGATTAATTGCTTAATAGGATATTATGTTCAAGAAAAAAAAAGTATGCATTCAAAACTATAAATGAATATGTAAATCTCCCATTAATCTTGATATATAATCTTAATTCTTTACGGATTAAGAAAATAATATGTCCCTACACATTTAATCCTTAATTTCCCGCCGGTGGCGTAAAAATTTAATGACGGCATATCACTCAACAGATGAATGGTTAGTAGCAATCTATAACACCAATTGTGATCGCCAAATCGCCAAAAAAAACAGTTTCATTATGATATCATGCCCGCTTCCGGGGCTGTGTATGTGTTAAAAATGGACGTTAATAGGCTGGCTCCCCGTATGACGGGTTAACATTACATTTTCCGATTTCAGTTCTTGATGTGATAAGGAAATATGACCAATGGACACAAGATCACTGGCAAGCATTGCACTAGCAAGGAGGAAAACTTGAAATGAAACTCTATACTAATCCGTTTCACCAGCACGATATAGTAGGTCAATTTCTCGCCCATTTTGGGGGAGACTTGAGCCTAAATAGCTATGACAATTAATCAATTAATATAGAAACTCTTAACAAAATGAATTAGCCTAAAAACCATATAACCTATAAATTTATTTGAACAAAATAAGCTACATTTTTAGCGTACATTTAGTTTACTAAGCTACCAAAATTAAGCTCATTTTGTACTTAAAAAGCTAATTCACTTTTATGTATTATAATACCTATAATATCGCTACTATTTAAAATATAATCTGGGTTAAATCTAGGGTAAGCCCTGTAAACTACCTTTAAAAGAAAGCTCGGGTAAGCGCTGATAAAATATTAGAATACTTTTCAAATAAGCACCGGAATTGTTTGCTTTTAAGTTTTTTGCACAAAATAACAGAAGCGTTTGTATTGGCCTTAATTGGAATGAATCCAAATTAGCGCTAAGCTCGAGCTTTCCTACTTAAGGTGTGTGAAGGCAATTAAATAATCTTGTATCAACTTAAATTAGAAACCATTTTAACTATTTTCATCTTAAATATGTGTTACAGACTTTTAGAATCCATTCAATCATCATAGCTTATTGATGTCCCACTGCTGAGCTCAAGCTAGGCTTGCTGTAAAAATATCGATGTATCGATATTTTTAGTTCGATATATCGATATTTTTCCTCAAAATATCGACGTCGATATTGATTCTTTCGATCGTATATCGATATTTGTTTTCTCTGCCGACATCCCTAGCTCAAGCCTCTTCCGCATAGAGAAGGAAAATGACCTACTATACCATCCTAATCAGACGGGTTGGTATACGATTTTATTTTGAGTTTTCTTTTCTTATAAAATTGTTATATGAATATTATATCCTTTAGTCTTCTTTTACGACACCCACGGGCAAGGTAGTGTGTGATGAATTGTATTTTTACTATTTCACCAAGAGTTTTATAATGATGAAGTAGAAATAAAATTCATAGATTCCTTTCTCAAGAATATCGTAGAAGATGACTAAGCGATATTAGTATCTATACAAAATCACTGCAATAAATGAAAATTCAAAACCAAGTCGTTCGATTAAAGTATTAAGATTTTTCCCTTTCATTGTAGTTCAGTTTTCTGTCCAACAATGGCACGTAATAAAATGGCTAAAAAAATGTCTTATAGATCTTTCTTCGGATAACTGATTAAAATATGCGATATATAGCGGCAATCAATTATTATTTTATAATGAATGGAAAGACGAAGAAAGAGAAGATATTTATTTGTTTTTACAATTCAATAACATAAAATAAAAACATAATGGGAGGAAAGGAGTCTCACCATTTTCCCACGGTTAGTCAATATACATTCCGTGTGGTGACTGAGTAAGAATACAATTTACCACCCCCTTTCTTGACCGTGGGTGTGTTAAAAAAGGACTAAGGTAAATTATTATGCAAATAACATCTTTGCAAGAGAAGGAAAACTTTAAATAAAACTCTGTACCAACATATCTAATCAGCTCATATCACTACTGGGTTTGAACCTCCTCCGCAAAGGAAAGGAAATTGACCTACTATACCACTAGTCAGACGGGTTGGTATGCAGTTTTATTTCGAGATTTATTTCTCTTGCATAAATATTATATGTATATTAGAATCCCTTAATTGTATTTTAGGACACCCACGGGTAAGATAGAGGGCGGTGAATTTTAAACTTACTCCGTCACCATAGGAAGAATTTTACTTTAAATTGATCCAAAAAACTAGCACTAGATTGAAACGCGACCGCCAAATCAATAAGATTTAACAAGAAGCTCAGCGGTTTTGTCTAACTTTTCTTTTACTTATTGTATAGTATTGTATACACCATGTTTAGTAATTATTAATTCCAATATGATGCCCTCAGAACCACGTTATAACATAATTCACAAATATAATGCCATATAATAATAATAGGATTATGACTGAAACAGGTCCCACAAGCGGCACCCATTTAGAGCAGCCATAAGATAAATTTGATATTAAATAATTTATGGTGTAAATCCTTATACTTTATTGAACTTTACAAATTTACATTTTTCGGACACAAATTACACCCAGACTCAAAACAATTATCAAAATGCCTTGCGTAGGAATTGAAACTCTCGGCATAAGAGGTCATATATACCGCTACATTTTTCGTCATTAAAAAAGAAAGAAATTTTGCGAATTTTATCGCGTTTGTGTCTGATTTTTTGATTACAAACTCTATAAAATCTGTAAAATATTTTTTTTGATACTGTTGAAGGCAAACGACCAAATAGCACATCTGATGGTAAATGATTCTGCCGCTCATGGACCTTTATTAGGCCACTACCTACTGTGAAAGAAGTGAAGGTAGTGCGAAAGTCAGAAAGTTATGCTACCGAATCTCTCGTTCACCGAAAAAAATGCAGTAACAAATTACTACTACTCATACGTTGATTTTCTGCGGGAGTTTAGTACTACCCGGCCGGCGCCTGTGCCTATTCCTACCACTTTAGAGTTTAGCTTCATATGTGCAATAGTCGCGTAAACATTAATAATTATTAAAAAGGAGGAAAATGTCATATATAAGACTTATTATGGCTTATTAATATGGCCTATAATAAATAAAAGATACAATATCACAAATACCTACATATAGTATATTTAAGTATGTTATAAGACGACATCATATTGCCATAAAATTTATAATATAATTTACGAGCTAATTAAAGTGTTACGGCCCAATCTGTCCGCCATTAAAAATAATTGCTAGTATCACATTATTTCTGCTCAAATTGCATATTATATAGCGGCTCTTGCTAAATTAATCGTATATTATTATTTTTATCCCTTTGACAAAGGTGTAAGACCCCTTTCTTTCATATGGAATATTCGCCCATGTCTCAATCGTAGTAGTGGCAAGACTGTGTACGCTTCCTCCTAACTAACGACCGTGTAGGTACTTGGGGAAGTAACCGTGCCTCGACGACACATTTACCAATCGGTAGGAACGTGTGCTACCGACCCACCGACCATTTTATCAATATCTCTGGAAGGCTCTGAGCAAAAATACCACTGAGTCAAAACTGGTGTTTTGCCGTGGCCTCTCCAGTCAAAATACCGCAAATTAGATTAATTCCAAATAAATTATAAAATTGACAAATTCAAATCATTTACTAAAGTCTAACTTTTTATTAGCTGCAGTAAAATGACGTTTCTAAATGTCATTCCGTAAAATAATGTTGACAGCCTAATCTCAATAGGGATGTGATTCAGTTCACAAAAGTTTACAGAATATCTAATCGTTCCATAGCTGACTCATAATGATCATACTAAATTCTATTTAATATTAATGTAAATAAAAGGCTGTATAAACGTTAATTCTTTTAGACATATACAAGGTAACACTCAAGAAAACGCTCTCTCAAGTTGGTAGTACTGGTTTTTGGTTACGGTGCTACGATGACGCTTGACCGCCATTTTGTTTCGGTTGTCATTCGCTCATTCGGCTTCATACTTCTGTTTTGAGTGCATGAATAACTTTGATTTGCCCACTGCGCGTTGTTTTTGTTATCATTATTGTTAAACTTATGTTACGTTGTGTTTGTTTTTCATTACCTGTTTTCGTTAATCGTGTTAGTTTTTTTTTGTTTGATACATTGAAGACATGGATGCTCTGCCTAGCACATCGCAAGATGGAGACACATTTTTATCTCCTAAGAAAAAAAGGCCACGTGTAGCTCTAAGTGCAACTGAAAAACTTTGGGTCCAAAACGTTTACAAATATGTGTTTGAAGTGAAATCTTCAGAATCAAACATTGAAGTTCCAAAAACAAGTGAATGCGTTAACAAGGTGGCTGAAGTCTTGGGAATATCCGTCCGCACAGTTTATTCTGTTTTAAAGGAGCACAAGGAGAACGACAGCGAATCACCAAAACCTCCCGAAAAAACGGGCCCAAAACTTACATTTAAAGATAAACTTGATGATTTCACATTCACTGCTGTTAGACGAATTGTACATCAGTTCTTTCATAGAAATGAAATACCCACCATCGCAAAAGTTAGTTTACACATGTCGTCACTCATCTTTTTATTATAAACTCATTTGCAAAAAAAACGGGCGGTTTTGATTTTCATTCATATTTAAAAAGATACAATACCAAAAAGGTTTCAATCGTTTGTACACGTTACTGGCCGGTTTTAAAAATGCTGTGGTATTTAAAAAAGTACGTTCTAAATTCAATTTTTCATTTGATGTTCATTTTTACAGAAAACCCCTTTTTATCCTACATTTTTGGCGCGAAGTTCCAGAAGTTAACATCGACTTTCATAACTTTTATTCAATTTTTATCGATTAATTTCATATCCTTGACTGTCAAAGCTTTATTTAATCCTGTTTGGCTGTATCAAAAATGGTAGATAAAGTGGTAAAAGCTACCAAAATTATCGCGCTGCTTGAAGAGGGTTGCAGCCAATGTTTCGTGGCTAGGAGGCTAAATGTTAGTCGCTCGACAGTCCAAAGGACCTGGCAGCGATATCAGGAGACTGGTTCCGTCGAGAGAAGGCCTGGTTCTGGAAGAAAACCATGTACCCAACCACGGGATGATCGTTTTCTTGTGAGTCGCGCATTGAGAAATTGCAAATCTTCGTATGTGGATCTTAAGAATAACCTCCAAGAAGTAAGAAATGTGCATATTAGTCTATGGACGGTCAGGAGGAGGCTTCTCGCTGCCAATATACGCAGTCACCGCCCGGCCCGCGGCCCCAAATTACTCCGTGAGCACAGAGTTCACAGGCTTAGGTTCGCTAGAAATTGTGAATCATGGACTCAAGACGATTGGAATAGGGTTTTGTTCTCTGATGAAGCCAGGATATCTCTGTTGGGTGAAGATCGACGTCGGCGAGTGCTAAGAAGACAAGGAGAACGCTTTGCAGAGGCATGTTTCGAAGAAATCACACCTTATGGTGGGGGCTCTGTTATGTTTTGGGCAGGAATAAATTCAATGGATCGTACAGAGTTAGTCTTCATTGAAAACGGCTCACTGACTGGGCATCGATACATAACGGAAGTTCTAATTTCTCATGCACAACCCGCATTGGCCGCTCTAGGTGAAGACTCGATTTTTATGGACGACAATGCTCGCGCCCACCGATCCCGCGATGTTAATGCGTATGTGCAAGAGGTCGGCATTCGTCGTTTGGATTGGCCAGCTCGAAGTCCCGACCTCAATCCCATAGAGCATGTCTGGGACGTTCTGAAACGGCGTGTGAGATCAGTACACCCGGCTCCGCAGACCATCAGAGAGCTGAAGAATGTGATTACTGCGGAGTGGGAACGTATTCCGCAAGCAAGTATCCGGGATATACTCGCTAGCATGCCCAGACGAATTCAAGCTGTGATTTTAGCTAGAGGGGGTCACACTCGATACTAAACATTTATCTGCTTTTACTTTATTAAAGAAAAACAAACAAAAAAACTTTTTTATTTTTACTTCATGAGCATATGCACTACTAGCGAATATACACTACTAGCGAGGTTTAGCATTATTTCCCATAAATTGTATCTAAATTTTATGAAATACTGATGAAAACGATTATTTTCTTATTAATTTAGCAAATTGTGTGGATAAAACTACCTATAATTATCAAACAAAGAAATATTAACATTTGAAATGGTTCATTGCTTAGGTGCCCGTTTTTTTTGCAAATGAGTGTACGTTATGTATGTTTTCTCCCATCCCATGTGTAATCTTAACCAATTAGGTAATAACTTTAATCATTTTTAGGTGCTGCAAGTTGTAAATGATGACCCAGGATTACCCAACTTCTCGAAAGAGACATTGAGATAAATTATGAAGCATCTTAATTTCGAATTCGCTACTCAATCACGCAAGAGTGTGCTTATTGATAGACAAGATATCATATCATGGCGCCAGCGCTACCTGCGTTTAATTAAACAATATCGTAGGGAGGGAAAATACATATATTATCAAGACGAGACCTGGGTCAACGCTGGTACGTGTCAACTCTTAGTTTCTTCTATTTGTTCCCTTTTTGTTTTGATGTCGAAACTTATGATTCTTTTTTGTTCTTTTCAGGTCATACTACAAAAAAAAAACCTGGATTGACGAAAGTATTAAATCTTCTCGACAGGCATTTTTAGACGGCCTGACTACGGGATTAAAAAATCCCACAGGAAAGGGCAAACGACTCATAATTAGTCACATAGGCGGAGAAGAAGGCTTCCTGGTCGACGGACTTCTTATGTTTGAAGCAAAGAAAGGTACAGAAGACTACCATGATGAAATGAACGCGGAGTGTTTCGAGGATTGGTTCGGCGGTATTCTACCTAAACTCAAGCCGAATGCAGTAGTCGTAATGGACAATGCGCCCTATCACTCTCGGAAGATCGAAACAATCCCGAAGATGTCGTGGACGAAAGCACGAATTCAAGAGTGGCTGACTACTAAAAATATTGCGTTTGAACCAAATATGGTCAAGGTCACTCTCATAGATATTGTGAAACAACAAAATCATACTGAGAAATATGCCGTAGACGAGATGGCTGCACAAAAAGGTATCACACTTTTAAGACTGCCCCCTTATCACTGTGAATTGAACCCCATTGAGTTGGTATGGGCGCAGGTAAAGAGTCACGTCGCAAACAATAATAAGACGTATAAAATGCAAGAAGTGAAAACTTTATTCCAAGAAGGAATCAAGAAAGTGACACCGGCTAAGTGGAGTGACTGTGTGTCTCACACTATTAAAGAGGAAGATAAAATGTGCCACCTCGATCATATTATAGATGAAGTGACAGATAGATTTGTTATTAGTGTGACCGAAAGCGACAGCGACAGTGATTTCGAAAAAGATTAATTAAATAACATTATTATGACGTTTTTGTTTCATTTTGAATGTACCTCCCTATACTTCCACTAAAAAAGATCAATCCTCTAGTATAGTAATAATAATAGGTTAAAAAAATACATTACAACTTAATATTAAATCTCAAAAAAAAAATCAAACTGATTATTCATTTATGATTCACTCATTTAGCTACATCCCTATTTATTTTTCTTCAAAAACCGGCAACCCACAAAACGTCATTTTACTGCAGCTAATAAAAAGTTAGACTATATGTATAAACCCCGCGGGGACACTTAGGTACATATTGTCTTTTTTTTTACATTTTAACTTAAATTACTACCGGATCGGAACGCGATCGCACTGAGAAGACAATACGTAAATGCCCTCGCAGGGAAGAAGAAAAGCTCGAAATAAAACACTATACCAACTCGTCTGACCAGCGTGGTTGTAATAGGTCAATATTCCTTCTATTGTGGAGGAGGCTCGAGCCCAACAGCGGAACATGAATGAGCTAATGCCCTCGAAGTATATAATAAATGATTTTATTCAGTTTATCAAATGTTTTCGTGGCCACAAGTGATAGAATTATTGTTCTGTTAGCAATTTTCTGTAACTACATTTAATGATACACGTTTCTCTTGCACGAACTGTTGTTTAACAGACGCTATTTCAAGAAAATTACAATGCAGCTATTTGATTAAACTTAGAGATAATGTACTGCTATTGTTTGATGCTAGAAAATGTTTATATTTACTTTGTTTTACTTCGCTGAACCCTTGTATAGATGTATTAGAGTGATCTCCTAATGGTGACGGAGTAAGAATACAATCCATCATCTTAGACCATATAAGTCCTACTGATGAGCTCGGCCCTCCTCCATAACGGGAAACTGGACTGCAAGTGGTGGAAATGCGAATGCTGAGATGGATGTGTGGTGTGACAATTACGGATAAAATAAGGAATAATTGTATTAGACGACGTTTGAAAATTGCGCCAGTTATGTACAACTACTCTATGGTATGAAATGCTCTTGATGTGATGTGGAAATGTGATGAGGCAGGATGAAAGTAATGTATTGAAGAAAGTTCATCATCATAATAATAGCAGCCCACTTACGTCCCACTATTGGACTCGTGCCTTCTCCACAATAGGAGGGTATTATCATGATCATAGCAGCCCACTTTCGTCCCAATGTTGGGCTTAGGCTTCCTCCACAATGGGAGGAAATTTGATCTACTATACCATACTGGTCAGACATATTGGTATAGGGTTTCATTTCAAGTTTTCCTTCTCTTGCACAAATGTTATGTGCTTATTATATCCTATAATCGTCTTTTACGACGTCCATGGGCACGATTGGGAGTGGTGAATTGTATTCTTATTCCGTCACCACACGGGCAACTTTGAAGAAAGTTATAATTTATTAATTTTTTTTTTATTTATTTATTTAAGACAACACCCTGCACTAAGGAAATAATCCTTGTATTGCGGGGGAATTTTTTAAACATATAATTAACGGACACAAATTACATCCAGACTCAGAACAACAATTTGTGGATCGCACAAAGTGTTGTCCCGCGTGGGATTTGAACCCCCAGCACTGGCGCTGTAAGTTGCTATCTTAACCACTACGCCATCTGTGCAGTCGTATAGCATAAGTATGAATATTGAAGGCTTTAGGGAGGACCAAAGAAAAGATGGATGTAATACCTGAAGCATGACATGGATGCACAGGGAATGAGCACAGATATATGTAATAGGGCTGTATGGAAGAAGAAGATATGTGGCATCGACCCTAAGTAATTGATGTAAGCGCAGGATAATGATGATCAGAGGAGTTGGTATAGAACTTTATATAACTTTATATAGTTTTCTTTCTCTTGCATCGATGTTATCTGCATTATCTAGTTGCTCTATGGATACCCATGGCCTTGAGTGTTGTAAAACCCAATTATTCTTCATCCTTCACGACTTGAAAAAAGTTTCTTCTCACACCATAAAAAATACACAGTATATAATCATTTCAGCTCATATACATTTTTTTTTATTGCAAACGGTGGCAAACGAGCAAACAGTATACCTGATGGTAAGTGTTGCTGCCGCTCATGGACCTTTACAAGGCCGCTGCCTACTGCGAAGAAAGTGAAGGGAGTGTGAATGCGTGCATTGAGGCTCGGTGATACCAAGGGCACCACCAAAACCCTCCACACGCAAACACCCTCAGGAAGTTGGGCTTCCTGCTCTCTCGCTCACCGAACGAAGCGCAGTAACAAATTGCTACTACTCAGACGTCGATTTTCTGCGAGAGTGTGGTACTACCCCGAACGGACCGGCCCGCGACTGTAGACAGATAACTGTCGACAGTGTGGTCCTACCACTCTTAATCTACATCCAACTGCTCTCGAATCTCTTCCACAATTATGGCGATATATGTATGGTAGTAGGTAGTAATAAAATCCAGAACACGGCAATTCGTACAAGGTGTAACCGACATAGCCCGCAGCATTATCACGTTGAAATGGCAAGGGGCAGGCCACATCGCTCGTCGAACCGACAACCGTTGGGGAAGAAAGTTTCTTGAGAGACGACCACGAATCGGACGTCACAGCGTAGGACGACTCCCCTATTAGGTGGACTGACGATATTTTCAAAGTCGCAGGAAACCGTTGGATGCAGGTGGTGCAGGACCGTTCTGAGTGGCATTCTCGTGAGGAGGCCTATGTCCAGCAATAGACGTCTGTAGGCTGATGGATGGATATATGGTAGGGGGTACACTGTCGTCTGTCTACAGCCGCGGGCCGATCCGTCCGTTTCACAGTATATCGACATCTGAGTAGTAGCAATTTGTTACTGCGCTTCATTTGGTGAAGGAGAGAGCCGAAAGCACCATTTTTTAGGGTGTTTCTGTGGTAATGACTTTAGTATCAGCAAACCGCATTGCGGATATTCACACTTCCTTTACTTTCTTTACGGCAGATAGCCTAGCAAAGGTCCGTAAACGTCAGTATTACTTACCATCAGGTGAGCTGATTGCTCTTTTGCCATTAACGGCAATTACAAAAAATATATTTATCTACTATACTACACTACTCAAATATGATGTAAAGTTTTATTTTGCATTTTCCTTCATTTGCATATTGTATAGTCGTGCAAGAAAACCATACGGAAGAGTCTACAAAGTATTTTCATTGTTCAATGTCATGATTATCCTGCACCATTACGCTGAGGGTGTTAGTAAGGTCAGCAGAATGTCAAGTGCGATGTTATTTTTTATTCTTGTATATATATTTCGGCTACCGGAGGTTCTATTAGGACCGTAACTATATAGTTTGGGTGTTACCTGGAGGTATGAAGATACAAATTTGGCTATCTGACTTAGTCTTGTGGTACAAACATGTCAGCTATCTGTCTCATCTCATAAGCCTAATTACTGGGTTCAAATCTACCCCAAATTAAAAGAGAATTTGACTTACTAAAACGAGTTGGTATAGAATTTTATTTCGAGTTTTCTCTATCTTACATAGAAATTATATACATATTCAAATGATTTATTATGCATAATCCCTGCAAGGGCACTTACATATTGTAATTTTTTTACATTTTACCATGAATTACCTGCGGATCGGTACGCGGCTGCACTGAGAAGATCTGGCAATAAACTCAACGACTTATATTGTATCTCTTAGTCGCCTTTTAAACATCCACGAGTAAAAGAGGCAATCCATGGGCTTTTTACTCCGACACCTCTCGTAAATCAGGATGGCCCAGGTATAAATAACTTCACTCGTAAAGTTTACTAAAATTTCCTAGTAAAATTTATGCAATTACATAAATATTTAACTTAGATATAATCTTTTTCAAATTCTATACATCTTGGACTCTGTAAAAGTGGATTCATCATATTACAAAATTTAATGAAGACTGTACAAAAATGAGTCGGTCATAATTTTATCATTATAAAATTATATTATCATCAAACATAAATAAATTGAAACTACTACTCAATCAGATATCAGTTTCCAAAAATTTTATAACGTATTCAATCACAAAACCAAGAAGGCAAGATGAATAAAACTTTTAGAATAAAGAGAAAGCACTGTAAAAAAAATAGTTAAAAGAAATTCTAGATAGTAATCGATTATAAGTTCCTAGTTTATCATTGTTCATACCATAAATGTGTTAAATAAATTTAAAACTAGAAAGCAAAGTATATATATATATATATATATATATATATATATATTGCTACTATTAAAAACTAAAGTATATGTGTAAATATCTTTCTTCTAATACTTCCTATTCTTTTGTACGTGTGTTTATCATTGAACTCCTCCTAAATGACGGCACCGATTTATATAAAGTTCTATGTGTATATGTAATGGGTGCCTACATAGTTTTAAAACACAATTGGGCCCTGTAGGTGACGTGGTTTTTCTAAGCAGGACGAAGTTTGCCGGACATGCTAGTTTTAATTTGTCATGACGGGGTTAGAAAACTATTCACTACCCTCTGTCTTGCCCTTCGGCATTGTAAAAGACTGTGTTATTGTTTTAAAAGTCTGTAAAAGTAATTTAAAAAATAAATTGTATTTACTTTCATCTTACAAGTTTTGACTACCTACCTTCAGATAGTCTTTGCTACGTTGTGATAAGTTGACAGCCCGAATCATAGAAGTTTCGAATTTGGCGAATGCGTAGTTCGTACACTAGCTCTGTCTCTCTTGCTCTTATGCAAAGGATACGAATAGAAATATCTATATCCTGGCGAATCTAATCAGGATATTCGGATAATCGAATTATTGCATTGTTATGGGCTTTTGATGAGTGAGTAACGTTTAAATATAATCTTTTCGTTCAAAGTAGGGTAAACAAAAATGACGTTCAGAGATTCCATTACATACATCGATACATACATATAGATGAAACTAATAAATGCGTGTTCGAAAAAAACATACGGAAAAATTTCAATACCAGATCCTTTAATTATTAACTCTATGTTATAGTGACACTTTTGGAGAGTCGTTACCCAGGGAGCTGACCTTTCCGCGACATTTGCATCGAGGAGCTGCTGACTACAGACATAGCCTTCACCCTTGAAGCTGTCATACTAGCCCAAAAATTACTTGTATATTTTTAACAAACATTCGCTTTTGTCATCAAAATGATAAGTATAGTTGTATCGCATGCATTCTGATATATAATTTTAGTTCGTAATACTATCTGTTTAAAGTTAATTATTGTATTCGGAAATTTCTTGATTTTCACCTTAATAATTTATACTGATCCTTAGAATAATAACCTATAGAAGAATAGTGTCAATACTTCGAACGTTCGAAACATGAATCTAAAAATATTAATGACGCGCAGATGGATTACACACATGAACACGCACACCACTATACAAATTATGAAATCAAATTTTGTTTTTACTAACATAAATCGTCGAAATACTTTTAAAAGTAACGTTAAAAACCTTTTTAAGTTTTTCAAATGTATTATGACACCATTTGAATGCACAAACCGTCATAATTACCTATTTATTTTTTAAGAGTTGCGTACGTACGTGCAGTACAATGACTTATACATTACGGAACGATTCCGGCGTAAGCTCCATTAAGCTCCAATTGAAATGCTTCACTTTTTGTGCGTGAACTTACCTTCTATACGTTATTATTCTAAGTACTGATCATTGATTTTTGTTTACAAAGTCAACAAGTATCACCTTCTTAGTACGTGTACTAAAGAAGTAATCCTTGTTTTGAGGAGGTCTTTCACACAGCACAGCTCATATACGTCCCACTGCTGGGCTCGAGCCGCCTCAGCAATGTAAAGGACATTGACCTACTGTTCATACTGGTCAGATGGTTTAGTACAGGGTTTTCTTTCGAATTTAGTTGCATACATGTTGTATTTATATTATAATCACTTAGTTGTCTTTTACGACACCCGCGGAGGAGACAGGGGGTGGTGAATTGTATTCTTACTCCGTCACCACACGGAACAACGAACACGGTATTGCGGGGGTCTTTACAAACATAATTGACGGACACAAATTATATCCAAACACAGAACAACAATTTTTGGATCGCACACAACCTTTTTCTATATCCAAACCCGCTGCCCTGGCGTAAGATCCATTAGGCTCCAATTGAAATGCTTCACTTTTTGTGCGCGAACTTACCTTCTATACGTTATTATTCTAAGGAAGTACCACACTCTCGCAGAGAATTGACGTCCAAGTAGTAGCAATTTGTTACTGCGCTTCGTTCGGTGAGCAAGATTCACACTTCCTTCACTTTCTTCACAGTAGGCAGCGGCATAGCAAAAGTCCATGAGCGGCAGCAACACTTACCATCAGGCGTACTGTTTGCTTGTTTTCCACCAATTGTAATAAAAAAGCCACATAAAGGCACTCAAAGTGGTTATAGCTACACTCACATATGTATTTTCAACTAGCATCATTCATTATCAATTAAACTACAGTACTATATACATCTAAATACTTTCTTGTTTATTTATCGGGATTACGTACTACCACGCCATCTGTCGGATATTTTATAAGATGTCTTACACATTTGTAATGGTTAAATAGAAAATTAACGAGTAACATTTAAAAATTTACGAACCGAAAATAAGAGCGATCTTCACATTGTTCTATGGAAAAAATATGCAATTTAAGAAATGCTTTTACATTTTTTTACTGCGGTTAGCATTTTAGCTGACAAAAGACTTACTGACCGACAAAGCCTTGTGTTGTGTAATTTCAAAAAGAATGAAATGAGATGGTACTGCCTTTATGCTTTTGTTGTACAGGGAGCTAAAGAGATTATCCATAGAATGAGGAGCAAATCCCAAGTACTCTGTTCTTTGTGCGAGCACAGATATTCCACGAAAATAAGCTCGTCTGAAAATGAACCTAAAAAGTTTTATACGGCCACTCTAATATTGCGTTGAGAGAATCTCGAAGTGTGTAAGTTTTCTATACGGTTTACTTTATATATATATATTTCAAAACAAGTAGTTCTTTATAATAATGAAGGCACAACTTACTAAACAAACACTTGGAGGCGAATCGTTCCGAGAACGCTTCGCTTAGTGCCGAAGTTCTATGGAAAATTGCAAGTTGAAATTATAGAGGATGCTTATCACATATTGAGTAAAAAGTTTTTTTTATTTTGTACCAGTTACTAACCGCGGCTTCGCTCACGTAAAGGTAGGTAACTTTTGCCGAGATGAAATTTTATCCTTGATTGATTAAAAACTGAATTTTCAATTATTATACCATCGTGATAAAAGGTATTCTAAATGTTAATCCTTCCTTCTCCATAATAGGAAGGAAATTTGACCATGCTGATCAGACGGATTGCTACAGGATTTTATTTCGAATTTTCCTTCTCTTGCTTGTTATATGTATATATAACCCTTTAATCATCTTTTACTATATCTACGAGCAAGACATGTGCAGGTAAACCCTATTCTTACTCCTTCACCGCACGGAAAATAGTAGCAAGGTATAAGGTAGCTAGATTATTCCTCCAGTGCAGACAAGGCCCGTGTTTAACAGTGGGATGTATATTTTTGAGTTAAGGTCTAACTTATATTGAAATTCCAATATATTAGCTAATGATCAAAACGTAAAAAGCAAAATAATATGTAATAATGCAAGTAAACAGTTGCCGCCGCTTATCATTTCTCATCTGAAGACCGGATATTGTCGCTTATCGGTTCCCCACTCCGACGATAACGTATTAGGTGAGGCAGAAATAGTTTGAAATTCAATCGTTTAGATCAAAAATGATACAATTCTATTTTTTATTCCTGTAATACTTTACAAGCGTATAATTAACTTAAGTGGTATTTTTTTTTTATTTCAGAACAACATTATCGATTGTCTACAGCCGCGGGCTGGTCCGTCCGGAGTAGTACACACTCTCGCAGAAAATCAACGACTGAGTAGTAGCAATTTGCTACTGCAATTCGTTCGGTTAGCGGGAGAAACGGCAGTCCAACTTTCTGAAGATGTTAGCGGTTTCGGTGGGTATTGGTGTTGTCTCTAGTATCACAGAACCTCATTGCATGCATTCCCACTACCTTCATTTTCTTCACGGTAGGCAGCGGCCTAGCAAATCTCCACGTGCGGCAGTATCACTTACCATTAGGCGTGCTATTTGCTCATTTGCTACCAACAGCAATAAAAAACATTTAATATAATAGATCGGTATCTGAACTGTTACGCCATTTGTGCATTTTATAAGCCGTACATTGTATCTGGGAGCACGGCAGTGTCCCCGCCAAGTCGAGCAAAAAAAAAGTCGGGCAAAACGCAACACTGCCGTAACATACTTTTCTCGAAGCTATTCAGGCCATTTTCGACCCCCTATAACTTCGTTGTTAATAAAACTAGAAACCTGAATTTTTAGTAACCTAGCATTCATTATATACACATTGTGTATTTCAAATTTCATTCAATTTGTAAGAACCAATACTTTAAGAATTATAACTAGTCAAAATTTCGTAATTTTGTCACTCACTGACTGACTGACCGATCATCAATATTAAAGAGGCACTTTTAGCAGACATAGAAGCTTCAAATTTAGAATACAATTAGTGTTTAGTGTATAAATGAAGGAAAAATTATGAAACATTATAATTTTCATCCAGTTTCCGAGATACACTAACTGCATAAATAATTTTGTAAACTCATATAAATATATAGGATTACAAAGTTACATTTGCAGTTAATGGAATGTAACTTTGTAAAAAATAAGAATACATTTGTTGCCATCATTGCTTCTCTATGGGAATCGTGACAACCAGCTAAAGACTGCGTAGATGACGTAGTGGTTAAGATACCAACGTACCGTGCTAGTGTCGCGGGTTCGAATCCCATGCAAGACGACACCTTGTACGATCCACAAATGGTTGTTCTGAGTCTGAATGTAATTTGTGTCGGTTAATTATATGTTCTTTCAGTATAGTGACGAAGTAAGAATACAATTCACCACTCTCTATCTTGCCCGTGGATATCGTATACGACGACTATGGGATATAATATGCACATACCATCTGTGCAAGAGAAGAAAAACTCGAAATGAAACCCTATATCAACATGTTTGACCAGTATGATATAGTGGGTTAAATTCCCTCCCATTGTGAAGGAGGCCTGAGCCCAACAATGGGACATATGAGGGCTGCGATGATGATGCGATGTTGAATTATATGTTTGTAAAGGCCCCCACAATATAAGGATTATTATTCCCTTAATGCAAGGCGTTGTCATTTAAAAAAAGATTCAACAGGAAGGAAAGTGGGCAGCAGCTCTCGCCGGGGACATGTATGATATCTCACTGCGAAACCAACCCGCCTACCAAACGTGGCAACTTCGTCATTATTCCTCATATGGCGAAGAAAAATGAGCTCTAGTCATGGCAACTCTGTTACCCTTGAGCGTCGTTGGATGCAGGTGCCACAGTACTGCACTTTATGGTGAAGCATGAGGGGGGTCTATGTTCTACAGTGGACGGTGATAGGCTGAATGATGATTGGCATAATAGGCGTAGACAGATACCAAAATATTATTATGTTCAAAGACAACTTGTAAAATGGTCAATCAACTTAATTAAAAAGCAAGAGTGGGACATGTCTTATGAAATTGTACCAAAATCTCCCAAAGTATTAAGCAAACTAAATTGCCTCAAATTTATCTGAAAGAAAGAATGCCATCATTAGGCTCGATTGCCATCAAAGCGGAGAGGAGACTAGAGGAGATGTGTTTCGAAAAACTAATCAAATTTCTTTATTTCCACATCTCTCCGCTTAGTTTAGGTAGAAGTGACTCAAACAGAAAGGAGAGATGTCTCATTTTTCAGAGAGTGGGCTCCAAGAAAATCCGTTGTTGGTATTCAAGAAGTAGAAGGTACCGAAAAGGAAAATAAGTAGGACTATCTACAAAAAGAAATGAGATACCATCAAAAACAATACTTGTCAAAAAAGCCAAGCCTCGCAACTGAGTTCTTCTACCATAAACAGTTGTGAGATCTATGTTATTCCAAGTCGGTTAACTCATTCGGTCCCTGCTTAAGGGACCTTTCTTCTTAAGTTATTACGTAAATAGCTAACCTAACAACTTCTTATAGTGACTATATCAATATTAAAGATCTTATATGTTTTAAATAAATAGATTGACTTGGCAATCGCACTATGTTTAGTACAATTTAATATAATATGTATTACTTGTGAGGTACATTGTGTTTTCATGCGATTGCCAAGTCATTCTGTTTATTTAAAACATATAAGATCTTTAATATTGATATAGTCACTATAAGAAGTTGTTAGGTTAGCTATTTACGTAGTAACTTAAGAAGAAAGGTCCCTTAAGCAGGGACTGTATGAGTTAACCGACTTGGAATAACATAGATCTCACAACTTTTTATGGTAGAAGAACTCAGTTGCGAGGCTTGGCTTTTTTTTACAAGTATTGTTTTTGATGGTATTGATATTTACTTCAATTAAAAGATCATCATCATTTCGACTCATATAGGTCCTACTGCTGGGCTCGAGCCTCCTCCATAATAGAAGAGAAAGAAATATCCTTACTATAACATGGTCAGACAGGTTGGTATAGGGTTTTGTTTCGAGTTTTACATATCTTGCATTGATGTTAAATGCGTAATATATCCCTCAGTTGTCTTTTACAACACCCACGAGTATGAAAGGGGGTAGTAAATTTTATTCTTACTCCGTCACCACACCTTTTAAAATTGAAATTTATTTCAATAACTAAGAATATCTTCCAATTTTATCGTAGTCCGATAAGAAAGAGAAAGATTTAAGTAGAACTTATACAAACATATATAAGTATGTAGGTACAGAATACAACTTGGGTGCTGCTTTCATTTGAGTTCATAATAACTGCCGGCATCGTCAATAGCTTTCACAATATTGACTTTCACATTTAACTGACTCACGGTACTGTCGACGACGCAAGTGCTTTCACTTTATATCATTTAACTAGCTTTATTCACGACAACTTTATTAACGCTTATCTTATTAAATTATCCATACTAATATTATAAACGCGTATATAAAGTTTGTTTGTTTTTTTTCTTTGTTACGCGTTCACGCTTAAACTACCGTACCAATTTTAACACTTCTTTCACCAATGGAAAGCTATAATATCAGGGAGTAATATAGTCTATATTTCATCTCGTTATTCCCACAGGAATGGCATCTACGCGGGTATAGCGACTAAAATCGAAGCAAGGGCGGGTTGCTAGTTGTTTATAAATGAAAACGATTTCTTCGTATGATAACGGAGTAAAAATACAACACGCTCCCTTTTATTGCCCATGGGTGCCATAAAAATGGATATAACATTCGCCTAACTTCCATGCAAAAGAAGATAAACACGAAATTAGAAACCCTATACCAATCAGCGTGCAGTGGAACATATATGAGCTGAGATGATGATTGCATCCATAGCTAGATTGATGTAAGAGATTAGTTTAAATGTACATATATATTCAAATTATTGTAGAAAAAAGCTGTCAAATTCAATGATTTTGAATGTGATAGCTTATAAAACAAATTTTTGTGCGCTTACATTACAAATCCATTTTTTGCGCCGATCCAACCAGTCCATCAGCACATCAGATCAGATTTTATTTGCATATCATATCCGTCAGTGGTTTTTCCTGACACCCACGTGCAAGAAAGGGTATAGTAAATTGCATTCTTACTCCATCACCATAAAACAGACTTTAATCATAAATAATTTAACCCTTAACCACTGACGTACGTATTTCATACGTCGCCTAAATCTATTTTGGTTTTTTTATTTGAATTTGTGTAGGAATTTACCGGCGGCCAGTTTGTTACCTTCCTAACTATCAATAACGCGGCCGACGCAGAAAAAAAATCAAGTGTGCGTCACTTCTAAATAAGTAAATTTGATGATGAGACGTATGTGATACGTATGGTCAGTGTTAGTGTAACATTTTTACGGTGATTAATAAAAACATTTACCAATAAGAAGGAAAACTCGTATGAAAACTTTATATCAAACCATTTGACCAATGTAGTGTAGTAGATCCAATACCTTTTCACTATAAAGGAGACTCAAGTCCCACAGTGGATCCTATACGAGCAGAAATAGTAAGTAAAAACATTTATTAAATATAAAATCCACATAATTTAAAAAAATAGCAATCTTTCTGTAAACGATTGTACCTTTAACATTTTACCTTTTTCGCGAAAACATTAAACCCGAGGCGAAAGTTTAATGATATTTCTGTGATTGCCAAATATGAAAATATCCTCGTTTACTTTTGCTTCGACTGCGGCAAACCAAAATCTTATCATATTAAATTTGTCCCTCTGGGTAACAGGAACAAAACATCGCCTCCATATTTTTCACTCAGGGTATCTTCAAATTTCACTAACTGAATTAACAAATAATGTTATTGTAGGCGAAGGAAACATCAATCAAATTCTTCATAGAAGAGTTTCTTAAAAAGCAATATTACTATTATTTTTTGGCTTTTATCGCCTTTATATTTCACCTTTTAATTTGTCAATGTTGGATTACAGATGAAGAGTAATTGTGTTACTACCACTCTTAGGGGTTATATACAGAATGATACTGACGAATAGCGTCAGTCAGCTGCGGACCATCGCTAGGACGATGTTTGACAGCGTCGAGAAACTGCTACGAACACGCCGCCTTCTGCGAGGCAATCCTCTCGCAGAAGTAGGCGGCGTAGCGAGTCCGGTAGAAGTTCCTCTACCACAACACATTCCGCTGCTGGTGCGTCGGGAGACCTGTACCTGATGTCACCCTAGGCGTAGTCCGATTACAAAGATACAAAGGCCGATTGCTGAGGGTGACAACACTGTTTGTTGCCCGAAACATAATTCGCCGGGCTGGCCACGGATATCAAGTAATCGATACTAGAGGTCAACGGTAGGGAGGGAAAACGATAGGTAATGGGGCTGCATGCTGCCCATCCGCCTCGGACAGATCGGGCGGGATGTATCCAGATAATATCCTATCATAAAAAAGGGGCCATGGAAATACGATTTAGGGAGTGTCAGGGAAGTGAGAAAAACGTAGCAAAATTGTATATCTATACCAATAAATAAAATTGGAGTGTCTGTTTGTAATGTTAAAATAATGGACTTTTTTCATGCTCACACGGTTATTTGCACTATACATATGCCTAAAATACACTTGATATTTTTTTGTCTATCTGTCTGTCTATCTGTCTGTCTGTCTATCTGTCTGTTTGTCTATTTTTTTGTTCCGGGTAATCTTCAAAACGACTGAACCGATTTCAAAAATTCTTTCACCAATGGAAAGCTATAATATCAGGGCGTAAACTAGGCTATATTTTATCCTGGTATTCCCACGGGAACGGGAACTACGCAGGAAAGACGACTGAAACCGAAGCGAAGCGAGGGCGGGTTGCTAGTTTTAAATAAAACTACTTTATGGATTTCATTGCCTTTGTATTTGATTTTTGATTGTCCGACGTTTCGAACACTGCAGCGTTCATGGTCACGGGCGGACTAAGATGTCTCACGTCGAACAAGTCATCGTTATTACAGAAAATTTATAATTATCTACCCGATACAGAAATTAGTTATTAAATATTGATCCACATTTAGATACAAATTTAATGCCAGTGTAAGAAGAAAATGATTCTATATGAAAAAAATACATTTTTTATGGTTAGTAATTATTTAACATTAAAATTAATAGTAATTATATTTAAAACCTAACAATCTAGTATACATTTACAAATTACAAAAATTTTACATTTATATTTTATCCGTTACTAGCTGACCCAGCGAACTTCGTACCGCCATATTTTTTTCGTAAATATATTTTCCAAATTTCCGAAAATATAGTATCTAATGGAAGAACCATTACAGTTTTGTCGGGAAATATTCGATCGTCATGGTCGCGGCATTGTTAATGATGATTCAAAGAGAACACAAATTACTCATTATTGATTTCTGACAAAATTATAATTGCCAAAATTTTCAACCATACCAACCATAAAATTTTTAACTATAGATAAAATTACGTTTAGCTTTCATTTACGTTTTATTACATATCAAATGCGTTGCGTACTTGTATTCTTTGACGTTTTATGTCACGTCACACGGTAACGCGATCGAACGGGATAAAAGAGTTATTGGCGAAATCTTGTAACCACCATTAAAAAAAAAAGGAATAAAAAGTACCCTATGTCCGTCTCCTGGTTCTAAGCTACTTCCCCACCAATTTTCAGCTAAATCGGTACAGCCGTTCTTGAGTTATAAATAGTGTAACTAACACGATTTTCTTTTATATATAATAATATAGATAACTAAAATTGTATCTAACGAGAATATCACACATGATTTCTACTCAGATGAAGTTGTAAGCTAGTACAGAATAAAAAATACTCAGTTCCTGTCATTATACCATTGTTTTATCAATATATTTATATACTTTAGTAATCTCCTCGTATCAATTTATGCAATGCACGTATACACTGCCAGGTACCACCGCTTCCTATCATTTCATTGCTCCCCCTGTTTACGGAGTGTGTGAATATATATAAAACTATCTACCTATATGTTATTCCGTGTGATGACGAAGTAAGAATACAATTCACCACTGCCTATCTCCCTCCTTGGATGTCGTAAAAAACGAGGCATATAGTATGCAATTATACAAGAGAAGACAACATACACAGACACAATTTTGCCAATAATTTTATGACCGGCCAATGGCCTGACGTCAACCCTCCTAGTGAATGTAACTGTTGACCACTGATGATGAGAGAAACATAAAATTAACATATATAAATAACAGATAGCTGTACCTTTTTTTTTGGAGTGGGCTAGATTGCAGCCATTTTATTTTTTAGCGAAGATATAATGCTATAATCGCCATGCTTGGCAGACTTGGATTAGCGATCGCAGTAGGCGTTACAAGTGTTCCCAGGAGATAGCTGCTGCCCATTCTCCTGATGAGGCTCTTAGCCGATTTTTACGACTCCCACGGGCAAGCAAGTGGTGACGATAATTGTATTCTATCCCGTCGTCACACGATCGGACGCAGCGTGGGACGATCCCATACTAGGTGGACTGACAACATTTTCAAAGTCGCAGGGAACCATTAGATGCAAGTAGCACAGGACCGTTCCGAGTGGCATTCTCATGGGGAGACTTATGTCCAACAGTAGACGTATATGATCGAATGGATGGACGGATGGGGTGGACAATGGTCAGCGCACTGGCCGTCCAGCTCCATCCGGGGTGACGAAGGGCCGGCGCACATCCCCACCATAGCACCTCTTCTTTGCCGTTGGGCTAACCATCAGTACCGAGTTTCTTGTCCTCCATAGCCGGCCCAGCAACAGATAGCCGTCCGACATAAAAATCGAACCCACGACTCTCGTCATGAAAGCTCTGCTTCTCAGACTAGCACTCCTTCAGTGTAGTCAAGTATAAACAAAAATTACTTTTACGGATTATATCGCTTTTGTATTTGATTTATGATTGCCCGACGTTTCGAACACTTTGCAGCATTCATGGTCACGGGCGGACTAAGGTGTCTCACGTCCAACAAGTTATCGTTATTACAGACATTTATAATTATATAAATCATAATATATAATTTTATAAATCAATAAAACCTTTTAGTAAAACAAAGTGAGCCGCATCTAAAAATAAAAATCAATATTAATTTAGCATTATGTCCCCTGAGTTTTCTTGCCGGATCTTTCTCGTGGCCGCGTTCCGATCGGGTGGTAGTATATTACTTTTGTTAGTTTTAAATCAACAAATTGTAACAATAATTGCTACAAATTTTGATAATTAATAATTACTAACCATAAACAATTAAATTTTTTCATATAGAATCATTTTCTTTTTACACTAGCAATAAATTTGTACTAAAATGTGGGTCAAAATTTAATAAATTTAATAACTAATTTTCGGTATCGGGTAGATAATTATAAATGTCTGTAATAACGATGACTTGTTGGACGTGAGATACCTTAGTCCGCCCGTGACCATGAATGCTGTAAAGTGTTCGAAACGTCGGGTAATCATAAATCAAATACAAACGCGATATAATCCGTAAAAGTAATTTTATTTATAATGTGTAGTGCTCGCGTAAACATCAGATATCATTATATAAACAAAAATCTCATAAATTATGATTTTTAAAAGAAACAAGAATATTAGGTCGCCGTTCGTGAATTACTTTTTTCATTCGCACTAAAGCAAGATAATAAAACTGGCAATTAAAATTCTGGGCACTCAGTTAATTGCTAATAACTAAAATTGTCAGTATAAAAATTTCTCGTAAAATATAATTGCTTCTACATATGGGATAGCAAAATAGAAAAAAATAACGCCTGCAATCTCGACAGTACCGCGAAATAAAGAATTTAAAGAACTGTATTATAAACATTTTTCAGAAGAATATCGTCTTCATCATCACCTCAATCATATACTTCCCACTGCTGGACTGGAGCATTCCGTATACTTACTATGGTCCACGGGTGGGTCATGGGGCCGCGCGCCGCCCCTTCGTCGCCCCGGACGGAGCCGGGCGGGGTGTGCACCGACCATGACCTTCGCCAAAAGAAAAATATACCTACTATTGAGAGCTAATATCACTGCATAATATAAAACAAAGTCCTTGCCCGCTGTCTGTCTGTCCCTATGTATGCTTAGATCTTTAAAACTAAGCAACAGATTATGATGCGTTTTTTTTGCTATTGCATAGCTTTTATCGCAGGCTTTGCGCGGCGACCGAATCAAGAAATTCCGTAACGAAAATAAAACCTAACACTCCCCTACAATGTAGCTAGCTACATAGTACGAGCTACATGGTAGGCGGGTGGCGGCAGCTCGGACGAGCGTACGGTCGTCGACATTCTGCATTCGTCCGTCTCTGTGCGCACACGTGCCACCGCTTTACGTAGCTTAATTCAAAAAGTGTTTTCGCGCGTTTTCTAACGGTCCCAACAATCTTCAGCGGACGACAGTGGTAATCCAAACCGCCTTTATGTTATACATATAGCACATTTGTTTTCTTATCGGTCACCACGCTCAAAAAGTGTAACTTGAATTAATATCAAAGAAAAAAATACTGCATACATGAAAAGTAAATAAATAATTATAATTGCATAAGTTGATAAAAAATGCTATGCAATAGCTTTACCGCGGCAGTCCCCGAGTGCCACACGTTTTTTTTATAGATAGAGTGATTCAAGAGAAAGGTTCATATGTATAATACATGCATAATATATACAATAATATAATACTGATAATTTTAGAGGTTTCTAATATGATGTAAATAAACACATTTTTTGCGTTTACTTTATAAACGCTGGCTGAACCCTACGAGATAGATCTAAATAATGTGCTACAGTATTATACACCTTAAAAAGGTCTACAAAAAATCCCGCGATGGTATATGTCTATGTCTTAGGGATAGCCCACAATAACCATTTTTATCCTTTATTTTTTATATGTCGCTCTTTCAAGAGTAACCTCTAAAAAAACATATTTGTACTGTCTAATGACAAAAAACTGTGAACGTTGTAAATCAAGATATTCTGTAGTATATTTAGTATCAACATTAGACCCATGCGAAGCCGGGTTGGGTCGCTAGTTAAAGATAAAAAATTCGTGTGTAGTTATGTACGCACGTAAGAAGTTGTACTTCTTTGGCGTAACATGGTAAAAATCTTTATAAAATGTTATCCTTCGCTTTAGCATACGTTTTTGAAAACTCGAAACTAATAACAGAAAAAAAGCATTTAATATATTAAAAGTTTTATTATAACGCAATAGTTAATTATCCGTTACCTAATTACTCGTGGATGTCGTAAAAGAAGACTAACCTTTAAGTACTGACGTGGTATAACCATATCATAGACAGTGACGTGACGTATTTTAGACGGCTACATAAATAATTAATAAATAATACGATTAAGTATTTATAACCATATTATTTATTTAAAATATATTTCATTTATTATTTATTTACTTAGAATATGTAAGAAAACAACAAAATATTCATATGAAATCAATATTTATTTGGTACAAACTAAGCAACATATATTTGGGACTCTTAGAGAGACGCTTACTATAATCTGGCCATAGTCAATTATTTGAACATATTTTTACAAATTTGTACTGTTAAAATATCAGTCATTATTGTAATAATACTTAAATAAGTGAGAAATCGGAATTGAGACATCACACAGCGAAAAATTTCAGGTCCAGAACCATCAGTAGATTGGGCTTGAAGACTTATGTATAAAATAATAAATCCAAGAAAGCCTGCACCGCTTCTGCATGCTTAACTGAACAATCCACGGGTAAAATCCTGAAGGTACCAGGAGTGGTGCGGGAGTATCTTTAAAGATGAAGAAATAAAACTTGAATTTGTTCGCCCGCCGTCTGTGAGACACCCACGTCATTACTTAAAGGTTAAGGGATATAATATGTATATAACATCTATACAAGAGATGAAAAACTCTAAATAAAACGCTATACCAAAGCGTTTGATCAGCGTACTCTAGTACAGGGGTGGCCAACTTCATTAGCCCCGAGATCTACTGTTTACTCACGAAACCCTGTGCGATCTACCATTTACATACTTCTTGAAATGTTCACAATTGGAATTGATGGGTGCAGCAGTTGCTGATTACGATGCGCCTTCTACGTATTTACATTTTTTGCCTTACTACGATCGACTGGACTAATAGTCGCGATCGATTGCGATCGACCGGTTGGCCACCACTGCTATAGTAAATCAATTTTCCTCCTATTGTGGAGAAGGCTCGAGCACAGCAATGGAATGTATATGGGCTGAAATTAATGTTCAGAAAATCATCATCATTAGCCTATATACGTCCCACTGTTTGGCTCAGTAATAATAAGAAGGGAATTGACCATGGCGCCGCTTAAATGAGAAATGCACGCATAAAAAAAGTTAAAATATCACAAACTAGATTTCAATAACCCTTACCGTTTGAGGAATGCGAGCAGGAGAGCTTAAAGAAGAGTTTTTTTTTTTTTTATATAGGGAACAGGCTACGGTGCGATGGAAAATCGTTGGGCCCAACAATAGGACATGTATGAGCCAAGATAATGACGATGAACATTAGACTTGGTGGTATTAAAATAATAAAATACAAATACAATGGTCCGCGTGGTGATGAAGTAAGAATACAATTCACCACTCCCTAGCTTGCCCGTGGATGTCGTAAAAGACGACTAAGGGATATAATAAGCATATAACATCTATGCAAGAGATGGAAAACTCGTAACAAAACCCAATTCCAATACTCCCTTTTTTTTGGGGGTGTAGGTTGCGGTCGGTGCTCTCCTCGCACCACTCCGTCCGGGGCGACAGAGGGGCGTAAGCACGCACACCCGCAATCCACCCACGATGCACGTCGCCTTCGTCGTTGGGCCAACCACCGGAGCAGGGTTATTTGTGACCGACGTCCCCCCCTCGGGGAGGACGTCGGTCTTTCCTCACGCGGTCGGCCTCTCGGCGGGTGACGGACTAATTCCCCGGTCACGTTACCCGCGGCCTCGACTAGGGCGGCATGAGGCGCAAGTACTCGCCTCTACGCCGCCCCAGTTGCCAGCGGCGGATCGCCTCATCGAGGCTGCGCTCCTCGCTCGATTCTAATACGTCTAACCAGCGTGGAATAGTAGGTCAATTGCCTTCCCATTATAAAGGAGGTTTGAGCCCAACAGTGAGACGTATCTGAGCTGTGATGATGATGATAACAGACAATGGCATATAGAATAATACTAAGCAAGTGAAGCCGCGTACAAAGTGCTAGTCCATAAAATCACACACCTCAATCGGTATGTTGCATTCTGTTTGTTTACATTATCATACGAAACCATTCGAAATGTCTCGATCTTTCTATGCCTATACAAATACAATAACAAAGAAAAATAAAACTAAACGACATGAATTTAAAGTTAAAAATAATATAACTTCTAAAAAACAACTTTTGATCAACAACACGAAAGCTGTGTCCTCGAATAAAGTAACAACTCATATGAAAAGTGAAACAAATGTAAACCTTAAAATTAGGTTATTAGCGTGGCAAATCGAATAAGTAATTCAATACACGAACACAATGACGAAAACCGGTATGAACGATCGCGTAACATTAGCGTCAGCATACAAAATGTGCCGGTTTGGTCACTCGCAATATTACGAATACGATTATGTATATATTTGAATACAAGAATTACATTACGATTTTAGAGACATCATTTCGAAAATATTTATAACAAGCTATTCAACATTCGTCCATGTGGTAATGGAATAAAAAACCCGTGACGTCTTGCCCGTGGGTGTCATAAAAGACAACTAAAGGATATGACATGCAGATAACATCAATACAAGAGAAGAAAAATACGACATAATACTATGCCAAAATGTCTGACCAGAGCGGTATAATAACCCTGCTCCGGTGGTCAGCCCAACGAAGGCGACGTGGGAACGGGCGGGTTACGGGCCCGCGCGCCGTCCTTTCGTCGCCCCGGACAGAATGGACTGCGTGCGCGCTTACCATAGAAAAAAAAATAAAAAAATTAAAAAAAAAATGAGTGGTGTAGTAGGTCAATTTCCATTGTATAGGAGGTCCAAGCTAAACAGTGAGACTTATCTTGGGCTGAGATGATTATAATGAACTCTTTTTGAGTAGCGAGAAATTGGTTTACTGTACACCGCTGATCAGGCGGGAGTTTATTATAGATTGGAGAGAAATTGGTATACTTTATGAGACTCTGCGCCTAATGCCGCCCCAGCTGAGGCCGCGGGTGATCGGACCGGGGAATTGACCGTCACGCACAAAGGGGCTGGCCGCGCAAGGGCAACCGACGTCCCAGGACGTCGAGAGGTGAGGGTACCCGAAAGGGTATTCCGTCGGGCCGACCACTGACGACAAATCACCTCTGCTCCGGTGGTCGGACAACAACGAGGTGACGTGGGTACGGGTGGGTTATGGTCCCGCGCGCCGTCCTTTCATCGCCCCAGACGGAATGGACCGCGCGTGTGCTTACCATAGCCCACACATAAAAAAAATACTTTATGAGACTAATGCTGACTTTAAGCTTGAGCAAGGATTTAATATGACTGGAGTAAAATTAGTCTAATCTATGACGCTGATCAAGCGTAGGTATATTTATGAGTTTCCTTTTCTTGCATGTATTCTCATCTTCTTTTTTTTTTGGTGGACTGTGGTCAGCGCCCACACCCCACTGGTACCAAATTCCTTATCGTCCATGGCAGTCCGACGGGATTCTTTTACGGGTAGCCTCCCTTTATAAAGCCCCTCCTGGGCCATCGGTTGCCCTCGCGCGGACACCTCTCTGCGGATGACAGACTGTTTCCTGTTTCAGTCACTCGGCTCGGCTAGGGCGGCATCAGGTGCATGTGTCCTCATCTCCAAGATACTTTAGTATTTGACAACCCCAACAGGATATATCTTGTGGTAAGTTGATTGAAATTCGAATAAGGTTGTTAGTACATACGTAATACACTAAGGAAGCCATTTACCATATTTCAAAATCGTTTACTATAAGGCACTCTAGTTCCACCCATTTCATTATTAATCTATTAAAGTAATTAATTATTAATATACACTCTCCTCTCGACGCGGTTTAGATTAGCATAAACCTTCCTATTTAAGTTCAAGATATATTATATAGATGGCGTACCCATACAGGAGCTTTTTAGTGCAGTCCCCAAATGATTGTTTTAAATGTACTTATGTATACATATTCTTACTAATACTATAAATGCGAAAGTAAGTTTGTTTGTTTGTTACGCTTTCGCACTTAAACTATCGAACCGATTTGAAAAATTCTTTCACCAATGGAAAGCTATAATATCAGGGCGTAACATAGGCTATATTTTATCACGGTATTCTCACGGGCGAAGCGAAGCGAGGGCGGATCGCTAGTATATATATATATATATATATACTAACTGACCCGACAGACATTATTCTGTTCAAATAAAATAACGCCACCTACCGAGTCCAATTGCAAATCTAAACCATTCTCAAATCCCCTTGAACACACACAAAAAAAATTCATCAACATCTGTCCACCCGTTTAGGAGGAGTTCAGTGACACACACGTAGACACGTTTTTATTTGTCACAACCGTTGTTGAAAAAAGGATCTTTAGTGGAAAATCGGACAGCGCAGCGTAGTTCTAGGAAACCGTTGGACGCTAGTGCCATAGAACGATTTTGAGCGGCTTTCTCATGAAGAAGCCAATATCCAATAGCGAACGCCTACGGGCTGAAGGATGGATAGATGAACTTTTAATATATTTCTTATGTTATTATTTCTTATATTATTCTTACTAATATTATAAATGCGAAAGTAAGTTTGTTTGTTTGTTTGTTACGCTGTCCCGCTTCAACCACCCAAACCGATTTCAAAAATTCTTACACCAATGGAAAGCTATAACATCAGGGAGTAACATAGGCTATATTTTATCCCGGTATTCCTACGGGAACGGGAACTACGCGCTAAGGCGACTGAAACCGAAGCGAAGCGAGGGCGGGTTGCTAGTCTAATAATAAACCTAATAACCATCACAGATTCTTTTCTAAATAAATAGGCGTTATTTGCAAGTATCACTTTATAAAAACTGAAAATAGGAAAATGTCGCAATGCTGCTTTCTCGTTTGCCACCGTTGGTAATAAAAAAAAATTAAAAAAAAGATCAGGAAGAAGTCGGAGAGTCATCGACACGGGGAATAGTGCAGACATATTCACAATCGCCTTATAACGTGTAGTAATGGAGTAAGAATACAATTCACCACCCCCCATTTCTTGCCCTTGGGTGTCGTAAAAGATGACTAAGGGATTACTGCCGATAACATCTATGCAAGGAAAGAGAAATTCGAAATAAAACTCTATACCAATACCTCGGACCAGCGTGGTAATCGTCAATTTGCTTCCTATTGTGGAGGAGACTCGAGCACAGCAGTGGGACGTATATGAGTTGTGATGATGATGATGAATAAGGTCACGGGTGATCACTAAAGATTAGTCCTCCATCCGCACTAGGAGTACTAGGTGGAGGTGATATCATAGAATATCGATGTTATTCAGGGTATCCGAAAATGTAACTCTCTAGAGGGTATCGTCACAATCACGGCAGCGATGACTTGCAGAAAAGCTAAGAGACCCTAAACAGCCTTCTCTTACATGGCACAGCTTCACCCTATGCAGTCTGTTTTGAACTGGTCGCAAATGTTTTCTATGATAGGATCAATGCCTTAGAATAATAACGTATAGAAGGTAAGTTTGTGCACAAAAAGTGAAGCATTTCAATTGGAGCCTAATGGAGCTTACGCCTTTGGTCTTTGGCCTTTGGTCGTGGGTTCATACACGTCCATTAACCCGGCTCCTGGGAGAGTAGAGTCACCTTCTCTGCTCTCCACTTGAGCAATACCTGTCTGGCGCGTCCTTGTCGCGGGGGTGGGCATCTTACACTTCAGTAGGCCGGAGTGTGTGTAGATGGCAAAGTCCAGCAGGGACCCAGTTCTGCGGGGTATATCGCGGAGCCCGTGCCCAGGGTTACGGGTGAAGACCTTAACGGTGGGGTAGAGCGGAGACAACAGCTGTCAGTACGGTCTAACCAGCGGAGGAGGCGAGCCACAGGGGCGTTGTACCTGGATCCTGGTGGAGGGCAGCGGTAACCATCAGTACTGGGGTGAGGCACATGAACCATATGTTCGGCATTGGTTCACTAACAGATTTCTACGGACACTGAGTCTGTAGTACCGCGATGTAGAAAGCAACGGGATACTACTACATTACTAATTCCCACGAGAGTTGATTGATGAAAATGCAACAAAATATTAATGTACGTCTGCCTGACAATCCGCGTAGCGACCGGCGCTCTGGGTTTTCCGGGACTCACAGTGTGAAATTGGCTACCGGCCGAGGGAATGTAGGCAACCAGGCATTCCCCAGAACCGCGACTGGAAGGAAAAAATTCCAATTGCGCAAGAACACCCGTATAGGCACTTGGAACGTACGAGGACTCCGTAATGAGGGTAAACTACACATCTTGGATAATGAGCTTCAGCGATGCAACACCACTATTACTGGTCTAAGCGAGACTCACTGGAAAACTAGTGGCCACCAAGACTTGGAAAAACATACCATATATTATTCCGGAAACAACTCCTGTAGTTACGCTGGAGTAGCCATTGCAATCCCCAAACAATGGACTGAGGCGGTCTTAGGCTATAACCCTGTCAGTGACAGAATTATTACAATGAAGCTCGATGCGTCTCCCACCCCGCTGAACGTTATACAGGTATATGCCCCCACTAGCGCGGCGAAAGATGAAGACGTAGAAAATTTCTACAATGACATTGAGTCTTCAATAGCAACAATACCACGCAGAGAACTGTTGATTATATTTGGCGATTTCAATGCAAAAGTGGGTGACACGCGGATGGATGTGGGCTTGCAGAATATTGTAGGCAATTATGGTCTCGGCCAACGGAATGATCGAGGAGAGAGATTGCTCCAGTTTGCAGCCGACAACAACCTAACCATTATGAATACAGTGTTCCAGCAACACCACAGAAGGCTATACACCTGGACATCCCCTGATGGAAAACACCGAAATCAGATTGACTACATACTTATAAGATCTAGATGGCGAAGTTCAATCATGAACGCACACACATTGCCCGGGGCTGATTGTCAATCTGACCACCAACTGCTAGTGTGCAGCCTCAAACTAAAATTACGCAATTCTGTACCTCGTAAAACTAACAAGAGGCTAGAAGTGGTAGATAATGCCTCTTTTAGGCACCAATTAGCGGTCGACAACAGCACATGGAGGTCAAAAGCCCTTGATGACGATCCTAACTCACTCTGGCAGTGTGCAAAAAAACACTTTACGCTCGTCACAACCTACTCGGACCAAAGTTAAACATCAACACTGGATGTCAGACGACACCTGGCGTCAAGTAGAACACCGTCGTGAGATGAAAGCTAGGGGAACATCTGTACAGGAACTGAATTCGATGGGTGCACAAATTCAATCGTCTACTCGCAGAGATCTTAATAACCATCTCAAGAATATATGCATGGAGTTGGAAAAAAACGCAGAACGCCACGAAACTAAAGACTTGTTTAAGAAGATTCGAACCATAACCCGTCAATTCAAACCAAAAACCTGGGCTATAGAAGATTCAAATGGTGTGACTGTGACGGAGATCAGGGATATTGTAGGCGTTTGGAAAGAATATTGCGAACAACTTTTTAGCGATAGCAGCTTAGCAACGTCATATGCCGATGGCACCTTGTCACGGGATGCTATGGAACCATCAATCCTGAAGAGTGAGGTGCGGGCCGCTATTGATCGCCTGAAGAAGGATAAAGCTATTGGAGTTGACGCTATTCCAATAGAGATAATTAAAGCTATGGGGGAATACGGAGTTGACATAATGCATGTTATCTGCAATCGCGTCTGGGAGACAGAGAAGTGGCCTCAAGACTGGGCACACTCCGTATTCATACCACTACACAAAAAGGGATCAACGAAGAAGTGCGGCAACTACAGGCTCATAGCGTTAATTACGCATGCCAGCAAAGTGCTCCTTCATATTGTCAACACCAGACTGCAAGCTTTTCTGAAACCCGAAATAGCTATTGAGCAAGCGGGATTTGTCAAGGATCGGGGAAGAAGAGAGCAGATCCTAATTCTTCGACAAATAATCGAAAAGTCTGGAGAGTTTAACATTCCACTCTACATCTGCTTTATAGACTTTCGCAAGGCCTTTGATACCGTAAAATGGCATATGTTATGGGACGTACTCCTTCAAATGGGAGTACCTGTTCATCTAGTCCGTCTCATACGCAGACTTTACGAAGACGGAACTGCAACTGTTCGAATAGACGACGTTGACTCGGAAAGCTTTCACACAAAAGCTGGTGTCCGACAGGGGTGTATACTCTCTCCGCTTCTGTTCAACATTTACACAGAATGTATCATGAGAATTATTCTGGAACGGTGGGACAAAGGCATTTCAGTGGGAGGTCGGAAGATATGCAACTTGAGGTATGCTATGACGACACTACTCTTCTCACACAAACAAAAGAAGACATGGAACACCTGCCTACACTCTTAGAAGAAACAAGCCTCTCCTTCGGTCTTGCGATCAATAGAGACAAGACTAAGATGATGATAGTGGACCGAGTTGAACTTAACCATCCTGACATTTCCAGAATTGGCAACTGTGAGGTTGTTCAATCATATGTGTACCTCGGTTCCACTATCACGAAGACTGGAGGATGTGAAGAGGAAATTCGAAGGAGATGCGCTATCACACGATCTGCTGTTGATAGGCTGAAAAGAGTATGGTGCAACCGCAGTATCACCAAAGCCACAAAAGTCCGCCTAATGAGAAGCTTGGTCTTCCCGATATTTCTGTATGGCGCAGAAGCGTGAACGGTTCGCCTCAAAGACCGACGCAAAATCGATGCACTCGAGATGTGGTGCTGGCGACGACTGTTGCAGATTCCTTGGACAGCGTTTAGAACCAACGTCTCAATTCTGACTGAGCTAAAAATCCAACAAAGATTATCGTCGACTGTGCAAACACGAATCTTGAAATATTTTGGACATATTGTTCGGAACGAGCATTCCATGGAACGGCTGGTTGTCCAAGGACATGTAGAAGGCAAGCGGTCACGCGGTCGATCAGCGTTGGACGGATCTGATTAAAGCTGCGACACAAACCTCCGTAGTCCAGTGTTCCCGAGACGCTGAGGACCGGAACAAGTGGAGGCGCATCGCGAGAGCTGCTCTATCCAATAATGACCCATCATCAACCACGACCACTCCGTCAGGAGTGAATGACTAAGGAGGAGGAGGAGCTTACGCCGGAACCGTTCTGTAATGTACAAGGTCACTGTACTGCATGTACGTACGCAACTCTTAAAAAATATATAGGTAATTATGACGGTTTGTGCATTAGATGTGCCTAGATTGACCCGGACCAACTCCATCTGGTACCATTTGGGTCAACGATTACATTCCCAAGGAGGGTTGACGTCAGGCAGGCGGCCGGTCATAAAAGTCATTGCCGAAACTTTTTGCAATATGTCAAAACAGATGACATATTACGTCGACCCCAAGTAATTGGGATAAGAGCAAGATGATGATGATTACGGTTTGTGCATTCAAATTGTGTCACAACACATTTGAAAAACTTGAAAAGGTTTTTAACATTACTTTTAAAATTATTTCGACGATTTATGTTAATAAAAACTAGATTTGATTTCATAATTTGTTTAGTGGTGTACGTGTGTAATCATCTGCGCGCATGTAGTATTTTTAAATTCATGTTTCGAACGTTTGAAGTAGCGACACTATCCTTCTATACGCTATTATTCTAAGATCAATGCCTTAGATTAAAGCTTTGCAACCACATATCATATACGAGATGCTAGCTATATTATAATAAACTTAATACAAAACCATATTTATCTCCATCATCACAGTTACGTGTGCCCAATACTGGGCTTGAATGTCCTCAACAGTGAGAAAGATCACCTACAGTAAAGAAAAGGGTAGTTACCATTGTCCTCTTATGCCGTAAGCATACAGATAAAATATATCCACGTTTTAATACATTGGTGGTCTCCAAATCATTGTCCAATCCCTGGTTCAGCACTCGGCCCAAATAAATCACAGGAATCTTCTCTCCACACCATGAAGCATAATCATCATCATCATCTCAGCTCATATACGTCCTACTGTTGAGTTCAAGCTTCCTCTATAATAAGAGGGTAATTTGCCTTACTGTGCGACGCGGCCCATGTTGGTCAAATGGATTTTGTATAGGGTTTTCTTTCTCTTGCTTAGATCTTATGCACATTTCATTCTTTAGTTGTCTTATACGATTCCTGCAAGATAGGGGGTGGTGAATTGTATTCTTACTCTGTCATTACACGAAGAATAAAGCATAAACTTAACTGAATTACGAATTAATGATGAAACTTTCTTGTCTTAAACGGACATCGTTATGACGTCAATCGGAAGTGACAGTTTTACTTAGAAATGCATTAACTAATTCATAAGGAATAAAAAACACATACATTAAAAATAGATTACGATGAATCACGTGTTCATACATTGACGAACAGAGTCGCGAACGTAAACTAGTTCAATTGTAAAGTAGGTGACACACTCTAGTCGAAATAATTATAGAGTTATCTACTCTATAATATATTTGTTCCGAATTTGGGAGTTTAAAATGCGAATGTATAGATAATAGCCTAAATAACAACCTTTCATGACTAGCGTTATTTGTTCGGCTCACATGCATTTTTTTAAACTAGAAATGAATATTCTGGGCGTTATTTGTGTCTCTTATAAATGTATGTATATTTGCGACACAAATATTTATTCTTTAATGCAAGACAATGTCTTTAAAAAAGCCAAAACCCCTACATCTATCGAAACATTTTGATACGGGCATTTTTTACATACATAAATTCCATGTGGTGACGGAGTAAGAATACAATTCACCACCCCATCACCATCTTACCCGTGGGTGATCGTACGAGACGACTAAGGGATATAAAACGCATATAACATCTATGCGAGAGAAGGCAAACTCGAAATAAAACCCTATACCAACACGTCTGACCAGCACGGTATAGTAGGTCAATTACCCTTCCATTATGGAGGAGGCCCGAGCCCAACAGTGGGACGTATATGGGCTGAGATGATGATGAAATTCACGCCTTTTTCCCATAGGGATAGGCAGAGACCACTTCCATTCACCTACTACGATCTTGACATACCACTTTCACCTCTTCCACATTCATTAATCTTTTTCGGTTCTAAAATACTTCTAACCTGACCTTTCTTAAGAACATCCCCGATATGAACATGAAACATCCGCTTTGATCTACCCTTTCCAACACTGCCGTTCACATTCGTCCTATAAATTAGCAGAATTTATGGGCTGGGAATTTGTTTGATTCTAAATAAGCACATAGTCTCTTACTGTCAATACATCTATCAGTTTATAAATATCCACTACAAAGGCCTTGCCAGAAAAGGGAGAATAAGCCCATAATCTACACACATACTAGAGGGAGAGGCGATCACAGTCTCTGTTATCAGTTGCCTAGAAGCTCCTTTAACTAATTTTTAGAACTCTTAAAGGAAATTAAGGAATTGTGATATATTTGTAAATTCATTGCAACGCACATACGTCCCTCTGTTGGGCTCGGGCCTCCATCACAATGGGAGGGAATTTGACCTACCATATCATGGTCAGACATGATCGTATAGGGTTTCATTTCAACTCTTTCTTTTCTTCCATAGCACATCTCTGTAAGAGAAGGATTTTTTTTTTGCATGTTATAACTCTTAGTCGTCTTTTACGACAAACACAGGCAAGAAAAGAGGCGGTAAATTGTAGTCTTGCTCCGTCACCAGACTGCACGTCATCAAGGGTAGAGTTCATCATCATCATCTCAGCCTACATATGTCCCACTATTGGGCTCATACCTCCTCTATAATGGGAGGGGAATTGACCTACTATTCCAGGCTGATCAGAGATTTTGGAATAAGGTTTTGTTTCGAGTTTTCATCCTCTTACACAGATGTCATATGTTTATTATATCCCTTAGTCGTCTTTTACGACATCCACGGGCAGGATAAGGAGTGGTGAATTGTATTCTTACTCCTTCACCACACGGAGACTACTACAACGGTAGAGTTAGCATGACAAAATCTAAAATGTCAATTTATTTTAACGTTCATATAAAATAGAAAATGCAGTTATATTCAAATAGAAAAAATAAGTAATACATACGAAAGTATTATGTTTTTGTATTAAGAGTAAAAGTTGACCTACAAATAAGTGCATGGTTTTTGCTAACGGTACGTTGGCACACAGACGCCGGTCATTGCCCGCAGTACGCTTGTGTGTGTAACTCGCATGTAAACATGTTGCGCAGGAGTTGAACTGTCGGCGAGATTTAGTGCTAATTTGTGACACAAATATTATATTTTTATTAGAAATTTATTATGTAACACTTTCTTGTTTTTGTTGACAATTCTTATTTAACCCGTTTGAGGACTCGCGTTGTTTTTTATCGTTTTTGATGGCAAACGTTTAGACAGCTTAACTGTTTGGTAAATGGTAACTGCCGATCAAGGACCTCTTAAATACCAAAGACACAGCCACTAGCATTCTCCCTTACCGAATAAGTATAGTATAAAAGCAAATTGTTACTACTTCGACATCCATTTTCTGCTAGAGCTTGATGTATTTGAGAAAAGTCCATTTATGACTGGAGACGGAAAACTGTCAGCAGTGCAAGTAAAAATAATGCTCCTTTTCAACAAAGTTCCCTAAAATTTAGGTAACATCTAGGCAATATAAGTAATAGGTAACATTGACGTCATGGCTTATCCATCGATTGCCCTAAGGTGTTTTATTTTAACATCTGTTATATAATAAAAACAGTAAAAATAAAAATAATTAACCTCAAATATATTGAGTTTAATTATATATTAGTTTTGTGTCATTTATATTGCCTTACCTGAATTTTAGGAGTCGTTAGTAAAAATAGACATTATATAAAGTTTAAATTAACATTCTGGTCAAACCATTTTCATCATCATCATCATCGCAGCCCACATATGTCCCACTGTTGAGCTTGGGCCTCCTCCACAAGGGGAGGGAATTAGACCTACTATACCATTCTGGTTAGACATGTTGGTACAGGGTTTCATTTCTAGTTTTCCTTCTCTTGCACAGATGTTATGTGCATATTATATCCCATAGTCGTCTTTTACGACATCCACGGGCAAGATAGGGAGTGGTGAATTGTATTCTTACTCCGTCACCACACGGACCACACCACACACCGTCCCTCCGATGTGGTTGAGGGGAGTGATGGCTACTCTAGTGGTTAACTCGTAATCGAGTGCCGCTTGCGAAATCTAGTCCAGACATATTTTGCATTATATTTGGGAATTGTATTATATGTGGTTCGGTAGGTATATGTATTTCTCTTCTGTGTGGTGACGGGGTAAGAATATAATTCACCACTCCCTGTCTTGCCCGTAGATGTCGTAAAAAACGATTAAGGGATATAAGCATATAACATCTGTGCAAGAGAAGGAAAACTCGAAGCAAAACCCTATTCCAACACGTTCGACCAGCGTGGACAATAACCCCCATTATGGAAGAGGCCTGAGCCCAACAGTGGGACATATATAGGCTGAGATGATGATGATATGTAATTTTATTTCAAGGAAATTAGTAAATAGATAAAAAATAGACAAACCCGCTGATTTTCTTGCTGGGTCTTCCCAGTGCGGTTGAGTTCTGATCCGGTGGTAATTTAAGGTGAAATAAAAAGATTTACAATATTTAAATGTCCTCGTGAATTATATTCTCATCATCTATCCGTTATTACATGGAATTCAATAAATCCATCCATCGATTTATCAGCCCATAAAAGTAATAGTGAAGTTGGACATGGGACATACCATGAAAATGCTGCTCAGGACTTTCTTATACCATAATATTGTTCCCTTTTTTTTGGTGGTGGGTTACGGTCAGCGCAAGCGTCGCCCGACTCCGTCCGGAGCGACAGAGGGGCGGCGCGCACAGACCCGTAACCCACCCGTGACACGTCGCCTTCGTCGTTGGGCCGACCACCGGTGCAGGGTGACTTGTTGCCAGTGGCTGGCCTGACGTAGTACCCTCTCCTCGACCGACATTACCCCGCTGTTCGGGAACGTCGGTCGTCGTCGCGCGGTCGGCTTCTCGGCGGGTGACGGACTAACTTCCCGTTCCAGTCACCCACGGCCTCGGCTAGGGCATGAAATTGTTCCCTACGGTTTTTAAGATTGATATACAACACTGGTCTAACATGATGGCATAAAGTTTTATATCGAGTTTTCCTTCTTTTGCATATGTGTATATTATCTACAAAATATATTCCCGTATTTTACAGAATTCACGAGCAAGAAGTGATGAAATGTATTCTTACTTACACAACACGGAGTATTAATAAAACTCTAAAGTAAATTGATATTACACTATATTACTAATCTTATATCTTTAAACGAGCAATTCTTGTATATATATATATATATATTCAGGATCTCGGAAACGGCTCCAACGATTTTGTTGAGACTTGGCATACTAGAGGATTCGGGTCCAAAAAATCGATCTAGCTAGGTTGTATTTATAGAAAATTCAAACAGCGTCGGATCGAATCTCGGTGTTATTATTATTCTCTTTTTGTATTTTTTATATTAATTTTTATTAATATATATCTAAATAAATTCGACAAAAATACAACAAAAATATGCCGAGCGAAGCTCAGTCAACCAGATATTAATATTTACGCGCCATATAGGATTTATATAACGGATATATAATAATTTAATTAATATATATTAAAACTTATTACTTCAGAATAAATGCGATATAAAATGAAACGTGTAATGTAATTTCGTAAATAGAAAATAGAAATTATAAACCAGAAATTTCCAAAATTGAGAATCATCATCATCATTATTTCAGCTCACATAAGTCTCTCAGATTTCCTTGTGGTGACGGAATAAGAATACAATTCACCACTCCCTATCTTGCCCGTGGATATTGTAAAAGACTACTAAGGGATATAAATATGCACATAAGATCTGTGCAAGACAAGAAAAACTCGAAATGAAATCCTATACCAACATGTCTGACCAGCATGGTATAGTAAGTCAAATTCCCGCCCATTGTGGAGAAGGCCCGAGCCCAACGGTGGAAAATATGTGGGCTGCGATGATGATGATAAGGCCCACTGTTGGGCTTGAGCCTCCTACAAAATAGGAGAGAAATTTACCTACTATACCGCGCTGCTCAGAAGTGTTGCTATAGTTTAATTTCTGTTTTTCGTTCTTTTACATAGAATTTATATCCGTATTTAACCCTTTATTCTCTTCTCTTTTACGACACCTACGAGCAAGAAAAGAGGAAGAAGAAAAGAGGTGGGTTCTTACTCAGTCATAACACAGAAATCGAGATCGAAGAAACACAAATATATATTTTATTTATTTATAAATTCAAAATGTGACGGAGACGATTAGCTGAAATGAAAGACAAACGTACCGTTAAGTAACTTTATTTATAGAACTGTTAAGTGCTTCTAGTCAAAATTTACTAACAAAAAGCACTATAACGGTTGACCGAGAAAAGTTGGTAAGTCATTGTTAAGAAAAATATTCGGTTTTGATTTTTACAAGATAATGGTTTATTGCAATGGACTTGTTTACACAGGCAATTATTTTCAGAATTTTCAGCATATTTCGATACCATCAAATCCAAGGAGTGTTAAAGGGACTTCCCCTTTTATTGGGTGAGTTATGATCTGAACACACCGCGTCCGTTCCGTCCGGGATGCCGAAAGGGCGGCGCGTGGACCTATTAGGGGTGTGGCCCTATTAGGGAAGGGAATACTGGGGGCAGTATTCCCTTCCCTTCGCCATTAGACCGACCACTGGTATCGAGTTCCTTAACGTCCATGGGCTGCCCAGCGATATGAGAGTTTCTAAAATAAGTACTCTATACAAAAACATTGTATTTTAGGTATATTATGAACATATAATTAACAGGTACTAATTACACAGAAGCTCAAAACATTTATTTTGTATAAAACAAAAAAAAGGCCTAATATAAAAAAGGGGAGGAAATCAATAAGCTGCAGTTAGCTTAGAGAACCACGTGGCGATTGAACTTACGATACAAATACGTATTTCAGAAAATAAATATATTTATTTTTCTTACATTACTTTTTATTTATATACATACACATTAGAATTATGTGTAGAATGTTTTGTGTAATGCATATAACACACACGAAGATCCCATACTATAAATAAACACACACAAAGTTACGTACAAACTTTCCAAATGTTTACAACAACTGGACTTTACCGCTGCGCTCATGAATGGACCGTCGTACATTCTCGAAAGATGACCAAGCCTATATAAGCGTGGTGAGAGCGACACCCGATATAGTATACGAAGTGAACGCACGCAGAACGATGCATAAATACCTCTTAGTAATCGCATTTCTAACAACCGCGACCTGCCATGAAGGCAGGAAGCATAAAGTCGAGGATCCATTCTCCATGATAGACAAACACCTAACCCACACACTGGCTTATCACTACATGTGGCCTTGGAGTCAATTAATTAGAGCAGCTGCAGCTTTGGAAGTCGAGGACGCATTGGAGGAACCCCAAATCGTGTCTGATAATGAAAAATTCCAAGTGAACCTAAACGTCAGAAGGTTTAAACCGGACGAGTTGAGAATCAAAGTGAAGAATCGTTACATCATCGTCGAAGGAAAACATAAGGATAAGAATTATGAACAACAGTTCCTGGCCAACCATTTCATCCAGAGATTCGTCATGCCACCGGGTAGTAAGCAGGATGAAGTAACAGCTGTGTTAAAAGAAAATGGTATTCTTTGCGTATCCGTACCAAAACATGAGTTACCGCCACCACCTCCGGAAAGAGAAGTCCCAATCGAAGTTAGACTGCCACAGAAGACACCAGAAACAACAGAAAAAGTTGAGCCAATTGCCCAAACAGAAGACAAAGAAATAACTGTAGTTAAGAAGGATGAAGCTATTCCAGCAATAGAATCTTCTTCAGCAGCACCATTAGAACAGTTGGATTTAGTAGAAGCTACAACCCACGTCGGCAAAATACGGAAGAAGGAATTGAAAACTACTACGAAAACAGCAAAAGATAACGAGGTAGCTAAAGGTTACGACACCAACGGCTTAGACTACGCACTAGTTGAGCAAGAATAGTGAAAATAATTAATAATAAGTGAATTAAGACTGACAGAAGCTTTAAAACGACCTGTGGTCGTCGAAGCGAATGGAACGCATAACATCGAATATTTACGCTAGTTAAACTATTTTAGCTAAAGCTTAATATAGGCCACCGTGAAATAATTGCGTTCGTAAAGTGAAGGAGTAATGTTGTAATCTATGGTTGTTATAATGTATCGTTAAACATATCACGCCATGAATAAAATGTGTTTATTTATTACAATCTGTTTTTATTATAGACCATCCCTTGAGGTAATATTATTATTTCATAAACTCTTTTTTTATTTACTTTACGTACCGTATAAATTTCGGTAGTATACTTTGTTGAATGGATAAGATTTTACAATAATGTATAGAAAAGATACAGGTTAATTGTTCTATTCATAACTTATATACGTCCCACTGCTGGGCTCTAGCCTCCTCTAGAATTCGGAAATTGATCTACTATACCACTCTGGTCAGAGGTGTAGAGTTTATTTAATTTTTCTTCTCTTGCCTAGATATTATTTGGTTATTATAATCCCTCAGTTGTCTTTCACGATAACCACAGCCAAAATGGATAGGGGTTGGTGAATTGTATTCTTACTCTGTCACCACATGCAAGAATTATTCTATTAGCAAAGCGTTATTAATAAATAAGATTTTATGAAATTTATAATATAATTCAAAAAAATATGCAATGCATTGGCTAATTTCACTGTGTGATAATGCAATTATAATTTAATGCTTTATTAAGAAAGCGTTACGTAAATAGCAGAGTTGAAATAACGTAAATAGAAGCATAATAATAATTTTTTTTCATAATCTCTAACATTTTGTTAATAAAAATTAGGTATCTTTCAATTATTAACATATTCAAATATGCATTTAAAAAAATGAGAATAATTTTTTACTTAATTGATCAAAAAAAAATCAACAAAAATCTAAAAATTTATCTACATTGTCCACATTATTGAAGGCGGTTTCTTTTTTTGCGAAAAACAATTATTAATAATAATATTATTATTATTTGTTTTTAAAGAGCACCATGCACTAAGGAAATAATCCTTGTGTTGCGAAGGTCTTTAAAAAGCTTGCCTTACCATGGTAGAAACCCTGGTGGATCTCGTTATCATGGTTAATGACCTCGACAGCGTTTCTCAACTAGTGGGTCTAAGAATGAACATGGACAAGATGAAAGTCATGTCTAATGCCCATGTCATTTCTGTAACGGCATTAATTGGGAATGCCATTCTAAAAGTTGTCGAACACTATGTTTACCTAATACAAACACTCCAGTTAAGCATATGTATGATATGGAAAAGTCTATGTTCGGTATTTCTCTACGTGATAAAAAACATAATACGGCAATCCATAGAAGAACGTGAGTAACCAACATACTAGGAGGACTGACGACATATTGAAAGTCGCAGAGAACTGTTGCATGCGATTGGTACAGGACCATTCTAAGTATCATTCTCGTGGGAAAGCCTATATCCAGCAGTGGACGTCTACAGGCTAATGGACGAATGGAAGGGGCTGGCTTTAAGATAATACTTTTATTTTGTACAATATTATTATTTTTTTTAATTTAGTAATAATATTGTTATTATTACATAATATAACGAATTGCTCATTTACTAATTGATATTTCGAACTTTTCGCTATTTAATGCAACTCTCTGAATCTTCAATACTTATAGTTCGAACAAGCAAAGTATTACGTTCTCTTCAATAGGAAATATCAATTAATCGTCATTTAACTCTTATAGTGACACGCGTGAAGCACTTAATCGAGTAATCACACGCCATTAAATCATTATGGAAAAGAGCTGATACTCTTAAACTGTGGGACCGCTATTAAGCAAACATAGCTAAGAGCCACCGCTGGTGTTCAAATGAAGAAAACCACACACACACATACACACACTGGCAGACAGGCAGGCATCGACTTTTAGGGAGAGTACACCGTCCTGCCACCACTGCGATTGCGACGAGGACACGGCGCAGCATACGCTCGAAGCCCGCGCCGCTTGGGCAACGCAGCGCTGTGAACTCGTCGCAATCATCGGTGCCGACCTGACGCCGCCGACTATCGCCAGGGCGATGGTAGACAGCGTCGGGAACTGGGACGTGGTCACAGCCTTCTGCGAGGCAGTAATCTCGCAGGAGGCGACCTGCGCCTCGTGCCGCCCTAGCCTAGACCGCGGGTGACGTGACCGGGGAACAAGTCCGTCACCCGCCGAGAGGCCGACCGCGTGAGGAAAGACCGACGTCCTCCCCGAGGGGGGGACGTCGGTCAATGGGAGGGTACCCCAAGTAGGGGGTATTCCGTCAGGCCGACCACTGATGACAAGTAACCCTGCTCCGGTGGTCGGCCCAACGACGAAGGCGACGTGCATCGTGGGTGGGTTGCGGGTGTGCGTGCTTACGCCCCTCTGTCGCCCCGGACGGAGTGGTGCGAGGAGCGCGCCGACCGCAACCCACCCCCAAAAAAAAAGGCATCGACTTTTTGCATCGGGGGTTTTTCAATGTATTTTTTTAAGAACTGAATATGTTTGCGGTAATCTGTACGACAATATTAAAAAAATATATTAAAAAATAAGCCTTTCATGTAATTAGTATTTTCTCAAACATGCTTGGAAATTTGAGCATTATTTTGACAACCTTCTTTGAGATAAATCGAAGTTGCCATACTGCGCGACCAGCGGCCGGCAAAAAATGTATGAAAATCCATATCTGTCGTGTTTCAGCGGCCAAATAAATATATATGTAAATTCATATACATGGCAACCAAGGAGGCAACTTATCAGATCATCCTTTATCATCCCTTATCATCTCTTATCGTCCTTTATCATCCTTTATCATCCCTTATCATCCTTTATCATACTTTATCCTTTATCTCATTCTCTCGACGACTGAATCCTATACATTTACGTGTTTTTGTCTTTATGGACTCGCTTTTTTATTTCATCGGATTTGAAATCACAACGATTCTAAAGAAGTTTCACTTCATAACTTCTACTTAATACTACTTAGTTTTAATTTCCGCGCATTATTTGAGAAAAGTACTATACAAGCCTTGGCCACAACTACGCATTGATGGACTTACGTATGTGTGCCTCGGCTTCGCGTCGGCCCACATTCACACGTTCGTCCTTCAATGCCTTTTTTGCTGGCCGCTGCATTAATCTACTATTACACAATCATTATTATATTCCGTGTATCGATGGAGTAAGGAATACATTCCCACTTTCTTACCCATAGATGATCGTAAAAGGCGACTATAGGATGCAAGCATATATCACGAGAAGGAAAGCTCGTTATAAAACCCTATACCAACACCTGACTTAGTGATAAATTAGGACAATTTCTCCCCCACTATGGAGGAGGCTCGAGCTCAGCAGAGGAACGTGTATCAAGTGAGATGCTCATTATTTCTTTTTTCCTGTATACTCCTAAAGTGTGCTGCTGAGTAGTGGTGGCTACAAATATTATCAACTTACCTTGCTGCTTTCTGCATTACTTCACTCCATCACCACATGGATATAAGGGCCTTTGTGATGAAAATTCAATCATATTCGAGAAGGTTTTCTAATAATCTAACCAATTTTGGTGTAATTACATTTTTTTCAGTGCGGTGACTAAGTAAGAATATATTTTTTTAAAGATTGCACAATGTTAAAAAAGGGAGCCGTCGCTCAGGACGCCTGGCAGATATGAAACATTGAAATTATTTTGTACAAGTATATATGAATCATATAGAAGCAAATATAGCAATCTCCATTCAGAGTGATTTTGAGAAAATTAAATAAAACATATTTTCGTAATTATAGCTACAGCTTATTGAAAAAATTCTATTGTACTATAACAGGGATATTATAATGCACATGTAGTAGCAATAACATATTAAAATTACTAAACAATAACGTTAAAATAATGAAAAAATAATTGGATATTGCTGTTTTTGTTTATGACAGAAGGATGTTGCTGTATTTGAATCTTGTATCTCCTATTTAAGGATATTGCCGTCCTTGCACCTAACCACGCCATTTTTAAAACTGAGTCTACTAGGACATACCAATTAGATACTTTAATAAAATAGGTATGTGTTTTAATATATGTATTTTAATTGATCAGAGCTTGAAATTATACACATAAATTCAAAACTAAAAAAAATATTATTATTTGTTCATAAATTCACATTATAATAGACGCAATCAATGTATTTTTACAAAACAATATTAATATTTTTGAAATATTCCCAGTACATAATTAAATTAGCATGCTCGTAATTTCTTCCTGAGGTTCACAAATCACATCTTCTACAGTCTCAGTACTTTCGGTGTTCATTGTCTGCATTTCATTACTTGTAATGGAAATCAATGGACCGAAAAATTTTAGACGCTCAACATTTTGCCAATTATCACCGTAATGATTGATTAACAATTTACGAACATCCGATACTTTAGAATTACTAATTACGTTTGTAGGTAGAATTTCCGTGGGATGTAAGTTAATAGATAGCTTTCCTGGAAGGTTGACGCTCTTAAAAACATTATCATCATGTTTGTAATGTAGGTTTCCTTTAATAAGAACGTTTCCCTCTTTTTTAGAACGTTTTAGAATGTATCGTTTGGCATTTTTAAATTGAAAATGCCATTTTCCCCACAGTTTTCATCACTCTTGCTGCATCATCCTTCCAATTAAATACCTTGCAGTCTTTACATAAAATTATTACCTGCCCAAAATCTTTTATAATACTATAATATTCGTCGGGGTTTGCTATTATCTCGCGTTTACGTATTTCTTTTTCTATCTGTGCAAAAACTCTGTCTGGGGGAATAAAAGAATGTCCAACTAGAGGAAAAATAAGCTCCAAGGTCTTTACATGGCGAGGAGCCTCAGCTAGCCACTTGGTACACATTGCTAGAACTGTGGTATTTTTATTTTGACCAGCACAGCCATCTGCAATCAAGCGTATAGTTTTTATTCCATCTAGTTTAGTATTTTGCAGTCTATGATAAACACTTGAGGCAATTTCGTTTGAAGCTTTAGGAAATGAGTTCTCTACCCAGCAATAAGCAAAAACATTTGATGGTTCCAATTTACTTTTCGATGATCCTTGAACTATAGTAAAATTGAACAAATTAATTTGGTGGGAGTAATATGCAGATTGATCGGGAGTCTTTGGTAAACACAATTTTTTTTGGCAGTCAAAGGATAACGTAAGTAAATCAGATTTTTCGTCTTTGACATAACCAAAAAAAGCCTTTGCTTTTAATTTATGTATTCTTTGATTTATTAATAATTGACTGCGAATATTATTATCATTTTTAGTTTTTATTTTTTCATTAAACTGCAGGCAAGTCGAGCACACATCGGTTCGAGGTGAACCAAAACCCAAATTATAATTCTGATTAAATATATTACGGAAGTACGAGTTTTTTACTTTCAAATCAGGATGTGAATTATTGTACATCAGCCATAGTTTATTGATACTGAGTTCTGCAGGCAGGTAATATCTTTTTATTTTACCGCGGCAATAATGTGGTTCTTCACAGTTCAATCTACCTATAAAATCCATTACCGCCTTTTTCTTGTGTGCATTTTTGTGAGAAACATGATCGCCGCCTCTTTTTTCCTTAAGTAATGCACCTGTTTTAAAATATTCGTTCATAACTGATTGTACTCTATATTTAGTTATTTGAAGAACAATAAAAAAAAACTTCTGGCAAACTTGTAGACGTTTCTTTAAAGCCAGGCTATAGACAAAATAAGTAATTTGCGTACTCTTTGGCTTATGGTTACCAGTCGTTGGACGACGACGTTGAGTCTGTTTAATTGTACAATGTTTCAATAGAAAAGAATCTTGTTGGCTTTTGTTTTCAAATTTATAAAAATTATTATGAAATAATTTAATGTCTCTCATTGAGAGAGACAGGCATTCAAATTTTTTTTTATGCTTGCACAAAGGTCTCATGGGCAATGTTTTTGGTGAATACCTAAAAGAAAGACGACAAATTAAATCTCTATGTTATATTATTAACAAATATAAAAACTTTCTCATTTATTAATACACTACACATCATGTTCATCAAAATCAGATTCAGCACTTTACAGACAAAATCTCAGCCCTTTTTTTTTTTGGAGTGTGGGTTGTGGCCCGGTGGGTTATGGTCCGCGCGCTCCTCGCACCCTCCGTCCGGGGCGACAGAGGTGCGTAAGCACGCACACCCGCAACCCATCCACGATGCACATTACCTTCATCGTTGGGCCGATCACCAGAGCAGGGTGACTTGACGTCAGTGGTCGGCCCGACGGAATACCCCCTATTTGGGCCTCCCATCGACAGACGTCCCCCCCCTCGGGGAGGACGTCGGTCTTTCCTCACGCGGTTGGCCTCTCAGCGGGTGACGGACTAATTCCCCGGTCACGTCACCTGCGGCCTCAGATAGGGTGGCATGATCGGGTATAGAAAAGAGTAGGCATAGGCAGGTATTCGCGCCTACGCCGCCCCAGTCACCGGCGGCGGGTCGCCTCACCGAAGCTGCGCTCCTCGCGCAGGCGATTCACCGCGTCCTTCTGCGAGATCACTGCCTCGCAGAAGGCTGCGACCGCGTCCCAATTCGCCAGGGCGATGGTCGGCAGCGTCAGGTCGGCACCGATGATTGCGACGAGTTCACGGCGCTGAGCTGCCCAAGCGGCACAGACCTCGAGCGTATGCTGCGCGGTGTCCTCGTCGCAATCGCAGTGGTGGCAGGATGGTGGACTCTCCCTCCTTACGACCTTGTGCAGGTATTTGGCGAAGCTCCCATGCCCCGTCCACACCTGCACTAGTCGGAAGGAGAGCACCCCGTGCCACCTTTCCAACCACTGCATCAGCACCGGCCGGAAGACCTCCACAATTCGCACCCCGAACTGAGGCCTCTCCAGCCGGACTGCCCAACGGGCAATGACGTCAAAGAGACCACACCGCCCTCCGCTTGCACCCCCGTCACCCCCCCAATACAAACCGGCGAGCATTTCCGCCTCCAGGTCCAACGGGGAAAATCTCAGCCTTAAAGACTTTTTTTCAAAAATATATAATACGAAAAAATAAATATTATGCGTCTAAATTCAATCGGAAAATTGAATTAATTTATAAAATGAATATGAACAAAGTCGGTTACCAAAAAAGTATCAAGTTATAAAAGTCTGGGCACTAACCTCTGAACTTTAGTGATATTGCGTTTCCAGTTTGCCGGGTTTCGTTGACGTTTCCTCGTAGAATTAATATTTACAAGGACAGGAAAACAATCCATCTTGATTATTTAATAAGTTGATCACTTCAAAACTCAATAAAACTTAAGAATAATCGTAGAAATTAGAGCACGTATTTACTTCGTACAACGGTTTTCGCCATACTGAATAACGCTATGTGATTGGCTAATTAGGACATTGCTGCATTTGGCTTTGACGGGCTTGGATTTTGCTATTTTTGCACCGAATATTAAAAGTTGAACTACTTTTTAAGGGATATTGCTGTTTTAGGAGTACTATTACTTAAAAATAAAGTTTGGGTTTTTACGTAGATGGTGGCGCTATCAACAGGTCGATTTGAGAAAAAAGTGGATATTGCTATATTTGCTTCTATATGACTCAATTATGCATAAAAGAACAGATACGACTAATATGACAAAGTATTAATAAAATATTACGATTTCTTTTCCAAATTATGATTTTCATTCAATGAACATTTATTTTCGTTAGTATCTATATACAAATACGTGAAGCGAAAACTTTGTACCCTCTTTACAAAAATTACGTGGATGGAGAAGTATGAAATTTGGCACGGTTGAAGTATATAATGAGGAGAAGTACATAAAACTAAAATTTCATACAATAATGGATTAGAAATGCATTAAATTCATTAAAAAAGGCATTACGCACATTACAACGCAATCGCTACACACAAATACACATGTTTGCGTGTGTGTGTTGCGTAGCAACGCTTATAGACTTTTGTTTACGGTTAAAATCTCTGGTCGAACTGATTGTAGTGTTGGGTAGGACATAACATAAAAAAGAGTTTGTATGAGGAGCCTCTTTTGTGTAGTGAGCCAGTACATTGTCGCACTTCAAATGAGGCGAGGCCAATGAGGATTGGAGTGTTAGATTAGGACGCGACATGAATGAGAGTTTGTAAGAGTAAGCTCTTCTTGTACTGAGCCAGTACAATGTACTATCCTACTTCAAACGAGGCGATGCCTAAATAAAATCACACTATTCCGTGCCATTTGAAACTCTATTTGTATTTACCTAAAGCTCAATATTGTTGTTCACAATGTTCACGTTTCAGCAGAAACTTAGTAGCGCCATCTCATTCTAGTACATATAAATTAGGTGAAAGAGTAGACGCAGTACTGAAGTGACGCATACGACTACCACGAGACTCGACGCGTTCTCTCTCACTCACTCTATAGAGTTTTGAAGCGTGTCTCGTAGTCCTCACTTGCGACTACCGCGACAGAAAATTTGAAGCGGTACACTTTGAAATGCCGAGCCGCTCTTACATTTTGACGTTTTTGACGCGACAAATGTACTGCCTCTTTGACGTGCTACTCAACACTAACTGATTGTCAAACAATCATAATTATGATGACAATGTCTAATAGAGATTTGTGCTTATATATACATATATATTAGTTATTAGTGAAATACAGCTTGCTCAATTTACATAAATAAAATTAAAGAAAATTGTGTAGCAGAAAAAATAATTAAAATGAATTATGGCCGAATTTCGACCACACGCCGACCACTAGTACACTATAAGTATGCGTTTAGGTTAATAATTTATCTTGAGCTCACTAGATAGCGTTATGATTTCAACATAGTTTCAAACAGGTTGTGGTTTCGATACACAAATGTAACCGTGTCAAAAATGTCGTCATCCAAGCGTGGCGTTCACGCCACACCAACGATCAGGTTCACCCTCGCCTATAGATGTTTCACATCAATAATCCTTGTATTGTGGGGGACTTTTACAAATATATAATCGACGGATTAAATCCAGAGTGTCTTACCCGTGGATATCGTAAAAGATGACTTAGAGATATAATATGTATATAATATATGTAAGAGGAGGAAAACGCGAAATAAAACCCTATAACAACCCATATGAACAGCACACATAGATGGTCAGTTTTCCGTGGAGGAAACTCGAACCCAGATACATATGAGCCGAGATGATGGTCATGAATATAGGATATATTAACCGAATAGAATATTAATTGAATTAAATTATAGATTCTTATAAAAAACTTTGATGTTACATATGATTTAAATAAAACAAAATTCCTTTTAAACATTTAATTTCATTGTACTTGATTTTAATGACATGTATCATAGAGGTAGTTTTCGATCACAGTCTAAATGAGTCCCACTGTTGGGTTCAATCTTCCTCCATAATATAAGGACCATTTATTACTTATACCCGACCTGCTTAAATTGCCCGAACGCTGCTAAAACGAGTTGGACTCATCGCCTGAGCTCTTTCTCGAAATTGTATCTACCTAACTGAACTGTTTGCTATTTATGTATTTCAGAACAACAAGATACAAGTTATTTATTGAACTAATTAATTTGTTAATTTAGTTGATTTAATTGAATACTAGTTTCCAGAATAACCGTCAAAGAGAAATTGATAAAGGCGAGAGCAAGTTACAAGTTTCATGGAATTCCTTTGACGGAATTGCGAATCTATCTCTTTAGTATATATACTAGTTACTAGGATATATTTCGCCTAAATTTGTACTATTAAATATTATTACACGATGAGTAAAAATATCTATTCCATACTGTGACAGAGTAAGAATACAAGTCACCACCTCGCGTCTGTGGTTGTCGCAAACTATGACTAAGCGATTATACCTACATAAATCGTTGCAAGACGAGGAACTTGACATAAAACTCTATATACCAACACGTCTGACCAGCGTGGTACAGCTTTTCTTATAACTTTTTAAATAAAACTACTTTACGGATTTTATCACGTTTGTATTTGATTTTTGATTGCCCGACGTTTGGAACACTTTGCAGCGTTCATGGTCACGGGCGGACTAAGATGTCTCTCGTCCAACAAGTCATCGTTATTGCAGAAAATTTATAATTATCTACCCGATACAGAATATGCAGACCAGACTGCACAGATGGCGTAGTGGTTAAGTATAGCGACTTACAGCGCCAGTGTCGGGGGTTCGAATCCCACGCGGGACAACACTTTGTGCGATCCACAAATTGTTGTTCTGAGTCTGGATGTAATTTGTGTCCGTTAATTATATGTTTGTAAAGTCCCCCGCAATACAAGGATTATTTCCTTAGTGCAGGGTGTTGTCTTAAATAAATAAATGAAAATTAAAAAAAAATTAAAATGTGTAATACTCGCGTAAAAATCAGAAATCATTTTCTTATAACTGTTGGTGATAAACGAATAAACAACACATTTCATGGTAAATGACACTGTCGCGTGTGGATCTTTGTAAGGCCTACCGTGAAGAAAGCAGTGTGAATGCGTATAATGAGCTTCGGTGATATTAAAGGTATCAGCAAACCCACCATTTTTTTTTGTGGGTGGGCTGCGGTCGGCGCGCCTCCGCACCACTCCGTCCGGGGCGACAGAGGGGCTTAAGCACGCAACTCCCGCAACCCACCCGAAAACCACGTCGCCTTCGTCGTTGGGCCGACCACCGGAGCAGGGTTACTTGACATCAGTGGTCGGCCCGACGGAATACCCCCTATTGGTGTACCCTCCCATCGAGCAAACCCACCATAGGCAAATACCCTCAGAACGTTGAGCTTCTAGCTCTCTCACTTATAGGACAAAGCGCAGTAACAAATTGCTACTACTCAGACGTCGATTTTCTGCGAGAGTGTACTACTACCCCGGAGAAACCGGCCCAGAACTGTAGACAGGGAACTGTCGAAAGTGGGCTCTTCCAGCATAAAAAAACACTTTATTCAACTGTCTTCATGATCTAAGATTCGTGTGATGACGGAGTAAGAATACATTTCACCACCCCCTCTCTTACCCTTGGGTATCGTAAAAGACGACAAAGGGATATAATATGCATATAACATCAAGAGAAGGAAAACTCGAAACAAAACCCTATACCAACACATCTGATGCCGCCCTAGCCGAGGCCGCGGGTGACCGTACCGGGGATTTTAGTTCGTCACCCGCAGAGGGGCTGACCGCGCGACGGTTACCGACGTCCCGGGACAGAGATGTCAAGAGGTGAGGGTACCCGAAAGGGTATTCCGTCGGGCCGTCCACTTACGACAAGTCACCCTGCTCCGGTGGTCGGCACAACGACGAAGGCGACGTGGGAATGGACCGCGTGTGCGCTTACCATAGTCCACCCAAAAAAAAAATACCATCACATCTGACCAGCGTGTTATAGTCGGTCAATTTCCCTTCTATTGTGGAGGAGGCTCAAGCCCAACAATGGGATATATAGAAGCCGAAATCAGGAATTAAAAATGATATCAGACACAAAAATCTCTTGTAACATTGTCCGCAATAATATTGAATGCATGGAAAACTATATTGCAAATAGAAGCAAGCCAGTAAAATGTATGCAGTCTCAGCTGTTAGAAACGAGAACATCTATAGTCTTGCCTGATTTAAAGCAATGTGATTGAACAGATACCGTGCCAACGGTCGCTGGTTTGATTGCCATCATCATACTTTATACGATCCACAAAATGTTTTTCTGAAAATGGGTGCAATTTGGATCCGTTAATGTATTTTTGAAATAAAATTTCTTTAGAACCGTTGTGATTTCAAACTCGATGAAACGAAAAAGCGAGTCTATAGAGACACAAACACGTAAATGTATAGGATTCAGAGAGAGAATGAGATTAAGGATAAAAGATGAAGGATGAAGCATGAAGGATGAAGGATAAAGGATGAAGGATGAAAGATAAAGGATAAAGGATGGAGCATGAAGGATGAAGGAGTTTCACTTCTGATATGCGTACTTTGTACAACAACTCTTTTTTTTAGGCATCGATGATAAAATACCGGTAGCCTGGTCACATGGCAATAGGGAGTATGCGGTGGTTAAATACTTCTACCACCCCGGGCTGTTTGTCTTGTAAACTCCCATTTATGGTGACAGACTGTGGTCATACTTCACTCGATTCATCCGGTTAATGGAGGTGACGGCATACAACTCTATAACCTGCGTTGATACACCTCTCTATCGCCATGAGTACCGGCCACCAGTACTCAATCCCGTACATTGATAGTCTGTCTGGTGGGTTGCGCTTTCAGGTACCATCTATCGAGGCGATGCCCTGATAACTTTTGCTGCCCGAGGGTCGCTCAACTGCCCTTGGGCAGAAAATTAAGAAAATTATTAAATCATTTATTATGTATAAACCCCGCGGGGACATTTATATATTGTCATTTATTTTTATTTTTTTTCTTAAAATTACCCCCGGATCAGAATGCAACTGCGCTGAGAAGATCCGGAAAGAAACTCAGCGAGATTGTCTATTTTTTCATTTATTTTCTAATTTCACTTAAACAAAATTACATCTTATTATAGGGCGTCTACATGTTGGCCGAGTGCAGGCGAGCGATGGCGAACGCCAACGTGTGTACGCCCGATTTGCCTTAGTTGGCCAACGCTCGCCGTCGCTCGCCTAGTTGGCCGAGTGAATACAAGCGCCAACGTGTGGACAGCTGATTTGTCTTCACTCGCCGTCGCTCGTGATCACTTGCCTCACTTCGCCTCGGTGTCGGTTTTTGTGCACAAATCAAAGGCACTCGTCTACGCTCGGCCAATGCCGTCTACACGTTGGACGAGTCATCATTACACGGTTGACATCCATCGCGGTTAGACGTGTTTAATGTGATATTGTCGCTCAATATAAATGATTATATTTTCAAATTTGGATCACTACTTCTAGATATGCGACGTAAATAATTAGATCCAAGTCCCCCTATATGTTACCTATAGTATCAAAATGTATCTTCATCATTCATCATCATTTTAGCTAATATACGTCCTACTGTTGGGCTCGAGCCTCCTCCACAATAGGCGGGAAACTGACCTTAGTATTCCATGCTAGTCAGACAGGTTGGTATAGGGTTTTATTTCGACGTTTCCTTCTCTTGCATATATGTTATATGCTTATTATGTATTATATCCCTTAATCGTCTTTTACGATATTCACAGACAAGATAGGGACTTATGAATTTTTTTCTTACTCCGTCACCACACGGATATATCTTACACTGTTCTATTTCTGTGAATACTCAGTATCAACCACCTTTTTTTTTCCCACTTTACTGCGGTATACACTGCGATAATAGTTATATACGCTCATTAAATAAATAGTCGAAGCTGCAGCAACGTTAATGTCAACATCCGTAGTATTTCAGTGCACAATGAACACTGACATCGGCCAACGTGTAGACACTTCTACAAACGCTCGTCTACGTTGGCCACTCGCGTTGGCGTTCGCCGCACTCGGCCAACGTGTAGACGCTAGCACTCGCCTTGTACCTATTTGCCGACGCTCGCGTTGGCCTAGGCTCGGCCAACGTCTGTACGGGCTATTAGACATTCGTCCCGTCGGTTCGGCATTTTTGGCGTAATTACATATAGATCTAGATTAAAAAAGGTATTAGAATCGATAAAAAAGGCGGTATATTAAATAGCTAGAATACAATTCAACAAACGGGGGTGTCTTAAAAGACGACTAAGGGATACAATATGCATATAATATCTATGCAAGAGAATAAAAACTCAAAAAAACCCTGGACCAGATCCTGCAAGCGGCACCCGATCATGAGTTAACCACTAGAGCATTCATTATGTCCATAAAAAGGTTCATCATTAACATTTCAGCTCATATAAGTCGCACTGTTGGCCTTGAGCATCCTGCACAATATCAGGGCAATTGACCTACTATACCACGCTGGTCAGAAGTGTTGATATAGAGTCTCATTTCAAGTTTCCCTTCTTTTGTATAGCTATTATATGCATATTTCATCCCTTAATCATCTTTTACGACACCCACGGGTAAGATAGGGGGTAGTATAAAAGAATTATAAGCAAATCTAAACTAACAAAATAAATCTTGACTATGAATATATACGCCATTCAAAACCATATCGTTTAAAGTCACGGTGGAACAATAAAAATACATTGTCCCCGCAGTGGGGCCCGTGACAGTAATTGCTGACGACATTCATGTTACATGAGATTTATACTAGTTGTGTTCGATACTTTGCTTGCATTATTCTACCATCATCTTTTCAGTTCATATACGCCATACTATACATATATGCCGTTGTGACGGAGTAAGAATACAATTCACCATCTATTTTCTCCGTGGGTGTCGCAAAAGACGACTAAGGGATATAATATGCATATAACGTATATGCAAGAGAAGAAAAACTTAAAATGAAACCTTATACCAACACGCCTGACCAGTGTGGTATAGTAGGTTAATATCTCGCCTATTATGGAGGAGGCTCTAGCCCAGTGGTAGGACTCATGATCAGGAAGGAGGCCGCGGAGCAGGCACGCGAGGCACTTGCGTCCGCTGACTCGCTCCGCCGGCGGCGACCAGGGAGGAGGAGACGCCCCTATGCGCTCATCCTCCCACCGCCCTGAATGATGACAGGACATGGCCAGACGGCCAAGCGTTGAGGTGTCGGGGATAGAATGTCATCAGACGATCTCGCCGGCACCTCGTAAAAGCGCGGAAGGGGCCGCTGTAGTTTTAGTGGGTATTTCGGTCACTTCTGTGGCCGGTGAGTCCCACACCCATTCCCCCGTCTGTAACCTGTGGTGGATAGTGCCTAAATGCATTACCACAGCGTGAAAAAAAAGAAAAAAGCTCAGTGGTGGGACTGAGATGTTGATGATATTCATATTTGTCATTACACTAGTACAGGTTTCATTTTTCTATAAAAATATACGAGTCAAGCTGACTTATGGCGTAGCAGTTAAGATACTAACCTACCATGCCAGTGTCGTGGGCTCGAATCCCACGCCGGGCAATATTTGATGCGAATTGTCATTTTGAGTCTGGATGTTATTTGTGTCCGTTAATTGTATGTTTGTAAAGTTCCCCGCAATACAAAAAACATGTAAAAACAATTGGACGTCGAACGATCAAATGTCATACATTTTTTAAATTTAGAATGTTATAATTTTCGTTTGAAAACAGTTTCACTTTGATATCTGACAGCATACAGGTTTAATTTTAATTCAAAGTGGCTAGTACGTTAAAACGGCAATTTCATATTTAAATCCCTAGTATTTTTAATATATGTAAGGGTTAGAAATATATGTGGCTACATACATCCAAGTGTACCGTTTATGGACCTATACAATTCCAGGAACAGGCTCCAAGTTTCTTGCTTACTGAACAAAGTGCAATGGTAAATTGCTATTACATAAACATCGATTTTTTGCAAGAGGATGTGTGTAATTACCTGTTCGAACTATCATATTTATGACTACACAGCAACGACATTATAACCACAAAGACTTTTCTCATTCATCATTTCATCACGGCTCATATGCGTTCCACTGCTGGGCTCGAGTCTCCACCGCAAAGGAAGGAAAACTGACCTGCTATACCATGCTGGTTTCATTTTTCTTTTCCTTCTCTTGCAAGGATATTATATGCATATTATATCCCTTAGTCGTCTTTTACGTCACCCACAGGCAAGATAGGAAGTGGTGATTTGTATTCTTACTCCGTCACCACACGGAAATCTTTTCTATATTCATATAATTAAGATAAAAATAATATTAGAAATTTATTTTTGTACTCTGATATAAAGTTATTCTGTGATTTTATTTTCTCCATTTAGGATTTCACTTTTATAAAAGCAATGTTGTCTATTACAGTTAGCTACAAATTGAGATGCCCTTGTCAGCCATCAACAACGTCCCCATCCCAACGGATATGGAATAATTTCAGGGTTGGCACTCGTCGTGACATCGGCAGAAAGGTGACGCGGACAAGACAGTACGCTGATCTCCTGATCTTCCCGTGCAACCTAGCAAGATTTTCGTATCAAGTTGTCAAATGCTCTATAAAATTGCTTAAAGTTATTTAAAGGTACCAATACTTAAAATATTCGGATTACCGGGATTTTTATTTAGGTAACAGAGCAGGAATACAATTCAGCACCCTCTATCTTATCCATGGGTATCGTAAAAGATGAATAAGGGATTACAATTTCCATACAAAATCTATGCAAGAGAAAACTCGAAATAAAATTCTATAACGACTCATCTGACCACCGTGGTATAGTAGGTCAATTTTTCTCTCCCATTACGGAGGAGGCGCGAGCCCATCAGTGGAAACAGCTGATGTTGATAATGACGACATTGTTATTACGACTTTCGGAATATTATCTCAGCTTACCTCCTCAACAACCGAAGAAAATATTACCTACTATACCACGCTTTTATTTTTGTGTGTGTGTGTATAGCTGTTGGTCGCAGATGACCTTGACAGCTTAACGCGGTCAATGGGTGAGCGCAGATGGCTCTCAACCCGGTAACACTATACCACGCGGATCATACGGTTTGGTATAGCGTTTTGTTTCAAATTTTCCTTCTCTTGCATATATCTATTGATATATCTGCATATTAACATACCTTTTTTTTTTTGGAGCGGGCTGCGGTCATTGCCCTCCTCGCACCACTCTGCCCGGGGCGACAGAGGGGCGTAAGCATGCACACCCACAACCCACCCAAACACCACGTCGCCTTCGTCGTTGGGCTGACCACCGGAGCAGGGTTACTTGTCATCAGTGGTTGGCCCGACGGAATACCCCCTATTTGGGGTACCATATTAACATACCTTAACCGACTTTTACAGCACCCGCGTGTAAAAAGTGGAGTGGTAAATTCTAAGTATCTATTCTAAGTGCTGTATTCTTTACGGCCAGTACCACACTGCTGACAGTTGTTTGTCAAAAGCTGCGGGCCGTTTACTGCGCTTCGTTCTGTGAACGAGAGAGCCGGCAGCCCAACTTTTTGAGGGTGTTTGCTTGTAGTAAATTTTAGTGATGCCTTTAATATCACTGAAGCTCATTGCACGCATTCACAATTCCTTCACTTTCTTCACGGTAGGCAGCGGTCTTGCAAAGGTCCATGAGCGGCAGCAACACTTACCATCAGGTGTACTGTTCGCTCGTTTGCCACCGTTTACAATAAACAAAAACTTAGAGTAATTCGGCAGAATCTGGGGGCACGGCAGTGTCCCCGCCAAGTCGAGCAAAAAAAAAGGCGGGCAAAACGCAACACTGCCGTAACATACTTTACTCGAAACCATTCAGGCCATTTTCGACTCCCTATAACTTCGTTGTTAGTAAAGCTGAATTTTTAGTAACCTAGCAGGCATTGTATACAAATTTTGTATTTCAAATTTCATTCAATTTGAACCAATAGTTTAAGAATTATAACTAGTCAAAATTTCGTAATTTTGTCACTCACTGACTGACTGACCGATCATCAGTATTAAAGTGGCACTTCTAGCAGACATAGAAGCTTCAAATTTAGAATACAATTAGTGTTTGGTGTATAAACGAAGGAAAAATTATGAAACATTATAATTTTCATCCAGTTTCCGAGATACACTAACTGCATAAATAATTTTGTAAACTCATATAAATATATAGGATTACAAAGTTACATTTGCAGTTAATGAACGATGAATGAATGAATGTAACTATTGGTATATACGACTAAATAGATCAACATCTTGAAATACTCTAAGACGAAATGCCGCAAAACATCTATCCATTGATATCATCTCAGGTCACAGAAGACTCACTATTGGGCTCGGCCGTCCTCCACAAGGAAATTGAAATTACCCTTTTATACCACGCTGGTCAGATGTGTTGGTATAGGATTTTATTTCCAGTTCTCTTTCTCTTGTATAAATATTATGTGCATATTATATCTCTTAGTCTACATTTACGACATCCACGGACATGTTAGGGTGGCCAATTGTAATCTCAGTCCGTCAACATAGGGATAACCCTAACCTAAGGTTAATTTTTGATAGGGCTTTTAAAGTCAAATAATTGAATAGCACTAGTCGTTCACTGAAGAGACGTTGAAAGGTAGCACGACATATTGTGGTATTCCTATCACTGCTAATATCTCTCATGACCAGGAAGCCATCACAGCATTACTCGTCCAATAAAAACACATATATAAGTCGTATCCTACAACTGGGCATAAGTGGACTATTGGGACTGTGGTCTACTATATTTGCTCTATTAACGTAAAGAGACAACCCTAATGATTTAAATAAATCAATTGTCTCTTTCTAGAATAAAATATTAAAGCGAACGTTCTATAAATACAATATAATTTGAATTAATAAGCCGTATTTTAAACAACATTTACTTTTGAAAACATTCGAAAGAAATTATAAATATACTAGCTGACCCAACAGACGTTATTATGTTCAAATCTGTAAAAAAATAGATAATTGAATTCTCCTTGAATCAATCGCAGCGCCACCTACTGATTCCAATTATTAATCTAACCCGATTGGTTTAGATGTTCCGAATGTCTATTTCGATGGATATGTGAATTCATATCCATCGGCATGGCCTCGAAAAAATCATTAAATTTGGTCTAGCCGCTTAGAAGGACTTCAATTACAAACACACGAACAGAAGATTTATTATATATACAAAGATAGAAAAGTTCATATAGGCGAAAAAAAGGTTACATTAGAAACATGTATTTGTCTGCACAGATGGCGTAGTGGTTAAGATAGCGACCTACATCGCCAGTGTCGGGGGTTCGAATCCCACGCGGGACAACACTTTGTGCGATCCACAAATTGTTGTTCTGAGTCTGGATGTAATTTGTGTCCGTTAATTGTATGTTTGTAAAGTCCCCCGCAATGCAAGGATTATTTCCTTAGTGCAGGGTGTTGTCTTAAAAAATAAAATAAATATATATAAACGTTAAGTTTTCTGAAATTTTTAAATTTTTTGCGCAACTTTCTATTTTTTTCCGTAAAGGCCTTTTTTAAAATATTAGAAACTTAAAAAAAAAGATGAACGAAATCGGTAAAGTCGTTCTCAAATTATGTTATTATCCTGCCCGAACAGCGCCACCTACTGGGTCTAATTGTGAATCTAAACCATCCTCGAACCCCCTTGAACACACACAAATAATTTCGTCAACATCGGTCCAGCCGTTTAGGAGGAGTTCAGTGACATACACACGTACATAAGAAATTTAAATACATAGCCTCACGCCTGCTTCCCAGAAGCGTAGGCAGATGCTATGGTTTGCCACAAGTCACGATCCTGGCGTACTTCTATAGCTTCACTTAATTTAAATATAAGATACATAGCCTCACGCCTGCTTCCCAGAAGCGTAGGCAGATGCTATGGTTTGCCACAAGTCACGATCCTGGCGTACTTCTATAGCTTCACTTAATTTAAATATAAGATACATAGCCTCACGCCTGCTTCCCAGAAGCGTAGGCAGATGCTATGGTTTGCCACAAGTCACGATCCTGGCGTACTTCTATAGCTTCACTTAATTTAAATATAAGATACATAGCCTCACGCCTGCTTCCCAGAAGCGTAGGCAGATGCTATGGTTTGCCACAAGTCACGATCCTGGCGTACTTCTATAGCTTCACTTAATTTAAATATAAGATACATAGCCTCACGCCTGCTTCCCAGAAGCGTAGGCAGATGCTATGGTTTGCCACAAGTCACGATCCTGGCGTACTTCTATAGCTTCACTTAATTTAAATATAAGATACATAGCCTCACGCCTGCTTCCCAGAAGCGTAGGCAGATGCTATGGTTTGCCACAAGTCACGATCCTGGCGTACTTCTATAGCTTCACTTAATTTAAATATAAGATACATAGCCTCACGCCTGCTTCCCAGAAGCGTAGGCAGATGCTATGGTTTGTCACAAGTCACGATCCTGGCGTACTTCTATAGCTTCACTTAATTTAAATATAAGATACATAGCCTCACGCCTGCTTCCCAGAAGCGTAGGCAGATGCTATGGTTTGCCACAAGTCACGATCCTGGCGTACTTCTATAGCTTCACTTAATTTAAATATAAGATACATAGCCTCACGCCTGCTTCCCAGAAGCGTAGGCAGATGCTATGGTTTGCCACAAGTCACGATCCTGGCGTACTTCTATAGCTTCACTTAATTTAAATATAAGATACATAGCCTCACGCCTGCTTCCCAGAAGCGTAGGCAGATGCTATGGTTTGCCACAAGTCACGATCCTGGCGTACTTCTATAGCTTCACTTAATTTAAATATAAGATACATAGCCTCACGCCTGCTTCCCAGAAGCGTAGGCAGATGCTATGGTTTGCCACAAGTCACGATCCTGGCGTACTTCTATAGCTTCACTTAATTTAAATATAAGATACATAGCCTCACGCCTGCTTCCCAGAAGCGTAGGCAGATGCTATGGTTTGCCACAAGTCACGATCCTGGCGTACTTCTATAGCTTCACTTAATTTAAATATAAGATACATAGCCTCACGCCTGCTTCCCAGAAGCGTAGGCAGATGCTATGGTTTGCCACAAGTCACGATCCTGGCGTACTTCTATAGCTTCACTTAATTTAAATATAAGATACATAGCCTCACGCCTGCTTCCCAGAAGCGTAGGCAGATGCTATGGTTTGCCACAAGTCACGATCCTGGCGTACTTCTATAGCTTCACTTAATTTAAATATAAGATACATAGCCTCACGCCTGCTTCCCAGAAGCGTAGGCAGATGCTATGGTTTGCCACAAGTCACGATCCTGGCGTACTTCTATAGCTTCACTTAATTTAAATATAAGATACATAGCCTCACGCCTGCTTCCCAGAAGCGTAGGCAGATGCTATGGTTTGCCACAAGTCACGATCCTGGCGTACTTCTATAGCTTCACTTAATTTAAATATAAGATACATAGCCTCACGCCTGCTTCCCAGAAGCGTAGGCAGATGCTATGGTTTGCCACAAGTCACGATCCTGGCGTACTTCTATAGCTTCACTTAATTTAAATATAAGATACATAGCCTCACGCCTGCTTCCCAGAAGCGTAGGCAGATGCTATGGTTTGCCACAAGTCACGATCCTGGCGTACTTCTATAGCTTCACTTAATTTAAATATAAGATACATAGCCTCACGCCTGCTTCCCAGAAGCGTAGGCAGATGCTATGGTTTGCCACAAGTCACGATCCTGGCGTACTTCTATAGCTTCACTTAATTTAAATATAAGATACATAGCCTCACGCCTGCTTCCCAGAAGCGTAGGCAGATGCTATGGTTTGCCACAAGTCACGATCCTGGCGTACTTCTATAGCTTCACTTAATTTAAATATAAGATACATAGCCTCACGCCTGCTTCCCAGAAGCGTAGGCAGATGCTATGGTTTGCCACAAGTCACGATCCTGGCGTACTTCTATAGCTTCACTTAATTTAAATATAAGATACATAGCCTCACGCCTGCTTCCCAGAAGCGTAGGCAGATGCTATGGTTTGCCACAAGTCACGATCCTGGCGTACTTCTATAGCTTCACTTAATTTAAATATAAGATACATAGCCTCACGCCTGCTTCCCAGAAGCGTAGGCAGATGCTATGGTTTGCCACAAGTCACGATCCTGGCGTACTTCTATAGCTTCACTTAATTTAAATATAAGATACATAGCCTCACGCCTGCTTCCCAGAAGCGTAGGCAGATGCTATGGTTTGCCACAAGTCACGATCCTGGCGTACTTCTATAGCTTCACTTAATTTAAATATAAGATACATAGCCTCACGCCTGCTTCCCAGAAGCGTAGGCAGATGCTATGGTTTGCCACAAGTCACGATCCTGGCGTACTTCTATAGCTTCACTTAATTTAAATATAAGATACATAGCCTCACGCCTGCTTCCCAGAAGCGTAGGCAGATGCTATGGTTTGCCACAAGTCACGATCCTGGCGTACTTCTATAGCTTCACTTAATTTAAATATAAGATACATAGCCTCACGCCTGCTTCCCAGAAGCGTAGGCAGATGCTATGGTTTGCCACAAGTCACGATCCTGGCGTACTTCTATAGCTTCACTTAATTTAAATATAAGATACATAGCCTCACGCCTGCTTCCCAGAAGCGTAGGCAGATGCTATGGTTTGCCACAAGTCACGATCCTGGCGTACTTCTATAGCTTCACTCACCCTTATCAAAGTCTTCATGCATGTTCTCCTGAGTATACGTACTCTTAACATAACCTTTCACTAACATCATCATTCGCTTCGGTTTCAGTCGCCTTACCCGAGTAGATCCCATTCCCGTGGGAATACCGGGATAAAATATAACCTATGTCACTCCCTGATCTTATAGCTTACCATTGATGAAAGAATTTTTGACATCCGTTCGGTTCTTTAAGCATGAAAGCATAACAAACAAATAAACATACGTTCGCATTTATAATATTAGTAAGGACTAGAAGCACCCTGCGATTTTACCCGCATAGTTCCCCTTCTCGTAGGAATATCGAGATAAATTATAGCCTATGTGTTATTCTGATAGATAAGCTATATTATTGTGAAGTTTCATCAAAATCCATTCAATAGTTTTTGCGTGAAACAGCAGCAAATATCCTCACATACAAATTTTCGCGTTTATAATATCACTAGGACTAAAGAAGTGATAACTAATAACACCTTGTCTTTTATCATAAACCGACTATGAAATTAAATCCTAAGGATCATACCAATCTATCTACATTTTAGACAGAAACTTGGTGAGTGAATGCCTCGGTGGAACTGTGGTTTAGTTACTATCTAATAAGCCTCACCGACTATAAACGCAATAAGTTTTAGATTAGAATACTAACTAACTAAGATACAAACTCTGCAATTCGATAACAATATAGATTTCTGTCACACTAATAATCTATTTTAAACCTCTCTACCAGAAATCGCTATAATAAATAAAAACCAATTAATACACCAAAGAACTTTTTCAAAATGATAATAATGTACCAGACATAACTATATCATTAAATTCGGATGACCGGACCGGGGAGTGAGTCTGGCACCCGCGGAGAGGCTAGCCTCGTGACGGCGATTAGCGTCCCGGGAAGGGGATGTCGATGGGAGAGGGTACTCCCTCAGGGGTATTCCATCGGGCCGACCACTGAAGTCAAGAAACTCTGCACCGGTGGTCGGCCCAACGACGATGGCGACGTGCTATATGGGTGGGTTACGGGGCCGTGCGCTGCTCCTCTGTCGCTGTCACCCCGGACGGAGCCGGGCGGCGGGTGCACTGACCGTAGCCCACTCCAAAAAAAAAATATCATTAAATTATACAGAAAATATATTTAGAATAAATTATAATTAAATAAGTTACAATTATGTACATAAACTCTTATATTAAAATTAAATTAATATAACTTAAAATAAATTAACTTGAAATAACTTTACTTTAAATGAGTTATACTCTGAAAATCATCTATTTATAAACGACGACAATTAATGAGGAGAAAAGAGAAAGAAATGTGAAGACGAAGAGATGAAAATACAGTAGAACCCGTTTAATACGATTTCTCGCATAATACGCCATTTCGCGTCAGTCCCAGCAGCTTGAGACATGTTTTCATACATTTCTTAACGCTTAATACGATTCGTCATCCCGTTTATTACCCCTTGCGGCAGCGGCCAGCGACTGATGAAGTGACGACTGTCGAGCGACCCTAAGTGATAATGACCAAAAAGAAGATGAGTCAACTCCGATTTTGTCACACGCCCAGGCATTATCAGCTGTTAATGATTTAAGACGCTATGTAACTTCTTTGAATCATAGCGAAGATGGACTGCGAAAATTAAATTACGTTGATAATCTTGTTTTATTGCTAACTAGCAATCCGCCCTCGCTTCGCTTCGGTTATAGGTTATAGATTATAGTCGTTTTACCCGCGTAGTTCCCGTTCCCGTGGGAATACCGGTATAAAATATAGCCTAGCTTACGCCCTGATATTATAGCTTTCCATTGGTGAAAGAATTTTTGAAATCGGTCCAGCCGTTTTGAAGATTACCCGGAACAAACAGACAGACAGACAGACAAAAATTATTTAATTGCTATTTTAGGCATAGGTGTCGTGCAAATAACCGTGTGAGCGTGAAAAAAGCCTATTATTTTGACATTACAAACAGACACTCCAATTTTATTTATTGGTATAGATGCCTCAAAATCTTTTTGTCAAACTAAAACTAGTGATTACTTTAAGTAACGTAATAATAATAATAATAAACAACATTTTATTTTAGGTAAATTTTAAATGTTAAATTCGTAGGCATTTTTTTTTTGGGTGGGCTGCGGTCCGTGTACTCCTCGCACCACTCCGTCCGGGGCGACAGAAGGGCATAAGCACGCTCACCCGCAACCCACCCGAACACCACGTCGCCTTCGTCGTTGGGCCGACCACCGGAGCAGGGTTACTTGTCATCACTTGTCATCATTTTGGGGTCCCCGGTCACGTCACCCGCGGCCTCGGCTAGGGCGACATGGCGCGCAGGTAGTCGCGCCTGCGTCGCCCCAGTCGCCGGCGGCGGGTCGCTTCGTCGAGGCTGTGCTCCTCACGCGCGCGACTCGCCGCAAATTCGTAGGTATTCAAAATAATAATAGAATATAATAATGGCACATTTTTTCCCTTTCTCGCATAATACGCTTGCCGGCCTATGACAGGTTTTTGGTCGGGTCCCTGCAAAATCGTCTTAAATGGGTTTTACTGTATATGACGTTTGGTCTTAGTAGGCGAGCTAGTCTTTTGGTATTCTACAATATGTAAGGTGAATGTATCATGGCACTTTATGATTTAATGTCTCCTCAACAAAAGATCCGATTATATGAATGACAGACTTTGAAGAAATAATCATCTCATTAAAAAAGTTAACTTTTATATACATATATATACATATATTTATATACATATATTTAGTTTCAGAATTAATAATTAGACAGAGATAGCAATACACATTAGATGACGTCAACTGCCTAACTTTCATACTAACCTCTGACTATCCTAAACAAACATTGTTTTGCTAGAAAGTTATAGAATATGATCCCTGTAATAAGTTTAAAAGCATTTGCATTTCATAAATATTATTGCACATTTTTTCTTAAGTTTACATGCATAAAAAAAATAATAGTAATATCTTTTTATAATGATTTCTGATGTTTACACGAGCACTATACATTGTAAATAAAACAATTTTTACGGAATTTATCGCGTTGTTATTTGATTTATGACTGCCCGACCTTTCGAACACTTTACAGCATTCATGACCCGTGACCATAAATACTGTAAAGTAAATACTGTAAAATGTAAAATCAGTAAAAGTAGTTTTATTTATAAAAATATTTTTATTTTGATAGTTGTAAAATACCCCATTATAAATATGTTTTGACTGAAATTTTATACGTAACGCCAACGCAAAAAAAAACAATGTCCAATATTAGTTTAATTAATACACACGCCGTGTGTTTGAAAATATCAAAACATTCAACTTAATAACAAATTTACACTATAAATAATTATAATTAATATTTAACAGAATAAGAACCATCGGCATCATAAATAGCATTTTTACTCCCATATCCGTATTTGTCATAACCGTAACTATCATAGCTGTAAGGTTGATGATCAAAACTATCATAGTGATCACCGTGGCCGTGATCAAAGTGCGGATGATCAAAATGGTGATCATCAATGTATTCATGGTGATGTTCCTTCTGTTTCAAATAGTGTATGAACCACAAGACGAATTTCCAAGCTTTGCATATGAATGCAAAGAATAGAGCACCATATATAATCTTTAGAACGAAGACCTTCGTTGCAATCACGTAAAGAAAATGACCTGGAAACAATATATATATTAATTTCTGCCGCGTGATGACAGAGTAAGAATACCATTCACCACCTCTTGCCTGTGGGCGTCGTAAAAGCTGACTACGTGATTAAAAATGCATATAACATCGATGCAAAAGAAGAAAAACTCGAAACAAACCCTATACCAACACGTCTGACCTGTGTGGTATAGTAAGTCAATTTCCCTCTTATAGTGGAGGAGGCTCGAGCCCAACAGTGGGATGTATATGAACTGAAATAATGATAAATGATGAATTTTTATTCCATGAATTACGTACTCAACTATACTATTATTTCGCTAGAATAAAATCCTTGTTTCAATTACTCATGATTTAAGACTTTCTTCATGAATTTCTTAGTCCAGTGGTCGACCCAATGGCGAAGGGAAGGGAATACAGGGGGCTAAGAGGCGGACCGTCTGTTCCTCTTCTAGAAAAGGAATAGACGGCATACGTCCAAACCATAGACCACCCAAAAAAAAAATCTTAGTAACACGTTTCCGTATGGTGACGGAGTAAAAATAAGTTTTCTCGAGTCCCTATCGTGCACATTTACGTATTATAAAAGACGACTGAAGAACATATAAATGATATTTATACAAAAGAAGACAAACTTGGAATAAAACTCTATGCCAATATACTTGTATACTTGACCGGCGCGATGCAGTACATTAATTACGCTCCTATTGTGTAAGAAACTCGAGCTTAGCACTTATACAATGATTTCTCAGAGTTAGAGGACATGTATGAGATGAAATGATGTATGATCTGTGAAAACAGTATATTAGATAAGACTAATATGTCTTACGTCCAACAAATCATCGTTATTACAGAGCTTTTTATCTGCTTGCTATAGAAATTAGTTATTATTTATTTTGATACAAATTTAGCGCCAGTAAAAGAAAATGATTGTAATTAAAAAATATTTTGTTTATTTAGTAATTATTAAACATTAAATCTAACATAATTATTGTGAAAATTTATTAATTTAAACTTAACAAAATCTAGTTTACTACCACTGGATCGGAATACAGCCACACTGAGAAAGATCCGGCAAGAAAATTCAGAGGACATGATGCTAAATTATTATGAATTTTTAAAGACGGCTTACTTTAATTAATTTAAATAATCTTTAACTATTATTGTGAGTAAAATCTATATAATAAGTACTCATTTTATTTTTAATTATGTTTATAACATGATCCCAGCCAATTAAAAATTCAACAATCAAATATTGAAAATATTCAAATATTTCGCGGAATATTTATTTTAAAAACATTATTGCATATTAGGCTATTTTTATCTAAAAAAAAACAACCAAATTGTCCAATTAAAATTGTGTATTAGAAATTCTTCATGTGATGACGAAGTAAGAATACAATTCAACACTTTCTATCTTGCCCGTGGGTGTCGAATAAGGGAGGAAATATGCATATAAATCCATTCAAGAGACGGCAAACTTGAAATAAAATCCTATACAATCCTATCTGATCCCTAGTCGAGGCCGTGGGTGATCGGACCGGGGAATTGTCCGTCACCCGCAGAGAGCCTAACCGCGCGACGGCGACCAACGTCCCAGGACGTCGAGAGGTGAGGGTACCCGAAAGGGTATTCCGTCGGGCCGACCACTGACGACAAGTCACCCTGCTCCGGTGGTCGGTCCAACAACGAGGTAACGTGGGTACGGGTGGGTTATGGTCCCGTGCGCCGCCTTTCATCGCCCCGGACGGAATGGACCGCGCGTGCGCTTACCATAGCCCACCCATAAAAAAAAATACAATCCTATCTGACGAGCGTGGTATTTTCAGTCAATTTCCAATCTATTATAGAGGAGATTCGAGCAACAATGGGACGTATATGAGATGAAATAATGATTAGCAATTAGATTATAGACTTTTACTTTAAAAATAAATGTGTGTGTGTGTGTGTGTACTTATGTACGCACGTAAGAAGTTATACTTCTTTGACGTAATAAGATACAAATCTTTTTAAACTCTTTCTAAAAGTATTACCCTTCACGTTATCCAACATTTGTAGAAAAACGACACTAATAATAGAAAAAAGCATATTTAATACTTTGTTTTTATTATAACTAGTTAGTTATAATTAGTTTTATTATAACGATAATCTAGTTAATATTCGTGACGTTGTGCCCGCTCATCATAAAAAATGTTGACTGGCTAATTTCAGGGTGTCGATTTTCGTGACGGTGTGCGCGCGCATTCTAAAATATTACCCTTAACGTGTCAAAAGAAGTACAACTTCAAAAAGTCCTAGCAATTATAGATAAATACACACCAGTTTAATGTCGGTGATGATATTTCGTTATAAAATCCGCAAGGAAATCCAGTGTCTCGTAACCTGATTTAATCTTATCATGGGGATCATATTTATCACGATATGGATCGAAGTCATCAGCTCCATGATGATTAAACTTGTCGAAATTGCCAAAAGACTGATATTGTGAATGCTTATAATGTATGTAAGGGTCCGGTACGTGTTTATAAATCTTGAGTGCCCATGCCAATATAATAAATATTGTGATGTTTGCAGCTAGTATTGCTACGCCTAGTATTATCTTGTACAGGCCAATTTTCAATGCTATTGCTATCGCGATGTTGGCTGCAACAAACAGAACATAGTGTTTATAATCGTCTCTACCTATTCTCATTCCTTAGAGATGGTGCGTCTAAATAGCCAACGGGGTTAACGAATCGGTATCAGTAGTCAGTTCGTTGAAAATGGGGAAGAGATATGGTAGGTTGTAAAGCCGCACGCCGGCCTTCTCTCTTTTCAAACTGATTGCAGTATGTTTAGATTATAGCCAGCACACAAAAAAAGGTATAACAGTATAACCCGTTCCCTTTCTCCTCTCCACTACTCTATACAGATAAGGTACATAAGATGGAAATCCACACGCAAAACAATTATATGCTGGTTTTATGTCTGTTACTTGGATTTTGTAGAGTGACCCGTGATAGAAGTTTATTTATAGCATTAAAAGGGGAAGTACACCTTAAACAATGATTTTGAACAGCTGATTGGTTATTACTAATGTATATGTACTATAAACTATATGTCTCGTCTTCAACGGGATAGTCTTGTTTTCAGTTTGTCTGTCCCGTTAGCCTCAGCCGTACAAGAATACTCCGTTTTTGTATACTGATCATAAAAAATCGTTTGTGATACTGGTAGGGACGTATTCTAGATTTTGTTTAGTTTTAAATCCATAATTTTACCTATTCATGCGAGACTTCATGTGTCCTTTTGACGTGAAAACGTCTAATAAATCGATGAACGCTGGCTGCATGCACGAAAAAGTGTCCCGTTACGCCCATTGTCCCATTACGCTCATTGTTTTATTATTAAGTAGTATGCGATTCAGCTGTACTAAAGCGCGCCATCTATCGATGCGAAAGGATTTCAAATATATTCATTTAGTACAATGCGATTGAGCTAAACTGAACAGCGCCATCTATCGAAACTTACGGTAATTGCCGACCCGATTTAATTTCAATAGCTTATAACAATGGATACTGGTTACGCTGATGCAATTTTATTCATAAAAGTATGCAGTCATTTCATCAATGTTTTGTTATGACATTGTCACGTTAAACTATCGTCCGTAAACCGACTTTACAGACAACCATGTTTTTTTTTTTTAATTTCATATCGTCACCTATTACGATAAACATATCTCCCAGTTTTTTTAAGACCCTCAATAAGGAAATAATCCTTATGCTGCAGAGACTTTACAAATATTCCATTAACGAACACAAATTACATCCAGACTCAGAACAGCAATTTGTGGATCGCACGGTCTTGTGTAGGATACGAACCCACGACACTGGCACTGTAGCCGTTACATTAAACACAACGCCATCTACAGTTACTAGTAGTTTTAAAATATGATCACTTTAGTTATTACGGACTATTAGTATAGTTTATCGTAAAGTATTCATAAGAACAAATATTTAGCTCTGCAAATATTCTAGACTTATCATCATCATCATAGCGCATACATAGCACTGCAAATATTCTAGAATTATCATCACCACCATAGCTCATACACAGCTCTTTCACTGCTGGGCTCGCGCCTCTTCCACAATAGGAGAGAAATTGTAATACTAGTATACCATGCTGGTCAGACGTGTTGGCATATGATTTTATTTCGTGATTCTCTTCTCTTGCATTAATCTTATCTGCATATGACATCCCTTAATCATCTTTTACAATACCTACGAACAAGAGAAGGAGTGGCGAATTATATTCTTACTCCATCACCACACGGCAAACTAAACTTTAGTATACCAAAAACCGAGGATAATACAATTCGTAAAAAAACTTAACCGAAAATTTATACACGAATTTGATTTTGACATTCTACTTTAAGAGCGTTTTATTCACATCAAAGGAAAAAAAAATACATAATTCTTTCCAATATTTTCTCTTTGAACAAACGTTGCCGCAAATGTAATACGACCTACCGTACTCTTATTTTAACAGAGCTTAATGTATTCAATACGAGGAAAACTTTGCTTTGAAAATATTCTAATTTGTCTCCGATTCCTATTTCAATGTTCGCTACTCGATTTTCTGTTTGCACTGTGTACAATTTCAATGCAAATTTAATTAAGATGACATTTACGTATTTGATATTAGTCTTTAGATTTAGTTATATATCTTTCAATGTTCATTCATTCATTGAAATGAATGAAAACAGTTTTAGTTATAATAAGAGACCTACTAAACCACACTTTTTTAAAAGTTGACATATGGTTTAATCCACCCGCTGGATGAGCCAGTAAAGGCAAGGACTCGCTACCAGTAGCCCGCCCAAAAGCTGATAGAAAAAATAATATAGCAAGTTATGGGGTTGCATGCTATGCCTTCCGTGCGCTCATTGGTGCGCCATTAGTAATTTAACATTTGAAGGCTTATTAATATTTATATTATTCAATTATTATACGACGCATTTAAAACGGAACTATTCTAAGAATGCCCTGTTTCGAGGCACGTGTCAAAACGTACGTAGTTCTGCGGCAATTTGCAAAAGCAAATTGAAGACTTCTCATTCACCACACGGGATAAGATACTCTTCATACGTTCTCATTTAATATTCTACTAGACAGCCAAACAAGATCAGATATCATTTGAGGTATACTTTAAGTTGAACTCCTTCTTTCTTTTAGCTAATCGACGTACACTATTAAACGCTGGGGAGTCTCAAATAGGATAATGCTATAATCGCCAAGCTTAGTAGGTATTTTGGCGATTACAATTAGTGTTACAAATTATTCAGGCGAATGCTTTCCATCATCACATACAATCCATTCTGCTTTTTTTTGGCAAGCTATGGTGCGGCCGCACGCCGTCCGTTCCGCCTAGGTGTGATGAGGGCGCGACAACATAACCACCGTCATGCCTCTCCCTCGCCATTAGACCGGCCACTGGTACCGAATTCTTGATATCTGTGCCCAACCCGGTGGGTTACCCTTTCGGTAACCCTCCCTCACTATCTATTCTCCTTGTGATCATTCAGTCAATTTTGGAACTCCCACTGGCAAATAAGTTCCGATCATCATCATTCATCATTTCAGCTCATAATACGTCCCAATGTTGGGCTTGAACCTCCTCCACAATAGGAGGGAAAATGACCTACTATACCATGCTGACAGGCGGGTTGGTATAACAATTTATTTCAAGTTTTCCTTCTCTTACATAGATGTCATATGCATAATTAATCTCTTAGTCGTCTTTTACGAGTAAGAGAGGGGTGGTGAATTGTATTCTTACTCCGTCACCACACGGAAAAAGTTGTGATATAACATTATATTCTGAACACGACACCACATTTGTCAAAAACACAGATTACAAAACCTATTAATAGAGAGAAATCGTCTATTACTGATATAACTTTTTTTTTATAAATCTAAAACAATAAAATAGAATTTTAAATTTAGAAAACTTCACTATTTACACACGAGCATCTCACACATAATCTTATACAACAGAAATATTCAAAATCTATATTTCTATCATTTCGGCTCTATATGAGCCGTCCCACTGGTGGACTCGATCATCATCATCATCTTGCTCTTATCCCAATTACTTGGGGTCGACGCAATATGTCATCTGTTTTGACATATTGTAAAAAGTTTCGGCAATGACTTTTATGACCGGCCGCCTGCCTGACGTCAACCCTCCTTGGGAATGTAATCTTTGACCCAAATGGTACCAGATGGAGTTGGTCCGGGTCAATCTAGGGCTCTTAGTCGTCTTTTACGACACCCACGAGCAAAGCAAGGGTTGGTAGTATTCGAAGCCGCTACCACACAGCACACTGGTGGACTCGATCAATCTTCAAAATTGCCTAATCATTATTTTTATCTGCCTTAGTCCGTATACGAGTACTTAGTATGTATACGAGAAAAATAATGAAAATTATTATAAGTTCATATCCCTTCTACATTTTAAATACAAATTAATTAAATACTGTTTTAAACGGAAATATATATTTTATATCGGCCAGCTGTGCTCTTCAGCTCAGTATTTTAATTAAAATCCTAGCGACTGAGTACATTGAGCGTTTCTTTTATTACCAACATTAAAATCTCTAACGCCATTTTTGAATAATCTCGCTGTTTTCAATATATTTTTATATTAAACGTATTTAATTTTCTGTAATGAATACTTTGTATAATATTAAATAATGATATTCTTCGTTATTAACGGAGTAAAATGTCGCTCTGTTACTAAAAAATAACTGTTAAGATATTCTAGGTCGAGCAGGAAAGCTAGCAGGACTGACCAAGCCGAGAGCAAAGAATAGGATGCTCTGTACCAGGGGTTCTGAACCTGAAGGTAATTATAGAGGTATCAGATGTTTTGTGGAATTAATAAACAATCTAACATTATAAATAAAACTAAAATTTTAAATCTGCAACCTTATAAAAATAACGTATATAACGTATAGTGTCGGTACTTCAGCGATTAAAAACATGAAGCCAAGAATATTACATGCGCGCAGGCGATTACACACGCACACCACTATACAAATTATGAAATCAAATTTTGTTTTTATTAACATAAATCGTAGAAATGTTTTTAGAAGTAATGTTATTACACTTTTTATGTTTTTCAAATGTGTTGTGACACCATTTGAATGCACAAACCGTCATAATTACCTATTTATTTTTTAAGAGTTGCCTACGTACGTGCAGTACAGTGACTTGTACACAACGGAACGGTCCGGCGTAAGCTTCATTAAACTCCAATTTAAATTCTTCATTTTTTGTGCGCGATCTGTACTTACCTTCTATACGTTATTATTCAAAGTCTGCAACATTAAGAATCTGCAAATCATATCACCTAGTCGTCTTTTATGACACCCACGAGTAAGAAATAGAGTAGTAAAATGTATTTTTACTCCATCTCTAGACAAAAAATGATACCGATTTAATCATTTATAAGCAACTAGCTGACCCAGCAGACTTCGTACCACCATAATTTTTTTCCTTAGTGTATTTTCTCAATTTCCGAAAATATAGTCTCTAATAGAAGAACCATTATGGATTTGTCGGCAAAGATTCAATTGTCTTGGTTGCGACATTGTTAATGATGATTTAAAGAGAACTCAAATTACTGATTATTGATTTCTGACGAAATTATAATTATGAAATTTTCAACCATACTGCATCATAGATAAAATTATGTTTAGCTGTCATTTGCGTTTTGTTATTACATATCAAATGCGTTTTTGTTATACCACGTTTCATATTGACTTGTATTCTCTTTGACGTTTTATGTCACATCCCACGGAAACGCGATCGAACGGGATAAAAAGTACCCTATGTCCGTCATCTGGTTCTAAGCTACCTCCCCACCAATTTTCAGCCAAATCGGTACAGTCTTTCTTGAGTTATAAATAGTGTAACTAACATGACTTTCTTTTATATATATAGATTTCCATCTTGTTTAGTAAATGAATACAAAGCTTATACTAAAAGCTTGTCCACGATTATGATCGAGAAAAATTTCAATACACAAAACAGTTACAACTATTTCATTATCACCTGCTAATGTACGACTGTTGGGCGGCGAGTCTCCTCCACAATGGGGAACAATTTATTTACTATATCATACTTGTCAAGCGGGTTGGCATTATTTAGAAATGTTTCGTCCTTCCAAAATACTCCATCTTTCGTCTCAGCTCATATATGTCCCACTGTTGGGCTCAAACCTCCTCCTTAATAGGAGCGAAAATACCCTACTATATCATGCTGGTCAGACATGTTGGTATAGGGTTTTATTTTCCTTCTCTTGCACAGATCTTATATGCATATTATATCCCTTAGTCGTCTCTTACGACATCCACGGGTAAGATAGGAATTGGAGAATTGTATTCTTAATCCATACACGGAAAGATTATGAATGAATCCTACATCTTTATAAGGAAGTAATAATTTGTTCTCATACACCGTCAGGTATTACCCCAAATAATTATTCACGGCTTTTATAAAAACTTGTTCCACTCGAGTTGCCTTTTAGCGTTCACCTTTTGACGCAGGTCTCCGTAACAGAATGCCATATAGCACCGCATTTACTTGAGGTGTTATTGCAAGCTAGTTACTGATCGAAAGCGCTGCAACCCATTTTCTTGATAAGCCCTTGGTTGATTTTTATGACTATCAAAGGCAAATAAAGGATAACGACAACTGTGTTCTTATCGCGTCACCATACGGCAAACTTCTTTACATTAGAAAGAAAATTGATCTATTAGGATAGACGAGTGGGTACAGGGTTTTATTTCCAGTTTACCTTTCATTGCAATTATTTTATCTGCTCATATCCCATACTCGTCTTTTAGGACATCCATATAAAAGGATAAATGGTAAATTTGATTCTTACTACATCGTTATACGATTAATAATTTTTCTACTTACTTAATAATGCAAATTTCGCTCCTTTTCCTCTAGCTTCAACCTCGTGATCCTCTTCAGCGGAATGCACAGTCCAAAAAAACATCACAAATATTATCAAAAGCGCCTTCATCTTATCAAAACACTCGTAAATAGACCGTTAGACGGATTAAATTTAAGTCAAAACTAAGTATCTTTGTAAGGATAAGATCTATTTTAAATATACGGATATTATTTTACAAGTGCCCACAATTCAATACTGTGGCGTATAGTAAAATGACATTTTCAAAAGTTCAGCATTCGCATTTAGACGCTAATATTACAAATAAACAGAGTTCATGTGAAAGTTTAAAGCATTATATTACGAATTATTAACATATATTTTCATGTAACACGAAGCGAGAGTTATTTTCTTTGATGTAATGTTTGTTTTCTTAAGTAAATTCTCTATAGTATTAGCGTAATAAGTTTAGGCGGACGTAAAAAATTGTTATGTTAGTAATATCGTTAACATTTAAGACATACCTCGTCATACCTCGGCAGTGTGCTGATGGAGTAAGAATACAATTCACCACCGCCTATCTAGTATCGTAAAAGAAGATTAAGGGATATAATATGCATATATGAGGGGAGTGATGGCTGCTCTAGTAATTAACTCGTAATCGGGTGCCGCTTGTGGGATCTGGTCCAGCCATAATCGTTTGAATTATATTAAGTGTCTTGCAGTTCAAAGGGCATCACACTGGAGCTAGTTATTACAAAACATGTACCCAATTATATATCTAGTAAGAAGAAGAAAAAAATAATAGACAAGCCCTCTGAGTTTCTTGCCGGATCTTCTCAGTAGCGGTCGCGTGCCGATCCGGTGGTAGTATATTTTTTTGGAAATTGTAAACCTGACTATATGTAAGTGCCCTCTCGGGGTTTATGCATAATAAATAATTTGAATTTGAATATGATATGCAATAAAAGGAAAGGTCGAAAATAAACCATATATCAACCTGTCTAACTGATGTGGTATAGTAGGTCAATTACCCTCCTATTGTGGAGGAGGCGCAAGCCAACAGCGAGACTTATATGGGCTGAAATGATGATAATTAGTAATGATTTCTGATGTTTACGCAATTATCCTTACTAATATTACCAATACAAAAGTAAGTTTGTTTGTTTGTTATACTTTCACGCTTAAACCACCAAACCGATTTCAAAAATTCTTTCACCTATGGAAAGCTATAATATCAGGGAGTAATACAAGCAATATTTTATCCGGATATTCCCACGGGAACAGAAACTACGCGGGTAAGACGATGGAAGCGCAGACGGGTTGCTAGTAACTGATATAAAATAAAACTATTTACACGGATATTTCGCGTCCTCCTGTGGTCACGAGACCTGAAGTTTCCGAAACGTTAAAAAAAATTGTAGTACATATTCAATAATTTTTTTTAAGAATAGCTTTCTTTTTCATATAACGCAAATCTTTTATTTTTAATATTAATATTATCCTATGTTGAATGATTTATATCAATTATGAATTGTCGGCTAATGTAAATTGCGTTAAGTGTTACCTAAGTCTTTTGGTGGTGATTATGCATAAGTCGTCTCTTACCACACCCATGGGATATAAAAGGTACACTTCCATCATCCATCACAGCTCATATACGTGCCACTTGAACTCCTATACCACGCCGGTCAGACGTGTTGGTATAGGGTTTTATTTCGAGTTTTCTTTCTCTTGCATAGATATTATATACATATATTACATCTTAGTATTGAAATTATCGTGAGACTGATCCATATTAGCCGCTGCGCACTCGCCCTGATGATGAGCATCGGACATGCTCGAAACCCGGGTCGACATAATCGATCTCAGCACGTGAGTGTTTTTGCCGTTTTAGATATTATAATATATTACATCCTTAGTTGTCTTTTACGATACCCACGGTTAGGAGAGAGAGTGGTGAATTGTATTCTTACTCCGTCACCATACGGTAAGGTTCGCTTATTGATGCTTATTTAACGACTGCAACTTGACAATTGAAATCGCTATAATAAAGATTACCATTACAATTTTTTTTTTTTTAATATCGCCAAGCACTAAGGAACTAATACTTTTGGTAGGACACTATAAAAATGTAATAAACAGACACAAAATACATCCAGACGTAGAACAATAATTTGTGAATCGCACAAAGTCTTGTCCTGAGTGGGAATCTAACGCGCAACACTTGCCTAAGTAGGCCAGTATATTAGCCACTTTTTTTTTTTTTTTTTTTTTTTTGGGTGGGTCGCGGTCGGCGCGCCTCCGCACCACTCCGTCCGGGGCGACAGAGGGGCTTAAGCACGCAACTCCCGCAACCCACCCGAAAACCACCTCGCCTTCGTCATTGGGACGACCACCGGAGCAGGTTTACTTGTCGTCAGTGGTCGGCCCGACGGAATACCCCCTACGCGGGGTACCCTCCCATCGACCGACGTCCCCCCCTCGGGGAGGACGTCGGTCTTTCCTCACGCGGTCGGCCTCTCGGCGGGTGACGGACTAATCCCCGGTCACGTCACCCGCGGCCTCGGCTAGGGCGGCATGAGGCGCAGATAGTTGCGCCTGCGCCGCCCCAGTCGTCGGCGGCGGATCTCCTCATCGAGGCTGCGCTCCACGCGCAGACGATCCGCCGCCTCCTTCTGCGAGATCACTGTCTCGCAGAAGGCTGCGACCGCGTCCCAGTTCCTGACGCTGTCGACCATCGCCCTAGCGATGGCCGGCAGCGTCAGGTCGGCACCGATGATTGCGACGAGTTCACGGCGCTGCACTGCCCAAGCCGCGCAGGCCTCGAGCGTGTGGCGCGCCGTGTCCTCGTCGCAATCGCAGTGGTGGCAGGACGGTGTACTCTCCCTCCTCACGACCCTGTGCAGGTATTTGGCGAAGCTCCCGTGCCCCGTCAACACCTGCACTAGTCGGAAGGAGAGCACCCCGTGCCGCCTTTCCAACCACTGCATCAGCACCGGCCGGAAGGCCTCCACGGTTCGCACCCCGAACCGAGGCCTCTCCAGCCGGACTGCCCAACGGGCAATGACGTCTCGGCGGGCGTCGACGCGCCAGGCGGTGAGATCCCTTAACGAGATCACACCGCCCTCCCCGCGCACCCCCGACACCCGCCGATACAACTCGGCGAGCATTTCCGCCTCCAGGTCCCACGGGGGAGTCCCGGCCAATAGGCACGCTGCCTCCGTCGCAACCGTGCGGTATCCGCGGATGGCCCTGACCACCATGACCCTCTGTGGTCGCCACAGAAGGGCCCTAAGTCGGACGGTCAAGGACCCCGCCCACACCGGTGCGCCGTACAGGGCCATCGACCGGATGACCCCCGTGTACAGCCGTCGGCACGTAGCGCTTGGTCCGCCCACGTTCGGCATTAGCCACGATAGGGCGGATGCCGCGCCGACGAGCCGCGGAGCGAGCCTGCGGAAATGCTCCCGGAACCACCATTGCCCGTCGAGCACCAGGCCCAAGTACCTCATATGGGCCCGGATGCTGATGTCAACCGATCGGACGGTGATCGAGACGCCGATGGGAGGGCTCATAAGGCGCCCATGGAACAAGAGGGCCTCCGTCTTGTCCAGGGCGACCCTCAACCCCAGCGCCTCGATCCGCCTGACGACCTCTTCGGTGCCATAGGTCGCCAGGCTTACCGCCTCTTCTAGCGTCCCACCGCGGGCTGTGACGAGCGTGTCGTCGGCGTAACAAATCACGCCCAGCCCGGGCGGGAGGCTCCCCCGCAACGCCCAGTCGTAGCCGATGTTCCACAGGGTGGGTCCGAGGACCGACCCCTGTGGGACACCGCACGTCATGGGCGTTCGCACAACGTCCCCTGCTCGGTTGGTACAGAGGACGCTGCGCCCCACCAAATAGTCTGCCACTAGCCGCCTCAGGTAAGCTGGCACTCCGTGATACCGGAGCGCCTCCCTGATGCAGCTGAATGGCAGACTATTGAATGCGTTGTTGGTGGATGTCTAGGGACACCGCCAACAGCACTCCCCCACACCCCCCCACTCCTAAACCCAAACTGGGCGTCCGACAGATCGGGCCCCGTGCCGACGAGGTGCCGCTCGATGCGGGCAGCTACCACCCTCTCCAGTAGCTTGCCCGTGTCATCGAGCAGCACGATAGGCCTGTAGGCCGAAGGCGACCCCGGAGACCGTCCCGGCTTCGGCAGGAGCACCAGCCTTCCCTCCTTCCAGCACCCAGGGAACCGTCCGGACGCTAAACACGCGTCGAACAGCTCCCTGAGGCGGGGACCCAGGTGGTCGAGGACCAGGCCCAACACGCGGTTTGGAACACCGTCGGGCCCGGGGGCGGTGGACTTTGCGCACATGCGCGCCACCGCCACTCCCATCTCGGGTTCCGTGATGGGCGGAACACTGTCGTCGTCGGCCTCCCGGTCAGTGTCTGGCGGAGCCATGACCGGGGGCGTGTGTTCCGCCCGCCGCGGGAACAGGTCCTCGACGACCCGGGTGAGAAGGCTAGTATATTAGCCACTACGCTATTCACGTAATCAATTACATATATACAATAACGTATGTAAAATAAATTAAAATAACTTTATTAATAAGTAATTAGGAAAATTTGATTATTTAATATCATTTTCTTGAAACACCAGAAGCTATTTCAACTTTTGAATTAATTTATTCTTATAATTTACATAACAGTTTTTTTTTTTGTGAAATAATAAGACAAGAAAATGATTTTAACTATTACTAGTTATTCCCGTTGCTTTATTTGTGTTGATTACTTACATATTTAACTTAAGACTTATTGCTATTTTTATCCGTAACAATACCATGTTTTAAATAAAAACCTGTTTATCAAAATGAAGTGAAAATTCAATTCCATGCAGTAGTTTTTGCGGGTTGCGAATACAAACACACATATAGACAAAAAATATAAAAAATGTTATTTTGGCTGCTGTTTCTTTAATAAATACCTTCCATATTAGTTTCTTTATGGCCTTATTATATACAAATATGGACCAATGTGTGCGACCAGTGTATGTTACCAGTGATGACTTACGGCATGGCAACTTGGTCCCTAAATGTAGGCCTCATAACAAAGCTGAAAGTCGCTCAGCATGCTATGGAGCGGGCTATGCCCAGGATTTCTCTGCGAGATAGATTCCAACATACGGAAATCCACGAAAGAACGGGTGTAACCGATGTAGCACGAAGAATTAGCGCGCTGAAGTAGCAATGGGTAGGCCACATCGCTCGACGAATCGACAACTGCTGGGGAAGAAAGCTTCTCGAGTGGCGACCACTTATTGGACGTCTGCGTCGTCCCACACTAGGTGGACCGACGACCTGGTGAAAGTTGCTGGACGTCGTTGGATGCAGGCGGAAATGCTCGCCGATTTGCATCAGCGGGTTTCGGGGGTGCGAGCGGAGGATTGTGTGGTCTCTTTGAGGGAGCTCACCAACTGGCGCATCGACGCACGCCGAGACGTCATTGCCCGTTGGGCAGTCCGGCTGGAGAGGCCTCGGTACGGTGTCTGGACCGTAGAGGCCTTCCGGCCGGTGCTGATGCAGTGGCTAAAACGGCGGCATGGGGTGCTCCCCTTCCGACTGGTGCAGGTTTTGACGAAGCATGGATGCTTCTCCAAATGTACACGGTCACTGGGAGGGAGAGTACACCATCCTGCCACCACTGCGATTGTGACGAGGACACGGCGCAGCATACGCTCGAGGTTTGTGCCGCCTGGGCAAAGCAGCGTCGTGAACTCGTCGCAATCATCGGTGCCGACCTGACGCTGCCGACCGTCGCCAGGGCGATGCTCGACAGCGTCAGGAACTGGGACGCGGTCGCAGCCTTCTGCGAGGCAGTAGTCTCGTGGAAGGAGGCGAAAAGTCGCGCGCGCGAGAACACAGCCTCGACGAAGCAATCCGCTGGCGGCGACTGGGGCGGCGTAGACGCGACTACCTGCGCCTCATAATGCCCTAGCCGAGGCCGTGGGTGACGTGACCGGGGATTTGTCCGTCACCCGCCGAGAGGCCGACCGCGCGAGGAAAGACCGACGTCTTTCCCGATGGGGGGGACGTCGGTCGATGGGACAGAGGGTATTCTCTCGGGCCGACCACTGACGACAAATAAACCTGCTCCGGTGGTCGGTCCAACGACGAAGGTGACGTTGTGTTCGGGTGGGTTGCGGGTGTGCGTGTTTACGCCCCTCTGTCGCTCCGGATCGTCATGATAACACACTGAAGCGGTAATGGGCAGGCCATGTCGCTCATCGAAGCGACAATTACTAAGAAAGATAGATTCACGAGTGGCGAACACGTGTCGGACGTCGCAGTGTAGAACTCCCACCACCAGGTGGACCGATGACCTGGTGAAAGTTGCTGAACGTTGTTGGATGCAGATGGTGCAGGCCTATCTGTAGAAGTGGACGGTAAAATACTGAATAATGATTATGAATTATATTCTTCTTCCGTCAACACACGGAAAATATCACATATATGGATTAAATGTCTGTCAATGGTAACTTTTCTATCCATCTAAATGGTACTTATAGTTATTCCCGATACTCAGACTAATTTAGAATAACGTTTAACATTGCTAAATTGCTCCGTACATACGTATGCGCAATCATCGTTAAATCTGAAAATATTGAGCACTTCGCGTTTATGAGTGTGATGATAATGGAATAGTGATGTGTGTACAAACTATCGATAACATTTAAATATATTATTTCCAACCTATATACGTCCCATTGCCTATAGCCTAGCTCTTGATTAAACAAATTAGCCTACTATATCACGCTTTTTTTTTTCTGGGGTGGGCTGCGGTCGGCGCGCCTCCGCACCACTCCGTCTGGGGCGACAGAGGGGCTTAAGCACGCAACTCCCGCAACCCACCCGAACACCACGTCACCTTCGTCGTTGGGCCGACCACCGGAGCAGGGTTACTTGTCATCAGTGGTCGGCCCGACGGAATACCCCCTACCTGGGGTACCCTCCCATCGACCGACGTCCCCCCCCCGGGAGGACGTCGGTCTTTCCTCACGCGGTCGGCCTCTCGGCGGGTGACGGACTGATCCCCGGTCACATCACCCGCGGCCTCGGCTAGGGCGGCATTGCACGCACCACACTCCCGCCTGCGCCGCCCCAGTCGCCGGCGGCGGGTCGCATCATCGAGGCTGTGCTCCTCGCGCTCGCGACCCGCCGCCTCCTTCTGCGAGATATACTATATCACGCTGGCCAATTCATATAGAGATTTTATTCAGAGTTTTCAGTCTTTATAGTATTTTAATGTAATAATATAAGTATGTTGTCTATACGTCTAATCTTTGTAGTGATATTATCTGCTTACCTGGATCGATTTATTTCTTTGAGATAGCTTCTGGAACGGAAGGGCTGGTGAATATTGCATTATCAAAGCTTATTTTATTGTAATTCTAAAATATGTTTATTTTTATTTATTTAATTTCATCTAAAAAATAACAATAGATGCCAATTCTTAGTTACTCATGGGAGTCGTAAATTGCCACTACTCATACGAGTATGAGTAGTGGCAATTAAAAATCAAATACAAACGCGATATAATCCGTAAAGTAGTTTTATTTACAACATGAGTAAGTGTATTTTTTCAAGTAACGTATAAAACCTACTGTAATCTCCAACCCGCCAGCCAAGCTTAGCGACTATGGAACTATTTCGGCAAAAGAACGAGTGATCGCACATTTTTCAGCATTCTATAGGGGAAACTTGAATACATCAGTGGACGGTGAAAAACTAAATGATTGTGAAGTAAAATATTGTTTAAAAAAGTGTACGCTTCTGTGTGTGTATCTGTAATGTCGGTTTACGGATGACAATTTAATTTTCAGGTTACGTATATAACGTATTAAGAAAAGATTGATGAAAAATTGCATACTTTTATGAATTTTATTGAATTGTTATCACTAAGTTATCATTATTTTGTATATTGCAATTAATATTGACATCTAAATTAGTTTTACGAAATAAATGAGTATGAGTATGAGTAATACAAAAAAAAGTTTATTAAAATTACATTTTATTGGATAAATTAACATTTATTTGCACTCGATAATTCAAAAGCGATAATTCAACATAAAGCATCACAAGCCAACCGCTTAGGCCGATTGTGCTACTCTATCGTTGGTCCCGCGCTCTTGCTTCTCTGCCGCGAGGCAGAACGTGACAATAAGTCATGCTTTATTGTGCATGCAACTAGGATGCATCGATTTATAAGAATTTATAATTTTAAAAATAAATCCATAACTTTAATAATGATTTTAATAACTTATCGATAATTTATCTTGCCAACACTATCCATAATCACAGCGAGAGCGTATAACGGGTGTTTAATTTGACGATCGACGAACTAATCTGTGTGGGCGCGATTTACTTTACTTTTACGTATATTAATATTCGTGTAACAATTTCTATGCGGTAACACCACCAACATCTTGCCTCTTAGTTTCATAAAATATAAAAAGTTAAATAAAAGCCTATATAACTAACATATATATATAACTTATCTGTCCCAGTGTCCATGTCATGAATTCAATCCCACCGCAGTAGAATTATTTGTACGATTAATAAATGATTATTTTCAGTCTGAGTATAATATTTATCCGTTAATTATATATGAAATGAATGAATGAAATGTTTTCTTATGTATTATGACAGATACAAACATAAGAAAGACAAATTTCATAATAATAATAATTTCGAATAGTGCTCACTACAATCTCGGTCGGTCTCAACTCAGCATAATGCTGTCCACAGATGACAAACCCTGATCTTCCGTTGTTACCGGGAGGAGACATTACGCAGATGCTTTCAATTCAATGTCTAATTAATAATATTAACATTAATCAACAGTGTACATTTTCACATAAATCTATTAATAAATAGAGAATATAGTTCAGTTTGACTATACCGGTTTAATAACTAACGAATTGCTGTAGTACTATTTCAATTTATAAATACATATTTTCCTAATTTAGTAATCCTTCCTATTTAATATATGTACAGTCCCTCGCGACACAAGGATTACTTCCTTAGTGCAGGATGCAAATATTTTTATAAGCTACACCCTGTACTATAGAAATTATTCTTCTTATCCGAAGGATCTTTACGAACATACAACTAACGGATACAAATTACATACAGACTTGACGTGGTCTGGACCACACTGTTGACAGTTGTCTGTCAACAGCCACCAGCCAGTCCGTCTGGGCTAGTAACACACTCTCGCAGAAAATCGACGTCTGAGTAGTAGCAATTTGTTACTGCGCTTCGTTCGGTTAACGAGAGAGCCAGCAGCCCCATTTTCTGAGGGTGTTTGCGTGTGATGAATTTTATTGATACCTTTAGTATCACTGAACCTTATTGCACGCATTCACACTCCCTTGACTGCCTTCACGGTAGGCAGCGGCCTAGCAAAGGTCCATGAGCGACAGCAACACTTACGATCAGGTGTACTGTTTGCTCGTTTGTCACCGTTAGCAATAATAAAAGGACTCGGTACAACAATTTGTATCAATCAACACTATAGTTATCTTAAGCAATACAGCATTTATGCACTGATGAACAAAATTTATATATTTACTAGCAACCCGCTCTCGCTTCGCTTCGGTTTTTGTCGCCTTATCCCCGTAGTTCCCGTTCCCGTGGGAATACCGGGATAAAATATAGCCTAGTTTACTCCCTGATATTATAGCTATTCATTGGTGAAAGAATATTTTAAATCGGTCCAGCTGTTTTGAAGATTACCCGGAACAAACAGACAAACAAAAAAATATAAAGTGATTTTTAGGCATAGGTGTCGTGCAAATAGCCGTATGAGCATGAAAAAGGCCTATTATTTTGACATTACAAACAGACACTCCAATTTTATTTATTGGTATAGATGAGAACCCGGTCAAAACAAAAATTTTATTCATTAGTACATAGGATCTACCGTGTAGTGATGAAGTATGAATACAATTCATCACTCCCTATCATGCCTGTGGATGTGATAAAAGTCGACTGAGGGATACAATATGCATAAAACGTCTATGCAAGAGAAATCAAACTCCAAATAAAAGTTTATACCAACCCGTCTGATCATCATCATCATCTTGCTCTTATCCCAATTACTTGGGGTCGACGCAATATGTCATCTGTTTTGACATATTGCAAAAAACCCGTCCGATCATGGTGGTTTAGTAGGTCAATATCCCTCCTATTATGGAGGAGATTCAGGCCCAGCAGTGGGACATATATGAGCCGAGATGATAATGACGTAGGATTTTTAAAAAAGTTTTATAAACTTTCACAATGTCTTGCAATAGTAGAATAAACTATCACAATTTTATCTGTGATCTTCCAATTTCACCGTCCAGCACCCGATAAGTTCTTTTTTTTTTAATTCAGTTCAAACTTTAAACTCAGTAGAACATCGTCGTCCAATCTGGCAGCAAATAATTCTCTCGCTCCGTGAAAGTTTCCTATTTTATAAATTCGATTGAGCCTTATTAAGTTTTTCTTGTTACAAAGAACTCGTTTGAAAACTTTCAACTGGGAAGCACGTTTTTATATTTTTTTTATTTGTAAAAGGATAGTATATATTACTTGAAATCTGTCTGTATTTTTATGTTAGTGGAAGACTAAGATACAAACCTTATGTCACGTGAGAATTTATAATCATTGTCTCATCTAAACTCATTAGGCTCGAGCCCAGTGGTAGGACGTATAGGAGCTAATATGGAGCGGGTTGTGCTCGGGATTTCATTGCGAGATAGAATCTGAAATACGAAAATACGCAGACGAACGGGTGCAACCGACGTAGCACGAAGAATTAGCAGCTAAAGTGACAATGGGCAGGCCACATTGTTCGACGAACCGATAACCACTGGGGAAGGAAGGTTCTCGAGTGGCGACCACGTATGGGACGACGCAGAACACACAACTAGGTGGGCGGATGACCTGATAAAAGTTGCTGGGCGTCGTTGGATACAGGCGGCACAGGACCGCACTCTGTGGCGTAACATGAAGGATGCCTACGTCCAATAGTGGACGGCAATAAGCTGAAATGATGAGCTAAGATGATGATGATATTTATAATCTTCACCCGTCATCATCCTGGCAAATAAAACGCTCAAAATTAGGAAATTATAGTAAAAATACCATACATTATCTAAAAAGCAATTTATCTTCATTTGTGCCGTTCCATATAAATTGTTATATGCCTAACATATTCAATTATATAGCGCCTTTAGTTACACAAAGCTACTCCGCCTGGGGCTAGAGAAACTAATTTAACTGTGAAGTCCATACTGTAAACAGCGAAAATAATAATAATAGTAGCTATAGTTGACGTCGTACGTTGCTCATTAAAATTTAATTTAATAAACTATTTTAAAGACAATATTTTCTTTACTGACAAAGTATATTATGTGCCCTTTTTATATTACAAATATTTTAATAGAGTGAGAGACGTAACCAGATACATCATTAAAGAGAAATCATTCATCATCATCATTTCAGCCTGTCGCCGTCGACTGCTGGAGGTAGACCTCCCTTATGTTAAACCACAAAGAGGGGTCCTATGCCACCTGTACGACCAACGATACGCAGCAACTTTCACCAGGTCTTCGGTCCACCTAGTGGGGGACCGTCTTAACTGCGTCGTCCGATACATCGCCACTGAAGAACCTTTCTTCCCCAGCGGTTCTCGGTTCGTCGAGCGAAGTTGCCTGACAATTACCACTTCAGCGTGCTAATTTTTCATGCTATGGCGTTTACACCCGTTCTTCTGCGGGTTTCCGTATTCCGGATTCTCTCTTCCAGAGAAATCCCGAGCCATAGCATGCTGAGCGACTTTGAGCTTGGTTATGAGGCCTACATTAAGGGACCACGTTGACCGCCGTCCTCCCCTCGGGAAGGACGTCGGTCAATGGGAGGGTACCCCCAAGGGGGGGGGTATTCCGTTGGGCTGACCACTGATGTCAAGTAACCCTGCTCTGGTGGTCGGTGGTCTACTAAAAAAAAAAGGAAAAAAAGAAGCATGTTTCATATGTACTCATTGTATTATTTTTAATTATTCCAATATAAAGTAATCCCTTCCAATATATCTTAGGGTTACACGCTCCAATACTTGTCGGAATTGATGGACGCCATGACGAGCACTGTCACAGGCCATTAATACAATGAAATATAGACACAGAAAGTGACCAGCGTATGATTTATCACTGAGCCAACCCTCCGCTGTTGGCTGCGTCATGGCTGTATGAGCCAATATATTTTTATTATTCTGAATAATCCAACCTTTTGTCAATATAAAAATAACCTTTATTGCATTCCTTAATGTGTAAAATAAATAAAACCGGCTAAGTGCGAGTCAGGGTGATGCACGAACGGTTCCGTACCATTAAAAGGGCAAAAAAATCGCATTTGTTGCATGGGACCCCTCTTAAATATTTATTTTATTTAGTTTTTAGTATTTGTTGTTATAGCGGCAACAGAAATATATCATTTGTGAAAATTTCAACTATCGCGGTTCTTGAGATACGGCCTGGTGACAGACAGACGGACGGAAAGACAGCGAAGTCTTAGTAATAGGGCCCCGTTTTGTCCCTTTGAGTACGGAACACTAAAAACTTACGAAATGCTTATTGATATTTGCGAAACTTTAAAAATTACGGCATTCATCGCGCTTAATTTTGATATCGGTTTTACGATGTTTCAGACGTTAAACGCTGAAGCTATAAAAAAATTAAATTATGTCGCGATTAAATCCTTCAAAACAATTTTAGTTCTCTATAATGATGATTTATTCTGTATGGTACGGAGTAAGAATACAATTCACCACCCCTTCTTCTTGCCCATGGGTGTCTTAAAAGACAACTAAGAGATATAATAAGCATATAACATCTATGCAAGAGAAGAAAATTTCGAAATAAATCCTTATGCCAACCCGTCTAATCTCACGGAAGGAGGCGACGGATCGTGTGCGAGTAGAGCTCCTATTCGGCGACACGTTCTGCCGCCGGCGACTCGGGCGGCGCAGGCGCGAGTATCTGCGCCTAATGCCGCCCTAGACGAGGCCGCAGGTGTTCGGACCGGGGAATTGTCCGTCACCCGCAGAAAGGCTGACCGCGCGACGGCGTCCGACGTCCCAGGACGTCAAGAGGTGAGGTTACCCGAAAGGGTATTCCGTCAGGCCGACCACTGACGCCAAGTCACATCTGCTCCCGTGGTCGGCCCAACAACGAGGTAACGTGGGTACGGGTGGGTTATGGGCCCGCGCGCCGTCCTGTTATCGCCCCGGACGGACTGGACCGCGCGTGCGCTTACAATACCCCACCCATAAAAAAAAAAAATACCAACCCGTCTGACCAACGTGGTATACTAGGTTATTTTTCCTTCCGTTTTAAAGTAGTCTCGAGCCCAGCAATGGAAAGTATACAAGCTGTGATAGTGATGATAATGTTTTTCAAGAACAATAACGGACCCTCTCTATTAGATGTGAATGAGAACTAGTGGTGATTGGTAAGTGTACTTACGTCTATGAATCTCTCACTTTTAACATATCATCCAACATGCTGGAATAATGGCAAAGCATCATGGTAATGGCATTCCATGATCCTTCGTATTTCTATCTCCGCTTCTGTAGCAGTCCACTAGACCATTTGATTTTACCCTTCATCAAATTCCCGGCAACGGATTGAGAAATTGCTTTACACAGGATTTAATTATTTCATGATAGACCATGGTCTGGACACACCCCGCCTAATCTGTCCGAGGCGGCAGAGGCGGCATAACCTTTTTTTTTGGGGCTGGGTTATGACAGAGGGGCGGCGCTCGGCCTCATAACCCACCCGTAGTCACGTCGCCTTCGTCGTTAAGCCGGCAGTTGAGTTCCTTGTCTTCAGTGGTTAGCCCGATGGAATACCCTAAGCGGGTATCCTCTCCTCTCGACGTCCCTTACCCAGGACGTCGGTCGCCGTCGCGTGGCCAGCCTCTCCGCGAGTGACGGACTAAACCCATAACCTAACGTATTCTGGTACCGGTTCCTTGACATCTGTAGCAAGCCCCGCAGGACTTAATATCCCTTTGGGTGTAAATTATTTATGCAGTAAAAAGACCCTATATTTAATAATTCAAAGTATTTTGTAAGTATTTAGCCTAAATTCATTCTAATTCGTAAGTATCCAAGTTTCACTTGACACCACTATCTGTACAATTTGTCTTACTACAGAGTAACAGAGCTAACTTTATTGCACTCAAGAGACTAATTCTCAGTACGTTAGGTAACATTGTCGCTTTTAGTACATACTTAAAACTTAGTTATTTCAACCGTCAAAAAGTTGATAATCATTAGATTAACAACTTTTACCATAAGGGTCTTATACTTAAATATAAGTTAAGGAAAATGCTCCCAAAACAATTTGCAGATATCTTAGAATACTATCTAATAGAGAGAACATTTAGAGTGAGATAAAAAGATGCTTAGTCTTTTCTCAAACAAATAAAATCTGGAGTACCACAGAGAAGTATCATTGTCACAAGACCTGTCTTGTACATATTGTACACTTGTGACATCCCAGAAATAAAAAACATCGTTATTGCAACCTTTGCAGATGGCACAGCCATCATGGCAAACGGTGTCACTTGTAAAGAAACCGTAGAGAGAATATAAATTGCTATCAACACCATCACTGATTGTACCAACAAATAGCGAATCAAACTAAATGAGTCCAAATAATCTCGTATAGACTTCTCAAATAAAAAACCTAATTATACACCGATATATATCAACGGTTGTACAGCACACTTATCTGGGTAATGACGCTTACGCAAAGCTTCGCTGGCAGGCACATGTCAAAACGAAATGCCAAAAGTTAGAGCTACGTTGCCAGAAAATGTACTGGCTACTTGGGAGACACTCAATATTATCAGTGTACAACAAGCATGCCCGCCGTAAGCGGACGTGCAAGGTGAGCACCGCACGCGGGCGGCACGTCCAGGGGGGCGGCAAATCGAGCGACTGATCACGTAATTCATGTCATAATATTCGCCCTACCATAAGTGTAATAAATTTCATCATATGGAAAAAAACTGACCGATTGGCGTTAACACCGCCATCAATTGGCATCCGTTAAATCTAAGATGCATATAATCATTTTGTTAATAGTTTCAGCATAATTATTGATATTTAAACTGTGATTATACTTCAATCAACGGCGGAGACGAGCGGCGGTACGGCAGGCACTAGAGGCTGCTGTCGCTCCCCCCAGCGACGAAGACGACAACACTTTTGCCGCAGAGCCGTCGCAGAACGGGGACGGCAGCACGGCCGGGCCGTCACAGGATGAAGGCCGCAGGGCCTTCGCAGTGCTCATGGCGACACGGCCTCGGAAATGTCAACGGACGAGGGCGGCAGTGCCGCAGAGCCGTCCAACGACTAGGGGCCGCGGGAAGGCCGGAGAAGGGACAAGGGCGGCAAATTGGTCGTTCGCTAACCCCAACTGTCACACACAGTCACACACACAGTCGTTGCACGCGTGAGGAACTAGTGCATCCAGGAAGAGGTCGAGACCCTATCCGACCACAGGTACATTCGGATAGAGGTCTCCCGGATCCTCCAGTAGCCCAGCAGGGGTCGTGGTGAGCTGTGGATTGAATGGATCGGGATTTATTGAAGAAGGCAGCCATCAATCACTCGTGGGTGTTCTCAACGCCCCAGGCGGACGGAGTTGACGCCGAGGCTGGCCGCATTCGCTGTGCCAAAGACGTCAGTCGGCAAGAGATGCTGCACAGTCTCGAGCGTGACCCCTGGGGTGGCCCCTATCGCGCGGCACTGAATAAGCTCTGCGCGCAGGCAACCTCATCGAGACTCTCCAATCTGGCCTCCTCAGTAGGGTCATCAAGGACCTATTCCCCCGCGGGGTGGAGCATACGCCCCCGGTCATGGCTTCACCGGACAGCGACTGAGAGGCTGTCGAGAGCGTTCCACTCATCACGGAGACGGGGATGGGGCTGGCGGTGGCGCGTATGCGAATAAAATCTACCGCCCCGGGCCCGACGGTGTGCCCATTTGTGTGCTGGCCTTGGTCCTCGAGCACCTGGGGCCACGCCTCAGGGGACTGTTCCATGCTTGTTTGGCGTTCGGGCAGTTCCCTGGGTGCTGAAAGAAGGGGGGGAGTTCTGGTGCGCCTGTCGAAGCTGGGACGGCTGGCGGCGTCGACTGCGGCCTACAGGCCCATCGTACTGCTCGACGATACGGGTAAGCTACTGGAAAGGATCCTGGTTGTCCGCATCGAGCGGCTCGAACCTCGTTGGTGTCGAGCCAGATCTGTCGGACGCCCTGTTTGGTTTTAGGAAGGGGCGTTGTGGTGACGGAGTCTGTCACCAGCGGAAGGGTGCTGTTGTCAGTGTTCTTAGACATTACCAACGCATTCAATAGCAATGCCATTTAGCTGCATCAGAGAGGCGCTCCGGTATCACGGGATGCCCGTTTACCTGAGGCGGCTGGTGGCAGACTATTTGGAAGGGCGCAGTGTCCTCTACACCAACTGAGTGGGGGACGTTGTGCGAACGCCCATGAGACGTGTGGTGTTCCACAGGGGTCGGTCCTCGGACCCACCCTGTAGAACATCGGCTACGACTAGGCGTTGAGAGGGAGCCTCCTACCCGGGCTGGGCGTAATTTGTTACGCTGACGACACGCTCGTCATAGCCCGGAGTTGGACGCTGGAGAAGGTGGCAAGCCTGGCAACTCTCGGCACCGAGGAGATTGTCAAGCGGATCGAGGCGCTGCGGTTGAGGGTCGCTCGAGATAAGACGGAGGCCCTCTTGTACCACGGGCCCTACATGGGCTCTCCCATCGGCGTCTTGATCACTGTCAATTCGGTCAACATCAGCATCCAGGCCCACATGATATACTTTCTTCTGGTCTGGTGTGGGTAAGGTCTCTGATCGTTCGTCTTAGGGCTATGCTGTGGAGTCCACAGAGAGCCATGGCGGTCAGGGCCATACGCGGATACCACACGGTGATAGCGTGCCTGTTGGCCGGATTCCCCCGTGGGACCAGGAAGCGGAGATGCTCCCGCGATTTATACCGACGGATGTCAGAGACGCAAGTCGAAGGCGGCATGGTCTCGATGAAGGAGATTGCCTGGCGGTTTGATGCCCGCCGAGACATCATTGCCCGTTAGGCAGTCCGGCTGGAGAGGCCTCGATTCGATGTTAGGACCGTCTAGGCCTTCCGGCCGGTGCTGGTAGAGTGATTGGATCGGCGGCACGGGGTACTGTCCTTCCGACTGGTGCAGGTGTTGACGGGGCACGGTTTCTTCGCCAACGTGTACACGGTCGTGAGGAGACAGAGCACATTGTCTTGCCACCATTGCGATTGCAACGAGAATACAGCGCAAAACACACTCGAGGTGTGTGCTGCGTGGGCTGAGTAGCGCCGTGAACACCGCGTGAGGGGTAACACTGCAATGTTGTAGGAGCGTCAAAGGGTACCCGAAAGGGTAACCCGCCAAGCCGGCCACGGATATCAAGGAATGGTTACCACCGGGATCGGCCTACTGGTAACGGAAAGGGGGTAGGTTTTGGGGTCACATGACGCTCATCCGTCGCCTCGGACGTATTGGATGGGATGTGCCCAGAATATAGCCTACCAAAAAAAAGGGCGGCATAATCGGTATTGCACGCGGGCGATGAAACAGCTAGCGGCGGGCCTGACAACAAGGTACGTCTGTACAAACCGATACTTATGCCTGTATGGGCATACGGCATTCAGCTTTGGGACTGTTCAAAACGCACCTATGTTGATATAATCCAAAGATTCCAAAACAAAGTACTTCAGAGTATAGTAAACGCTCCCTGGTACATTAGAAATGAGGACATCCACCGTGATTTAGGAGTAGACCTTGTTACTAAGTTTATTAAAAAATATGCCGAAGCACGTGAACAAAGACTTCTACAACACGTAAAGATCGAGGTTATCCAACTCCTTGATACCACGGATATAGTAAGGAGACTAAAAAGAACTAAGCCTTTTGAGTTAGTTTAGTGAAAATAGTGATACGAGTGTGCACTATGTTTAGTACAATTTAATATAATATGTATTACTTGTGAGGTGTGTTTTCATGCGATTGCCAAGTCATTCTGTTTATTTAAAACATAAAAGATCTTTAATATTGATATAGTTACTATAAGAAGTTGTTAGGTTAGCTATTTACGTAATAATTTAAGAAGAAAGGTACCTTAAGCAGGGACTGAATGAGTTAACCGACTTGGTATAACATGGATCTCACAAATTTTTATGGTAGAAGAACTCAGTTGCGAGGCTTGGCTTTTTTTACAAGTCTTGTTTTTGATGGTATTTTATTATTATTAGACACTATAAGGAAAGTGCCAATGACACATTCTTTACTCTGTAAGTCTTAGCAAATTAATTTAAATTACTTATTAGCCTCATGGCTAGATTGTAATTATCATGAGGTAACCGTTAAGTTATATAATAATTAGAAAAAAAAAGATTAACAACTAAGAGAAAATTTACAGAAATCTAAATGCACCGTTCTATAAACGGCAATCTTTAAGCCGCCATCTACATCAGTAATCCGCAAGTCCCGCAATCTATAAGCAGCAATTTACCTATATGCAGAAATCTAGAAGCAGCTATATGTAGAATCTATAAGCAGCTGGTACAGAATCGTTGACCTCCGTAGCCATAATTTATCTCTACCATGATGGTGTAAATCTTAGGTTCTATAAAAATTTTCTTTCCATCAATCTATGTATTTTTTATCCATGTGTTGTTGGAGTAAGAATACATTTCAACACTCTGAGCAAGGACTCTCAAGATCAAGATATGATTGTGAGTATTGAAAGGACGACTAATGGATGAAATATGAAAGTAATATATGTGTATAGATGAATTTAAAAGAAGGAACTGTTAACAATAGAAACCTATACTAGCTCTGTGTAGCGTGTTATGGTAGACTAACTTCTCTGCCATTGTGTTTCAGATCACCAGTGGGGCATACGTGCGCTAAGAGGATGATGACGTATCTATTTAATTAATAATTATATTATAAGACATATGAACACGCATACTATGTATTTCCCCGGCGGGATGAGAATACAATTATCACTACCCCTTGCTTGCCTGTTGGAGTCGTAAGAATCGACTAAGTGTACACCAGAAGCGTATGCAGCAGTTCCCGAGAAATGTATAACATTTCACTTCGATCGCCAACCCGCCTGCCAAGCGTAACGATTACGGTATTATCCCCTCATATGACGGACAAAAAACTAATGGAAGTCACGGTAGCTCTGTTGCCCTACGAATCCATTTTGTTGCTGGGTGTCATTGGATGCAGGCGGCACAGAACTGCATTATATGGCAAAAGATGAGGGAGGCCTACGTCCAGCAGTGAACGACAATAATAATACAACATAATACAGATTTTTGGTAACCTCTTTTCATGATAAAATATGTATATGAAAGTCGTTGCCGAAATAATTGATACAGTTAAAAACTATTGAAAGTTTTCTTCTTCTTCGCAGCCCATATAAGGCCTACTATTAGGTTCGGGTCTCGTCTACAAATGGAGAAAAATTGACCTACTATACCGCCCCGGCCAGACGTGTTGCCATAGGGTTTTATGTCCGACCACTGAAGTCAAGGAACTCTACGCGCTGCCCCTATGTTGCCCAGGACGGAGCCGACAGGTGCGCTGACCGTAGCCTAAACCAAAAAGAAAAATAGAATTTTATGTCGATTTTTCCTTCTCTTGCATAGATATTATCTACATATCACATCCCTTAGTCGTCTTTTACAACACCTATGTTACCACAGGCAAATTGGAAAAATAAAACAAGCAATATTTATAAAATTTGGCTGATTTGTATAAAATTTAGTGACGAAAATTAAAATGTTTATAATATTCTTTTAATCTTCTTTATCCCTGGAATCTTTATCCCTGGAATTATCTACCCAGAGCAAGTCTGGCTCTCGATAAGCCTCATTGACGAGTTTTATATACTTTAATTTTATTTTACTTTTTAAAGATCGGCTGATTAAGTATTCTTGTTATTTTTGGAATTCTTCTTTAAGATGAATCTTAAAACATAATCTATTGAACTTCGTTGTAAGTAAAACTATTTTTACGGATTTTATCGCGTTTGTATTTGATTTTTGATTGTCTGACGTTCCATCCATTCATACATCAGCCTATAGACGTCCACTGCTGGACATAGGCCTCCCTACGAGAAAGCCACTCGAAACGATCCGGCGCCATTTGCATCCAACGGTTCTTTCATCCATCGAACTTTTAAGATGTCGTCAGTCCACCTAGTAGGGGGTTCTTGCCCGACGTTCAGTGGATTTTTTTCTTTGCAAATAAATCCTCTTTCTAACATCATGCCCATTGATTCAGAATATTAAAATGCATACTTTTCAGCATATATTACCGACCAATTCTTAATATCAGTTCTTTGAATATTTCGAGCAATTGATTATTTCGTCTGATGATGAAGTAAGAATAGAATTCATCACTTATCGTACCGTGTGGGTGTCGTAAGAGATGACTAATAAATAGGATATCTCGATAGATGTTCTACACGAGACTCGAAATAAAGTTCTACCCTAGGACAACTTCCCTCCTATTGTGAAGGGGAATCAAGCCTAGCAGTAGGAAGTATATTAACTGATAATGCTGATTATGTTTTTTTAGTATTATGTTCACCTAAAAGTGAAGTGAAGTAAAAGATGCAAGGTATCTCCATAGTCCGGTTTGAATAAATTCTGAAATGACATTTTGGGCTCCCTTACTAAGAGGTTTTGATTTCGTATTCGATCCATTTCTATTATCTTCATCATCCTCTTTTTAACTTTTTTATTTTTATCACAAACTGTGGCAAACGAGGTACACCTGATGGTAAGTGTTGCTGCCACTCATGGACCCTTGGTAGACCATTGCCTACTGTGAAGAAAGTGAAGGGAGTGTGAATGTGTGCAATGAGGTTCAGTGAAACTAAAGGCATCACCAAAACCCACCACACAAAAACACCGTCAGAAAGTTGGGCTTCTGACTCTCTCACTCACCGAACGAAGCGCAGTAACAAATTGCTATTACTCAGACGTCGATTTTCTGCTCAGTGTGGTACTATCCAGGACGGACCGACCCGCGGCTGTAGACAGACAACTGTCAACAGTGTGGTCCTACTACTAATCACTTACTTCCATCCCACTTTTAGACTTAGCCTTATGCCAATATTAGAGAAATTAGACTGACATACCACCATAATTTTATTACAAAGATGTTTTCTGCTTCCAGTGTCTAGACATAAATTACGACAAGTGCAGGAACTAAATGGCATATATATTCTACCATCATCATACGATTTTTTTTCACACTGCCCTTTGTGGCGTAATATAAGGGAGGCCTAGGTCCAGCACTGGACTGCACAAGGCTGAATCATAATGATGACTACTTATTAAAAAGTCATCATCATTTCAGCTCATATACGTCCCACTGTTGGGCTCGAGCCTCCTTCGCAATAGAAAGGAAATTGACCTACTATACCACACTGGTCAGACGTATAGGGCTTTATTTTGAGTTTTCCTTCTCTTGCATAGATGTTATATGCATATTAAATTCCTTAGTCGTCTTTAACGATACCCACTGGATAAAGAGGGGGTAGTGAATTGTAAACTTACTCCGACACCACACGGAAAAATTCAACCTCAGTAATTATTATAACCTTCAAATTCTCTTATAACATAAATCTCATGTAAATCCAATGCGGTCTTAAATGAGATTAATAAAAAAAACATTAACAATTAATATTGTTTCCATTTAATAAACTCAATTAAAACAATAACAAGCCGCATAGCTTTTCAATTTATCAACATAGCAAAATGATTTTATGACATTCCATGAATAATTAATGAACTTCATGTTTTGTTTAATGAGTGTTAATAACTCCCTAACGAAATTAATGTTTTTATTATAATGTACGTGTGGAGACGTAGTAAGAATACAATTCACCACCCCCCCCCCTCTCTTTCCCGTGGATGTCGTAAAAAACGACTAAGTGATATATTCTGCACATAACATATGTGCAAGAGAAGAAAAACTCGAAATGAAACCCTATACCAACATGTCTGACCAGCATGGTATTGTAGGTCAAATTCCCTCCCATTGAGAAGGAGGCCCGAGCCCAACAGTGGAACGTATGTGGGCTACGATGATGGTGATGATGATGAATCGAACTCTTAACATCGATTTATGCAATTAATTGTAATCAACACTAACTTGAATTGAAATTTATAATATTAAGAATTAATTAAAACGAAAGTAATTATCATTTTAAATGTGAGAGAGATAAGAATAAATTGTTTTCTTAACAACAAAATCGTTTAAGATTCTAAGTCTTATCGGCTTAATGGATGCGAAATGCGAACCACTAATGATGAGCCAACTTATAAAAGTTAATACAACCAAGTAAATACTAAGAAACTCGAGCCGCATAACAATTTTGCATATATAGTTGATACTGTATAATTGTTTTTTATGCAATGAAATATATGGACGGGACCGCAGCGTCTATTTTTACTATTTTTATGATTAAGATTAAAGCAAAAATAATTTATTTCCATTACTCGATGCTGTTTATTCGCTTTCCTAAAAAAATTCATAAGAAATTCCCCGTAGTGACGAAGTAAGAATATAATTCACCACTCCCTATCTTGCTCGTGGAGGTCGTAATAGATGACTAAGGCATATCACATCGAAGCAAGAGAAGGAAAACCCAAAATAAATACCTATAACAACCTGTCTGACCAGCATGTCTGAGCACCCTATCGTGGAGGAGGCTCGAGCTCAATAGTAGGACTTATATCAGCTGAAATGAAAGAAATTTATATTATAAACATTAATAATTTCTACAAGGTAACACTGTACAGTCAGAGAGTATAAGAGAATTGAAATGCTATTAATAACATAATACCATAACGTCTACATAAATAAAATTTCATCATTTTGGAAAAAAGTTGATATTCTTGCACTGCTAGACCGATCTTAACCAAACACAGCTAAGAACCACCGCAAGGAAACTGCTTTCAAATAAAAAAATCGTATCGAAATCGGTCCATCTATTTAAGAGCTACGATGCCACAAACAGACACACACACACACATTCACTCAGACAGACAAACAGGTAGGCATTGACGTCAACCTTATAACACTCTTAATTTTTCGTCGGGGGTTAAAAATGTTATCTAGTGGTAATTTGTTTCCTTGGATTCTTGTCGATAACACTGATTAATAAATAATCCTTACTAATATTATAAATGCGAAAGTAAGTTTGCTTTTTTGTTTATTTGTTACGCTTTCACGCTTAACCCACCGAACCGATTTCAAAAATTCTTTCACCAATGGAAAGTTATAATATCAGGGAGTAACATAAGCTATATTTTATCCCGGTATTGCCATGGGAACGAGATCTACGCAGATAAGGCGACTGAAACCAAAGCGAGGTGAGGGTGGGTTGCTAGTATTCAATAGAGATAAAAAGAAATTATCACATTAAATGATTTATGATGTTTACGCGAGTATAACACATTATAAATAAAACTATATATTTTTTTTTATTGCCAACGGTGGCAAACGAGCAAGCAGCACACCTGATGGTAAGTGAAACTGCTGCACATGGACCTTTGCAATACCAGGGGCACAGCCAGGCCGCTGCCTACCGTGAAGGAAATAATTTTCTTAAACCTCGTTTAAAGAAGGACATATCATAGCGCTCGGGCAACACAGCAGCAGGTAGTTCATTCCAGAGCTTGCACGTACGTGGGAGAAATGATCGCTGGAAACGTACAGTTGAAGACCATAACGTTTCCAGGTGAAATAGATAAACCCCGCTACGGTGTCGAGTGGTACGTTGGTAGAATGGTGATGGTGGTACCAAGTCAAAATAATATAATAATTTACTGATTTTATAGCGTTTGTATTTCATTTTTGATTGCCCGACTTTACGAACACTTCCATCCATGATCACGGGCGGACTATTATTGTATCTGTTAGCCAATGTTATGATTATCAAAAAAAACTCATGTAATAATTGTAAACAGCTTAGGTGACGAAGTAAGAATACAATTAACCCCTTTTCTTAAAATATAAGGGATATAACATGCAGATAACATCAATGCCACAGAAAAAACAACTATATAAAACCCTATACCAACCCATCTGTGGAGCGTAGTCTGGTAGATCAAATTCACTCTCATCTCGAGAGATTCGAGTCCAACTCATAATGGGTAAGATTTTTGTAAGACTTTTATGCGCTAAAATGATGAAATGTTAACTGAAGAGCATTTGCTGTTCATTTAGCTACAAATAAAAAAAATCTTTCTTAACGAGGGGGAGAGATTTCTAGTATTATAATTTTTTGTCAACATTCAAATTTTTGTAAACATTCCGTATGGTGATGAAGTAAGAACACAATTCACTATCCCTGGGTGTCGTAAAAGACGACTGAGGGTTTATAATATGTAGATAATATCTACGCTACGATCATCTATCTATTTATCAGAGTTTTCTAAAACTCGGCATAAAACCCTATACTAACCAGTCTTACCCGCTGGCAAGACTGGTTAGTATAGGGGTTTATTCCGAGGTATGGTAGATCAATTTCCTTCCTATTGTGGAGGAGGCTCGAGCCTAGCATTGAGACGTATATAAGCTGTGATGATAAACGCTGAACATTATTTGAGCGCGTTATCGACCACTATACTAGCCCGTATGTTTTCATTATAAGTAGTAGCTTACCGCCTCAAGTAAAACACTGGGTGGACGGCTAATTTATTAACGCATTTATACTTCTAGGTGGCACAATATATTTTAAAATATACCAGGACTGCAGACTCAAGTCTCTTTGAGTATTATAAAAATATTTTACCTTTGAGAATATTCCTTTGAGAATCACAAGAAAATTAAGAAAAATAATGCTAAAAAACCTACACCTTTTCAATTTGAATCATAGTAATTAATTTTTTAATGCTTTCTATTTCTTGGCATTTTTATAGATACATATTACATATTATTTAGATATAATTGTGTCGGCAAAATACCAGCGCTGTTTCTTTAAGTAGAAGTAGCACGAGTTGAATTAATAGCCTGTTTTGTTCCTCATTAAAATTGAATTATTTTATGTAAGAAGTTTTTTTTCTTTAGTTATATTTGCGTTTTTTTTATTAGATTTAACGAGAATAGATTAAATGTTGTTCTTTCTTTATTCTTTCTAATTCTTTGTAGCTGAGAAGGATGGAGCTGGACAAAGGTATAATCATTTATGATTTATTTTTAAGCAAGTAATAAGGTCCTTGTAGGATATTCAAACTCGACTCGACCCAATGTCAACTATTTTAGTCAGCATGACTAAAAAGTCCTTCATTTAAAGAAAACATGTATCCAACAGTACAACATGTAAGACTTCAGACGAAGAAAAACATATGTACATCTAGCATCAGGTACAAAGTTAAAATTCGTACTGACAATATTTATAAAAAAACATAACTCTCGATCCAATACGCAAAGGTATTTTTTTTAACCGACTTCTAAAAAGGAGAACGTCCTCAATTGCACTCTTTTCTTTTTCTTTTTTAAATTTATTACCTCAGAACTTTCGACTGGGTGAACCGATTTTGATGATTCTTTGTAACAATCAAATAGGCCAATTTAATAGGTAAATTGCTATGTAATAAGTCCGATCCTACAAAAATGGGTCTAAGTAACCGCATACCATGGTCACTACAAGTAAATATGCAAATAATATTTTACACCGCCACCTGATCGTCTTAATAATATAAAAACAATCATACTAACGTATAGTATGCAAATATGGAAGCTTTGTGTATGTGGCTTTATGAAATATATGCTATGGCTTCCTGCAAAGAAACTATAAATAAAATGTAGTAAATATATATTCTACGTGTAATGATGGCGTAAGAATATAATTCACCGCCCTCTATCTTGCCGTGGGTGTCGTAAAAGAACATCATCTGGCCTTCATCTCGTTCTATGGAGGAGGCTCCAGCCCAGCAATTTCATATATAAGAGCTGAGTTCATGATAAGAATGATCATCACGTATTTTTCACATAATTAGTTATCATATATCATCATCTCAGCTCAAATACGTTCCGCTACTGAGCCCGAGACTTCTATATAATCGGAGGGAAATTCACCTTACTATAGGTTGGTCTTCGGTTTTTTTTAGAGTTCTTCCTTACTTACATAGATGTCATATGCGTAATATATTCCTTAGACGTCTTTTACGACACCCACGGGTAAGACAGTGGGTGGTAATGGTGTTTTACTCTGTCACCACACGGAAATCGTTATAATATGTACGTATTTTTGTTTACTACCTTTCAGAGGATAAGTAATGATTGCTGCTCATCAATGTATATCAATAAGTTTCTTACCTATCAATTGGTTTCGACCTCTGGCACCCTCGCTCAATGAAGGTAGTACAGTAGCAAATTGCTACGGTTATGTCTGCAGATAGAAAACTGTCAGCAGCATGGCTCTGCTACTGAAGCTTACAAATACCTTAACAATGTCTTTTATCAATTATCTATTTGTGTCAAATTGTTAATTTTTATTTATTTACTTTCATCAGCTTTTCGAAGTTTGCTGCTATATTAAGAAATATTATTAAGAAATAAATAAATATTTGTTACGTTAATGTTGACGCGGGCGAAGCCGCGGCCAAAAGCTAAACATATAGTAGTAAAATAGAAGTCTCGCGTAAAAATTAGAAGTAATTTCACATGTAAGTATATTTATGAATACTTTGACGTTAAACTATTGTTTAAACAAAGAAGCGGTTAGCCGACCTAGTTAAAGATGACGTAGGTCAAGTGTGAACAGTAAAATTATGGTATAATTATACATAACGGAATTACTAGATATTAGTTTAAGATTTTGATGGCTGCTCTAGTGGTTAACTTATAAACGGGTGCCACTTGCGAGTCCAGTCATAATCTTTTACGGCACATAGAAATTATTAACAAATATGTAGTTGTTTGTAATTTTATTTAAAAGACATCTATATCAATAAAGAAAATTGGAGTGTCTGTTTGTAATGTCAAAATAATAGGCTTTTTTCATGCTCACACGGTTATTTGCACGACACCTATGCCTAAAATAGCAATTAAAAAATTTTTGTCTGTCTGTGTCTGTCTATCTGTCTGTTTGTTCCGGATAATCTTCAAAACGGCTGGACCGATTTCAAAAATTCTTTCACCAATGGAAAGCTATAATATCAAGGAGTAACCTAAGCTATATTTTATCCCAGTATTCCCACGGGAACGGAACTACGCGGGTAAAACAACTGAAACCGAAGCGAAGCGAGGACGGGTTACTAGTTAACGAATAAAAAAAGAATGTGTGTACAAAGTACGCACATCAGAAGTGAAACTTCTTTATCCTTCATCGTTTATCCTGAATCCTATACATTTATGTGTCTCTATGGACTCGCTTTTTCGTTTCATCGAGTTTAAAATCACAACGATTCTAAAGAAGTTTCACTTCACAAAAATAGGCAAACTCGCTGAGTTTCTTGCTGGATCTTCTCAGTGCGGTCGCGTTCCGATCCGGTATTTAAGATAAAATGTAAATTAAAACCGACCAAGTGTGAGTCGGGAGTCGCGCACGAAGGGTTCCTTACCATTATCTATAAAAAAGGGCAAAAAATCGCTGTTGTTGTATGGGAGCCCCCCTTAAATATTTATTTTACCTTGTTTTTAGTATTTATTGTTATAGTGGCAACAGAAATACATAATTTGTTAAAATTTCAACTATCTAGCTATCGCGGTTCTTGAGATACAGCCTGATGACAGACAGACGGACGGACAGATAGCGAAGTCTTAGTAATAGGGTCCCGTTTTTACCGGTACGGTACCTAAAATGACAATATTGATTTACCAGGATACCTATTTAAACACTTTATTTATCTGTATATTAACAACAAATAATAGTTATACAATTTCTTTGTTTTAAAATACTGCATTAGTACTAGCTGACCCAACGTTGACCCAATACGTTGTTCTGTTCAAATAAGCGCCACCTACCGAGTCCAATTGTCAATCTAAACCATTCTCGAATGCTCTTGAATATGTACAAAAAAAAAAACTTCATCAACATCGGATCAGCCGTTTAGGAGGACTTCAGTGACATACACACGTACACAAGAAATTTATATATATATATATATATATATATATATATATATATATATATACGAGATAAGCCGAAGTGCCTCTCTACACTATCGTATTCGTCTAACAGTGGTAATCGAATAGTGGTAGGACCACACTGTCGACAGTTATCTGTCTACAGCCGCGAGCCGGTCCGTCCGGGGCAGTACCACACTGAGCAGAAAATCGACGTCTGAGTAGTAGCAATTTGTTACTGCGCTTAGTTCGGTGAGTGAGAGAGCCGGAAGCCCAACTTTCTGAGGGTATTTGCGTGTGGAGGGTTATGGTAGTGCCTTTGGTATCACCGAGCCTCAATGCACGCATTCACACTCCCTTCACTTTCTTCGCGGTAGGCAGCGACCTTGTAAAGGTCCATGAGCGGCAGCAACACTTACCATCAGGTGTACTGTTTGCTCGTTTGCCACTGCTTGCAATAAAAAAAAAAAAAACATCGTTCAACTTCGCGTGTAGTGTAGAGAAGGCATTTGAGCAGCAGTATCACTTACTTTTAAGTGTGCTGTTTTCTCTTTTGCCACCAACAACAATAAATATCTAAAGTAATAATAATATTGAGAAAGTATACAAATTTTCAAAAAATGTTTTTCGATGTAATGTTTTTTACTTGGTGCATGCCCGGAGACTTTAGTCAGTGCGGGGCCCCTAATCCGCGTTATCAATAATCCGCCCTTTTTTTTTTGTGGGTGGGTCGCGGTCGGCGCGCCTCCGCACCACTCCGTCCGGGGCGACAGAGGGGCTTAAGCACGCAAGTCCCACGATCCACCCAAAAACCACGTCGCCTTCGTCGTTGGGCCGACCACTGGAGCAGCGTTAACTTGTCGTCAGTGGTCGGCCCGACGGAATACCCCCTATTGGGGTACCCTCCCATTGACCGACGTCCCCCCCTCGGGGAGGACGTCGGTCTTTCCTCACGCGGTCGGCCTCTCGGCGGGTGACGGACTAATCCCCGGTCACGTCACCAGCGGCCTCGGCTAGGGCGGCATGAGGCGCAGATAGTTGCGCCTGCGCCGCCCCAGTCGCCGGCATCAATAATCCGCCCTGAGCGGGTTGATAATGTTATACCTATATAAGTATAATACGTAAACATAAAAGATTACATTGATTTGACTGCACAGATGGCGTAGTGGTTAAGATAGCGACTTACAACGCCAGTGTCGGGGGTTCGAATCCCACGCGGGACAACACTTTGTGTGATCCACAACTTGTTGTTCTGAGTCTGGATGTAATTTAATTATATGTTTGTAAAGTTCCCAGCAATACAAGGATTATTTCCTTAGTGCATGGTGTTGTCTTAAAATTATTATTATTTGTTTTTTTTTTCTTTACGCGAATATTATACATTGTAATAAACTTTTGCTTTATAAAATTATCTTTAACTATTATTATGGGTCAAATCTATACAATAAGTAACAATAAAAATGCAATGCAATCAAATGCTTCCAGCCCTTTAGTTCCAGTATAGATAAATAATCTAGGCACTGACAGCAGCGCCATCTACTGGGTTGATTTGTGAATCTAAATCATCCAGGCCCCCACTTTAAAACATTCACAAAAATTCATTCAAATCCATCCAGCCGTTTAGTTACAGTGTGGATAAATAACCTAGATACCTAGTCGTTAAGTTTTCTTAAATTCTCTGATTTTCTGAGCAACTATCTTATTTTTTTTTCGTAAAATCTTTTTTCAGAGTTTAAGAAAAATTAAAAAGAAAGATGGTCGAAATCGGTGAAGTGGTTCTCAAGTTATGTTATTGTCCTGCCCGAACAGCGCCACCTGCCGGATCCAATTGTGAATCTAAACCATTCTCGAATCCCCTTGAACACACACAAAAAATTTCGTCAACATCGGTCCAGTCGTTTAGGAGGAGTTCAGTGACATACACACGTACCTACGCTAGAAATTTATATACAAGATGATGAATAAAACATATTATTTTCTGTAAAAAGGTATTTTCAAAATTTTATACTGATCGGTTGATTAATTAAAATATGACAAACAAATTCACCATCGCATTTACAATATCAGTTTGGAATTAATGAAGAAATACATTTGCATCGCTTACTGCGCGAAACTGGTTCGTAGTAAAACGTATTAAAACTTAAAACTATTCAAAGTTCTGAGAGCTCGTGGGCTTTTAACTTTAGGGAAGCTTTTAACTTTATATATAGACACTTCCATAAAGCTCAAATAATATAATAAGCTTTTTATAAGCTCTTTATTATATATATTGGTATTTAATCTATAAAACATACTAAACGCTTATAACTTTGCTTGCGCGAATATAGAATTTAATAATCCAATTTATCCTAAATACAATTCACCACTTCCTATTTTGCCTGTGGATGTCGTAAAAGACGACTATGGGATATAATATGCACATAACATCTGTGCAAGAGTAGGTTAACTCGAAATGAAATCCTATACAAACATATTTGACCAGCATGGTATAGTAGGTCAAATTCTGTTCCCTTGTGGAAGAGGTCCGAGCCCAACAGTGGGACGTATATGAGATGCGATGATGATGATGATGATCTATCCTAAAATCAAATGAAATTTTATCTAGATTCGTTGATCCATTCATCAGCTTATAGATGTCCCCTGTTATATATAGGTCTCCTCACAAGAATGCACTCGGAACGGTCCTGTGCCACTTGTATCGAACGGTTCCCTGCGATTTACAACACTTCGTGAGACCACCTGATCCACCTGAACATCTACCCAAACTCGAATATAAACGCGATAAAATCCGTAAAAATAATTAAATTTAATTATCTTTACCGATTTTATCGTGTTTTTATTCGATTTTTGATCGCCCGACGTTTCGGACACTTTTAGCATTCGTGGTCACGGCCAATCGAAAATTAAATTCAAAAAAAATTAAATCCGTAAAAATAGTTTTATTTATCGCGTAAACATCACAAATAATTATCCATTAAAACTTTGGCAGTACGATGTTTAAGAACTTTTAATGATTACGCTAATATTACACACTAGCTTCTGCTCGCGACTTCGTCCGCGTAGTATAGATGCTTTGGGCTAATGCTAACTTTAACCTAAGACTTTGTTTACGTAGAAGGTGAAAATATTTTTTAATAATACGATTCACATATGATTTTTGCGAAAATTTAGCCGTTTACGCAGCGGAAGCTCTCAAAAGGAAAAAACAACCGATTTTGAAATATTCTTCATTGGTGCTCCGATCCTGTTTCTCTTAGCGTGATGATATTATAGCCTATAGCCTTCTTCGATAAATGTGCTATCTAACACTGAAAGAATCTTTCAAATTGGAGCAATAGTTCCTGAGATTAGCGCGATAAAATAAACAAATTCTTCAGCTTTATATATTAGTATGGAATAGATTTAAAATAAAACTAATTTTTACGGTCTATATCACATTTATATTTGCTTCTTGCTCTGCTTGTATTCCTAATCCATCACCGCACGAAAAAATATTCGTCCCACTGTTGGGCTCGAGTCTACTCCCTAATAGGAGGGTAATTGACCTAATATACCACGCTCTTGCATAGATGTTATATGCATATTTTAATCCCTTAGGGGTCCTTTACGACACCCGCGAACAAGAGGAGGGGGTGGCAAATTTTATTCTTACTCCGTCACCACACAAAAATATATTAATATTATAAAAATAAAATGACTTATAGTTTTTATCAATGATCTTAATTTCTTTATATTCTTTAACAGACTGTTACATTTGGCCCTTCGTAAATGTCTTCAAGGGCCATATAATTGTACGTTAAGTAACAGTTGAACGCAATTGTTGGGAAATAAATGTAATTAACTTTTCAAATGAATTCCATTACATAATAGTACCTATTTTGGTATCGCTTAGCTAATTTCTAATTTCATCATCATCATCGCAGCCCACATACGTCCCACTGTTGGGCTTGAGTCTCCGCCAGAATGAGAGGGAATTTGACCTACTATACCATGCTGGCCAGACATATTGGTATAGGGTTTTATTTCGAGTTTTCCTCGTCTTGCACAGATGTTATGTGCATATTATATCCCTTAGTCGTCTTTTACGACATCCACAGGAGTCAGATCATGTCAAGTGGACCCCCCTTTTACCACTTGGTGATATAAAACTTATTAAAATATAATTATCGAACGTAGCCATACCTAGAAATCATCCCTCAAAACAGTTTTTGAAAATTTTGAATTTAACAACAATTATTTTTACAATAAAAATTTTTTGTACTTTAAATTAAAAAAATAATTTAAAAAAGCTATTGAAGATAACTTAACGAAATTCGATTCGACTCAGCGATTATAGTGAAATATCTATAATTTCACATAAAGTTATTTTGCAAATTTCATTCGTTTATTATCATATTTTTATTAACTTTTAAAAAAACAAATTGAAATTTTAATGACTTCTCAGTACGGTAATCGATTTTTTTTTTCTAGTGATACGCGTTATACATTTAAGTTGTTTATTTCAAAAGAAAATTTCACTGCCCGGTAGCTACCTATTATTTTAAATAATATGAATTTTTATATGACGCAGCTGCGAGCGGTATAAGTGCTTCGCGCTACTGAGCTTAGCTGTTAAGGCTATACATAGATAGCTATGGATAATACAATTATTTAATAAATAATCTTTACAATTCAACTTTTTTTATTTATTTATTTATATTGTTAACAACATTTGCACAGAGTAATTAAAACGTATTCACAAAAGTATTATTTGAATCGAATAGTTGAATAAAATAAACATTTTAATAAAATATTTTAATAAATCAATTGATGCCTTAAATTGGTTTCTTATTTTTTTTTTATTGTTTCTTAAATACTACACGTAATACTTTTCTGTTTAGAGGGATGATTTCTAGGTATGACTACTTTCGATAAATATCTATATCAATAAATAAAATTGGAGTGTCTGTTTGTAATGTCAAAATAATAGGCTTATTTCATGCTCACACGGTTATTTGCGCGACACCTATGCCTAAAATACAGATAAAAAAAATTTTGTCTGTCTGTCTGTTTGTTCCGGGTAATCTTCAAAACGGCTGGACGGATTTCAAAAATTCTTTCACCAATGGAAAGCTATAATATCAGCGCGTAAACTAGGCTATATTTTATCCCGGTATTCCCACTGGAACGGAAACTACGCGGGTAAAACGACTAAAACCGAAGTGAAGCGCTGGCAGTTTGTTGTAATAAGTTTTCTATCACCAAGTGGTAAAAGGGGGATCCACTTGACGTGATCTGACTCACAGGCAAAATAGGGAGTGATGAATTGTATTCTTACACCGTCACAACACTGAATAAATTTCTAATTTACTATCTATATAATCAGCTGCCTGTGTGTTGACGTAGTAAGAATAAAATTCGCCGCTTATTTTATTGCCCGTGTTGTATATGCTGATAACAAGGCAAAGAAAACTTGAAAGCATCTGACTAGCGTGGTATCATCTCATCTCAGCCCACATACGTCCCATTGTTGGGCTCGGGCCTCCTCCATAATGGAAGGGTAATTGACCTACTATACCACGCTGGTCAGACGTGTTGGTATAGGGTTTTATTTCGAGTTTTCCTTCACTCGCATAGATGTTATATGCGTTTTATATCCCTTAGTCGTCTCGTACGATCACCCACGGGTAAGATAGGGGGTGGTGAATTGTATTCTTACTCCGTCACCACACGGAGGTAGCGTGGTATATTAGATCAATTTCCTTCCCATTTTGGATAAAGCCCAGCAGGCGGACGTATATTAATTGTGATGATGATGATATGAGTATATAACTTGTTTATTCGAAACACCCACGACTTTGCTATCCACTTCTCCATTCGTATCACCATATTAAGTTCCAGTGTATTCGTGTGAAGACCAGGTGGACCTTGAGGGTGATTAAATTGGAGTCACGGTGCATAGTGAACTTCCATACACCTGTGTTGTGATTTTTTTAAATGTCTTTTTTTAAAAATTCTTTATTGGGTACATGGCGTAACCAATAAAGAATTTTTGCCCCCACTAATTATTGAAGTGATATTTAATACAGAATACCAACACGTTATTTTTAATTTTTTTTTTTTATACGCCCTATTGAAGATTATTCTAAACGGGTAATTAAAATAAAGTGTGATTGAATCTCATTAAAACAAATATATAAACTTTGTCTTTTACCACGCCATCTAGTTGCAGTTGTCTTTTACGAGTATCATACCTTTAAAAATGAAATGAATGTATGAAAACAGCATTGCTATGTTACAGATAAATACCGTAATATATACTTTACTAACATCGCGAACTATTTACATGAAGCTTATAGTATTAACACGATATTTCAACAGAGTAAGGATACAATTCCCAATTCAACTTTCCCAGTGGGTGTTCTAAATTACGACTAAAGGATTTATTGACATAACATTACTGCGAAAGAACCAAAAATCCAAAATGGAACCCTATAAAACCCATTTGATCAACGTGATATATTATTTAAATTTTCCTCAAATTATGAAAGATGTCTGTGTTAAGTAGGCACTTATTACATAGGCTAAAATGCTAGCTAAATAACTTTAGTTCGAAATACAACAACATTAGCCCCATTATACTTTAAATAAAGGTAATTGTGTTAACTCTTTCGTAAAATTAAATTTGTACTTTAGATTCAAGAACTTTTAATACTTTTTTTTATTCTTTTTTTATATTTCTACACACAGTTCCATTTATTTTTTGTGTATGGTTATATCATATGGTTTATGGTTGTGTTGTAGATATAAAAGTTTTTATGTAACATTTCCTAACTAGCTTCTGCCTGCGGCTTCGTCCGTGTAAGAATCAACTTTCTTAAAAGTTAATCAAGACCGTTTAATGAATTATGTTTGAATGAGTAAAAATGCAAGATTGAATAATCGTGCTAAGGGAACATATTACTGTGATAAAAAGTATCCTATGTGCTTCCAATAAATGGTCTATTTCTGTCGCAATTTTCATTCAAATATGTTCAACAGTTTAGGCGAGTAAGTGCAGTAGCGAGCTATGAGAGATCGAAAAACAAACATCCAAACATCTGGTCAAACTTTTATAAAAGAGAAGGAAATTTTGAAATAAAAGCCAATATCAACACGCCTGATTAGCGTGGTATAGTAAATCAATTTCCCTTCCATTACGGAAGAGGCTCAAGTCGAGCATTGAGAGTATATGAGTTATGATCCTGATGATGATCCCCCCTGATCGTATTCATAAACCATTACCACATAAAAATACGTACATATAATTAGAAGTAGGGATGGCGATCTGAGATTGATTAATCGAAGAATCGATTTTTGGGTCGAGAAATCGTTTTTTTTTATATCGATACGAAGCACTGAATCGATTTCGATTTTTTTCTGTTTTAATAAAAACTAAATTATTTACAGTTACTTCAATATACTTAACATCGAGAATATATAAATACTAGCTGACGCGGCAAAACGACGATTTGCCATCTAAATTGTTATTAGGCAATGTGTTGGTAGTTAAAAAAATTAAACGAATGTGTTTTAGGTCACACGATTGAAGTAGAACTGCCTTAGCTCCTTCTCTATACATATACAGTGAGACATAAAACCGCCTCTTTTTTTGAAGTCGGTTAAAAATACAAAATTGAATGAAAATTTGAAAAAACGTTCGATTAATCAGAAATCGATCCTTTAGGTTCGATTTTTTGTGAATTGATTCTTTAGACGACGATTCAAGAAAGATCGATTCAAGAAAACAAGAAAGAGAAGAAAGAGATTATAAATAAAACTAGTTTTACGGATTTTATAGCGTTAGTACCTATTTCATTTTTAATTCCTCGACGTTTCGAATGATTTTCAGTGTTCATGGTAGCGATTGCCCGACATTTTGAACACTTATCTATGACTATGAACGCTGAAAAATGTTTGAAACCTTGGGCATTCAAGAATCAAATACAGACGCGATAAAATCGGTAAAAATAATTTTAGTTATGATGATTTGCTTTCATTTGATTTAGTTTGGTTGGGGTCGATAGAGTAGGTTTTTTTTCACATAAACCCTGTTATAAATCATCTCTTTATTCACTGTTTGTCTATCCATATAATGTTTCTTGCATTACATATTTTCTTCTTTCTTCCTTATACAATAAGTCTTTCATCCCGTGTCATCACATTTTCATACCACGTCAAGCGTTCACTCATAAACTTTGCCGTCACTGCCTCAACTTTCTTTAATACACCACATTACAATTCAAACACGTCCCACTGCTGGACTTGAGCCTCCTACAAAATAGGAAGGTATTTGACCTACTACACCGGTCTAACAGGTTGGTATTTTTTTTTTATGAGTGGGCTATGGTAAGCGCACGCGCGGTCCAGTCCGTCCGGGGCGATGAAAGGACGGCGCGCGGGCCCATAACCCACCCGTACCCACGTCACCTTGTTGTTGGGCCGACCACCGGAGCAGATATGACTTGTCGTCAGTGGTCGGCCCGACGGAATACCCTTTCGGGTAACCTCACGTCTCGACGTCCTAGGACGTCAGTCGCCGTCGCGCGGTCAGCCTCTCTGCAGGTGACGGACAATTCCCCGGTCCGATCACCCGCGGCCTCGGCTAGGGCGGCATTAGGCGCAGATACTCGCGCCTGCGCCGCCCGAACAGGCTGGTATAGGGTTTTATTTCGAGTTTTTTTTTGCCTTGCACAGGTTTTACATGCATATTTAATCACTCAGTCGTCTTTTACAACACCCCACGGGGGTGGTGAATAGTATTCTTACTCCGTCACCGTACGGAATACATCTTAAATACTTTCATTCCTTATTTTATCCATTTTCGTCACACCACTACAACATTCACAGCTATGTTACATGCAGTAGTCTCTCCATCCATCGTTTAGGGATAAATAATTTATTCAATATTAATAGTCATATATAATTTATTATTTTCATAGTCATATATAATTAATAATAGTATAATAATTTAATTTCATTCATTCAAAGTCAACAACATGGTAATTAAATTATATAATAATTTCTGATGTTTTCGCGGTATTACACATTATAAATAAAACTATTTTTACGGCTTTTATCGCGTTTGTAGTTTTTGATTGCCCCACGTTTCTAACACTTTCCAGTATTCGTGACCGGTTCGATCAAATACAAACGCGGTAAAATCCGTAAAAATAGTTTTATTTATAATTAATTTAAATTTCGTAATTAAATCATTTCTTGATTTCTTGTCCATTTATAAGTACAAAATAAAAAATTTGCTGACTGCACAGAGATAGTACTAGCTTTAAGTGTCAATGTAAGTAGCGACATTGCTACTAAGTGTCAAACATTCTTTTGTATGATCTAATAATTATTATTATTTTGATTATGGAATTTTTAGGAGTGGTAGGACCACACTGTCGACAGTTATCTGTCTACAGCCGCGGGCCGGTCCGTCCGGGGCAATACCATGCTCTCGCAGAAAATCGACGTCTGAGTAGTAGCAACTTGTTACTGCGCTTCGTTCGGTGAGCGAGAGAGCCGGAAGCCCAACTTTCTGAGGGCGATTGCGTGTGGAGGGTTTTGGTGGTGCCCTTGGTATCACCGAGCCTCAATGCACGTATTCACACTCCCTTCGCTTTCTTCGCGGTAGGCAACGGCCTTGTAAAATTCCATGAGCGGCAGCAACACTTACCATCAGGTGTACTGTTTGCTCGTTTGCCACCGTTTGCAATAAAAAAAAAATTATTATACATAGTACCTTTATTCTTCGTGTTCCACATAAAATATTTGTGTTATATAAAAATATATATCAGTGAATGTCGTACAAGACTAGGAAGGGATATGATATGTATATAACAATCATGCAGAAGAGAAATATAAATCGACATTAAATCATTTCTCAGTAATTGAGCGATGTAATTAGATACCACCTACAAGAAATGAGTACTCGAATTATAATATAATTATTTAATTTTTTTTTGGTAAAAAAAGAAACCGTCTTCAATAATGTAGACAATGTAGTTATTTTTTTTAGATTTTTGTTGATTTTTCAAAAACCGCTTGTCCGATTTCGATAAAATTTTTATGGGACTATTTGGGAAGAATACCCTTTCCAATGAAAAAAGAACAATCAAAATGGGTTCATAGACGACGAAGTTATCCGCGAACAAACATAAAAAAGCATATATACGGTCGTATTGAGAAACCTCCTCCTATTTTGAAGTCAGTTAAAAAACCTATGACAAACTAACATATTTTAATAGACAAACCTTATTTAAAACTACGGCTGAAAGTAATAGTTATATTGGCTGTAACGAAAGATCTAGAAAGGTAATCTACACTAATATAAGAAGAAAAAATTGTATTTTTGTATGTAATGAATAAACTCAAAAACAACTATGCTGATTTTAAAAATTCTTTCACCATTAGAAAGCTACATTCACCCTGACTACGCGGAAAAGGCGAATGAAACCGAAGCGAAGCGAGGGCGGGTTGCTAGTGTTAAATATGTAAAAACCTTTATTAATTTATCATCTTCATTATATCAGCCCAAAGACATCCCTCTGCTAAGCTGGGTTCTCCTCTACTATGGGAGGGAAATTGACCTACCATACCACGCTGATCAGACGAGTTGGCATAGGTTTTATTTCGAATATTCCTTCTCTTACATAAATGTTACATGGATATTATACCGCTTAGTCGACTTTTATGACACCCACTGGTAAGATAGGGGGTAATGAATTGTGTTCTTATTCCGTCACCACACGGGGATTATGATAATTAATCTCCAAAAACTTTATCGTTGCTTATTAAATAACCACTTGACGCCATTGCTGAAATCTGCTATGCTTGGTAATTCTGGTGCTTGAAATGGTTCATGATCAGGTACTTCGTAACTGTAGCCCACAGTATTATATTCTTGAGGAGCACCATACATGACTTGAGGGGTCGGAGATGGGTTTTGATTTTTCAAGTAATAGTTGAGAAAGACTCCGCCAATGTAAAATAGTTTTTGAAAGAATGCCACTAAGAAAAAGAATGTTGCCAGTTTTGCTATTATTATTTTCGCCAGGACTACCAATGCTGCTATACCTGTAACAAAAATTTCCATCATTTATTTATTTTATTTATTGATTTTTTTCCGTGTGGTGACAAAGTAAGAATACAATTCACCACTCCCTATCTTGTCCGTGGATGTCGTAAAAGACGGTTATGGGACATAATATGCACATAACATCTGTGCAAGAGAAGGAAAACTCGTGATGAAACTCTATACCAACATGCCTGACCTGCATGGTACAGTAAATTAAATTCCCTCCCATTCCATAATAATAAAGAGGCCCGAGCCCAACAGTGAGACGTACGTGGGCTGCGATGATGCTGATGATGATGACAATTTATTTTATTGCTAAATTGCCATCAATCTCATTGTCCTATTAATATCCACTATTAAATATCAGCCTCTCATTTTTCAGAAAGCTATGGTTTAGGCATCACCCCTTGCGTCTAGGGTGACAAAACGGTGGTGTTCAGCCCTATAATCCACCGCATTCTCTCCCCATCACCATTGGGCCCACCACTGTTACCAAGATTTGGACCTCCGTAGACCGGCGGATTAGGTACCCTTTCGGATACCACCGACTTTGGTCGTAGGTATTTACACCCGCACCATCCCAAGCATCGGTTGCGGAGCGTGATAGCGGGACTTAACTCTGCCCCGAACCACTATGTCACCGCGCGGGCCGACTGCTTCACAGAAGGAAGTGCCCGCGTCCCAAATACCGACCTCTTTAGAGGAGATATCATAATCGCTACTTTTAATGAAAGAAAATAATGTTTACAAAGTAAACTTTGTAAATATTATTTTTATAAAGTAAACTTTGTAAACTTCACACATTAATTGTAAATAAAACTATTTTACGGATTTTATTGCGTTTTCATTTGATTTGTGATTGCTCGGCGTTACGAACACTTTATAGCGTTCATGGTCTAGGGTGGACCGACGACGGGAGTCAGGCCGTAAAATAGTTTTATTTACAATATGTAATACTCGAGTAAACATCAGAAATCATTACTCACACATTAATTTAGAATACATCGAAAGAAAAAAACATATTAAACATAGTTAAATCGGCCCTAATCATGCGCAGTAAGAATACAATTAGCAAGCCTCCTCCACATTAAAGTAAATTGAATGGTTTGTACTTACATAGATGTTATATGCATATTATATACCTTAGGCGTCTTTACGAGACCCACGAGCATGAAAGGGGTGGTAAATTGTATTCTTATTCCGTCACCACACGAAGAACGTGGAGACAAAAATTATGCCCGGAATCAAAAGTATAATCTGTAGATCGCAAAAAATATTGTTCTACTTGGAAATCAAACACCTTTTTTTGGGGGGGGTGGGCCACGGTCAACCCACACACCGCACGGCTCCGTCCAGGGCGACAGAGGGGCGGCGAGCGGTCCCGTAACCCACCCAAAGCACGTCGCCTTCGTCGTTAAGCTGCTCATCGGTGCCGAATTCCTTGTCTTCAATGGTCGAAATCGAAAACCTATCGTCGACCCGAGAAATTAGTAGTTTAACCAATTGTGCAACCGAAGGATACAATAGACACAATACTACAGAACTGATATTCTGACAGGCCCAACATTAAACAGAGTGTCTTTAAAATAAAGTGTTTGTGTAATCATTTTTCTGAGTGGTGACGAAGTAATTTTACACAATTCACCACTCCACGATAAATAATCGAGCTGGAGTGCCGAAAAACACGACTAACGGATGTAATATGAATTATTACAAGAGAAGGAAAACTCTAACCCCTATGCCAACATGTCTGACTAGCGTGCTATAAGTAAGTCAAGTTCTCTCTCATAGTGAAGGAGGCTCGAGGCCAGTAGTGGGATGTATATAAACAGGAATGATCATTCATCTCAGCCTATATATGTCCCACTGTTGGGGTTAGGCCTTCTCCATAACCGGAGGAGAATTAATATACTATTTCACGCCTGTCAGACGCGTTGGAATAGGATTTTGTTTCGAGTTTGCCTTCTCTTATTGATTATGACTTAATAATTTTCATAAGTAAGATATTATAGAATATAAAGCTGAAATATGTTTGTTTCAAATCGCAATATCCGTATTGTAAGCGCTTCGTCCGAATGTACAAGACCTATATTCAATTTCCTACTCTATAATATCTTGAATATTGCTTTGAATATTGCGAGACAGCTTGGCAAATCTATAAATACCAGAATAATGAAATATTTGTTCCGTCTTTATTTAACTACTGACTATGCTCGCGGCTTTACACGCGTTTATGTTAATTTTACATTGAAAGTTGCGAGTGTATAAATGTAGAAAGACATGTTTTTGTAAAATCAAAAACTGCTTCTGTGAAGATTTATACCTGAAGTCTTCTTGTTCTTGCTTTGAAAGAGACTTTATGAATTGTGATACAGAATGGAAGCAAAGTGAATTATACTTAAACATTATAGAAACTATAAATAAACTATATTCCCTTAACAACTTTATATTAATATTAACTAAAAGTGACAGTACCTACCATTTTGCCTTCAGTTTTTTGTCTATAGCCATAAATAAGCTGGCTCATCTGGACAACATTCCTTCTGGAAGTCGGCTTGCAATTCGTTCGACAAACGAAAAAACCGGCGGCCCAAACCTTTACGGAATGCAACGACCTAACTGCGTCCCTGGTATTGAGAGGTCAAGAAAAAAAGACGCAATTTGAACGGGCCACCGAAGCCAAGGAATCGGTTCCATTTGCCTCTTCAATTTATGGAGAGGGATAACTTAACATTATTGGATTGAGGGGGTATCCTTTCATTGCCTCGATCGGGTTTTTGTCGCAATTTAACCAAACCATAGCCTCTTAAAAAATAATATCGTTTTTGTTAAAAATTGTTACATTTTACATATTTTTATGACGAGGTTGCAATAAGGAAGACGTAATGTCTTATTATATATAACCCTTCATTCTAACCCATAAAATAATCTTAGGTAAGTGAGAATTTGACTTTGACTTGAAGAAAACTTTGACTTGAAGAAGTTACTGAATATTAACACAACAGCATTACACATTGTAAATAAAACTATTTTACGGAACCATGGTCCCGGGCGCTGCAAAATCGTAGTAGTAATCTAAACCATACCCGAATCCACCTGAACACATACAAAAAATCATCAAAATCGGTCCAGCAGCCACTGAACTCTTAGGAGGAGTTCTGACCACTCAAGACAAGGAACTTGGCACCGGTGGTCGGCCCAACGATGAAGGCGACGTGGCCACGGGTAGATTAAGGGGGCCGCGCGTCGCCCCTCTGTCGCCCCAGACCCAGCCAGACAGCGGGTGCGATGACCACAGCGCAACCCAAAAAAAAATAGGAGTTCTGTAAAACACGGACAGAAGAACTATATTAATAATCATAATATCAAGTTCCACCAGCAACTTGCTCTGCGGTACAAACTTATGAGCGTAGAGGTGCTGTACTACAGGTATGTACCAGAGCCGGTTCTCGAAAACAGCCATGTCACATTGTACTGGGACCGATCTATTATCACTGATAGGACTATTGTGGCCAATAAGCCAGACATCGTGGTGATAGAGCGGCTAGAGCGCCGTGCAATGATTGTTGATATCACTGTTCCGCATGACGGGAATCTCGTGAAGGCTGAGAAAGATAAACAAATAAAATATCAAGACTCAGCTCACGAGATTGTCGACATGTGGGATGTGGACTCGGCAATCGTTGTACCGATAGTCATTTCGACCAATGGGATAATAGCCAAGAGCCTCGATCAACATCTAAAGAGGCTCACGTTAGGTAGTTGGATTGCGGGTCTGATGCAGAAGGCGATCTTACTGGACACGGCGCGCATAGTGAGGAAGTTCCTCTCTTTGGAGCCCTAATCACCGACAGCTTGGTCCTTGTACTCGCTGCCGGTGGGTCATCACGCTTTTTATATTTTAAATATTTTATTTTTTTTATAACATATTTAAAAATGTATAAGGTAGTTAGTGAATTAAATAAATATCATAATATTTTAACGATTCTTATTTTTTGCGTGTACATATTAAATGTGCAGTTTTAGACTAAGATGTCTCGCGTCTAACTTAGTGCGCCGCCACAAAATTCGTAAAACAGTTTTATTTACAATTTGTAATACTCACGTAAACATCAGAAATCATTAAATATTAACACGATAATGCGTATAGTTAATTTCAATTAGTTAAATTGCCTCTCTGTAATACCTTTTAATGGATAAGCCGACGTTAATCTTGATTAGTGAAAATGGTTATTGGTTATTATCAACCGCGATTGTCAACGTTTAAACATACAATATTATGAATAGATAAATAGTTATGACATCTTATACTATAGAATATAGATGTATGACAAACACGACAAACAGTAAGGTGATAATGTCTTAATTGAGGGATAATGCCTAAAGGTTCATTTCCGTGCGTCGCGGCCGATTGCAGCCGCGCGCGATCGATCGCTCGCGACTGTCCCGCGCGGCTGATGCGGCAGAAGTCAAAATATGAAAATGTATGACCCCGTTTCTGTCCTTGGCCGCGCGCGACTGTCGCGTACCTCGGAAACGGCGTATATACATTTTTATACTTTGACTATTATTGTCGCATCTGCCGCGCACGAGCGATCTCTTACGGGGTATCCTGCTTGAACGACGAATACGACACGATGCGAAGTGACACGACACGACGCGACGTGACACGACACGACGCCGTGCGACGCGATTCTACAAGCGACAAGTGTCCTATGTGATTTTGATTTGATTTTTAATGAGTAAGAATATCATTCACCACTCCCAGTTTTACCCGTGGATGTCATAAAAGCCGCATAAAAGATATGAAACGCATATAACATCTATACAAGAAAAGGAAAACTCGCAATCCAACCTGTCTGACCAGCATGATATAGTAAGGTCAATGTCACTCCTATTGTGGAAGAGGCTCGAGCCCAACAGTGGGACGCATATGAGCTGAAATGATAATGATGATGATGACACGGTTATTTGCACCATAACTATGCCTAAAATTTTTTGACTGTCTGTTTGTTCCGGATAATTTTCAATGGCTGTACTGATAGTGATAATATTACCGTACCCTGGTACGGTTGTAGCTAGCTGTCTATATAAAGAATAATGGATGTCTAGGAATCGGTGGTCGGCCCAATCGCGATGGAGAGGGAATATGGTAAGCTATGGGGCCGCATGCCACCCATCCGTCACACTGGACAGATTGAGCGAAGTGTCTCCAGATCATGGCTTATCGAAAAAGACTAGATTTGATCCCGGTATTCCCCCAGGTGACGTGTGGTGACGGAGTAAGAATACAATTCACCACCCCCTATGTTGTCCGTGGATGTCGTAAAAGACATTCATATTTGACTAGCGACCAGCTCTGACTTCACTGTGGCTTCAGTTGCTTTGCCCCGCAATTCAAATCTCCAATATCGCCTGAGATATTACAGTACGCGACTGTAGTCTATGAGGCCTCAGGTTTGATTCCCGGACTGGGCAAGATTTATAGGGATTTTTTGAGAGGAAAAATAGCCTAAGTTACGCCCTTATATAGCTACCAGGGTGTAAAATATTATCTAAATCAGTCGGATTCCCCACAACAAACAGACATAGATACACAGAGAAAGAGACAAAAAATATTTAAAAAGGTTTTTGAACCTAGGTATCGTGCTAGTAACCATGTGTGAGCATGAGAAATACCTACTATTTTACAAACAGATACTTTAATTTTATTTATCTGCATAGATTCTTTATATATAGGGGAAAGTGGGGGAAATACGAACACCTAAGGGAAAACTTAAATAAAACAGTAGAATTTGATCACCGCGTTTCTTATTTTTTTTAAATACAAAGTTTACTTATCTATCTAACTAATTAATTTATCAACATTTATATTTTTTTAATAAATTGCAACAATATGAAAGAAAAACAAAACCCTTAGTGTTCGGATTTACCCGACTTATGTCGGGTAAATACGAACACCAATTACGAACTAACATTATTAACAACAAAAATCACATTTAAAACCCAATGATGTCGACTGTCCGTCAGAACAACTCTGGTGGGCCCATTTTTTGCACACAATGCTCCGTGTACAACCGAGGATCTATATATTTATCTCTACAAAAAATACAAAAATGGTCGTCATTTTTCTTTTCGTCTTTTTTTTTTCGTTTTTAGACTACTCACTAAAGTCTTTTATATTGTTGAGATTCTTTAACACTTTTAATTTCCTTGTTTAAAGGTGTTTTCTTACTACATTTCAGTCTTTTTATTTGGGTTCCTTTTTTACTTTTCTTCTATATTCACTTTTCTTGATTTCTTCTGCTTTAGCTCTCTTTCTGTTTTCTTTTTCCTCTAACTGATCTTTTATAGGTGTACTTGAAAGAATAGTAGATTTTTTTCTTCTTGATATTGCGTTTTGATGCTTTTGGAGAAATAATAGGCAATTCAATGACTTCTCACGACAGGGAAACTGCAGGCGTGCTTGCATCATCGCTTTGTGAATTATCAGGACCTATAGGGTTACATCATTGTCTATAGCCTTTTCGAGATCTTGTAAACTGTATTTCAGTTTGATCTTTCTTTTGTAATTATGAGGCATCTAAAACAGTTAAATGGGGACCAACAAATAGAGTGGAGTAATCCCGAATGTTCGAGATTGCCCGACACGGAGTGTTCGTCTTTACCCCGCGGGATCCAAAATAATAAAAAGTCATAAAACAAATTGGGTTATATTTCTTTTACCAACTACGACATTGTTATTTAGATGCTTAATAAGTGATTATTCCACTATGTAAAAGCTAAATTACTATTGTAGATAGAAACAAAGCTACACTAACTTGAATTTATCAAAAAATTACATCTAAAACATACAAAATATAGAAAAATGCATACCTTGATAAGTACGTGCATACACGTCTCCTGTATTGTTGACTGGCACTAGTGGTAACGTGAACTTCGAAAAGGCGGCAAGTAAAATATGGCTATCTGTTCCTAACATATTAGAACCATTGAATTCGGCATTACCCCGCGTTCGGGTTTCCCCCACTTTCCCCTAAATGTCTTGTGTACGTGTGTATGTTACTGAACTCTTAAACGGCTGGACGGATGTTGATGAAATTTTTTGTGTGTGTTCAATGGGATTCGAGAATGGTTGAGATTCACGATTGGACCCGGTAGGTAGAACTGCTGTCGAATTCGAGGAAATTTGCCTCTTATTTTCCTTTTATTTTAGTCCTTTTATTTTATTTGAACAATAAAACGTCTGTTGGGTCAGCTAGTAGATATATAAAGAACCAAATATCACTGCTGTTAGCTATCTACAATTTCTTAACAAGAAAACTCAATAACAGTACAGTTTAAATAACTAACAAAATTCTAAACACCTAGTCTCATGACGAAATGAGCTTGTTACATTATCTTAATTAGCTAAGTGCCAAAATACAGGTGTATGCACAAACACAATTAGATGCTTTGCCAAACTTAATTAAAACTAAATAATGTACTGATCTAGTTTTAACAAGATTTATGGTCGAATGTAGAATTAATATTTAATCCTATATAATAATTAATGTGGAGTATTATCTCAGCCTATATATGTCCCAATGTTGGGCTCAGGCCTTAATTAATGGGGGACAATTGACCTACTATTCCACGCAGGTCAGACGTGTTGGAATAGGCCTTTATTTCGAGTTTTCCATCTCTTGCACAGATGTTATATGCTTATTATATCCCTTAGTAGTCTTTTACGACATCCATGGGCAAGATAGGGAGTGGTGAATTGTATTCTTACTCCGTCACCGCACGGAGAGTGAAGGATACCTGCATATAGTGCATACATGTAGTGGCAGAGTAAAAATATAATTAATCACCCCCCTCTTTTGGCCATGGGTGTCGTACGGACGACTAAGGGAATAAATATGCATATAATATCTATGTAAGAGAATAAAAACATGAAATAAATCCCTATACCAACATGTCTCACGTGGTTATAGTAAAACAATTTACTTTTTATTATGGAGGAGGCTGGAGCCTATCTATGGGAGGCATATGAGCTGAAATGATGATAATGATAGGCACACCATTCCCACCACTATGACTCTTGTAAGTCAGAATTGTCTTCATAAATTACACCGACAACTTTACTTAACCCTCAGGCAGTCACTAGAAATGCCTTTAATTGTCTCGGTACCCATAACGAATTTAATTAAATAAATATAGTTTAAAAAAACTAAAAAACACGCTTTCAATTAAAAAGTGTAAAATAATTTTCAATATAGACAGAAAATAATAATGAACGAAATATATTAATATTATTGTGAAATAAGCGTGGGGCGCTTTGTGCCATATTTTCGTAAATCGAGCACCAATTATTTTACACTTTTTAGTTGAAAGCGTGTCTGACCAGCGTGGTATAGTAAGTCGAATTCCCTCCCATTATGAAGGAGACCCGAGCCTAACAGAAGGATGTATGTGGGCTGCGATGATGAAGATGAAAGGGCCTGTATGTGATGCTTAATATTGATTCCAATAAGAGGTCTAGCAAAAACGCCTGAACTGATATTTTCTCGAGTTGCTGCACAGTTCTCGTAATATTAATATACTATACGGACTCCAGACGTGAGTTTCAGACTGTCTATTGTAGAATATAAAGTAAATAATAATAACTAATATAGAGTTGATAACTAAGTCGCATATGGAGTTAAGAATACAATGTGTTACCAACCATCATTTTCCTGTTACGATCTCCAGGATCTTCACAATCTCTAGGAGAATAGATAGCAACACTTTGGATAAATCACAAGACAAGTTTAGCCATTATTATACAGGGTGGAAGGATACAAAACTTAATATCATATGGTCTAGAGGTCAGTCGCCGTGCGCCCTACGTCACTGTGCGCCCTACGTCACTGTGTAGGCACTTAACGCTCGCGATTTTGTGACACTGTAATTAAGTATAGGTGCGTTCTGCTTGCATTTAATTTTAACGACAATAATAGATAATACATAATAATACATTTGAAAAGTAATAGAATAAAACGCGTTTGCAAGAGCGTGTACAACCTTCTTGCAAACTTGCTTCCATGTTTGTATATCAATACTGATTAACGTATTCAGTTCTAATAACAATAAAATTTACTATTTATTAAAAAATACCTAACGCTTAATCAAGGACATGTAACTATGTTATTAATGAATAATACTACTATGAATGTATAATCATAGTAGTATTAATTAATAGATGTATACCTATAGGTACCTACAGTGTAATGATGAGTTCGATATATCAAAACGTAACTTATATCGGATATGTGTTAGATATCATACCATATCGATATCTATATCAATGTAGCCGATATCACAAAAACCGTATCGAGTCAAAACTTCTACTAATATGCGAGAACTATTAAGTCAAAACTTAAAACGATAACGATGTGATCACGTACGGACAAAACGCAAACTTCACAAACAATATTGTGATATGAACCATATTCGTTCCTCTCGTTCTAAGTATATATTCTTTTATTAGTATAAAAGAGATGAAGAGAATATGAAATAACTTTAGCCATGTTTACGTGGTTAATATATCTTACTGTACTAGCAATAAGGTTTAGTTTCCATTGTATAGTTATGATAACGTTTCTGGCGGCTACGGCTACTCGATATTAGTGAGACACTTACCCTACAAAATGGAACTAAATTTCGAAGTTATAAGGTTGAATTTGAGTTGTCACAATATGGACAAGTTTGCTCATTTTAACGTTTGAAAACTGTACTACTGATATCGGAAAACCGTTTTCTATATCGATATGCAAACTGTATATCGGATACATAACCGTTTGTGGTACAAACAGAAAACGCCCATATCTACTACAGTGTCACAAAATCGCGGGCGTTATGTGCGTATTCAGTGACGTAGGGCGCTCGGTGACTGACCTCTAGACCATATGATATTATGTTTTGTATACATTGCGTTTTGTCTCATCTAAGTAAAGTGACGTATTTTTTATGAAATTATGGTTACATGGGAGTGTCCTAATACGATGTAGTGTGAAAAAAACTAAAAAACCTTTGTGACAAAATAAAAATTTTTCGTCCAAATCGATTTTTTTTTCTAGCCTATCACCACGAATAGGACTAGTACTATCACCTGTCTTTGTTTTCGGGAGCGGTCCCCTTACACCCTGGTTATAATTAAAGAGACTTATATTCAACAGCTCTCTGTGCGGTGACGGAGTAAGAATACACCACCCTCTTTCTTGCCTGTCTTGCCCGTGGGTATCGTAAAACGTATATAAGAGATTTTTTTTTAATTTAATTATGCAAGAGAAGGAAAACTCTAAAGAAAACCCTACACTAAACCGCCTGATCAGCATGGTATAGTAGGTCAATTTCCCTACCAATGTGCAGGAGGCTCGAGCCAGTGGACTTATATGAGCTGTTATGGTTATAATGATGATATTCAATAGCGGATGTTGCAAATCTGACGTGCGATTGAGTATTTAGTTTAATAATTTCTATTATTTTCACCATTATGGGAATAGCCTCTACATAGAATGAAAATGCACCATTTTTTTAAATAATGGAGAAAGAAAAAAACAATATACGACCAAAGGTATTCCTGATGTGACGAAGCAAGAAAACAATACACCACCCTCCTTCTTTGCCCTGATTATCGTAAAGATATGTAGGGAGTATCAATGCAACAGAGGGTAAATTTGACAAAAAATCTTATGCCAACTCGTCTGTTATCAATAAAATAGTTCAATTTACTCCTGTTGGCTGAAAGCTCAAAGTTAATATGAGATTTGGGTAAAAATAGATTAGATAAATATTAAGCTCTGACTGCCTTATCGACGTTCGCGTCCTGTCTCTTAAATGAAATGAAACCTTTTGATGTGAGATGGCAAATTTTAAAAACACCATGCTATATTTTAGCACTTTGTACGCTCCAATATTATTTCGCATATCTACGGAAATGCGAACCTTTTGATGTTTTCTTTGTAAAAGCTTTCAAATTAACTACTCACCTAAAAGCCTTAAAGATCCTTTTTTCTTTTTAGCTCGAGCTTCCGCTGGTATCTGTTCGTTATTTTCTAAACAATAACAGCACACCAATAATGTCAAAATTATCGTTATTTTCTTCAACATTTTAAACTCTAATTAACTCTTATCCGTTCGGAAATTCTCTTAGAATCTGTGGGAAATGCTTGCACTTTTTGACAGCTGTCACGAATAAGAAAAGTTTTTTAATAATAGTTTTTGGAATTCATTATACGTTGAGCTTATTTAAAAGTTAAATTAAATAGTTTATTTTAGTTTTCCGGACACAGAACTGTGCAGTTTGCGTTCGGCTTAATAAATAAGTATCGGTTCGTACGGTGACATCGGTAAATTCATTCCTCGAAGAAAGTTCTTCATTGTTTCCATAGCTGAAAGGAAACCATGACGAGTTTTCCTTTCTGTGACTAATTAGACTGTAAGGAAATAATTATTGTATTCCTTTGTATAACTTTCGAGTTATGTACGTTTGAGTATTAAAATTTTTACGCTTGTTTAAAAAAATTTCACCGTCACATTTGCATTTGAATGTGCGTATGTTTCTAAGTGTTGGCTATTTGTAAAACACTTGTGTATTATAAATACTTAAGTTAAATACATATATGTATAAATCAAACTATTTGTACAAATCTTAATCACTTCAGCTCCACCTTAGGTTATATTCGTCCCACTGCAGGACTCGAGCCTTCTCCACAATAGGTAGAAAATTGACGCAATATACCACGCTAGTGGGTTGGTTTAGGGTTTTATTTCCAATTTTCCTTCTCTTGTATGACATTATATGCATATTATATCCCTTAGTCGTCTTTTAAGATACCCACAAACATGGTCTGTCACTACACGGAAATCACCACAACTTATAAATACCAGAATAGGAGGAAAATAGACCTACATCACCGGTAAGCCGTATCGGTACAGGGTTTTAATACCAGTTAGTTATCTTTTGTCTTTTACAACACTTATGATGAAATGCTAAATTGTATTCTCACTCTATACACGGAAAAATAGATGACATTTATCTAGTTTTGACATCTATCGTCACAGATATTTGAGAGCTACAGATATAATGTTAACATTAACACGTCCTATAGCAATAATTACTTCAACAATGAATTCTATTAGAGTATTTAAAGGAAGATTTCATACATGTAATGTCATCATCATTTCAGCTCATATACGTCCCACTGCTGGGCTCGAGCCTTCTCCACATTAGGAGGGAAATTGACCTTACTATACTACGCTAGTCGAACAGGTTGGTATAGGATTTTGTTTCGAGTTTGCCTTCTCTTGCATAGATGTTATACGCGTATTGTATCCCTTAGTCGTCTTTTACGACATCCACGGACAAGATAGGGAGTGGTGAATTGTATTCTTATTCCGTCACCACACAGGAAATAGGTATAACATTCTATTTTACATACAAAAATTCACTCACAATCTTGGCTTTTTCTTGACATTTGATGTAAAAATATATTGAAATTTTCGACAACATTTAATGTAAACACATATTGAAATACAGAATCCAATCATTTATATTTTACATAAAAAGTAATTTGCTCTTCATAAAACATTTCAAATCCTAAGCGAAGCAATATTACTGCAAGCGAAGCTAATACAGAACATAAATTAGGTGAGCGTTTTAGCTAGGGATGGGAACATACCCGGAACTACTCCGGAAATATTGCTTACATGTTTTTCAGTTAATCCTTACTAATATTATAAATGCGAAAGTAAGATTGTTTGTTTATATGTTTGTTTGTTACGCTTTCACGCTTAAACCACCGAACTGATTTCAAAAATTCTTTCACCAATGGAAAGCTATAATATCAGGGAATAGCATAGGGTATATTTTATCCCGATATTCCCACGGGAACTGGAACTACGCGGGTAAGGAGACTGAAACCGAAGCGAAGCGAGGGTGGGTTGCTAGTACAGAATAAAAACAACAAATGATTTATGTGTATAACTATATCAACATAAAAAATAATATTGAAGTATCTGTTTGTAATGTCAAATTAGTATCTAAGGTTTTTCATGCTCACATGGTTATTTGTACGATACCTATGCCTAAAAATCAGTATTTTTTTTGTTTATCTATCTGCTTGTCTATTGGTTCCGGATAATCTTCAAAACGGCTGAACCGATATTGATAATATTTTACTAGTAGGTAGGTGTCTATATAAATATAACCTAGGCTATAGCCTTGTCCCCTTGGTAGTACCGGGATCAAATATATTTGATTCCGGTACTACCAAGGGGACAGGAACTACGTGGGTGAAACCGCGGGCGACGGCTAATATGCCTATATGACTGATTTATTCCATGGGGTGACGGAGTAAGAATTTGATTCACCACCCCATCTCTTACCCGTGGGTATCGTAAAAGACAATTAAGGGATATACTATGCAGATAACATATTATATATGCAAGAACTCGACATAAAAGTCTATGCGGACACGTAAAAATAATAATTAGCAAATACCTAATATGGAATAGTGTATGTAATTATTATTATGTTCAATGACAACTTCAAACAGAGGAAGAGGGCCAAGCACAGGCCATTCCGCAGAGGTAAAGCATTGCAATTCAACGTGACAGTGCTCCCAACATTCTGGGCACATTGGCTACTGGCAGCAGATTATTATTTTTTTTTTCATTGCGTACATGGCAAACGAGTAAACAGTACACCTGATGGTAAGCGATACTGCCGCTCATGGACCTTTGTTAGGCTGCTGCCTACCGTGAAGAAAGCGAATTGAGTGTGAATGTGTGCAATGAGGTTCAGTGAAACTAAAGGCATCACCAAAACCCACCACACGAAAACACCCTCAGAAAGTTAAGCTTCCGGCTCTCTCGCTCACCGAACGAAGCGCAGTAACAAATTGCTACTACTCAAATGTCCATTTTCTGCTCAGTGTGGTACTACCCCGGACGGACCGGCCCGCGGCTGTAGACAGACAACTGTCAACAGTGTGGTCCTACCACTATTTATTTATTTCAATAAGTTTCTAGATAGGCTTTTTATTCACTTTATTTTTTATTTACTAATTTCAGTATTAACAATTTATGTTATGTTATTGATATAACATAGTTTTTATTTAAAAAATACAGAAAAATATCTCCTGGAAATCTGCCATGACTAAGATATAATCTGCGAAACGAAGGTGAGTGATGTATTCGCCGTTGATGTTGAAGCCGAGTCCGGTCTAGTCTAACAGCTTGAAAACAGTGCAATGGTGAACAGTTTCAGCGAGATAACTCCCTGTCTCACATCTCTGCGTAACTAGATCTTATCCCGGATGCAAATAATAGGTTTCTACACAAAGACTTCAACACTTCGATGTATCGATAGCTGATTTGCCACCGCTGAAGGGACTTGTTTCAGAATCATTCTGATCTCGTACAAAATGACGTCCAGAATATTTTCGGTATAGTGCCGATTTAACTTGGAGATCTTGGGTTAAGCCGGCAACTGAGTTCTGGTTACTCAGTGCCCCCTCCACTTGGGGCTGAGCTTGGGAGTGTAGTTTTTCTTTTGGGCGGACTATTATCAGCTTTGTGCTGACATGAATCATCGTCCTCCATTCCATCCAAGGTTACAAAACGGGGCGTGGGGCCCCATATTCCACCGTATTCCCTCCTCTTCGCCATTGGGCCGACTACTGATATCGAGTTCCTTAACGTCTATGGCCAGCCAAAATTTTTTGGATGATGAGAATAAATAAATAAAATATTTAACTTTAAAAAATACATTACTATTGCCCTTTAATACGTGTTTATTTTTAATGATGTTCCCGTTATCGCCCAACACTATTGTTAAATGCAAAGCGTCTAGATTTTTATTGAATTGTACCTTATTCCAAGCTCATTTCAAAACTTATTTACTGTGAAATGTTGTGATTTTTCATTAACGACTTTTAAATCATTAGTACTTTGACAAGTTTGATTTAGGTTTGATTCAATTTCTGTTCGCATATACTTTTGATTACTTTACGTGATTATCATCCGTATGTAACGGAGTAAGAATACAATTCACAGTTCCTTGCCCTTGGATGTCGTAAAAGACGTCTAAGAGATATAATACGCGTATAACATCTATGCAAGAGAAGGAAAACTCGAAATAAAACCCTATACCAACTTGTCTGACCAGCATCGTATAATAAGGTCAATTTCCCTCCTATTGTGGAGGAGGTTCAAGCCCAAGAGTGGGATATGTAGAAACTGTAATGATGATGATGACTTTATATGAACGTTCCTTGTGGTGATTGAATAAAAATACTGTTAATCTGGGGGCACGGCAGTGCCCCCGCCAAGTCGTTAACATACTTTTCTCGAAGCCATTCAGGCCATTTTCGACCTCCTATAACTTCGTTGTTAATAAAGCTAGAAAGCTAAATTTTTAGTAACCTAGCAGGAATTGTATACACATTGTGTGTTTCAAATTTCATTCAATTTGAACTAATAGTTTAAGAATTGTAACTAGTCAAAATTTCGTAATTTTGTCACTCACTGACTGACTGACCGATCATCAATATTAAAGTGGCACTTCTAGCAGACATAGAAGCTTCAAATTTAGAATACAATTAGTGTTTAGTGTAGGTAATGAAGGAAAAATTATGAAACATTATAATTTTCATCTAGTTTCCCAGATACACTAACTGTATAAATAATTTTGTAAACTCATATAAATATATAGGATTACAAAGTTACATTTGCAGTTAATGAAATGTAACTTTGTAAAAAATAAGAATACATTTGTCGCCATCATTGCTTCTCTATGGGAATCGTAACAACCGGCTAAAGACTACGCAGATGACGTAGTGGTTATGATACCAACATACCGTGCTAGTGTCGCGGGTTCGAATATCATGCAAGACAACACCTTGTACGATCCACAAATTGTTGTTCTGAGTCTGAATGTAATTTGTGTCGGTTCTTTCCGTATGGTGACGAAGTAAGAATACAATTCACCACTCTCTGTCTTGCCCGTGGTTATCGTATAAGAAGACTATGGGATATAATGTGCACATACCATCTGTGCAAGAGAAGGAAAACTCGAAATGAAACCCTATATCAACATGTATGACCGGCATGGTATAGTGGGTTCGATTCCCTCCCATTGTGGAGGAGGCCCGAGTCCAATAATGGGACATATGAGGGTGCAATGATGATGCGATGTTGAATTATATGTTTGTAAAGTCCCCCATAATATAAGGATTGTTATTACCTTACTGCAAGGCGTGGTCATTTAAAAAAAAAAGATTCAACAGGAAGGAGAGTGAGCAGCAGCTCTCGCCGGGGAAATGTATGATATCTCACTGCGAAACCAACCCGCCTACCAAACGTGGCGACTACGTCATTATTCCTCATATGGCGAAGAAAAATGAGAGCTCATTTTTCTTCACCTTATGAGGAATAATCATGGCAACTCTGTTACCCTTGAGCGTCGTTGGATGCAGGTGCCACAGTACCGCACTTTATGGTAAAGCATGAGGGGGGTCTATGTTCTACAGTGGACAGCGATAGGCTGAATGATGATTGGCATAATAGGTGTAGACAGATACCTAGATATAATTATGTTCAAAAATAACTTGTAAAATGGTCAATCAACTTAATGAAAAAGCAAGAGTGGGACGTGTCTTATGAAATTGTACCAAAATCTCCCAAAGTATTAAGCAAACTAAATTGCCTCAAATTTATCTGAAAGAAAGAACGCCATCATTAGGCTCGATTGGCATCAAAGCGGAGAGGAGACTAAAGGAGATGTGTTTCGAAATACCAATCAAATTTCTTTATATCCACATCTCGCCGCTTAGTTTAGGTAGAATTGACTCAAGCGGAAAGGAGAGATGTCTCATTTTTCAGAGTGTGCTCTAAGAAAATCCTTTGTTGGTATTCAAGAAGTAGAAGGTACCGGAAAGGCAAATAAGTAGGTCTATCTACAAAAAGAAATGAGATACCATCAAAACAAGACTTGTAAAAAGAAGCCAAGCCTCGCAACTGAGTTCTTCTACCATAAAAACTTGTGAGATCCATGTTATTCCAAGTCGGTTAACTCATTGAATCCCTGCTTATGGGACCTTTCTACTTAAGTTATTACGTAAATAGCTATCCTAACAACTTCTTATAGTGACTGTTCAATGCACATTGAACATGCAACGCAGCAAATTCAAAAGTAGAGCATGTCAACATACAAGTAAAGCATGTCAACATACAAATGTGCAAAATTAGCACTGACATGATTAAAAGACGCTGCGTTACACTTCACACTTACGACACACTAACACAAAATAGTATATGTGTGTATTAGCAATAAGTAGTATATAAGGTGTACATTGTGTAAAATAAATCAGATTTGAATTTATTCATCTCTCATTTACATCCCTCTCACTGTGGCCAAGACACCCTTAGCCGTCAGTTCTGACCAGTCCTGTGAGTCTGCTTGACTGGCAATGAGAGTTACCAATCCTCCACCCAAACCTCCATCTCACTGTGGCCAAGACACCCTTAGCCGTCAGTTCTGATCAGTCTAGTGAGTCTGCTTGACTGGCAGTGAGAATTACCAATCCTCCACCCAACATCCATCTCACATCTACCTGTCACCTTAGGTAGCGCGGTGCAGGTATCCCATCAGATAGGCTAAGAACTTAAGGGCTTTAGGTACTTCAAACTATAACCTTAGGTTCTTCTGTCAAACACGGCGTTAGTCCACTAGCCCAGACTACGCCTGTACATTTGGTCCTTCGAGTAAAAAGTAAAGTTTTGTTTCTTCCCTCTAACCCCCCCGTAGGTTTGACATAACAGACATACAAATCAGTTAAGAACGGGCTGGTGTACTCAACAAAGCATCAGTTTCGGAATTGACTGAAGGACTTTTACTTCCGTACTCTGTCAGAAAGCCTCTCGTTGCGGTTCGGTCACTGGCCTCCCACAAGCGGGACTCACCAGCTGATTGAGAAGTCGCACCTTCAGGGACGTGTTATAGCGAGAGCGCAGGTACGATAAGTATTGACTTAAAACATTAGTAGTAGGGAAGTTAGGGTAGGGCTATTAGGGAAGAAGACAAAAGAAGCACTATGGACATACAAGAAATAAACACAGCAATCAGAAGCCAGGAGGAGGATTATAACGAGATCAGGAGGATAATTACAAACATTAAAAAGGACTCCGTGAGCCGAAGAACACAAAAATACATTGACGAAAAAAGACAAACACTAACTACTATTTTCCAACGGGTGCAAGAGAATCACTCGAAACTGGAAAAACAAGAGATGTTATCATCTCACAAATATATCACCACAAATTACTTTGGAAATATCCAGAAACAATACAACGAGGGCTTAGCCCACCTACAAAAATATGAAGAAAGACTTCAACTTGTTCAGGCGATATATGAAACTGAAGAACAAAACACAAACGAAGAAGAAGGGAGAGGGAATCCCAAGACGTTTATACAAATGTTCCGGATATCCCAGATGTCAAAAAGGCTAATTCAGGCGAAAGAATCAGTCACTGAAAACAAACCTATATGGCATTTACAAACTACAATAAACAATTTACAAAAACGATGGCAGGATATTGAAGAAACACACATTGAATTATTATTGGAGGAGGATACATCGGGACACCTTTACTTCAAAAATAAATATTTTGAAAACACCCAAACTGAGTTCGATACTACAATGGAGATGCTGGAAGAAAAAATCCATGACAGTTCCAGCGAAAAAATGACCTTAACACAGTCGTCAGGAAAACTACCCCGTATCTCTATTCCAACTTTTACTGGGAGTTATGACTCATGGTATACTTTTCATGATTTATTCAAAAAAATTATTCATGAAGATAAAAATATTTCATTGGTAGAAAAGATACAATATTTAAAGACAAATGTAAAAGGTGATGCAGCAAAAATTATACGTCATCTAACGATAAGTGAATCGAACTATGAAACCGCATGGAAATTGCTTACGCAACGTTATGAAGACGAACGAATGATATCAATTAAATTCATCGATAAACTATTAGATTTACCCAAGCTAAATGTTGCGAATGCAGCGGGTTTAAGAGACATGCACGACACCATAAAAGAATGTTTGGAATCTTTAAAACATCAAGGGATTGACATTTCAACATGGGACCCTATTTTGGCTAGACTTTTGGCCAGGAAATGGGACCAACAAACTGATTCAAAATACGAGGATCAGTTACAACACCCAAACAAATTGGAATCGTTTGAAGAAATGTTACAGTTTTTAGAAAAAAGATTTAAAAGTTTAAAGTCCTACGATCAGCAAAAAATTACGTATAATCACCTGAGTAATAACTCGGTGAATCATACAATAAATAAATACCGGGGAACACTCGTACCAATAGCAGAATCATCAAAAAGTAAACATTGCTGGTACTGCAAAAGCACAGAACATAATATAAATAAATGCCCTAGTTTTAAAACCTTGAACGTAACACAACGATATAAGGAAGTCTCAGACAAAGGAATGTGCAAACGCTGCTTAAATCATGATAAAGAAATACAATGCACGAGCGAGTTTTATACAAAATGTGAAATATGTCAACATAAAGGTCATAACACACTATTACACCGAACATTCGATTCAATTAAAAGACAACCAGGGTCTTCTGAGTATACGAAAAAGTTCACTCCTAAACCAACTATGAGTGATAAAAAACAAAACACAACGTTATCGAACTTATCAGCTACCAATTTAGAGGCAAAAAATACGGTCTTATTAGCCACAGCGCTATTACAAACCACGTCGTATGATGGAACACCACAATTATTAAGAGTATTGTGTGACCAAGGTTCAGAAGCGTCATTTTGCACGGAAGAAGTAGCACAACTGCTGTCGTATCCAAGACAAAAGGTTCGAGCCGAAATAAAAGGCATTGGAGACAACGAACCTAAGACATCGAAATATACAATTAACATAAACCTACAACCAAGGTACTCTAGTGAGTACAGACTACCTGTAACGCTTATAGTACTACCGAAGCTTACAAACTCGTTACCAAGAAGTAACTTACAACAATTACAAGAGTTGGACAATGTTCTATTGACAGACCCAACGTACAACAAAAAGGGACCTATAGACATAATTTTAGGTGCCCAAGAATATAGTAAAATACTATTACAAGGTTTTAAACGACTACAAGGCGGTATAATCGCTCAAGAAACAGAATTGGGTTGGATTTTATCCGGGTTATATCCGCAAGACACAAACGGTGGCATCAAAGTATTAAGCATGATGACTCGCACCGACGACATACAACAATTAACAAAATTTTGGGAATTAGAAGAAATTCCCCGACACTATGCACTCACCAAAGATGATGAGTTGTGTGAAAATTACTATACAAATACTACAATACGAAGTTTCGACGGCACTTATACGGTACGACTACCGTTTAAGGACGCGAAAATAAAATATGGTGAGTCAAGGAAAAAAGCCGTGGCTCGACTATTACAACTAGAACGTCAGTTCGAAAAAAATGAAAATTTACGTCAAAAATACAAGGAATTTATGTACGAGTACCTAAATATGGGTCATATGAGAAAAGTACCTAAACGAGAATATTACACAGGAGAGTATTATATTCCCCACCAAGCGGTAATAAAAGAAGACTCTCTTACAACAAAACTACGAGTGGTATTTGACGCTAGTAGTAAAACAAGTAGTAAAATAAGCCTTAATGAAAATTTACATAAAGGACCACGACTTCAACAAGACTTATCAAACATATTATTACGCTGGAGAACGCATAAGATTGCTTTCATGGCCGACATTATGAAAATGTACCGGTTCATAAAAATAAACCAAGAAGACTATAAATATCAAAGAATTTTATGGAGATTTTCTCCAAAAAAGGCCATTAGTGAATACGAACTAACAACGGTCACTTATGGCACAACAAGCGCGCCTTATCTGGCCGTGAGAACATTACAACAACTAGCATTAGACGAACAAGACAATTACCCTATCGCCAGTAGAGTAACGTTACAGGATTTCTATGTTGACGATATTTTGTCAGGAGAATCCCAGGAAAGCTCCGTCAAGGAATTACAAGAACAATTAATAGCAATGTTAAACAAAGGTGGTTTCCAACTACGAAAATGGTCTTCAAATAGTTCGGAATTGTTGAACAATTTAACATGCGATAACGAAGAAAGTCGGATGCTGAACCTGCCCTTAGACGAAACAAGAAAGTCGTTGGGAATTATATGGTCTCCAGGCGAAGATAAATTCTGTTTTCAAATAACTATAACAGAAAACACAAAACCCACCAAACGGTTCATTATGTCAGAGGTGGCGAAAATATTTGAACCGTTGGGCTTGTTGGCCCCCATCATCATAACACTAAAATTACTAGTACAACAACTGTGGACGTCTGGGATGGAATGGGACCAACCAGTAAATGACATAATACGAAATAAATGGACAGAAATACAAAAACAGTTAAAAAACATAGAAAGTATACAAGTACCACGATGGTGTCACACGATAGACAGGACAAAGTTTGAGCTGTATGGATTCTGCGACGCCTCAGAAAAAGCATACGGGGCTGTCGTCTATAGCAGAGTAATGGTGAATTAACAGTTACTACATAACATTGCTCCAAGCTAAGTCAAAAGTTGCACCGAAAAAACAAAAAACAACATTACCGCGTCTTGAGCTATGCGCCGCAGTATTATTGGCTAATTTAATAGAAAAAATAAAAAATGTTCTAAACGGTGATAACAATACCGTGATTTCATGCTGGACGGATTCTATGATCACCTTGGGATGGATAAAAGGAGATCCTGGGCGATGGCATACGTTCGTGGCCAACAGAGTGTCAGAAATTAACAGCATAATACCTAACGCCCAATGGAATCATGTCATATCGTCTGAAAACCCAGCGGACATTATATCAAGAGGATTGGAGCCAGAAAAATTAATAAACTGTTCCTTATGGTGGAACGGCCCACCATGGTTACAGACGAGTGAAATACCTATTACAACAACAGCACCACAGCCAAATGAAGAAGCCAAGTACTGTTTATCAACAACAATTAATACTACGAATGAAAAGTATGACATCTGGAGTCGATTTTCTAACTACAATAAAATGATAAGAACATTAGCGTATTGCTACAGATTTATCAGCAAGCGCAAAAAGCACGAACCATTATCCTGTACGGAACTAGAAGAAACAGAGAAACGAATTCTATGCATATTGCAACAAGAAGAATTTTACGATGAAAAAGAAATTATTCGAAAGAAAAAATCACTGCAGAAAAACAGTAAATTATCCACACTAGATCCATTTATTGATAACGATGGATTATTACGAGTTGGAGGTCGAATAGAAAACGCTGACTTGCCATATAATCAAAAACATCCTATACTATTACCACGCCGACATCATATAACGTCATTAATAATACAAAACGCACACATGAAAACATTACATGGAGGAAATAAACTAACTACAGCTGTCCTACGACAAAAATACTGGATTATAGGTGGAAAACAAGTTGTCAAAAGTATACTAAAAAAGTGCGTCAAATGCGCGAGATACAGGTCCGAAACGAATGTACAGAAAATGGGGATACTTCTAAAAGCAAGAGTCACGCAATCATATCCATTTAGTCACACTGGAGTGGATTATGCGGGACCAATACAAACAAGAACAATGAAAGGAAGAGGTCACAAGTCCTACAAATCATATATTGCTGTATTTGTATGCTTAGCAACAAAAGCAATTCATCTAGAATTAGTGGGAGATTTGACAACTGAAACATTTATTACGGCACTGCGGAGGTTCATGGCTAGACGAGGACACGTGTCACATATGTATAGTGACAATGGCACGAACTTTGTAGGCGCAGCGAAATTTTTGGAACAAGAATTATTGCAAATAACACAGTCACCTGGATTCCAAAATACGATGACCAGTATAGGTACTCAGTGGCATTTTAATCCGCCAGCAACCCCCCATTTTGGTGGGATTTGGGAGAGCAGCGTAAAATCAGTAAAGTACCATTTACGTCGAGTAATTGGAGAATCGACATTAACGTACGAAGAAATGATAACATTTTTACATCAAATTGAAGCTTGCCTAAACTCGAGGCCGTTATGTGCACAAAGTGAAAACATCAATGATAATACAATACTAACGCCTAGTCACTTTTTAATTGGTCGGGAAGCAGTTGGAATCCCAGATCCGTTATCAAACATAAATACTGATTTAATAAATAGATGGAAACAAATTCAAAGAATGAAGAAAGATTTCTGGAAAGCCTGGTCATCTGATTATTTACATCAACTTCAACAAAGATACAAGTGGAAAGAAACTCAAGAAAATATTAAAATTGGAACCATAGTACTAATAAAAGATGAAAACATAAGTCCAAGTAAGTGGCCCTTGGCAAAAGTGGAAACCGTTCACCCAGGAAGCGACGAGGTGATAAGAGTAGTGACACTCAAAAAATCGACAGGTTTATGTCAAAAACGATCAATACATACATTAATTCCTTTACCTGTATATCAGGAAGAATTAATGACTAACACGAATACGTTAAGAAAAAATACCGAAACGCCTGTGAATAGTAACATAGCAAATAACATAAATAAAAAGTTTAAGACACTTAAGTCAGGCGTGTTCCTCTATACTACATTATTATTGTGTATCGGACAAGTAACAAGTACATCAATGTTTACTATGAAACATTTAAATCCAGGCCTATATGTAGAACAAATAGGTACTTCAACAATAAACAGAGGGGGAGTTTTAGAATAGAAACTAATTACGAAAGGAGTGATTTGGAACTGAATTTAAATAATACGATAAAAATAACTAATCAGTTTCAAAAGTTATGCACTGACACGCAACAGTATACAAAAGACACCCATTGTGCAGAATTTTATTATCATTTGAACGAAGAGAAAGCACGATTTGAGAAGATAAAGGATTACCTTACTGGGATAAAGATTTCTAGAAGGAGACGTGGATTATTAGGACAAATGTTAACATACGTGTTCGGAGTCAACGATGAAGTATACAGAAGTATTGACTCATTGAGTAGCAATCAACAAGAACTTATAAACGCCGCCAATCATCAAACAAACATAATGATATCTACAGTATCCGCTGTAAACCAAACCGAGGAGCGGATTAAGAAAAAGAAAATTTTGAAAATAAGTTAAATGAAGCTATAGCATTCATGTACGATAACGACGTATGGTATAAGATGGTAGACGCTAACAATGTGAAAATACAAGTAATACAAACGTATCAATTAGCGAGCAATTACATAACAGAGATTATTCACTATTACAACGGGTTACTTGAGATATACCTAAATAACGCATCAATATACACGATTTTGAGTCCTAAATACGCTAATGATATAATACAAACAACCAATCAAAAGTTACCTGGAAACTTAAGGATAATTCAGGATCAATTAATACAGACTAACATGGAAATAAATGCAACACATATAAACGTATTTGCGTACTATCCTATTCATGACATAAGAAAATATACGCTAATACACATAACGGCGATTCCTCAAAAGTTGACCGGGAGTTCTTTTGAATGCTTGTCAATCCCAAGAGCATTCATAGGCTTCGACTATAACAATGAACGATACTTTGAGTTAAGTAAAGACAAGTTCAAAGATTGTTTACACAAAAAATCGGAGTTTGTTTGCTATCCCGTGGCTGTTAAGAACATGCAATTGAACAAGAATTGCATTGTTGACCAGCTATTCAGTAATAATAATAACACTAAATCACAATGCACATCAAGAAGATACAACATTCAATCTACAATTCTATGGAAACAACTTTACATGCAGAATACGTGGATGTTTATCACTACAAAAACACAATCAGCTTCGATAATATGTGATGGACAAAGACAAGAAATTAACCTAGAGGATATAGGAGTACTACACATTTCAGAAAGCTGTGTAGTAAAGACGTTGAACAACATTCTTGCAGCTAAACGAATAACAACAACAACTGTGCAAGCATCATATTTTAAAAGGAGTAATTTTACTCTAGACACACAAGTAGTCCAATCAGAGATACCAGACATACCGAAGGAGGAAGTATTAGATAGCTCCACCAGTATATTCGACCACTTAGCCGCTTCAGAAGCAAAGCTAAAAACAAGATTAGATAACACAATATGGAGGCGAATAGAGTCTCATTCCTATGTGGCTAGTACCGTGACATCTCTTTCTTTAATAGTATTAGCTTGTCTTTTAATTTATTTCAGACCACTCAAACAATGTCGAGATAGACTTACAAGAAGACAAAACAAGGAAACAACTACAACACAAGCCACAGATACAGACAAACAGCGGACAGCTCCACCACAACCACGGCCACGGTATGGGAAACCTCGTCCCCAGACTACAGTCCACACACCACAAGCGACGGAAGGACACATTGGACCATATGAGGTTATCGAATTATACGACTTGCAGTCGTGTTCCTGAGAGACCCCAGAATGTTCAATGCACATTGAACATGCAACGCAGCAAATTCAAAAGTAGAGCATGTCAACATACAAGTAAAGCATGTCAACATACAAATGTGCAAAATTCGCACTGACATGATTAAAAGACGCTGCGTTACACTTCACACTTACGACACACTAACACAAAATGGTATATGTGTGTATTAGCAATAAGTAGTATATAAGGTGTACATTTTGTAAAATAAATCAGATTTGAATTTATTCATCTCTCAGTTACATCCCTCTCACTGTGGCCAAGACACCCTTAGCCGTCAGTTCTGATCAGTCTAGTGAGTCTGCTTGACTGGCAGTGAGAGTTACCAATCCTCCACCCAAACCTCCATCTCACTGTGGCCAAGACACCCTTAGCCGTCAGTTCTGATCAGTCTAGTGAGTCTGCTTGACTGGCAGTGAGAATTACCAATCCTCCACCCAACATCCATCTCACATCTACCTGTCACCTTAGGTAGCGCGGTGCAGGTATCCCATCAGATAGGCTAAAAACTTAAGGGCTTTAGGTACTTCAAACTATAACCTTAGGTTCTTCTGTCAAACACGGCGTTAGTCCACTAGCCCAGACTACGCCTATACAGTGACTATATCAATATGAAAGATCTTTTATGTTTTAAATAAATAGATTGACTTGGCAATCGCACTATGTTTAGTACAATTTAATATAATATTACTTGTGAGGTGTGTTTTCATGCGATTGTCAATTGTTGTGATTGATGCGAAAGTCCTTTTTGGGAGTCATTTGGAGGACAAAGCTAAATTGGCAAGCAAAAAGTTAGGTGTCCTGAACAGGGCCAGGCGGTACTTCACACCGAGACAGCGTCTTGTGCTATACAAAGCACAAGTTCGTCCTCATGTGGAGTACTGCTCACATCTCTGCGCAGGTGCGCCCAAATATCAGCTAGACCCACTTGACTCCCTGCAAAGACGGGCTGTTCGAATCGTCGGGGATCCCAATCTTACGGACAAATTGGAGTCGCTGGAGCAGCGGAGAGACTTTGGGTCACTCTGTGTACTCTACCGACTCATTCACGGGGAGTGCTCCGAGGAACTGTTTGACTTGGTACCACCGTCACCATTCTACCAACGTACCACTCGACATCGTAGCAGGGTTCATCCATTTCACCTGGAAACGTTATGGTCTTCAACTGTACGTTTCCAGCGATCATTTCTCCCACGTACGTGCAAGCTCTGGAATGAACTACCTGCTGCTGTGTTTCCCGAGCGCTATGACATGTCATTCTTTAAACGAGGTTTAAGAAGAGTATTTCCTTCACGGTAGGCAGCGGCCTAGCTGTGCCCCTGGTATTGCAAAGGTCCATGTGCAGCAGTTTCACTTACCATCAGGTGTGCTGCTTGCTCGTTTGCCACCGTTGGCAATAAAAAAAAAAATCTTTTTTCTTCTTACTAGATATAAAATTGTGTACAACATGTTTTGTAAGAACTAGTTCCAGTGTGATGCCGTTCGAACCGCAAATTTGTACTAGGCTTGCCGTTTAAGTTCTGTCGTTTCCATATTTCCCGGCAATTTTGAATTTGGAACTATTGTATATTCGAATGTATTTAAATTTTGAATCTCAAAACAATTGAAAGTATTAGGATTAATGCTATTGTTTAGTCAGAGCGTCGATTGGAATCTGTCAGGTTACGTACGAAAATGAATCTTTCTAAGGAAAATGTTCGTGCAATAATTTTCTACAACTTTAGAAGAGGCCTGACACTGCTTCAGTGTTTTGAAGAGCTAACATCTGTATTCAGTGATGAAACCCCATGTCTACGGACTGTCGAACGCTGGTATTTAGAATTCCAGCGTGGACATACTAGTGTTAGGGACAAAACGCGAAGGACGCCCAAAATCCGCCTTCACTGATGATAATATCATTGCTGTGAGACAACTAATTCTCGAAGATGGTCATGTAACGTATCGAGAGATAGAGGCTCTATTAGGCATCTCAGGGACAACCATTCAGAAGATCTTGCATGAAGCGCTTGGTGTGAGAAAGCTAGTTTACCGTTGGGTACCGCATCTGCTTTCCGACGATCACAAGGCGGCCCGCGTCAGATGGTGTAAGAAAACTTTGCAAAGGTTCAACCGAGGAGAGTCAAATCACGTCTACGACATCATCAGTGGTGACGAATCTTGGATCTATGCCTACGATCCTGATTCCAAACAACAATCTACAATCTGGGTCTTACAAGACGAGCCAAAGCCGATTAAAGTTGTTCGTTCTCGAAGCACTTCAAAGAAGATGGTGGCCACGTTCATTGGAAAAACCGGCCATGTTGCGACTATTGCACTTGAAGATCGTAAAACGGTTAACGCAGAGTGGTATACCACAGTTTGTTTAGCACAAGTCATTGCCAAATTTTGAAAATCTAACTCAAAGCGACGTATCATCCTGCACCACGACAACGCAAGCTCACACAGCGCTCGTCAAACGATTGAGTATTTGAAGCAGGAAAAAGTAGAAATTCTTGACCATCCTCCATACAGTCCTGACTTATGCCCTAACGATTTCTTTACATTTCCTAAAATTAAGAAAAGTCTTCGTGGTCAAAAGTTCCAGTCCGGTGAAGAAACAGTTGACGCTTTCAAGTCAGTGATTTTGAATACCCCTACTTTAGAGTGGAATAAATGTATATAATAACTGGTTTGAGCGAATAGAAAAGTGTATTAAGCTACGTGGTGAATACTTTGAAAAATAATAAAAAGTACTATAAGGTTCTAGTTGTGTTTTTCTCTTCAAACGACAAAACTTAAAAGGCATGCTTCGTAATATAATTCAAACGATTATGGCTGGACCAGATCCCAATAATATCTATGCAAGAAAAGGAATGGAAGAAAAGGAAGATCAATTCCCCTCCCAGTCCCAGTAGTGGGACTTATATCAGCCGAGATAATGAAGCTCTTGGACCTGTATAGAGAGCGCAGCGGTCCAATTTTTCGTGTCGAGTGTCATATATTCGATTCCCACTGAGAACATTTTTTTATTAATCAAAATAACAAATGTGGAAAGCGGTAGTGAATTGTATATTCTTATTTCATTTCGTCTCGTCTCGTCTCAGCTCATACAAATCCCACTGCTGGCCTCGAACCGCCGGTCCCAATAGGAGGAAAAATTACTTCCTTCGTCAGACATGGTATAGGATTTTATTTCAAGTTTTTCTTCTCTAGCACAGATGTTGTATGCATTGCATATCCCTCAGTCGTCTTTTACGACAAGATAGGGAGTGGTAAATTGTATTCTTATTCCGTGAGCACACGAATAATACAAAAACTTTATACGTCACCCAATATCTATGTGTCAGTTATGAATATAAATTTTACAACATCACTCTACCAGAAATCGTAAAAGATATTTACTATAGTAAATCAAAACGGATAACAATCAACATTATTGCATGAGCAAATAAGATCAAATAAATATCTATAATTCTAAGCACCGAGTAATAAAATGTTTGCGATTGTATTAAAACTTGAGAAAAATGTTCTGTAGTATATGGTAATTTTTCATTGCGGATGGCGTAGGAACAAAATTCTTCTTCTTGTTAAATGGCTATTGGTGCCAGTGTCGAGTTATAATATTGATTATTATTCACGTCTTTAGTCTTCGTATTTTAGTCGGTCGTTAGCATTGATTTGGTGCTGACAACCAAATCATGCTTCCACTGAGAATTTGAAAGTGAAAATGCACACAATTCGCTATTATATCATGGTTACTACATTTCAGCATTTTATCTACATTATATTACATAAAATATCAGCAAAACTATTCAATATAACACTATAAAACACTAAAATAATGAATATAATTTAAAAACGCTGCATGACATTTTGACATTTTCGTGAAAAGTCGAACTAAATTCACCAAACGTAAAGTCTAAAAAATATGAGTTATGTTAAATATGACAATATCTTGATATTATTAAAACAGGATCTAATTATTTGTCTCCTAGATAACAAAAAATAAAAAGTTTACTTTTATAAATAAAAAAGGAGCCGTCGCTTAAAACGCTTGGCAGATGTGAAACATTGAAATTATTTTGTACAAGTATATATGCATAAAAGAACAGATTACGACTGGAACTAATATAGCATAAAGTATTAATAAAATATTACAATTTTTTTTTCTAGAATATGATGATTTTTATTCAATAACATTTCATTGCTATACACTAAAGCTATGTGTTTGGGTTAATAATTTATTTCGAGCTCCCTAGTTGGCGTTGTACAAAATTCTAAAACAGGTTGAGGTTTCGTTACACAAATCTACATATCCAAGCGTGGCGTTACGATGCCACGCCAACAATTAGGCCGTTGATGTAGATGTTTTACATCAAAAATCTTTCGAAATGTTGTTTTTCTTGAACAATTGGCAATTGGTAGATACTCTAACAGACAAAATTATCATGGCAAATTTAAAACTAAGAGAAAACTGGGTTTTGCATTGTATACATAATGTACATAATAGTCATGTTTTTGAAGTAAAACTTTTTTCAGAAATCAAAGCTTATCTCTTTTTGGTTAATGACAACAGACAGCCAGAAAACAAGACTGTCTTGTTAAGAACGATGGTGTGGTTACATTACATATTCATTTACACGTATACACATACACACTTATACTTATAAACCTAAATATTAAAACAAAGAGTATAACAGCCTAAGTTTTAGTATATCTATTAAAATTATTATCTACTGTTTTATTATAAAAATGTAATATTATTTTTGATACTCTACGCCCGCTTCAGAGCTAAAAACAACCATTATAATCAAAACAAAGTCACAGTAATAATCACAATGATTACTGAATCACTGTTATATTTGAACAATAACTTGGGATAACATCCCTAACTCCTACAAAGGCTTGATGCAATCATCGTTAACTTAACTGTCATAGATTATAAAATAGACTGGTTAGTTCTTTGTTCCGCTTAAAATGAAAGGTAGGTTTTATACTTAGAATAATAACGTATAGAAGGATAGCGTCAATACTTCGAACGTTCGATACATAAATCTCAAAATACTAATGGCGCGCAGACGATTACACACGCACACCACTATACAAATTATGAAATCAAATTTGGTTTTTATTAACATAAATCGTCGAAATACTTTTAAAAGTAATGTTAAAAACCTTTTTAAGTTTTTCAAATGTGTTATGACGTCATTTGAATGCACAAACCGGCATAATTATCTATTTATTTTTTAAGAGTTGCGTACGTACGTGCAGTACAATGACTTGTACATTACGGAACGGTTCCGGTGTAAGCTCCATTAGGCTCCAATTGAAATGCTTCACTTTTAGTGCGCGAACTTACCTTCTATACGTTATTATTCTAAGGTTTTATACCTATCACCTATGAAGATCCTGCACGCGTCTCCCACATTAAGATAGGGAATTTAATACTAAAGAACAATAAACTTTATATCGCGAGCATCTTAATAAATTCAAAATACAGTTTTTATTATTGCTTCTGGTGGCAAACGAGCAACGATGATAAGTGATGCTGCCACTCATGGACTTTTGCAAGGCCGTTACCTACCGTGAAGAAAGTGAAGGGAGTGTGAATGCGTGCAAGAAGTTCGTGGATACTAAAGGGATCACCAAAACCCACCACACGCAATCACCCTCAGAAAGTTAAGCTTCCGCCTCTCTCGCTCACCGAACCGCAGTAAAAATTGCTACTACTCAGACGTTGATTTTCTGCAAGAGTGTTTTACTACCGCGGACGGACCAGCCCGCGGCTGTAGACACATTATAAAAATGATATGGACTTATACAGAAATTATTAAATTTATATATGTAAATACCAAATATAAAATTTCTTAAGATTACAATCATCATCATTCAGCCTATCGCAGTCCACTGCTGGACATAAGCGTCCCTCTTGTTTCACCACAAAGGACTGTACCGTGCTGCCTGCATCCAACGCTGCCCAACAACTTTCACCACGTCCTAGGTCCAACTAGTGTCGGGGCATCATACATTGTGTCGTCTGAAGTCAAGAAAATTTCTTTCCCAACGGTTGTAGTGTTCAAGTGCTCATAGTCACTTAAGATCAACAATATCTACAATTAATTTTAATTTCTCTTCATCCTATATCAAATAACTTTGTGTATCTTACACTCACATTATTTAAATGAAATAAAATAAAAGCTTTTAAAAAGGAGCGAAGTTCACTCCTCAAATCATTAACACGTTTTTACCTAACTTAAATATATTATATCCTTCCTCTATATCACGACTTAATCTTTGCTACTTATTTTATGTTTAACGTAAAGTACTTATAATCGCGCTGCCAGCGTCAAATTTATAGCAAATTCGTTAACCCCTTTTTTATGTGAAACGAAACGACTGTTTTTATTGAGTCGTATGTTTATCCCGTGTGGGTGTTGAAATTTGTCGTGTTTAGTAGTTGCCGAATATAATATCGATAACGTATTCGTTATCAATATTATATTCGGCAACTACTAAACACGACAAATTTCTTTGACTATTGTCAAAGGACAAATAACTTTTACGAATATGTAACATATTTTCAATAACATTTTTTTTTAACCTTAATATTAATCGGTTTCGTACCATAAATTCTAAAAGTGTTACGTTAATTATTAACTAAGCTTTTCGCGGCAAAGTTTTTACGTCATGTGGTCTCTGTATTACGTTTAAATATTCTTAGTGTTTTAACGTTTATATTAAATAATTGTAATGGTATTTTATGTAATGTTATTAGCTGCTGCGGTGGTCCCCCTGGACTTGAAGAGTGACCTCAACTTGGGGAGCGCTCTCAAACTGTTTGATTCGGTACCACCGTCACAGTTTTGCCAACGTACTACTCGACACCGCAGCAGGGTTCATTCTTTTCACCTGGAAACGTTATGGTCTTCAATTGTCCGTTTCCAGCGATCATTTCTCCCACGTACCTGCAGGCTCTGAAATGAACTACTGGCACTACTGCTGCTGTTTTCCCAAGCGCAATGACATGCCCTTCTTTAAACGAGGTATAAGAAGAGTATTCTCTTCATGGTAGGCAACGGTCTAGCTATGCCCTTGTTATTGCAGAAGTTCATGTGCGGCAATATCACTTATCATCAAGTGTGCTGCTTGCTCGTTTGCCATCATCGGCAATACAAGAAAATTTAAAACAAAATGTTTTGGTTTTCACCAAAATACCTGTAACAATACTCTAACAATTTCTGAAGAAAATACTAACTCGATACTGGCAACAATAGTCTCATATTAGTAGCGGACTGTCAATAAATAAAAAAAGTAAGAAAAAGTATATAGGTATTTTAAATAAAACTACTTTACGGATTTTATCGCGTTTTTATTTGATTTTTGATTACCCGACGTTTCGAACACTTTACCATGCTGGTCAGACAGGTTGGTATAGGGTTTTGTTTCGAGTTCCTTCTCTTATAATAGGTACTTATTGAAGTGAAACTTCTTTATCGGCGTTGGAAAAAATTTACCGTCACATTTTTCGGTTACGCGTTACATTTTTTCGTTACGCGCCATCTTTTCCTCGTCCCCACCACGGTCGATTCGAAGAAAGAGTACTGTATCCAGTGGAGTAGGGATAGCATGCCGTTTAAGCGGACATAAAGGGATAAAGGACTAAAAGGATTAAGGGATAAAGGGATAAAGTGATAAAGGTATAAGGGGATAAAGTGATAAAGGGATAATGGGATAAGGGGATAAAGGGATAAAGGGAAAAGGGGATAAAGTGATAAGGTGATAAGGGGATAAAGGGATGAAGGGGTAAAGGGATAAGGAGATAAAGTGATAAAGGGATAAGGTGATAAAGGGATAAGTGATAAGGGGATAAAGGGATAAAGGGACAAAGGAACAACGGGACAACGGGACAAAGGGACAACGGGACAAAGGGACAAAGGAACAAAGGGACAAAGGATATAGAAGTTTCACTTCTGCTGTGCGTACTTTGTGCACACGTTCATTTTTTTTATACATTATTATATAATTGATAATAACGATAATATTATTACATCATTCAAAATCATAATCTTAGCACATATACCTCCCACTGTGCTTGAACCTCCTTTACTATGAGAGGGAAATAGAACTACTATGTCAAATCGACTTAGTAGTCGATCTGACGTGTTGATTAAGGGTTTTGTTATGAGTTTTCCTTCTCTTGCATAAACGTTATCTGCATATTATATCCCTTAGTCGTCTTTTATAACATCCACGAGTAAAATAGGGGGTGTGGATTGTATTCTTACTCCGTTATCACACGGGAATAATTAATAATATACCAGCAACCCGCCCTCGCTTCGCTTTGGTTTCAGTCGCCTTACCCGTGGCGTAGTTGCTGTTCCTGTACTTATTAATTAATATTTAATGTCGGAGCGAAATGAAACAACATGCTTATTTTCAATATGCCGGAAGCAGAGAGAATGAATTTATACTTTATTGTCATATACGATGTATTATAGATGGCGACACTGGAGCCTAAATATATTATTATTTTTTGGATGAAACAATTACAACACCTGTGAGAATACCAAGATCAAATTTAGCCTATGTAACTCCCTGATATTATAGTTTTCCATAGGTGAAAGAATTTTTGAAATCGGTTCGTTGGTTTAAGTGTGAAAGCGTAACAAACAAACAAACCAACATCCTTACTTAAGCATTTATAATATTAATAAGGATTATATTATTTTAAGATTAGAAATGCGAATTTAATTCTGTCTCTCTGTATTTTCATCTATGCCATTTAACCATTTTTATGAGATTTGGTGCAGAAATGGACTAGAGCTTAGGAAATAACCTATTATCCCAAAAAAAGCCTTGATTGGTTTGAAATATGGGTCAATAGTCAAATTAGAGGCTCATAATTATCAAAGATAAAACCATAACGTTTTATCTAGTAACTTAAGAAGAAGTGAATAAGAATTTCTCTCAATGTTTAACGTTATTTATTTAATTTTTAAGTTTATATATTGAATTATTGATAATAAACCCACCTAAATTTCGTGAAGTTTTATCAAGAATAAAATATACTCCTAATGGAAGGAATCAACCTCCTAAGGATTTTCCATACGACAACAAAAATTAATTAATTATTTTGCTCGTAACTAATAGTCACGGTTTCTTTCAATTTCAGATCTTAACATTTAACGATGGAGTGATTGGCCAAAATAGATATGTTACTGCTCTTTGACAAACAGTTCGATTCTTTTAATAGTCACAGATATCAATCTAGTGAAAAGTAAATAAATAGGCATTGAAGAAGAACTCACCGCATTCTTTGCTTTGGAATGAATCATTATCAATTTTAAAATCGATGCAATTTAAGGTAGATAATTAGGTTAAGAGATGCTCTTAATTTGTACAAGTACCAACATTGTAGTAAAATATTGCATAGCAAATATTGACGTGTACACGGAAATGTTCGATAATTCGAACAAAACTCGTAAACTAATATTAGTGTTTAACAAGAAATCTAATCAGGACTCGTTTGTGAATTTATTCGAATTCATTCCATTCGAATATTTGCCGATAAAAGTAAGAAGGACAGAAGTCGAGCGAAAAAGATGATAGCCTCATTGTTTGTAAGAACAGGTGATTTCGCAATAATTACGTTATCAGATAAAAGCTGTGTTACTGTAGATCGGTATGTCAAACATTGTTTATCAAATGCCTTAGAAAGTTTTAAACAGCAGCACTGAAGAAGCAAGATCCTCCTATACCTTGACAACGCATTTCACCGGACGCCCTATCGAATAATTGCCTACCAAAGGTGTAGAGGAAGTGAATCATTTATTTTACAGTTCCTACTACCCTAACTTGTGACCTATCTAAAAATAAAAGATAAACGTGGTTTTATGAATATTGAAGATGCCTTTGAAAAAGGCGTGGAAGTATTCCCTATGCAATAGTGAGCCTACTATTTAACGGTTCCATTGCACGCGTTCACGCATAGAAAGGAACACAGATTACTTAAAAAAAAAAACAATAAAATATCAACAGGCTTTTACAACAATTCGTTATTACTGATTTCTTAAAATTGAGAAAATACTATAATAAGAAAAAGCTTAATAAATCCACACATTGATAACAAGCTATGTAACGGGAAGGAAATAAATATTTTATTTATTGTTTCTTTGCATATTAAAAGTGTTTTATTTCCCATAGCAAATCCTTTAAATATTTTAAAATAATAGTTATTATTTATTTATTGGAATAATGTATGTTAATTGTATGCAATTTCTTTTGTTTTCCATAATTTTTTCGTTAATAGTGTGTGTTACAAAGGGTCAAGCGACCTTACATTTATTCCGTTTAAATAAATAATTTATAAAACACTAAATATCTCACTAAAATACCGCTAGAGGTCACTTTAAAAGCAGCGTCATCTATTGAGCGATTAGTAACACTTTGTTTCGCTATTATTGAAAATAGCGCCATCTCTCAAACCATGTACGCAGTTTTCAAATTTAAAACCTCAGTTGCACATCTATCTTATTTTATAGTGAATTATCTATGGCAAACACAAAGAAAAATGAAAATAAAATATGATTTTTTTATGTAAAAAATATATTCAACTGAATCTTCAAATACCTCGCAGTTTGCAAAACAAATGTAGATAAGGAAAGCCCACTGTTTTGTCCATCGATATAAAATTCAAAGTTTTATCTGCGTCCGCGTTTTACGCATTGAACGATTGCCTTTAGTAATGATATGTACCTACTGTAATATAACGGTTATGTGTGTAGCTCATTTATCATTATATGTACTGGTATATAGTGCAGAGAAGTACTGAGGTGCAAACACTGATAATTAAATATTTTTGTTTATATACGCCCCAGTGCTGGGCTCGAGCCTCCTCCACAATAGGAGAAAAATTGACCCTACTAGAAATGCTGGTCAGACAGGTTTGGTTTGGTACGGTTTTATTTCGAGTTTTCTTTCTCTTGCATAAATGTTATATGAAAGAAGAAAGAAAGAAAATCTGTTTATTGTGACGAACAAGACTTACAATTCATTTAAATAAAACAATAAAATAACAATTGAGATTATTGCCCATCCCATAGCGGCCCCAACTCAGCATATGCGAATTTATATCCCTTGAGCGTCTTTTATGACATTCACGGATAAGATAGAGAGTGGTGGATTGTAGAAGAGAAGAAAAACTCCAAATAAAACTCTGTACTAACAGACGCCACGGTCAGACGTCTAGTGTGGTATAATAGGTCAATTTCCCTCCTATTGTGGAGGAGGCTAGGGTCCAGCAGTGGGACGTATTTAAGTTAAAATGAATGAATGAATACAATTCATCATTCTACCCGTATATGTCGTAAACTACTAAGGCATATAAGCATATAACATCTATGAAAGACAAGGGCAACTCGAAATGGAACCCTATATCAACCCGTCTGACTATCATAGTACTATAGGTTAATTACCTTTCTTTTGCGGAGGAGGCTTCAGCTCAGCAATGAGCTGAAATGACAATAACGACATAATACTGATCAAATAGGTTTAATATTGGTAGGATCACACAGACAGTTGTCTGTCTACAGCCGCGGGCCGGTCCGTCCGGGGTAGTAGCACACTGAGCAGATAATCAACGTCTGAGTAGTTGCAACTTGTTACGGCACTTCATTCGATGAGCAAGAGAGCCAGCAGCCCGGAGTTTTTGGCGGGAATCTGAAGTGTCATGTGGTGTTCTTGTATTATATTTATTTATTTATTTATTATTAATTTATTGCAAATACAGGTAATTACATTAGTTGTTAGTTATTTCTATGTTTAGTATCACTGTATTTTACCTTTCAGCGTGCAATGTGTTACATAACAAAAAAAAAATATAATACATATGAAATATTCAATTACATACAATTAATTTAAACTTATATTGAAATTTTTTAAATTTATAATGTCAAGTTTACATAAAGATGTCAAAATATTTATTTACAGATGCCAAAGTCTCATAAATATGTATTGAAATTACAGTTGGTCAAAAAGATATTCATTTATCGAATAATATGCTTTTTCTAATAGTAGGGCCTTTATTTTAGATTTAAATGTCTTAATCATTTTTATCTCCAGGATCAATTTGGGTAACTTATTATACACCTTTGAAGCCATGCACAGTATGCTCTTATTGTGAAATGTTGTGACATTTCGAGGACAACTTATTTTCAGATTATGTCTTATACTATGAATTTTATCAAATAAATTTTTTCTAACAAACATAACAACTTCAAGGATGTACATGCATGGTAATGTCAAAATTTTATGTTTAATAAAGAAAGGTTTACAACTATCCATTACTTTTAACCTACATATGGCCCGTATGCATTTCTTTTGTTCTTTGAAGACGTGATCTCTATTAGCAGAATTTCCCCAAAAAATAATACCGTAATTTAGTATGGGAGGTACATGTCCATGATATGCTGTCAAAACTGTTGGTGTATTATTTGTGGTTGCTAATTTCTTTAGAGCAAAAGAAAATTTACTAATTTTAGAACAAACAAATTCAAGGTGTGAAATATTCAATATCTTAGTGTTTTAACGTGTTATGTTAAATAATCTTGATGGCATTTTATGTAATATATAGCGACAGAACTGCTGAGGTGTAGTGAATATGATGTAAAACTGCTATACATACCTTTGTATTTCCACCAAAATTCTCAGAAGATACCCTTAACAGTGGCCATTGCACTATTGAGGGCGACACTTTGACTTAGTGACAGACCATTACTGACATGAAGAAACTGAGAACTTGAAAAGATAACACAAGTCAACACGAGTTTTGAGTCTGAGTTCTGTACCTCTGATTTTGATTACTTATGCCTAACTAATTAAAGAAAAAATATTTTTATCTAATAAAGTTTGCTTTTGTAGTTACTAAAACGAAATTTTAATTTTTATGAAAAAGCTCTATTTTTTAATTTCAATTATATGTAAAAGGAAAACAGTTTTGAATTCACATATTTTTATTGACTTTAATTATACAAGACGGCATAAATAAACCCACAAATACAGAAAAGAATACAAAAAAGACTTTAAAAATGAACAGATTTGGTATTTCTTCTGTGTAAGTTGGGACTTTTTCGTATGAGCCCCCAAATGTAGTCGCCCATCATGTTTTCATTATATTGTCCTTGATAACGCTTTTCAAAGTTCATTACATCTTGGTGGAAACGTTCCCCTTGCTCTTCTGAATATGCACCTAAGTTGTCTTTAAATTTATCCAAATGAGCATGTAGCATGTGGACTTTCAAAGACATTCTGCAACCCATAATTTTGAAGCTGTGAAGCATATCAGTAATAAGCTCCGTGTAATTCTCTGCCTTTCTGTTGCCAAGAAAGCCATGAATCACTGCTTTAAGGCTGAGCCACGCTTGTTTTTCGTGGGTACTGAGGAGCCCTAGGAATTGTTCACTGGCCATTATTTTCTTTATTTGTGGACCGATGAAAATACCAGCTTTAATTTTAGCCTCTGACAATTTCGGGAAAAATGATTTTAAATATTGAAAGGCCTCAGAGTCTTGACGCAGAGCCTTTACGAACTGCTTGATCAGACCTAATTTAATGTGCAATGGAGGCATTAAAATATGATCGGGCTTCACAATTGGTTCATTTTTGACATTATGTTGTCCTATTTGAAACTCGCTCCGTTGTGTCCATGAGTGCTGCTGGTAGTGAAGTGCATCGGCTCTACTGTCCCATAAGCAAATGTAACACGGATATTTAGTGTACCCGCCTTGCATTCCCATCAGAAATCCAACCATTTTGAAATCCCCTATCACTGGCCAGGCGTACTCTTCATATTTTAAAACTTGAAGCACCATTTTAACGCTCTCGTAATTTTCTTTTAGCATTACAGAATGAGCAAGGGGAAGAGATGGAAATGTATTTCCATTGTGAAGAAGAACTGCCTTTAAGCTTCTTGTAGAGCTGTCGATGAAAAGACGCCATTCAGAAGAAATGCAAGGGATTCCGATTGCTTCAAACAAACCTTTCACATCATTGCAATAACAAAGTCCGTCTTCTTTTGTAAAGAATCCAGAAAATGTTTTATGACGTTTTCTTTGGTCACTTATTTTAACATCGTTCTTGAGCAAATTCCACTGTTTTAGTCGTGAACCTAATATTTCTGCTTTAAGTTTAGGTAGATTTAAATCTCTTACTAAGTCATCAAACTCTTCTGAATTAATAAGATGTGGTTCAACAGACGGTGGTGTGATCACGAACTCGCTGTCTTCGCTAGTACTAGATATTTGTGATAGCGGTAACTGCCCTTGTGCCTTCTGCTTTGGGTTCGAAGGCACAGGGAAATTTTCACTGTGGGGTACTGGAGCAGACGTCGATGGTAGGTTTGGGTATTCAATCTTTTTGGCATTTTTACCAGCGCGGCGCTTTCTTAGATTTACTACACAAAAATAGCAATCATGGATATGGTCAGTTGGTTCCCTCCATATTCTTGGTACTGCAAACTTCATACTTTTTTTTTCTCCTCGGTACCAGGCTGGAAAAAAATTAACATTATTCAATAACGAATAACACATTTAATGTATGAGTCAGAATAGGTATAGTTATATTTATAAATTTTAATGAAAAGTATGATGTATTTTCTTACCCTCTAAAGTGTTTTTGCAGTTACTACATGAGAAATGAGGTGCCCATACTTTATCTTGACTTCGTACGGGTAAATTAAAATACGCTTCATAGGCTTCACAAAGTCTCGTATTTGACGACAAACAAATTTTTTTGGCTCTCACTTTAATGAATTCGCCGCAAATATAACAAAAAGAGTCCACGGAATTTTTGCACTTTTTGGAAGACATTTTAGGCCACACGACACAAAATAGGTTATTCCTTTGCAAAGCGCACGCGCACACTGCCGTTGACAGTTTGTCACTCCCGCTTCACACCTACAACCCCCCCTGCCCCTCTCCTGTATCTTATATGCAACGGCTCCTAAAAAAAACTGCTAAAACACTATAATATTCGTTTTACATTGTGTAAAGGTACAAAAGCAAACTTTATTTATTATAAATGGAGTTTCTGCTTTTTTTTCGATGTATACAATCAGAAAATATTCACTAAATAACAGACTCAAAGAAAAATATTTTTTTTGTTGACTTGTGTAATTATAACTCGATAAATATATCTAATAAAACTGGCAAAAATGGCTCGTATTTGTAGCTGATTGCCAAGACAAAAAAGAAGAAGAAGAAGAGCCAGCAGCCCAACTTTTTGAACCCAACTGTTTGCATGTGGTGGGTTTTAGTGGTGCCTTTAGTATCACCGAACCTCATTGCGCGCATTCACACTCCCTTCACTTTCTTCGCGGTGGGCAACAGCCAAAGGTCCATGAGCGGCAGCAACACTTACCATCAGGTGTACTGTTTGCTCGTTTGCCTCCGTTTGCAATAAAAAATAGAGCATTGTATTTCTAGTTTTTGTTCTCTCGTATAAATATTATTTGTTTATTGTATTTGTGAGGACACTTATAGTCCAGAAAGAGGGTGATGAATTGTATTCCTCATCACCACATAGTGAACATATATTAATTATAAAAAGTATCTACAAAATAATTATAGTTAAAGCGAGCATAAACATAGATAAAATAAACAATTTTGCAACTCAAATTATCAAAGTTTTCACATAATTTTTACGCCCAGAGATTTGTCACCTAACTCTTTACGTTCATTGCCGAAAGTTTTGTAATTAAGGTAACTGTTACAGTTTACTATGAAGTTAATAATTTAAGGAATATGGATACATACATAATATGAAAAGACGTATTTCCTTGACCCAGGAATGCTGAAGAGTGTTCGAAACACACAACACGACGTCAGGAAAGTAAAAACCAAATACAAACGTTGTAATATCCGTAAAAAATATTTTATTTCAAAAATGTAGTTTTTCATCACAGCTCATATACGTCCCACTGTTGGGCGAGCCTTCCCTACAATGGGAGGGAAACTGACTTACTATATCCGGGTTTTATTTCCAGATTTCCTTCTCTTGCATAGATATCGTATGAATATTATAATCCCTTAGTTATTTATCTTTTATGACACCCACGGGCACGGGGTTGTGAATTGCATTCTTACTCCATCGCCACAAGGGAAATGTATTCCTTATGAAAATTCCGTGTATTCACGACTAAGAATACAATTTACAACACTTTCTCATGCCCGTGGGTGTCGTAAAAGATGACTGAGAGATATAATATGCATAGGTCATATCAGAGAACGAACTTCCAAATAAAACGTAATGCCAACACGTCTGACTAGCGTAGTATAGCATGTCAATTTCTCTCCTATAGTGGATAAGACCCGAGCCCAGCAGTGGAACGCGGGTGACGTGACCGGGGAATTAGTCCGTCACCCGCCGAGAGGCCGACCGCGTGAGGAAAGACCGACGTCCTCCCCGAGGGGGGGACTTAGGTCGATGGAGGGTACCCCACTAGAGGGTATTCCATAGGACCGACCACTGACGTCAAGTCACCCTGCTCCGGTGGTCGGCCCAACGACGAAGGCGGCGTGCATCGCGGGTGGGTTGCGGGTGTCCGTGCTTACGCCCTTCTGTCATCCCGGACGTAGTGGTGCGAGGAGTGCGCCGACCGCAGGCCACCCCAAAAAAAAAGCCCCGTATTGGTACGTCTATGGATTGATATGATGATAATGAATCGCATAATACTCGCTTAAACAACAGAAATAATAGCAAAGGAAATTATAAATGGACTACAACCCTGTCCAATGTACAAGCAAATATACAAATAAGAGTTATGCACCCCTAAATTATACGTTATCATGTGAATTACGAAACAGTCGACATAAATAAGTGACGATATCATTTCCAATTTAATCCATTGACTAATTAATTTTGAACATCAGATTTATTTTAAAGACCTTCATAAATTTTATTATCTGGTGACCAAATAGTCTTTGTTCTGTACAAATTTATTAAATCTTCTTTATTTTATTTTATTTACATACAAGTGGCTTGGACTCTCTTCGCTTCGGTTCTAGTCTGTTTGCCTTCGCATTTTAAATCAAGAATATCTTCTAAGATATGGCCCATTACATAAGGGTAGCTGAGGTCTTGAAAAATTGGTTAATACCGTCTAGGGTAATAGCGTTGGGTAGATCAATCATTAGCTGCTTACCAAGAGTCTCAAAAAATTTAAGGACCCTCTGGTCCTTAAATTTTTTAGTAGACGAAATAGTGTTTGAGATATGTCGGCGTTTAGCGTTGCGTAGGTATTATTTAGTTGCACCGATTTTTAGCGGTCTTAAAAAAATCCAATTGTATTCGGAGCGTAGATTCTTAAGTTTACGAAAAACTGCATCGCGACGTCTTCATTCTTCTTCTTCGCATTCCATTAAAATCTGTCAAGCTGTTTCAGAGGTGGGGTTCTACAGCAACTCTTGTCTACGTCAACTCTTCTACAGTCGCTAGAAGTCATTATTCTTTTGTCGCCATCTTATAATCATTATTTAATCAAATTTTCAAATCATCATCATTCGGCCTATCGCCGTCCTCTGCTGGACGTAAACCTCCCTCATGCTTCTCCACAAAGTGTGGTCTTATGCCGCCTATATCCAACGACGCCCCGGAATTTTCACCAGGTCCACGGTCCACCTTATGGAGAGCCGGAGTTATTTTTAGACATTCTACATTGTGATGTTCGATACGTGGTCGCCCCTAAAAAACCTGTATTGCCCAGGGTTGTCGGTTTATTAAGTGATGTTGCCTACCCAGTGCCCCTTCATTGTGCTAATTTTTCGTGCTATGTCGGTAACACCCGTGCTTTACGAATTGTCGTACTTCGAATTCTACCTTAAAGCTTGGTTATGAGGCCTACATTTGAATGAACACGATTCCGAGGTCTTCAAGACCACGAATCCATGCCGTAAGTAATCACTGGTAACATACACTAGTCGTAGACTGGGATTAATTTCAATAGAATATTTTGTTTTTATACAAAATAAGTCAATTATTATTTGATTGTTTGATTTAATTACTGTATCAGGTTGAAAAGATGGAACAGCTTCACAAGCATTTTCAATACCTTCTGTCGCCCTTAGTGTTACCCACTCTATTGATACTCAACTGCTCTTAAGCATAAAATTTGTTTCTCTTGTAAATAAAACTATTTCAGGGATTTTAGGTCGTTTGTATTTGATTTTTGATTGCTCGACGTTTCTAACACTTTACAGCGTACATGGTCACTGGCGGACTAAGATGTCTCACGTCCAATAAGTCATCGTTATTATAGAGGTTACATCTACCCGCTACAGAAATGACTTATTAAATTTTGAATTTATTGCCAATACAAGAAGAAAATAATTCTATATGAAAAAATATATTGTTTTTGGTTAGTAATTATTAAACATTAAATATGCAATAATTATTATGATAATGGCAATCAAAAATCAAATACAAAGGCGATAAAATCCGCAAAATTGTTATATTTACAATGTGTAATTTTCGCGTAAACCCAAGAAATCATTATTTGTTTCTCTTCTTGTTAAACCACTATTATTAGGCCTGCGAACTTACAGGCATTCATAAATCGGCTCGTCCAAGGCAGTATCATACTCTCGCAGAAACTCGACGTCATAAGTTATTACTGCACTTTTTTAATTGAGAGAATAAGCCGATTCCTCAAATCCTACCTTAGGATAGACAGCGGCAGTGAATCGATTCCATTGGTGGACCTAACGATGATGGGAACGCCTGTCACCCTGGACTTACTGGCCGAGGTATATCTTGACCATAGCGTGTTACAAATAAAAAGGATGGACAGCTACTTGGCTAAAGCCTGGTGTTGCAAAAGCTCATAAACGGCAGTTCTCATTTACCATCAAGTCGGCTTTTTGCTTATTCACCACCAAATGCAACAAAAAATGTTAATTATAATTATGTTTATCCTCTGACCGAATCTGAATTCTAAGGGAAAAGCAAAAAAAAAACTATTTATCTATTAAATAGGGACTGCCAGAACAAACTGCCAGTTTTAGGGGAAAATCTAGTAAGTTGTCAACACTGACAAGCTTACACTAAAGATTATTAAACCAGTAATATGGGCAGTTATAACTGGAATAAAGCGGCTCCATCCGGTTTATGTGCGAACAGAAATTGTTATTTTGTTCCTTTTATGTCTCAGGGATAAACTCCACGACTTTTATGCTCGAAAGGCATAAAATGGACTGATTGCTTTTTCGTTTTGCGGCATTATTGGTAGAGTTTGTTAAAAATCTATTTATGACGTCACAAGCCTTCTTATTCAAGTTCTAAAATTCAATGTGTATTTTTCATCATAATCATCTTTCTTATATCCCATTTTTTTAGGCTCGATGCATAACGTATTGCATCGTACCTACATCTATATGTCATGCTGACCACGGAGGACATGGAACTCGGTACCTGTGGTCGGCCCAACGACGTGCTACGAGTAGGTTATGGGGCCGCGCAGCGCCCCTCTGTTGTCCCGGACGAAGCCGGGCGGCGGGTGCACTGACCATAGTGAATAAATAAATAAATATTAATTTAAAAAAAAATTAAAAACAAGCTTTTATTTAAATGCTCTAAAACGAAGAAAATAAATTTAGAATACAATCAAACCTATCATTTCATTAAATTATAAAATTTATATAGATATAAATAAAAACTTGTCGCGAGAACATACACATTTTTTTTTTCAAAAGAATATACTATCTTTAATTCTAAGCAAATAATAAGAACGAGTCTAAGTATTTTGTTAGAATTAAATATTACTTAGTAGATAGGTACGATGTTGTTTGAAATCCTTTTTATTTTCATTCCTGTTGGTGACAAACCTGATGTTTGAGTCTGATTAGTGCCGCTCATGGGCCTTTACTAGGCCTACAGTGAAGAAAGTGACGGCCGCGTGAATGTGTGCTATAAGGTTCGGTGATACTAAAACCCACCACACGCAAACACTCTCAGTAAGTTGGGCTTTCGGCTCTCTCACTCACCGAACGAAGTGCAGTAACAAATGCTACTATTCGGACGTCGATTTTCTGCGAGATTGCGGTACTACCCCGGACGGACCGGCGCGCGGCTGTAAACAAACAACTGTCAACAGCGTGTCACTATTAAGTATTGCAATATCAGGTTGACCGAGCTTCGCTCGGAGTATTTTTGTAGCATTTATTTAGATATATATTAATAAAAAATAAAAAAATAAATAATGAAATTTATATAAAAAATTACAAAAAGAGAATAATAATAACACCGAGATTCGATCCGACGCCGTTTGTCGCCGATGTCAAAAATAAAATGAAACCTGACTACTTCGCCACTGAGCTATTGTAACTTATGACATTGATGGCAAAATTTGAATTCATATTCATTTAAAATTTAATGTCATTATATTGTCTGCCAAAAACACTGACAAAACAACATTTTCTATACATAAAACCTAGCTAGATCGATTTTTTGGGCCCGAATCCTCTAGTATGCCAAGTTTCAACAAAATCGTTGGAGCCGTTTCCGAGATCCTGCAAGAATTGCTCGTTTAAAGATATAAGATAAAATGGATGTTTTACATATATTTTTATTAACTAGAAATTAATCTTTGCCTCTAGGGAAGGCTATCACGAAAACTTAGAAATATATATATATGAAGCAAACAACTACATACATACATCATAACATTTACCTGTGAAATAAAACTGTTTATACCAACTGCCGAACTCGACTTTCCTCCGCAATAGGTTTTATTTTTTTTTTTTTTGTGTGACTTAGTTGTTAGCCTCAGATGGCTGTGACAACTTTACCCGGACTGGTGGGTGAGCGCTGAGGGCTCTCAACCCGTAATCCGTAAAAGGAGAGAAATAGTTCTTCTATAGGACAGTGGTAGGACCACACTGTCGACAGTTATCTGTCTACAGCCGCGGGCCGTTCCGTCCGGGGTAGTACCACACTCTCGCAGAAAATCGACGTCTAAGTAGTAGCGATTTGTTACTGCGCTTCGTTCGGTGAGCGAGGGAGCCGGAAGCCCAACTTTCTAAGGGTGTTTGCGTGTGGGGGAGGGTTTTGGTGGTGCCCTTGGTATCACCGAGCCTCATTGCACGTATTCACACTCCCTTCACCTTCTTCGCGGTAGGCAGCGGCCTTATAAAGGTCCATGAGCGGCAGTAACACTTACCATCGGGTGTACTGTTTGCTCGTTTGCTACTGCTAGCAAAAAAAAAAAAGAATACGCTAGGTTCATTTCACTCACAGAAAAATTATTTCACTCCTATCCAGGAGTAGGCTCGAACCTAGCATTGGGACATATATGAGCTGAAATGATTTTATATTTTTTTTTTATTTCTTTATGAAAAATAGTAGTACGTCCTGGTCTTATTTTAGAAAATTCTAATCTTTTTGAGGTAAAATTGCACTTATTACACTACACGATATTCAAGGCCCTGAATCACTAGGGGTGCTCTACAACAGCTAAATGGTGAGACCTGTTTCAGTTTTAGCGAAATAACAGTTTCAGAAAACTGTTCCATATATTATATATATATATATATATATATATATATATATATATATATATATATATATATATATAAATAATAATATTACATAAATATATACATAAAATAAATACATGCTTAAATATATTAGACGTGGGTCGTTACGTTATTTTTAAGAAACGTAACGAAACTAGTGACTTGGTCGACGTCACGTGTTACAGCTACTTTGATTGTTTGCATATTGTATGAATAGCTGCACTAACTATATACAGTTACACGCGAAACGAAAATTAATTTGTAGCTATACAGTTAAATCAATAAAATAACTTCTTTTCATACTTTTTTCAGCCTGAGGACTGACTGCATTATATGTATTTACGATTGATTAGAGGTTATGATTAAACTATTATTTTAATTAAATTTGTATTAATGCAGACGTATTTAAAAGTAAATTGATTGTATATACAATGATTATATTTACAGTTTATTTACACTTTTGATATATTTACAGTTTTTTTCACTGTTATATGCACTTTATAATGTATGATGTTTTTATTAGTAAAACAACAAACTAAAACAATAAATAAATTAAATTCTTTACTTTAAATTCAAATTTCAAAGTAAGACTCGCTTCGTTTCCCGCGACGTCAAGCCGTTGAAATTACTTATAAACAAAAATCACTCTATTTTATTATCAATAAATGCAATTTTACGTATGAAAATTAAAGGTATAAAATGTATTGTTACGCAGTTTGGTCTTTGTTGCATACCACGGCACGTGAGTGTTCGGTATTTGGTCGGATTACTTCGAATAATTTCGTGTCATTCGATTAGCCATCTCGCTCACTCGCTCGACCGCGATGCGAAAGATATGTACTTAGCGTAATCAACGTTGTGCGGTCGGCTCTTTCTCGCTCGCTCGAATATAATACTGTTATCCCATATCTGCGAGTCGTGTTAAGTATAACGTAGTTAAAAAAATCATCTCTTTTACTTGTCGACTCGTAAATAGTGATTGTTACATATCGCGTAATGGGTTATTGTAACTAATGACGTGAAATAACGCTCATGTCTAAAATATATACATAAATCAGTCCTAAGCATGTAAAGCAGGAAGGATCGTTTTCATTTTAGGAACAAACACTGAAACCACTTCTAAACATTATTCCTAAAGAATGGTTATTTCCCCTTTTTTCTCGTATTACAGCACAACAGGCTGTTATTTTGGAACAGTTTTCTGAAACTGTTATTTCGCTAAAACTGAAACAGGTCACAAAATTTAGCTGTTGTAGGGCACCCCTAGTGATTCAGGGCCCTGAATGTCGTGTAGTGTAATAAGCGTTTAAAACTGTACCAAACACTCACAGAAATTCAACGTCTAAGTAATAGTAATTTGTTCGTGAGCGAAAGAGTCGGAAACTCAACATTCTGATGGTGTTTGCGTGTGCTGGATTTTGGTGATGCCTTTAGTATCACCGAACCTCATTGCACGTACTCACGCTCCCTTCGCTTTCTTCGCTGTAGGCCTAGTAAAGATCCATGTGATACTGCCATAACTTACCATCAAGTGTGCTGTTTGCCCGTTTGCCACCAACACCAATAAAAACAAAAAATTAACACACAAATGATACGTTTTTGGACAAGACCACTTATTTTCATGCCTATATGAAGTAAAACATAATAAAGCGCTTAAAAGCAGAGTAACGGCCATCTTTTTCAAACGAAGATAACAATAATTTCAAACAGAAGTAACGTTCTATACAAATTGTTAGAGACGGATTGGTGAATGCATTTGATATTGTAACTTTCCTAAAAATAAACTACAAAACTACTATTAAAATCTGACTTTAATGCCTGCCATGGGAGAATAAAAGATATATTTAATTTACATAATAACGTTTTGTGTTTTGATATCAACATTTCCTGTTCAAAAGGCGTCCCTTTTCAGCCAAACTTTTGCAAATTTCTTGTATTATCAGCACAGAATGTAAATATCCCTTGGGCAACACCAACCATGATACAATGTAAGTGCACCCATTTAATGTATTTCGTACAAATGTATTTTACATTATTCGCAAGTTGAGGTTCTGCCAAGTCCTTGATAAGTATGAATAACCGCTTTTATGGTCAGCATAACGTAATTACAACGTATTTAACTACAGTTTCGCTAGGTACAGAAACAGGCGTATTGAAATATTAAGCGTCCGTTTTTAAAGTAAAACTATTTTAGACTTTCCGTGTAGGGACGTAGTAAGAATACAATTCACCACCCCCTATCTTGTCCGTGGGTGTCGTAAAAGTTATCTATGGAAAGTATGTGGGTAGGAGAAGTATATGTGTCACATTGTGGCCTAGCAAAAGTCCATGAGTGGCAATACTTACATACTTTCCACCAAGTGTGCTGTCCGCTCGTTTGCCGCTAACAGAAATTAAATAAAAGATAACAACTATCTAAGAAAAGGCAAATTTGACATTAAACCTTACACTATCCCGTCTGACGAGCGCAGTATTGAAGATCAATTTCCCAAATATAATAGCGGAAGCTAGAGCCCAGCAATGGGATATATAATGAAAGGGAATGCTCCGTGTTCCTCCTTAATGAATAGGAAACTAACTTACTATATCACTCTGGTCAGGCGTGGTACAGGGATTTATTTCGAGTTTACCTTCTCTAGCATAGATGTTATATACATGTTTAATACCTCCGTCGTCTTTTAAGACAGCCACGGGAAGAATCAATAATGATTGTATTCTTACTACATACGGAAAATTTACATTCGCATTTATAATATTAGTTAGGGCATTCAATAATAAAAAATGTATTTTAAAATATACGAAATTTCTCAGCATACAGCACATAGCTGTTTAATGTTGCTTTGAAGATATGCGACACGTTATTACGTGCTTCAGTGGGCACCTATAGCGGTCCTATCGACTTGCTGTCCTCTCAAATTACGTACTTCGTACACTGCAATATATTGTGTTTCTGTTGTGACAATTTTTGTTAGCGAGAAACAATTCTACGGCCTTTGGGTTTCCTAAAATAAAAAGAAAATTGGAAGTCCCGCACCTGTTGGCCTACTCTTGAAATAAATTCTAATTTCAAATCCGATTCAATTCCAATCTCACCAATCTTATATTTGGTACTCTTAAACAAAATCGAGAATGAATTCTTCGCGTTTGCCGTTGTTATTTTCACCAAATGTGCCGTATTTTATAACTTTAAATTAATAACTTTTTTTACCGAACTCGATCACCACAAAGACGCTGTCTTGAAATTGTGCAACATTAACAATTTTAAACTACGTCAAAATCACGTCGGCAGTAGCAAATATTTCACTTAATCGACGAGAATCGAATTCATTTAGTTTAATCAAATTCCACCGAATTAGATTCCAATCATGCGCTGGTGTCGCTTTCAAGAGTACCAAATTTGCTCAAATTCGAGCTGCGATTGGATTTAGGATTGGAAACGAGGTTCAAGAGTAGGCACACTGAACAAAACAAAAATTATTTTCAAGTTTTTAGTCTTCATTTCGTTAGTTAATATTCCTTCATTCTCTTTTAATATAGTGTATATTATTCTACCAGCCAAGCCATTTCATTTGATACCCATATTGAGGGCAGTTAGAAAAATAAATAATTGTAAATAATGTATGTTTTAAAATGGACAGAACTCAGACGAAGAACCACTTTCCCGCGGATAATTAATATACCGGAAACCTATTTTTATTGCCAATGGTGGCAAATGAGCAAGAAACACACCATGGCAAGTGATACTGCCGCACATGGACCTTTGCAATACCAGGGGCAGCCAGCCAGACTGTTGCCTACCGAGAAGAAAATGTTAACTTTAAACTTTGTTAACTTTAAACCTCGTTTAAAGTTAACAAAGAGTAGAGTAAGTAACACCTCTAGAAAGGAAGCAATATGGGATAGCATCAAGAAGGTCTTCTACTTGTATTTGATAAGCTACCTCCAGAACTTCAACGTGTAATTTTCTGTGGAACTTCGTGTATAGATTACGACATATATTTCGCCTCTGAAAGAGGCATCTACAAGACGCTTCTGCTTTGGTATCGTGACCAGCTCGAACGTCCGAACTGACTATAAACATCAAAGATGCCATAACCGGCCGGCCCAATGGCAAAAGAATTGGCATACTGTGTGTTATGGGCCCGCGCGCCACCTTTTCATCGTTCTAGACGAAAAGGAAGGCAGGTGTCCAGAAAAAAATGGTTCAAGGCAAATAATAATAATAATAATAACCTCTGGGCCAGTTGTTATCTCACCATGAGACTAACGCAAACCTCGGAGGAACATTATATGGCTCTCAAGTACTTTTGATATAAAAGAAAAATGTATCACAAGATGTATAGGAAAGCCAATAAACTGCAGGGCAGCTTGTGGCGTGCTGAATGTGAGTGGCGACACTGCGGTCCTGAGTGCCCCAAAGAGTCGGCCAGGGCCTCGTATCCAGCTCGCCTTTAGTGGCTGGCTGGAGTGGAAACCGAAGAATGCCCGCAGGATCCTCAACTCTGGCTTGCCTTAAGCGGCTGATCAGAGAGGGGTCGCCAGAGCTATAGCAGAGTAAATAATTAAATTTAATACAATGTAATTCATTTATTTTGATGTGATTTAATGTGTTTTGTTATGATTTAATTTAATGATTTAATATGTCACTAACACTAGTTTTTAAGTTATTTAATGGTACTAACAAAATATGGAATTTAAAAATTCTGAAATAAATGATTATTATTATTATTATATGCTTGGGGATGGAAGTGTCATTTTCAAGGGCATAACTACGGGGAAACCACTGAGATGGTGAAACCGGCGCCGCACCGCTCGACACCCCAAGCCACTTGCACCAATGTTACCATCCTGTTGCCCGTATGGCCTGCGTGTCTGTGGCGAACTAAACGTTCGCCACAGACACGCAGGGGGGGCCCATTCAGTGAGTTGGCGAGTCACCGTCTGCCAAAGTTCAAGACGATAAAGGTATTGAAAGCAGACGACAGTTTTTAAATTAATAGCATTAAGTTAGACCAGTCCATCGAACCTCCAACCCCATAATCATATATTAGATACCATAATCAACAATAGTTTTACACCTACCGTTGGCAGTCCACGTGTGTTATGTGCAGACGTGGAGTGTCATCGGTAGACGTCCCATCCCATTTTTAGATTAAATTTCTCCAAAGGCCTCTGTGTGTTGGATCCATATCCCCATGTAAGCCTTTCAAAGGACCGGGTATCTTCCCTAGGAAGATCCCGTGGACAAGGAGATACATAATAATCATCATCTCATCATCTCAGCCCATATACGTCCCACTGTTGGGCTAGGGCCTCCTCCATAATAGGAGGGAATTTGACCTACTGTACCATGCTGGTCAGACATGTTGGTATAGGGTTTCATTTCGAGTTTTCCTTCTCTTGCACAGATGTTATGTGCCTATTATATCCCATAGTCGTCTTGTACTACATCCACGGGCAAGATAGGGAGTGGTGAATTGTATTCTTACTCCGTCACCACACGGAAAATAATAATAATAATAATAACCCCCCTGGTGGACCACCTTGACGTGGTAGGGGGGCTTACGGAAAGGTATGTACAATCAGGTCACTGTCAGCTAGACCATACCCCAAAATGGGTGAGACAATGTAAAAGCTAATAACATCTCGGCTTAACCCTTTCCAACTAACGGTCCCAACCCCAAAAGAAGAAAATGGTATCGACAAGAAGTAGTTCAAAACGGCCCCAAGTGCTCGGCGGGACCAGAAGCAGCTCTGTCATTGACGGGAGACAGGCTGAGGCTGGACCTAGGGGTGCGAAGAATCCCCGAGTGACGAGATCAAACCGTCACACGACCAAAACAATACACACGGACTCCGATTCAATAAGTGAAATAAGCTCAGAGACATCACCGTTAGGCTCTGGAAACCCTTCAGTGGAGATAACGGCAAGTAGAAGATATAGTTTACGGCCGCTGCCCAGAGGTCGTTGGGGCGCATCTGGAGCTGACGCTGGATGCCGCAGCATGCGAACCGTTGGCGACGGGGGACTGAACCCGGCGGGTTCCCCTCGAACAAAATACTACAGCCGATCAATCACCATCACCCACTCCATCCTCACGCTCTAGCCATTCACTCTTCTCTGACGTGCCATCACCTTCTTCGACTCATTCCCTATTCCGCTCACCAAATTCATCTCCATCATCTTCATATTCATTATGGTCAACAAGGTCAACAGCTGTTGTGCAGGAGGCAGTCGCTGTAAACCCTGCATCCACTGCTGGCCCTCTACGTGCGCGTAAAAGATGGACAGAAGAAATGAACCGTTTCATATGGCGCACATATCTTCTCATAACCAAATGCGAGACTACACTTATTAATAACTATTTAGAGCCCCTTCATCAAGAATTAAGCACAAAGTTTCCCGAAATGCAAGCAACACGTCAACGAATAGGAGACCAACGTAGAGCTATATTAAGGAGAAAACTATTGCCAGAAAACATCTTAGATGAAATTAGTAATGAAGTAAAGAATATCTTACAAATTGAAAATCATTCACACACACAAAACACTAATCATTCAGCTAACATTCCCTCTCTTCCACAAACGAATACTAGAATGAAATGGTCAACCGAACTAAATGAAGAAATAGTCAGATGTTACCTTGAAGTTACCGAGTTAGAAACCAATAAAACTTCATATCGTCAAAACATGTTTGATTTATTCATGTCTAGACAACCACACTTATCGCACCTCACAGAACAACGCATTGCCGACCAAAGAAGATTAATATTTAACAACAAGAACATACCAACTTACAGAATAGATGAGATAAAAAAAGAGATACAAATAAAACTAGGCATACAAACCCAACTCGATAAGAATGAAAGCCTCGCAATAGATGATCAAACATATAACACTCAAATTAATGATACAAACAACACCGACGACACACAATTAGACTTGTCACTGCAACACTGTTTGACCACAAACAGGAGTACTGAAGATAATTTTAGAGTAAGGCAGGCAAATAGAGAACTACTTAAAGAAGTTGAACAAGAGTTCAACAATTCATTCACGCAATTTAATAACACAGACCCTGAAACAAGACCATATATACCTAAACAGAAATCCTCTCGTAAATTTTCTCAGATATTACATCACCTAAACATAGAAATACTACCCAAATATCTAAATAACACCACAGACTTTAACACCTTACACACTATAATATACGCGGCAGCCTTTACTGCAGCCACCTGTAACGGCACAAAATTTAATTGTAACAGAAATAATCGTAACCGTACTAACAAACCACCGTGGCAAAGAAGAATTGAAAGCAGAATTGAAACATATAGATTGGAAATAGGCCGACTTACACAATACATAGCAGGCAATAGAAACCAAAGAATAGTTAGAACACTTGAAGAAATAAAAATCAAATACAAAACCCATACACAACACGAAGAGCCTAACACAGAACCACAACACTTTTTAGACACCTTGAAACAAAAGCTAAATGCAACTTCGAATAGACTCAGGAGATATTTAACTTGCACAAAACGAAAACAACAGAATTATACATTTAATCACAATGCAAAACTATTTTACAGACACCTAACAACTAAAAAACAAAACAATACAATAACAGAAACAGAGACACCAACAGCACAAAATTTACGACAATTTTGGGCAAACATCTGGGAGAACCCAGTACACCATAATATAGAAGCAGATTGGCTAAAAACTACGCAAGATACAACAGCAAACACGACCGATATGAATTTCCCGAATATATCCATGGATACATTAACCCAAATTATTAAACGTACACATAACTGGAAAGTGCCCGGGACTGATAATATACACAATTATTGGTATAAAAAGTTTAGTTGCACACATTCTTACCTCCACAATCAAATTAACAATTTCATACAATACCCAAACACACTACCGAAGTTTATAACTAATGGAATCACTTATATGCTACCAAAGGGTTCGGACCTAAAAAACCCGGCTAACTATAGACCTATTACATGCCTACAGACCATATATAAAATTATCACTGGATGCATCAGCACTATAATATATTACCACTTGAACCAAAATGACACGCTTGCAGAACAACAGAAAGGTTGTAAGAAAAATAGCCAAGGCTATAAAGAACAACTTACTATAGATGCAATAGTTATGAGACAGGCACAGACCAAAAACAGAAACATTCACACAATGTATATAGACTACAAAAAGGCATTTGACTCAGTCCCTCATAGCTGGTTACTACATGTTTTAAAACAATACAAAATTCACCCAATCCTCATAACCTTTTTGCACGATGCCATGCTACAATGGAATACTCGGCTAAAAGTAACAAGCAACGATACATCATTAACTACTGAACCGATCAAAATCCAAAGAGGCATCTTTCAAGGTGATGCGCTGAGTCCTCTATGGTTCTGCATGGCATTAAACCCTCTGTCTCAATTACTCAACAACACAAATATCGGATTCCCCCTAAAACACAATAACACACATCATACTCTTTCACACTTAATGTACATGGATGACATCAAACTTTACGCCACCGACATCACTGAACTCACAACACTAGCAGATATTACGCAGTCATTTTCTTCTGATATTCACATGTCAGTTGGTGTTGATAAATGCAGGATACACTCTATAAGCCGTGGAAAGACCATTAATAATACATACACATTAGACTCAGGAGAAGAAATACAAGCAATGGATGAAAACAGTACATATAAATACCTAGGCTTTCACCAAGCTAAGCAGATAATGCAAAAGCAAACGAAATTAGACCTGACAAAAAAGTTTAAATCCCGATTAAATCAGATACTGAAATCACAACTCAATTCCCGAAACATAGTTAAAGCCATCAACACTTATGCAATACCTATACTAAGCTATTCTTTTGGAATTATTAACTGGTCCCAAACCGATTTGAAAATTACAACGAACTATCAACACACACATGACCACTCATAGAAAACACCACCCGAAATCTTGTATCCAACGACTCACCCTGCCACGTCAAGATGGAGGAATAGGTTTAATTGATATCCGAAACTTACATAATAGCCTGGTCACTAAACTTCGAAACTATTTTCACTCAAAAGCCCAAATAACTGACCTCCACAAATTTATCACATTAATAGATAACAAATATACACCTCTTAATCTACATGACAGAAATATACAACCAAATGAAAACACCATTAGCAAACAGAAAAAAATAGCAGTCTGGTCCCAAAAGTCGCTCCACAGAAGGCATCTAGCCGATCTCAGCCAAACACACGTCGACAAAGATGCGTCGAACGAATGGCTGCGGCGTGGAGAGCTCTTCCCTGAAACGGAGGCGTTTATGGTGGCCATTCAAGACCAAGTTATTGACACACGCAACTATCAAAAATATATCATTAGACGATCCAATTTACCTACCGACTTATGCAGACAATGCCACTGTAGTTCAGAAACCATCCAACACATCACAGGAGCATGCAAGAGCATAGTTCAAACAGACTACAAACATAGACACGACCAAGTTGCTGCCATCATTCATCAACATCTTGCATTTAAACACTGACTCATTACACAAGCACAGGAAACACCATATTATAAATACACACCACAAACCATTTTAGAATCTGCTAACTACAAATTGTACTGGGATCGTACCATCATCACCGACAAAACAATTCACTTCAATAGACCGGACATCATATTACATGACAAGAACAAGAACACAGTATACCTAATTGATATCGCTATACCTAACACACACAACCTAACTTCCACTTTCTCGAGTAAAATAGCAAAATATACCAAAATAATAAAATATACCAAAATAAATAGCAAAATAATATCTATACAACTCCGAAGTCAATGGAAAGTCCAAACAGTAATTACAGTCCCAGTAGTTCTCTCTACTACAGGCATCATACCCCATACACTACACACCAGTCTGGAAACATTAGGCATACATAGGTTAACATACATCCTTCTTCAAAAAGCTACCATTCTCAATACCTGCAGAATTGTGAGAAAATTTCTATCATTATAAATGGAAATTCTCTTACATATCTGTATATATAGTCTGTATATATTATGAATAATATTTTGTGTATTCATCTATTGTTCGTATATTACGTACTATGTTAATACATAGTATTTTCATTTCTCATAAACCTTTTATTGCTTGGTTTTGTACCCGCAATAAATGGAAAAAATACCCCAATCACCTGGGAGAATAACAATGTTAAAAACAAATAATAATAATAATAATTTTAAGACAACACCATGCACTAAGGAAATAATCCTTGTATTGCTGGGAACTTTGCAAACATATAATTAACGGACACAAATTACATCCTTGTCGCTGTAATATTTATTTATTGTTTCTTTTAAGTACCTATTATGCAAGTCCCTAATATATATATAGATGTGTACGTATATGTATGTGAATGTCTGCATATGTAGGTGTTAGGTGTATATCTATGTGTGTAATGTGTATATGTATATATATATATATTTATGTCTCTTATTATGTACTATTTATTGTTTTATATTGTTTTTATTTTACAAGTTACACAATTTATTATATAGTCGTTATCTATGACTTATAAATATTATTTACTCTGATCTCCATTACTACCAGCAGTAAACTACCTACCATCTCTCTGTTCTACCATTTCCATCCCAAGGTTGCCTGGAAGAGATCGCTTATAGCGATAAGGCCGCCCTTTGTACATTCTGTGTTATGTTAGTATTTAAGTTTAAAGTAAAGTAAAGTAACAAAACTTCCTTATATGCTATTCCATCTTCATCCTATCCCGCTTTCCTGCCCATCTTAACCGTGGAAATATAGTAGATCTCAAAGCAGGATAATAATGAGGTGCTGTGTATGGAGATAGTTCAATAATCATTCTTAACCACGTACCCTTCCATTTTATTCATCCAATAACAAAATGTTGAAAAACATTAAAATTATAACTTTTGAACTTAACTTGAATTAACATTTTTAGTAAACAAATATCTGGTTGACCGAGCTTTGCTCGGTATATTTTTGTTGTATTTTTGCCGAATTTATTTAGATATAGGTATATTAATAAAAATAAAATAATGAAAAAATATCAAAATTACAAAAACAGAATAATAATAACACCGAGATTTTGAATGTCAAAACAAAACAAAAAGAAAACCAGTCAACTTCCCAACTGTGCTACTGACACTCTTGACAATGACGACGAAATTCGAATTCATATTCAATAACATTTTATGTCATTGTATTGATTTAAGATTATTTTTATGACGACAGCAGCTAATGCTTATATTTCGGCGCACTTTACAAACATATAATTAACAGGCATAAATTACATCCAGACACGGAACAGTAATTAGTTTACACAGTGTTGTCCTGTGAATCGAACACGCAACACTTGACACAATAAGCTGATATTTAACCACTACGCCCACTGTGCAGTAAATGAATTTTATTTGGATTAATAAAATGCTCTCAATAATTGTAAAAATATTAACATGATTTGGAAGAATAATAGATCAATAAAAAAAATAACAAGATATAATATTTCTTTGCAAACAGTTTGAGTATTTATATGGTCTAAAATATATTTAATACTAAAATAAATAACATATAATAAATTAATCTTAATATTAGACTAGGTCATTTCTATAGAGTAAGTAAGAAAATATAATAGGTACAAGAATAGTCGCGTAAATATGCGTATTGAACTTAAAGATCGTGGGTTTATCCGGTTTTTCGGGCAAAAACTGTTCTGTTATGCCACTAAGTACTATTTATTACTCTGTTATACTGCTAGAATTTATAAAGCAAGCAGCAAAATTAGAGATGCAAACGATACACCGATGTTTTTGGTTTCGATATTTGCATCCCTAAGCAGAATCCATTAATCCATCTATCGGCCTGTTAATATCCACATAGGCTTCTCACTACCGAAAAATACATCTTAAAATACTGTATACAGATTAAATTCACAAAGAAGTATCTTAACTGAATACATCTAAGTAATTATATTTGAGGAGAAAATTTGTATTTAAAGAACAATCAAGGAAATTAACAAAAAAGATATCACTAAAGGAATTTTTTCTGCGTGGTGATGGAGTAATAATACAATTCATCACTTCCTATCTTGGCCGTGGATTTCGTAAAATACTATTAAGGGATTAAATATGCATATAACATCTATACAAGAGAGAATAATCCTCGAAATAAAACTCTATACCAACACCTCTGACCAGCATGGTATAGTAGATAAATTTTCCAATTTTCCTCCTATTATGGAGGAGGCTCGAGCCCAACAGTTAATGAAATGAAGTCTCTATAAAGAAAAATGTTTTGAGCTATTTACATCTTAATTTGCCAAGCCGTACGCAAATTCGGCAAATCCATACTAATATTATAAATGCGAAAGTAAGGATGTTTGTTTATTTGTTTGTAACACTTTCACACTTAAACCACCGAACCGATTTCCAAAATTCTTTCACCAATGGAAAGCTATAATATCAAGGAGTAACCTAGGCTATAATTTATCCCGGTATTCCCACAGGAACGGGAACTACGCGGGTTTAAGCGACTGAAACCGAAGCGAAGCGAGGGCGGGTTGCTAGTTATTCATAAATTAGGCTATACTTAATATAAATATATTACTTATCTATATATCTAGATCAAGGGCCATTTTTGGTTTGTGACAATACCATCAGTGATACCATGCTTTGCATGATAGGCCCAAAAGGTACCTACTTCCATTGCGAGCTAATAGCCTTCAATTTGGAGTGCTTTTAAAGATTTAATTAAATTTATCAACTAATACACATTAACACTGGTGTCCGGTGCTGAATAAGGATCATAACTGCTGTAAGGCCTTTGACCCTTCCTTTTATAATATCCCGGAGGACCATACTCTTCGTAATGATCATGATGGTGTGGATGTTCTATGACCGCATGCTTCTGTTCTTTCAAATAACTCACGAACCAGCCGAAGAAGTACCCAGCCTTGTGGAGTAATAACCAGAAAGCGATGGCGTAGATTATTTTGAGAATGAAGATTTTCTTCACCACTAAATCCACGAAGAACACTAGAAAAGACAAAAATAATTATTAGTTTTTTATTAGTCTACATCTACACTAATATTATAAAGAGGAAAAATTTGTATTTGTGTGTGTGTGTGTGTGTGTGTGTGTGTATGTGTGTGTGTGTATGTTTATAATAAACTCAAAAACTACTGAGCCGATTTCAAAAATTCTTTCACCATTGGAATGCTACATTATCTCTGAGTAACATAGGCTATATTTTATCCCGGAATTCCCACGAGACCGGGAACTACGCGGGTAAGGCGACTGAAACCGAAGCGAAGCGAGGGCGAGTTTCTAGTTTTTAATACGTTTTTAATACGCTTTTATTAGCTTCAGACGTGTGTATGTTAGTATGTAACGGAATCTTTGAACATGATTTTGACCCCCTTCAAAACGTCGGATTAACTCGAAATTTGGCATACTTATTAAGGACCGATGACAATTCAATATTTTAAACAGTTTGACCCGTTATCCTTACTAGGATAATCAGGATTAGCGAAAATTCAACTAAAAAATGAAAAATAAATAATAGTCCAAAAAAACTAAAAAATACGCTTTTAAAGAAAATCCAACTAAAAAATAGAAAATAAATTTTTAAAAATTTGAATTAAGAATAGTGTATATAAGAAAAAAATATTTTTTATTGTAAAAAAAGCGTGGGGTGCATGTTGTCAATAGTTATACATATTTTATTGACAGATATGAGTAGAAGGATTATCATTTTGATAATATCTTAAAAAGCATCCCACGCTTTTTACAATAAACATTTTTTTCTTATATACACTATTCTTAATTCAAATTTTTGAAAATTTATTTCCTTTTTTTTAGTTGGATTTTCTTTAAAAGGGTATTTTCTTAGTTTTTTTTTTTGAACTATTATTTATTTTTATAAAGACAACTCAGTGTCATCAACATTATCATCATCATCATTATCTCAGCCCATACACGTCCCACTGCTGGGTTCAGGCCTCCTCCACTATGGGAGGGAAATTAATCTACTACACGACGCTGGTTAGACGTCTTGATGTTTCTAGTTATCTTCTTTTGCATGGATATTATATGCATATTATATCCCTTAGTCATCTTTTACGACACACACGGGCTAGAGAGGGCGTAGTGAATTGAATTCTTACTCCGTCACCAACATCAATTACTTGAACTCGATACAATATATGTACTCCTCTTCCATAGAACATATTTTTTTTCTTTTTTTTAAAAGACACCCTGCACTAAGGAAATTAATCATTGTATTGCAGGGGGACTTTACAAACATATAATTAACGGACACAAATCACATCCAGACTCAGAACAACAATTTGTCGATCGCACAAAGTGTTATCCTGCGCGGGATTCGAACCCGTGACACTGGCACTGTAAGTCGGTACCTTAACCACTACGCCATCTGTGCAGCCAATATTACAATAGTTTTAGCAATCGTTTTATGACCGGCTGCCTCCCTGACGTCTATACTCGTTGCGAATCTTATTCTGATCAGATAGTATCAGAATAAGTTGACATAGATTGATATAAAGCTCTAAGTCGTCTTTTACGACACCCATGAGTAATGCAAAGGTTGGTGGTATGTGTAGCCACCATCACAAGCAAGACCAGCAATTAAAAATAAATCAGGGATTGCGATCTGAGATCGATTAATCGAATTATCGATTATTCAGGTCTAAAAAAACGATTTTTTAAATTGATATGAAGCACTGAATTGATTCGGTGAATCGATACTTTACACTAAAAAATCGTCACTCGATTTTTTTCATTATTTGCCATGTAAATTTTTGCCAATCACACGATTGAAGAAAATTTGAAAAATAAAGAAATGTGGTGTCGTGGGACACCAGGTAAGAACGAAGTTCCTTCGGCTAATGTAGAATCGACACAATTTGCAAAAAAAAATCGTGCTCAATTTTATGTTTTCTTGATTTTTCTCTTAAATTTTGCTGATTAGTTTTTATTTGTACATTTTTTTTTGTTTTTTTTTTTGTGGATGGGTCGCGGTCGGCGCGCCTCCGCACCACTCCGTCCGGGGCGACAGAGGGGCTTAAGCACGCAACTCCCGCGACCCACCCGAAAATCACGTCGCCTTCGTCGTTGGGCCGACCACTGGAGCAGCGTTAACTTGTCGTCAGTGGTCGGCCCGACGGAATACCCCCTATTGGGGTACCCTCCCATCGACCGACATCCCCCCCTCGGGGAGGACGTCGGTCTTTCCTCACGCGGTCGGCCTCTCGGCGGGAGTTTTTATTTGTACATGAAATTATTTAGGAAATTCAGTATTTTAGGAAATAATAAATACTATTGGGTGTAGGCTGTTGAAATTTAGGTTTTTAGTATTATATCGGTTCTACTGGAAATCCTATGAGGTTCGTCAAAAATCCGGAGTTCCTGCGGTCAAAGATGACTGATTTATAGCAGTTTGGGGTTTGAACGATGTTTCACATCAAAAAAGGGGGAGAGGGAAGTTTCTAATGGGGGGTAGGGGTAGTCCGGGCGGCAGTGCAGGATGCAAGAGGGGTCAAAATTTCTATCAAAAATGGTCTAGCACTTATAGTTTTTGAGATACGGCGGTCAAAACAATTGTAGGTTGAACGATGTTTCAAATCAAAAGAAGGGGGGGGGGAGGGAAGTTTCTAATGGGGGGTAGGGGTAGTCCAGGCGGCAATGTAGGGTGCAAGGGGGATCACAATTTCTATCAAAAAAAGGGGGAGAGGGAAGTTTCTAATGGGGGGTAGGGGTAGTCCGGGCGGCAATATGAGGTGCAAGGGGGGTCAAAATTTCTATCAAAAATGGTCTAGCACTTATAGTTTTTGAGATACGGCGGTCAAAACAATTTCGTCTCATTTAACGGTTTTATTCCACGCACTTTTTCTTACGGTTTTATTCCACGCACTTTTTCTTACGGTTTTATTCTTACGGTTTTACTATCACATTTTTTTCAGTTCGGTCGCGCAGCAAATTCCCTATCTCCTCCAAGCCTGCCGTAAGGAACTTCGTTCCAAAAGATCGATTAATCAAAAACCGATCCTTTAGACCTCGATTGTTTCGTGAATCGATTCTTTGGACTGCGATTCAAATCGATTCAAGTATCGATCTTTTTCAGAAAGAATCCCCATCCCTGAAATAAATCTTTGTATAGCGGTGAGTTCACAAACACATAATTAACGGATACAAATTACACCCAGACTCAAAACTATTGTGTTTCGCACAAAGAATTATCCTGCGTAGGCATCGAACCATCGATACTGGGCACTAGAGATCAGTAGTTAAACCAGTGCGCCATCTGCACAGTTAATTAAGTACTACAGTATAAATAACAATGGAATTAAACTATTTATTTATTATTATTATTACGAAATCATAGGAAAAAAGAATTAATAAAACTTTCCATATGGTGACAGAGTAAGAACTTCACTCTTTATATTGACAGTAGGTGTCGTAAAAGACTACTAAGGGATAATATGTAAATAATGTCTAGAGAAGGAGAACTCGAAATAAAACCTTATGCCAAACCTATCTGACCAGCCTTGTATAGCAGGTCAATTACCTTTTCATTTTCAAAGACACTCGAGCCCAGCAGTGGGACGTATATGTCGAATTGTAAATGAAATGAAATGATTTTATTGTTCACATAAAATAGAGTAGATGAGTTGTTCATTATATCTAGCAGTTAGTTCTTCTATTTAACCAGGAAAGGCATGTGAAACTTGAGATTATGATGGGTACAAACAGTGTCATGGCAGGATACCAAGTCTTAATTTACAATTTAAAATAGTCAATTCCCTATTATACACACAAACACATTACACACACATTTCCTTTAAACTATAGACATTTTTGTCCAGTAACCAGGTTTTTAACTGTGTTTTAAATTGTTGAAGCGGCAACGATTTAACATACTGTGGTATGCTATCATATATATATGTATGCACATGGCGTAACAATTCTTCATGTACATTGTAGTTTTAGGCTTCAATTTAAGTACTAATCTATTTGAGTTTATTGTATTACGTGTAAATTTTGCCCTTGCTGTAACAAATAAATTTTGGTTCTGTTTTACAAAAGTGCTAATTTCATAAATGTATAAACATGGCAAGTTTAAGATGTTGTATTTTTTTAAAATAAGGCTTACAAGAAACATCTGGTGCCACTCCAGCTATGGCTCTAATACAGTGTTTTTGAGATATAAACACTCTATGAACTTCAGATGAGTTGCCCCATAATATTAAGCCATATCTTAATACAGATCCTACGTATCCGTGATAAGCCAGCAATGTTGTAGCCAGTGAAGAAGTTAATCTTAATCTTTTTAGAACGTAAACAAATTTATTGATTTTATTGCAAACTGCATTGATCTGAGTTTTCCAATCAACATGTTTATCAAGCATTATCCCTAGGAATTTTGTATTTTTTAATTCATTGATTTGGACGTCTTTATACGTTATACTTCTGCATATATGCTTAGATTTGAGGCTTCTAAATTTTATATAATTAGTCTCTTTTAAATTTACTACTAGATTATTCTTACTCCGTCGCCACACGGAGAACGCGTGCATATTTGCTATTGATTATAATTGTTTCATTGTTGGGCTCGAGCCTCCTCCGCAGCAGAAGGTAAATTGACCTTACTATACCATGCTGGTCAGACAGGTTGGTATAGGGTTTTATTTTGAGTGTTCCTTCTCTTGCACAGATGTTATATGCGTGTTATATTCTTTAGTCGTCTTATACGACATCCATCTCGGCGGCGTACGAATACAAATCACCAGAGAGTGGTGATTTGTATTGTACTCCGTCACCACAGGATACTTGCTTCGGCAGTACATATACTATAATTATTTGCTTTCATGAAAATTATTGTTAAATCAACTGCAATGAAAATTAATCAATCAAAATAATTATTAATATATCTTGCACAGAACCACAGATGAAATACAAAATGCGCACTCGAAAAGAAAATTATTATGTTTGCAACAGAATTTCTTTAACCAATTTTACAGTTCAAATGAGATGGTTTTAATAATCATTAATTATAACGATTATTATCGTTAACATTTAAATAAAGATATATATTCCAATATTTATGGCGGATTAAGAAAACAATGTGTTGCCAGGGAGCTCATAGGCACTATTTAATTAAGTATGGTCGTGTGATGTTAATAAAAGTTTTGAACAAGACCTAATGTAGAAGAAAGTAGCATTATTTCTAAATTCAAAAATGCCGGTTATTATTATTTCCCAATAGAAATAATGCATGAAAGTTATGCACTTTCTTTAGATTTGAATACCAACAATATAAAACATAACAAAAAATAATCTTTACTTACAAAGGAATGCGATTTTCTTTTTCTTTCCTCTGGCTTCGATACTATTTTCCTGCGCTCCTTCGCAGTATGCACAAAATAAAAATAATAAAAACACTATTAATGAACGCATTTTAACTGGCAACATGATAGAATAAATTTAAAAAAAATAACTATCGTCGATATTTTTGTAGATGTTAACGATCCAGCAATCAGACAGCAAAACATGACCACTTTGCTCTGAAGACGACTTCAGGTGCTAATTTAAGGAAAGTTGTAAATCTATTTGCTTGTCACTTTCTATGGAACTGTTAAACTAGAGATAATGAAATTATGGTTAAGCAATAGTGTAAATTATATTCACACATACTTGTACGGTAATATTACGTAAATATAGAAATAGCGAGTCATGACTTTGGTACTGTAATGAAATTGTGAAACACATTTTAATGTTTTGAAGTATAAGTATGTAAAATAAATCATGAGTTGAAGACTGGGACTTAATTGCCAAAAAAATTACCAAGGTTACTAATACTGTTACGCTCGTGCGTTACGTATCGTAGGGGACATCACCAAGTACCTGCACACGATCGTGAGGAGGGAGAGCACACCGTCCTGCTACCACTACGATTGCAACGAGGACACGGCGCAGCACACACTCGAAGTGTGTACCGCGTGGGCTGTGGAGCGCCGTGAACTCGTCGCGTCGCAATCATCGGTGGCGACCTGACGCTGCCGACCATCGCTAGGGAGATGGTCGCCAGCCTCAGGTATTGGGACGCCGTCGCCACCTTCTGCGAGGCTGTCATCTCGCGGAAGGAGGCAGCGGACCGTGTTCGGGAGGAACGCCTCCACGCGGACACGGTCTTCCGCCGGCGGCGATTGGGGCTTCGTAGGCGCTAGTACCTGCGCCTGGTGACGCCCTAGCAAAGCTGCGGGTGATCGGACCGGGGATTTAGTCCGGCACCCGCGAAGAGGTTAGCCTAACGACGGCGATCAGCGTCCCGGGGGGGACGTCGACGGGAGAGGGTACTCCCTCGGGGTAGTCCGTCGGGTCGACCGCTGAAGTCAAGGTATTTTGCACCGGTGGTCGGTCCAACAACGAAGGCAACGTGCTTTATGGATGGGTTACGGGACCGCGCGCGCCACCCTTCTGTCGCCCCAGACGGAGCTAGACGGCAAGTGAGCTGACCGTAGCCCAACCCAAAAAAAAGGAGACATTTTAACATTTTGTTTTGAGTATTTTAATGTGTCCGCCCGTGACCATGAACGCTGTAAAGAATGTTATTTTAAAGATTTTCTTTTCGTTATGTGTCTTGGTCCAAAAATAAATACTTTTTTTTTATTTCGTCAACGCATGTATATCCCACTGTTCTTTTCACGCTGATTTCTTTCACATCGGCAAAGAAAATCGCCTAATAGCTCTGGGATAAAGCTTTGTTTCGAGTTATCTTCTAGAATAGTATTTCTTATAAATTTAAAAAACATAAAGAACACAAATTACTACCAGACAAAGGATAACAATTTATAGATCACACAAAGTATTGTCGAATCGAACGCGTGACACTCATTGGGTCGATATCTTAATCAACATACCATACTTTTAGTAAAATTCTTCTCTGCGTGGTGACGAAATAAGAATACAATTCACCACTCCCTATCTTGCCCGTAGATGTCTTAAAAGACGCCTAACGGATATAATATGCATATAATATCTATGCAAGATTAGCGGTAAGACGAATTGCTTTTTTTTTCAATTCGAATCAATCGAATTAAAATTACTATTGATTCGAATAGCAATTCGAATTGATTCGAATCGTCACATTCGTCACGTCAGCATTATAGTCAAATTCGTACTCGTATGTCGAGTCATCCGCCTTGCCGAGTTATAATTCGTTTACATTATTATTCGAGCTAGAGTTTATTTTTGGCGGATCGGTTTGCATTACGAATGAGTCGAGATTTCGAGTTACAACAGGGTGCTCGGTATTTGGTTACGGCAAGAGGACTTATAGGTATATTGACTTTTAAGCACGTAGTTAATGACAATACTTTTTTATTATTATGATTAAAATCAGCTTACCTAATAACAAAAAAGTAATAATAAAATCATATAAAAAAATACATTTTTTTTAAATAAAGTCTGATCCTAATTAATAATTACACGATAAATTAACTGTAAAAAAAAAATACGTTTATACGTCTCAGGTATACTCATAATTAATAGCTATTATTACTAATTATGTAAACGAGCAGTCAACAAAAGCAAGAAAACATTAAAGCGCGCGAGGGACGAATTGTAAATGTAATAGGTATCTACCTCAAACGAATCGGATTATATCCAACCAACTCGTGATTCTTAGAACATTTCGTGTATTTTCGTATTTTCTCACTCGAACAATTCGTTCTTATGATTCTTCTACTCCGCATTAAAGAGCGAATCAACGAATAGAAAACGAATCAACGAATGTCCTACCAAACCGAGTCGACTGATCGCCGCGTCGGCGCGGCCGCCCGCGCTACGAGTACGACACGAGTTGATTCGGTTTCGGTCAACGGCGATTCGAATGAACGAGTCAATAGTCTTATTCGAGTTATTCGAATTAAATGATTCGAATTACGCAACGCTATGCAAAATAAGGAAAACTCTAAAGAAAACCCTATACCAATACGTCTGACCAGCATGGTGTAGGTCAATTTCCCTCTTATTATGGAGGAGGATCAAACCCAATAGTGGGACGTATGTGAGCTGTGATGATGGTGAAGATGAAAGCTCTTCTACAACACCGACGATTAGGTGAATTATATTCTTATTACGTCACTATTCTTAAGACTTATAACCGTAATGCCAACATTAAGCTGTGTGATGGTGATTAAGAGTACTACCACCATTAAATTGCTCGTGAGTGTCGTAAAACTAAGAATTTTTCATCGACTTTTTTTTGGATGTTGGCCACGGTCAGCGTACTCACTGCCCGCCTCCGTTCAGGACGACAGAGGGGAACCGCGCGGCCTAATGACATACCCGTAGCAAGTCGCCTTCGTCGTTTCATCGACCTGAGCCTTCTAATGCCAAACTATTGTAACTATTATATAATGTAAAATTATTACCAAAACTTCTGCTATCAATCGAAGGGAAATTGACTTACTGTACCATGCTGGAAAGGTGAGTTGATAAAGTTTTATTTAGAGTTTTTCTTTCCTTACCTAGCTGTTATAAGCAAGGAATATTGATTAGTCGTTTTTAACAACATCCACGGGCAAGATGGGGTATGATGAATTGTATTCTTATTCCGTCACCACGTGGAAAAGTGATGAAACTTTTGCAATATGAAAGAATACATATGTAGTCGACGCCAAATAATTGAGATAATAGCAGGGTGATGGAATACTATTATTCTATTTCCATCGACTTATAAATATCCACTATTGAATATAGGCCTCCCCAAAAGTGGAAAAAATCAAAATTAGATTGGCAATCATAGGTGACATTATAAATTTATTCCGAGAGTTTAGGCGGAAATGTCAAATTGTCATGTGACGCTCGTACATTTTTTATACATTATTTTAATTCAAATTCAAATCATTTATTATGCATAAACCTTGAGAGAGCACTTATATATTGTCAGGTTTATAATTTCCAAAAAAAATATACTACCACCGGATCGGAACGCGACCGCTACTGAGAAGATCCGGCAAGAAACTCAGCTGGCTTGTCTATTATTTTTAGTTTTTTTTTTTTCTTACTAGATATACAATTGTGTACATGTTTTGTAAGAACTAGCTCCAGTGTGATGCCCTTCGAACCGCAAGATACTTAATATAATTCAAACGATTATGGCTGGACCAGATCCCACAAGCGGCACCCGATCACGAGTTAACTACTAGAGCAGCCATCACTCCCCCAACCTAAATGGTTTATAGTGTTCTTTATATTGTATAAAATTAATGGTATTTTATGTAATATAACGCGGAGAAAGTACTGATATGTATATAAAAGATACAAAAATTATATAATGATGAATTACGTGCATTATCGTGTTCTCTAAAAATTGCAAGTGATTTGGTTATCAGCACCCAATCAATGGTAATGACTTGATTTACTGATGGATTATTTTTATGAAGTGTTAAGTTAACAAGGTATTTGATTGAAGGTCTTTATATCCATACCCATGAATAAAATTTTAACAAACATTATAAATTTTCCACAAATCAACAGTTGTGTACTCTACCAATGATTGCTTAGTCGATTTTAACGAGAACCACGTTCATTACAAATTTTCCTTTAATTCTTAACCCGTAACCATACTAGGAACACTCTCATAAACATTAGAAATCATAAATTATACAACTACCACAAATTTATCAAAAGATATCAACAAAATTCAACTATATAGGTTATTAACCTATCCTATTAAAACAAATTACGCATTCCTTGTTGGTTTTGTTATAACTAGACCTTACTTTGAATTTGAATTAATAAAACATAATATTGACTGAACCCGGGGTCTTGTTTATGGATTACCTTAACGCAAACAAATGGCGAGAGCCTAAGAAATTTGTCTTCTTAGGCGAGGGACATATTATTGTGAAGCGAAAATGACGAATATTTTAAAGGAATTATTGTTATAAAATTGCAGTTTTTGTATCAGTCAATAACGATACTTCGTAAAACCTCTAATTTTTTTGGTTCTGATTATCTATTCGGACAGGCAAAGGTGACAACGCCGAGTTATATAATTTTCTCCACACATTATTTAATACCATATCTTATATCTTTAAACGAGCAATTCTTGTATATATATACATACAAGAAAATATATATATATAATATATTGTATATATATATGTATTTGGCATCCTAGAAGTTTCGGCGCCAAAAAATCGATCTAGCTAGGTTTTATTTACAGAAAATTGTTGTTTTGTCGGTGTTTTTAGCTAATCAAGCAATACAATGACATAAAATGTTATTAACATTCTCTGAATACCAATTCGAGTTTCCTTTAACAATCATACAAGATAATCGATGAACGATGATTTGTTGGACTTAAGACATCTTAGTCCTCTTGTGACCCTAAACGCTGAAGAATGTTTGAATATTAAAAATCAAATACCACCACAATAAAATCAGTAAAAATAGCTTTAATTTACACGTTCAATACTCTTTTTTTCCATGGTCAGCTCGCTCGCCGCCCGGCTCCGTCCGGGGCGACGAAGGGGCGGCACGCGGCCCCATGACCCACCCGTGGCACGTCGCCTTAGTCGTTGGGCTGACCACCACTGCAGAATTCCTTGTCTTCAATGGTCAGCCCGACGGAATATCCCTGCAGAGTACCCTCTCCTCTCGACGTCCCTCCTTGGTCGCCGTCGCGTGGCCTCTCGGCGGGTGACGGACTAAATCGTCGGTCCAGACACCCGCGGCCTTGGCTAGGGACACGTACAATACTTGGATGAACGTCAAAAATCATTATATTTTATTTATCTCAAATCGGATCTTAGATATGGAAAGTTTATCATAGATCGTTAAATATAAACTTTGACGGAATGAAAAGGTGTCGTCTTCAGTACTTTTAGAATGAGTTTACATCTGGCGGTTACAAACGAAGTATTTCATACCTGAATTTACTTTAAATAGTCTGCCATTAAGTAAACGTAACACCATTTCAGTTGATAGTGAATTTATGTCGGCGATGTTCAGCGAAACGAGGTAATAAAATAATTTACTTAGCAATGTTTGTAACGATACGCGATCTATCCGAGATGACAGTTGATAAAACGAGTCACTATTATCTACGTACTTTATGATTTTATGGAAATTATTCTTTTGACGTGTTAGAGAAAAATTATGGGAGTAAATGTTTACGATGCGTTATAATAATACTTTTAATATATAAATACCTTTTTCTCTATAATTAGTCTTTTTTTTCTACAAACGTAGAATAACGCGCAGGATAAAATTTTAGAAAGATATTGTGAAGGATTATTTATTACGCCGAAAACTTATAACTTCTTAAGTGCGTACATAAGTATACATACACATTTTTATAATGGTGAACAAGCACACAGACTAGCTGAAAATGAGAAGTACTACTACCCACACATATTTGCAACCCCTAAGTATTAAAATTACAATCACGTTGCCAATCTTGAGAACTAAGCCAATAAGCTTCTTGTACCCGATATTACCGGTTATCTTACCCTCCAAATTGGAACGCTATAGCGCACGCAATTTTGCTTGGCCGCAGAATTAACGGGTAAGTTGGTGGTTGCCATCCGGACGGACCCTGCACATGGTCCTACCTGCTGGGCCCGGACCTCCTCCTCTATTTGAAGGAAATTGACCTACTATATCACATTGGTCAGACGTGTTGGTATAGGATTTTGTTTCGAGTTTTCCTTCTCTTGCATAGATATTATATGTGTCGATAAAGGCGGCAGAGAGCGTCTCCAGAATGCATAGCGTGTAGACACTGCGCAAGTTACGAACAATAGAAACTATCTTATAACTGTCACACTTAATTTATGACTGAATATATTAACAGTCTAATAACACAATGGTAGGTAATACAGTATACTCAACGAGTCGTAGACAGTTAATATGTTGTTCGCTCGAAGTCTCGACGATGTATGAATACTCGAACATTTTTTTTTTGTGTGAACAACCGTAGATGGCCTTGACAGCTTGACGCGGACTATGGGTGAGCGCTGAGGGCTCTCAACCCGGTGAAAGTATACTAAGCGACATCGCCCAAGGGCCCCTGTGGCGAACGGACCACGGCTTGGGGCGTCGCTGGATGCAAAGTGGGCGGGCCCACGTTTTGATTAATGATTTTTGCGCGGCGCGATTTCGCACCTCGACGGCGGCGAAGGCGGAACCGCGGGTATTTACGTGTTAAGTCCTCGCGGGCCGTGTAGGCTCTACGTTGAGCGAATGTGATATCGTCATCCTCTTCGTCGAGGACGTGACGAGGACGTCGGATGGAGGATGCTCGAACATCGTCCGCAGCCTTTTTTATACCGCTCGCGCGAATGCAGGCTAGACTCTGTCGAAGCGCAACTGTCATGGCGCTTTCATCTCGTTGTCAACGCAGCTCCCGTACTAATGACTATTCCGATATATGCATATTATAATCCCTTAGTCGTTTTTTACCCACCCACAGGCTAGAGGGGATGGTGAATTGTATTCCTATTACGTCACCACACAGAGTATTGCTTATGGTTAATAATAATCGCGCATAATACCGTCATAGCCGAGGCCACGGGTGACTACACCAGGGTTTTAGTCCATCACCCGCAGAGAGGCCGACCGCGCGCCGGCGACCAACGCGTCTCCGAGGGGGGACGTCGGGAGGAGAGGGTACCCCGTGACTGGGGTATTCCGTCGGGCCGAGCACTGAAGGCAAGAAACTTTGCACCGGTGGTCGGCCCAACGACGACGACGACGTGCCACGGGTAGGTCATGGGGCCGCGCGCTGCCTCACCGTCACCCCGGATGGAGCCAGGCGGCGGGTGCATTGACTATGGCCCATCCCTAAAAAAAACCAGTGATCGGCCCAATGGCGGTGGGGAAGAAATACGATAGGTTATGGGCCGCACGCCGCTCATTCGTCACCCCGAACAGATTGAGCGAGGTATGTCCAGACCAAAGGCTACTAAAAAAAAATGATAACCGCATGAGACCAACTGGTGATACTACTGATCCCTCCATCGGACATTCATATCATATTTTTCATTACAGATGAGATTTCTTTCCATTCATCAGTCTATAGACATCCACTGTTAGACATTGATTGCCGAACCACAGCAAAATGACACTTGGCGTGCGGGTTGTCGATCACAGTAATCTCTCAAGATGGAATGCTGGGCCTTGTATAGCGCACCAATGTAGACCCTGAACGTCCGTCTGAGAGCTCTCCTAGTGTACAGAGGTCCATGAGGGTCAAGCTATACCCGGTGGCAGCGTGCCTGTTGGTCAAGACTCCTCCACGAAACCTGGAGCCGGAGATGCTCGCCGAACTTTACCAGTAGGGGTCGGCGACCCGGGCGGGGAGCTGCTCAGTCTTGCTTAACGAAATGACCGCTTTGCGGGACGATACCCGACGCGACGTCATTGCCCGTTGGGCAGTCCGGCTGGAGAGGCCTCGGTTCGGTTTTCGAGCCATGGAGGCTGGCCGGCCGGAGCTGATGCAGTGGTTGGGTCGGTGCCATGAGGTGCTTTCCTTCCGACTGGTGCAGTTGTTAACGGTGCACGGTTGCTTCGCCTAGTTCGCTTCGCCCCTGCACACGGTCGTGAGGAGGGAGCGCACATCGTCCTGCCACCACTGCGATTGCGACGACGGGACTGAGATCTGGTCGCCGCCTTCTGTGAGGCAGTTATCTTACAGAATGAGGCGGCGGAGCGTGCGCATGAGGATCTCCTCTACGGTGACACGATCCGCCGCCAGCGGCTTGGGCAGCTTAGGCGCCAGTACCTACGCCTGATGCTGCCTTAGTCGAGGCCGCAGTTGACTGGACCGGGGAATAGTCCATCACCCGCAGGAAGGTTGACCGTGTGAGGACGACTTGACGTCCCGGGTGGGGCGTTAGGGAGGGATGGTACCCGAAAGAGTATCCCACTGGACTGGCCACGGACGATAAGGAACTCGGCACCGGTAATCAGCTTAATGGCGAAGGGGGGGAGTACGGTGGATAATGGAGCCGCGCTTCACGTGTGAGCTGACAATAGCTCACCCAAAAAAAAATGAAATGCTGCTGTCCAAACTTCTAGTGATGTCTCAGCCGTTTTTTACGACACCCACAAGAAAGTAAGGGGTGGCGACACATTCAGTCCCCACATTACTATTTTTAAAAATATTACAAAATGTCAATATACACGGAAACCAATTTTGGCCTTCAATATTATTTCATAACGTGTAATAACTGAAATATATCGTAAACATATTTTGCTGGAACGACGAATAAATATAATGATATCTCTTGGGACTCCGTAACATTTGGATAACGAGGCTGACCAACATACAATGACCTCTCTCATTGGTCATGTATATCTTTTTGAAGTGACCCTTCAATGAAAATGTTTTAAAAAAAGTTGGATGAAAAATAAATTCTACCGGTAATTTATTTTCATCTCAGGTATGTTACTCATACGTTCCACTCCTGGGCTCGAGCCTCCTCCTAATTGGGAAGGCAATTATAGTTTTTTTTTAATCTTTCCTTCTCTTACGGCGATGTTAACTGAATGCGACTCTTGTTCATATATTTTTATGGTTATACTCAGAAGTTGTGACGATATTTTCTATTCCTTCTCTAACAATAATTAGAGCACTAAAGCAAAGAGTTGCTTAGAAGCTCATGAACTTCCTTGAATCTTGTTTCTGCTTCTTTGCCGAACTATTGCTATCGCGAGGTGCTATGCGATACCGCCTGATGATTATAATTTCGATGGCCGGCTGATCATGAGTGGTCCGCCGAATAGTAGACTTAATTTATTTAGGCGAATATAGCTGCATCCAAAAAACTCAAATCCCAAATCTAGCCCCTATAATAAACTTAATATTATAATAAACTTAATATTATAATAGGTTAATACCCGGTTTCGATGACTCATTGATTTTTGGATGCGATCGAATAGATACCACTGTTTTGGCATTGCTGTGAGCAGTCTGTAGAAAGATTATCCCTTTTCTCATAAATTATATAATGCATCTTCACGGTGCTCTGAAATTGTGGAGAAGGTTTGCCACTGGTGTACACATCACAGACTTGTTTGCTAAAGAATAAAACAAAAGCAACCGTAACAACAAATTTATCTCAAACTTTAGTTAAATTTATAGATAAATTTGTTCAAACTCCACAGATGACATAGTGGTCCAATTAGTGACTTCCTATCCGTATCATATGGATTCAATCATCATCATCTCGGCTTATATACGTTCTACTGCTGGGCTTGAGCCTCCTACGCAATGGAAGGGAAATTTACCTACTGTACCAAGCTGTTCAGACGGATTAGTATAAGGTTTTATTTCGATTATTTCTTCCCTTGCATATCCTTAGGCGTCTTTTACGACTCTCACAGGCAAGATGAATTCTATTTTTATTCCGTCACTACACGGACAGTTGGTGGACATAGATAGATAATGGATTCGATACTCACGTAGAAGTAGTTTTTTTTGGGTGCCACAAATTATTTTTCTGAGAATGGATAGTGGACGTCGATAAGCTGATAGATGGGTGGCTGATTTATTTTGGAGTGAAACGATCACTCACAGCGAGGCACCGACAATAGCTTAGCAACAATAAACCATTAGCGATTAACTATCTATTATTTGTGAACACTTTCCCTTATCCGTATCCTTGCGCTTTATTTTCATCTTGCTTTGTCCTTGGGGCAACGTAGTTTTGTGACATTACTTTAATTTATAACCCATTTTTCTAGTAAATCGTGATTACATAATGATTTCAAATGTTTACGCGTTTGTATTTGATTTTTGATTGCCCGGCGTTTCGAATACTTTGCAACGTTCATGGTCACGGGCGGACGAACATGTCTCACGCACAACAAGTCATTGTCTTTACAGTTAAAAGGTAAATATGATCATTTATTTTATGGGAATTATTCATTAAATGCAATGGATTTTTGATTGCCCAAAGTTTCAAAGACTTATGAGCGTTAAAGGTCACGGGCGAACGCTGAAAAATGTTCAAAACGATATCGGACAATTAAAAATCAAATACAAACTCGGTAAAATCCATAAAAATTTATTTATTTATAATGTATAATACTCGCGTACATATCAGAAATCATTATGAAATGGTTAACATTTCGTCCCAGTTCGGTTCGTTCACAGCATTTTCCTTGTGGAAGCTATAACTTATATCTCTGACTATTAATAGTATATTAGTGAAGCCCTGGCAAGATAAGGATTTGTTCCTTAGTGCGGAGTACCTATTTCTTTTATAAAAATAAATGTTTCTTTTAGGCTAACACTTATATTGTAGTAGATATTAATTTCTTCGTCCACAATTTGCCCCTAATTACAGTAAAATATCTATCCTTCCGTATCTTCCGTATATTGTTAAAGAAATTTTACTAAACAAATATACCATGTATATTCGTATAGTTACCAAAATTCCTTTAACATTTTCACAAACTATAATAATGTAGTGAGGGATCAATTTATAGTGGTTCACAACTAATTGAGGGGACGTCGCGCGTCGGCCGTCATCATTCATTTTTAGTACCCCACGATTATCCCAAAGTCGAGTCATCATTCTCGCAATGCCACAGATTACTTCACTTTATTTAAACTATTTTGTTCATTAAATTCTATTACATCATTAAGATTCACACATATCTACTTGTTTTTTTTTAACTAATCCCCGTACCCATTCCCACCATTGCAACTCCTGTAAGCCAGGATCCAGCGAGGTCTACATAAATGGTACACCAAGGTGTGGCTCTCGGAAAACCGCAGAAAACGCTATTTTAGGAGTGGTAGGACCACACTGTCGACAGTTATTTGTCTACACCGCGGGCTGGTCCGTCCGGGGCAGTACCATGCTCTCGCAGAACATCGACGTCTGAGTAGTAGCAATTTATTACTGCGCTTCGTTCGGTGAGCGAGAGAGCCGGAAGCCCAACTTTCTGAGGGTGATTACGTGTGGAGGGTTTTCGTGGTGCCCTTGGTATCACCCAGCCTCAATGCACGCATTCACACTCCCTTCGCTTTCTTCGCGGTAGGCAACGGCCTTGTAAAGGTCAATGAGCGGCAGCAACACTTACCATCAGGTGTACTGTTTGCTCGTTTGCCACCGTTTGCAATAAAAAAAAAAATATATTATCTTAGACAATAAAAATTGGAAAGGAAAATAAGAGTTGGAATCTGTCACTTTCCTCCTCCTATGCAGAGACAGAGAGACAACATGAAGGAAAACTTCATCAAAAACAGATACAATAAGATTTGCAATGCAGATTACAAGTTGACTTTTATAATTTCTCATATTATTTCTCGCCATGGACCCTTGCTAACGGACAATTAGATGGAAGGTAAGTCCGGGGGGTACCATCCTTTCGGGTACCATCCCTCTCAATGCCAGGACACCGGTTAGTATAGATCTTCTTTTCGAGTTTTCCATATCTTACTAGATGCTATCTGCATATTATATGCCTTGTCTTTTACAATCACCTATGAGCTTGATATGGAGAATTGTATTCTGGCGGCACCTCACGAAGAAAAAGACGCTTCTAACGACGCCTCATTTGTCAAAATATGACAAGTAGATTATAGAAGTTATGTTACATTCTCGAGTGGCGACCACGTATCAGACGACGCAGTGTAAGACGCCCCCTACTAGGTGAACCGACGATCTAGTGAAAGTTGCTGGACGTCGTTGGATACAGACGGCACAGGACTGCACTTTATACCGCACATGAAGGAAGCCTACGTCCAGCTGTGGACAGCGATAGACTGAGTGAAGATTTAATAGATATACATACAAAAATATACACATGACCAATCAAGTTTTTTTTAAATTACATAGGCCTTATTAAATACATCCATTCTCACAAAATGGCCGCCCAAAATGGCGCCATAAAAAAATAATCGGTAACGATTTCTCTATGATATTCTTCAAATTCAATATTGTGACAGTCCACACTTTATTATTAGGGATTACTTTATGTAACAAATTGCAGTCGTTATTATAACAAAATTGTCGTCGTTGTAATCCGAACTCGATAAAGTATGGTATTACACAATTTGAGTGTCCGATAACGTTCCACTTCGACAGTGATTCCTAACATTTAAGCGTGTGTTGAAATGTCTAGAATGGAAATAAATGAAAATTTAAGTTTCATAATTTCCTTAAAATAATAACGTATAGAAGGATAGTGTCGGCTCTTGTATGTCTTTAACTTGTAGCATTGCGAGTTCTGCAACTTATGTTTATACGTTTGATTGCTGGCATTATTAAAAATAATCTACTAAACTTAGAATAATAACGTATAGAAGGATAGTGTCGATACTTCGAGCGATCGAAAATATGAAGACAAAAATACTACATGCACGCAGGCGATTACACACGTACACACGCACACCACTATACAAATCATGAAATCAAATTTTATTTTTATTACCATAAATCGTCGAAATACTTTTATAAGTAATTTTAAAAACCTTTTTGTTTTTCAAATGTGTTGTGACACCATTTGAATGCACAAACCATCATAATTACCTATTTATTTTTTAAGAGTTACGTACGTACGTGCAGTACAGTACACCTTGTACATTACGGAACGGTTCCGGCGTAAGCTCCATTAGGCTCCAATATATTTATTTATTTATTTATCGGGAGACCAACAGCTTAAAAGTAATAAAAATCTAGAAAAACATATTTAAGATACATAAAGCCAATAACAGGTCTTCACTACTATGCTTCACATAAAACAATACAACGGAGAACATTAAATTTGCCTATTGATGTGTTGTGAAAAAATCGAGACTGAGTGTCCGTTTTATCGCATCCGTATTAGCGTTGAATATATCGAATTTATGTTTTTTATATTGATTATTCAGTGTATTGCTCGCTCGCCACAAAAACGCATTCTGTCGGTAATTAGTAGATACTAATGGGAGATGACAGGGGGTTTGATGTCTCGAAGCTCTAATTGGTATATTAAAACTTATTATATTGGTATATGTAAATGCTTCATTTTTTGTGCGCGGACTTACCTTCTATACGTTATTATTGTAAGGTAAATTCATTATTCGGGCTCGAGCCTTCTCTTGGATAGTAGTGAAATTGACATACAGTAGAAACTGGATTATCCGGCCCTCAGTTATAAGGATTCGCGATTCTCCGGACTACCAACCGCCAACATTGTATTGTACCTACAAATTGAATTTATGTAAGCATAAACGTGTCTGAAATGGCATCTCCCGACCGCGCTCGCGGGATCGCTGACCCACGCATTTCGTTATTTTAGTTAGTAATTATTACTCCAGTGGCGTAGCGTGGTGGGTGCCCGGGGGGGGGGGGTGTTGTGGGGTCATGACCCTGGGCGCCATAGGAAAGGGGGCGGCCGATAAAGAACAGAACGAAAATATTACATTGTATGATTGAGAAAAAAATACTTATTCCAAATCAAGTCCGCAATGTTACGCAAAGAGAGGCCGATAACCGCCCGACGCCGATGCGTGAGTCTTCCCAAACGCAATCGAACCAATAAATAACGCTACAATTCATTACGCGAAGACTTTGAATGATGGGAAGCAAATGCACTGTAAAGAACTAAAAGTAAATAATTTTGTTACTGTAAATACTTATACCATCAAAAACAAAACTTGTAAAAAAAAGCCAAGCCTCGCAACTGAGTTCTTCTACCATAAAAAGTTATGAGATCCATGTTATACCAAGTCGGTTAACTCATTCAATCCCTGCTTAAGAGGCCTTTCTTCTTAATTTATTACGTAAATAGCTAACCTAACAACTCCTTATAGTGACTATATCAATATTAAAGATCTTTTATGTCTTAGATAAACAGAATGACTTGTGGAAATAATGAAATTTGATTGGTTTTTTGAAACACATCTCCTCTAGTCTCCTCTCCGCTTTGATGGCAATCGAGCCTAATGATGGCGTTCTTTCTTTCAGGTAAATTTCAGGCAATTTAGTTTGCTTAACTTAATACTTCCGTTATTTAATTCCGTTATCCTCGGGGGCGACGTTCCAGAGTCGTGGACCAGGAGTGTGGTGGTGCTTTTCTTCAAGAAGGGTGACAAAGCTCTTCTAAAGAACTACAGACCCATCTCACTCCTGAGCCATGTTTATAAGTTGTTCTTGAGGGTCATTACCAATCGACTCTCGCGCAAGCTCGATGACTTCCAGCCGCCCGAACAAGCCGGCTTCCGAAAAGGCTATAGTACCATAGACCATATCCTCACGCTTCGGCAGATTATACAAAAGACCGAGGAGTATAATCGGCCCCTGTGCTTAGCGTTTGTGGACTATGAGAAAGCCTTTGATTCAGTCGAAACTTGGGCGGTGCTGCAGTCCCTTCAGCGGTGCCAAATCGACCATCGCTATATCGAAGTGCTGAAGTGTTTGTATAGGAACGCCACAATGTCAGTCCGTATCCGGGATAGGAGTACGAAACCGATCCAGTTGCAGAAAGGCGTGAGACAGGGAGATGTCATCTCTCCGAAACTGTTCACCACTGCACTGGAAGATGTCTTCAAGCTCTTAGACTGGACTAGACTCGGCATCAACATTAACGGCGAATACATAACTCACCTTCGATTTGCGGACGATATAGTCGTTATGGCAGAATCCATGGAGGACCTTGGCACAATGCTCAATGATCTCAGCAGGGTATCCCAACTAGTGGGTTTACGAATGAACATAGACAAGACGAAAGTCATGTCAAATGCCCATGTCATTCCTGTACCGGTCCTAGTTGGCAATGCGATTCTCGAAGTTGTCGATCACTATGTTTACCTCGGACAAACAGTCCAGTTAGGTAGATCCAATTTCGAGAAAGAGATCAGCCGACGAATCCAACTCGGTTGAGCAGCGTTCGGGAAACTTAAGAGGATCTTCTCGTCCAACATACCTCAGTGTCTGAAAACACAGATCTACGACCAGTGTGTGTTACCAGTGATGACTTACGGCACGGAAACGTGGTCCCTAAATGTAGGCTTTATATCAAGGCTCAAAGTCGCTCAGCGTGCTATGGAGCGGGCTATGCTCGGGATTTCTCTGCGACATAGAATCCGGAATACGGAAATCCGCAGAAGAACGGGTGTAACCAACATAGCACGAAGAATTAACACGCTGAAGTGGCAATGGGCAGGCCACATCGCTCGACGAACCGACAACCGCTGGGGAAGAAAGGTTCTCGAGTGGCGACCACGTATCGGACAGTCGACGCAGTGTAGGACGCCCCCCCACTAGGTGGACCGATGACCTAGTGAAAGTTGCTGGGCATCGTTGGATGCAAGCGGCACAGGACCGCACATTGTGGCGCAACATGAGGGAGGCCTACGTCCAGCAGTGGACGGCAATAGGCTGAAATGATGATGATGATGATGAACTTAATACTTTGGGAGATTTTGGTACAATTTCATAAGACATGTCCCACTCTTGCTTTTTCATTCCGTTGATTGACCAGTTTCGCAGTGAGATATCATACATTTCCCCGTCAAGAGCTGCTGCCCACTCTCTTCTTGAGTCTTTTTTGTTAAATGACAAAGCCTTGCACTAAGGGAATAATAATCCTTATTGTGGGGGACTTTAAAAACATATAATTCATCATCGCAGCCCTCAAACGTCCTACTGTTGGGCTCGGGCCTCCTTCACAATGGGAGGGAATTTGACACACTATATCACGCTGGTCAAACATGTTGTTATATGTTTTCATTTCGAGTTTTCCTTCTCTTGCACAGATGGTATGCGCAAATTATATCTCATAGTCGTCTTATACGACATCCACGGGCAAGATAATGGTGAATTGCATTCTTACTTCGTCACCACACGGAAAGAACATATAATTAACGGACACAAGTTACATTCAGACTCAGAACAACAATCGTACAAGGTACTGTCTTGCATGGGATTCGAACCCGTAACACTGGCGCGGTACGTTGGTATCTTAACCACTATGCCATCTGCGCAGTCTCTAGCTGGTTTTTACGATTCCCATAGGGAAGCAATGATGACGACAAATGTATTCTTATTTTTTACAAAGTTACTTTTCAATAACTGCAAATGTAACTTTGTAATCCTTTATATTTATATGGGTTTACAAAATTATTTATACAGTTAGTGTATCTCGGAAACTGGACGAAAATTACAATGTTTCATAATTTTTCCTTCATTTATACACTAAACACTAATTGTATTCTAAATTTGAAGTTTCTATGTCTGCTAGAAGTGCCTCTTTAATATTGATGATTGGTCAGTCAGTCAGTGAGTGACAAAATTACGAAATTTTGACTAGTTATAATTCTTAAGCTATTGGTTCAAATTGAATAAAATTTGAAATACACAATATGTATACATGGCTTGCTAGGTTTCTAAAAATTCAGGCTTCTAGTTTTATTCACAACGAAGTTATAGGGGGTCGAAAATGGTGGCGTGAATTGCTTCGAGAAAAGTATGTTACGGCAGTGTTGCGTTTTGCCCGACTTTTTTATTTGCTCGACTTGGCGGGGGCGCTGCGTGCCCTCAGAAAATTAATGTTTCGTGTTTTGTTTGGGAAAAAAATTAAAAATACATATTTTTATTTCTTCGGGAACATCATCGAACAAGTAGGTATACAGGATTAAAGATAAATTAAATAGAGAAAAAAAAATCTTTTCAAGATTGATTGTTGATTGTTAATGTTTTCGTTGTTCGTGATAGATATGTTATACCTACTTCCGTATACCTACAATGTCTTTTAAACCTAGTCTAATCAATAAAATGACATTAGCAGTAATACTGCTACAGTAGGTACCTATTGCAATTATTTGGTCACCTTTAAATTGTGCTAGTAGTATAGTATAACCGGCTAAGATTTAAAACGACTCGACATACCGCCTAGTTATTAATCTTTGCGTCATGACTTATTAAATTAACCTCATATTGCATAGGGAATTCTAAAGTCTAAAGTCGGTAAAATCTAACGATTTAAAACTTTAAAATAGATGTAACACTTGTCTAATAGATAAATAATTAAAAAATAAGGTGGAAGTAAGTTTCTCTGTGTTGTTGTTACTTACTTTTCTTAGGTTACCATGGTTATCTTTTTTGGGTGGCTATGGTGGTGGTGACGAAAGGGCAGTGCGCGGTCCCATAATCCACCGTATTCCTTCCTCATCGCCATTGGGCCGACCACCGGTACCCTACCGGTGTCGTCAGTGGCCAACCCGGCGGGATAGTCTTTCAGGTACCCTCTCTCCCTAACGTCCCTCCAGGGACGTCGGTCGCCCTCACGCGGTTAGCCTCTCTGCAGGTGAAGGACTATTCCCCGGTCCAGGCACCCGTGGCCTCGGTTAAGACCTCATCAGGCGCAGCTACTCGCGCCTGCGCCGCCTAAATTACCGGCGGTGGATCGTATCACTGTAGAGGATTTCCTTACGCGCACGCTCTGCCGCCTCCTTCCTTGAGATTACCTACTACCTCACAGAAGGCGGCGACCGCGTCCCAGTTTCTGATGCTGTCGAATCTCCCTGGCGATGGTCGGCAGCGTCAGGTCGGCATCGATGACTGCGACGTGTTCACGGCGCTGCTCTGCCCACGCGGCGCACACCTTGAGCGTGTGCTGCGCCGTGTACTCGTCGCAATCGCAGTGGTGGCAGGACGGTGTGCTCTCCCTCCTCACGACCGTATGCAGATACTTGGCGAAGCAACCGTGCCTCGTCAATACTTGCCCCAGTCGGAAGGAAAGCACCCCATGCCTCCGACCTAACCACTCCATCAGCACCGGCCGGAAGGCCTCGACGATCCGAACACCGTACCGAGGCCTCTCCAGTCGGACTGCCCAATGGGCAATGATGTCGCAGCGGGCATCGGCCCGCCAGGCGGCCAGCTCTTTCATCGAGACTATGCCGTCTCCCTATCGCATCTACAACACCCACCGGTAGAGTCCAGTGAGCTTTTACGCCTCCAGGTCCCACGCGGAGTCCCGTCCAATAGGCACGCTGGCTCTGTCGCCACCGTGCGGTAACCGCGTATGGCCATGGCCTTCTGTGAACACCACAAGAGAGAGAGAGTAGGTTACCATGGTACAAGTATCTCTACTTGTGTATTTTTAATAAGGGTATGTAAATAGGTATATCGAAACTTTTTGAGAATTGACAATAAACATTTCGTGTTTTAGAGCATTTTCATCATGAAGGAAGAAAATATTTGGCAGGGTGCCCTAAAATTTCTTTCCTTCGTGATCTTCATTAAATTATTATAGAATTTGAATAAAGAGTAATTAAAAACTAAAACATTATTTTAGGACCGTGTGGGGACGGAGTAAGAATTCACCTAATCCACTAGGTCAATGGACCTAGTGGATTAGGTAGATAGATAAGCTTATTTTGATTAGGTAGATAAGCTATAGAATATAATGCTTAAACTTTAAATGACTTATAATTAAAGTAGGGGGCGGCGAATTTTTGGTGGGCCCCTGGCGGCGAAAAGCCACGCTACGCCACTGTGTTACTCCGCTGTGATTTACCGCAAGTCGAATACATATCCCGCGCAAATAATTTGCGTGACCCGCGGGATATGTATTCGTCTTTTGATAAACGCATAAAATTATGTACATACTACACATGCACAAAACCAAAGGTGGTTTTTCATACGTTCGATTTTCCGGATTTTCGATTATCCGAATGCCTAACGACAACAATTAATCCGGTTAATCGGGTTTCTACTGTACTATACCACGCTGGTCAGACGGGTCTCTTATTCGTAATTCATTAAATAAAATAAATTTCACATAAACGTAGTTTGTAAAAACTAAAAAACACTTGTAGATAACCGAACTAAAAGTGCGATGTAGAGCATAGGAATAGCGCCCTCTGTTGAATCACGCCAAAATAATTAATCCTTTAAAAAATAATGAGATAAGCTATGCAAATTATTGTATTGTCAGGAGCAGGAGCGATCCTTGATAAACGTATAAAGTTTCAAACTAATCTAACTTTTAGAAAGGAGTGGAAATCACGTCCAAAGATACCGTTACATACAAACCACGTTAATAAAGTGATACCTAATGGTATTTTGATTTTATTCATAATTATAGTAGAGGAGATGTGGGCGATCGACCTTCACCGATCTGATAACCAGATGAGACGAATTTTTTTTAAAATATAATTCATAAACAAATATGCCTATGATAACTTGCCTATCAAAAAGTGCTCATAGCTATTTTTAATTTAATTAATTTTATTCAATTTTCTTTTATCGCCTTCACTGTGATAACCGAATGAATTTTATCTCAACTGAAAGTTTTTAACACACAGAATATGCCTAGGTAGGCTTGCCTACTCATTTCTGTGTATGGTTTTCCGGCAAGCAGACGTGAACAGGTAAGTCAATACACTACACCAATCTGCTAACCAATTGAAATTGATATCAAAGGTTAGATATTTTAATTACAAAACCAATCATGTAGGCTTTTGCCTACAAATAATCGGACATAAAATTATATTTTTTGTGGTATTGAAATTGAATCTGAAAGGGCGTTGATTAAACAAGATATCTAGTGATTTCTGATGTTTACGTGAATGTTAAACATCATAAATAAAATTATTTTTACAGATTTTATAGCGTCCATGATCACGAGCGAAAGTGTTGAAAACGTTGGGCAATCAAAAAAAAAATGGGATAAAATTCGTAACAAAATAGTTTTCTTTTAACTCAGATAACGTACTCATTTATTTTTTATTAGAAACTAGGTTGTAAAGCACCTTTAAATCCCATCATAAAGAAGCGGCTGATAAAAAAATTAATACAAAATAATAAATAACAAAAAACAAACATTGGTAACATTTTTTTTTTTTAGGTACTTATTATAAATAAGGTAATTTGTATACGTAAAATTATTTATCAACTAGAACTGTGATTCAAGAAGAGTCCACCCGAAATAATGTCAATATATAAAACACCTTTGAGAATATTTGTCTGAAGCAATTAATTGTTGTTTTCGGTTTTATGACCACTTTTAATCACCTGCGCGCGGCCATTTGCAGAATCATTAGATGAAAATGGGGGATTTTGTCTAAATGATTAACTCGGACAACTTAGGAACGTAATAAATTTGTACATGTATAGTTTTTAAATCTAAACGTTACAATAGCACGTAAAAAGAAAAAACGTGTGCGTCTCGGGACGTCCGACAGGAGTGATAAAAAATCTTAAGTTGAACCACATTAAAATTGTTTAACTTGAGTAAAGCTTACGTTATTACTTAATTTTGTATATTAACATAATGATGTAAGGAAATGTTAAGACTATTAAACAAAAAAAGTATTTTTCAATTCGAACCAGTAGTTTCTGAGATTAGCGCGTTTGAAGCGAGACTCGTCGCCTTCGACAGCTCAACGATGAAGGCGACGTGTCACGGCTGTGCGTGCTTACGTCCCTCTGTCGCCTCGGACAGAGCGGAGCGAGGAGTGCGCCGACCGTAAACCCCAAAAAAAAAGATCAATAAAAGGTAAGTCGTTCACAACACCCACGAGTAATGGGTAATATTCGTAACCGCCAACATTCACAAATGTATTTCAAACGATTAAATCATAGAAATACACACTATTTAAAATCGCTTACAATTTATTAATAGTCATAAAATGTTTAAGCGTGCTGGTTTAACTTGCAAAGTTGATGTAACAAAGACATATTGTCTGCCTCGCGTTTATCTAGCAATATAAAAGTTATACTTCAAGTCAGGTTTACGACTTATATTCGATGTCGTATAAGTTATAACTTAAGTTGGCATCTGTTCGGACTTGGAACTTCAATGTTGTCTTCGATATTTTTGAATAAAAATGTTATAGTGGTATTTGATGTCATCATCATCAAATTTTTATATTAAGCCCAAGTTCAAATGATTCCTTATCATAGATAGGGTATAGGCAAGTGATGTCTGCTCTACTAGTTAAATCGTGAACGGGTACTGCTTGTGGCATCTAAGGCAGCCCTAAATTTTTATATTGTATTTTGAATTGAGAGAAAAAGCCATCGCTCAGGTCTGCTGGCAGATGTGAAGCATTGATATTATTTTGTACAAGTATATATGTATAAAAGAACAGATTACGACAGGAACTAAAATGGCATCCTTTTTTTTTTTGGGGGGTGGGCTGCGGTCGGCGTGCTCCTCGCACCACTCCGTCCGGGGCGACAGAGGGGCGTAAGCACGCAACACCCGCAATCCACCCGAAAACCACGTCACCTTCGTCGTTGGGCCGACCACCGGAGCAGGGTTACTTGACATCAGTGGTTGGCCCGACGGAATACACCCTATTGGGGTACCCTCCCATCGACTGACGTCCACCCATCGGGGAGGACGTCGGTCTTTCCTCACGCGGTCGGCCTCTCAGCGGGTGACGGACTAATCCCCGGTCACGTCACCCGCGGCCTCGGCTAGGGCGGCATGAGGCGCAGGTAGTTGCGCCTACGCCGCCCCAGTCACCGGCGGCGAATCTCCTTATCGAAAAATGGCATCCTTACTAATATTTTAAATGCGAAAGTAAGATTGGGTTTAGTACAAGTGCCTGCTCATTAAAATAGACAATGTGTCGCTTGCGTGGGTATAACCATACAACTTCAATTTATTTCTACTCAGTGCGTAATAAACTACCGACTAGTCAACATTGTATTGTCATAAATTACTGTTAAACAAGGAATAAACCAAATATACAAATAGTTCGGAGTATCATTCCTAAGTCCTCGCAAGAAGACCTGCGCATTCAGTTTGTTTTTTGTTACGCTTTCACGCTTAAACCACAGAACCGATTTCAAAAATTCTTTCACCAATGGAAAGCTATAAGCAGGGAGTAACATAGGCTTTGTTTTAACCCGGTTTGCCCACGGGAACGGAAACAAAGCTCGGTAAGGCGACAGAAACCGAAGCGAAGGCGGGTTGCTAGTAATGTATAAAATATTACGATTTATATTATTATTTCATATAGCGTGGCGTTACGTCGCCGGTCTGTTTACTACATACCAACGATCAGGTTTACCCCCGCTTATAGATGTTTCATATCAAAAAGAAATAAGAAACGGAGTAATTGCGGGATCTCAGTATGGGCCATATTCCGATCTAGTGACAAATTATTAAATTAATATTAAATAGGGGAAGTCGTAAAAAGGGGCAATTAACTTTATTTACACGGGTAAATAGCATCGCAAATTATCTTATCTTTATCTATATCTGTACGTGTGTATGTCACTGAACTCCTCCTAAACAACTGGACCGACGTTGAAGAAATTTTTTGAGAATGGTTCAGATTCACAATTGGACCCGGTAGGTGGCACTTTATTTGAACAGAACGACGTCTATTGGGTCAGCCAGCTTCTTTATACATATATATATATATTTCTTGTGTACGTGCGTATGTCACTGAACTCCTCCTAAACGGCTGGACCGATGTTGATGAAATTTTTTGTATATATTCAAGGGGATTCAGGAATGGTTTAGATTCACAATTGGGCTGCTGTCGATTTTAAGAAGGATTCCTTTTACTTTATTTGAAAAGCACAACGTCTGTTGGATCAGCTAGTTTTAATATAAAAATCATGTTTTTCAGTATTCGTGTACTCTAAATCCTCGAAACCGAAGAAAATACTTCAATGAAATTAAATGAACCGTGTGGTGATGGAGTAAGAATCGCTAAATCTAACGTGGATGTCGTAAAAAGCGACTAAGGGATATGTTATGCAGATAACATATTTTAGTAAGTATAAGATTGTTTTTATAGTGTGAGCTTTAGTACTACTGCGCTTTCAAACTCGAAGAAACTTAAAAAACCGGCTAAATGCGAGTCGGAGTCCCGCACGAAGGTTTCCGTACCATTATCTATAAAAAGAGCAATAAAATCGCATTTGTTGTAGGGGAGCCCCCCTTAAATATCTATTTTATTTTGTTTTTAGGAATTGTTATTATAGCGGCAACAGAAATACATAATTTGTAAAAAATTCAACTGTCTAGCTAACGCGGTTCTTGAGGTTCGGCCTGGTGACAGACAGACAGCGAAGTCTTAGTAATAGGGTCCTGTTTTTACTCTTTGGATACGGAACCCTAAAAATGGGTAATAAATATATTGTCCATATTGTGTGGCGACGGGATAGAATACAATCGTCGTCACCTCTTACTTAGAAGTCGTAAGAATCGTCTAAGTTTCCCACCAGGATAGTGGACAACATTGCTGTCCAATACGCACCAGCAATATAAATGTTGATAGTATTTTATTTATTTATTTAAACTTTAGCACACAAAAATAAGGTACATGGCGGACTTAATGCCTTAGGCATTCCAGAGAAGAATAGCCTGGATATAAAACGAAGAGTGTACTAGATTAGAGGAATGAGAAGGACAGTGAAGAATAAGATTTTTGGAGGAACGAAGATTACGGTCGTGAGTGGTACATAGAAATTGAAAGTGAAGTTTTAATTAGGGGGAGCATTAGGAGAGTTTAAAATAGAGTATAGCAAAGAGAGAGTTCGCAAGCTTCGACTTTGCCTAATCGGTAACCAATTAAGACGAGAGCGAAATGAGGAGACATAGTCGAATTTACGAAGGTTAAAAACGAATCGAATGCAATTATTGAGAAGACGGTCCAGTTTATTGAGTAGATCTGCATTCAGGTCGAGGTAGCACACATCAGCATAATCGATGATAGGAAGGATTAAGGTTTGAACCAGCGCTGTCTTGGTATTTATTGGAAGAAAGTTCTTCAAGCGATATAGCGAGCGAAGCGTACCTGTGACCTTATTTGATATGGTAGAGATCTGCGTTTGCCACTCCATCGTCGAGTCTAGAATTAGGCCAAGATTCTTGACATGTTGACTGTAAGGGATCACTGTTCCATTGTACACGATGGATGGTAGAGCAAGAGAATCAAATCTGCTGATTATTCGAGGACTACCGAGTATAATGGATTGGCACTTGTCTACATTCACTGCCAAGCCAAACCTAGCAGCCCAAACGCTTATAGTTGAAAGATAGTTGATTCTAGCAATTGCTGACTGTACATCATCCAGCTTGGCGTGAGAATATAGTTGTAGATCATCGGCATACAAATGATACGCGCACTGAAGTTCAGGGGTTAAAAGATTAATAAAGAGAGAAAAGAGAAGAGGAGAAAGTATACCGCCTTGAGGAACGCCAGAGCCCAAATCGCACCAATCGGACATAGTGTCGTCGATACGGATGGACTGCTGACGACCGTGAATCCTAACCACCACACAGTGTTTCATTTACAAAAAGAGTGTCAACCCTAACTATAGCCCAATATACAGAGTGTATCAGGTTATAGGACAACTGGTCAAACTGGAAATAGGCAGTAGTGGTAGGAACCCATAAAAAAAATTTGAACTAAAAATATCGATTTGTTAATGAATTAGAGACATGTAAAATTTTCAATTTTGTCATCGCTTTTTTGTGTAAATCTGATTAAAATGTATAAAGTCAGTGACACATAATCTGCAACAAATTCGTACTTTGTTAAATGTTCATTAGAAATTGAAAAAATCAATGATTACGCTCGCATAAGCAAGATAAAATTCGCTTTAAATCAGCTGATCGGCCGATGACGTCCGCCGAGTCGCGTTTTTACCTACGCTACCATTGAAGCATTTGCGCAATTCCTACCTATTCATACTGTCGAAACTCTACAGGCCTACATGTATCCTGTCTATACATGCCTACATAATACGTAATATTTAAGGCATAGACTGTTTAACACACATTTTTTAAATCACTATAACTTTTATGTTACATTGTTTTTTGTGTAATGTACATTCTAATTACAATCTATGACCGTTAAACTACAACATACTCGAACAGTTGCCCCATAATCTGATACAACTTGTATCATCATCATCTTGCTCTTATCCCAATTACTTGGGGTCGACGCAATATGTTATCTGTTTTGACATATTGCAAAAAGTTTCGGCAATGACTTTTATGACCTGCCGTCTGCCTGACGTCAACCCTCCTTGGGAATGAAATCGTTGACCCAAATGGTACCAGATGGAGTTGGTCCGGGTCAATCTAGGGCTCTTAGTCGTCTTATACGACACCCACGAGCAAAGCAAGGGTTGGTCGTATTCGAAGCCGCTACCACACAGCCTGATACAACTTGTATAATCAATTAATAATATAAATTTCTTACATTTGAACAGAATATATGTACTACGATATTTACTGTTTACAATGTAAACATACGTTGTTTAGACAAATTAATAATTTATATCAAAAACGGTTTACCCAGATAATATTCTGAATACGGTACAGTAAATCTATAAGGCTGCTTTGGGATCGTTTTTCCTTATTATTTATTTACGCCGAAAAATAAACAGATCGAATAAAAATTACAATCTATAAACGTAAAGGCAATTCAGTGAAATATATATAATTTGTTACACTTATGTCTATAAAATTCATCATCATCTCACCTCATATACGTCTCATTGTTGGGCTCCTCCATAACAGGAGGGTAATTGACCTACTATACCTAACTGGTCAGACAGGTATAGATGGTATATGTTTGAGGGTGGCATATGTCTTCACAATTACATCTTCATAAATAGATACTAACATAACCTTAAATATGCTTACAATATCCGACTATTTCCTTTTACATTTCTGTGTGGAACGGAATAAGAATATAATTCACAATCCAATCAATCTAACTAATACAATCTTGTCCGTGGATGTTGTAAAAGACAACTAAGGAATATAATATGCATATAACATCTATGCAAGAGAAGAATATCTCGAAATGAAACCCTATGTCAACATGTCTACCTGCGCCTGATGCAGCCCTAGCCGAGGCCACGGGTGACCGGACCGGGGAATTTAGTCCGTCACCTACAGAGAGGCTGACCACGTGACCGACGTCCCAGGCTGGGGACGTCGAGAGGTGAGGATACCCGAAAGGGTATTCCGTCGGGCCGACCACTAATGACAAGTCACCCTGCTCCAGTGGTCGGCTCAATAACGAGGCGACGTGGATGCGGGTGGGTTATGGGCCCGCGCGCTTGCCATAGCCCAACCATAAAAAAAAAGTGTTAACATGTCTGACCAACATGGTAAGTCAAATTTCTTCCCATTGTGGTGATGAAATATATAGTTAGTAGCATATTAATATACACTTACAATATCTGATTATTACAGTACCTTCCCTTTGCTCAACTATGACCTATGTATGACGGCCGAATGCCATCTACTCTTTTTTTGTGGAGTGTATAGCTGTTAGCCGCAGGTGGCTTTGATGAGCTTGACGCGGACTATGAGTGAGCGCTGAAGGCTCTTAACCCGGTGAAAGTAAATTAAGTGACATCGCCCTGTGGGGAACGAATCTCGCTTTGAGGCATCGCTGGAGGCAAAGCGTAAATGGCCACGTTAGTAATAATGACTTTAGGCATCGTGATTCTGCACGTCGATGGCGAAGACGAAACCGTGGGTGATGGACTTGCGGGCTGTGTATGCTCTACGTTGTGCGAGTGTAACAGTATCGTCCTCCTCGTCGAGAATCTGTCTAATAAGTCGGATCGCGGATATTTTGGAAAACGTATAGGAAACCGCCCCAACCACTAATTGGTTGGAGTGTGTCATGGCAGAGTGCAGTCTACTCATTGGAACCGTCTATTTGTGCTTTTTGCTATTAAACCACTCAAGCGTGACGATGCACAGCTACGAAAGTTATCAGAGCATACTCTGAGTTGCCACCCTTCGATAGGCGATAACAAATCGAATGGCATTAAAATGTTTCGTGTAGACGTGCTAATGTTGTAGTAGGAAAAGAGACTCTTTATCTCCACTTTTCTTAATCTTCTCCTTTCGTATATCTCCTATTTAGATACAAGCTATTTCCACAATAGGAGGAAAATATATTTACTATTAGGTAATTGCTGGCTAAATGGTATGTTTCTATTTCCTTAACCACTACCTTCCTGAATCGTGATGTGACGACACCTATGAGAAAGTGAGATGGATAAACAGATTGTAATTTTCATCCGTATACATCATTTACATCACATGGATGAACGATAAATTATCATCCATCCATCAGCCGCTAGTCATCTACTGCTGGACATAGCCTCTCTCTTTTTAGTAGACTATGGTCTGGACGCACCCCTCCCAATCTGTCCTTGGCGACGGATAGGCGACGTGCGGCGCCATAATGCGTCCCCAATCGCCATTGGACCGAACACTTATAGCATGGCATCCGTCTTCGACTCGAAAATGCCATTTATTAAATACAACGGCTTTAATATAATCCACCTAGTGGGTGCTCAATAAACAAATAATATTTCCATAAAAAAAAATGATAGCGATTTAAGGTTAGTTTAAAGCGGAGAATTTTATCTAAGTTAGGTATGCTCACGCAAGCGTTCTCTTATCTACAAGTCTGAGCGGTGCTCGTAATCTAATAATTAATTAAATCCCCAGTCGTAGCGTCTTATGAATAGTAATAAGCTAACGTCTCTAAGTACACAAGTACAGTGCGCTCTCAGTGTCAGCGATTTATACATAATATAGGCGAAACGATAGGTATATTTTACGTATGGTGGTGGAATAAGAATACAATTCACCACCTCCTTTCTTGCCTGGAGGTAAGATAAAAGACAACTAAGGGATATAATATGCAAGAGAATGAAAACTTGAAATAAACCCTGTAACAACACGTCTGACCAGCGTGTTAGAATAGATCAATATCCCTCCCATTGTGGAGGAGACTGGAGCCCAACAGTGGGACGTATATGAGCTTTGATGATGATAATGATGAATGTTTGAATAGATTTAAATCTGCACTGATGCTGTTTAGTAGTCTAGTTGCCGACTTTACATCTCCATGTCAAGTGTCATAGGTTCAATACCCACTCAGGATAGTAGCAGTTTAGTAGTCTAGTTGCCGACTTTACATCTCCATGTCAAGTGTCATAGGTTCAATACCCACTCAGGATAGTAGCAGTTTAGTAGTTTAGTTGCCGACTTTACATCTCCATGTCAAGTGTCATAGGTTCAATACCCACTCAGGATTGTTCTATGTACCCGCTTCGATCACCGTGAAGCCGGTTTCCATCAACATCCGGGGCTATATGAAGTATGTACTTGGCCTGGTACTCGACGGCCATTGGAAGTTCCGGGAGAATTGCTCTGCGGCTGGTCGGTGCGGCGTTTACCCTCTCTTGGCTGATACCGTATGTGAGCAGACCCAGTGTTACGCGTCGATGGTTGTACGCAGGGGTGGTCCGGTCAATAGACCTCGGCCCACATAAACCCCACTATTGAACTCGGGCCTCCACCATAATGGAAGGGAATTTCACCTACTATACCGCGCTGGTCAGACGTGTTTGCATAGGGTTTTATATCGAGTTTTCCTTCTCTTGCATAGTCGTCTTTTAAGACACCCATGGGCAAGAGAAGGGTAAATTGTATTCTTAACACAGTGAATTGAGAATCTATACTTAAAGCTGAAGAGTTTGTTTGTTTGAACGCGCTAATCTCAGAAACTACTGGTCCGGTTTGAAAAATCCTTTCAGATAGGCCATTTATCGAGGAAGTTTATCGGTTATATATCATCACGCTTAAACCAACAGGAGCAGAGCACCAATGAAGAATATTTCAAAATCGGATTTTTTTTTCATTTTGAGAGCTTTCGCTGCGTAAACGGCTTTTTCCCAAATCATGTGGGACAGAATCGTATTATTAAAAAATAGTTTCACCTTCTACGTAAACAAAGTCTTAGGCTTAGAATAATAACGTATAGAAGGATAGTGTCAATACTTCGAACTTTCAAAATTTGAATCTAAATATTAATGGCGCGCAGACGATTACACACGTACACACGCAAACCACTATACATATAATGAAATCAAATTTTGTTTTTATTAACATAAATTGTCGAAATACTTTTAAAAGTAATGTTAAAAACCTTTTTAAGTTTTTCAAATGTGTTGTGACACCATTTGTATGCACAAACCGTCATAATTATCAATTTATTTTTAAGAGTTGCGTACGTACGTGCAGTATAATGACTTGTACATTACGGAACGGTGCCGGCGTAAGCTCCATTAGGCTCCAATTGAAATGCCTCACTTTTTGTGCGTGAACTTACCTTCTATACGTTATTATTCTAAGGTTACAGTTAGTGTTAGCCCAAAGTATCTACACTACGCGGACGAAATCGCGAGTAGATAGTATATAATATTAATTCCGCTCTCAATGAAGCCACAATTTAACATTGACTATAATACGGTATATAATACACAACGAGACACCTTATAATAATCAAAGTTCACATCTGCCGCTCAAAAGTAAGATGCTTTTCACAGCGCCTTGTGAAATTTGCGTTCATATAGTTTAAACAAGCGGATTATCTTAATTGAAATTGAGATATAACGAATATGATAACATAAGTTATGACGGGTTAAGATTACAAATCACCACCCATTCCTTTTTTTCTTTTTTTTTTTGGATATTCATCATTATCATCGCAGCCTATATACGTCCCACTTTTGGGCTCGAGCCTCCTCCACAATAGGAGGGAATTTGATCTATTATAACATGCTGGTCAGACATGATTGTATAGGGTTCTATTTCGAGTTTTCCTTCTCTTGCACAGATATTATGGGCATATTATGTGCTTAGTCGTCGTTTACTACATCCACGAGCAAGATACGATAGTAGTGTATTGTATTCTTACTCCGTCACCACGAGAAGAAAGAGAGAAGAAGAAAGAAGAAATTATTTCATATTAGAATTAATCAGAAAAGAAAAAGAAAAGGTATTGGCTCTACGTTTGAATATGGACAAATAAAAATATGTATAACGCTCATATCATTTCAATAACTTGGCCAAGGGCATCGCCATGGGGGCCAGGGAGAGGTCAGATGTAGAGATCAAATGTAGCTAGCCGCAAAGCGACCAGAGTGCGAGCAATTGACTTCCTTACCTAGTAATAAATTCCGCATCGCATGACAAAACGTAAACAAATTCACAAGGTTTAATGTATATTGTAGAAAGTATTGAAATATTCAGAATAACATTAAGATTTTGACTTTTTTTTTATCCTCCATAATATTGCCTCATTGTCCTCCCCTTAGTCATAAACTGGCGACAGCCTTGAACTCATCAGATATTTTGACAGAATAACGAAACCGCTTGACTAATTGTACACCTCGACAGATATTTTGCTACAGTAACGACACTGTCTGACTAATCGTACAACTCAATAGATATTTGGACAGAATGACAAAAACGCTTGAAGTATTGTGCACATCATTAGCCCCTTGACTAACTGTACAAGTGTACACCTCAATAGATATTTTGTCAGAATACCGAAACAGCTTGATTAAAGGATAATATACTAATTGATTGAAGGATAATATATAACATCAATACAAAAGAAAGAAGGCTCGAAATTATACCCTATACCTACCCGTCTTACGAGTATAATAGGTGTTTTTTTTTATTGCTAATTTTTGCAAACGAGCAAACTACACCTGATGGTAAGTGCTGCCGCTTATGGACCTTTGCTAGGCCGCTGCCTACCGTGAAGAAAGAGAAGGGAGTGTGAATGCGTACAATGACATTCGGTGAAACTAAAGGTATCACCAAAACCCACCACACGCAAACACCCTCAGAAAGTTGGGCTTCCGGCTCTCTCGCTCACCGAACGAAGCGCAGTAACGAATTGCTACTAGTCAGACGTCGATTTTCTGCAAGAGTGTGGTACCTACTACCCCGGACGGATTGGCCCGCGGCTGTAGACAAATAATTGTCAACAATGTGGTCCTACCACTATGAAATTTTTCTCCAATTGTACCCAGCAGTGGGACACATAAGTTGAGATGAAATAAACAAAGCATATTATGATCTATATATAGATACTACGACTACGACTATATATAGTATAGTACGTCCTCGCTTTTTCCTTTTAATCAGACAAAGTATACGCTTAACTAATACTATGAACAAATGTATTTCTTATTTGTTGTATGTTACGTAAGTTATACAATCCTAGTTGTAATTATTCTTGGAGCTAATAACTTGGATAATATTTTTGTTTGTCTACCAATCACGGTAAAAGTATTTGTCCTAAATATTTGAGTAGAAATAGCCATTTATATACAATGGTTATATATTCGTAGTGCAAACACATGTGATATTTCATTGTTTTTCGGGCTGCGATGTCTTCTTCCTAAACAAAAGAAGAACACATTAATGCTAATACATGATTTATAGCTGTATAATTAATAAAATAATAAAAACATAATTTGTTTATAGATTCGTTATTATATCAAAATTTTAAATGATTATCCAGAATACAAATATTTTTATGAATATTATTTATGCCGATCGAATGTAGAATTCCCTTTTTCGCCTGCCATGGATAATTAATTCATCATCATCGTAGCCCACATATGTACATCCCACTGTTGGGCTCGAGCCTTCTCCACAATGGGAGGGAATTTGTCCTACTATACTATGCTGGTCAGACATGTTTGTTGGTGTAGGCTTTCATTTCGAGTTTTCTTTCTCTTGCACAGATGTTATGTGCATATTATATCCCTTAGTCGTCTTATACGACATCCACGGGCAAGATAAGGAGTGGTGAATTGTATTCTTACTCCGTCACCACACAGAAAATAATTACTTATTACTATTTGACATTTCACTACCTTTTTTTCATTTTTTTTTTTGTCAGATAGTTAATTACTATATGTATAGTGCACATTTTTTTTGGAATTTATGGCTCGGTTACTAAGACCTTTAAGCCACTAGTTCACATTTCTTTCACTTGCTCTATACCATTTATTTACTCTTTAAAGATAAGCAAAGCTTTTTCCCACATAGGCCCATATACAACCGGATGAGGGCAAAATGTTACCTGGTTACGTTTCATAGCTATGTCTGGATAGTAGCAATTTTAAATTCAAATTCAAATCACTTATTCAACAAAGTTAAATCAAATTATCCAATAAATTAAACTATCACTGGATCGGAACATGACCGCTACTGGGAAGATCCGGCAAAAAACTCAGCGGGCTTGTTTATTATTTTTATTTTTTTTTTATGTGAAACATCTATATACGAGGGTGAACCTGAATGTTGGCGTGGCGTTAACGCCACGCTTGGATAAGTATATCTGTGTAACGAAACCATAAACTGTTTTAGAATTTTGTACAACTCCATCTAGTGAGCTCAAAATAAATTATTAACGTAAACGCATACCTATAGTGTATACTAATGAAAATAAATGTTTCATCATCATCATCTCAGCCCATACACGTCCCACTGTTGGGCTCGGACCTCCTCTATAATGGAAGGGTAATTGACCTACTATACCACGCTGGTCAGATGTGTTGATATAGGGTTTTATTTCAAGTTTACCTTCTCTCGCATAGATGTTATATGCGTTTTATATCCCTTAGTCATCTCGTACGATCACCCACGGGTAAGATAGGGGGTGGTGAATTGTATTCTTACTCCATCTCCACACGGAAAATAAATGTTTATTGAATAAAAATCATTATTTTCTGGAAAAAAAAATCGTAATATTTTTTTAATACTTTATGCCATATTAGTTCCAGTCGTAATCTGTTCTTTTATGCATATATACTTGTACAAAATAATTTCGATGTTTCACATCTGCCAAGCGTCCTGAGCGACAGCTCCCTTTTTCTTACTAGATATAAAATTGTGTACAACATGTCTTATTAGTACTAGCTCCAGTGTGATGCCCTTTGTTGATGATTTGTTACTGCACTTCGTTCGATGAGCAAGAGAGCTGGAAGCCCAACTTTCTGAAGGTGTTTTCGTGTGTTGTTTTGGTGATGCCTTTAGTATCACCTAACCTTATTGCGCGTATTCACACTCCCTTCACTTTTTTCACGGTGAGTCGCGGCCTAACAAAGGTGAATGAGGGGCAGAATACAATATACAATGGAAGAAAAACTTAAAATGACAATACATCTGGGTGATCGGACCGGGGAATTGTCCGTCACCCGCAGAAAGGCTAACCGCGCGACGACGACCGACGTCCCAGGCTGTCGAGAGGTGAGGGTACCCGAAAGGGTATTCCGTCGGGCCGGCCACTGACGACAAGTCACCTCTGCTCCGGTGGTCGGCCCTACGACGAGATGACGTGGGTACAGATGGGTTATGGGCCCGCGCGCCGTCCTTTCATCGCCCCGGACGGAATGGACCGCGCGTGTGCTTACCATAGCCCACCCATAAAAAAAAAAAGTACCAATACATCTGACAAGCATGGTTTAGTCAATTTTCCTCCTATTATAGATGAAGCTCGAGCCCAACAGTGGGACGTGAGCTATGCGCTGAAATGATGAATGAAAAGAACTACAATGTTTCATATATCACAGTCTATCGATGTTAACTACTGAACCTAGACTTCCCCAAGTAGGAGTTATTATAAAAAAAAAATACATATTTATTATTATAAAAGACCATCCCAACAAGATTGGTCAGCGCGTTATAGTAGGTAAATTTTTGAAGTGAAACTTCTTTGCGCACATAAGGGTAAAATATCTGGTTGACCGAGCTTCGCTCGGAATATTTTTGTCGAATTTATTTAGATATACATATTTATTAATAAAAAATAAATAATGAAAATTATATAAAAAATTACAAAAAGAGAATAATAATAACACCGAGATTCGAACCGGTGCTATTTGAATGCTACAAAACTCAAAATTAAAACCGGCCGTCTCCCCAACTGAGCTATCGTAACTCATGACGTTGACAACGAAATTTGAATTCATATTCTTTTAAAATTTAATGTCATTGAATTGTTTTACTAAAAACACGGACAAAACAACATTTTCTATAAATAAAACCTAGCTAGATCGATTTTTTGTACCCGAATCCTCTAATATGCCAAGTTTCAACAAAATCGTTGGAGCCATTTCCGAGATCCTGAATATATATATATATATGTATATATGTATATATATATATATATATATATATATATATATATATATATATATATATATATATATATACAAGAATTGCTCGTTTAAAGATATAAGATTTTTACGGATGAAACGTAATTTAGCGTCACGAAGATGTGGAGCGTTTTTGTCGAAGAAGAGGGAAAGAGCGATTGAGACCGATTGAGAGAGAGTGAGAAAGGACGAACGTAGCACGAAGCACGGCCATGGGGCGAGAGTAGGGAGCAAGCGAGTGAGAAAGATCGTGAGATTTTTTTTTAATGCTGGTAAAAACCACGTGGAACCAAAGAAGTTTCACTTCCGAAGTGCGTACTTAGTACTCATGCTATTTTCTTCTATTGTAAGAGGCTCAAGCTGAACGATATATCTGCTGAGAAAAAGTCACTAAAATATTTTTTATAGCTTTTATTGACCTACCTAATAGCTTTGGAAGCTATTAGGTACTTGACTGTAATACGGTTCATAACGAAGCTCAAAGTCACTCGGCGTGCTATGGAAAGGGCTATGCTAGGGATTTCTCTGCGAGATAGAATCCGAAATACTGAAAATTGCAGAAGAGCGGGTATAACCTACATAGCACGAAGGATTAGCATCCTGAAGTGGCAATGGACAGGCCACATCGCTTGGCGAACCGACAACCGCTGGAGAAGAAAGGCTCTCGAGTGGCAACCACGTATCGGACGACGTAATGTAGGACGCTCTCCCACTAGGTGGACCGACTACCTGGTGAAAGTTGCTGGGCGTCGTTAGATACAGACGGCACAGGACCGCACTTTGTGGCGTAACATGAGGGAGGCCTACGTCCAGCAGTGGACGGCGATAGGCTGAAATGAATGATGATGAATACGGCTGACCATCCTTTTCATTTTTTGACCTGTCTCTCGTATCGCGGCAAATTGATCTCAGTGGCTTTCCCTAGCCCCAGTGGCGTAGCGTGTCACTGTCGCCCGGGGCGGAGTTATAATTTGCCGCCCTTTTGACACCGTAAAAATAATAATTGTTGGTGTTGGTAAGAAAAAACGTAACGAAATGAAAGAATTGAGTGAAAAATATTTATTTCAAAACTATGTAAGTACATGTGTAAGTAACATGACTGTGTTAAAACTTTAATAATTTGCACAATTTTTTTTTTTCGGGTGGGTTGCGGTCGGCGCACTCCTCGCACCACTCCATCCGGGGCGACAGAAGGGCGTAAACACGCACACCCGCAACCCACCCACGTGCACGTCGCCTTCGTTGTTGGGCCGACCACAATAATTTACACTATAAAATTAATGTTTAATAAAGTCTAAACAGTCTAAAACTCTACTTTTCGCGAATTACGCGCAGCGAAATCATTTATTCGGTCCTTGGACCCACTCTGTGTAACATCGGGTACGACTGGGCGTTGGAGGAGGAGCCTCCCGCCCGGGTTGAGCGTGATTTGGCGGGCTCGTCATAGCCCGCGGTGGGACGCTAGAGAAGGCGGCAAGCCTGGCAACTCTAGGCACCAAAGAGATCGTCAGGCGGATCGGGGCGTTGGGGTTGAGGGTAGCCCTGGACAAGATGGAGGCCATCCTGTTCCAAAGGCCCCGCATGGGCCCTCCCATCAACGTCTCGATCACCGCCAATTCGGTTGATATCAGCATCCGGGCGCATATGAAGTATTTGGGCCTGGTGTTCAACGGGCATTGGTGGTTCTGAGAGCATTTCCGCAAGCTTGCTCTACGGCTCATCGGCGAGGCGTCCGCCCTATCGTGGCATATGCCGAACGTGGGCGGACCGAGCACTACGTGTCGACGGCTGTACGCGAGGGTCATTTGGTCGATGGCCCTGTATGGCGCGCCGGTGTTGGCGGGGTAGCTGATTGTCCGACTCAGGGATCTACTGTGGCGACCACAAAGGGCCATAGCGGCCAGGGCCATACGTGGATACCGCACGGTGTCGACGGAGGCAGCGTGCCTGTTGGCCGGGACTCCCCCGTGGGACCTGGAGGCGGAAATGCTGGCCGGTTTGTATCGGCGGGTGTCGGGGGTGCGAGTGGAGGGCGGTGTGATCTCTTTCAAGGAGCTCAGCGCCTGGCGCGTCGACACCCGCTGAAACGTCATTACCCGTTGGGCAGTCCGGCTGGAGAGGCCTCGGTTCGGTGTGCGGACCATGGCGGCCTTCCAGCCGGTGTTGACGCAGTGGTTAAAACGGCGGCACGGGGTGCTCTCCTTCCGACTGGTGCAGGTTTTGACTGGGCAGGGATGCATCGCCAAATACGGTCGTTAAGAGGGAGAGTACACCGTCCTGCCACCACTGCGATTGCGACGAGGACATGGCGCAGCATACGCTCGAGGTTTGTGAGTTTGTGTTCGATGCTGGGTGAACTGAGACGCGGTCTCAGCCTTTGCGAGGCAGTAGTCTTGCGGAAGGGGGCGGCGGAGCGCGTGCGCGAGGAGCGTCTCCTCGACGACGCGAACCGCCGCCGGTGACTGGGGCGGCGTAGGCGCGACTACCTGCGCCTCATGTCGCCCCAGTCGAGGCCGCGGGTGACTGGACCGGGGATTTAGTCCGTCACGGTCATGGGTTACGGATGTGCGTGCTTATGCCCCTATGGCGCCCTGGACGGAGTGGTGCGAGGAGTGCGCCGACCGTAAGTCAAAAAATAAAGAAGTGTCCGCACAAAATATTTTTCTTCCAATTTTGCCGCCCTTCTAATAGTGGCGCCCGGGACGGTCCGCCACTCCGCGCCGAACAACCCCCCCCCCCCCCCCCCTTGCTACGCCACTGCCTAGACCTCTCAGTATAATTAACATGAACTTATTATTACGTTACGTAATATTTTCTAAGTTAATTTTTCATTTCATTCATTAGTAAATGGCGCTCGTATGAAGTAGAGGCAGTAATTTTGTTAGCTAGCTGCACTGCTCAAATTAGTTCACACTAATATTTTGAAAACTAACATTTGTAAACATATTTGTATCTTTTTCCAAGGTTCCTCTTAGCCCACGCAAGTCCCACTGTTGGGTTCGGGCCTCTACCCCTATGAAAGGGAAATTAATCTACTATACCGCGCTGATCAGACCTGTTGTTATAAAGTTTTTCTTCGCTTACATATATGTTACACGCATATCATATTCCTTAGTCGTTCTTTACGACACGCACGGGCCAGGCAGAGGGTGGTGAATTGCACTACGGTCACCATAGAAGGTTTACTTTACAAGGTTATTGCATTGAAAATGAAATTTTGCACACTTAATAATCACAATATCAGATTGACCGAGCTTTGCTCAGTATATTTTCTTTTTATAAATTGTATTATTGACGAATATATTTAGCTAGTTAAAGAGCGACGTTTACGAAATAATGAAAAAAAAATATATTAACAAAGAAAGGGGAAAAATTACACCAAGGATCGATCCCGAGATGAATGAATGCGAATAGTCAACTTCCAACTGAGCTATTTTAACTCATGAAAATGACGTCTTAATTTGCGTTCATATTTTAATGATATTTTATTAATTGGCTAAAAACACCAACAAAATAGCATTTTCTCTAAATAAAACCTAGCTAGATCGACTATCCGTGTGTATATAAATCCGTATATATTCTTATATACATATTTAATCCCTTAGTCGTCTTTTACGACACCTACAGGCAAGAGAGGGAGTGGTGAATTGTATTCTTACTTGGTCACCACGCGGAGAATTATTAGCGTTTACCTTATTTTATTTAAATATAGGTTACAAGTCATATTTTTAGAGCTTATATAGATTCTCTATCGATTTATTACTCTGAGATCGAAACAAATGTGTTTTCTTTATTTCTATTATTATATATTAACTAGCTTTTGCCCGCGGCTTCGCCCGCGTAAAAGTTGGTTTTCATAATTCTTAATTTAAGAAATACTCTGTGTCAATTTTCGTCCAAATCCGGTCAACAGTTTACGCGTGATTGAGTAACAAACGTCCAAATATCTACACAAATTTTTATATTTGAATATTACTTCCACCCTTGTAGTTTAAATTCAAGTGGAAAGACGATGAGAAATATGGCCATCCTTAGTCGCTGATAATGCATTATCCATGATAGGTTTCCATTGGGGAAAAAAATTATATCGATCAAACTCCCGCAGTTTCACCCACGTAGACCCCATTTCCATGCAAACGCCGAGATAAAAATTGCCTATGTTACTCGCTGATATTATAAGTTTATATGGGTGAAAATAAAAATAATAATTATCAAATCCCATACAAATATCCGACATAAAAATTGCTTATCTTACTCGCTGATAACGTAGCTTCCTATTAGTGAAAGAATTTAAAAATTAGTCAACATCCACCGGTTTCACTCGCGGAGTTCTCGTTCCCAGGCAAACACCAGGATGAAAATAGCCTTTATTTGTTATTCACTGATAATGTAGATTTTCATTCGTAAAGTAATTTTCATATCCATTTAGTTCCCGCAATTTCACCGGCATTGTGCCCGGTCCCGTAGGAATATCGGGATAAAAAAATTGCCTAAATATGTTACTCGCTCAAAAATAGCTTTGCGTTAGTGAAATAATTTTAAAATCGACTAAATTCTCACAATTGTTCCAGCCACACCGGGATAAAATATAGCCTTGGATAAAATATAGCCTAAGTTATTCCTTATGTAAGGCTTGGTAGACCTGTTAGTAAAATATTATCAGTATGGGTCCAGCCGTTTTGAAGGTTACCCCGTAATGAATATAAGTCAAAAAAAAATTGTCCGTCCGTCTGTCTATCACCAAGCCATATCTCAAGGACCGCGATAGCTAGACAGTTGAATTTTTTACAAATTATGCATTTCTGTTGCCGTTATAACAATAAATATAAAAAACAAAATAAAATAAATATTTAAGGTGGCTCCTATACAACAAACGCAATTTTCCCCCTTTTTATAGATAATGGTACGGAACCCTTCGTGCGCGACCCCGACTCGCACTTGGCCGGTTTTTTAGACATAGGTATCGTGCAAATAATTGTGTTACCATAAATAAATCCTATTATTTTGACAGACAAATAGACGCTTCAAATTTGTTTATTTCTAGACATAGAAAATTGGATTAATATCTTGATTTTAACTTACTGTCTGGTAGCGGCTAGGAATATTATAACGCTTTCATTGTTTGTGAGTGTCGCAAAATACTACTAAGACAAAGATTTACATCGACCTGGACCAATTGGTGATGCCATCTAGCCAGCAATGTCGTTTGGCAGGCAGCTGGTCATAAAATGTTGCTAGAAGAACCTTTGCAATATCTATGATGGCAGAGCAGTGCCTACATATTGCGTCGATCCAAAGCTATCTTGATAAGCGAGCATTAAGAAAAAATAATGGGGTAACCCAAGAAAGCCGACCGTATACTAAAATGATCGTTCCTAGGCTCAGTGATATCGGTTATATGCTTTTCACCTCCTTAGGGGTAAAATTGCAAAAAACTCTTTTTTAGTGAGCACTTTCTCCAAGAGAGACAACTTTGTACAAAATTTCATATTTCTAGGCCTAATGATTTCGGCTATACATTTTTCACCCTCTTAAAGAATGAATTTCAAAAACTAATTTCTTAGAGCTCATTTACAATAAAAGAAAGAGAATCGAACAATATACAGAAATACACAGTTTCACGTTCCAAGCCCCAATAGTTTCGGCTATACGCTTTTCATTCCCTTAAGGGGGTGATTTGCCGAAAATACTTTGCTAGTGCTCGTGTACCCCAAAAATACGCCTGAGTAAAAAAAAATACGTTTCTAGGCCCAGTGGTTGCTGCTATATACTTTTTGTTTTTTTAGGGGTTGAATTGCATCCCCATGTAAGTAAAATTTTCAAAATGCTAGAACGAATACTTATTTATTTATTATCAAATACCTTAATACAAAGATTCATGGTTTTATCATCGAAAATGTCTAATTTCCATACAAAATGGCAGCCCCTATTTCAACCCCTTATAACTATTTTTTCGCGATTTCTTTACTATAGCTCGTGAACCCCAAGGAATACTACGGTGTAAAAAAATTACGGTTCTAGGCCCAGTGGTTTCAGATATATGCTTTTTTGTCTTTTAGGGGTTGAATTTCATCCCCATATAAATGAAATTTCCAAAACGCTAGAACGAATATTAATTTATTTATTATAAACTGCCTCAATACAAAGATTCATGGTTTTATCATCGAAAATGACGAATTTCCATACAAAAGGTCAGCCCCTATTTCAACCCCTTATAACCATTTTTTCGCGATTTCTTTGCTAGAGTTCGTGTACCCCAAGAAATACTACGGTGTAAAAAAATTACGTTTCTAGGCCCAGTGGTATCGGCTGTATGCTTTTTTGTCTTTTAGGGGTTGAATTTCATCCCCATATAAATGAAATTTCCAAAACGCTAGAACGAATATTAATTTATTTATTATAAAGTGCCTTAATACAAAGATTCGTGGTTTTATCATCGAAAATGACGAATTTCCATACAAAATGTCATCCCCTATTTCAACCCCTTATACCCATTTTTTCGCGATTTCTTTGCTAGAGCTCGTGTACCCCAAGAAATACTACGGTGTAAAAAAATTACGTTTCTAGGCCCAGTGGTTTCGGCTGTATGTTTTTTTGTCTTTTAGGGGTTGAATTTCATCCCCATATAAATGAAATTTCCAAAATGCTAGAACGAATATTCATTTATTTATTATAAAGTGCCTTAATACAAAGATTCATGGTTCTATCGTCGAAAATGACGAATTTCCATACAAAATGTCATCCCCTATTTCAACCCCTTATACCCATTTTTTCGCGATAAAAAGTAGCCTATGTCCTTTCTCAAACTTTAGTCCATCTCTGTACCAAATTTCATCAAAATCGGTTCAGTGGTTTAGACGTGAAAGCGTAGCAGACAGACAGACAGACAGACAGACAGACAGACAGACAGACAGAGTTACTTTCGCATTTATAATATTAGTAAGGATTAATGTACGTAATGCCAATTAAGGGAAGAGTGTGAGTCGTGCCGTAATACCTACCTCATTAGTCAAAGAAATTTCACTTCAATCGCGTATAAAGCTTACACGCAATCGCTTTTATTTTAATAATATATATTTTAAAGGTAACAAACAACAGTAACAAAGGTTCACGTCACACAAACAACCTTCTTATAAAGGATTTTCATGTTCATATCCCACGTCAGCTTTCGGACGTGATTATTTTCAAACAATATTGAGACTACATTTTATTTTGAAATCTGTTTGAAACTATACTATATACATATTATAAATATAAGGTCTTTTATGGATTTTATCGAGTTTCTGTTTCTTCTTCTTCTTCTTATTTAATGGCAATGGGCTACAATAATATGAACTATTGGTGCCAGTGTCGAGTTATTATATTGAATATTCACGTCTTTAGTCTTCGTCTTTTAGCCAGTCGTTAGCAAAGATTTGGAGCTGATGACCAAATCATGCTTCCTCTGGGAATTTTGGCAGAATATGAAAATGCACGCAAATCGCTATTATATCATATTCACAACATTTCAGCATTTTATTGTCATTATCCATACTAATATTATAAATGCGAAAGTAAGGATGTTTGTTTGTTTGTTTGTTTGTTTGTTTGTAACACTTTCACGCTTAAACCACCGAACCGATTTCAAAAATTCTTTCACCGATGGAAAGCTATAATATCAGGGAGTAACATAGGCTATATTTTATCCCGGTATTCCCACAGGAACGGGAACTACGCCGCGGGTAAAGCGACTGAAACCGAAGCGAAGCGAGGGCGGGTTGCTAGTATTACATAAAATATCAGCAAAATTATTCTATAAAACACTAAAATAATGAAGAAAATATAAAAGCGCTACATGACATTTTGACATTCGCGTCAAAAAAAGCGCTCAGGATTCCAGGTGGACTAAGATGTCTCACATCCAACATGTCATCGTTATTACAGAGATTGTAGACAGACGACTGTCGATGGTGTGGGCCACAGTGGTGGGACCTATGTTAGGTTGCTCGTTTGCCACAAACAGCAATAAAAATATTTTCGGATATTTTCGATTACTGATATTAAGAGTTTCGGCGCAAATATGTAAATGTCATGTTAAGCTCTTGTATTATATTCATTTCTTTAGTGTTTTATAGTGTTATATTGAATAATTTTGCTGAAATTTTATGTGATATAATACAATTAAGGTGCTGAAGTGTGGTGAATGTGATATAAGAGTGGTTTACGTGTATTTGCATATTCTACTGGATTTCCCAGAGAAATTATTAAATTAGGTTTTCATCGCCTAATTAATGATAACGGCTTGACTTACTGACGGACAATGACTAATGATAAATTATACAATATGAAGAAGTAAATAATATATAAAGAAAATTATTTGTAAGCTACGTAAGACAAGGCAGTATGGTCGAAAAGACTTTAGCCTACCCGTAAGGGCGATCCAAACAAAAAGAAAAAAAATTACTGATATTAAAATTTTAAGGAATTATAAAAAGGAAATGTTAGTTATGGTGATTTTAATATTATTTTATTTTGCTGACGCTCATGTTCTGTCTATCAGTTCGACTGGTTGATAGAAAATCCTTTTGTAACGTGTCTCAGACAGAGGTGCTTATCCGAAATAATCTGACTCTTCTATTGCGATTTCGTACATATTTTAATTTTGGATACCCGATAGTTTTGCCGAAATTAATATACAATTACAAAATAATAAAATGTTTGTAATAAATAATTACTACAATAATATTCGCTTAATAAAATAAAATGCCGCGTAGTGAGGGAGTAAAAATACAATTCACCAATCCCTATCTTGCCCGTGGATGTCGTAAAAGACGACTATGGGATATAATATGCACATAACATCTGCGCAAGAGAAGGAAAACTCGAAATGAAACCCTATACCAACATGTCTGACCAGCATGGTATAGTAGGTCAAATTCCCTTCCATTGTGGAAGAGGTCCGAGCCCAACAGTGGGATGTATGTGGGCTGCGATGATGATGATGAATATTCGCTTTATTCACTAATCGTAGTTATATTAAAAATTAGTTTATGAAATAAAATTAACCTACTATACCACGATGTATGCAGGCGGCACAGGACCGTACATTTTGGTGCAACATGAGGGAGGCCTACGTCCAGCAGTGGACGGCTGTAGGCTGAAATGATGATGATGATGATGATGATGATACCACGATGACCAAACCGGTGATTTATTTTATTTCAAGATTTTATCCATATAAAGTAAAGGAATGATGACTAATTCTATTCTTAGTTCTTTAACATCATCAAATCAGCCCACATAAGTCCCACTGTTGGGCTCGGGCCTCCTCCATAATGGGAGGGAAATTGACCTACTATACCGCGCTAGTCAGACGTGTTGGCTTATGGATATAGTGTTTTATGTCGAGTTTTCCTTCTATCATGCATAGATGTTATTCGCATATCATATCCCTTAGTCGTCTTTTACGACAGCCACGGGCAAGATAGGGCGTGGTGAATTGTATTCTTACTCCGTCATCATTCACCATACGGATTGATCTTTAGTATAATATAATCTATTTTTTCGTGTGGTAACGGATTAAGAATACAATTCACCTCTCCCTTTCTTGGTCGTGGATGTCGTAAAAGAGGACTAAGGGATATACATAATATGCACATAAGATCTGTGTAAGAGAAGGAAAACTCGAAATGAAACGCTATACCAATATGTCTAACCAGCACGGTATAGTAGTTCAAATTCCCTCCCATTTGTGGAGCCCAACAGTGGGACGTATGTGGGCTGCGATGATGATGATGGTGATTTAATTATTCTGAATCAGACGCAGCTGAGTAGGACGATCTTCCACTACATAGACTTTTTAAGAATTGAGGAGAATTGTTGGATACAAAGAATCACTGTCAACTTTGTCCGAACCAGTATTCGAACCTCGAAGCTGACGATAATTAATGATTTGCATCTACTATTAAACTAGCGAGACAGTTTATAAATTACTTACATTAACAATACAATACCACATTGCAATTTTAAACCATTGCTTTCAATGTTTAAACCAAATTGCCAACAAACCGCTATTCAATTAAAAGGTTGCTATTAATGAAACAGTATCCATTCACAGGCGAATAAAGTAATTTTTGTTTCTGTATCATTTAACTCCAGCAAGTGGTGAATTTAAATAAAAAACCATCACGGCCGTGTGGGATTTAATTAAATAATTTAATTAAATTTTAAAGTGGCCATCCGACTGCAGAGAAGCTACGACCGGAGCAAGTTTGGTATGAGTTGAAAGTTACAGCGACAAGCGAGTTATATCTTTCCCATTATCTCATTTTTGCGTCCCACTGCTAAACTCAAGCCTCCTCCACAATAAGTTTGAAATTATTCTACTTGTCCACAATAGGATGAACATCCATATCTATACTCTCCAACCATCTTATAAAAGACTTTGTTTGTTTGAACGCGCTAATCTCATGAATTACCGATCCGATTTGAAAAATTATTTCAGTGTTAGATAGCTCATTTATCGAAGAATGCTATAAGCTTATATATCATCACGCTAAGACCAATAGGAGCGGAGCAATCATGAAAAATGTTTCAGAATCGGGATATTTTTCCTTTTGAGAGCATCCGCTGCGTGCACTACATAAACGGTTAAGTTTCGCAAAAATCATGTGTGACAGAATTGTATTATTTAAAAATATTTTCACCTTTTACGTAAACAAAGTTGCGGGTTAAAGTTAGCATTAGCCCAAAGTAACTATTCCACGCGGATGAAGTCGCGGGCATAAGTTAGTCTACTATACTACGCCAATCAAACAGGTTATAGAGGAGATTATGTAGGGTTTTATTTCGAGTTTTCCTTATATTACATAGATGTTATATGCATATTATATTCAAATTCAATTTCAAATCATTTATTATGCATAGACCCCGAGAGGGCACTTACATATTATCAATTTTACAAAATAAAATTAAATTATCCAATAAAAATAAACTACCACCGGATCGGAACGCGACCGCTACTGAGAAGATCCGGCAAGAAACTCAGCGGGCTTGTCTATTATTTTAATTTCTTTTTTCTTCTTACTAGATATAAATTTGTATACATGTTTTGTAAGACCTAGCTCCAGTGTGATGCCCTTCGAACTGCAAGATACTTAATATAATTCAAACGATTATGGCTGGACCAGATCCCACAAGCGGCACCCGATCACGAGTTAACTACTAGAGCAGCCATCACTCCCCTCAACCACTATGGAGGGAAGGGAGAGACCCGCTCCACGCAGCTACCGCAAGTAGATCCTTCAGTGAGCATGACTAAGACCATATGTTAAAAACATGTTACAAACGACGAAAATGCAAAATTTCGTTAGGCAAAACACGCTACGCTTTACAATATTAGAGTTATTAAAAAAGAGTTTATTTAAAATAACAAGGAAATTGCATAATGAGGAGCTGCTTACAACCAATCAGTATTATCATCTACATAATCCGAGATTTTATAATAAGCTTTCTTACAAAGTCTATTCTTGATAGCTTTTTTAAACTTTCTTGTTCACAGGTCTCGGATATCTTTAAGTAATCTATTGTAGAAACGTATACATTGCCCCATGAATGATTTGCTAATTTTTTGGAGACGAGTAGTATGTACAACTAGTTTGTCCTTATTCCGAGTATTCATTTCATTATATCCCTTAGTCTATTATTATATCCCTTAGTCGTCTTTTACGACATCTACGGGTAAGATAGGGAGTGATGAATTGTATTCTTACTCTGTTGCCACACGGAAATGAGCCTATAAACGTCCACTATTGGATATAGATGTAACCAGTAAATGGGAAATGTTTAAGATTAATAAATAAAGATTTTTATTTCAAATTAGCCTTATTTTTTAACAATTTTATCCCTTTTTTTGTCCTTTCCGTGTAGTGACGGAGTAAGAATACAATCCACCCCCTCTCTTGTGTGTCACCCATGAGTGTCGTAAAAGACGACTACGAAATTGAATATACATAAAACATCTATCTAAGAGAAGGAAAACGTGAAATGAAACCCAATACCAACACGTCCGGCCAGAGTAGTACAGTAAGTCAATATCCCTGCTGTTGTGGAGGGGGGTCGAGCCCAACACTAGGAGGTGTATGAACTAAAATGATGAAATAATGAATACTCCTTCTTATCGCTTATTCGTCTTTTACAACAACCGCGGGAGATTTTAATGAATTGTACTATTACTCTGACATGGAAACTCCGACTCATGAAAATATTATAGAAATTAATGATACGACCAGGTTCCTTCTGAATAGTAGCATTTTGCTATTGTACTGCGTTCGAACGAGCGAAACAGCCGACAATTTAATACTCACATTATGCTAAGTAGCGATCTATGCCTCTGGTATTGCACAGATCACTTACCATCAAATAGGTTGCTTATTCATCTGCCACCGAAAGCAATGTATATTTTTTAAGAACTTGTATTACAGGGGACTTCACAAACATTTTGCACTCAGACTTAAAAGCATCGGATCATTAGATTTGGCACGGTAAGTTGGTATAATAAGAACTATGTCACCTTGTTGACCACTGAGGACAAGGAACTCAGCACCGATGGTCGGCCCAACGACGAATGTGACGTGCTACGGGTGGGTTATGGGTAGGGACACGAAAAAAGTATCGATACTTTTAGGTATCGAGTACTTGTCTTTCGATACCGATACTTTTGTACTTGATACTTTCTATTCGATACTTTTACTCAATGAGTACTTTTAGGCAGGTATCGTATCGAACAAATTGGAGAAAGTATCCATGTTAAACTTGACCTTACGGCTCATGCTTCTGGTAATCCCATCTAGGTAAAGCGTAACGAACCTTCTAAAAAATGGCTCGACATATGTTAATCCGAACACAGATGGAAATTTCTAAAAAAAAAAAAAAGCTCATCACAACCTGGATTCTAGGAAAAGTACTCAGTACTCGATACTTTAGAGTATCGACATCGGTTTTTTTTTTTTTTTTTTATGGATGGGCTATGATAAGCGCACGCGCCGTCCATTCCATCCAGAGCAACGAAAGGACAGCGCGCGGGCCCATAACCCACCCGTACCTACGTCACCTCGTTGATGGGCCAACCACCGGAGTAGGATGACTTGTCGTCAGTGGTCGGCCCGACGGAATACCCTTTCGGGTACCCTCACCTCTCGACGTCCTGGGACGTCGGTCGCCGTCACGCGGTCAGCCTCTCTGCAGGTGACGGACTAAATTCCCCAGTCCGATCACCCGCGGCCTCGGCTAGGGCGGCATTAGGCGCAGATATTCGCACCTGCGCCGCCTGAGTCGCCGGCGGCGGAACGTGTCGTCGAAGAGGCGGATATGTTAGTCTAGAATTTTATTTGAGTTTACCTTCTAGACGTTATCTGCATGTTATATCCCTTAGTCATCCTTTACGATACCCACGGGTAAGATGTGGTGAATTGTATTCTCCAAACGGAAAATAAACCGTTAAGCACAGACATTCATCATTTCAGCTCATTATACGTCCTAGTGAGGCTCAAGCCTCCTCCCAATAAGAAAAAAATTGACCTTTTTTTTTTTGCAGGGGTTTTTTTTTTGTGGGTGGGCTGCGGTCGGCGCGCCTCCGCACCACTCCGTCCGGGGCGACAGAGGGGCTTAAGCACGCAACTCCCGCAACCCACCCGAAAACTACGTCGCTTTCGTCGTTGGGCCAACCACCGGAGCAGGGTTACTTGACATCAGTGGTCGGCCCGACGGAATATCCCCTATTGGGGTACCCTCCCATCGACCGACGTCCCCCCCTCGGGGAGGACGTCGGTCTTTCCTCACGCGGTCGGCCTCTCGGCGGGTGACGGACTAATCCCCGGTCACGTCACCCGCGGCCTCGGCTAGGGCGGCATGAGGCGCAGATAGTTGCGCCTACGCAACCCCAGTCGCCGGCGGCGGATCTCCTCATCGAGGCTGCGATCCTCGCGCAGGCGATCCGCCGCCTCAAGAAATTGACCTTACTATGGGCGGTCAGAAAGATTGGTATAGGGTTTCATTTCGAGTTTTCCTTCTCTTGCACAGATGTTACATGCTCATTATATCTCTTAGTCGTCTAATACGACATTCACGGGCAAGATAGGGAGTGGTGAATTGTATTGTTACTTCGTCACCACACGGAAAACATAGCCACAGACATTACACTGCACGATTTCTAACATACAAATGACATTTAGCACAATTTGATCAAGCAGAAATAGGTAGCGCTTCCGAAGTTAAATCCTTATATTTCCGTATACGTGCCTTGTATAGTTACGTTAGCGTTTTAGTTAGCTTGCCAAGAACTCCGCCGCTAAATCATGAACTATAAATTAATTTAAATGGATTTAGTATAACTAAATCTGTACGAAGACGCTTACTGCATAACAGGAATTTATTCAATTCATATAGTTCCACTTGTCACATTAAATGGTGCTTAGCCTTTACAGATTTTCTTTTATTAATCTCGACTCATATACGTCCCACTGTTGGGCTCGAGCCTCTTCCATAATAGCAGGAAAATTTACTTACGTAACACGCTGGTCAGATGATTTGGTTATAGGGTTAATACCTCTTGCATAGATGTTATATGCATATTCTATCACTTATTCGTCTTTCACGGCATCCACGGGCAAGTCAGTGTAGTTGGTGAATTGTGTTCTTACTCCGTCACCACACGGAAATAGCTTAGTGTGGGGTTATCTTTGAAAAAAACTATCAAGTCTTGATTTGGTAAATGTGAAAGTGATATTGAAAGAAGAGTGTGTCAGGGAAATATGGTGAATAGTGCTTTGCGCACCTTTATGGGCAGCCGAAGCACGTTGAAGAAGGCTCGCCTAGCTGTGCATGGGGAAGTGCTTGTATCAACTCTAATGTATGGAAATGAGAGCTAAGTATGGCAGAAGAAGCACGAAAGTAGAATAAATGTTGTGGAAATGAGAGCGCTGAGGAGCATGATTGGTGTGAAATTGAGTGATAGAATTAAAAACAGAGTAATTAGGGAACGTTGTGGTATGAATGTAGATGTAGTGACAAGGATTGTGAATGGTATGTTAAGTTGGTTCGGTCATGTAGAGAGAATGAATGAAAGGAGACTAACAAGGAGAATTTATAAGGCGAATATGAACAAGTTTTGGAAGGGGAAGACCAAGGCGGACGTTCCACAATCAAAACGAAGACGTTCTTAAGAAAGGCCAGGTTAGGAGTACACTGAACCGAAGGGCATGCATGAGGAGATTAATGAATGTGAAGGAAACGAAAGTGGTATGTCAAGATCGTAGCAAGTGGAAGGAAGTGAGTCTTGAGAAGTCTTCGTGAGAAGAAGGAAGCCTATAGGAAAGAGGCGTGAGTATATATGTCTTGATTTAATGCTACATGTAGACCTCGGCCAGACAGTGTCCCATTGTTTATGACGCCAGCATCCAATGACTCGTCGTCCAATATATAGTTGCCATTCGATAATCCTCTAAAGATTGTAGGTTTAGTTGCGATGTGATCTGAACACTGTCACTCGTCTGTTATTTCACTTGGTTCCTTAATCTAACGATACAAAGCGCTCATAATCTTGACTATTATAATTTTTATCGTCATCATCATTTCAGCTCATATAAGTCTCACTGTTGAGCTCGGGCCTCCTTCACAAGGGGAGGGCATCGGTCCTACTATACCGCGCTGGTTCAGCATATCAATTTGTGGATCGCACAAAGTATTATCTTACATAGGAATCGAACTCGCGACACGTAAATTCTATTACGTATATAGCAACCCGCCCTCGCTTCGCTTCGGTTTCAGTCCTCTTACCCGCATAGTCCTCATTCCCGTGGGAATACCGGGATAAAATATAACTTAAGTTACTCCTTATCTAGACAGCTACCTGGTAGTAAAATATTAGCAAAATCGGTGCAGCAGTTTTGAAGATTGCCTCAAACAGACACAGTCTTTACTGTATTTTAGGCATAGGTCTCGTGCAAATAACCGTGTGAGCATGAAAAAAGCGTAGTATTTTGACATTACAAACAGACACTACAATTTTATTTATTTGTGTAGATTAAAATAGAAAACATTACTAATTACATATTTTAATCTTCATGTGGTGACGGAGTAATAATTAAATACTCTTACCTATTACCAATATAACATCTATGCAAGATAAGGAGATCTCGGTATAAAACCGTAAACCAATATGTCTAACCAGCAGGGTGAAGTCCGTCAATTTCCATACTATTGTAGAGAAAGCACGAGTCCAGCAGTGGGACGTATAATAAGCTGAGCTGAGTCGAGACGAGACGAAAAAATAAAACAACAATATGATCAAATAATTTTATTTAATTCATACTTAATATCAAATTCATTATAAAACATTGCCAGCAAGCGCGTCTAACGCAGGCCAACACATTGTGCTCTCATTATTAAATATAAAAAGGAGAACCAACTCATATGGGCGCCAAAAAACCCGCGAAAAACATTAAATAGATAATTCCGAAAATAGCCAATATGGCGCTTGTGTCAAATGACGCCGTAGTCAAAAATAATTTTTAATATATGACCTAGGACATTAAATGTTATACAAAACCGATTTTAATAGTTTTGATTAAATAAAATATTTTAAACTGACTTTATTGACCTTATAGAAAACTAAATAAAACAATTCAAATTTAATGGAAATAATTTGACACCCCGTCAAGGGAAGCGGTAATTTTTCCTATATTCACTTCCTATTTATATCCTATTATAATAGCTTTAGGCGCTTTTTTTAAATTATCTCTGATTCTACTGCAGCGCCATCATAATTCCATGAATTACGACAAATATTCTCCATATAAAGAGATTATACTTCTTTATATCTATACCTAATATCTCTTATATTACACGGAACATTTGCACCGATTTGTTCATATACAACATTTTAGTTAGCGGCCAACTATTAGCGAGTCAGCTAACTGTCCTTACGACGCCATCATCACATCATCATCCACCATCCCCTTCGACGCTAATAAAATATATTTAAAAGCAAACTCCTCAATGAATCATCAATCTTAACAGCTAAACATTTAATCAATTTCATAACATTATTATTGCAAATATTAAATATTGATGCTGAACTCAGTAGAGGGCGCACCGTTTACATCATGTCCATTACTAAGACCAATGATTTACTCAGAAGATGAGTAAGAGGTATTTTGAACTACCACCGAAACTGCTAAGCATGTACACAGTCACATAAAAGTGGAATCAATTAGGAATCTTCATTTCATCATTGCAACCCATGTACTTCCCGCTGTTGGGTACCGGCCTCCTCCATTATGAGAGGCAACTTGACCTACTATACCACACTGGTCAGACGTGTTGGCATAAGGTTTTGTTTAGTTTTCCTTCTCTTAGATTAGAGTTAGTATTATTTTATTATAAGCTTTGATGGCAAACCGACAAGCAGTCTACCGGATGATAAGTGTCAATTGCCACTCATGAATTTCAGCAGTACATGTGACACAGCCTCTAGTTCACCGAGCAAAATGCAAATGGTACTATTTGTTCCAGCCCGGTATTAGATGAGACATACTAAATTGAAACATGATCAAGTATTACTATCTATGTACTATTATTGCTAATGTTTCCTATTCACTTTGCTTCTGTGTCGATAGACTAAACATATAATACCATCCCCCTTGATTAGTCTATAACAGCCACAAAATCAAACAAAGTATCATTAGTCCATTTCAGTCCACAGATGCATTGACATAAATGGTTGCATTAAAACAAATAATTCATTTAAAATAACAATTTGTTTATCATTCCTAGAAAATACAAAATGTATTCGTTCACTTATTTTATGCTACTTACTACATAAGGGCAAGTGGTTTACTGTGTAAATAATGAACTTCAGAGCCAACTGCCAAGTTACAACCAATATATCTGCTTGGATTGGTTAAAATTTAGCATTATATGTTAGAAATATTATAGACAAATATTTATTAAAATAATGGTATCGTTTCACAGATTAGGAGATACTCATACTATGTAGTTTTTTTTCCTGTGGTGATGGAATAACAATATTCACCACTCCCTTTCTTTCCCATGGATGTCGTAAAGGACGACTAAGGCGTTTGAGATGCAGATAACATTACTGTAAGAGAAGGGAGACTCGAAGTAAAGTCTTACGCCATCCCGTCTGACCATGTGTAATAGGTCATTTTTACCTCCCCATTGTAGCGGAGGCTCGAGCCCAGCGTTGAGATTTACGAGCCGAGATGAGATATAATTTATTCAAAAGGGTGAGGCAGTTATCAAAATACCACATTTCACCAATGGAGGTAGGGAGTTAAAAAAGAATCACATAGTATGGGGATATCCCCTAAGGCATTTGACAAATCGTTCCGAAGACCATTGGCTTTCGTTATGAGAGGCAATTTTTCAATCATCGAAAAGCGTTAAATGTACTTATATATATATAAAAAGTTATATACTTATACATTAATTCCATTCCTATATAGTTCATGAAAATAAGGATGAAAATTTGATATTATACAGCTCTGGCACGTTTTTAATAATATAGAAATATAAAACGCGATACAAAACTGAACTAACTATCCCCCTAATATATATCTAAAATACTTAAATTATATTTTATAATATAAACCTCACCTGATGATTGAAAAATCTACCTGAAGAGAGATATTTTTTATATAATATTAAAATTTTCTATTGTATAATATACAGTATTCATACATAAAATTGGGTTTAAACAGTTCAATATAATTTCATTGATATAATTATGTACCAATCCCAAAATAATTCGTCTACAAGCATATTCTTGTAATTAATTCATATTAATTAATAATATAAATTCATCATTAATTTCATTTATATTTGAATTCATTGACAAATAATTAAAACAACCATCAAATCAGGTTAGGTCACTTTGAGACTAACCCATTATTTCATATTATTTCAAGAGCTTCAAATAATTTGTATTTGAAAACTCTCAATGAATAAATTCAATTAAAATACATTTATATGTACAATAGTAAATCACGAACACTCAAAATGTAAAAAAATACAAACTAAGTAAATACAGAAATTCAGACAAAACAAAAATTATTATAAGCACCATGATGACTAAGTCGTTACTTTATATTAGACAGTAGTTATTAATTATAGGCATGAAATGAAATACGATATCTCGTCAAATGTTAGGGACCATCCATAAAGTACGTCGCACATTAAGGCAGACAGAGGGGGCTCGACGAAGTGTGACAATGTGTGACGAGAGATTCTAAGTTTCGTGACGTTACTTTCAAATTCTTTAATATTTAATTATTCGAATGCCGATTATGAACTATTAACGAAAAACTTAAAAATATTTCCAACTATTTATGCAGCGGCATCAGCTCTGACATATGCTGCCACAAGGACCGCGGTTTGTCGCTATTACATTTTTATATTTTTAAAATTGTAAAACTCGTCATGTCACACTAGGAAGAGGGGCTCACAAATCTAACTGACTGTGACAACGACAGGGGCGGGGTGAAAAAATCACCAAATTACTGCGACATGCTTTATGAATGAACCCTTATGATGTACTTATGAACATTATCACTCGCACTAGAGAATATATTGCTCTGTTGGCTGTGACATTACCAAAATACAATTTATAAGCATAAACTATACTCAATACAATTATCTATAGGTATAATAATAATAAGCACTCACAAATATTTCTCCCGCATGTATCGGACATATTGCATTGGTTATATGGGCATATATCCGATATACTCATTTTAAGAAGTAGAAGAACACGTCTGTTGAAGTTTTCTTATGTAAATACAAAATATCTCTGGATTGAAATTACGGTCTAGGTCATTTAGAAGGTTTAGCCTTCACAATTTACTGTTTAGATTTAATTTTTACATATATTTTTACGAATTTCAGCGGCACCAAAATTATCGGTACATAAATTACCGTTAACATCATTATAAGATTAAAATACCACAATTTTCGGATAACAAAGATTTGTGACACAAACATTCCAAATTTAGTCATCCGTATAGGTCATAGTGTCATTTTATAATTTACAGGCTGCAAGTTTTTGAGACAATAATGCTCAATCAATAAACAAGATCATAAAATAAGAAATACCAAATATGTATAAGTGCCGCGTGGGCGTGTGTAGTGTTTGAAATCCACACAAGACAAATATTTGAGTTACATATATAGACAATTGTTTAATTGTATGTTTGTCAAGTACATAATGATTTATTAACTAGTGCGAGATTTGTCTTTTATTAAAAATTAAGCTAATCATGATAAATGTTATATTTTTATGTTACGTCAATGTTTTAAACTATAATTCATTTATAGATATTATTTTATATTGCTCCATTATACCCCATATACCCTACTGTAATACAGCCACGTCCTACACGGTACCAGGTAGATTGGCCTACTGGGTTACCACGCTGGGTGGACGGATTTTATATCAAAAATTCCTTCTATTCATCAGACTTTACGACACCGCGGAGAAATGTAGGGCGATACATCATTCTCATATTCATTCATCATCAAAGGATATTTGAAATTCTTTTTACGTATTTTTGAAGAAATATATATATAATAACTCGGGTTCTACTGATTAGGCAAAACGGGAGTTGTAAGTTTATGAGACTGAGAATATCACTCTCAGGCTCACAAAAGAAGGAAATGAGAATGAAATGAAATTATGACATTATTTTTACGACCGTAAAAGTATCCATTCATTTATTCATGATGATTTTACCTTTGTTAGCAGACAGGCAAGCAACCAAATCGATGATAAGTGGTAACTGCCACTGAAGGACCTCTGCAATGACAGAAACTTAAAAGGGTCTGCGGTTCTCGTTCAACAAATGAGGACCAGTAACAAATTTATACTACACAATGGTCTGTGAGATTGTGGTATTACCAGAGCGGGCCTATTTATGGCTGTAGACAAAAAACTATCAGCAGCGTGGCCCTACTTAATATTAATATAGACAAATAGTAATGTTTGTCCAAATATAACACTAAAACAGCTATCGTCATACACAGAAGTAGTTTATCGAATATAGAACACAAGCTGTATTAATATAGCACGGCGTTTTATCTGTAATAACAGTTTATACTATACGGGCGTTAACAAACACATGACCAATTCCGTTCCATCCAACTGAGCGATAAATTACTACATGTACAGTTCGGGGCGACAGCTGAACAGGGCGCGTCGAGGAAACGGGTAATCAGAAGGGTCTGTATGCGGTGGGGTATTTGACAGGGATAGCTCGCTGCGCCGCACGGGCGTAGAACTGCCAGCCTAATGCCTCATACGCTTCGATGAGACGTTCTTCTACCTCCTTGGACGGTCTGTCTTCTTGGATTTTATTGAGCAACTTAATGGCGCGACCCCATTGCTTCAGCGTGAAGCAGTGCCAAACGCCGTAGTGTATTGCCTGCATGGGAGAAAGCGTTCAATTATTATCATCACATTAACAGCGCATCACAGCTGCCCGTTTATACAAATACAAATAAATAAAATTTAAATGTCTGTTTATAGTGTCCAAAACAACATTTTCTTAATAGACACACATGTTTTTTTTTTTAATTCCTGTCTTTGTTCTATGACAGCTGAATTTTTAATGACGGACAGCTTGACATAGATGTGTTATTACAAGAACTTAAAACATTTTTTTTAAAGATTTAAGGTTCTGCGAAAAAAAATATATTTGCGAAATATAATTTCGTAAACAATCGCTAAAAAAGCTCGACTAACTTCAACGTGACTTTTACTGGCAGATAGCTGATATTACAAAAAGTCACTTAATTTACTAGCAATATATTTCAAACCAGTTGACCTTAGAGTCTGTGAGATCGGTGAACTTGAGCAGTTCATTGGTGTTGTTTTGCAGTGCGTCTAGGACCTTCTCCTTGGCCGAGTTACTTTGGGCGAGTGCCGCCAGCCGGCACAGCGCCGTACCCTTGCGGCACAACGCCTCCACTAAATAACCGCGCTGCTTCTCCTGTTCCCTGCGAGTAATCATATTTGTATTACAACTACTCATCTAAATTTATACTACAACTGCGTAATAATAATGTATCTATGTATGTATGTATATAGGACTTTCTGCTTCTGAACCGCGAAGATCAGGCGTAGGATTCGCGATCAAGAATAAGCTTGCAAAGCAACTACAAGAGCACCCAGTGCATATCTCAGACCGCGTTACCACTTTGCGTCTTCACCTAGATAATGACAACTATTTGAATATCGCCAGTGTTTACGCTCCCACACTGGACAAATCTGAGGATATTCGAGGAACTAATCGGTTACATTGAAGGCGTTCCTCCCAGAGAACAGATTCTTTTGTTGGGTGACTTTAATGCCAGAGTGGGACAGGACTTCCTCACCTGGCCTAAAGTTTTGGGCAGACATGGAATTGGTAACATGAATGACAATGGACAACTACTGCTCAATTTGTGTGTACAATTTGATCTCGCGATTACAAACACTATGTTTAGACTACCCGCAAAGCATAAAAATACATGGATGCACCCAAGGTCCAAACACTGGCATTTGATAGACTACGCTATTGTGCGACAAAGAGACATCGCCCAAGTACAGATCACCCGAGTTATGCGTGGTGCCAATTGCTGGACGGATCACAGACTCGTAGTTACTAAGTTGCGTCTACGGCTCCGACGATCTTGTAGATCTGGCAGGAGTAAACGGATGAGCTTAAACGTAGACAGACTTAAAGATAGAGAGACATGTGAGAAGTATTCAGCGGCCTTGGTAAGAGCGCTTTCATCAGGTACCAAGGAAACTGGCGACATTGCTAACGATTGGCAGACACTATCAACTCACATTTTGGATATCGCCACAGCTACACTGGGTCTAAAAACTCGTAAACATGAGGATTGGTTTGATGATAACGATAGAGCTCTCAAAGAGGCCATTGATAAACACCGACATCTTCTTCGACAAAATAATGTAACCAACTTACGAAGACTAGCGGCAATACAACAAAGTAACATTGGTTTGCGAAAATTGGCCCGGGCTACTAAGGATAAGTGGTGGCAGGATAAGGCTCGTCACATACAATGGCTCTCAGATACAAACCAATTGGGCAAATTTTACAGTGAGATTCGCAAATTGATAGGCACTAGCTCCCTCCCAAATGTACCGCTTAAGCCAGCATTCGGCGACGGCATTCTTAAGGGTAAGGATGAAATAGTGAAACGTTGGGCAGAACACTTTAGTAGTATACTAAATGTAGATCGCTCAGTTGATCTGGAACACGTCGATCAATTACCTCAACTTCCTATAGACAACAGATTGGATGAACCGCTATTATGTGACGAGGTTATTCTCGCCATTAAACAACAACAAGACAGGCGAGCAGTGGGCATCGATTTAATGCCAGGTGAGCTGCTTAAATATGGTGGTCGTGAGTTGCATGTGGCTATATGGCAAGCCTTCAATCATATGTGGGCAAAGGAAACTATTCCTTCTACCTTTAAGGAGTCATTTATGAAGGCCCTATATAAGAACAAAGGTGATCGCTCGGATTGCGACTCCTATCGTGGTATTTCGTTGCTGACGGCCCCGGGAAAGGTCTTTGCCAGAGTATTGTTAAACCGCCTCACGAAATTATCAGAAAACCTATTGCCGGAGTCCCAGTTTGGCTTTCGACCTAATAGAGGCACTTGTGAGGCCATATTTTCGATTAGGCAACTGCAAGAAAAAAGCAGAGAACAGAATCGATCTATGTATCTCAGTTTTGTTGATCTCGAAAAAGCATTTGACAGTGTACCTAGAGAAGCTCTGTGGATGGTGCTCCGGAAAATTGGATGCACAACTAAGTTTGTTAAACTTCTGAGACTCCTACACGATGACATGGTGCGTCGCGGTCAATAACGAACAATCTGCCTTTTTTCCCGTTACTTGTGGGGTGAAGCAAGGATGTGTCCTGGCACCTACATTGTTCGCGATATATTTTGCAGTCGTAGTTCGTGAGGTCCTACAGGCTACTCCAGAAGGTGTTCGCATTCGTTTCCGTACCGACGGTAATCTTTTTAATTTAGCAAGGTTCAAAGCCCGGTCGAAAGTTTCCTACGCGGTAGTTACTGAGATTTTGTATGCGGATGATTTGTGTTTTGTGTCAGAATCCCCAGAAGGTCTGCAACAGATAATGTCCGCTTTTCATACATCTTGTGGTAAGTTTGGCCTAAAGATAAATATCAAAAAGACAGAAGTAATGTCGCTAGATGTTAATGGTCACGAGATATTAACCACTAAACTAGGCGAGGAAGAACTGAAACAGACCGACAAATTTCGATATTTAGGGAGCATGTTGACATCTAAAAGTGACCTTGATGCCGAAATCGTCAGCAGAATTGGCGCGGCCGCTGCGGCTTTCGGTAAGCTTAGCAGCAAAGTCTTTGTTTCGCATGATTTGAATCTCACCACCAAGGTCTCGGTTTATATAGCTGTTGTGCTGCCGACATTGCTATATTCTGCCGAAACCTGGACTGTATATCGGCGTCATATCCGCATGCTGGATCGATTCCACCTCAGATGTGTGAGAAAGATACTAAGGATACGATGGTCGGACCGCGTGCGCAATACCGATGTGCTTCGAAGGGCAAACGTGAACGGCATTGAATCCTACCTCATGCAGCGACAACTTCGTTGGAGCGGTCACTTGCTGCGGATGACAGACCAACGTATGACGAAACGCATCTTCTATTCGGAACTTGAGGAGGGCAAGCGTAAACAGGGTGGACCACTCCTCAGGTACAAAGATGTTCTAAAACGTCACTTAAAAACGTGCGATATTCAACCATCTCAATGGGAACAGCGAGCCGCTAATCGACAAGAATGGAGGGCTTTAGTGAAAACTAAAGTCCAGAATTTTGAGTTGAAGCGCCGCTCTCAACTAGACATCAAGCGAGATGAATTGAAAGCCCGACCACCTGCGGCAATTACATATAACTACACCAATAATGTACTTACGTGCCCGCAATGTGCGAGGACCTTTTCTAATAAGATTGGTTTCCTTAGTCATATGCGAGCGCATGATCGTAAATTACGGCGGAGCTGAAGCAGTCGCCATGGCCGAAATCGGTCGGATCATCATCATCATCATCAATAATGTATCTACACTATGTTTTATCCTTAGTACAGGCTGTCGCATTAAATAAAAAAAATAACTGCCTATAACTGACACACGCGGTTGAAGTAAACCTGTGACATTCTAACTGATGACAATCAAGTTAAAAATAAATTTATAAAAAGTATAAAGTATTAAAAAAATGTATTTTGATAATATAAGCACAGGAAAATATCCAATTATTAACAAGGTATCGCTTTCGTGTACAACTTACCAGCAGTCAAATGCATACTGTCGCGAGGTCGTGCTATTTTAGCTAGATATGTATATACATATAGAAAGAAAGAAAGAAAGAAAATTATTTATTTGGGTTCTACAGCATTATTTTCTAAGAGTAAAAAAAAGTCAATTAATAACTATTATATTATACAAAATTAAGAAAGATAATAATATTAAAGAAATAATATTAAATAACAATAATATTAAGGAAAAAGAACACCATCAATGCCGTAGTACACCAAAAAGGTTCCACCTCAGCATAAGCTGCAGCACATAAGTATTACAGCGCTGGTTTTCAGGTAAAACCATTTATTGAGTACGGGGCGCCACGACACGCTGTATATATATTTTAATTGTTAAAATTGAATAAATATTGGATATGTACAGTATCATAGATTGGATATGAACAGTATAAAAATAAATATATTTAGCAAACATAGTAAAATTCAGTACAAAACACATAATGAAATATAACTTAATAAATTAAACACAATTTAGAAATGCATAGTAAACATAGTAAGCAGAGAATGATTTGCAGCATACCCTCATTAAACAAAATATAAATAAGCAATCCGGTATGACCATTGATGATATCGTGCCGCTATAGGAAACGATCATTCGGCTCGTGGTGGTCGACAGCACATAAAAATCACCGTGTGTTGAGTGTTAAGGTCACGCGATTAATTTTAACAAACATAATATCTATACACACTCACGCACACACACACACCCCACACAAACATATACATGCATATACCCCACACAAACATATACATACATATACACATACACACACATATACATATATACATATATACACACAAGCACACGTACATACATATCGCAGGTTTTCGAGAATAGCGATGCAAATTAAAAATAGTGATTTTTTCCTTATATTATGTTTTAGTGAAATGATTTCTTGAGAATGTGACTGTACTGATGAAAGGAAAATTTCTCCGTTTCCGATAAAGTATCAAGAATTTTAGATATCAAGCGTCATTTGACATAATTTTGAGTTACATCAATAATCCAGCGAGATATACATATATATATATATATACATAGTATGCCTCCTAGTGATGTCATATGAATCGGTTGAAAACTTAGCATAAGGATTAAATAGCTAGGTGCGGTTCACATCCATAACATCACTATCCCCACAAATAAATGAGTGATTGCGCCATTATAGGTGGTGCTTACGTCCAGCAATGGACGGCGAAAAGCTAAATGAGAATAGTAGACTTACTGTTTAATCTTGGCCGCGTCGGTTCTCGTGTCGTTCTTCATGCCAAGGTACGCGAGCAACTTCTCCTGATCTATGGCCTTTATCACCTAACAACAAATCAAATAGTTTACTATATATAAGCCCAAAGGCACTTACAAATTGACAATTTAAAATTTCGTTTATAATTAATTTAATAACCTTTTTTTTTATAGCCAATGGTGACAAATGAGCAAGCAGCACACCTGATGGTAAGTGATTCTGCCGCACATGGACCTTTGCAATACCAGGGGCACAGCCAGGCCGTTGCCTACCGTGAAGGAAATACTCTTCTTAAACCTCGTATAAAGAAGGACATGTCATAGGGCTCGGGAAACACAGCAGCAGGTAGTTCATTCCAGAGCCTGCACGTACGTGGGAGAAATGAACCTGGAAACGTACAGTTGAAGACTACAACGTTTCCAGGTGAAATGGATGAACCCTGTTACGATGTCGAGTGGTACGTTGGTAGAATGGTGACGGTGGTACCAAGTCAAACAGTTCCTCAGAGCACTCCCCGTGAAAGAGTCGGTAGAGTACACAGAGTGACCCAAAGTCTCTCCGCTGCTCCAGAATTAATTATAATAATAATTAATATAATTATTATCATAATGACCTACTACTGAATTGGCATGCGGCCACAAGCTGACAAGATTTGGCAAGAAATACAAAGAGCTTGCCATTTTTAAAATACTTATTATGAATACAACATGCATGCATTAGCTCTAATGTGACTCCCAATAAAAAAATTATGCCTATATACATTTCAGTGATTCATCATCGTTCAATACCTTTTCAGATATAGCGACTAGCTGTTCACACCATGCAGTCGTCACATCAGGGTCTTCCTTAGCATGAGGTAGTCTGCAAAAAAAAAAATATTATTGCTGGAATATAGAAATAAAAAAGCGTACGTGCAAAGTACGCATGTCAGAAGTGAAAATTCTTTATCCTTTATCCTTCATCCGTTATCCTTTAATCTGTCAATTATAGACGGATTTAAAATAATATAAAATAGTATATATATTTCTGTCTCATTCTTTGGCGGCTTCATCCTACACATTTTTGTATTTGTGTTTCTTACCTGTCGTTTTTTCCATTGCATCCGGTTTGAAATCACAACGATTCTAAAGAAGTTTCACTTCAATAGTTATTGTCTACTATATTCTTTCATATACCAATACTTTTTTACTTTTGTAGAAAGGAAAAATCTGTACAATTTGTTTCCTGATCTTTTTTTTTTATTGCCGATGGTGGCAAACGAGCAGGCAGCACACCTGATGGTAAGTGATTCTGCCGCACATGGACCTTTGCAATACCAGGGGCACAGCCAGGCCGTTATCTACCATGAAGAAAATACTCTTCTTAAACCTCGTTTAAAGAAGGACATGTCATAGCGCTCGGGAAACACAGCAGCAGGTAGTTCATTCCAGAGCGTGCACGTACGTGGGAGAAATGATCGCTGGAAACGTACAGTTGAAGACCATATTGTTTCCAGGTGAAATAGATGAACCCTGCTGCGGTGTCGAGTGGTACATTGGTAAAACGGTGACGGTGGTACCAAGTCAAACAATTCCTCAGAGCACTCCCCATGAAAGAGCCGATAGAGTACACAGAGTGGAAGGAGTCAACTGGGTCTAGCTGATATTTAGGTGCGCCTGCCCAGAGATGTAATGTATGTGATGTACTCCACATGAGGACGAACTTGCCCTTGGTATAGTACAAGGCGCTGTCTCGGTGTGAAGTACCGCCTGGCTCTGTTCAGGACGCCCAACTTTTTGCTTTTGGCTTTATCCTCCAAATGACTCCCAAACTGGACTTTGTTCGATATTTCGACGCCGAGGATACCAATACTGTCGGAAATTTGGAGAGTTACTCCTTGGAACTTAGGCGCCATGACAAACGGGTCCTTCTTTACAGTGAACGCGCAAACTTGTGTCTTTGTGGGGTTGAACTGGACTAAGTTCCGTTCACCCCATTCCAAGGCCCGCCCCAAAGAGCACTCGACTTCAGACCCAAGTTGAACTCTTCTTTCCTGTGTACTCCGAGGGACATTCCGCTGCTCAGTATACCGCTCGTCACCCGTGCTGTCATCCGCATAGCAACGCATACTCTCTATGGAGAGCATGTCGTTGATATGCAGGATACACAACGTCAATTAATAATTATTAATTATTGTTCTAGTAGTATGTTAATAATTTTCATTGGTAATGCACGAAATGTGACCAAAAGGCAATTGCTAGAATATAATGAAAAACTATGTAGATTAAATGTAGACAAAATTGTAATGTTCACATTTCCGTTCAGAACTTGTTTAACACAAATGGAAAATGAATCCATTTATAATTTAAATTTAACGTTGCATAATGTCAAAACTGCATCCAATTATACTACTAGTAACATGATGCATGTAATTGACATTAACAATTATGTTAAGAAAAAAACTTTTTTGACAAAAGATAGTTCTAATCTTGCTAGATATTATAAAAAACTATTAGCTGATTCGCTATCTTATTTTTTTTTTACATCAGCCATGAACTTGGCTAACAAAGTTGCCTCTTTTGGGCAATGTATTGACATTATTCATTTAAATAATGACATTTACACTAATGTAAATAGTGACATTAATTCACAAACTAATTTAAATTAGATATTAAGACAACAGAGAATTCCTCTTGCCTAAGTATTTTAAGTGTTAAGAATAATTATAAATCAATCAACCTGGTACATCAGAATATTCAGGGAATGTTAGGTAAAGATTTGGAAATTGAATTGTTCTTGAATGATTACCAGGTAGATATCCTCTGCGTTACTGAACACTGGCTCAAAGATAATCAATTATTGTTCAATTTTCCTAATCACCAGGTTGTTAGCTCGTTCAATAGAGTCAGCATGATACGAGGTGGCTCGTTAATAATTTTAAACAAAATGATGAAATTTAAGGAAAGAAATGATATTGTGAGGCTCTCTATTGAACGTGTTATTGAAATTGCCTGTATTGAGTCTGAGCAGTTCATAGTTGTGTGCGTATACAAACCTCCATGTTCACCATATGATGATTTTGAGAGACAGTTGGAGGATATTGTGTTCAAAATCTCTGCTAGTAATAAAACTCTTGTGATCTGTGGTGATTTTAATATAAACTTATTGGAAAAAAATAATATTACACAAAAATTTATAACTTTGATGAAATCTTATAATTTGTATAATGCTTTCTTGGAACCTACTAGGATAACTGCTGGGAGTGCAACTTGTATAGATAATGTCTTTATAAATGCTAAGCCAATTAGTAAATACATCTTAAACACACTGGATTCGGATCACTGTGGACAACTTGTTGTACTGCCTCGAACTAATAGGATTCAACGAGAAAGTGTTACCTTTATTCCTATGAATGTCAGCCGTTTAGAAAACTTTAGGGACAACCTGAGTATGAGAGTGCCGCTGTTGCCTATTCATGACAACCCAGATGAGTTATATACATCTCTATCTCACATAATCAATACTGAATTTAATAAAATATTCAAACCCAAAATATTGACTTTTGGGGTTCCTGCTGGTTTTAGTGAATGGGCTACTCCTGGTATTTACAAAAGCAGAAAAAGGTTATATGATCTTTATCATGAAAAATCTTATAACCATTATCCAGTATTTTTGGAATATGTAAAGAACTATTCCAAAATATTTAAACGTGCCTGTTCCTGTGCAAAATCTATTTATCTGAGAAATAAAATTAAAAAATCAGGTGATATAATTAAAATGACTTGGAATGTGATAAATAGTGAAACTGGTAGGAATACTGCACGCAAGAAAGACTTTAGTTTAAAGATAGGTGATAAGAATGTGAAAGTAGATAAAGAAGTGGCGGCTGAATTTGAAACCCATTTCACAAATGTGCCTGTACTGATTACAAAATCATTAGTGTCATCTCCTATTATAGCTGAATCGCTCCTTAAGCAATGTATTGTAAAATGCGACATAACCTTTGAATTTTCAGATGTCACTGTGAAAGATATTTTACGCTCTTTTAAATCCCTTAATATTAAAAAAACAGTTGATCTGTGGGGTTTATCAGTAAAGACAGTTAATTATATAATTAATATTATTGCCCCCCACTTGACTTCTGTGTTTAATGGTTGTGTTGCTCGAGGTGTGTTTCCTGAGCTCATGAAAATGAGTAGAGTAATTCCTTTGTTTAAATCGGGTAGTATGTCAGATGTTAATAATTTTCGACCGATATCCATACTACCTACACTTAGTAAAGTATTTGAGAAAATTATACTTGTTCAGATGTTGAGTTATTTTAACAACCATGGTATTTTTCATAAAAATCAATTTGGTTTTACTAAGAATTGCTCTACTATTGATGCGGGTGTAGAATTATTAAAAAACATTTTTTCAGCCTGGGAGGAATCGCACGAGGCTTTGGGCATCTTTTGCGATTTATCTAAGGCATTTGATTGCGTAAACCACGAAACTCTCATCAAGAAATTACACCACTATGGGATCAGGAAAAACGCTCTGGAACTTATAATTTCCTACCTAAGCAACAGAATTCAGAGAGTCGATGTTAACGGTGCACGATCATCTGGTTCTGTTATCAAAATGGGCGTTCCGCAAGGGTCAATACTGGGGCCATTTCTGTTCCTTGTATATATCAATGACTTACCCTATTATGTAGGGGACAATCAAAACATTGTGTTGTTCGCAGATGATACCTCTTTACTGTTTAAGATTAAGCGACAAATGCTCAACTATGACGATGTGAACAATGCACTGTCTAACGTTGTTCATTGGTTTCATTCTAATAATTTAGTTCTAAATGAGACAAAAACTAAATGTATTAAATTTACTACTCCCAATGTGAGACAAGTGGAAACCAATGTTCAAATGAATGGGGTGGCTCTGGACCTTGTGGAATCAACCACCTTTTTAGGCATCACTATAGATAATAGACTGCAATGGGGGCCTCATATTGAGAAACTGTCAAATAGGCTCAGCTCAGCGTCTTATGCGGTAAAAAAAATTCGCGCATTAACCGATGTTGAAACAGCCAGAATAGTTTATTTCGCATACTTTCATAGTCTCATGTCATACGGCATATTACTTTGGGGCTGCTCCGCGGAATTGAATAGAATTTTTATTCTACAAAAAAGGGCGGTCCGCGCGATATATAATTTAGGCCCAAGAGTGTCACTAAGAGAGAAATTTAAAGAGATAAATATTCTGACTGTTATATCTCAATATATATACGAAAATGTATTTTATGTAAAGAAAAATATCGGTAACTTTGAAAAATATAGTGACATTCATCATGTAAATACTCGGAATAAGGATAAATTAGTTGTACACAGTACTCGTCTTCAACGAGTTAACAGATCCTTCATGGGGCAATGTATACGCTTCTACAACAAATTACCTATTAATATTCGAGATATGCCAGTTAAAAAGTTTAAAAAAGCAATCAAGAGTAGATTTTGTAGAAAAGGTTATTATAAAATCTCGGATTATCTTGATGATAATACAGACTGGTTATGAGCAGCTCCTCATTCAGGCATTTTCTCATTATTTCAAAAGGTGTTACATACATGTTTATTCTGTTGCTGTTAATATAATTGTAAAGCGTAGCGTGTTTTGCCAAACGAATTTGTTGTTTAATCTGTGTTTTATGTTTGTGGCCCATGGTATTGGTCATGCTCACTGAAGGGTCTGCTTGCGGTAGCTACGAGGAGCGGGTCACTCCCTTCCCTCCATTGTGGTTGAGGGGAGTGATGGCTGCTCTAGTGGTTAACTCGTGATCGGGTGCCGCTTGCGGGATCTGGTCCAGCCATGGTACTTTTTCGTTATATATAATAACTGTATTGTATGATGATTCGAAAGGCATCACACTGGAGCTATTAATAGACATGTTGTTGTATATTATCTTATTAAAAAAAAAAATAGTAATTGAATAAAAAAGAAGACAAGCCCACTGAGTTTCTTGCCGGATCTTCTCAGTGCGGTCGCGTTCCGATCCGGTAGTAGTGTAAGGTAAAAATGTAAAAAAGTGACCATATGTAAGTGCCCTCGCGGGGTTTATGCATAATAAAGTATTTGAATTTGAATTTGAATTCGGGGAGAGCACCGAGCCTTGTGGTACACCAGCATTAGTGGTCATGGTATCGGAGCAGGCGCCATCTACGACGATTTTAATACTCCGACCATCCAGAAAGCTGGCGATCCAATTACAGAGTCCCTCGGGGATTCCGTATGATGATAGCTTCGATAGAAGTACCCTGTGCCAGACCCTATCGAACGCCTTTGCGATGTCTAGGCTGAACGCTAGCGCCTCACCCTTGCCCTCCAAGGCCTCTGCCCAATGGTGAGTGAGGTACACAAGAAGATCACCAGCCGATCGCCCACGACGAAAGCCGTATTGGCGACCACTGATCAGCTGGTGATCCTCAAGGTACTGCAGAAGCTAGCGGTTTATAATTTTCTCCATTATCTTGGAGAGCAAGGATGTTATCGCAATTGGCCTGTAATTCGATGGGTCAGACTGGTCTCCCTTTTTAGGGATCGGGTGGACATGGGCTACCTTCCACGAAGACGGAACCCTATTAGTAACAAAGGAAAGTTGGTATAGGCGCGTGAGGATGGGAGTCAATTCAGAGACGCACGTCTTTAGTACCACTGCAGGGATGCCATCCGGTCCACTCGACTTATGAACATCTAAAAGCCGCAGCTCCCGCTTGACCGCTCGCTGCGTGATGCGGATTTTTGGAAGCGAGCTTTCACACCGTTGGATAGTAGGTGGTGTGGCAGCTCCGGAGTCCAAAGTCGAGTTACAGGCAAAGAATTGACCTAGAAGATCGGCCTTCTCCTTTGCCCTGTAGGCCAGATTGCCCATCCATATATCAGCACAAAAAACTCCACTATTGGACGTAGACCTCTCCAAAGTGGGGATAAAGTCATAGTGGCCACTGGTGGCAATTTTAGTTGATGTTACAAGTGTCTTCTGAGAATGCTGCTACCAGTTTCTCCCAACATAATCTAAGCCAGTTTTATGAACCCAACTAACAGTGCCAAACATAGCAACAGATCTTCTACTTAAATATAAACAATTAATATTTAAATTAATACTTATAAAATATCGTACAAGGTGTCCTTTTTTATATTTCACTCTTATTGCCTCATTTCTTTAAGATTTAAGCAGTATTTATATTATATGAATACATGTTTTACACAAATTATTACTATATATGTATGTACAAGTTTAGGTCTACCAAAAGGCACAGTTGGGTGTAGTGGTTAACAATCGACATACCATGCCAGTGACATAGGTTAGATTCCCGCAAGACAATTCTTTGTGCAGTGGGTACGAGATTCAGTGCACAAATTATTCTGAATCTGGATGTAATTTAAGTAATCTATTAATTGTATATTTGTAAGGTCCCCACAAGAACAAGAATTATTTCTTTAGTGCAAAGTGTTATTTTTTAAAGAATTCATCACTGCAGATTAAGGCAAACTTGAAATAAACCCCTATAGCCAGCTGTCTGACAAGTGTTTTTAAATAACTTTTTTCATTTGGTGTATGATCATAAACCAAGTTACTTTTTAGCATCGGTGGGTGGGTCCAGTGCTTGTAGGTAGGTGACATGCGCTCCTAGGTAACCGGGGAACTTGTCCTGGAGCTCTTCGTACACCTGCTCCAACTTGTCACCTTCTGCAAACATACAGATATATAACACATACTGCCTGTTATACTCCATTTTTTCCTATGGTGATAGGAGTAAGAATTCAGTTCACCTCCCCCTATCATGCCCTATACCAACACGTGGTATACCATTCTGGTCAGACTTGTTGGTATGGGGTTTTGTTTCGAGTTTTCCTTCTCTTGCATAGATATTATATACATATTATATCCCATAGTCGTCTTGCGTCTTGGTGGTGAATTGTATTCTTACTCCATTATATATGCGACATCATTACCGTGGAAGACGTAAAAATCGGCAAATGGAACACGAAAGAGAATGTTCTACAGCAATTTTCATTTACCCCATTATACTACATTGGGCAGACTATAGCCAACGGTGGACATTAATGGACTTATATATCAATTTTCATTTCATCACAGCTCATATACGTCCCTCTGTTGGGCAAGAGTCTCCTCCATTATAGGGAGGGAAATTGACCATACTATACCATGCTGGTCAGACATACTGGTATTGGGTTTTGTTTCGAGTTTTTCTTCTCTTGCATAGGTGTTATATGCATATTATATCCCTTAGTCGTCTTTTACGACATCCACGGGCAAGATAGGGAGTGGTGAATTCTTATTCCGTCACCCCACAGTATATATGGTGTAAACCCCACAGTATGACATATGGGGGCTAAGTAGAAGACTGACAAAAATGATATACCTAGTTTCGCGAGCCAGTTAGTGGTGAAATCCTTGAGCGCGTCCATGTAGTCGTCATGAGGTACTCTGGTACCCTTTTCGCGGTCACGTGGCGCTGGCGAGCGTCGCGGCGCTTCGCACACCACGTACTGCAGTGGGTACGAGTCCACCTTGCGGCCGAGCTCGTCCTTCGCGAACACCACTGTTCCTGTCAGCGACTGACCGACGGTGATGTTTGTACGACTTATTCTGTTGACAAATACTTTATTAATGTTATTACTATTACTGTCTATATGTCATTAAATATAGATCGATTATTATTTATATAACTCTTCTGTCCGTATGGGACTGAACTCCTCCTAAACGGTGGCACCGATTTTGATGATTATTTTGTACGCTCATTTGGTTTTTTTTTTTTTTTTTTTTGTGTGACTTAGTTGTTAGCCTCAGATGGCTGTGACAACTTTACCCGGACTGGTGGGTGAGCGCTGAGGGCTCTCAACCCGCTTAAAGTTAAGCGACCCATCCCGAGGGCACCCCCTGTGGGGTACGGACCTCGGCTCGGGCGGTCGCTGGCAAAGTGGGCACTCCCACGTTTATGATTTTAACGCGACACGTCTTCCTTCCCCGTCGGCGGGGGCGGTAACGTGGATATTTACTACTATTTGTCAAGGCCGCGCGGGCTGTGTATGCCTCAGTCTGGGCGAGAGTAATAGTGTCGTCGGGTTCGTCGAGTATTAGTCGCGGTTGTTTAATCGCGGACATTTTAGAGGGGATGTAAGAAGCCGCCCTTACCACTAATGGGTTCGGGTGTGTCGCGGCAGAGTCGAAGTAGCGGCGGGAGCACTGTTTCATGTATTGCCTGATGGTCGGCAAGCCAAGATCTATGTGAAGGTCCACATTGCGCATGTACCACGGTGCTCCCGTCGCTCGGCGCATGAACCTATTCTGTAATGCTAACGCTCCTTTGGATTCGAGAATGGTTTAAATTAACAATAGATCCTTTTCTTTTTTGTAGATTTGAACGGAACAGCGTCTGTTACGGGCAGGTAAAATAGATATCAGTTCCTGTATCAATTCTCCTGATTAACATGATAAGTCAATTGCCCTCTTATTGTGGCTGCGCTTATCACTGGAACATATACATGACGCGAAAGGGCGTCGGGAGGAGGAACGGTGCCTGAAAGGGTAACCCGCCGAGCCACGGACGCCCAGGTCTCATGGTTAAATATTCAAGCAAACTTATCTACGTTAATTAACTAATTAAATAAAAAAGTAATCTCACTTATCAGATGGCACGGCTGCGAAATAAACGGGTAACAGGTCACCGCTTGACAGTGCACAACTGTTAAATTTCTTACAATTGGTTAAGGCCTGAAAGAAAAAACACAATACTTCTATTAAGATGTTTTAATTTTGACGTGTTAAGGTATTATAAATCGATGTACGTCGAACAAGCGAATATGACTCATTGTCACGTTCCGCCTGAGCTAAGCGTGCAAGTGAGAGCGCGAAATAAGTGATAGAGAAGCACGATTGACTTAAGCGTTCCATTTGTGACGCATCTATCTTTCAAAAAAATATTTGAATAGACGGGTGCAAATAAATGTTAATTTATAGGATTTTTTTTTTCAATTAACTCTTTTGTATTATAGAAAATAATGATAATTCAGTGATAAGTTAATACAATCCATAAAAATGTGCAAATTTTTATCAATATTGTATATATAATGTCTGTACCTGGACTTTACAGATAACCATTTTAATCATCATTATCATTCTTTCGATCATCGATCATTATTTACAGATAACCAATTTTTTTTAACAATACCTACCACTATGGGCCAACATTCTATATGATACTTTATAAACATACAAGTAACATAATTAATATTTAAAAAAAACTGTCTGAATCTATCTGCTTAGAATTGAACCCGCAAAACAGTAGTGTAAAAAAGAAAACTTGGAATGAGAAGGCGTAAGCCTTGCAATAGCTACGTGGAGCAGGTCTCTTCCTTCATTCTAATGTGGGGTTGCAAACCGTGATGGTTGCTCTAGTAATTATTTCGTAATCAATTCCTGTTTATGGAATCTGAGCAGCCATAACCTTTCGCATTACATTTTGGAAATACTATATCGTTGTCTAGAGCAAAAACTTACTATATCTAGTGATAGATTATAGAATTAATTTAAAATACAATATAAAATTCACAATACGCAAAGGCAGGATTTATTCATCATTAATGATTTTGAATCTATCACTTTGTCCTCTCTAACATAGTTCATTTCAGCTCATATACATCCCACTGTTGGGCTCCAGCCTTATCCACAATAGGAGGAAAATTAACCTACTATAACCATGCTTGTCAAACATGTTGATATAGGGCTTTGTTTTGAGTTTCCCTTCTCTTGCATAGATGTTATATGAATATTTAATCCCTTAGTCGCTTTTTACCACTCTCACGGGCAAAAGAATTGTATTCTTACTTCTTCACCACACGGAAAAACTAGCTGGCAAAGTTGAACTATTTCGCTTCCATTTTGAAGGAGGCTTTTAGTGAGGTAATAATGTGTGAATTAAATAAAAAAAAAAAAGATAGCCGAAGAATATAGAAGCAAATTAGTTACCTGTGCCTGTGAGCAGTACACATCTATAGTGATGGGCTGCTGTAATCTCTGTTGTATGGTGGCGGGCAACTCCTGTAACTTCTCCAATAGCGATTTGTTCTCGTGACGAATGTTCAAACGCAGTGTATAATCACCCTTCTCCAATTTCACTGAATACTGTAACAGAACATAGATTTATTGAAACTTATTTTCAAATGAAAAATAATAATAAATATCAACAGATCATTCAGCCTATAGCCGCCCACTGCCTGCCTCATGTTTCGCCACAAACTGCGATCCTGTGTCGCCTACATCCAACAACATTCAACAACTTTGAACAACAACTCGTTAATCCACCTAGCTCTGTTTCCCACACTGCATCGTCCTATACGAATTTCCGTGTTTCAGATTGTAAGTCGCAGAGAAATCCCAAACATAATCCTGTTCCATAGGACTCTGAGCGACTAAATGCTTGATTATTACATGCCGTAAGTCATCACTGGTAACACACCGGTTGTGTTATCTGACAGTAAGAGAAGGAAAGTACAAATAAAACCCTATGATATAGGGTCTCATGTGCCCCGTCTGACCAGTGTGGTATAGTAGGTCAAGTACCCTCCTATTGTGAAAGAGGCTCGATCCCAACAATAGGACTTATATGAGCTGAATACACATTTCACCAACAACTAAAATTTAGATAATATCTAAAACATAAAGAACATAGAGAATTTTTCTTTGTGTTGTATTTAAAAAATAAAGTAAATGCTATTTATAATACTTTAGGTGTTATCTACCCTTTAGGGATATTGTTTAAGACACGTGTTAAACATATACTAATGTTTTATGTATGTGTTGAGTGTGTAAGGAGTCACCTTGGATGGGTAAGCGTCACCGACGGCCATCAGTTGTTTGCAACTGTTGTACAGCATCCACATCTGTGACTCGAACTCTGACTCGTACAGCATATCACACAACAATGAAATTATCGGCGAGACCTAACAAAAGAAAAATACATAAAATAAATAGATAAATACATAAATTTAAAATTTTGAATAAGCCCCGACACAAACTAAAATTATAAAAAAAAGTATTACATTCTCTTCAACAGGAATTATTAATTAATTGTCATTTAACCATTATACTGGGATGCATGAAGCACTTAATCGAATAATCATAGGCTATTATATAATTTTGGAAAAGAGCTGATACTCTTACACTGCTGGACTGACATTAACCAAACATAGCCAACAACCATCGCAAGGAAACTGGCTTGCAAATGAAAAAAACCCACATCGAATTCGGTCCATCCGTTTGAGAGCTACAATGCCACAGGCAGACAGACACACAGACAGACATTGAAGTCAAACTTATAACACCTCTCTTTTTGCATCAGGAGTTAAAAATTGAGTAGCACTGTCTGGGCATACCTCATTGTCATCATCCTGCCAACTAATTGGGATCGATGCAGTATATACTCTTCTTTCATAGTCATCATCATTTCAGCCTATCGCCGTCCACTACTGCACGTAGGCCTCCTTCATGTTACGCCACAAAGTCCGATCCTGTGCCGCCTGCATCCAACGACGCCCAGCCACTTTCACCAGGTCGTCGGTCCACCTAGGAAGATGGCGTCCTACACTGCGTCGTCCGATACGTGGTCGCCACTCGAGAACCTTTCTTCGCCAGCAGTTGTCGGTTCGTCGAGCGATGTGGCCTGCCCATTGCCACTTCAGCGTGCTAATTCTTCGTGCTATGACCGTTCTTCTGCGGATTTCCGTATTCCGGATTCTATCTCGCAGAGAAATCCCGAGCATAGCCCGCTCCATAGCACGCTGAGCGACTTTGAGCCTTGTTATCAGGACTACATTTAGGGACCATGTTTCTGTGCCGTAAGTCATCACTGGTAACACACCTGTGTTTTCAGACACTAAGGTATGTTGGACGAGAAGATCTTCTTAAGTTTCTTTCATAGTACATATTGCAAAGCTAATATCAGTGGTAGGAGCACACTATTGACAGTTGTCTGACTACAGCCGCGGGTCGCTCCATCCAGGGGCACCCTCTCCTTTCGACGTTCCCCCTCGGGGTACGTCGGTTGCCGTCGTGCGGTCAGCATCTCTGCGGATGACGGACTAAATCCCCGGTCCATTACACTTAGCCATTCTTCACGACAGCCAAGGTAAAGGTGACGATGCAGAGTATTCATATTCAGCCACCAGTCAGGTTTCTTTGATACAAGTAACAAGTCAAATATAATCACCTCAGTGGCTTTAGCGACGTGGAAGTTGTATGTGTTGATGAGTTGGTAGATCTGGCGGCCTGGGGGTATGACGTCACGGGACGTGAGCGGGGTCAGCTTCGACTCTGCCGGCCTGAAATGTACAATTAATATAACACACGACCTCTTTTAAGTTTATTTATTCGTTTCTTAAACTTCCCCCGATTGTCGAATTTTGCATAAACGTAAAATTCACAGTAAATTTAACGTCAATTAAGAAAATAATTTGTTGTTCTCGAAGAATAAAAAAATATTGGGAAAACCTACATTACACAATGTAAGGAAAATTTTAAAAAGATATATAAGATAGAATGGTAAGAGCACACTGTTGACTAGGGGTTACTACCCCTAGTCAACAGTGTGGTACTCCACACTGAGCAGAAAATCGACGTCCGAGTAGTAGCAATTTGTTATTGCGCTACGTTCAGTGAGCGAGAGAGCCGGCAGCCCAACTTCCTGAGAGTATTTGCGTGTGGTGGGTTTTAGTGATGCTTTTAGTATTACCAAACCTCATTGCACGCATTCACACTCCCTTCACTTTCTTCGCGGTAGGCAACGGCTTTGAAAAGGTCCATGAGCAGCAGCAACACTTACCATCCGGTGTACTGTTTGCAAGCCTGCCATCGTTTGCGTGAAAAAAAATTTTACCACTGGCTCAGAAAATATTCATTATCATATCAACTCATATAAGTATCACTGCTGGACTCAGGCCACATCCACAATAGGAGGGAAATTGGCCTTACTATTATAACACACTGGTCAGACGAGTTGAAATAGGGTTTTATTTCGTGTTTTCTTGCACAATTTTATTAACGTATTTATTGTTCAGTCGGCTTTACGACACCTACGAGCAAGATAGGGAGTGGTGAATTGTATTCTTACTCTATTACCCCACAGACAAAAAAAGTTGGCTTTGCGATGTTTCTAGTCAATTGTCGAATAAATAGCGGTACCCTATCACAAGTTTAACTACTATAGCAGCCATCACACACCAACTATATTTACCTAATCACTGGCTCGCTGTACTTGAGCTGAGCAGTTGGTTGCACGTCCTGCAGTCGCAGTGCTCGCAGTAGCACGCCGCGCACCGCGTCACCAGCATTAAGCACCAGCCGAGAGCCGAAGTCCGGCTTCAGTCCGTGAAAGTCAATACTGTAGTCTATGGCCAAATCGCCAATGTTCGCCCAATACTTCGCTACCACTACTTCTAATGTAACGCCTCCCTGAAATATAACAACTTAGACAATAATGATTTTCGATTATTACGCGAGCATTGTAAATAAAAAAACTACGGATTTTATCGCGTTTGTATTTGGTGTTTTATTGTGGGTTAATATTTAATAACTAATGTCTAGCGGGTAGATAATTACAAATCTCTGTAATAACGGTGACTTGTTGGACGTGAGACATCTTAGTCCGCCCGTGAACATGAACGCTGTCAAGTGTTCGAAACGTCGGGCAATCAAAAATCAAATACAAACACGATAAAATCCGTAGTTTTATTTACAACTTAAATAATATATTTTGTATTAGTGCTATCTAATGATATTTTGACTTTAACGTCAGCTCATATATGTCACACCACCAGTAGCGAGCCTCCTCCATAATAGGAGCGAACTTTACCAACCTGGTCTTGCTTTAATATACCAAGCTGGTCAGACATGTTGGTAAGGGTTTCATTTTGAGTTTTCCTTCTCTTGCATAGATATTATCTGCATATCGTTGCTGGGACTGACGCAAAATGGCGTATTATGCGAGATACGCCATGTTGCGATGATACGATGCGTATTAAACGTGATCGTATTCTAACGGGTTCTACTGTATAATCATTTAGTATCGATATGTACCATCGATATATTTCATCCGATATATCAATTGCATAAAATAATAAATAAGTCGATATATAAATTGAAAAATAAAACGTGATAGTTTTCAAGTAAACTGACATGCGCACAAATTAATTTTACTCAATATTACAAGATAGATATAAGAGTTAGGAATGAGATCTCATTATTTCTACTTAATCTTTGCAAACATCTAAAAATGTAGATGAGTTAAATACAAACAACTTACTAATGATATTTCGAAATTAAAAATCTTTCCATGTGGTGATGGAGTAGGAATACAATTCACCACTGCCTATCTTGCCTATGGATGTTGTCTGACCAGCTTGGTATAGTAGGTCAGATTCCCTCCCATTGTAGAGGAGGCCCGATCTCAACGGTAGGATGTATGTGGGCTGCGATGACAATAATGAGATATTTTTGTATGATCAACAAGTATTGATATCGAAAATATTGAGATTTTCTCTACATCAACATCCCTAGCTGAAACTAGTCCCATAAGCGAGACCCGAATAACGATTTAACTACTATAGCAGCCATCACGCTACTGAAGGCGACTGTACTCACAACTACTTGGAAGGGCATGAGGGTGGGTGCTTCAGCACAGACTGTGATCAGTTTCTGTGTCTCGTGAGTGCGACAGCTCTGTCGAGGTAGCAGCTGCATTGTGTGAATTAAGAACCTGCCGGTCTTCTCTTTGTCCTCTGTCGTCATCTTGAGAACACCCCATGTTGCTTCAGGTGGCACTGCAAACATTGGCCGAGAAAATTAGAATATTTTAAAATCAGCTGATCCTGGATACATTCTATACAATTCTAAGAATATATTTTCAGTGTGGTGACGGAGTAAGAATAAAATCCACCACCCTATCTTGCCCGTGGGTGTCGTAAAAGACTACTAAGGGATGTAATATACATATAAAATCTATGCAAGAGAAGGAAAACACGAAACTAAAACTTATACACGTCTGACCATTATGGTATAGTAGGCCAATTTCCCTCCCATAGTGGAGGAGCGCTGAGCCCGAAAGGCCGTCTATGGGCTGAGATTACGATAATATTTTTAAAAAATGTAAAACATGCATATTCATGCACTTTTAAAAAGTCTGAGTATGTTGATAACCAACCGATTCTTAGTGTAAATCTTACGTGACGAAGCGCCCAATTAAAATTACATAATTAATCAGATCTATCCGGCCATTTTGGCTGCACAGATGGCGTAATGATTAACTGATTAAGATACACATAGGGCTAGTGTGTGTTCGAATCCCACGCAGGACACTACAGTGTTCATGGGCCTGTAACCATGAACACGTGTTCGAAACGTCGGGCAATCCCTTATAATAATAACGTATAGAAGGATAGTGTCGGTGCTTAAGCAATCAAAAACATGAGGACAAAAATATACACCACTATACAATAGTTGCCTTGTACGTAATGACCTTGTTCCCTACGGAACGGTCCGGCGTAGGAAGCCATTACTGGCTCCAATTTAAATGCTTCAAATTTTGTCCGCGGAGATGGCTTCTATGAGTTATTATTCTAAGGGCAATCAGTAATATATTTACAAGCACAATAATGGTTTGTAATTTACATACCTACAATGAAGTGTCGTACAATTGTAGCTGGTTTGAACATGACATCCTTGCACACTATAGAAGGTTGTGCTGTCATCAATGGTTGAGGTTGTAACACTGTGATTGGCACACGGAACACCGGACCTTTATCAACGCATGACACATCGTACGCGTTTATACTGAAAATTATAAACATATAGTTAACTATAAAATATTATTAAATTATCTATATATAAATACGTGAAGCAAAAACTTTGTACCCCTTTTTACGAAAATTACGTGGATGGACAAGTATGAAATTTGGCACAGTTGAAGTATATAATGAGAAGTGCATAAAACTGAAATTTCATATAATAATGGATTAGAAATATATTAAATTCATTAAAAAAGGCATTACGCACACTAGAATGCAATCGCTACACACACTCAGTGTGTGTAGTGTGTAAGTGTGTTGCGTAGCAACGCTTAGACTTTTGTTTACGGTTAAAATCTCTGGTCGAACTGAATGTCAAACAATCATAATTATGATGATTTATGATGTCTACTAAAGATTTGTGCTTATACATATATTAGTTATTAGTGAAATACAGCTTGCTCAATTTACAATTATACATAGAATAAAATTAAAGAAAATTGTGTAGCAGAAAAATTAATTAAAATGAATAATGGCCGAATTTCGACCACACGCCGACCACTAGTTATATTAATTATCCGTGTGGTGACAGAGAAAGAATACAATTCACTACCCTCTTTCTTGTGTCGGGTCGACCACTGAAGTCAAGGAACTCTGCGCCGGTGGTCGACCCAACGACGAAGGCGACGTGCTATACAGATGGGTTACGGGTGTGCATGATTGCCCGTTTGACGGCCCTCTGTCGCCCCGGACGGAGTGATGCGAGGAGTGCACCGACCGTAACCCATCCCCCAAAAAACAAAAAAGAAAAACCCCTTTCTTGTAAATGGTTGTCGTAAGTCGAGTAAAGGATTAAATTTGCATATAACATGTAAGCAAAGCCTATACTAACACGTCTGACTAGAGTGGTGGGAGTAAGTCGATTTCCCTCCCATAGTGAAGGAGGCCCGAGCCCAACAGTGGGAAGTGTTTAAGCTGAGATGATGATAATGATATATTTTATTAAAACTCTATACCAACACATTTGACCTGTGTGATTAAGTTCCCTACTATTATAGAGAAGGCCCAGCCAATAAATTATATTCTTACAATGTCTCCACTTGGAGACTGGTAATGTGAACTTAAATACTAAACTGTCAAGCGCATTGTGTCGGGAATGTAATTACCTGGTGAAGTGCGGCCCTGGTGGTAGCGAGTCCGTGCGAACTCTCACCGCGACGGAGCGTGGCGCGTTCATCATGTCGAGGTGCTGAGGGGCGGACACCCAGTCCGCGCTTGTGGCAAGCGCCAGCCGCATACCGAACGCGATCTGTCGCGGTATCACAGTCTTGTCTGCAACCAACATCTACATTATTTATTGTGGCTAATGTTCTTTGTATAATACTGTCACGTTGATCTATGCCCAAGCGTGGACAATGATACTGGATCATTTCTTTTTTGGCGCGTTAGGAAAAATTATGAGCCCTAGCCGAGGGCTCGGGTGGAAGGGCCGGGGAATTCCACCACAGAGAGAGGTCGACCGAGTGAGGGCGATGCTCCGGCAACGCTCTTGTCTTGCCGAGGCGTCGAATGGGACAATACCCAAAAGGGTAACTCGCCGGACCAGCCACGGATGTCAGGGAATCGGTACCAGTGGTCGGGCTAATGTTGATGGAGAGACAATACGGTAGGCTTAGAATAATAACGTATAGAAGGTAAGTTCGCCCACAAAAAGTGAAGCATTTCAATTGCAGCCTAATGGAGCTTACGCCGGAACCATTCCGTAATGTACAAGTCATTGTACTGCACGTATGTACGCAACTCTTGAAAAATAAATAGGTAATTATGGTGGTTTGTGCATTCAAATGATGTCATAACACATTTGAAAAACTTAAAAGGGTTTTAAACATTACTTTTAAAAATATTTCGAAGATTTATGTTAATAAAAACAAAATTTGATTTCATAATTTGTATAGTGGTGTGCGCGTGTACGTGTGTATCGTCTGCGCGCCATTAGTATTTTTAGATTCAAGTTTCGAACCTTCGAAGTATTAACATTATCCTTCTATACGTTATTATTCTAAGACGGTAGGTTATGCATTCGCATGCCGCCCATCCGTCGCCCCGGGCGAATTGTCCAGCCCATAACCACCCCCAAAAAAAAGGGAGAAATGGTGAGAGAACATTTTTACGATACGCGCACGTCGTCACGAGAAACCGATAACCTAAAATTAGCTATACTCGTTCCAACCATTTATTTTACTTTTGACACGTGCTTTAGGACGTAACTGTTTCATTATACGCAATTATTAACTTCGAAACGAGTGAACAGAGAAATATATAAACTGCCCAATAATATTTATATATCTTAATTATTACCCACTAAATACATTAATATGCCGTAAATAGCTCTATTCATAAAATTTAAGTGATAATTCATTTCCGTTATAAAAAAAGTTACGTTCTATCGCATCTAGTGACAGGATCAAAAGTATTCGGTGCAAACTAATGAATCGCAAATAATCGATTACACTTATTTGCAGTTAAGTCAGCTGACAACTGAGTTTTGAATTATTGTAATAGACAACACGTTAAAATTGTATCAGGGAGATATAAAAATCTTCTCATCATACCTATAACATGAAATAAAACAACCAAAATATTTTAATATTATTTTATTATAACGAATCATCGGATTCTTCATACGAACTCAAATCGTCGCTTGAATCATCTGCAGTGTTTATTATTAACTCTTGTGTAGGTATGTTGTCAAATTCAATTTCCCGATCCCAATCGGAGAATATTATATTTTTTGTCTTGTTGACGACACTCGCCCAGTTTTCAGGCGTCACACTAGCACATGCGTTTTTTAAAAGTTCAAGCATTTTATTTGCTGTGAAAGGAGGAGTTGTATTGTTTCTTGCGGCGTGTCCTTTGACTTGTGCCCAGATCATTTCAATTGGATTATATTGACAGTGGTACGGAGGAATTCTGATTACAACATGCCCATATTCTGCTGCCATTTCGTCGATGACATATCGTTTTGGCTGCTTTTTACTTTTTAATATTTTAAGTAATTCTACTTTTAGTAGGGATTCGTCCACATCTTCCCCATTATCACGAAGCCAGTTTATAATCTCGTGTTTTTTGTTGGCCTGTGTTGGCATTTTATTAATTTGGCGAGAGTGATAGGGTGCATTATCAATAAATATTGTTGATGGCTCTTCAAGTGATGTAAGCATTTCTCTGAACCACTTTTCATACACGTCCGCATTCATCTCCTCATGATAGTCTCCTGTTTTTTTGATTTGAATGCTAACAGAGCGTCTGGTACAAATCCCTTTGTAGTTCCCGCATGGCAAATGATGAGGCGTTCACCTTTCCCCATTGGCACTGCAAAAGTAGAAGCAGCAGTATCGTCAGTCCAACCTTTTGGTATGGAATGATTGGCATTGAGCCAAGTTTCATCTGTGAAAACGACATTCGACCAGTCTTCTATTTTCTTCGCTTGTCTTAAAAATTCACAGCGAGACAAGGCACATATCACGACGTTCCATTAAAATTTTTCTTTTGTCGGATTTCTTATACAAGAACCCGATTTGGTGCAGCACCTTTGACAAAGAAGATTTTTGACCACGAAACAAGCCACAATTTCGTAGAGACGCTACTAATTTTTTCAAAGTAGGAATCTCTTTGCTTGTGTAATAATTGTATAATGACGACGAATAGCATCAGTATCAAAACTGTCAATTGCTGTCACTTTACGGGGCTGACGTTTTTTCTTAGGCGTAGATAGCTTGTTCTGTTCAATACCACTACTACCATAGGCTTCTTTAGTGATTTTCGCCACCGTTGGAGCACTAATACCTAATGCTGCTGCAACACGGTCTCTAACTTGGGTTACTGGTATAAGGAATCCGCCATTGCGGCTTTCCTTTTCAAAAAATTCACGAAGCCGCAGCACTAACTCTCTGGATTGTCCTTTAAGCACCATACCTTTCGACATTTTGCAAGTAAAATCTTACTGGGAGGAACGATACGCTCAACTCAATCAAAGTAAGAACAATGAAATCAATACGGTGGAATATAAATACTCAACACAGCGTATGAAAAATATGAAAGAGCACTCAGCGAACAGAAATGTGACTAGCACGGGAGTCTTGTTGCGAGTGACAGACAACACAACAAAATGGCGTCGCCGGCGCGCCGTTCAGTGTTGCCAATTCGGCTTAAAAAAAAAGGGGTAGGCTGGATGAGAAAATTAGTGATTTACTACCGCAGACGAGGGCGCCATTGTCTCTAAGTAAAGTTTGGAGCAGCGGACCCCGCTTAATGGAAAAATGCTTCATAAAGTAGTTATTTTTTATTTTGCAAAGTACAAAGTAAAATATTTTGGGAGGACTGAATTAGTGGGTATGCAAAAATTAATGTGCCCAAATAACAAATATATTTACAGAAGTGAAGTTTTTAAATAATATGAAAATAAAATATCCGTGTTAAATCGATTAAAAGTTCTTCCTGACTAAAATCGATTATTACAAAACATAGTATCCGTAATACATTGGTACAACACTAATTGATCAGAATTCGACCTGCCAAAAGTAAAATAAATGGTTGGAACGAGTATAGTCAACATTTTTACGTTGCGCGTGCATACTTCTATTTCGATCACCACACAGAGAAATACATATCTATACCAATAAATAAAATTGGAGTGTCTGTTTGTAATGTCAAAATAATATGCTTTTTTCATGCTCACACGGTTATTTGCACGACACCTATGCCTAAAATAGCAATTAAAAAATTTTTGTCTGTCTGTCTGTTTGTTCCGGGTAATCTTCAAAACGGCTGCACCGATTTCAAAAATTCTTTCACCAATGGAAAGCTATAATATCAGGGCGTAAACTAGGCTATATTTTATCCCGGTATTCCCACGGGAACGGGAACCACGCGGGTAAAACGACTATAACCTATAACCGAAGCGAAGCGAGGGCGGGTTGCTAGTATGAATTAAATTTCAAATTGACGGACAACAGAATTGTCAAATTGTCTGTGACAAACTACCAAAGGGACAGACACGCGAATAATATACCAACGTTACTATCTATTTTCTTGGAGATTATGACTTTGTTAAGACAAATCTTTATTTATTAGTAAATAATACATTTAAAGTTATTGTCCGTGAGCAAGTCACCTCCGTCGCCATTAACAATACCATGGCTACACAGTTAATCTTCTCCGAATTTTGATAGAAAACGTATGTAAAGCACTATTATATCATATTCACCTCACATGCTCACACGGTTATTTGCAGGACACCTATGCCTAAATACAGATTAAAAAAATTTTGTCTATCTGTCTGTTTGTTCTGGGTAATCTTTAAAACGGCTGGACCGATTTCAAAAATTCTTTCACCAATGGAAAGCTATAATATCAGGGCGTAAACTAGGCTATATTTTATCCTGGTATTCCCACGGGAACGAAAACTACGCGGGTAAAACTAATAAAACCGAAGCGAAGCGAGGGCGGGTTGCTAGTTCTTTATAAGTTTGAAAGCCTTCAGCGATCATCCGTTAATCTCAGAATAGACGCGCAAAAGAGCAACTCACTCTCCATATCTTGGTGGTCAGTCAGAAACATTGGTTCTATTGTTATGTTGATATCCTTGGGCACGTCGCCTGTTTGTGGTCTCAGCAGTATACCCTTGTTGTTGGAGCCGCATTGTATGCTGAACGTGACGTCATTCTCCGGCTGGTCATGATACGTCGTCAAAACATCGAAAGCCTGACAAATAAAATTTTATTGGATTACTTATCATCATCAGCTCATATACGTCAAGCCTCCTCCACAGTCGAAGTAAAATTGATGTACTATGTCACGCTGGTCAGACAGATTGGCATAGGATTCTTTTCGAGTTTTCCTTATCATTACATAGATGTTATATGTATATTAGAGCCCTCAGTCGTCTTTTACCAAACTCAAGTAGAAGATAGATAATAGATTATTTCTTTACAAGGTATTTTATAAAAAGGTTTTTTGCGAGTGAAAAATGTTTCCCACAAGTGAGATTTGAAACCACATCTATTCGAAATCCATTCCAATTGCCTTACCAATTAGACTAGCGTCGGTGTTTCACATGGCAACCAAATTCTCGCATACATTCTCATCTCCACACTATATACAGAATGTATCAGGTTATGGGGCAACTGGTCAAACGGGAGTTAGGCAATGGTGGTAGGAACCCATGAAAAAATTTGAAGGAAAAATATCGATTCGTTTATGAGTTAGAGACATGAAAATTTTTCAATATCATCACTGCTTTTTCGTTTAAATCTGATTAAAATTGTATAAAGTCAGTGATACTTTATCTGCAACATTTTTGTACTTTGTTAAATGTTCATTAGAAATTGAATAAATCAATGATTACTTTCGCATAAGCAAAACAAACTTCGCTTTAAATCAGCTGATCGGCCGATGACTGTTTATGAGCCGTCTTTGTACCTACGTTACCATTGAAGCGTTTGCGCAATCCACACCAATTCATACTGTCGAAGCCTTACATGCCTACATATATCCTGTCTGTATATGCCTACATAATACGTAACATTTAAGGCATAGACTCTTAGACACACATTTTTGAAATCACTATAACTTTTAGTTATATAATTACGATCTATGACCGTTAAACTACAACATACTCGAACAGTTGTCCCATAACCTGACACATATACTGTATATACAGGGTGACTGGTAAAAGATTGTACATATTGAAGGAGGGTATTCAGTACTCGATTCTGATACCGAATATATAAAAAAAAATTGGTACTTAAATTTTGAACTAATTATCTTATAAAAATATTTAGTTATGGACACATGGGATAGGTCAACGTACGTCAGCAATTGTAGGTACTAAACAGTTCGCGCATTGAACTAGTTACATTTTAGGTAAATATTCTACCTATGCGACTCGACCCAGTAGGTATTTTTTTTTTCGTCGCGGGCCGCAGACACAGGTCAACGTACGCTGGCAAACCTATTGTTGTGATTAGAAACAAATCACTTTATCTCAGGATTGGTAAGAGCTATGAATCTGCAAATAACTTTAGTGTTTTATGACATTATTCTTACACCTAGTTTAAGTAATTCTAGTAATAAATATCCAAAATCTTGACAACAGTGCTAACAAAACTGTTACTCGATATCGGTATCGGTGTATCGCCAGTAGGGTGACAATATTTTTGGAAGTCTTGTAACACTAATATTGTTGATGTTTACTATGTAGTTAATTAATATTATCTTCTTTTTACACTTTTATTAGTTACATGTGGCCATTATCTATCGTTTCCTTGAATATGTACAATCTTTTACCAGTCATACTGTATATTATAACATATCCCTTAATCATCTTTTGCTATGCCCATGAGGAAGATAGGAGAGTGGCAAATCGTATTATGACTGCGTCACCACATAAAAAGTAATACATGATGATAATAACTGATAGAGATGTCTGCTTACCTTCTCAATGTTTAACAATCCGCAGCCCTGGGCCCAAGGCTCCACGTGGGACAAATATGTGGCAGAGTTCTCTAGAGCACGCTTAATAGAATATGGTGTGTATGGCAGCTTCTTCTCTTTCAAACCAGATACAAGAGCGGCTGAAAAAAATAAGTACAAGTTAGCTTTCTATAATTTATTTTCCAACTTCAACCATTTTAAATTTTCAAATTTAAATTCTTGCTGTTTGCAAAACAAAAGCGTTTTCCAAGTCTTTCCGGAGGTCATTTATAGAGACCAAGGTGGACCCTGGCTTACAGGAGTTACAGTAGGCATGTATGGTGGGATTAGTCCCGGAAAAGGCCTATTATTTACTGTCTCTATCACATCACGAGTAAGAATACAATTGACCATCCCTTCCTTTTCTGTGAGTATTGTAAAGAACAACTCAAAGATACAAGCAGATAACATTGATTGCACAGATGGCGTAGTGGTTAAGATACCGACCTACAGTGCCAGTGTCGCAGGTTCGAATACCTCGCAGGACAATACTTTGTACCGCGTGAGGAAAGACCGATGTCCTCCCCGAGGGGGGGACGTCCCGTCGGGCCGGCCACTGACGGCAAGTCACCCTGCTCCGGTGGTCGGCCCAACGACGATGGCGACGTGTCACGGGTACGTTACGGGTGTGTGTGCTTACGCCCCTCTGTCGCCCCGGACGGAGTGGTGCGAGGAGTGCGCCGACCGTAACCCACCCACAACAAAAAAGGACAATACTTTGTATGATCCACAAATTGTTGTTCTGAGTCTGGATATAATTTGTATCCGTTAATTATGTTTGTTCCTCGCAATACAGGGATTATTTCCTTAGTGTATAACGATAACTTAAAAAAAAACTAAAAAAATTGTATTTTTACCAACACCATAACCTATTGTCATTATCGTTATAAAAAGTTAGTAATCTTAATTATATTGATTATTATTTTTACGTGAAATGTGAACGTGTTAATCGATAGACTTAAAAATATATCAAATCCTTACTATTATTATAAATGTGAAAGTATGTTTGTTTGTTTGTTACGCTTTCACGTTAAAACCACTGAACCGATTTAAAAAATTCTTTCATCAATGGAAAAAGCTATAATATAAGGGAGTAACATAGGCTATGTTTTATCTCGGTATTCCCACGGGACCGGAACTACGTGGGTAAAGCGACTGAAGCCTAAGCGAAGCGAGGGCGGGTTGCTAATCCTTTAATAAATTACTTTCCTATTTAATAGATGTATTTTTACACACTATAAATGTAAAAGATTAATTTCAGATAAAATAAACGTGACGAAATCGAGTTTTAGATTTTCAAATGGGAGTAAAGCATAACTTAGCGCTCCTATCTATATTAATGTTTTTTAAGATCAGACAGGCGTTTGAGCATGGGGTCCCGCAATTCGCGGCCCGTAGCATTTACTACTCTTGCTACGTGGCTAATCCGACACTGATAACTATGCAAGGGAAGGAGAGAACTCGCAAAGGAACCCTATACCAACACGTTTGACCAGCGTGGTTTAGTAGGTCAATTTCCCCCTCATGGTGAAAGAAGCCCTAGCCCAACATTGAGACGTGCATGGACTGAGGTGATAATGACGAGCTTCCAGTTTAATATGTCTCGCTGTAATGGTATTTCTGTCGAAGTTATGAGATCACTCCAAGAGAATTACCATGAACTTCTTTCCAAGTTAATTTTATTATCACTCACCTACAGCGCCAGCTACATGTGGTGCCGCCATTGATGTACCATTCATTAGCTGACAATTTCTTAATGTAAACCTGCAAAAAGCAACAATATATCAGCCAGAGTTATAAAATATCCACATATTTTAATTCATCATAAGCCCGAGTTATGATACCCTGGCAGAAAATATGATATCCCGTAAACTACAATCCTTGTATCATAAGTATTAGTTACCTGGCAACAGCAGCGACGGCTCCACCAGGTGCACACACAGACAGACCTGGCGCTCCATCAGGTGTGGGCCCCCTAGAACTCCAGCTGAACGCACCGCCACACACTCGCGCTCGCATTGAGTAAGCGGCGGCCATCATCTCTGGAGACACGTATGCTCCAACACCTAATGAAACAATTTCTCTGCATTTTAATTTTTTACTATCTTTTTACTACAAAAAAATATTAAAATAATAGAAATTTCTGGTTTGTATCAGTTCACTCGTAAACAGGTATTTATAAATATCCTAGCATGTTAAATTCTCGGTAATTTTGAATCATCTAGGCCCACATAAGTCCCACTGACTCTGGCCTCCTCCACAAAGGGAGGGAAATTGACCTACTATACCGCGCTAGCCAGATGTGCTGTCATAGGCTTTTCTCGAGATTCCTTTCTCTTGCATAACATATATGCAATAAACATATCATTTCCTTAATCGTCTTTTACAATACCCACAGGTAAGACAGGTGGTGTATTGTATTCTTACTCCGTCACCACATGGAAAACCTGCTAAATGGATGCTGATAAGCGATAATATGTTAACCCTCACAAACTTTGTTTTGAGAAAATGGCGTTTAAAGATTTCAAACCAATTCTTAATAAGTTTGTTTGAAAAAATTTATAGACACAGATTCTTTCTCTATTTAATAAAAAGAATAATGGTTTAAAAATAGATGGCAACATAAAAATTAAAAAAGTATATTTATCCACAAAAATAAGATTTTTGCTTATTACAAAATATGCAACACACAAAAATAATCAAAACATGAACTTAAGGAACTTAACACTATTTTGTTAAATGTCCGCACTAATATTTAGTGACAATAAATACATGTCAAGGAACATAAATGAATATTGATAAACATATGTTATCAGTTATAATGTGTAAAATGTTTTAAGTAGAATTATTAAGATATGATTTTTTTTATTTTACTTTCATTATTAGAGAAATACAAGAAACCTAAACTAATTTTTTTAACAAATTGTCTATCTAATGTAACGGAAAACATATTTGGTGCTGCGTAGAATCACTGAATGTAATTTAAGCAATACAGTGTCAAGCCTCATAACATATTGGTCGTCACGATAGATGGCAAATTTCGAATTTAAACTACATTAAGAAACTTGAAGGATTATTGAAAAATATTGTTTGCATGATTCCCGATTTGTTTTATGTTATTTATTCTTTTTTTTCATACTTAACTCTTTCAAGTGACCTTAAACTCAAATACGTGACATATTATCAAAATATATCAAAATCTTTGATTTTAACTTTATGTGGGTTGACACATTATTGCTTATCAGCATCCAAATATAAATGAGAAATAGTCTCATTAGAGATAGCAGATAATCTGCATATCATATTCCTTATTAATTGTTTACGACACCCATGGGCAAGATATGGGGGTGGTAAATTGTATACTTACTCTGTGACCACACATAAAAAAAAATGTTAAAATAATGCTTACCAATAAGAATTGGTTGTGCAATATCAGGTGGTGCTCCGACGGTGCAAAGTGCTGGTCCATGATTGCCCGCAGACACCACCCAGGATACATTGTAACGATTCACTACCTCACAGATTATATCACCCACACGCCTGTATCAACCAAACAGTATTTTATTAAATTGATTTACTTTTATTAATTACTGGCAACCTGCCCTCGCTTCGGTTTTAGTCGTCTTATCCGCATAGTGCCCGTGGGAATACCGGGTTAAAATATAGCCTATGTTACTACCTGATGTAATAGCTTTCCACTGGTAAAAGAATTTTTGAAATCGGTCCAGTAGTTTCATAGCCTATTATATAGAGAGAGATTGGCATAGTTTTATGTTTTAACTTCTTCATAAATTTTATCTACATATATCCTTAAACAGTCTTTTACGACACTTGATAGCAAGACAAGATTTTTTTATTGCCAGTGTTGGCAAACTAGCAAGTAGCACACCTAATAATAAGGGATATTGCCGCAGGTGGACATTAGCAATACCAGGGACACAGCAAGGCTACTGCCTACCGTGAAGAAAGTGTTATACTTAAACTAAATGTATTAAATAAGGCCATGTCATAGCGCTCTGGAGACACAGCAGCAGATAATTCATTCCAAAACCTGCATGTGGGAGAAATGATCGCTGGAAACATACAGTTGAAGACCACAACGTTTCCAGGTGAAAAGGATGAACCTTGCTACGGTCTCGTGTGGTACTTTGGTAAAACAGTGACGGTGGACCAAGTCAAACAGTCTCCATACGTCACTACATACGTACCCTGTATTTGACCAATGCGCATGCTCTCCATAACTCATATTTATAACATCTATCTTCATCTTCTTGGACAGTTCCATGATCTTGATGCAAGCCCGTACTAATGCCGTGCCGGTCTCCATGGACCCCAGTCGGCTGTCCCCTATCGTGAGGGAGACTATCTTGGCTCCAGGCGCCACACCGTTCCGTTCGGGCTCATCAGGGTAGTAGCCAGCGGCTATAGCAGCTACGTGTGTTCCATGTGTTGCTGTATAAAATAAAATATTATTGTTTAGATGGCGTAGTGATCAAAATACCGACCTCCCGCGCTCAGTGTTGTGGGGTCGATTTCCATGCGGGACAATACTTTTTGCGATCCAAAATTGTTGTACCGTGAGTAGGTGTGTATATATATATATACTAGCAATCCGCCCTCGCTTCGCTTCGGTTATAGGTTATAGTCGTTTTACCCGCGTAGGTCCCGTTCCCGTGGGAATACCGGGATAAAATATAGCCTAGTTTACGCCCTGATATTATAGCTTTCCATTGGTGAAAGAATTTTTGAAATCGGTCCAGCCGTTTTGAAGATTACCCGGAACAAACAGACAGACAGACAGACAGACAGACAGACAGACAGACCGACAGACAGACAGACAGACCGACAGATAGACAGACAGACAAAAATTTTTTAATTGCTATTTTAGGCATAGGTGTCGTGCAAATAACCGTGTGAGCCTGAAAAAAGCCTATTATTTTGACATTACAAACAGACACTCCAATTTTATTTATTGGTATAGATTGAACGATATATTGACTCATCACCATATCTCTGGAACCATAAGGCGTACAGACTTGAAATTTAGCATGAGTATTCCTTTCGAGTAGAGGTCAGCTAAGAATGGATTTTGCGAGATTTTACCTACAAAGGGTGTTGCAGGGGCCTTCACAATAATATACATATAAAGGAACAGGGTGAGCTGAAGCTACTGAAGCTAGAAAAATGAAATTTGGTCCGTAGTTTCATTTCGTGACGTAGGCACCCACTAAGAAAGGATTTTTTTTAAATTCCACCCCTAAGGGGGTGAAACGCAACGACAAAGTATGTATGGAAAGAAAGCTAAATCTTTAGCTACTGTCTTCAAATTAAGCACAAATACTCTTTAATAAAAATAAATAAACACATATTTCAGCATTTTTTAATTTTCACCCTTTAAGGGTGTAAATAGGTATGAAGAAGTTGGTCGACTAACTCATTAACGCCGAGCTGAAACTACTGAAGCTAGCTAACAATCAATTTTGACCGTAATTTTGTTTTGTGACGTAGGGACCCATTAAGAAAGGATATTTTGGAATTCAACCCCTAAGAGGTGAACCTCAGTGTGTATGAGGAGACAAAATTCGTCATCGATTTTCTTTAATTTTTGCTTAAATACTCTTCGTTCATCATTTGTTTCATCATTTCAACCTTTATACATCCCACTGTTGGGCTCGAGCCTCCTCCATTTTGAGAGGGAAAATGACCTACTATACCACGCTGGTCAAACTTGTTGTCATAGGTTTTATTAGTCTCGAATTTTCTTCTCTTGCATAGATGTTGTATGCATGTTATAATTCCTTAGTCGTCTCCTACGACAGCCACGGGTAGGAGAGGGGGTGATGAATTGTATACTTATTCCGTCATCACACGGAAAATACTCTTCAGTAAAAATGAATAGAGAGCATTTGACAATTTTTGCCTTCTAAGGGAATTAAGCGGGTAAGGTGACTGAAACCAAAGGGAAGCGAGGGCGGGTCGCTAGTTATTAAATAAAAAAGTAACGAGCAATGTTTACGCAAGTATTACACATTATAAATAAAACTATTTACGGGTTTTATCGCATTTGTATGAGCGCCCGTGATGTTGAAATGTTCGAAACGTCATGCAATCAAAAACCAAACACGCGATAAAAAGAAAAAATAGTCTTATTAAAAAAAAAGTAGTATTAAATAACGCCTTTCTAGATAATCAAACTAGAAATTGCGTAGCATAAAATAGGGATAGCGGCGTATCGAATGACGGCGAGAGATCAGCCACAGATAAAAAAAAATCACTAATACTATAAGGACAAAGAGACGAACTATTTAAATTATAGCATTATCATCTGTCCTTGACAAATGCGCAGTTTCAAACTAATCCGAAGTTTACACACATCACATTCAAAGAAGGGATGAATATCACAAGGGTTAGGGGATGAATATCACAAGGGTAAGAATGGGGATGAATATCACATTCAAAGTTGGGATGAATATCACAAAAGTTAGAAGGGGGATGAATATCACGTTCAAAGAAGGGATGAATATCACAAGTTCAAACACTACAAACCAAGTTAATATAAGCGCTAATGCACAAAGATTACTTACAACACATGCCGACCACTTCGAGGGTCTGCCCCTCTAAATGCACATTGATGCTGACAGTCATCTCATCAATCGGCGTGAGGTGTGCGTGCTCTCGCGTGACGCTGAACTCGCCCAGCAACGGACAAGACTCCAGGTCGCCACACTCCGACGTATCAATACAGGCCCTACACAAACAAAATTATTAAATTCTTCTTCATGACAAAATAGTGGTAGAGTTTATTGCCATTTTTTCTATCTGGATACATAAATGGGCTTTAATCACATAATGGGCGTGAATCACACTCGCGCATAAAATTGGCTTCTGAATAGTAGCAATTTGTTACTTCGTTTGGTGAGCAAGAACTGTTAGGCAGCGACCTGGACTGTAGTATTGCCAAGGTCCACGAGTGGCAGATACCAATTAACCATCAGGGCTGCTTGCTTATCTGTAGTCAACAGCAATAAATAAAAAGTCTAAATAATTTACACTATTGGGCATAGACCTGCTATATCTTTATTATCATCATCATCTCTGCCCACAGAACCCGTAGGTATTGTATAAGATGACTAAGGGATATATGCAAGTATCACTGATGCATGAGAAAGAATACTTTATACAAAAACCTATTCCAACACGACTAGCGTGTACACGGCAAGCGTGGATAAGTAGGTCAATTTGCCTCCTATTATGAAAGCCTGAGTCCAACAATGGGACTTATGTAGGCTGAGATGAATGATGACTAATTAAAATGTGAGTTTGATTTTCTTTTGAAAGAAATGACAATCAATATTTTGAGTTTCCATGTGGTGACCGAATAAGAATACAATTGAGTGGTGAATTGTACTTTTATTCTCTCATCCTTGTCCGTGGATGTCGTAAAAGACGACTAAGGAATTACACAAATAACATTTATGCAAGAGAAGGAAAACTCGAAACAAAACCCAGTCTGACCAGTAGGGTATAGCAAGGTCAATTTCCTTCCTACTGTGGAGGAGGCTCGAGCCCATTAGTAGGATGCGAATGAGCTGAAATGATAATGATGATGTTCTGAAGCTAACATGCATGATGCCACTGACTTTTATGAGATTCTCGACCATGTAACTTGCACATGGTGGTAATTCACACTCACCTCCACACATTGCCATCATGAAATAACACGCAGTCATATGTGGGACCAAAATCATTATATTTCTTTTCCGCATTTTGAAGCACTTCCACTCTTGCCTCCAACTCTTCTTTCTGTAGCTTCTCTTCTGGACTTAGTGTGGCATTCTTTGATACTGGAAAATAATAGCAATATGTGATGAATTGGGTTATAACGGCAATAGATTCCCTGTTACAATTGCTATACCAATTTATAATCAAAATATGAAATTATCTTTTTTTTTTTTTTCGCTGTGGAAATGCAATTTACGCACTATCCCCCGCCGGTGTCAGACGAGGGGGAGTGTGGGACTCACCGGCTATGCTTCCGGAATACCCACTAAAACCACAGCGGTCCCTTCCGCGCTTTTACGGGGTGCCGGCAAGATCGTCTTATGACATTCGATCCCCGACACCCCTACGCAAGGCTGTCTGGCCACGTCCTGTCGTCAATCAAAGCGGAGGGAGGAGATGCGCATATCGGCGCCTCCTCCTCCCTACTCGCCGCCGGCGGAGCGAGTCAGCGGACGCAAGTGCTTCGCGTTCCCGCTCCGCGGCCTCCTTCCTTGTGATAACCTCCTCGCAGAAAGAGGCCATCGACGTCCAGCACCTGTCGCTGTCCAGCATCTCTGAGATGATGGTCGACAGCGACAGGTCCATTCCTATGACCGCCGACAGGTCGTGGCGCTGAGGCCCCCAGGCGGGACATATTTCCAGTGTGTGGCGCGCATCATCATTTGGCGCGCCACACTCATGGCATCCAGGGGCCTCTTCTCGTCCAATTCTGTGCAGGTACTTACCGAAGACCCCGTGTCCGGTAAGTACCTGCGTCATCCTAAAGGTCAGGTTGCCGTGCCTTCGGTTCATCCAGCGGTGAAGGTGGGGCGCAATCGCCTCGACAGTCCCTCGGCCTGCTACGGGGGACTCCAATTCCTCTCTCCACCGCCGAATTACTGTCCTTTGGGCAGTTTCTCTTGCCCTTCTCATTCCCCTCGTGGCGTTAGGTTCGCCACTGCGCGGAATCGGTAGACTTCCGTAAGCGCCCTAGCCTGAAGTGGCCAGGGTGGATCGCCCGCCAACAGTGTGGCTGCGGTCCAAGGCACCGTACGATATGCTCTTATAGTTCTCACCGCCATGGCTTTTTGCGCCTTTCGCAGAAAAGCCTTATTGGAGGCGGTGAGAGAGTCCGCCCAGATGGGGGCACCGTACAGTGCCATAGACCGCAAGATGTTGGTGTATAAACGCCGACAGGACGATCCAGGACCTCCAGTGTTTGGCAGAAGCCTACTTAGCGCCGCGGCTACCTTGGTGAGCCCGGGGGGACGAGCTGGGCAAAGTGCGACCCAAAGTTCCACTTATTGTCTAGGTGCAGACCCAGATACTTCATCCGAGTCTGCACCGGTACGGCAACCCCAGACACACAGATTTGTGCTCTGCGGGGGAGACCTCGGCGTGGGCCGTGAAAGAGGAGGGCCTCTGTCTTTTCCAATGAGACCCTCAGGCCCAACTTGCCAATTCGGTCAACGACGAGCGCTAATCCGACCCTTGCCAGCCTGCTGGCTTCCCGGAAGTCAGTCCTCCTCATCGTGATGAGGGTGTCGTCCACAACAAATAACCCCCATCCCGGGAAGGAGCCGACCCCGTAGAAGCCAGTCAAATCCGACGTTCCACAAGGTCGGACCGAGGACCGAGCCCTGTGGAACTCCGCATTCCACGCGGTGATGATGTATGCGCCCGTAGTTCCCCTCCCAGAGCACGTGCCTTCCCTCGAGGTACGCCTCCAACAGCCTCCGGAGGTACAGAGGCACCCCATGATATCGGAGCGCCTCCTTCAACGTCTCATGTGGGAGACTGTTGAAGGCATTTTTAATGTCGAGGGAGACTGCCAGTACCACTTCCTTGTTGGCCACCGAGCGGTGGCCAGGGTTTTCACGGCGGCCAGCGCGTCGATCGTTGACCGGCCGCGCCTGAATCCATATTGATTGTCTGACAGAAATATGAAATTATCTACATTACTAACATTATAAAGCTGAAAGTTTGTTCTGTGTTTTGACGGAGTAAAAATACAATTCACCACCCCCTCCTTTAACCATGGGTGTCATAAAAGACGACTAAGAGATATAATAGGCAGACAACATCTATGTAAGAGGTGAAAAACTAAATAAAACCCTATACCAATATGTGTTACCATCATAGTATAACAGGTCAAATTCCCTCCCACTGTGGAGGAGGCACGAACCCCATAGTAGAACATGTATGAGCTGAGACGAAAAATGTATTTGTTTCAACACATAAATCTGAGGGTTTGACATTGGATAACACATTTGTAAAGGAAGATAGCCTATGACGAATAAAAGCAGAGAAAGAAATCAGAAAAATGTCTTTTGAGGCTTTTATTGGGGGGTGGTGGGCATTGACCCACGTCCTATAACTCTTATCTTATTTTTTTTTTGCACATGCTGGCAAACGATCAAACAATACACCTGATGGTAAGTGTTGCTGCCGCTCATGGACCTTTGCAAGGCCGCTGCCAACAGCGAAGAAAGTGAAGGGAGTGTGAATGCCTGCAATGAGATTTGGTGAATCTAAAGACATCACCAAAACCCACCACAAGCAAACACCCTCATAAAGTTGTGACGCAGACGAAGTTACGCAAATTAGCTGTTTACTAATATTCCTTATACATATAAATTTTGTACAATATTAATAAAAAACTTAAAGTTACAAGCTTTTAAAGTTATTAAATGATGCAATCAATGCTCTTCCTCATGATACGATTCTTGTGAAGGAAGCACACATTCGAACGCAGATTGCAAAAGTATGATATCATCTTTCAAAATATCTATTCCTACCCGTTTCTTTTTAATTTAAATACGGTGATCTCTCCCCAACAGCATTAGAGTGAGATCACTGTATTTCAATCCTCTAACAGTATTACATATATTATCATAGGATTTGCATAATTTATTTTCTCAAAATACTAAAAGCCACAATACCTGGGGAGATATTTTAATATTTACATACTGATGACCTCTTTATAATGCCTACCTAGTAGCATTATAAAGATTAAACTAAATTGACTACACAAAAAAATATAATGAGATTTGATCAAATGATAATGTTGTGAACAAGGACAAGTTTTTTATCAAAAAGAAACTTGAATGTATTTATGCTCTTATCTTAAATTCTAATAGACATATTATAATATATTCACTCCATCTGTAGTTTACATGTGGTAATGGAATAATGATAAAATTTGCTAACTCACGAACTTTATTAGAAACTAGCAACCCGCCCTCGCTTCGGTTATAGGTTATAGTCGTTTTTCCCCGCATAGTTCCCGTTCCCGTGGGAATATCGGGATAAAATATAGCCTAGTTTACGCCCTGATATTATAACTTTCCATTGGTGAAAGAATTTTTGAAATTGGTCCAGCCGTTTTGAAGATTACCCGGAACAAACAGACAGACAGACAGACAGACAAAAATTTTTTAATTGCTATTTTAGGCATAGGTGTCGTGCAAATAGCCGTGTGAGCATGAAAAAAACCTATTATTTTGACATTACAAACAGACACTCCAATTTTATTTAGTGGTATAGATATAGATAATATGTTGATTGCACAGTTGGGATAATAGGGAATATGCATGATTATTTTTTATTTTTTTAAACGTATATTTATTTGAATAAATATGGTGATTTATCTTTTCCTGTAAAGTATTTATTATACAAAATTACTGTAAACTTAATCTACCGTAAAAGCGCTGGCATGAAATTGATGATCAGCTATCACTTACACCTAGAATTTGATAAAAAAAAAGCTCGACACGGCAACCCCGCAATGAACGAAGTTAAAGAGCGGTCATGGGGAAAATATCGAAATATCGATATTTTTTTCGTTACATCGAACTCCGATATTTGATATATTTAAAATTATCAATATATCGAAAAACTATTTTTTTAAAATATGGACAGCCCTAACTAGAAGACTCGGGAGTCACGTGTTCAAAACGTGACATCATAGTCCTCCAACCAATGCGGTGCGTTTCAGAAATTTTGCGCGCGAATCTCAAAAAAGGCACTTTTTGATAATTTAATTATTAAATAATGATAAATTAAAAAATAATCGTATAGGTATGTTTTTAAGCATAAAGATTACAAATAAAAATAATTTGTTCATTTTGGAGTTTCATGCATATTCCCTATTGTTAAGATACCAATATACTGTGCCAAGTGTCACATGTTTGATTCCATCCCATAACAATAAATTTGTGTGATACACAAAATATTGTCCCGAGTTTAGAAATAAATTCTGTCCATTGATGGCACGTTTATAAAGTCACAAGCAATACAGAGTTTAGTTCCTTAGTGAAAAAAAATTATGACCATCAGTTATTACATTTTCATGTACGGTTGATATTAGGCAGGCAAAAGATCACAAATCAATTGCTGATTGCATAGATGGTGCAGTGGTTAAGATACTGGTTGTGTGGTTAAGATACATCTGACCAGCATGGTATAGTAGGTCAATTTCCCTCACATAGTGGAGGAGGCCCAAGTCCAACAGTGGGACGTGTATGGGTTGAGATGATGATGATGAAATGTGTAATGAAAGAAATGTACATATTGTTGTAACGTTGGACTTTTGGTCTCGTCACAGTATGCATTATGCTTTAGGCTGTATGCGTGCGTGTTTCCTGTGCCTAAGGCAGTAGTAGGTGATAAAAAAAAAAAAGAAGAGTTATCTAAACTGTTATAACTAAGTATGTATTAGATTGCTATATAGAATTTCAAGTGTATCATAATTGCTCTCACAAGGAAAATAAAGTTATGGAAGGCACATGTTGCATTTTCTTTAACTGTTCCCTTTGGACCGAGAAGTTAAAGTTCAATGAATCTTGTCCGGCACTTTAGAGCCATCTCCAGGCGCCCGATTAACTTACTTTTAGTCTACTTTATTTGGAGAAGCCCTAACCTCTTGATATGTATAACAATTTTTTAAATTTTTAATCAACTCACACTAACTTCTTTTTTCTTTTAATTTTTTAATATTACATTGTGCCTATACCATATAACCGGAGTAAGACCTGGATGACAATGATGATGACCCAATCAATGTTACTTATTTAGTATACAAGCCTCCCATTGCGAAGAAGTCTAGTACTAATCAAGGGAAGAAACATAAGCTGTACTAACCAACATCAGTCTCAAAGTCTTGTAGCTGCTTATTGGCCTCGGCAAATGCTGTCTTGTATCCTGTATCCCAACCGTGCTGCTTACGATGCTCTTGCACGCGTTCCTTTAATTTTGTTGGGTACAATGTGAATGGGTACAGAACGCCTATCCTCCACACTCCTGTTGAATTGTTCCATGATTCTGGTATCTAAAAAGTAAATTGAACCACCATAGTACGTAAACTTATATTATTTTTTTTAAACTTTATTTTTTTTATTGACACGTTGGTTGATAATCAATGGAGTCCATGAATATCTACAAATTCCACTAATTAGAGAAGAAGCAGAGTAAGTATACAGAAGCTATAGAGAAAGACTCGAGCAACACAAAAACTATGTCACGGTAAGAATTCTGGACATTAAAAAATTCATATACCACCCAAATAGGAAGCGAATAGCCTCAATCTGATTACTTCGTATACTGAATTCTTAGATGAGGCGGATCACTGGATGCGTCAAGCCTTAACTGACTATTAGTCCAGTTAGTTCCAATCTGATTATCCTACTAATATTATAAATACGAAAGTTTGTGAATATGTGAGGATGTTTGTTGTTCTTTCACGCAAAAACTACTGAATGGATCATGATGAAATTTCACAATAATATAACTTACATATCAGAATAACACATAAGATATCATTTATCCCAATATTCCCACGCGAAAGGGAACTATGCTGGTAAAACCGCAAGACGCTACTAGTAGCCTTATATGGCTGATTTTAGATAGAAATAAAAAATATGTATATATATATTATTTTATAAAATGCATTTTAGAAATAACCATTAAAAAAAGATCTTGTGTAATGATGTCATTAGGGACACGTCTGTATATAAGTACATATATATATACATATATATACATATACATAATATACATAATATTGGCCTATTTACCTGACAAATATTTGAGTTGTATTGATTTTGGGTTAAAATACAATGATAGCATAACTAAATTATATATAACTAAATTATAATATAAACATATATTATGTATATATGTTTAACATAGATATATAATTATGTTGGAACTTATTGAATAGAAAAAATGTTTCCTGTTTATTCACAAATTGTTGTATTGCGTTTGGGTATAATTTGTGTTCATTAAATTATTTCCTGTATATTGTTTAGATAGATTTCTTATTTCTACAGGCTTGTTCCACAAATTGCAGTTATCTGTCTGTGGACTTGAGTTTGTTAAATTATATCCTATCTGTGTATGGTATAATCAAGGAAAACAAAAGTTATTACAATATTATTTATTTTGAAGTATTTCCTGAAATTTATTAAGTAGTTTGTCTTTATAATTGAAAAGCAGTTTAGCATATATTAAAAACACTTTAAAAAGATGACTAAGGGATATAATATGCATATAACATCCATGCAAGAGAAGACAAACTCGAAACAGAACTCTATATCAATCTGCATGATACGATCAATCTCCCTCCTATTGTGGAGGAGGCTCAAGCCCAACAGCGGGACGTAAATGAGCTGAAATAATAATGATATATTAAAATACAATAGAAAATTTGCTCTTCTTTAATCTACAACACTAAGAATTGATTAATAAATCAGTTTAGGTGGTGTTCTGAGTAGCCATAACATTAAATAAGTTCTTCAATCATATTGGAATCAGGAAGAAATATAAAGTGTATTTCATTTAAAATAGCAAGTATAGTGCACAGTCTGATAAAGACCACAGTATGACAGAATTTTCTAACTATAATCCCAGTAGTAGTTTTCCATGTGGTGGACCAAGAATATGATTCACCACTCACTATCTCAACCACATATGTCGTAAAAGATGACTGAGGGATATAATACACATATAACATCCATACAAGAGTAAGAAAACTCGAAACTTTACCCTATAGCAACCTGTCTGACCAGCATAGTATAATAAGGTGAATTTCCCTCCTACTGTGGAAGAGGCTTTTGCCCTGCTGGGCATCCCACTACTGGGGGACATATATGAGCCTAGATAACTCCTAGTAGGTAATAAATACAATATGAGAAGACAACAATTATAACGTTTTGATAACAATTTTAAACAGTTAATTTAACTGTTCATGCAACTATAAATTTAAATAATTCCTTTGCTAAATCTATAGTGTTTGTTTAGACCCACCTTATATAGAACTCGTATTTAATAAATTTAAATACCCTATCAAGAATGGATATAAAATGTGTAATTAAAATGTATTAAAATGTACAGTAGTATAATAATGAACCAGTGATGTAAATAACAATAAACTTAACTAAATGTAAAATAAAATGTGTCAAGTTTATTACAAGACATAAAGATGGAAATTTAAACCGTAATTATGACTGAGCTAGTTATTTATGAACTTATAACCACTACTCAAAACGGTCTATAACCACTATTCAAAACAGCTGTGTCCATAAGATACAAATGACTAGATTACCTGAATAATTGGACGGAAATGTATACGATAACTTAAAAGTAAGTCTATTAAAAATAACAAATTAAATTTGTCTTAAAAATACCTTGAGTTTTCGTCCAGTAAGACCGGTAATGTACCCGTCAGTAACTTTTTTTATAACAGTACTGGTATCGACATCGCCACAACCGCTGCAGTCAAATCTCTCTATAACCTTCGTTTCACCAGTACTCGTCACCTACGATATGATAGACAGTCAATATTGATTGAAAATGCAATGAAAATACAACTAAACAAACCGTGACATGACAATTTTTACCTTAAGTCCTTCAGCCGCTGGATCGACACCCGAATCAAAAATGGCAATAATTGTATCCCTGCCATCATAATTTGCATTTTTATTAATAAATGAGACCACCCCTGTTTCTTTTTTCGGTAATAATCCCCAAACTGGGAAGTCACAGTCGATCGGCGCGTCTACCATTTTTGATGACCCGATGTCTTGTGTTACTATTAAGAAAAATTTTATATGTTATTGAGATTTAAGTACATGTGGCAACATAATTCTCCTAAATTTACACTAATAAATTTCTTGGTTAACCAGTTCATTCCAAACCTCAATCTATGCTTTACGATATTTTACTCATCATACTCAACCAGGAACATAATGTATAAATTATTACCACCATATTTGTTGCAGCTTTTAGGTAGGTTTACCATCTCGTATTTTAAAATATGCATTGGACTGTGTTAGTCTTTCAAAGTTTTAAGTATATTCTTTCTTTGCCTACAAGAAATATACCCTAATGCAAGGGACTAATGTAAAAATGATACATACAATATAAAAATCTAACAATGAAATTCCTGGTGAGAATCATATGCTAAGCTTAGAATAATAACGTATAGATGGTATAAATTCGCGCACACAAAAGGAAGAATTTAAATTCGAGCCTATGAAGTTTACGCCGCCGGACCGTTCCGCAACTCTTACAAAATAAATAGGTAATTATGACGGTTTGTGCATTCGAATGGAGTCACAACACATTTGCAAAACATAAAAAGTGTGTTAACATTAAAGCATGCGCTACACGGTTTCAAACAGTGGTTTGAAACAGAAAAAGCAGAATAGCGCTTTGATGGCTACATGGTTTAAAGTTAGTTTGAAACTAACAGTATTTAGAGAACGGGGCACGGATAGGACGTCTTTACGCTCGCGTACCGTATATTCACTACAACGACATCATGGCGCCTTACCTATCAAAACAACAAAAAGTTGGAGTAAGTCTTGCACTTTTGTGTGCCATTGAAGGAAAAAATTAAAATATCCCACGCATTTCTTCTTTGTGTTTTATTTTTATACCCTTGACAATTTAAGTCCCAAAGGTAGGGCAACACTTTGTATAACTCGAGAAGTTGAGTAATAACATTGTGATCGCGTTCTGTCTCCTCACGCACCATTTTATTTATTTACAAGCAATTATAATACCTTTACAGGACATTTAACCTAATGTGATATTATAAGTAAAATAATAAAATTAATAAGTTATATATAGTAAGACAATTTTTGTGCGCAGAACGTCGTCACGTATGTCTGTGCTCACCTCTGCAGCGTGACTGTCACAGACTGTCGTTCGCTTGGTTTTAAGCAAGCGACTAGACGGTTTCAAACAAGATAAAAACCAACGTTTGGCCAGTGGTTTGAAACACAAGCCTCGCTACCAAGGGCGTTTAAAGGTCATACGAAATTTGACATAACATCTATCTACACTGTGGTTTGAACACTGTTTGAAACCGTGTTTTTGATTTTTTTTTGTGTGTGTACAGCTGTTGGCCGCAGATGGCCTTGACAGCTTGACGCGGACTATGGGTGAGCGCTGAGGGCTCTCAACCCGGATTGAAACCGTGTAGCGCATGCTTAAATTTTAGACGTATTTCGACGATACCTATATGTTGTTTTTTTTTGTTTGGATCGTCCTTACGGGCAGGCTAAAGTCTTTTCGACCATACTGCCTTGTCTTACGTAGCTTACTTCTTTACATATTATTTATTTCTTCATATTGTATAACTTATTAATAGTAATTGTCCGTCAGTAAGTCGAGTCATTATCATTAATTGGGCGCTGAAAACCTTACTATATGATTTCTCTAGGAATTTCGATTGAATATACACGGAAAATACACGTAAACCACTCTTATATCACATTCACCACACTTCAGCACCTTAATTATATTATATTACATAAAACATCAGCAAAATTATTCAATATAACACTATAAAACACAAAAAAAATTAATATAAAACAAGAGCTTAACATGACATATCCACATTAGCGCCGAAACTCCCGATTTATGTTAATAAAAACAAAATTTGATTTTATGTTATTTGTTTAGTGGTGTGCGTGTGTACGTGTAATCGTCTGCATGCCTGTAGTATTTTTGGCTTCATGTTTTTGATCACTTAAATACTGACACTATCCTTCTATACGTTATTATTCTAAGATGCTTAGTTTAACAAATATTTTATGGAAAACCAGTCGTCTATTCTCCTCAATATTTAGTGAAATAAATCTATGGTCTTGTTCCCATCGTTTCTCTAAAATATTAATACTTTTTAGAGCGTATATACTTTTTTAACATTTTTTTCATTTTAAATAAAATAGAATTTAATATGACACGTACATATCTCTGATTTCCCTTCAAAACGCATTAATGACACGTACGTAGACGTTCGTGTAAAATTTCAAGTCCAAAGTAATGTGGTATCATATATTGCCTTCAGCTTCGCTCGTACTAGCTGGTGTTGCATCAGGAGGCTATGGACTATGGTGGATACACTATTGGGTTTTAGGCAATGTAAGTATTAAAAGATATTTCAAACTATATTGAACCAAATATTCCAATGACTTTCTTGTTGATTTAGCGGTATTCAACTGCAGACCACAAGACCTTATTTTGATCCTTGGTGGACAAGTAAAATTCGTTCGAGAAACTTAAGAGGATCTTCTCATCCAACATACCTCAGTGTCTGAAAATACAGGTCTAAAACCAGTGTGTGTTACCAGTGATGACTCACGGCACGGAAACGTGGCCCCTAAATATAGGCCTCATAACAAGAATCAAAGTTGCTCAGTGTGCTATGGAGCGGGCTATGCTCGGGATTTCTCTGCGAGATAGAATCCGGAATATGGAAATCCGCAGAAGAACGGGTGTAACAAACATAGCATGAAGAATTAGCACGCTGAAGTGTCAATGGGCAGGACACATCGCTCGACGAACCGACAACCGCTGGGGAAGAAACGTTCTCGAGTGGCGACCAGGCCCGCCGTAAGCGGGCGTGCAACGCGTACACCGCACGCGGTCGGCACGTCCAGGGGGGGCGGCAAACCGAGCGACCCATCACGTAATTCATGTCATAATATCCACCCAATCTTAAGTATAAGAAATGTCATCGCATGGCAAAAAATGGACCGATTGGTGCTAACACCGTCATCAATTGCCATCCGTTAAAAGTAGGATGCAATTCTAAACGTTCCTCTATCAGCAGCCAGCACTTACGCAGAGTCGGTGGTCCCAATCTGTCGAACGCCCAGTTCGATTATAGAAAGGGGCGTTCGACGATAGACTTGCTGTGCATTAGGGCCATGGTCATAAAGGCAGTCACTGGCGCAGCGTCATCTACGTGGACCGAATAGGGAAAGTTGTGTACACTATCATGCAGTGTTCCACAGGGGTCGACCTTGACGAGGACACGGCGAAGCACACACACGAGGTGTGTGCCGCGTTGTCTGAGCAGCGCCGTGATCTCGTCGCAATCATCGGTGCCGACCTGACGCTGCTGACCATCGCTAGGGAGATGCTCAGCAGCATCAGGAACTGGGACACAGTCGCCGCCTTCTGCGAGGCAGTCGTCTCGCGGAAGGAGGTGGCGGAGCGCGTGCGGAGGGAACGCCTCCACGATGACGCAATCCGCCGCCGGCGACTCGGACACACAGGCGTGAGTATCTGCACCTAATGCCGCCCTAGCCGATGCCGATGCGAGGTGACTGGACCGGGAATTTAGTCCGTCACTCGCAAAGAGGCTGACCGCGCGACGACGACCGACGTCCCCGAGGCGAACGTTGAGAGGGGAGGGTACCCCGCGACCGGAGTATTCCGTCGGGCCGACCACTGACGACAAGTTACCCTGCTCTGGTGGTCGGACCAACGACAAAGGCGACGTGGCTATGGGTGGGTCATGGGGCCGGACGCTAGAAGAAATGGCATGCCTGGCAATTCTCGGCACCGAAAAGATTGTCAGGCGGAACGAGGCACTGGGGCTAGGCTGGCCGTGAACTCGTTGCAATCATCGGTGTCGACCTGACGCTGCCGAATATCGCTAGGGAGATCCTCGACAGCGTCAGGAAGTGGGACGCGGTGGCCGCCTTCTGGGAGGCAATCATCTCACGGAAGGAGGCGGTGGAGCGTGCGCGATTGTTTCATGGACCTGGCAACGAACAACCGCCGGGGTCTCGGTTACCGTCAATTTGGTACCCATCAAAATCCGAGCTCAGATGGGTCTGATCCTCGATTGTGATTGTGGTTCAGGGAGCATTTCCACCAACTGGCTCCGTGGCTTGTCAGCGTAGCATCCGCCGTTTCGTGGCTCATGCTGAATGTGGGCGGACCCAGAGCTACGCACGTACGGCGCACCCGCGTAGCTGGAGTCACTGACCGTCCCTCGGAGGACGTGGCAACGGAGGCAGCGTACCAGCACGCGTTGGCAGGAACTTGTCCCAGCATGTGTTGGCAGGTGGCGGAGATGCTCGGTTGTCCTTACTGACGGGTCTCGGCGATGCTGACGAGGGCGGCTATGTCTAGCTATGCGAGCTGGCGGGGCAACGTCCGCCGCGATGTCATTGTCCGTTGGGCACTCCTTCTGGAAAGACTTCGATTTGGTGTTCGGACCGTCGAGGCCTTTCGGCCGGTGCTGATGGAGTGGTTACGTCGGTAACACAGGGTCCTCTCCTTCCGACTGATGTAGGTCTTGTCAGGGCATGTTTATTTCGGCATGTACCTGCAGAAAATCGTGAGAAGGAAGAGAACGCCGTCCTGCTATCACTACGATTGCGACGAGGACACGGCGCAGTACACGCTCGAGCTTTCCGTCAGCACGGTCAACACCACTGCAATTTTGCTAGGGCATCAAAGGAGACGGTATCCGAAAAGGTAATCCACCGGGCCGGCCACGGATGTCACGAAATCGGTACCAGTGGTTGGTTCAATTGCAACGGGGAGGGAATTCAGTATATTATAAGTTCGTACGCCATTCATCCGTCGCCCCAAACAGATTGGGCGCGGTGTGCCTTCCAAAAAAAGGCGGCATAATCGGTATTGCACGCGGGCGCTGAAACAGCTAGCGGCGGGCCTGGTGGCGACCACGTACGGTGACGTGCGTACGTGACGGACGACACAATGTAGGACACCCCAATGAGGTGGACCGACGACCTGGTGAAAGTCGCTGGGCGTCGTTGGATGCAGGCGGCAGAGGACAACACTTTGAGGGAGGCCTACGTCCAGCAGTGGACGGCGATAGGCTGAAATGATGATGATGAATGATGGGCAAGTAATTCAGGTTTCCGATAAAAACGTCACAATAAATACTTGGCACCGGCACCATGTCCACTTTAATTACTAGACTAAACATCACGTTATAGTCATAGTTTATGCCAAAATCTCTTTGATATTAAAATTTCATTCTCCTATTATTTTCTGTAGTCTGTGATAGTAATATTATCCGACATGTTGTGATCATCATCCTCTTTTTATCCCAATTACTTGGTGTTAATTCAATGTGCATTCTTCTTTCATAGTAAATATTAATATAGTAGATAATAATACATGTATTTTTATTTTGTCGTGGGTGCGAGCGGTGGGCGGTGTGGTCTCTGTGAGGGAGCTCACCGCCTGGCGCGTCCCACGTCCTCCTCGAGGGGGGGGACGTTGGTCGATGGGAGGGTACCCCTAAATAGGGGGTATTCCGTCGGGCCGACCACTAACGTCAAGTAACTCTGCTCCGGTGGTCAGCCCAACGACAAAGACGACGTGTCACGGGTGGGTTACAGGTATGCGTGCTTACGCCCCGCTGTCGCCCCGGACGTAATGGTACGAGGAGGGCGCCGACCGTGATCCACCCCCAAAAAAAAAACATTCATTTTATTGCAAAAAAAGAAACCACCTTCAATAACGTAGACAATGATATTTTTTTAGATTTTTGTTCATTTTTCAAAAACCGCTTGTCCTATTTGGATAAAATTTCCATGAGACCATTTGGAAAGTATATCCTTTCCAACAAAAAAATAATCACCAAAATCGGTTCATAAACGACGAAGTTATCCGCGGACAAACATAATAAAGCATATATACGGTCGAATTGAGAAACCTCCTTTTTTGAAGTCTGTTAAAAATCTACAACGCCGAGATTTCTATGATTTCTTTGCCATAAACCAATATGTGTACTATCACTGACATCGGATACCACTCATATTTTGGGTCATATGGGTTACATGCAACAACTACTATTACTACTTAGTTTGTGCATGCAACTATAACTTTTTTTTTAAGTTTGTGAAACTACCAGTTTTATTACTGTCAGTGGAGTTTAATTTCATTGCACTTAACTATAGTCCATAAAATATAGGATGATCTCTGTGACAGTTGTCCCTAGTGCTGTCACGCTTACGATAAAGTCCGTAGTTTTTTATCGATAAAACTCTATATTTTTATAATTGTGATTTTCTATTATAATTAAAATACAATCAATGAAAATCTTTTTGAATTTATTTCAAACAAAACTGTTTTTAGACTGTTTTAATTATTCAAAAGGTCAAGACAATCAAGGTCCACGTCACTATTATCGTCATCACTGGAGCGTTCCTGCTAGAACATTTATAATTTTTTGCCAAAATAGGGACCAGTCGTTAGATCAATCGATCAATTACGACTGTTTTATAAATAAATATGTCTAGTTTATTGACAATAATGCCTACATAATATTATCATTTACTCTGAGACAAAAAGTAGTTTTTTAATGTTTAATTAATTCAATTTATGTATTTTATAATGTAACTGTCTGTTTTAATTGTAAAAAATATGTTGAAAGTTTTATATAGGTACTGTATTGGGTTTATTTCTTTTATGAATAATTTAATAAAGATCGGTTATCGATTTACGTATATCGGCTGTCCCATCTCTTTTTTATTTTCAGTCCAGTATGACCTTCTACGTGCGTAAACGTCATTTGTGTATTAAAATGTTTACTAGGTATTTCAGTACTTACGAGGTACATTTTAGGCATGAATATTAATATTTTTATATTTATATTGCATTTCAGTTGCAATGAAACTGGCACGAAAAGAATGAAAATATATTTGATACAAAATGAAATTGTAAACATGTCGCTCGTTCAAACTTACTTCGTTGGTTTCGTTGACATCTGTCACAGAGATCAAGCTATATTTTATAGACTTCTCGGGGCACATACATACCATACACTAAAATTATACATAAAATTATAAAAAATCGATGTTATTTCTAATATCAAAAGATATCTGCGCAAAAAATAATCAAATCAAATCATTTATTTTGCGGAATATGGGTATAAAGTATTAATAGTTACAGGTAGACAATGTACCACCATATTTGACCATCAAGCGGCATGCAAAAGGAGTTTCCAATTCTAAGAATTAATGGCTTCATAACAAATCATATACAATTTAGCCAATAGAAATAATGTAAATACAAAAAAAAATCATATATAATTGTATTTATTTTTCAACTAAAATCAATTTGCATTATTCCAAAATTAGCAGTCAGTTTTAAAACATGCTATTGAAATTTAAAAACTTACACAAAAAGTTAGACACAACAAAAAGTTTCGTTATTTATTTTCAATCCCAATAGCTATAACAGAAAGAAAGAAAGAAAGAAAACTCATTTATTTCGATCTCATAGTAATAAAACGATACAGAATCTATATAAAATTTTAAACATTATTACTAACATATACCTTAAAAACCTATACTTAAAAATTATACTAAAACAAGTTATAAAACGCAAGCGAAGATATAATAGATTAGTTGACAAATAGTAAATAAGGAGATCTAACTTACACCACTAACTAATCTTTTTGTGCTTTATATTAATGCCCTCCAAAGGTACTGTCACTCCCAAGAATTATCCTAAAGCATTTGGGCGCAAGAATGTGAAAAGTTAATAGAACTTACCATTCGCCTTGAAATTTTCTTGAAATAGATGATTCTCAATTTAAAAACTTAAAAACTTAAGAAATTTAAAATCTTACACAAAAGTTAGACACAACAAAAAGTTTCGTTATTTATTTTCAATCGCAATAGCTATAACAGAAAGAAAGAAAGAAAGAAAACTCATTTATTTTTGTGCTTTATATTAATGCCTTCCAAAGGTACTGTCGCTCCCAAGAATTATCCTAATGCATTTGGGCGCAAGAATGTGAAAGTTAATAGAATTACTTACCATTCGCCTTGAAATTTTCTTGAAATTGATGATTCTCATGAAGAGTTCCTTTTAGAAAATCTGGCAACACATATGTTACTGTCATTTTTACAGAGAGCTTGAAGTTATTTGGGCAATATATTCCTTGATATTTTGTTAAAATGTGGTACGAAATTCTGCCCAGTGCGTTCATTATTTTTGCTGGTCTTGGTCTGCCGGGTTGGGGACTTTATCATATACACAATTTAGTGATAGGCAACGTAAGTACATGTAAAAAACTTATTAGATAACTGCACCTCGCGTTTTTGACTCATAGATTTAAAACTTCTTAGACACAGATAATATATTTAGATTATATATCGAAATATCTGAAAAATAGTAAATAGTATTCTGCCAGTAACAAAATTATTTTGCCAAGATGTGGAGATAGCATTTGAATGTCAAAAAGTTCGTAACAATACTATTTGTTACGAAATATGCTACATTTCCATTTTAATATTTTTTCATCTGATTTTCGGTCTCAAAATGAGCAGATTCTCCAGTTAGTATTTATATCGATTGGCAAAAGCATGCAACTGCCCATCGTAACATTATTAAGTTTAAATTTTAGGCAAAACCTTGTATTTATATGTTTCTGTTTATGTCAATATAGTATTATATATATCCCTATTATTACATAACTAATAATTGGATCACTGACTCATAATTAAAATTAGCGGGCAGATTAATATATTTATAAGGATGATATATTTTTCTAACTATCGAAGCTATTTATCCAAAATGTGCAGATAATTAAAACAAATATAAAAATTTTGTTGCATTCCCTATGTACTATAAAATAGCTGGATCAATATTGATGAAATTTTCAGTACTTAAATCTTCAGATTAGTCTAGAGAGTAACCCTGTGAAGTTTCATAGCTTAAGTTAGTGAATTAAATTAGATGATAGTATTGAATATGGTTAAATAATTTGATCTTTTTAAATCATTATGCTCTTATCCCAATTAATTGGTGTTGATGTTCTGTGCTAGTGGAGTAAAAATACAATTCACCACCCCCTCTCTTGCTTGTGGGTGTTATAAAAGAAAGCTAAGGGCTATCTTGTGTATATAACAATGATGCAAGAGAGGGAAAACTCGAAATAAAACCTTATACCAACCCGACTGACCAGCATGGTATAGTAGGTCAATTTCCCACCAAATATGGAGGAGGCTCGAGCCCAGTAGGGGGATGTATATGAGCTGTGATGGTGATGATGGAATATGTACTCTACTTTTAAAGTACACATTTCAAAAGGTTTAGTAATAATTTTATGACATGCCTAACATCAACCCTCCTTGGTAATGTTTTGTTGAGTAGATGGCATTAGATACAGTCGATCAAGATTGATATAAAGCAATATGAATATTGATAGTATTTGTAGCCACCATTACACACCAAATTTCATAACCTATAAATATAATTCACTATGTCCTACTAATATTATAAACATGAAAGTTTATGATTATGTGAGGATGTGAAGATGTTTGTTATTTCCTTCACGCAAAAACTACTGAATGAATTTTGATGAAACTTCACAATATAATTTACATATTAGAATAACACAACTTTCCACGTGGTGACGGAGTAAGAATACAATTCACCACCCCCTCTCATACCCGTGGGTGTCGTAAAAGACGACTATGGGATATATTGCACATATGGCATCTATGCAAGAGATGAAAAACTTGAAACAAAACCCTTATACCAATGTGTTTGATCAGGATGGTTTAGTAAGGTCAATTTTCCTCCTATTATGGAAGAGGCTCTAGCCTAGCAGTGGGACGTATATGAGCTGAAATGATGATAACGCACAGGCTATAATTTATCTCGATATTTCCACGGGAAGGGGAACTATGTGGATAAAACCGCAAGGTGCTGCTAGTTAAACCATAAGGGACATCTATTACACTAATGAATATCAGACATTATTGTCCATATACATTTATTATCATCTGTCTTTACAGCATTTCAGGCGGTCCCTTGGTGAGAGATGGGATCGTCATCTGTACCAGAGAGATCTTAGAATTAATGGAAATCCTTATAATGTTGTGGTAAGTGTCATATATTCTAATTTGATGGACTGCAGGAATTTTTATCAAATGAAACTTCTAATGCGACTTCCAACAAGGTTGTGTTAAACATTTAATGCTACGGGAATAGAAAGAGACAGAGTGAGAGTGAATGCGTGGCACTCGGTTGTAGGCGTGTAGTATACCTGTTACAGGCCAGCGCGAGCATTAGCAACGAGTAGTGTCCACAGAAATATTAATACTTATTAATTTTTCTGTGGTAGTGTCCAATATTTTTTTTTTTTTTTTATAAGGAAGTTTTACTTCTGACATGCGTATTTTGTACGCACGCCCTTTTTTTAAAGACAACACCCTCATCATATTCTCCACATTTTAGCCCATATACGTCTCCCTACTAGGCCCGGGCCTTACCCACTATGTGAGGGAAATTGTTCTACTATTTTCCTTCACTTGCAGTGATTGTCTAACCAATGACGCCCACTGACAAGAAATTTTGGGGGTGTTGAATTGTATTCTAACACCATCACCAAAAACTGTAGTAAAAACACTCGCGCAGAGTAAATAATCCTTGTATTTCATAAGACTTTACAAATAAACAATTTACACATAAACTCGAAATAGTATTTTGTTGATTGCATAAAATAATGTCCTCCGTTTGAATTAACTCCAGGAGTGAAATTATCAAAATGTTATACTTCACAATTGATATAATTGATAATGTATGCTTTTATGAACATATAACTTTTTTAAGATAGAAGTCTCAGAGGTCCTAGCTAGAGCTTAAACTTAATACCTCTAAAAATAATAAAATTATAATTACGTATTTTTATTCTCCCAATGTAATTCAGCAATTCGTTATCCACAGAGGTCCCTTGTTGATTTGAGACACCTTATTCCTCTTATGAAGACCATGTATGTTGAAGTGAAATGTCCAAATCGAGTAGTCATCACCCTGCTTCTATCACAACTATGTACGTGGGGTCTACCCAATATGTCTTTTCTTTCACAGTAATGAATAAAGTTATGTTTTAATACTAGCAACCTGCCCTTGCTTCGCTTCGGTTTCAGTGGCCTTAGCCGCGTGGTTCCCAATCCCGTGGGAATACCGGGATAAAATATAGCCTAAGTTACTCCCTGATATTATAGCTATCCATTGGTGAAAGTATTTTTAAAATCGGTCCAGCCGTTTTGAAGATTACCCGGAACAAACAGGCAGACAGACTTATAAAATGATTTTTAGGCATATGTATAGCGCTATTTGCACTGGTGAGCGTGAAAAAAAAAATCTATTATTTTGACATTACAAACGGACACTCCAATTTTATTTATTGGTATAGATGTATAGGGATATCTATTAATAGTCTTTTACGACACCCATGGGTAAGATAGGGGGTAGTGAACTGTATTCTTACTCCATCACTACATGAAAAATCTTTATATATATTTTTCTTGTATGTCACTGAACTCCTAAATGGCCAGACCGATGTTGATGAAATTTTTTGTGTGTATTCAAGGCGATTCGAGAATGGTTTAGATTCACAATTGGACCCGGTATGTGGCGCTGCTGTCGATTTCAAGGAAAATTCCTTTTATTTGAACAGAACAATGTCTGTTGGGTCAGTTAGTATAGTATATATGTATATGAGTTGTTATTTGTAAACCAAATTTAATTAATGTCACTTTGAGAAAACTATTATTAACAGGATCCTTTCCTGTGGTATCCTTACTTCCTTACTAATATTATAAATGCGAAAGTAAGTTTGTTTGTTACACTTTCACGCTTAAACCACCAAACCAATTTCAAAAATTCTTTCACCAATGGAAAGCTATAATGTCAGAGTAACATAGGCTATATTTTATCTCGGTATTCCCACGGGAACGGCAACTACGCGGGTACGGCGACTGAAACCGAAGCCAAACGAGGGCGGGATGTGAGTTTTGGAATAAAAATCTTCACAAGTTGGCTGAGAACTGTTGTAGTATCCATTCACCATTGTACTTCACTATGATTTACATATTTTTTTTTATTTATTCCAGGGCTTGGAAGCAATTCCTGATCAACCCAAACCATGAGCCAATAAAGATATGATTATGTGTATAGATGTGATTATGTTAGAATTTTCTTGGTTATAATAAAACTTATTTATGTTATTATTTGTTTCCTTAGTCAAGTGATATAAACCGGAGACTGTCAATCAATAAGGACTCTTCATAACAACACTATCAGTTTGAAATAATGGTTTAAGTCATAAGTTCTAGTCTATTGTAAAGAAATTTGCAATGGCAAGCATAAAATCTTTATCTGTAAGCTGTAGGTAGCAATTCTCCATATTACTTTGGTGACTGGATGTGTTATACCCTTTTATTGTGGTAGGCTATGAGTCCGGAACTCCGGACACACCCCGCCCAATCTATCCGGGGCGACGGATAGGGGGCGTGCGGCCCCGTAATCTACCGTATTCCCTCCCCATCGGCAATGGCCCGACCACTGGTACCGATTCCTTGACAACTATGGCCGGTCCGGCGTATTACCCTCTCGCTTACAGTTTTCTTCGACACGCGGTCGGTCTCTGTGTGGGTGGTGGACTTATTCCCAGCCCGTTCAGCAGTGTAAGGTCGGCAGCAATGATTGCGACGAATTTTCAGAGCTGCTCTGCTGAGCCCACGCAAATCTCGAGCGTGTGCTACGTCGTATCCTCGTCGCAATCGCAGTGGTGGCAGGACGGAATCCTCTCCCTCCTGGCGACCTTGTGTAGGTACTTGCCGGAGCAACCATGCTTCGACAAGACCAGTCCGAAGGAGAGGACCACGTGCCGTCGATCCAATCACTCCACTCACCTGGCACTCCATCGGCACCGTCTGAAAGGCTTCGATGGTCCAAACACCGAGTAGAGGCCTTTTCAGCCGGACAGTCCATCGAGCAATGACGTCCAGGCGACCAGCCGAAAATTGGTTACGGTTTCGGCCATAAAAAGTAGTTTCTAGGTAACGGAGTAAGATTATAATTCACCACCCCCTCTCTTAGCCGTGGATGTCGTAAAAGATGAATAAGAATCTATTCAAGAGAATAAAACTTGAACTTAAACCCTATACCAATAGGTCTGACCAGTGTGGTATATATAGTAAGTCAATATCCGAAACTCTCATCAAGAAATTACATCACTATGGGATCAGGAAAAACACTCTGGAACTTATAATTTTCTTATCTAAGCAACAGAATTCAGAGAGTCGCGATTATCTGGTTCTGTTATCAAAATGGGCGTTCCGCAAGGGTCAATACTGGGGCCATTTCTGTTCCTTGTATATATCAATGACTTACCCTATTAAGTAGGGGATAATCAAAACATTGTGTTGTTCGCAGATGATACCTCTTTACTGTTTAAGATTAAGCGACAAATGCTGAACTATGACGATGTGAACAATGCACTGTCTAACGTTGTTCATTGGTTTAATTCTAACAATTTAGTTCTAAATGAGACACAAACTAAATGTTTTAAATTTACTACACCCAATGTGAGACAAGTGGGGACCAATGTTCAAATGAATGGGGTGGCTTTGGACCTTGTGGAATCAACCACCTTTTTAGACATCACTATAGATAATAGACTCCAATGGGGGCCTCATATTGAGAAACTATCAAATAGACTCAGCTCAGCGGCTTATGCGGTAAAAAAAATTCGCGCGTTAACCGATGTTGAAACAGCCAGAATAGTTTATTTTGCATATTTTCATAGTCTCATGTCATACGGCATATTACTTTGGGGTTGCTCCGTGGAATTGAATAGAATTTTTATTCTACAAAAAAGGGCGGTCCGCGCGATATATAATTTAGGCCCAAGAGTGTCACTAAGAGAGAAATTTAAAGAGGTAAATATTCTGACTGTTATATCTCAATATATATACGAAAATGTATTATATGTAAAAAAAATATCGGTAACTTTGAAAAATATAGTGACTTTCATCATGTAAATACTCGGAATAAGGATAATTATTAGTTGTACATAGTACCTACTCGTCTTCAACGAGTTAACAAATCTTTCATGGGGCAATGTATACGTTTCTACAACAAATTATGAGCAGCTCCTCATTAAGGCATTTTCTCATTATTTCAAAAGGTGTTACACATATGTTTATTCTGTTGTTGTTACTATAATTGTAAAGCGTAGTGTTTTGCCAAACGAATTTGTTATTAATCTGTGTTTTATGTTTGTGGCACATGGTATTGGTCATGCTCACTGAAGGGTCATCCTCCCTTCCCTGTCTGATGCCGAATGTGGGCGGACCTAGCGCTACTTGCCGACGGCTGTACGCGGGGGTCGGCTCAGTCTATGGATCTGTACGGCGACCAGGTGTGGTCGTAGTTCCTAACCATCCGTATGAGGGATCACTTGTGGCGTCCACAGAGCGCCATAATGGTCAGGGCCATGCGCGGATACCACACTGTGGTGGCGGAAGCAGCTTGCCTATTAGCCGAAATTCTCTCGTGGGACCTGGAGGTGAAGATGCTCGCTTGACAATACCGGTGGGTGTCGACGACGCGGACACGGGGCGGCTTAGTCTCGCTTAGTGAGATAGCTGCGGATGGTTGACACCCGTCGTGACGTCATTGCCTCGTAGGCCAATTCCGGCTTCTGCAGTTCCGACTGGCGCAGCTGCTGACGGAGCACAAAAGCTTCGCCAAGTACCTGCACATGGTCCGTCGCAGAGACGTTCCCAGAGGAGCGTCGGGGAGGGACGGTAGCTGAAAGGGTATCCTTTTGGGTTGGCAACAGGCGAAAGGGAGAGAATACGGTAGCTTATGGGGTTGCGCGCTGCTCTTTCATCAACCCCGACGGAACAGACGGCTGACTACTCAAGAAAAGAAAACAAAATACGCTCCAACACCAACTTCTCGATGAAATGTATCCAGCAAAACTGTCCATGCTATTAACCCTCAACGCAAAAAAAAGAGGGGCGTTATTTTTGTAGTTTTTCTGTTAAAGTACAATCGATATTTTAAAATCGACGTCGACATCAATGTTTTTTTAATATCGATTATCTCTGATTGATGGTAGATAAGTGTTTAGGGAAAAACAATAAGTGTCTCGCAACATTATGCACAAGAACGTGTCACCACATTAGTGTGACTGTGAACATCTACTCAAAGATGTGATGTTTTATGATTTTGATGTGTTATGTTTTGGGTGCCAAAACAATTTTTTTATTTATGTAATATAATCAAGCGAATTTATAAAAAAAATCTGCCATTATTTGTGATATAGTCCTCTCTTGAGCCAGTGCTCATGTATATAGAGTGTGCCCTGAAATCGAGAGCACACAAAAATTTTGCGGAATTAACAACCTAATTGAATCATCTCATCTGACCTCATATACGTCCCCAGGCGAGTTCAAGCATCCTCCACTAGGAGAGAACGTGACCTACCATACCACGTTAGCCAGATTGGTTGGTGTAAGGTTTTATTTCCAGTTTTTCTTCTCTTGCAGAGATGGTATTTGTGTATTTAATTTATTAAGTTGTCTTTTAGGCCACCAACGGGAAAAAGTTGTGAATTATATTCTTACGCCTTCATCACACTGATAAAAATAATACTAGTGGCATAAATATAAAAAAAATTCAATCTTGATAAATTTTATACCCTTATTACTCATTCAAAGTATCAATGGACGTTTTAGAGCACTTAACATAGATGAAAATCGATTATGATCAACATCAACCATTAGGGTATATTATTTATCTATGTATGCCAGAGTTTTGGCGGGAATGTAATGTCAGTCAGTTTGTGTTTTATTCACGAAGTCAGTACATATACTGTGTGTATTTAATATTTACAAACAATCAGCTTAAAACTCCTTCAAAATAAATTCGATTCACGACAATTGGCTCCAAAAAAAAAACGAATAAGTAGTTTTTGTTGTTTGTTACTTAATAGAAGACTAGAAACTGCTACAGCAGGTGTTTATTGAAGCTCTAGGTTATGTTATCAAGACAGATATAGGAAAAACAATTCAATATTTGATTCATTAGTTTATATTTTCTTGTTTTCACAATTATGGACAATTGTTTCATAGATACAACAACAGAATTTCTGTGCATTGCATTTCATAATATTTTGTACTATACTGCAGTTTATCCTAAAAGTATTTTTGACACCAGGAGAAAGTACAATGTCGTTGTGTATCGTTCAATTCACCCAGAAGTTAATGAGTACATTGATTTGTGTCTAAAATGCATAGCAGAATGCCTTAGGAATAACCAACTAAGTTGTGTGGAATTTGCTGTAACAGACAATGAATATGAACCTAAATTAAAATTCGTATTTCAGTTTGAGACTAACGGTTCATTTGATGAAACACTGGACGCTTATTTAATACAGTTTGAACAAAATCTAAGAGCATTTTGTTTAAAATTGGCATCGGTTAGCAGTAATTTCAAAGGTTTGCCTGAGGATGCCAGTTTCAGCATTTATATTCATACAAATGAATCAACCGCAATTAGTATGGCTGTCAATCCTGATTTGGAAGCGTTTCCATTGATTGAAATCGAAGAAAAGCAAGAGAGAATTGATAAAATAATTCCACTTAGAAGATTTTCAATAAGAAGTCATTTTATTAACACATATGTGGAAATTGAATAAGTGTGGTAAATAATGAAAGTTAAAATGATCTACATAAATAATCTACACTAATATTATAAAGAAGCAAAATTTGTATTTTTCTGTGTGTGTATGTTTATAATGAATAAACACTGTGACACACAAAACTTCTGTGCCAAATTCAAAGAAACAAACAATTTCTGCAAACAATTCTTTTACCATTTGACAGCTACATTCACCCTGAGTAACATTGGCTATATTTGATCCCGGTATTCCCACGGGCACAGGAACTACGTGGCTAAGGCAACTGACACAGAAGCGAAGCAAGGGCGAGTTGCTAGTGTTAAGTAACAGGAGAAAATTATTCATGTGTTACCAGCCTTTTATAAAATACATTAACAAATATAACTAGTCCAAAGAATAATAAACTTTTTCCATGATTGGAATCTGTTACATTATTTATGTCGATAAATATAATATATTATTAATAAGAGCAGCTGTTTACCTATATCATTTTTCATTTATTTCAGCCTATAAAGTCTCACTGTGGGGCTCGGGCCTCCACTACAATGGGAGGGCAATTGGCCTACTATACCCTCCTGGTCAGTCATGTTAGCATAGGGTTTCATATTGAGTTTTCCTTCTCTAGCATTGGTGCTATCTGCATATATCTCATAGTCGTCTTTTAAGATGAACAAGAGAGGGTGGTGAATTGTATTCTTACTCCATCACCATATGGAATCTCATTATCTTTGAGTAAATTAATGTAGACCTACGAGACTGCTACTTTGAGTGTACTACTACCTTCATTCAAGTCTTCTTTAATTTGTATAACACCCACTTATAGAGATGTTATCCTACACTGTGATAGAATTTATGTACTACAGAATAGAATTTACCTAGTATGCCATGGTGGTCAGGTGGATTGGTATAAAATATCTGCTTGTATTTCTTAGTAGATTTTTCCTGTCACCCACAGGTATATAAGCCATACACACATAAAAGTGGGTGATGAATCGTATTCTTACTCTGTCACTAAATGGAAAATTTTTGTTTTAATTTGAGTTGAATTTCACATGGGCCACAGGACAGGCTCACCTGTCCTGTTGTATATATTTTGCTGGCATTTACTGTTGCAGTATAGCTGATATGACCATAATTTTTTATGTCTCAACAGAATCTTTGCACAAATATTGTACCTAAGTAAAAAAAGGGAGTCGTCGCCCAGGACGCCTGGCCTGATGTGAGACATCTAAATTATTTTGTACAATTATATATGCATAAAAGAACAGATTACGACAGGAACTAATATGGCATAAAGTATTAATAAATTAATACAATTTTTTTCCAGAAAAATATGTTTTTTATTCAACAAACATTTATTTTCATTAGTGTACACTATAGGTATGTGTTTAGGTTAATAATTTATTTTGAGCTCACTAGATGGCGTTGTACAAAATTCTAAAACCGGTTATGGTTTGTTACACAGATGCACATATCAAAGTGTGGCGTTAACGCCACGCCAACGATCAGGTTCACCTTCGCATATAGGTAGATGTTTCACACCAAAAATAAACACATGTGAAATAATGCATTTATTACATTTCAGTAATTTATTTCAGCTCATATACGTACCCATGAGGTTCGAGCCTCCTCGATAAATTATATGGACTATACTAAACTCTAAACGAATTGATTTAGGGTTTTATTGCAAGTTTTCCTTTTTTTCCATAGATGTCATATGCATATTGCATCCCTTTGGCGTTATTTAGGACATCCAAAGGTAAGAGTGGGGGTTGTAAACTGATTCTTATGCCGCCCTATCACAGAAAATTACATAATTATTCCCCGTATGACAGTCGCCACCCCTTGCTTGCCGTAGGAGTTGGAAGAATCGGCTAAGGGTCATCAGGAGAGCGGCAGCTACTCTCCTGGGAAATGTATAACATCTTACTGCGATCGCCAATCCGCTTACCAAGCTTGGCGATTACGCCATTGACTCCTCATGTGACGGACGAAGGACCGCAGTTTGTGGCGAAGTATGAGGGAGGCCTACTTCCAGCAATGGACGGCGCTAGGCTGAATGATGATGATTATTGTATAATTTGAGATAAATCAACAATAAATTGCAGTCTCAGATGCATTTGTTTTATCAACATAGTATATCAGTTTTAAACTGTGGCGTTTAGTTTTCAAATAGGAATTGAACTTCTCACAAAACGCTGCAATGATGGCGTAGTGGTTACCGACCAACCATGCCAGTGCCGTCGGTTCAATTCCCACGCAGAACAAGAATTTGTGCGATTCACATGTTGTTTTGAGTCTGGTTGTATTTTTTTCCCTAAACAAAATTGTAGGATATTTGAGAACAACCCGATATAAACTATGATAAATCATAATACCTACATTACAATATCGAACCAATAAAAATTTCCTAGATTTTACATTTCTCAGCTCTGAAACACGTAGAAGTCCTCGCGATGTTTCCCTTCCCAGCAAAGCATTAACTTTGAAGATGGATACACGGAACGTGACCATACGTCCTGTTTTGAGTGGGACAGTGCCGTTTTCAGGTCGTCTGTCCCATTGTCGCGTGCTGTGCAAAAACACCCCTGCTGTTGTGCTTGGAAACAGCATAAACAATGATTTGTTATACTGATAGGGATTTGATCATGTTTTTTTTTTCGAGTTACAGTCCATGAATTTCATATTTTTATTTATTTCTGCAAGTGTGCCGTTCTGACACAAAACATTAGCATAGTTATTTAAGTGTCCCGTTTCGACTTAAAAAATATGGTCACATTGGATATCTACTTATCTGACAAAATCAATCAATCAATAAAAAAACAATCAAATGAGTGATAATTTGCTACGCCTGAAATCTAATGGGCTTCGACCTCTTCTAACCTCACAATCTATCGCATTCATATATACCACTGAACGAAGTATTATACTTATAAATTATCTATTAATTGTGCCAACAACTTCGTTTGCGTGAATTGCTATATCTATATACTGCTATTATTTTATTTGAATACCATGTTTGGTGTTATAATATATGATAATCATAAATATATGATATACAGTAGAAACTCGATAACCGTATAACTAATTACTGTCGATAGGCATTCAGATAATCGAAAATTCGGATAATCGAATGTATGAAAAACCTTTGGTTTTGTGCGTAGTATGTACATAATTTTACGTGTTTACAAAAAGGCGAACACATATCCCGCGCGGCACGCACGTACGAGCGGAGTAACAATTACTAACTAAAATAATAACGAAAGTCGTGGGGCAACCTGCGCCTGATGCCGCTCTAGCCGAGGCCGCGGGTGACTGGACTGGGGATTTAGTTCACCTGCATAGAGGCTGACCGCGCAACGGTGTCCAACGTCCCCCGAGGGGGTACGTCGAGAGGAGAGGGTATCCCGCGACCGGGGTATTCTGTCGGGCGGACCACTGAAGACGAGGAACTCTGCACTGGTGGTTGACCCAACGACGAAGGCCACGTGCCACGGGTGGGTCATGGCATCGCGCGCCGCCCCTCCGTCGCCCCGGACGGAGCCAGGCGGCGAATGCGCCGACCATGGCCCACCCATAAAAAAAATGGGGCAACGATCCCGCCACGTGCGGCCGGGACATGCTATTTCATACACGTTCATGCTTGCATAAATTTGATTTGTAGGTACATACATAGGTCGCGGTTGGTAGTCCGGATAATCACGAATCCTTATAACGGCAGGCCGAATAATCGAGTTTCTACTGTAACACTATAAAATGAGATAATAACCATAATGCACATTGTGACCATATTTTTTTACGCCAAAAGTGTCAAAACGATACACTTGAGTAATTGTCCCGTTTTTTTTTATTTCAGATCGGGACACTTGTAGAAATAGTTAATAATATGAAATTGATAACTAAAAAAAACCAAAAACACATAAAAGTCTTCCAGGAATAAGAAAAACTATGGACTGAAAGCTGAATAAAAAAAAATCAGGAATACGTTTCCTATAACATAAGATCACTATACTCTGTTTGCAAAAAAGGTACATTTTTGTACGGCTCATCACAGAGTACTATGTATATAGAGGAAACGGCTCATAGCAACAGACAATCTGAAAACGGGTTTGTCCTCTTCAAAAAGAAACGTATGGTCATGTTAATAATACATCCTTACTAACATTATAAATGCGAATGTAAGTTTATTTGTTACGCTTTCACGCTTAAACAACCGAACCGATTTCAAAAATCCTTTCACAATGGAAAACTATAATATTAGGCAGTGGTTATATTTTATCCCGGTATTCCTACGGGAACAGGAACTACGCGGATAAAACAACTGAAACCGATACGAAGCGAGGGCGGGTTGCTAATAGTCAACTATAATTTTTGTTATCACAGCAATTGTCGTGACATAATGGACGACTACTCAACGCTCGAAGACTATTGTTACTAAATTATGTCAGATTGGCTGATATTTATAGGAACTACTCTATTCCTATTCATAATACATTTATGTATCTGGAGCCTTCCGTGTGGTGAAGGAGTAAGAACACAATTGATCACCTCCTCTCTTGCTCGTGGGTGTCGCAAAATGCAAGTAAGAGATGCAATATTCATATAACATCTATGCAAGAGAGAGAAAATTCGAAATAAAACCTTATATCAACTCGTCTGACCAGCGTGGCATAGTAGGTAAATTTCCCTCCTATTGTGGAGGAGGCTCAATCTCAGCAGTGGGATGTATATGAGCTGAAATGAATGAATGAACTTAAATTCCACATTTTTTTTTCATATCTTTTTCCTGGCGACGCCACTACTACCTTAACTTTTACTTGTCCATGGGAGTCGTAAATATCGGTTAAGGGTTTTCTTCTGAGTATCGCGTGTTATATACACCACTGGCGCCGGCCATACGTGGCGATTAGACAATAACCCTACTAAACAATAATTCCCGTTGCAATGGACAGCGAAAGGCTGAATGATGTTGATATCTTTGCCTCATTACGAAATATTTCATCATTCTAGCGGTTGGAGTGTAAAATACGTTTACCATTTTCTGCGTGATAAAATTAAAAACACAGACAGATAATACCGAATTAACATTTGTAATTTTATTACAAAACTATGTAAATGTTTATGAATATTATAAAATTTTCTATATACACAGCACACAAAACATAAGAATCGATGCTAATCTAGTACGTTGTTAAAGACGAGGCTTTAACAATTTATGAAATTTTCCATACTGTACGAGAATTAAACCTAATAACCATACAAATCATATTTCTTTTGATGTATGTGGTCATTCTTGATCTCTTATGCCTGTTCTCACCAATGATCTCCTAATTTTAGGTAACACTCAAAGGCAAATTCAATGACAACAAAGACGTTAGTTCAATCCCTTTTATGTCTATTGAAGTTAAATAAAATAAATAATGTTTTAGAAAATACTTTTATGGTGTGATTTCTCCCAATTTGACCGGTTCGAGGCGACAGAAGGGACTAATCGCGGCCCTATGATCTGCTATACACGTACCGCTCTTCGCCATGTGGACAGGCCACCGGTATCAGTCCTTGTTTAGATAACAACTAACGGTAAATCTTCGCCATGTGGGCAGGCCACCGGTATCAGTTCTCATTTCGATAACAACTAACGGTAAATATTTGACAAAATTATTTAATGTCATTTCGATTGCTTTAGATGTTACCTAAAATTTAGGGGCTATTTGTGAAATAGGCGTTATTGTTTTTAATATAAGAATATATAAATATGATTAATTTGTAAGCACCTCACAAAATATTTCAGCATATACCTTCTTCATTCGCCAGTTTCACTTTCAAACACCTCAATTTTGAATATATTTCATCCCAATCAATATAAGTACCAACTATTTTTCTAACATTGTTAGAACTATCTTGATATGCATTACGACCGTGAAGCATTCTTATATTATTGAAGGCGAGTATCTCGCCCGGGCTGACCTTGAATTTCGTTGCGAATTTATTATTGAGCTCCCAGAAAGTATTGTGCGCCTCATACCAAGGAATTACAAGTTCTAAAGGACCAGGAAAATGACTACCTCTTTGAGGTATTGAGAAATTAATTCTCTCTATTTCTCCGTGACGATTTAGACATATAACAGGAGCACGATGTAGTTTGAAGAAATCATTGCCAAATTCTGTTCCAATATCTCTCCATTCCACCTCAACATTAGTTAGGAGTTTGTACTGATCCGGATGATTAATCTTCATATAGTTTGCAGTATAATGACAATCGGATAATAAGTTATCACCTCCTTCGCTAACGGTTTGGACAAGACAATGTAGCAAATTAGTCCCCGGGCAATACTCATAGTACGGTAAATCTGTGTGCATTTGTAAATTGCTCGATAAATAAGCAACGTTACTTGTATTTTGGACGTGTTGCACAAGAAATTTAACACCATAATGAGTTTTTTTGCTGAAACCAATTCTATCAACGATAGCGTCTATTGCCGTTTCAGAATCTGGAGTATTCTGAATCAATGCCACTCCGTATACAGATAATTTGTGTAGCCAATTATACAATGAATTATCCGAAGCCAAAATATCGTTATAATTCTTTTTGTAAAATATTTCATTGAAGTCTTTACCGTGCCATATTATTTTCTTAGGTTTGTATATGGTTTCGGCGTATCTCTCCTGATTTTCAGCAGTAAAACTTCTGAATTTCAACCAGTTGAAATTGTATTTAGATAAATGTCCGTCGTCCCAAGTGATGTGCAAAGTATTTGAATCTTCGGATACATTTGTCGGTGTTACGTTGAGATCGAATTTGCTCCAATCCAATATCCTGCTTTGGGCTGAGCCATGATAACATTTTTCACACTGACAGTTATCTCTCAACCATACAAAAGGGAATTGTAGGGTTTCACCGTGAACGGTCACATTTAAAAGTCCGTCGGTATTATTTTTATTTACAATATTGTGTTCGTGAAATTGTCTCGTTACTTTCGGTATCAATCTAAAATGACTTTTAATTAATCTCAACGCGAACATGTTGACTCAATGGACGGCGTTCGTTAACTGTCTGAGCAAGTAATACCGGGCTAATCATATGTAGATGTATGTATACATGAATAATTAATTGAGACTTAATAGTCCATGCCTTGACAGTCAAAATCTAAAATATTTTCATAATAATTTGGCAAATATTAGCATGTAACCGGTTCTGCACATGGACAGACGTCATTGAACTTTGATCCTAGATAATTTATAGTAAGTAGTTAAATACGATAAATTCCATTAGTTCAGTGTCTTATATGACTTTCGGTCACGATCAAAGTCCAAGTCTGGTTCACTGATTAGTAATGTATGTTATTGTATTGATTACAGTTGCTATAAATAAATAAGCGTGGCATTTCTTGGTCTACTAGTGTGGCTTGACCGATCTGTAACTGTTCATGTCTCTGGAGGTGGCTCTTAGCTACTCCTAGTTCCGCTAGATCGGTATTTATTAGACACATATTTTGAAGCATAAATATTCAAAGCAAACTTCAGTTATCATCAGTTTACTTATTTTTCATGATTCAAAAAATGTCCTCGCTTAACACATTGAACGCCATGGGGGTCATCATGTGGGCCTCACTTATCTAGTATACGGAGCCAGCATAAAATCGCTTGTTACTGAAATTTTGATGATACTTTTATATTGCTTTAGGGTCTTTAAAATGTGGTAATCACGTAGTAAACATTGAAGAAAAGTAATTTGAGAACTTATTTTGTTTAAAGTCGCGTGTTCAAGTTCGCAGTCTTATGGGGACAGCATAAGACTGCGAACCATGGCCGAAAAACTGCAAAATCAGGCCGGCGTTTAACGTGTTAAGCAAACAATACAGGAGTGGGGGCTACTGGAAGCCGTTTTCCGTCTTGTGATTTTTATAGTCGGTAACAACCCTATGCCAGCTCGTTAGCTTGATACAGTAGGTCAATCAATATTTGTGTCTTTCGCTTTGCAAATCATTCTTTTGTTCAACAGTGATACATGTATGGGCCAGGTAAAAAATTAATAGAAACACATTTGATTATGACGAAAATTTTATTCGAAATATACATAATAATAATGATTTTTAATTTAATATTTAAATATATAATGTACTTATACCAAATATTATTTATCCAATATCTAAAACATAAGCCATGCTTAGTTTCAACTAAAACTAAAAAAAAAAAACACCACGCACAGAATTAAACTATGATCACGTTTAATTTTATGTCTATCCATTCTTAGTTTATCCATCCAAGACTTATCTACGCCTACTATTAAACATAGTCGTCGTGTGGTCTCCATAGAAGACCATTGCCCCACTTTTTTTATGAGCGAGCACACGGAGGAACATAATCCACCCGTACCCACGTCGCCTTCGTCGTTGGGCCGACCACCAGTACCGAGTTTCTTGTCCTGAGTGGTCGGCCCGATGGAATAACCTTTCGGGTACTCTCACCTCTCGACGTTGCTGTCCCGGGACGTCGGTCGCCGTCGCGCGGTCAGGCTCTCTGCGGGTGACAGACTAAAGTCCCCGATCCGGTCACCCACGGCCCCAGCTAGGGCAGCATCAGGCGCAGGTACTCGCGCCTGTGATGCCCGAGCCGCCAACAATCGCCCCGCTTGGCAGACGATTTGGCATTCGCAGATGCTGTTATTTTCTCCACGATAGTGCTACGATCTCTTCAATAGTACTGCACTCGCAGAAAATTATAATAAATCCTGTATGTGGTGAATTTTTAATTATACCTATGACACTACTATGAGCAACTTCACTATTCATGTCCAACAGTGTTTTATGATGATGACGATGATGATTATGCATTCAATGATTGATTGATTGATTGATTCAATGAAGACGATTATCATATCTCAGCTTGTATATGTCCTACTGTTGGGTTCGAACTAGGGCTGTTGATAAAAGGTCGATATATTGAAATATCGATATTATTAGTTAAAAGTATCGATACTTATTACCGATATTTTTTTGGACGATATATCGATAGTTCGATACTAAAAAGTAAGTAAGTAAGTATCAAGGGTCGATATTTATTTGAATAAATTTGTTGTTTTATCGTGTTTGGTAAAATATGTATTCTATAAAATCAACGTAAACTTAATCTACTGTAAAAAAAGCCGGCATGAAATTGATAAGTTATCACTGACGCGGACGCCTAGAATTTAGCTAAAAAAAGCTCATCACGGCAACCCTGCATAGAACGATGCTAAAAAAGTGGTCATGCGGCAAAATATAGATATATAGAAATATTGATATTTTATTCGATATATCGAACTCCGATATTGATATATTTAAAAATATCGATATATCGAACAAACTATATTTTTAAAAATATCAACAGCCCTAGTTCGAACATCTTTCGCAATAGAAGAGAAATTAGCCTTCTACACCCCACTGGGCAAACGGGTTGGTTGTATTCCAAGTTTTCTTTCTCTTGATAAATGTAATATTTTATATGCCTTAGTCGTTTTTTATGAGCATTCACGGGCATAATAGGGGGTGGTGATCACCATAGGGAAAATAAGAATGAAAGATGATCATTAAATACGTTTCAACGTCTAAGTTTATATATGCTAATGAATTACGTTGAATTGAATTGGTGATGTAAGGTAACAATACAATATATCACCATTTATTTCTTTTCCGCGAATGATCGTAAAAAGGGGACTTAAGCAGATAATATCATTTTATTAAAATAAAATCAACCCCTTTGGTCAGCGTGATATAGTAGGTAAACTTTCATCACATTTTATAGGCAACTTATTTCAGTCCTATTGTATATGCAAATGATAATTAGTACAAAAAATAGGGAAAGAAAGACTCTCGAGTCTAGCAGAGGGACAGGTATGAGTTAAGATGATGATGATAAGAACTGTTTCGATTTATTTTCTTCACCTATATTAAAATTATAAACAGTCCCATCGTAATTTAATCTTTGGTTTGCCGAAACTTCTGGATATCAAGAAGTTTTTCTAAAACGAGCCTAACAACGTCCAATGTTGAAATTAGTCCTTCGCAGAGGGAAATAATTCCATATTCCATTCTGTTGGTAATCCAACCATAGGTAAATAATATTACTGTAGAAGGAGAACTGGCAATAACACTTTCCAACCATGACAAAATAGGCCCAATCTCTTTCCAATATAGAGAAGCTCCCAGTCCAACAGTAGGACGGACACCTATGACCTGTGATGCTAAAATACCATGAATAATAAATAGTAAATCTAGTATCTAAATATTGTCTATAAAAAAAAAACTGTATAGATGACTTAATGGTTTAAATGTTGACATCAAGTGCCGAGGGTCGTGACTTCGTTTATCAAGCATGGCAATTTCGTGTCCAATCTACAGAGTCGGTATGTTTGGAAAATCTGTGATATATGAATTTATTTAAAATAATATAAGTTTATTATGGCAAAATACAAATCGTATCTTTAGAAATAATTTTTAAATACAAATTGATTGAATTGGGCAACACGTAGTGGTAATCCATTATTATTTTAAAATGGAAGGAAGGAAGGGAGACCCACCACTTTTCCATGATTATTCAATATACCGCTCACTACAATGGAATGGAAAGAATACGGGATAGGATCAAAGTAGAATAGGATAAGGAAGTATTGTTACCCCCAACTGAGCAGCTTTAGGCACATTTGATGCCGAACCGCCCTGAGGAGGTATCGTTTTAAGGCGAAACCCTTATTTTAGGTCCATAATAATTTGACCTGTCGAATAAATATTCGATGATTTGTGGCAAATTGCAAGATGTAGTTTTAAAGGTTACTCATCACGTGGGAGTAAGAAGACTTCCTTATCTCCTATTCTACCTTGACGCCATTCCGTATTCCTTCCATTCCATTGTGGTGTGCGGTATATTGATTAACTGTGAGAAAGTTGTTCTTCCTACCTTCCATCCATTTTAAAATAGTACAAATTATGTATTGTATATTTGCCTCTAACCGATCCTAACTCAGGAACATTTTGGCTATAAGTTTAATATTTGTATGCCATATAAAAAATGCGGTGTGAATACCCTAATTTTTAAGCACCTATTACTAGTAGTAGAATCACTCCGTTGAAATATTTCAGTCTGCAGCCATAAATGGGTTGGCTTCACTGGGATAGTAGTGATAATATCCCGGACAAGTCGACCTAAGCCGACCCAGTGTTAACGCTCGCGGTAAACCAAGTCTTAGCAGCAGTAATTTACTACTGAACTTCGTTTGCCAAACAGTAAACAATGACCTGGCCGTATCCTTAATCTTGCTGAGATCAATAAAACGGCAAATAACATTTATAGGCGGTTTGCTGGACCACCAAAGGCAGAAAAAAATACGAATAATGGCTATGGCGGCACATGTCGTCCATTCCATCCGGGGTGACGAAAGGCAGGCGCACAGACCGATAATCCACCGTATTCAATATCGAATTCTTAACGTTCGTGGCCCCCCCAGTGTTGCAAGGAGTGAAAACAAGTTTAAAAAATAATAAAAAAAAATATTATCATTTGAGTATTGGAGTTTGTTGATAGCACGTATAAAAAATGATCACGCGTCAATGTTTGATCTGTACTTTGATTCTATGGTACGCGTTGCTGAGGACACCTCGGATATTCCAAATATCTTCAAACCTCTCCGGTTGCGTATTAAAATTGCTGTCCGTCGCTTTCGCCCACAATTCCACCTGTGAACATACCATTGTAGTGAATGGAAATTCATTAATTTCAGCTAATATACGTCTAGCCAAGGAATGCCTAAGCTGAAGCCTCCTCCTAGAGAGGAGTGAAATTTTTTTTTTTTTTTTTTTTTTATTGCCAACGGTGGCAAACGAGCAAGCAGCACACCTGATGGTAAGTGAAACTGCTGCACATGGACCATTGCAATACCAGGGGCACAGCCAGGCCGCTGCCTACCGTGAAGGAAATACTCTTCTTAAACCTCGTTTAAAGAAGGACATGTCATAGCGCTCGGGAAACACAGCAGCAGGTAGTTCATTCCAGAGCTTGCACGTACGTGGGAGAAATGATCGCTGGAAACGTACAGTTGAAGACCATAACGTTTCCAGGTGAAATGGATGAACCCTGCTGCGATGTCGAGTGGTACGTTGGTAGAATGGTGACGGTGGTACCAAGTCAAACAGTTCCTCGGAGCACTCCCCGTGAAAGAGTCGGTAGAGCACACAGAGTGACCCAAAGTCTCTCCGCTGCTCCAGCGACTCCAATCTGTCCGTAAGATTGGGATCCCCGACGATTCGAACAGCCCGTCTTTGCAGGGAGTCAAGTGGGTCTAGCTGATATTTGGGCGCACCTGCCCAGAGATGTGAGCAGTACTCCACATGAGGACGAACTTGTGCTTTGTATAGCACAAGACGCTGTCTCGGTGTGAAGTACCGCCTGGCTCTGTTCAGGACGCCCAACATTTTGCTTGCCAATTTGGCTTTGTCCTCCAAATGACTCCCAAACTGGACTTTGCTCGATATTTTGACGCCGAGAATCCCAATACTCTCAGAAATTGGAAGAGTTACTCCTTGGAACTGAGGCGACATGACAAGTGGGTCCTTCTTTGCAGTGAACGCGCAAACTTGTGTCTTTGTGGGGTTGAACTGGACTAGGTTCCGTTCACCCCATTCCGAGGCCCGCCCCAGAGAGCGCTCGACTTCAGACACAAGTTGAACCCTTCTTTCCTGAATACTCCGAGGGATATTCCGTTGCTCAGTGTACCGCTCATCACCCGTACTGTCATCCGCATAGCAACGCATATTCTCGATAGAGAGCATGTCATTGATATGCAGGATAAACAACGTCGGGGAGAGCACCGAGCCTTGTGGTACACCAGCATTAATGGTCATGGTATCGGAGCAGGAGCCATTCACGACGACTTTTATACTCCGACCATCCAAAAAACTGGCAATCCAATTACAGAGTCCCTTGGGGATTCCGTATGATGGTAGCTTCGATAGAAGTGCCCTGTGCCAGACCCTATCGAACGCCTTTGCGATATCTAGGCTGAACGCCAGCGCCTCACCCTTGCCCTCCAAGGCCTCTGCCCAACGGTGTGTGAGGTACACAAGAAGATCACCAGCCGACCGACCATGACGAAAGCCGTATTGGCGATCACTGATAAGCTGGCGATCCTCAAGGTACTGCAGAAGCTGGCGGTTTATAACCTTCTCCATTATCTTGGAGAGCAAGGATGTTATCGCAATTGGCCTGTAATTCGATGGGTCAGACCGGTCTCCCTTTTTAGGGATCGGGTGGACATGGGCTACCTTCCACGAAGACGGAACCCTATTAGTAGCGTAGGAAAGTCGGTATAGGCGCGTGAGGATGGGAGTCAATTCAGGGGCGCACGTCTTTAGTACCACTGCAGGGATGCCATCCGGTCCACTCGACTTATGGACGTCTAAAAGCCGCAGCTCCCGCCTAACCGCTCGCTGCGTGATGCGGATTTCGGGCAGTGAGCTTTCACACCGTGGGATGGTAGGTGGTGTGGCAGCTCCGGCATCCAAAGTCGAGTTACAGGCAAAGAATTGACCTAGAAGATCGGCCTTCTCCTTTGCGCTGTGGGCCAGACTACCATCGTGTTTCTGCAGTGGTGGGAGATTGGGCTGGCAGAAGTTGCCTTGTGCAGCCTTGGCGAGCGACCAGAATGCACGACTCCCAGCGGGATAGCTTTGCAATCGCTCGCCAATTCTGGCAACATGTTCCGCCTTGGCTCTGGCAATAGCCTTCTTACTAGATCTAGAAGCGGCGTTGAATTTCCGCTTCACCTCTTTGGCGTTCGGGTCCTGGCATTTTTTGGCCCTATTCCAGGCCCGATATGCGGACTGTTTCTGGCATGCAGCCGTCCTGCAGGTTTTGTTAAACCAGGGTCGGCTGCGGCCACCGACGGGTATTTTGGTGTTGGGGATGAATAATTCCATCCCCGTAATAACCGTTTCGGTAACGCAGTCCGCACAGACGCCAGGGTCCCCAGAGGCGAAGCAAAGCCGCTTCCATGGGTAGGATGCGTAAAACTCGCGCAGTCCATCCCAATCTGCTGACTTATATTGCCAGACTCTGCGAGTCCCAGTCGCCTTAGAACGACTAGGCCTTACAACAGGGGCACTGCTACGGACCAAGCAGTGGTCAGAAGATCCAAGAGGCGCTTCAACCACTACCTGATATCCGTGCTGGTGTGTAGTCAGCAGAAGATCCAGTAAAGAAGACTCATGGCTCTCAATATCTGGGATACGGGTGGGCTGTGTCACCAGCTGTGAGAGACCATAGGCCGAGACCATATTGAAGAGATGTCGACCCTGGAGGTCAGTGGTTCGGGACCCCAGCCACTCTTTATGATGAGCGTTGAAGTCTCCAAGAACCACCACCTCCGCTGATGGACACTGCTCCAATATTTCGTCAATCCCCCATTGGACGTTCTCAAATAATTGAATTGACCCCGGATCACTGCCATGGGACCTGTAGAGGCATGCGTAGATGCGGGTAAGCCCTCCATAGTCTACGCGTAGCCACAGGATTGACAAGTCACCATGTTCGAGGGCCCGAAGGCGGCGACAGCAGATATCACCTCGGATGAATACGCACACCCCGGCTTTACGACGGAAGGTATGCTCCAACTCGTAGCCGGGGTAATTTAGGTACGAAATGTCATCCGGAGCACCTATCTGCGTCTCCGTTAAAAAGAGTAAGGCAGGCCGCGCCGTCTCGAGGTGATGGTGGACGGCGTCGAGATTGCTATGTAAACCCCTGATATTGCAAAAATCCACATCAAATGTGGATAAGGGGACCGCCGTAGAAAATAGTCTCTTTTTAACATTCTTGGCCATGATTTTTAATTTAAGAAGAGGAGGAAGGGAGTGTGAATGTGTATAACGGAGTTTGGTGATACCAAAAAAAAAAGGCAGGGCATAGTGCATGGTCGAGGAGTGAGTGTTGTGAGGAGCTGACACGAAGCACGGAAGGGCCCCCGATGCCCCCCCGTGTGTAGCCGCCGAGGTCCACTCCGGTTTCCCACACCGGCACGACGACTACCCAACGGGATTTTCGCCGGTTGGTGGGACAGCCTCCCAGGGAGGATGATCCTGGGTTCGGGTCCCCTGCTGACCGGCAGGTGGCCGGCGGTGACCATTCCCATCGGGTCTCCCTGTACACCATGCCAGCCCCTCACGCTCAATACCCCGACCAAGACCTCACCACCGCAGGTTTCAGGCCTCACCAAAACCCGCCACACACAAACACACCCAGAAAGTTGGGCTCCCGGCTCTCTCGCTCACCGAACGAAGTGCAGCAGCAAATTGCTACTACTCAAACGTCGATCTTCTGCGAGAGTGTGGTACTGCCCCGGACGGACCGGCCCGCGACTGCAGACAAAAGACTGTCTACAGTGTGGTCCTACCACCAATAATTCACCTACTATATGCTTATATTTCGAGTTTCCATTCTCTTGCATAGATATTATATACTTTTCTATATCCCTTAGTCGTTCTTTACAATATCCACAGGCAAGAGAGAGGGGTGGTGAATTATATTCTTACTACGTCACCTCCACAGTGGAAAGGAAATTGATCTACAATACTACGCTGGTCGGTAGTAAAGCTGCTTATTCTCCTGAAGAACCCTTAAGCAGTTTTAACGACTTCCAAGAAGAAGTAAGAGACAGTGGCATATGTTGTGGTTCAACTCGCAGTAATTAAGTGCGTATACCTCAGTCTGTCCATCTTGTACAGGTATTCTCGCAGTCCATAGCGTCCACGCGTAATGTTGATTATGTGGTGCATCGTCAGCCTGCATCTCCTCTGCCTGCACCCACGTGCGGCCGCAGTCAGGCGATATGTCGACTCGCAACACCTTAGCACCACCGCCGGAGTACGCGTAACCTTATAAAAATAATTTGATTATATATCAGTCAATTATTAATTTACTATTCTTATCTCAGTTCACATATGTCCCACTGCTGGGCTTAAGCGTCGTCCAAAATAAGAGATTAATTGGCCTACTATATTACGCTTTTCCGTGTGGGGATGAATTCTTGCCCGTGGATGTCGTAAAATGCGTCTAAAGGATTTTATAGGTATGCAACTATGCAGTAGACATGGGCATTACTGGCTATTTATGGCAACGGCTACTAACCGTTTATTTGGTATCAATACCGATATGGATAATCGTTGCCAAATATCGATATAATACGCGTAAAATAATCGCGATCTTATTTCTATTAATCCACGGTTTAACCATTATAACCTTTCATAGGTCAAACTACAGTGATCACTGCGCCGTATACCTACGATAGCAACGAGAAACAAAACCACTTTACCATTACAGTTTAATTTACCAGAGTTTATGAGAGTTAAGTTTTACGCTAATATAAATAAGAGCGTCTTTCGCTTTTATCAATATTCGTGAAATGTTGCTTGTGCCGCCAGCCAATACCCGCCGCCTCTCTTTTTTACATGTCAGGAATCACATAGAAAGACAGATTGCATAATTATTTTGTTTATTAGGCTTATTGGTGATCGTTCGGTTATCAACGTAGCGAAACAAGAATCACGGCACCTAAACAATAATTGTTGTGCTATTGTTGGTTGACAACGTCGCGTCGTTGTCAGTTGTTTGTAGCTAGATAACTGATAGCCATTATTAGTTATATCAATACCGATACGATACGTTAGAGGCATGTAACCGTTTTCGGTTACGTTTTGCTATAGCGGACACATGTTTAGTATGCAGATAATATTATGTAAGGAAAATTCAAAATAGAACCCTATACCATTCCGTCTGACCAACATGGTGTAATAGGTCAATTTCCCTTTCATTGTGTAGGAGGCTCGAGCCCAACAGTGGGACGTAAATAAGCTGTGATAACGATGAATGATGAACATACCTCTAATTTCAATGGCGCCGTCTTTCACGGTGCAGACCTCCCCGTCGGCTGGGTCGCAGATGGCCGAGGTGACTGGCAAGCTGTATATAGGCGGTGCGCTCGCGAAGTCAGCCGTCTCCCAAGTCTTGGACGCGTTGAACGAACGGTAATCCTTCTGGTGCCAATGTGATGAACTCTCGTCGAATGATATCGTTATTGATTCTGAAAATTATCGTTGTATGTACAGATGGTGTGGTAGGTCAAGATACTTAGTTGACAGTGTCGTGGATTCGATTTCCATGTAGGACAATATTTTATGCGATCTTCAAAGTATTGTTCTGAGTCTGGATATAATGTGGATTTATTCACAGATTATATTCTTTACCTGTCACTATACAAGGAGACACAGAAATATTCATCATCTTCATCATTTCAGCTCATAGAGGTCTCCTTGCTGGATTCGAAGCTTCTCCAAAATGAGAAGGAAGTTGATCTACTATACCACGCTGTTCAGACTGGTTGGTATCGGCTTTTATTTCGAGTTTTCCTTCTCATGCATAGATGTTTTATGCAATGATATCTGATGTTTACGCGAGCACTACACATTGTAAATAAAACTACTTTTACGGATTATATCGCGTTTGTATTTGATTTTTGATTGCCCGACGTTTGGAACACTGCAGCATTCATGGTCACGGGCGGACGATGTTTTATGCATTTTTTTTTATAAAAAGACAACACCTGTGCTAAGGAAATAATGATTGTGATGATTACCAAGCCACTTGACGCTCCTCACAGCAGGTGCACCAGGCACTATTACCCTCAAGGGGTAGCCGTGGTCTTTCGGCAATCTCTTCCCATTCATATGTGTTGCCAGCAGTATCTTGCCGTTGGGGTTCAGCGCTTGGTCCAGGGGTATTGAAGTGCTAAAATTGACTCCGGTCGCGTCGATATCAGAACCTGTGAACTGGATTTTTTTACTTACAAACTCATAGTTTGATTATATTTAATCTCATAGCGGCTGTCTACAGTATTATGGTTGGTCACGAAGAACCTCTTAGGTTACCCGAACGCTGCCGAGCCGCATTCGATTCGTCGGCTGATCTCTTTCTCAAAAGTGGATCTATTTAACTGGACTGTTTGTCTTAAGTAAACATAATGATCAACAACTTTGAGAATAGCATTGTCAACTAGGACCGGTACAGGAATGACATGGGCATTTGAAATGACTTTCGTCTTGTTGTTGTTCATTCGTAAACCCACTAGTTGGGATATCCTGCTGAGATCGTTGAACATGGTGCCAAGGTCCATCATGGATTCTGCCATAATGACGATATCGTCTGCAAATCAAAGGTGAGCGATGTATTCGCCATTGATATTGATGCCGAGTCCGGTCCAGTCTAAGAGCTTGAAGACATCTACAGTACAGTGGTGAACAGTGTCGGAGATGACATCTCTCTGTCTCACGCCTTTCGGCAATTGGATCCATTTCGTACTCTTATCCCGGATACGAACTGACATTGTGGCGTTCTTATACAAACACTTCAGCACTTCGATATAGCGAAGGTCAATTTAGCACCGCTGAAGGGACTGCAGCGATGCCCAAGTTTCGATTAAATCAAAGGCTATCTCATAGTCCATAAATGCTATGCACAGAAGCCGATTATATTTCTCGGTCTTCTGGATAATCTGCCGAAGTGTGAGGATGTGATCTATGGTGCTATAGCCTTTTCAGAAATTAACTGGCTCGTGCAGTTGGCACTTATCAAGTTTATACTACAGAAATCTTAAAAAGATGGCATCTATCTACATATCTCCTAAGGATAACAAACAGTAACTATTTTCATATTTTACATTTTTTTAAAAAAGAATGAGTTATTTACGAAATTATTTTAAAAAATACAGTATTAATCCTTATTATGCATTGAATGTAAATTAAATTTGCCCTTTACAGTATATAATTAAAATGATTGTTTTAAAATTTCATCATCATCATCACAGTTCATATACGTCCCACTGCTGGGCTCGAGCCTCCTCCATAATGAAAGGGGAATTAACCTACTATACCAACATGGTCAGACGTGTTGATATACGCCATTTAGACCAAAACTCTATACCAACACGTCTGACCAGCGTGGTATTGCAGGTCAATTTCCCTTGTATTGTGGATGAGATTCGAGCCCAACAGTGGGACACATATGAGCTGAAATGATGAGTCATCATGCAAGAAAGGGCTTCGTGAATTGTATTCTTACTCCGTAACCACACGGGAATCTTATCTAATCTTAAAAATTATCAGAGCCCTAAAATATGGGGCCAGATCCACAGTCACCGAAGTGAAGATAAGGTTGATGGCTAGTTATATGTATTATACTCACAATAACATGTTTGCCAACAGTATTAGTTGTATCAAGCCCGCAGTAGACCAGTACATCTCTGAGGTACACACCGGACCAAACCGCGTTGCTGATGGCACCCTGCTTCCAGTCGATACCCTTCACTGGTTTCACCTGCTTTGTGTAAGCTTCACGTGAACATAGGTTACATCGTTATTCAAACAATTATGGACGTAGTTTACTAATTAATTTGTGATCGATAATGGTTGATGAGTTCAGATCCAGACCATATTCTTTTCTGACTAATCCTGGCTTAATGGGCATCAAATTAAAACCAATTACTAAAGAAAAATGAAATTCAAATTCAAATCATTTATTATGTATAAACCCCGCGGGAGCACTTACATATTGTCATTTTTTTTTACAATTTTCTTAAAGTTATAATTACCGCCGGATCGGAACGCGATCGCACTGAGAAGATCCGGCAAGAAACTCAGCGGAATTCTCTATTTTTTATTTGTTTTTTTAAATTTCTTTTAAATAAAATTACATCTTACAATATGCTTATTAATAGTTCCAGTGTAATGCCATTCGAAATATTATATAATATCGTATAGTAGTAAATGAAAAAGCTTTATTTAATTCCATTCAACCAATACAATACATTCTGATTAATAAATATAATAAATAGAATTCATTTTAAATAATTTCAATTGCATTATGATCACATTAAATGACATAATTTATTTTGGCTATTATTTTGTCGTGGCTTATATGGATTCCCTTCTTTGGACCCCGCATGGGGGTCCAAATATGTTGTATACAATTATAAACAAAAAGGTAAATAAAAATTAAGGAATAGTCAACTGAGTTTCTTACCGGATCTTCTCAGTAGATTGTTTACCGATCCGATGGTATATAGCTGAATTTATTTAAGATACAATATAACATTGACAAGATTTAACCAATTTTTTTATGATATTTATGCAAGTTTATACATTATAAATAAAACTATTTTCACGGATTTTATCGCATTTGTATTTGATTTTTAATTGCCCGACATTGGCAACGCTTTAGAGCGTCTATGGTTACGGACAATTGATAAGAGGCCAATGATTTTGAAATTTTGACCGTAAAATATTTTTATTAATTACATTTGTAATACATAAGATCTGCAGGACTACTTACACATTGTCAATTTTATTATTTTCATTATCATCGTAGTCCCCATAAATCTCAGTGTTGGGCTCGGCCCTCGTCCACAACAGATAATAATAAAATTTGACTGACCACCACCGGAACCGTTACAAACTACCACTGAACGAAATGCGACCATTACTGAGGAGATTGGACAAAAAATCAGCGAGTTAGTCTATTATAAATAACGGTCACAGGCGGATTGGTCAATGCATGACCATAAGCGCTTGTAAAGTGTTCGAAATGTCGGACGATTAAAAATCAAATATAAACGCGATAAAATCCGTAAAAATAGTTTCATTTATATATGTAATACTCGCGTAAACATCAGAAGTCACGATTTTGTGCCTATTTTTTTATTGACTTTTTATTAAATATAAAATTGTTTACAATATGTATAATAATTATTAGCTCCAGTGTGATGCCCGTCCAGACTATTTGGAGGGGCGCAGCGTCCTCTACGCCAACCGAGTAGGGGACGTTGTGCGAACGCCCATGACGTGCGGTGTTCCACAGGGGTCGGTCCTCGGACCCACCCTGTGGAACATCGGCTACGACTGGGCGTTGCGGGGGAGCCTCCCACCTGGGCTGGGCGTGAATTGTTACGCCGACGACACGCTCGTCACAGCCCGCGGTGGGATGCTACATGAGGCGGTAAGCCTGGCGACCTCAGGCACCGAAGAGGTCGTCAGGCGGATCGAGGCGCTGGGGTTGAGGGTGGCCCTGGACAAGACGGAGGCCCTCTTGTTCCATGGGCCCCGTATGGACCCTCCCATCGGCGTCTCGATCACCGTCAATTCGGTTGGGATCAGCATCCAGGCCCATATGAAGTACTTGGGCCTGGTGCTCGACGGGCGATGGTGGTTTCGGGAGCATTTCCGCAGGCTCGTCCCGCGGCTCGTCGGCGTGGCGTCCACCCTACAATGGCTGATGCCGAATGTGGGCGGACCGAGCGCGGCATGTCGACAGCTGTACGCAGGGGTCATCCGGTCGATGGCCCTGTACGGCGCACCGTTGTGGGCGGGATCCATGACCGCCCGACTTAGGGCCCTTCTGTGGCGTCCACAGAAGGTCATGGCAGTCAGGATCATCCGCGGGTACCGCACGGTGGCGACGGAGGCGGCGTGCCTATTGGCCGGGACTCCCCCGTGGGACCTGGAGGCGGAAATGCTCGCCGACTTGTATCGACGGGGCGGTGTTGTTTCCTTGAAGGAGCTCACCGCCTGGCGCGTCGACGCCCGCCGGGACGTCATCGCCCATTCGGCAGACCGGCTGGAGAGGCCTCGATACGGTGTTTGGACCGTGGAGGCCTTCCGGCCGGTGCTGATGCAGTGGTTAGAAAGGCGGCACGGAGTGCTCTCCTTCCGACTCGTACAGGTCTTGACGGGGCATGGATGCTTCGGCAAGTACCTGTACAGGGTTGCTAGGAGGGAGAGAACTCCGTCCTGCCACCACTGCGATTGCGACGAGGACACGGCGCAGCACACGCTCGAGGTCTGTGCCGCTTGGGCAGAGTCGCGTCGTGAACTCGTCGCAATCATCGGTGCAGACCTGACGCTGCCGACCATCGCTAGGGAGATGCTCGGCAGCATCAGGAATTGGGTCGCGGTCGCAGCCTTTTGCGAGGCAGTTATCTCGCAGAAGGAGGCGGCGGATCGCGAGCGCGAGGAGCACAGCCTCGATGATGCGACCCGCCGCCGGCGACTGGGGCGGCGCAGGTGGGAGTACCTGCGTGTAATGCCGCCCTAGCCGAGGCCGCGGGTGACGTGACCGGGGATTAGTCCGTCACCCGCCGAGAGGCCGACCGCGTGAGGAAAGACCGACGTCCTCCCCGAGGGGGGGACGTCGGTTGATGGGAGGGTACCCCGGGTAGGGGGTATTCCGTCGGGCCGACCACTGATGACAAGTAACCCTGCTCCAGTGGTCGGCCCAACGACGAAGGCGACGTGGTGTTCGGGTGGGTTGCGGGAGTTGCGTGCTTAAGCCCCTCTGTCGCCCCGGACGGAGTGGTGCGGAGGCGCGCCGACCGCAGCCCACCCCAAAAAAAAAAAGTGTGATGCCCGTCGTACCACGATATAATTCTCTAATATAATGCAATAGGTTATGGCTGAACGAGATCCAACAAGCAGTAATCACGAATTAACTACTAGAGTAGTCATCACTCCCCTCAATCAATTTGAAGTGAAAGGGAGTTAATGTTTTTTTCATTATCTTAACAATGTGTATATATGAGAATGGACTGAAAAGAAAGAAAAATTTTCTTTTCCCTGAAGTGAAAATATTTATATAGACGACGGGATTATGATAGAGCAGACATTTAGAGGGGGCATTTAGTGCGGACGGCGTGATTAATTTTAATTCGGAAGCGTGGTTAACTGTAAGCATTATACCAAGGTGTTATATGTGATATTTTCAACAATTCCATATTTGATTTCGCCGAGGGTAGGGGATGGTCATGACTCGTATAACCTCCCCACCATATTCAATTTTTGTGAGCACAAAGAAAAGTAAAACAAATGCAAACGGAGTGTAAGTTAGAAAAGATGCAAAGCAGTAAAACAAAACTGGTATGTAAGATAGAAAAAGTAAAAGTTTGTATGTTAATACTTTTAAGATTATACACGTACTTACAGATTACCTGCTCCCGAACACCACCATAAAAAAAAACATATATGTACTTGTAATTAACAGGTAATATACACATCATATTTTCCGTGAGGTAACGGAGTAAGAATACCATTCATCACCACCTTTCTTGCCCTTGGACGTCGTAAACGACGACTAAGGGATTAAGTATGTATGCAAGACATCTGTGCAAGAGAAGGAAAACTTGAAATTAAATCCTAAACCAAAACGTCTGACCAGCAATAACACCTCTTATACGTCCTACTGTTGGGCTCAGTCTTCATAATGGGAGGGAAATTGACCTTCTATACCGCGCTGGTCAGACGTGTTGGTAAAGGGTTTTATTTCAAGTTTGCCTTCTCTTGCATAGTTGTTATATCTATATATAATATCCCTTAGTCGTCTTTAACGATAACCATGGGCAAGATAGGGGGGTGGGGCATTGTATTCTTATTCCGTCACGACACGGAGAAAGATATGAATTAGAACACCACACGGAAAGCGGAAAAATTAAATGGAATAAATTTGTCTAAAACATCACTCAGGCCAGACGGACTGGCGTTTGGTATTCTTTATAAAATTTCTCCTCTTGTAGTGATCTTATCCGCTTATGTCTATTAATTGATTTTTATGATATTCACGCGAAAAGTGATTGCCACAGTAATGACAGTCTTTCACAGCAAGGGCGTTATTTAAAAAAAATGTGTGGATTAAATTATCAATTATAGCCCGTCATAGAATCAAACTTATGAAGAATTGAATAATACTATAGAAGATATGGGATCTTTTCATAGGATGATTTAGTGGTGAAAACGAATGGCAATAACAATTTTCTGTGCATTACACCGAATTTGATTACCAGGCGAAACATTTAGTCCGTTCTATAAATCTTGCTAGTAGTATCTCTGTGTTAGTCCTTTTTTTTTACTAGTGCCAACACTTTCATTTCTGTATCCACAATGGTCTCTATAAATCCAGGATCCACAATGGTCTCTATAAATGACACTCTTTTACCCCGTCTCTGGAAATGCTTTTAATCGTCTTGGGACACGCTAAAATGTAACTAGAAAGGAAAATACGAGTTGGCAAATTCCTCTTCCCTACTATGTGCTCGACACTTGAAGCAAAAGTCCAATACTAGCCATCAGCCTACCTTAGCAATTGACCAAGGTCCATGTTAAAGAAAGATCCCTTGCAACAAGCGCCATCTATAAATTAGGCTATTAAGTAAACTTAAACCAGAATACCTTGTTCATTTCGCTCCTTCTGTTTCCAGCGCACATGAGCGCCGCCCGAACCTCCCCCGAGGGGAACAGCTGCACCAGCTCCTGCAGATTGAACTCTTTAAAGCGTGTTGTACCATTTTTGATGGTAATCTTCAGGGTGTGCTCGTCCTCTTCTAATTCTGGAACAGGCATGTGTTGACGCACGTAAAATAATTCGCTGGAAAGAGAGAGGATCGATTGAAGAGGTGGAAATTTAAGTGATGCTGTTCAGTAGATTTGGATTAAAAATACAGTCTTGCCCGTGGGTGGTTGTAAAAGTCAAAGGAAATAATACGCAGATTGATGATTGATGATAAATTGCTATACCAACTTGTTGACCAGCGTGGTATAGTAGGACGACTTCCCTTCCATTGCGGAGAAGACTCGAGTAATGGGACATATATGAATGGTTGAAATGGTTATGATGACGTTCATTAGGCTGCAAAACATAATTTAGCCGGAGCGGAGTTGGTGCAATAATCGCCACACTTGGCAGGCGGAATGACGATATAATTTGGAGTTACGATTTTTCTAGAACTGTGCTCCAGTCCGCTCGCTTGTAGATCATTCAAGTAAACAGCATTTAGCATTTAATATTGTATAAAGTTTTCATGTCGACAATTGTTGGTAAACGTTAATAAAATAAATAAATAATAAGAAAATTAGCGCGTTACACTAAACTCTTGTTAACAGACTTCAAAAGAGGTTCTCAATTCGTCTGCATCTTATATTTATTTTTTAATAAATGTTCACCGATTACTCGGACGCCAACCAATTTGGATTTTTTTTTACCTTGATAGTGTACTCTTCAGGTGGTCCCATAATTATTAAGTCGTAATCTGATAATGAGATCTATAAGTGAAAAGCAAAAAAAAACGTCTCTTAGCAGCGGTGGGCTCTGTATAACACGTCTCAACTCACTGGACTCAACTGCTAGGAGCAAGACAGGTGGTTAATTGTATTCTAATTCCGTGACCACGCGGTATTTGCTAATGTACAAGTATAAATTCATAACGTACTTGGGTGTATCGAAATGTTGTATCTGCAGTTTGGCTGGTATCTCAGCGTTGAATGGTTTCTTTGTTTTGATGATAAGCCTCTTGTCCCTTGCCGGCTCCTTCACCCATAAATCATCGTCCGTATAATCGGCTACATCATCATCGTGCAAATTACCTGTAATGCGCTGCGAATATTGTTATTTTGTAAAACATCATCATTTCAGCTTATATACATCCCAATGCTGGGCTTAAGCCTCCTCCACATTAGGGAAATTTATCTACAACATGACGCTGGACAGATTTTTCCTTCTCTTTATCATTCATCATCATCATTTCAGCTCATATATGTCCCACTGTTGGACTCGAGCCTTATCCACAATAGGAGGGACATTGACCTTACTATACCATGCTGGTCAGACAGGTTGGTATAGGGTTTTATTTCCAGTTTCCCTTCTCTTACATAGATGTTATATGCCTATTATATCCTTTAGTTGTCTTTTACGACATCCACGGATAAGATATTTTCTTTCTCTTACATAGATATTTTCTGTATATTATAATCATTTGGTCGACTTTTACGACAACCACAGGTAAGAGGGGGGTGGTGAATTGTATTCTTACTCCATCACCACACGGAGACATACAATTCAAACAGTCTATAGGCGATTAATGTTGACAATAGAATTCCCAAAGGTAAAGTAATGCAATAATTGTCATGCCTGGCAAGTAGGTTGGCAATTGCAGTTGGTGATTATAGTCTCCCAAAAGCGAATTGCTCCGTATTCCTCTAGTGGCATTTAGATTCTTCTTGGCAGGCTACGGTCTAAACACAATACTGGCAGAGCGGTCTACGGATCCAAAACCTGTCTTAATAACTCCTTATCACCATTTGAGTTGACCCTGGTAGTCATCATCATCATCATCATCATCTAATACATGTCCCACTGCAGGGCTTGAGTCTCCTTCACTATGGAAGGGAAATTGACCTACTATACCACGCTGCTCAGACGCGTTGGTATAGGGTTTTGTTTCGAGTTTTCCTTCTCATGCATAAATATTATACCTATGCATATTATATCGCTTAGTCGTTTTTTACGATACCCACGGGCAAGAGAGGGGGGTGGTGAATTGTATTTTTACTCCATCACCACACCCCGGTAGTGATTTCTCGATATAGGTGCTTCTAGTGACCCTTAAACGCTTTTTACTACACCCACTAGAAAAGCAAAGGTTAGGTTAGTAGCGATAAATTATGTCTACCTAGTTGGTAGTGGTATCAACAAGGATGGTAGGGTTGGACCACACTGTTGACAGTTGTCTGTCTACAGCCGCGGGCTGGTCCGTCCGGGGTAGTACCACACTGAGCAGAAAATCAACGTCTGAATAGTAGCAATTTGTTACTGCACGTTGGTGAGCGAGAGAGCCGGAAACCCAACTTTCTGAGGGTGTTGTGTTTTGGTGATGCTTTTAATATCACCGAACCTCATTACACGCATTCACACTCTCTTCGTTTCTTCACGGTAGGTGTAATCCAACAAAAGTCCATGAGCAGGATCACTTACCATCAGGTGTAATGTCCGCTCGTTTGCCACCGTTTGCATAAAAAAGAGGATGGTCTCGTATTCAGTCTTACCTATTCTATAGCTTTCAAGTAATTTGTATACTTCTTTAGTCTTGTGCATTCCGTATACATTCCAGAATGGTTCGATGCTTAGACCGGCCGCGTTTAATATTTGCTCACCGCCAGGATGCGACGGTAGGAACTTTGTCACGTCGTAAACACCATGCTTGTATATCACCCAGAAACTATCACTGCGGACAAAATGTTAACTTTGTTCATATATTTGTTACAATATTAGCGATTATCAAGTAAAAAAATTATTAAAATATATTTTTTAGACTCCGTGTAGCTGAATAAGAATATAATTCACCGCTACCTATCTTGCCCATGGATGTCGTAAAAGACGACTAAGGGATATAATACGCATATAATATCTATGCACGCGATGAAATAAAACCCAACATCAATATGTCTGACCAGCATAAGGTCAAGGTAAGATCAATTTCCCTCCTATTGTGGAGGTGGCTCGAGCCCAGCAGTGGTATGATATTTAGACTGCTATGCTTTGTGGTGATAGGTACAAATATTACGATTCCTTATATTGCTCGTGGATGCCGTAAAAGACGAAGTATGACATATATCTGGGTCAACCCCGTCTGACATTCCCAAAGATGACTGACACTGATGACCGGTCATAAAACTTTTACAATGAGAAGAAGAATAGATACACTTTGAATCGACCTCAATTTTCTGTTCTAGAGATAGATCTCTTCATAAAACGCTGTTAGTGTTATGAATATCCCAAAGAGAGTGCTGCTGACAATCAAAAATCAAATATAAACGCATTAAAATCCATATATATTATACAGCGCGGTATCTAATAGGCTGTTTTCCCAAAACGTGCATACTCAGTTAATGATATAGAACCATACTATAGCATTTATTCAATAAAATAAAAACATAAATTCTTGTCATTTGCAATCCCGGACGTTTCCTTAAAATATCATTTTTGCATAACTGCATGTGGTTAAGGGCATAGACCGTGGGTACGCACGCATGCTAACTGACCTATTAAAACATAGACCAAGGTCGCGTGACTCGGACGCATCAGAAAAGAAGAAAGGGGTGCGGGACACGAGCGGGTGAGGTGCAACACCGAGCTCCGAAGTGTTATGCCTAAAATTATCTTGTTTTACCTATTATTGCGATTTAATACCAATGCTAAGTCGTAAGCATGTTGGGAACAATACCGTTGCATGTCAGACAAACTTAAGAATGTCTAATTATCAGACTTTTTTTCTAAATGTATTATGTTTTTAGTTATGTGGGGATATTAAGAATGATTAACTAAGTACATACGTTTCAGGAAAATAGGCAATTAGATTCCACGGTATATATACCAATAACAATATAATTATACATAACCTTGCCTCCGCATGGGGTCGGAGTAAGAATTCATATTCCTAGGAGTGGGTGTGTCGTAAAACCGACTAAGTGATATGACACGCAGATAACATCTATGCAAGAGGCACGACCAAAAGTGGTAGTTATGTGAGCCGATGTGCTGATATATAATATATTTAACTATTCGTCAATGATAATAGCAGCTCCCAATGTTTACTTACGCTTATGTATTACGTATCTGTTGATAACAATTTTGACATGAATGTGACACCGTTATCAATGTGTAATCTATATTACTTATTATAAAACTAAAGCGTTTGTTTGAACGCGCCAATCTCATTAACTTGAATACGAAATAATATAATAATCCTGAACAAAAAAAAAAGACTGCAACCGCTTTCTCATGGATACACTTGTCAAAACTGGACCAAATTGAACATGGGACTACACGGGAAGCACCAGCTTTCCTATAAAAAAAAGAATCATCAAAATCGATTCAACCACTCGAAAGTTCTGAGGTAACAAACATAAAAAATAACAGTCGAATTGAGAACCTCCTTCATTATTGAAGTCGGTTAAAAAATCTTACTGTGTAAGAAAATATATTTATCGGGAGAGTTTGAAGCTGACGTAACCCTGAGAAAAACAGAAATCGGGAAATGTCTAACAAATCAGATAATGTTTGAAGATAACGCATCAAGCCTGCCGAGTAGTCGTCATTGCATAACAACTAATGAGATAACAAAAATATTTATTGATCTATTTTCCGCATGGAGATGGAGTATGTTTACAATTCACCAGTTGATGCACGTCCTACTACTGAGCTCGAGCCTCCTCCACAAGTGAAGAGCAATTGACCTACTATATACTACGTTGGTCAGACGAGTTGATATAGGGTTCTATGTCGAGTTTTCCCTCTCTTGTAATGCTTTTTTCTGCATATTATATACCTTAGTCGACTTTTACGACACTCCCAGGTAAGAAAGTAGATGATGATTTGTAGTCTTACTCCGTCACCACACGAAAAACATCAATATTATTTGTCTACTTTTATTGCCTCATCATCATCTCAGCCACTTTTGAGAAGCTTCCTCTGCAATAGAAGTGAAATAGACCTACTACACCATCCTCAGTTAAAGGTGTTATTGATGTGAAACATTTATAGGCGAGGGTGAACCTGATCCGAACGAACCACCACGAACGAACCTGTTTTAGAATTTTGTACAACGCCATCTAGTGAGCTCAAAATAAATTATTAACTTCAACACATACCTATAGTGTATACTAATGAAAATAAATGTTTATTGAATAAAAATCATGATTTTCTGGAAAAAAATCGTAATATTATATTAATACTTTATGCCATATTAGTTCCTATCGTAATCTGTTCTTTTATTCATATATACTTGTACAAAATAATTTCAATATTTCACATCTGTCAGGCGTCCTGAGCGACGGCTCTCTTTTTATTATAGTTCTATTTCTATTGTTCTTTCTCGTGCATAGATATTCTATGCATATTACATATATTCATTAACCGTCTTTTACTATACCCACGGGCAAGATGGTGGTAAATTATATTATTACTCCGTCACTATATGGCAAATATACCGTCACAAGTGTTCTATAAAATTTTAGTTTAATTTCACATCAATTAATATATTTAAATATCTAAAATATAGGGGGATAGTTGATAAGAATGAACATTAATCTATGCAAGTCAAGCAGCTAGCACAGCTAGTGCTTCATAAATATGTAATTCAATAATTACACGATAAGTCTTCAAGTAATGTCGAAAATTAACTGATATTGTATTGATACAAGGCTTAATTAGTCATCGATGAAATTAGTGATAATTAGATCAACTAAATACATCATAATCATTATCAATCAGCTTAGCGACGTGCAACGTGAAAGAATACAATTCACCACTCCCTATCCTTGACCTTGGATATCGTAAAAGACGAGTAAGCGATACAATATGCATATGTATCTCTATAAATACATACTTAAAATTGAATTGGCTTTGTAATGTCAAAATAATACGTATTTTTCATGCTCACGCGGTTATTTACACGATACCTATGTCTAAAAACCGCTTTAAACATCTTGTCTGTTTGTTCCGGGCAATCTTCGAAACGGCTAGGCCGATTTCAGTATCAGGTACCTGATTATATTTCTTCTCAAGAAACCCCTATACAATTACTCGCGGTCCGGGAATCGGACCCGAAGCCTCATGGACTGCAGTGGCCTATGGTAATATTTTAGAAGATATTAGATATTGTGGAGCCTGAAGCCTGGATGGACGACTGAATCCGAGGGCGGATTGCTAGTAACATCTATGCAAGAGAAAAAAAACTCGAAATAAAACCCTATACCGACATGTCTCCCTAGACGTGGCCGCGGGCGATCGGACCGAGGAATTGTCTGTCACCCGCAGAGAGGCTGACCGCGCGATGGCGACCGACGTCCCAGTACGTCGAGAAGTGTGGTTACCCAAAAGGGTATTCCGTCGGGCCGACCACTGATGACAAGTCACATCTGCTCCGGTGATTGGCCCAACAACGAGGTGACGTGGGTACGGGTGGGTTATGCTCCCGCGCGCCGTTCTTTCATCGCCCTGGACGGACAGGACCGCGCGTGCGCTTACCATAGCCCACCCAAGAAAAAAAAAATTCAGACATGTCTGACCAGCATGTTATAGTAGATGTATTTCCCTCCTATTGAGGCAGAGATTGGAGCCTACTAGTGACCAGTGGGACGTGTATGAGCCGAGATTATTATTTTAAAAAGACAACACAAATAATCAAATACTCCTTGTGTTGTGTGGAACTTTACAAACGTATAATTAACGGACAGACATTAACTTTTAGGAGTGGTAGGACCACACTGTCGACAGTTATCTGTCTACAGCCGCGGGCCGGTCCGTCCGGGGCAGTACCACACTCTCGCAGAAAATCGACGTCTGAGTAGTAGCAATTTGTTACTGCGCTTCGTTCGGTGAGCGAGAGAGCCGGAAGCCCAACTTTCTGAGGGTGATTGCGTGTGGAGGGTTTTGGTGGTGCCCTTGGTATCACCGAGCCTCAATGCACGCATTCACACTCCCTTCGCTTTCTTCGCGGTAGGCAACGGCCTTGTAAAGATCCATGAGCGGCAGCAACACTTACCATCAGGTGTACTGTTTGCTCGTTTGCCACCGTTTGCAATAAAAAAAAAAAAAAAAAAAAAACACGAATTACATCCAGATTCAGAACAACTATTCGTGGTGTAAGTGTTATCCTGAGTAGGATTCAAACGACACAAGAACGGTGGGTCGGTATCTTAACTACTACGCTATCTGCAGTCATTATGAACTATCGGCGTTCACTATTAGGTTTTCTCTAGGAGGTCAATCCCATAATCCTTATGCTTTTTCTTTATCTAGAGTAGGCCAATGCATTGGCCTACTCTAGTAGTGGCCCGAATATGGAGACACAGGAAGAAAAAGTGGAATAAACTCACGTGGTATCGTGTTTGCTGACTTCATCCGCTCTGAATACAGGCAGATCGGGTCGCTTCTGTCCAGCTTCGATATCATCACTTTTGTTATTTTTCTCTTCACTAACATTCGTTTGTGCTTCATTTTTGATTTTGCCTGAAATGATACAAGTATGGTATTGAGTGCCTTATCATTTCTTCTACAATAAGAGGTCAATACTACAATCGTTAGATGGTTTAGTAAGCACTAAAGACCCTATTCTTAGTAGGCCGGTCTGAACACATTCTGGTCAAACCGTCCGGCTCGACAGGACACGGGGCGGGGAGCAGCGCCATAACCTACTTTATTATCTTCCCATCATCATCGGGCTGACCACTTATACTGATTCCTTGAGCTAGGTAGCCAATTCGACTCCCTATAGACTCTGGCCCCGGTTGGTCGACCCAGTCGCCCCCCCGCAAACAACATAGCATAAGTAGAAAGCAAAAGTATTGCAATGCTAATGATTACAAACAGAATTATCTTATCAGATAAATTTATGTGATAAATTGATAGTAAGTATTATGCAAGTAAAAATTCATTTGTAAACGAAACAATCTGTAACGTATGGCGGAATTTGAATCCACATTTATTTGTAGCTAGCAACCCGCCCTCGCTTCGCTCGCTTTGGTTATAGTCGTCTTACCCGTATAGTTCCCGTTCCCGTGGTCAAAAGGATAAAATATAGCCTATGCTACTTCCTGATATTACAGCTTTCCATTGGTGGAAGAATTTTTGATATCGGTTCGGTGGTTTAAGCGTGAAAACGTAAAAAACAAACAAATTTACTTTCACATTTATAATATTAGTAAGGATACGACTCAATGGCTTTGTCAATGAAGTTAATTATAATATTTTCAGTACGCCCCTACATTACGTGAAAGTTGCTGGGCGTCGTTGGATGCTTGCGGCACAGGACCGCACTTTGTGGCCAAACCAAAACCAGTAGACGGCGATAGGCTAAATGATGATGATGATTATGAATATTTTCAGCATATCGATCTTAATACACCATAGGTGTGACGTCACAAGTCTATTAGGATTGTATGTCCCTCGAGCCCACAACGATGGATCCGCACCTCATGCCAACCTTCAAGATTTGGCAGTTTTAGCTTCTAATGCAGCCGAAGTTTGTACGCTTTGGTGGTTAATAAATGATGGTTATTTACTTAGTTGTCTACTTAAATAGGCCTTAATCATCAGAGCTTATAGTCCCACTGCTGGACTCGAGCCTCCTCTAGATTGAGAGGAAAAATTTATCTACTATGTCACTCTGGATAGACAGGTTATTCCACGGTTTTCGAAGTTTAGATAAGCATAGATGTATGCATATTGTAATCTCTATTCGTCTTTAACGACAACCACGGGCAAGAAATGGGGGTACGGAATTGTATTCTTGCTACATCACCACACGGAAACCATGCCTTAGTGGTATTTTAAATACGTTGAATTTTATATTACAGCGCTTTTGTCATCGCTGTTTAGGTATTCGCTAAATGAGATTTGTGTATTATTTATTTATCGCTGCCATTCACTGCAGTTATGGCTTAGATTATTGATAGGCCTATCAGTAATCTGAGTATGTAGAGATAAATGCGTTGATTACATTAACTCACTAATAGTCACCGATTATAAATTTGTATGGTTTTTAATATAAAAATAATTTTTAACAAAAAACACCCGACTTCAAACAAAAAACAATTCCCAAACAAATTAATATGCACTAAAAAGCAAAAAAATAATTCTTGTACAATGTAGTGCCCGCCCAACCTTACAACAACTTGATGAAAAAAAAAATAAGAGTACTTAAAAGTCAATCAAATTATTACGACAATATAATGAATGTAGTTACAACTATTGTCATTTTTGGAGTCGGTGTCTATGTCGGTATGTTTGTGGGTGTCCTAGTTTTGTTGAGTGACACCGACTCAAAAAATAATAATAATTGTAACTACATTATATTGTCGTAATAATTTGATTGACTTTTAAGTACTCTATTTTTTTTTTTCATCAAGTTGTTGTAAGGTTGGGCGGGCACTACATTGTACAAGAATTATTTTTTTGCTTTTTGCAATAAAGAAATTGTTGTTCTGAGTTTGTATGTAATTTGTCTCCGTTAGTTATGTTTCATAAGTCCCCCGCAATACAAGGATTAATTTCCTAAGTGTAGGGCGGTGTCTTAAAAAAAGAGAGCGTGCGTCAGAAGTCCAACTTCTTTGGTTCCACGTGTTTTTTGTCAATAGTAAAAATATAGATATACTGACTATCCCACTACACAGGGGCACACATATAGACAACGCTTAGTAGACGATAGTGCGGAACGGACGTCACGCGATTCTGTTCTATCTCATTCTCTCGCCGGCTGAATCCTATACATTTATGTGTTTGTGTCTCTATAGACTCGCTTTTTCGTTTCATTGAGTTTGAAATCACAATGATTCTAAAGAAAAGTCACTTCGAAAAGAAAACGAAAGAAAAGAAGAATACATAATGAGTAAGCCCCCAAGTAATTGGTATAAGAATACGGTGATCTTGATAATTGTAGGATGACGCCATTGCCTTGTATTTATGCGTACATTATGATATTATGACATAAACTGTTCAAATAACATAAAATGTTTTGTTTATATAATATATTGATAGCGCAAATCATTCGAATCCTACTAATATTATAAACGCGAAAGTTTGTATGTTTGTTGCTTTTTCACGCAAAAACTACTGAATGGATTTTGATGAAACTTCACAATAATATAGCTTACATATCAAAATAACACATGGACCATAATTTATCCCGATATTCTTACAGGAAGGGGAACTATGCAGGTAAAACTGCTGTGCGCTGCTAGTGTTTATATAAAGCTCTACCATAAACAATCATAAATACGTGTTTTTTTTTGCGATGTCATATTACTAGACGGTAAGGCACTTGACTGTTAAGTTTTATTTTTTTAGCAAATAAGCCGATAATGTTAACAAAACATAACCCTGTGATCTATAGCATTGGAGCAGTGATCTTAAATAACAAATTAGATAAAATTTAATATAACAACAATATATTGACGTCTTCCGGTGTTTTTTTTTTCTATTCCATAAGCTTATTAGTAAGAACCGTTTTTTTTTAATGTGGGGGCTATAGTCAGCGCACACACCTCCCATTCCGTTCGGGGCGACGAAAGGACAGCGCGCGGGCCCATAACCCACCCGTACCCACGTTGCCTTCGTCGTTGAGCCGACCGCCAGTGACGAGTTCCTTGTCCTCGGTGGTCGGTCCGACGGCTCGATTATCAAGGACCGTAAAGCAAGTCTTGCCAAAGTATGAATAATGCTAGAAAACTACACTCCTCGTAATCCTTGACCTGTATCTAAAGGGCGGTGAGATTTAAAAAGTAAGTGGCGGTGATTGTATATTTAAACTGTGCTTTTTCTTTTGGGACAAACTTTCTTACTGGGTTGAGAGCCATCAGCGCTCACCCATAGTTCGGGCTAAGCTGTCAAGGCCATCTGCGGCCAACAGCTATACACACACAAAAAAAAATCTTTTGGGACAGTCGTAGTCGGGCCGGTCTCATCGGCGCAAAGGACATCGTACAACCTTATAATCTGTCGTACATGTACCTGTATCGCCATTTTGGCCGAGTATCGGGTCCTTGTCTAGCAAATATAGGTTTCTATAGATATATGTAGTTTCTCGGATATAGATTTCTATATATTAACAGACCTTACTTCTTTTTTTTTTTGTGTGTGTAGCTGTTGGTCGCAGATGACCTTGACAGCTTAACACGGTCCATGGGTGAGCGCTGATGGCTCTCAACCCGGTAAGTTAGACCTTACTTCATTATATATCTTAATTTAAATGGGGTCACTGACTCCATTGAAGTGACGTAATTTTTGATGTATTTGTTTGGGTCATGGAGAATTTCAGTGATTAAGAAAATAGGTACATAATAAAATCAAATCTGCAGTTTTTTGTTAAAAGGACTCCACTAGGAATAAATCTCTTTGTCGTGAAGGGCTTTTTAAATATAAACATCTAGAACTTAATCATATACATATATCTCTCATCGTTAATACAGCATTCCTAGGAAACATTTTCATGCAATTGTTTTTCTCTGACTTTGCAAATCCGACTACTACGAAAAATCTTTTCATTTTTGGGTCTAATATCTTTTACACTTACAAACAATGTAGCTTTCTATGGATGAAAGAATTTTTAAAATTGGTTCAGTAGAGAGATCAGGTACCCTACACATAAATTTACAGACTTTACCTTTGTATAATAATACAAGTTGTATAGATTTCATCATATGCTCTTTCTTACTACAACATTCATTCATCACAGCTCATATATCGATAGTCCCACAGCTCGAGCTTCCTCCTCAAGGGGAGGGAAATTGACCTATTAAACCATGTTGGTCGAGTGGGTTGGTATAGGGTTTTATTAATAGTTTTCGTTCTCTTGAATGGATCATCTTTTACAACACCCACTGACAAAATATTATTCCACACGGAAAATTCAAAATATAAAAATATTTTCTTTTGTATTTGTCTGTTAATTATATATTTGTAAAGTACTCCAAGACCATGGGAATTTTTAAAAAATAAATAAGGGCTTTGCCTATTAAGGCTGAAATTAGTGACTGACATAGTGTAAAAATATTATAAGAAGCTTATAATCAGTCTGAATTATGTTGACTATTCAGATGGCCTGGTGTTTAAGATACCAACTTACTGTGCCATGTCATAGGTTTGATTCCCACACAGGTTAATGCTTTCTGTGATCCACAAATTGTTGGTCTTAATCTGGCTGTAATTATGTTCATGAATTTAATGCTTGTAAAATCCTCCATAAAATAAGGATTTTTTTAGTTTCTTGTCCATTATTGTGTTGACCTGCATGGGAATCGAACCCACAACACTTGACATGGTAGCTCAATATCTTCACCACTATACCATCTATTTATCTATTTGCCTGCCCAGAATGGTGATAATAATTCCACCATAAGTGATGACACCTCTGTCCAATAGTGGATATTGAGGAGCTGATCGATGGAGGTATGAGATTGTATTATTAACCATTCATCATCATCATCACGATCTCAGCTCATATACAGGTTGTATCAGGTTATGGGGCAACTGTTTGAGTATGTTGTAGTTTAACGGTCATAGATCGTAATTAGAATGTATATTACACAAAAAACTATAAAACATAATAGTTACAGTGATTTCAAAAATATGTGTCAAAGAGTCTACGCCTTAAATGTGATGTGTTGATGTTATGTAGGCGTCTAAGTCGCCTCGCCCACCTTCTTTACCTATAAATGTCGGTGCTGTAGGCTATTGAATTTGACTGCATAGATGGCGTAGTGTTTAAGATACCATATTACCGTGCTAGTGTTGCGGGTTCGACAACACTATGTGCGATCGACAAACTGTTGTTCTGGTTTTGAATGTAATTTGTGTCCGTTAATTCTATGTTTGTGAAGTCTCCTATAATACAAGGATTATTAACTTAAAAATAAAATAAAAATTAGATATCCACCTATGTTTAATAAAAATATAGCCTACCTTTTTTGTGAAAGTTGCCGTAAAGGGAAGTATTCCATATCGATAACCGCAGTAATCCAGATAATAGGTATGTGGTATTAACATTCCGAAATTAACAATTGCTAAGATTCCATACATTTTTGATACCGCACATCGAACCAACACACTGAACCAGGAATAAGCCATATTTGAATCTTTTTAATACGCGAGAAAAGTTGTAAGGAGATAAATAATCGTCCCCTAAACCGCATCAGAGTCGGACTAAAATAAAAACAAATAATTCAATTTTAAAAACCTAAATCTTTCGTACGTAAGGTAGGCGACTCACGGCGCGGTGGCTCCTTAGAGGCATTATTAGCCTAAAATATGTAAACAGAGACGAATTTCATTTTCGATATAAAATTACAGTTTAGGTTTTATTGTTTTATTTTGCCTACAAGATATACATAGGTAATTATTTCATTTGTTTCCCTTTTTCTTAGTACATCCCTGTGTCGGTATTTCTTTCAATAGCTGTGGCCACGCCTCTTGGTCATTGCCACGAATCAGCTGATTTTAAGGCAAAGTTTGTCTTGCTTAAGCGAACGTAAGCATTGATTTATTCAATTTCTAATGAACATTTAATAAAGTATGAATATGTCGTAGATTAAGTATCACTCACTTTATACATTTCAATAAGATTTACACGAAAAAGTGATGACAAAATTGATAACTTTACATGTCTCTAATTAATTAACAAATCAATATTTTTCATTCAAATTTTTTTATAGAGTCCTACCACCATTGCCTATCTCCTGTTTGACCAGTTGCCCCATAACCTGATACACCCTGTATATCCCACTGCTGGGCTCAAGCCTCCTCCATAATAGCAGGGAAATTGACTTACTATACCATACTGGTTGGACAGGTTGGTATAGGGTTGTTCCGAGTTTTCCTTCTCTTATTAATCATTTATTTATTTAAAACTTCTACACACACAAAAAGGGTACAAGGCGGAATTAATGGCGTGCTATTATATTTACCTTTTAAAACTTTTGCTAGTACTACAGAACTAATGACTGCCGTTGCAATAACTTTTCCATAGCGACTATTTTGGTTATCTTGTTCCTGTTGTCTTTGTTGCTCATGGTTAAGTCTCACTGCAATGCTTGTTACATTTAAAAATTTATTCTTTTGATTAATTGTTCTGAAACAAAGGAAATTTCAGATTTATCTATTTCGAAAAAGTATTATGTAGGCTTGTTGCCTTTTTTGTTTTGTATAATTATATACAAAAAAAGAGACACTATTTCAAGCCTATCATCTTCACCATCTCAGCCTAAATATGTCCCACTACTGGGTTCTTCTTCCATAATGGAAGAGAAATTGACCTACTGAACCATGCTAAACAACTGAACGAAGATTTTTTACATAATAATAATTTATTTATTACACAAAAAACATACATTACAAAAACACTCAAACTTAATTTACAATAAAAATTTCTAGTGATACACAAGAAATACAGTAAAATTGCCTTACAGATGTTTGTTTGATAAAAACTATGCAGAGCTAAAATCTTCAAACAACCGAGAAAAATCAATATAGAAAGAAAATAAATGTGAAAATTCTTAAAAAAAAAATAATTTCACATATATAAAATTTTATAGATAAGAAAGAAATAATACAGCCTAGAAATAAGTAATACAAAACTATTTAACATTGAAAGTTGTTATTGTAAATAATGAAATATGATGTAAAATAAAATTGCAATATAATTTTATAAATATATTAGTTTAATATTATTTGTAATTAATATGAGGACAGTCAGACAAATTATATTGTTTTTATACATGATCTTAGATAAGAACAAATTGAAATCTTAAAATTTCTTTCTTTCAAATCAAATATGCTGTGAGCTAATACTTAAACTAACTTGAAAGTTGACCTACCTCAATAATATATTTTTCAGAGACATTTTGACTACTTTAACTGCAGTAATATCCAAAACGGCACTACGATGTAAGCATATTGGACAAAAATTAATTACGTGTATAAAATGAAACTTGATTTATAATTAACTACAAAAATGTAATACGAGAAAAACAACGTCAATATAACCTTAACACTATCACTTCACTTTTCACTTCTTCGTCTTACAATTACGTAGACATGTGTAACACTGCGCTGCGCCGCGCAATTGCGCCAACTCAGTTCACTGCGCTGGAAGTATCAACTCACTTCTAGAAAATGTGTTAGCGCACGGCGCAATCGTCGCAGCGCCGGCGAATCTGAACAATTTTTTTATTTATGCGCCTTTATGGCAGGCTATAGTCGACCTTACTGCCTTGTCTTACGTAGCTTACACATAATTTTCTTTACATATAATTTATTATTAGCGTAAGAGATAAGTAACATCCGTCAGTAAGTCATTACCATTAATTGGGTGCTGAAAACCAAATACACTATTATACATATTAACGTAAATCACTATTATATGATATTCACAACACTTCAACTGTATTACATATTAAACTAGCCGACTCAATACAAATGTTGTTCTGTTCAAATAAAATAAAGGAATGCTCTTTGAAATCGACAGCAGCGCCACCTACCGAGTCCAGTTGTGAATCTAAACCATTCTCGTATCCCTTTGAACATACACAAAACATTTCATCAACATCGGTCCAGCCGTTTAAGAGGAGTTTCAGTGACGTACACAACAAATATATATATGATGTAAATAAAGATAAAATATCAGCCAAATTATTTAAAATATAAAACTAAAAACAATAATTCATTCAAGAGCGTAACACGACACTCCCATATTCCCGCCGAAAAACTCAAGGTCGAACAACTCTGTGAAGTGTAAATAACTCTTTTAAAAATTGAGTTATACCTAGGTGCGCATTTAGTTGCTCATTCGGTTGTTTCATGTGTTGCGCCATGACGCAATGAGTTAGAAATGGAGTTATACCTGCAGTGGCGCAGATGGCGCACATTTCAGTCGTAGCTCACTCGGTCGTGTTTACATTTTGTTGCGCCATGGCGCAATTTTGAGTTAGCGCAATGAGCCGGCGCAGTCTACTGCGCCTGAGTTAGTGAGTTAACGCAAGGATTATCGTTGAGTTACCCATGCCTACAATTACGCGACCAAGTTGACAATTCGGCCAATTTCTGTTATGGTAGTAATGGTAGTATCGTAAACAGTGTTGCCAACAACTCGAAACCTAATGTCACCATTTTCCTCACCTTAAATAGCCTAATGTAGCCGAATTTGAGTCGAGGTGGCCTAAAATAGCCCAAACGCCAAAACTTTTCAAGGCAAGTCGGTAATTCAGTGTATACTTTGAATGCACATAAGTTAAACGAATGACATATACACTTCAATAGTTGCAAATTGGATATGTCTGCTTGTAAAAAAGTGAAAAGAGGGTTATGTTTGCCATAAAGGTTACTAGCTGCGTTAATTTCTATTACGACCATATAACCATTCTATAACCTGTATCATGCAAAACGCTTTTAAACGATGTATACAAAACCTGCCTTAAATATTTCTTGAAAGCCTACAAAATCAACAACGAATTTTCCAATTTTGAATTGTAGTATCGAATATAATATGCCATATAACTGTTGTCATATCGATGGATTCATCTAATATTATAGAATAACTGATTATCCACTTCTGCTAACAATTTTTTTAGCATAGCTGATTCTGGAATATTCTTTATGATTGCAGAACACTATGATCTGTATAATTGTACGTCTTCAAGAGGTTTGCCGACTCTACACGTTTTCAAAACTTCTGACAGATGATCGATGTTACAAGTGGAGCAGTGAACAGCATTATAAAAAGAAATTTTTGTTATTTTTTTTTTTTTCATGAATCTTTAACTCCTCAGGAGTTGAAATCAATTGATTTAAGATTCGGGCTAATTCGAATTCGAAAACTAACAAAATGAGGCCAATTTTTTTTTTAGTTATTGATCGCAGACTTTATAGTTTGCGTGAGTGTTGTTTTTTATCTGTTTATGCTTATTTGTGTTGTGATTCATTCGTTCATCCAAAGACTATGTCGAGCAAGTTACCTAAAAGGCGACCAGTCGCCTTTCATAATTTTTCATCGCCAATTTTCTTCCCGAGGAGACTAAATGGCAAAAAATCGCCTACGTTGGCAACTCTGATCTTAAACAGAGTAGGTATATAGTTGTCTTCTTCTTCTTCTTGCTTTACTGGCCTAAAGCGCTTATTACACTACACGATATTCAGGGCCCTGAATCACTTGGGGTGCTCTACAACAGCTAAATTGTGAGACCTGTTACAGTTTTAGCGAAATAACAGTTTCAGAAAACTGTTCCAAAATAACAGCCAGTTGTGCTGTAATACGAGAAAAAAGGGGAAATAACCATTCTTAAGGAATAATGTTTAGAAGTGGTTTCAGTGTTTGTTCCTAAAATGAAAACGATCCTTCCTGCTTTATATGCTTAGGACTGATTTATGTATATATTTTAGACATGAGCGTTATTTCACGTCATTAGTTACAATAACCCATTACGCGATGTTAAACAATCACTATTTACGAGTCGACAAGTAAAAGAGGTGATTTTTGTAACTACGTTATACTTAACACGACTCACAGATATGGGATAACAGTATTATATTCGAGCGAGCGAGCGAGCGAGCGAGCGAGCGAGAAAGAGCCGACCGCACCACGTTGATTACGCTAAGTACATCTCTTTCGCATCGCAGCCGAGCGAGCGAGCGAGATGGCTAATCGAATGACACGAAATTATTCGAAGTAATCCGACCAAATACCGAACACTCACGTGCTGTGGTATGCAACAAAGACCAAACAGCGTAACAATACATTTTATACCTTTAATTTTCATACGTAAAATTGCATTTATTGATAATAAAATAGAGTGATTTTTGTTTATAAGTAATTTCAGCGGCTTGACGTTGCCGGAAACGAAGCGAGTGTTACTTTGAAATTTGAATTTAAAGTAAAGAATTTAATTTATTTATTGTTTTAGTTTGTTGTTTTACTAATAAAAACATCATACATTATAAAGTGCATATTACAGTGAAAAAACTGTAAATATATCAAAATTGTAAATAAACTGTAAATATAATCATTGTATATACAATCAATTTACTTTTAAATACGTCTGCATTAATACAAATTTAATTAAAATAATAGTTTAATTATAACCTCTAATCAATCGTAAATACATATAATGCAGTCAGTCCTCAGCCTGAAAAAAGTATGAAAGGAAGTTTATTTATTGATTTAACTGTATAGCTACAAATTTATTTTCGTTTCGCGTGTAACTGTATATAGTTAGTGCAGCTATTCATACAATATGCAAACAATCAAAGTAGCTGTATACAAATCAGTCGTTACAAAAATCACTAGTTTTGAAACACGTGACGCCGACCAAGTCACTAGTTTTGTTACGTTTCTTAAAAATAATGTAACGACCCACGTCTAATATATTTAAGCATGTATTTATTTTATGTATATATATATATATATATATATATATATATATATATATATATGGAACAGTTTTCGGAACCTGTTATTTCGCTAAAACTGAAACAGGTGAAACAAGTTCCACTATTTAGCTGTTGTACAGCACTCCTAGTGATTCAGGGCCCTGAATAACGTGTAGTGTAATAAGCGCTTTAAGCGTGTTCATTTTAGGAACAAACACTGAAACCACTTCTAAACATTATTCCTAAATAATGGTTATTTCCCCTTTTTTCTCGTATTACAGCACAACAGGCTGTTATTTTGGAACAGTTTTCTGAAACTGTTATTTTGCTAAAGGTGACACAGGTTCCACTATTTAGCTGTTGTACAGCACCCCTAGTGATTCAGGGCCCTGAATAACGTGTAGTGTAATAAGCGCTTTAGTGTGCTTATATAGGTAGTTGTCACAAAATAAGAGGCCCGTTTTGACACTTGGTCTTACCCATGCCTTTAGTGATGCCCATAGGACGCAGTATTCGATACTCACGATAAATCGCATCAAGTTTATATGAGTATATAATCTATTAGAATATGTAAAGTGCATTGGATTAAAGTTTTGATTTGAAAATTTTACTTAAACTGTGATATTGTAGATATTTTGAAATGATACAATGTTACGAATGGTCATTTTTCTATCATTTAATATTTTTGTTACAATAAGTGAATGCATTCAATCACAAAAATATCGAGAAAAAGTGAATCTTCAGACAATCATTTTCTTAAGATGATGAGTCAAAATTATCAGTTGAGCTATCGTCACCCATATATATATTATTTCATTTTCATATTGTCAATATTGACGTCTCGAATTTTCAGTAAAAATCACTACACAGCTGGTGAAATTCTGTAATTAGTTGGTCTAAGTACTAGTATTCAAATTAATAACACCGGCCAAGTACGAGTCCGCCTTAAAAAATATATCTTGATCGATTTATTTTTCCTTAACCGATTATTAATAGTCTGTGGACAATATGAAAAAAATCGTTATGCCACAGCACTTAGCTCAGTGGGCGGTACCCATCAATGAAAAATATAATTACCTTCAAAACATTTCGATCAGTAAAAAATATAAAACTTTTTGGGCGTGAACTGTCAAAACGGGCCTTTTATTTTGTGACAACTATAGCACAGTATAGTCATCTATCCAGTAATGTATCTCGGCCGTAACCTTGAATTAAATGCCTAAACGTAAACATGTGATAGGGCTGCCCACCTCCAGCATTTTAATTACATTTGCCTACTTTGTGTTTCCATTTAGTTTTGTATATACTTTTCTTATATAAACAAATAAAATACTTTGTGAATTGAATAGGAAGTGTTCAATAAGAATGCATTTTTGATTGGTAGTTTTAATTAAAAAAAAAACATGTTTATGTTTAAATAACAAATCGGTCTATAAATTTAAATTATCTAGTGACAGACAGACGGTCAAATTATTTTTTTCTAGTACTATTCATACACATAGTACAATAAACATATATTATTAATAATAAAATTGACGCGTTTTGTTTCAATGTTCTGTGTATATCTTTAAATGGCAAATTGCAAAAGTTAAGCTCTAACTGCATCAAAAATGTGCATAAAATATCATTTTCAATCTCAGGAACAGTCTTTTATATTTTTTGTGACAATGAATTCATTTATGAACCGTCATTCATTTCAGGTCATATATGTCCCACTGTTACATTCGAGCCTCCTCCGTAATAGAAGGGAAATTTATTTATTATACCACACTGGTCAAACATGTTGATTTAAAGTTTTATTTCGAGGTTTACTTCTCTTGCATAGAAGTTATATGCTTATTTAATTCTTTAGTAGTCTTTTACGAATGCTTGTGCCTTGAGAGGGGATGATGAATTATATTTTTACTCCGTCACTGCACGGAAATTTGTAATAATACGATGCACTCTTTAGTCGACTATCTAACATGAGTTGGTTGCTTCCTCTAGTAGTACACACCTTTCCCTTAGTAAAAAGTTACATCACTAGTAGTATCTATTTTGCGCGCTCGGAAGATTTGTGTCGCTCGTGATTTAGGAAGGAAATAGTTGTTATTGTATAAAATACATGCTATTTTGTCAATGAAAACGAGAATAAAGAACTACCATTAAATTAATAGTTAAACTTTTATCAGTTTAATCATCGAAATATAATAGGAAGGGCATTATTTTGATTGTTTTGATGCTATTCACCTATATTGATTTATCGTATGCCAGTGACCTGTTTTTAGTATTTGTAATGTTTAACCCATAAATAATTAATAGTATCATTAGAAGCAACAGTAGAATTAATTACTGGACATTTAACAATAAATTTCGTTTGTTGTAACAATTAAATCATTATGAGGCTGAGTTTTCTACTAATCGAAAGTGTTCATGATATTCGCGTTTAATTTATTTTTGAGACGTTCAAAAAGATTCTATATCGTTATGGTGTGCATGTTCCACGATGATGACGCCTATTGAGGAGAAGAAAGATGATAAGGCAAGTGATGTTATAAAAATATGAGCTGTGGGGAATAATTTTATCCTTCTTTGAGGAGTTTATCATAACCTGTTTAGTTGTCGTGTTTTTTTTTTGGAAATAAAGATACTTTGTTTGATTCGCTCTAAAGTTTGCGCTTAATTGAATACGATACTATGTTTTTTTCTGATTACATAGATTTTTTAAATTTTAGTTTTGTGTATATCTAAGGCAACTTATTTCAAGGCTTGTAAACCAAATAAAGTCTAATGTAATTGAGCACCTACATTATGTCAATATTCCATGGCCTGAACTTTTTAACTACTTAAGATATTGCAGTTACAACTTGGCTGAAGTCCTTTATTAATGTTAATTAGTAAAGAAAATATTCATATTTTGTTAATACAGGTGTTAAAGATATATATAAATTTTAGCTACTTCTATTGAACTATTACCTACTTCTATTGAATTATTAGCTACTTACGCTTATTGATTTGTGAATTGCACAATTGCTGTAAAAGCAAATTTCTTACTTAATTATACAAAACTGTCCTTTGATAAAATGTAATTTTTACTTGGCAATGAAGAACTCGATATGAATAGTACTTTAAGATTCATCATTTCAGCTCATATTTGTCCCATTGTTGTGCTCCAGCCTTCTCTACAATAGGAGGGAAATAGACCCTACTATAACCATGCTGGTCAGACATACTGATATAGGATTTATTCAGAGTTTTCCTTCTCTTGCATAGATGTTATATGTGTATTATCCATGGTCAAGATAGGGAGTGGTGATATGTATTCTTACTCTGTAACCACACGGAAAAGATTACCGCACTGTATTTATATAGAGCAGGTTTACATTTAGTTATATTAAATACTAGCTTTTGCCCACGACTTCGTCTGCATAGAAATCATATGTGGCAGGGGTAATCACAGATAACTATGTAGTGTGTTCAGGGTTCTACACGCCCACCGTGTTGCTCTGGATGGCAAGCTAGTGAAGAGAATCTTGATTGCCCGCATCAGCCAGCACGTTAGCGAGGTTGTCTCGATCAGACCAACTCTTTCTGGCAGATGATTGCAGCCTTTCTATGTTTGTGGCTCGTTGTCATTAAGGCGCTCATTGTTGGAGAGGTGCTGTTGGCGGTGTAATTAGATGTCATCAAGTCATTTAATAGTTTGCCAATCTGGTATATAAGGGAGGTGCTATTATCAGGGGGTGCTTCTATACTTAAGCGGCTGATTCCAGATTATTTGAAGCGGCGAAGTGGTCTCTGCGTGAAGCGCGCAGAGGACTTTGAGCTAACGCCTATTTTGTTCTGCTCCCAGCTGAGGTAGTTCGTGCGGGTGACAGTATGGTTTATTAGCTGAGATTGGACTTACTTCGGGCTGAGCTTAATTTAAATAAGTGATACATTTGGCCATAATTAGTATCTAGACGATGATTCAATGAGTAGCTCTATATAAAACGAATTATTTGCTGTTTCATAGACCTTGTAACTAACTATACACCCATCAGCACAGCAATCACTGTTAATTCGGTTGCACTCAATCGAGGATCAGATAAAATATTTGGGCTTAGTACTCGACGGGAGATGGTGCTTTCAGGAGCATATTTATCAAATTACTCCCTGGCTCGTTGAGCGGTGTTACATGTTGACGGGTGTATGCGAGGCTTGTTTGATCAATGTCTTAAAACTTTCTTCTGGCATTCGCAGAAAGGCATGGTGCTTATGCTACACGCAGATACCGTACCATGTCGACCGAGGCAGCGTGCGCTTTGGGCGGAACCCTCCCGTGAGACTTATATGTGGAAATACACGGAGCCCTTCCACAGTTGTGGTTCCAGCTAAGATACAGCAAGCATACTTTTGAGATCTTTTTTTTTTATTAAATAGTGGTAGGACCACACTGTTGACAGTTGTGTGTCTACAGCCGCGGGTAGCGCCGTCCGGGGTATTACCATACTCTCGCAAAAAATCTACGTCCGAGTAGCAATTTGTTACAGCGCTTCATTCGGTGAGTGAAAGAGGCAGCCCAACTTTCTGAGGGCATTTGCGTGTGGCATGCATTCACACTGCCTTATCTTTCTTCACTGCAGGCAGCGGCTTAGCAAACGTCCATAAGCGGCAGCAACACTTACCATCAGGTACTGTTTACTCGTATGCCACCGTTTGCAATAAAATATATTCACAATCCCTTTACTTTCTTCATGGTTGGTTGGTTCTTCATGGTCTAGCTGTGCACCTGGTATTGCAAAGGTTCATGAGCGGCAGCAACACTTACCATCATGTGTACTTTTTGTTCGTTTGCCACCGTTTGCAATGAAAAAAGAAAAGATCTGTGTAGCCGGAGTAGAGCAGCGTCGTGAATTCATCGCAAGCATCACTGCCAAATCTACCAACCATTACTTAGACTATAGTCCATAGACCATATGAGGTCGCCATCTTCTGCTTGAAAATTATCTCGCGTAAGAACTCGGCGGAGTGATTCAGGAAGAAAAAATTCCAAGCTGTCGTGTCGGGTGGGGGGTCTTACTAGCTCAAGTACCTACTTGCGTTTTACTATCTTTACGTGATAGAATCACACTCGACAGTCGTCCGTCTAGCGTCGCGAGTCGGTCCGTCCAGAGCGGGAGAGACGGAACCCAAACTTTCTGACCGTGTTTGCATGTGGTGGGTGGTGTTTTGGTGATACTTTACCTTTAATATTACCAAACCTCATTGCACGCATTTACACTTCCTTCACTTTCTTCATGATAGGCAGCCACCTGGCAAAATTTCATGCACAGTATCACTTACCATTAGGTGTGCTGTTTGCTCGTTTGTCAACAATGACTGCGCACGGGTGATACCACTATAACATAATTTGCTGTCTGGAGTCAGAAAAGGGTATTTGAGTGACCCTGCACAGCCCTCTTTTTTAGTGTTTTGTACCCAAGGGATGAAAACGGGACCTTATTACTAAGACTTCGCTGTCTGTCCGTCCGTCTATCTATCGCCAGGCTGTATCTCAGGAACTACGATAGCTAGACAGTTGAATTTTTTACAAATTATGTATTTCTGTTACCGCTATAACAACAAACGCGATCGCGCCAATTTTGCCTATTTTTGCTTGATATCAGTAAACGGTAACAGGTGAAGCTTACAATATGAAATTTGTGTATCCACTGTTGTTTACCTAGTTAATGTACGGGACCCTTCGTGCGCGAGTCCTACTCGCACTTGGCCGATTTTTATTGGTTATTTTACAAACTATGAATTTCACCCGCTACACCCCCTACTAAGGAACCTCACAAAAATATAAGTGACAGACACAAATTAGACTCAATATACAACTATCTAGTCTACTCTACCCAGCAACAATTTGTTGATCACACAAATAATTGTCCAGTGTTGAAATTGAACCCGTGACACTGACATGGTAAGCTGCTATCATCATCATCATCATCATCATCATCATCATCATCTTGCTCTTATCCCAATTACTTGGGGTCGACGCAATATGTCATCTGTTTTGTCATATTGCAAAAAGTTTCGGCAATGACTTATGACCGGCCGCCTGCCTGACGTCAACTTTCCTTGGGAATGTAATCGTTGATCCAAATGGTACTAGATGGAGTTGGTCCGGGTCAATCTAGGGCTCTTAGTCGTCTTTTACGACACCCACGAGCAAAGCAAGGGTTGGTAGTATTTGAAGCCGCTACCACACAGCAGTAAGTTGCTATCTTAACCACTATGCTATCAGTGCAGTTAATTAATCATTGAGGTTGTATGAATTTATTACTTGTGTATGCGAGTGAATAATATCAAAGCAATTCCTTCCCTATGTTAAACCCTTAAAAAAGAATATGTCCTCTGAGGGGTGGATTTTCATAATAGTTGCCATTTATAATTAATCTTTTTATATCGATTTCCAATTAAGTAGGTTGTGTACTGACCTATATAAGTTACTTATAGTCTTTTACCTATCCCACGGGAACTCTTTAATTTTCCAGGATTAAAAATGTCCTAAATGTTGGCGGGGATGTTAAGGTACCACCATGCAAAATTTCATTTAAATCAGTCCAATAACTTCCGAGATTAGCCCGTACAAACAGATAAACAGACAAACAGATAGAGAAACAAATTCAAATTCAAATCATTTATTATGCATAGACCCCGAGAGGGCACTTACATATTGTCAATTTTACAAAATAAAATTAAATTATCCAATAAAAATAAACTACCACCGGATCGGAACGCGACCGCTACTGAGAAGATCCGGCAAGAAACTCAGCGGGCTTGTCTATTATTTTAATTTTTTTTTTCTTCTTACTAGCAAAAACAAAAAAAATGAAAACAATCTGGATGTGTTCTATTTCACTTCTAACACCTTGTGTTAGAAGTGTGGTGACTCGATTTTTAGCGTTTTATTTCAATGTACAGAATTTCGACCTCTATAGTTTTATTATATGTATAGATGTTGAAACACAAAACTAGTTAAAAGTAAAATTGAACTACTATCCTAAGGGTACACATTATATTATACATTATAGTGATAAAAAAATATCTAGCTATCTATTTAGCAATGTCCCTGCCAAATTTTATTAAAATTGGCCTTGTTGTTAGAGTATGAAGAGTAATAAAAATACAATGTTTTGCATTTATAATATTAATGTCATGTGATACCCAGATAAGTTGACATAGAGTTTTATTTAGAGACTAGCAACCCGCCCTCGCTTCGCTTCGGTTTTAGTCGTTTTATCTGCGTAGTTCCCGTTCCCGTGGAAATACCAGGATAAAATATAGCCTACTTTACGCGCTGATATTATAGCTTTCCATTGGTGAAAGAATTTTTGAAATCGGTCCAGATGTTTTGAAGATTACCCGGAACAAACAGACAGACAAAACAATTATAAAATGATTTTTAGGTGCAAATAACCGTGTGAGCATGAAAAATGCCTATTATTTTGATATTACAAACAGACACTTCAATTTTATTTATTGGTATAGATTCCCTTGCTTGAAATCTTAATAAATTTTTACAATATCTACAGGAACGAAAACCATTGTATTGTTATTCTGACACAACACTGAAAAAAAGTATAATTACAATAATTGCAATTTAAAAATAATCTGTATTAAAAACTAAAATATACATTACAAAAGAAAAGATGCTTTTATAAAATAAAAAGAAAAAAGGATTTAAAAGTTTGGAGTGCTTGACACCAAATGTTATGAATGATTTATTTGGTGTGTTTCTTCTATCATTCATTCATCATTACAGCTCATATATGTCCTATCTACGGACAAGATAAGGAGTGGTGAATTGTATTCTTACTCTGTCACCACACGAACATTTACAGTTACATACATATTTATTACTTAAATGTTATTATTTATTGCATAGATAACTTAAAAAATTGCAAGTTCATTTAGTTTATTGTCCGATGCAATCAGTTGCAGTCAGATTCCGTCCCCTGGCAGATTATTTCAATCAAAGGCAATTTCGAAATTAAATCCTATACCAACCCGTCTGACCAGTGTGGTGTAGTAGGTTAATTTCACTCTTACGGAGGAGGAGGCCCAGGAGATGATGATTATCAAATCATCTGGTCAGCATGATTTTCTAGAACAATGTCGCTTTTTATTGTAAAGGAGGCTGGAGTAGTGGATCTTATGTGAAATGAGATGCTTTTTGAATGAAAGTTTAATCTAAAAGTAGCATTAATATTGTCTGAAGCAGTCGTAAAGACGGTATGAAATATAAACCTACAAATTTAATCAAGAGCCACTTGAATTTTGAAAGAATTTGATAAAATAGTAACTTTTATATTCGGACGATCGTCATGTTCTATATAGATTCGTACTATATAGACGTACCGACTATGGCCGACTAGCCGCTTGTAATCGGCCGATTAGTCGGCCTCTCCGATCACGGTTTCGAGGGTATTAGGAAATTTCCATAAAGATTCGTTTACCTACAGCTGACTCAGGGACACGACAATTAGGAGGGAATACAATGGGTTATGGAGCTGTAATATTGTTATTGTTATATTATTAATCAAACTTCAATTATGTCAAAAAGAAAGTCTTGGGTATAGATTTTTTTTGGCCATTAGACATTGGTGAAAGTGAAATGTAACTTATGTCTGATAATTTTTCGTGGTGATCAAGAAAAACCGTAAATATTACAAGTATGAGAAACCGTATTACATCTAATTCCTCCTATTTACATTTTATAGAGAAAAATAAATGCCAGATAGTCGACGCTCTTTACCGAGTAGTCGCTGACTATTCGCCGACTACGATAGTAGCTGAATAGTCGGCTTGCCCGACTAGTCAGCACATTTCACCCGTATATCCTGCTCAGTGGGCTTACCCTTGAATCCATTCTAATTTTGAATCGGATTCAATTCCAATCTCACTAAACTTATATTTGGTACTCTTAAACAAAATCGAGAATGAATTCTTCGCATTTGCCGTTGTTATTTCCACCAAATGTGCCGTATTTTATTACTTTAAATTAATAACGTTACCGAACTCGATTACCACAAAGACGCTTTCTTGAAATTTTGCTACATTAACGATTTTAAACTACATCAAAATCACGTCAGAAGTAGCAAATATTTGACTTAATCGACGATAGCCGAATACATTTAGTTTAAAAAAATGCCACCGAATTTGATTCCAATCGTGCGCTAGTATCGCTTTCAAGAGTACAAAATTGCTCAAATTGGAGCTGCGATTGGATTTAAGATTGAAATCGAGATTCAAGAGTTAGCACACAGGTTATTTTCTTTCGGTATAGTAACGGAGTAAGAATACAATTCACCAACCTTATTTGTTGCCCCTGGATGTCGTAATGGATGCTATATGCAACATCCATACGTGAGAAGGCAAATCTATACCAATAAATAAAATTGGAGTGTCTGTTTGTAATGTCAAAATAATAGACTTTTTTCATGCTCACACGGTTATTTGTACTATACATATGCCTAAAATACACTTTAATTTTTTTTTGTCTGTCTGTTTGTTCCGGGTAATCTTCAAAACGGCTGGACCGATTTCAAAAATTCTTTCACCAATGGATAGCTATAATATCATGGCGTAAACTAGGCTATATTTTATCCTGGCATTCCCACGGGAACGGGAACTACGCGGGTAAAACGCCTAAAACCGAAGCGAAGCGAGGGCGGGTTGCTAGTTCGATATAAAACCCTATATCAGCCTGTTTAACCAGCACGATATAGTAGGTTAATTTCCCTTTTATTGCGGAGGAGGCTCGTGCTTAATAATAGGGCACATATAAGCTGAAATAATGATGATGATCTGACTGTATCTTGCTTCGATTATTATACATATTTTTGATTGGACAGAATAACGTCCGCTGGTTGAGCTGGTATTTAATTAAATAAAATCAACTTTTTTTTGTATTGTATGATATCTGAATAAATATGTGTATTGTTACTGTAATGTATATTTGTATTGCAGATCCGTACAGGTATGGTGCAGGTGTCGGATGGCAAGTCGCGGCCCAGGCCTGCGCGGCTGGTGCTCACCATGGACGCGGTGACCGTACAGCGCGAGGCCCCCGTGCCCGTACTGCCGATTAAGGACAAGAATGTGCCGCACGCCAGAGTAAGTCATGCACCTGGACTTGTTAATTATTTGAACTTGCTTGGTGCTCTGATTATTGACTTCCACAATACGGGAAGTCACTTTTTGAAAAAGAACTGGTATCTTGTCAAAAACGGTTATATCCGTGTTATATTCCATAGTCGTCTTTTACGAAACACACGGGCAAGACGTGGTGAACTTTCTCTGGTGTTTTCTTACTCCGTCACCTCACGGAAATTATGTATATTAGTGGAATAGAATACATTTTACTCAACACCTACTAGTTATATATTTTTTACGCGGCATATTTTTTCTTTCACTACGATCCATATCCGTCCAATTGTCAGGCACGAGCGACCTCCACAATGCAAAGGAAATTAGCACCATAGCACTCGGCCTAGTTGAGGAATAGGGTTTTATTAAACGATTTCCAAAAAGGGTATTTCGCTCACGGCGAAAATGACATGCAATGTGACTGAAATAGATTTATGGTGTTTTTTACAAAAGACCCAAAGTGTAAGGTGATGCTTAGGTAATATTAATGACGCGTAGAATGAATTTTACATATCAAATATGTCGCTTGTGGTATTAACCAAAATTAAAATTTTATTTTAAACTAGCAACCCGGCCTCGCTTCGGTTTCAGTCTTTCCTGCGTAGTTCCCGTTCCCGTTGGAATACCGAGATAAAACATAGCCTAGTTTACGCCCTAATATTATAGCTTTCCATTGGTGAAAGAATTTTTGAAATCGATCCAGCCGTTTTGAAGATTACCCGGAACAAACAGACAGATAGACAGACAGACAGACAAAAATTTTTTTATTTGTATTTTAGGCATAGGTGTCGTGCAAATAACCGTGTGAGCATGAAAAAGCCTATTATTTTGACATTACAAACAGACACTCCAATTTTATTTATTGGTATAGACTAGCAACCCGGCTTCGCTTCGGTTTCAGTCTTTCCTGCGTAGTTCCCGTTGGAATACCGGGATAAAATATAGCCTAGTTTACTCCCTGATATTATAGCTTTCCATTGGTGAAACAATTTTTGAAATCGGTCCAGCCGTTTTGAAGATTACCCGGAACAGACAGACAGACAGACAAAAAAAATATAAAGTGTATTTTAGGCATATGTATAGTGCAAATAACCGCGTGAGCATGAAAAAAGCCTATTATTTTGACATTACAAACAGACACTCCAATTTTATTTATTGGTATAGATTTAGTGTTTTGAGTCTTATAAAACTTAAAAAAAATCGTGTCTAAAATTTAGGGGTTATTGGTAAACATAGAGAAGAAAAACTCGTAATAAAACTATAACCAACCTGTCTGACCAGAGCAGTAGTAGGGTCAATTTCCCTCCTATTGTAAAGGAGGCCCAAGCCCAACAATAGGACGTATAAGAGCTGAAATAATGATAATGATGATTAATAAACAAGCATACGGGTTATCTATACTCGGTTAGGCACCGACGTCTTACCCTCCAGTAAGTCTTCTTTGAGATTTAATCTGTATAATTTTTTCGCTTTAGTCATCATCATTAGCTCATTTACGGCCCACTGCTGGGCCTCGAACCTCCTCTACAGTGGGAAGAAAAATTAGCTCATTATACCACGCTACGTGTGGCGACGGGTTGAGAATATACATATATGTCGCCACCCCTTACTTACCTGTGGGAGTTGTAAAAATCGGCTGAGGGTTGCACCAGGAGAGGGGGCAGCAGCTCTCCTGGGAAATTCAAATTCAAATCCTTTATTATGCATAAACCCCGCGGAGGCACTTACATATGGTCACTTTTTTACATCTTACCTTACATTACTACCGGATCGGAACGCGACCGCACTGAGAAGATCCGGCAAGAAACTCATTGGGCTTGTCTTCTTTTTTATTCATTTACTATTTTTTTTAAATAAGATAATATACAACAACATGTCTATTAATAGTTCCAGTGTGATGCCTTTCGAACCATCATACAATACAGTTATTAAATATAACGAAAAAGTACCATGGCTGGACCAGATCCCGCAAGCGGCACCCGATCACGAGTTAACCACTAGAGCAGCCATCACTCCTCTCAACCACAATGGAGGGAAGGGAGTGACCCGCTCCTCGTAGCTACCGCAAGCAGACCCTTCAGTGAGCATGACCAATACCATGGGCCACAAACATATAACACAGATTAAATAACAAATTCGTTTGGCAAAACACGCTACGCTTTACAATTATAGTAACAACAACAGAATAAACATGGAAAGGAAAGGAAATGTAAAACATCTCACTGCGATCGCCAACACGCTTGCCAAGCGTGGCGATTATGGCAATATCCTCCCATTTATGGGGGAGGCTTACGTCCAGTAGTGGACAGCAAAAAGCTGAATGATGAATATTCACTATTTTTGTTATCTCAACAGTTGTTATGACGGCGATTACGCAGAATGCTTGATCATGATCATTGTTAGTATATTTTGTTTATTTCAAAACTTTTCTTCGCACCTATTTTCGCAGGGTTATGACTTAATGATTGTTATAATGACCTTTCTTGACAAACTGATTATCAATATAACAAGATTTTTTGGGAGTTGTGGTAGTTCCTAAGATTAGTGCGACAAACAAATTCAACAAACAAATAAACAAATTCTTCAGCTTTAGTCTTTTTCCGTGTGGTGACGGATTAAGAATACAATTCACCACTCCCTATCTTGCCCGTGGATGTCGTAAAAGACGACCAAGGGATATAATATGCACATAAGATCTGTGTAAGAGAAGGAAAACTCGAAATGAAACCCTACACCAACATGTCTGGCGATCAGGGCCATACGGGGTTACCGCACGGTGGCGATGGAGGCAGCGTGCCGAATTGTCCGTCACCCGCAGAGAGGCTAACCGCGCGACGGGACCGACGTTCCAGGACGTCGAGAGGTGAGGGTACCCGAAAGGATATTCCGTCAGGCCGACCACTGACGCTCCGGTGGTCGACCCAACAACGAGGTGACGTGGGTACGGGTGTTATGAGCCCGTGCGCCGTCCTTTCATCGCCACGGACGGACTGGACCGCACGTGCGCTTACCATAGCCCACCCATAAAAAAAAATACCTACATGTCTGACCAGCACGGTATAGTAAGTTAAATTCCCTCCCATTGTGGAGGAGACCCGAGCCCTATAGTGGGACGTATGTGCTGCGATGGTGACGATGATGAGTCTTTTTAAAATTTATTTTTCCAAAAGAATACCCTGCACTAAAGATATAATCCTTGTATTATGAGGGACATTACAAACATAATTAACGGACAAAAAATTACATACAGACTTGGAATAAAAATTTGTGGATCGCGCAAGGATTGTTCTGTGCAGGAATCAAATCCATGTTGCTGACGTGGTAGGCCGGTATTTTAAACAACACGCCATCTGTGCAATTATACTATCAGATGTCCTTGATGAGGGGGACGCTATCATTACACTCGCTCAACGTAGAGCCGTACATGGCCCGCGAGGCCATTACACCCACGGTTCCGTCCTCGCCGTCAAGGTCACGAAACCGTGTCGCCCAAAAGTCATCAATACTAATGTAGGTACGTCCACTTTGCCTCCAGCGACGGCCAAAGACGAGGTCTTGGACGATGTCGCTTGGCTTATTTTCACCGGGTTGAGAGCCCTCAGCGTTAACCCATAGTCTACGTCAAGCTGACAATGTCATCTGCGGCTAACAGCTATAAACTCTACAAAAATGGCCATTCTCCTTTGCTAAATATTGGTTGTTTGTAAAGCTGGTTTACAGACAATAATTTTACATGATAACGTCATAAGAAAACATCGATGATAAATTGTATACTTATATGAATTGAATTGTTATTTTGTATAATACAAAGAAGTTAATTGAAAATTACAATTTCTTCGATAAATTAACATTAATTACACTCGATAGTTCATATATTTTTTAACTTAGATTACATATATTTTTTAACTTAGATTATACAGATTAATTGAAGTAACAATGTCACAAGCCGAACACTTAGGCCGTTTTCTGATTTGTCGCCGCGGCATCGGTGCGACATCAACACGTCGGCATGCCGAAAACACCGCGCCGATTCTACTTTCGCAAATGTCTGCAAATGTTTCTGCAGAGCCACTTATGCCGTCTTGAAATAATGTCACCATTGAGTTCGAGTGATGATGATATTTAAGATTATTAGATTTATACTAGTTTACGTAAAAAAAAAAGTTTTTGGCGTCATCCTTATATCGAAAATAATCGCGGGTGACGTGACCGGGGAATTAGTCCGTCACCCGTCGAGAGGCCGACCGCGTGAGGAAAGACCGACGTTCTCCACGAGGGGGGTAAGGGGGGGCGTTCGTCGGTCGATGGGAGGGTACCCCACTAGGGGGTATTCCGTCGGACCGACCACTGATGACAAGTAACCCTGCTCTGGTGGTCGGTCCAACGACGAAGGCGACGTGCATCGTGGGTGGGTTGCGGGTGTGCGTGCTTACGCCCCTCTGTCGCCCCGGACGGAGTGGTGCGAGAAATGAGCCGACCGTAACCCAAACCAAAAAAAAAGTATTTAAAATAATATTAACTGTCGTGTATTTGTTGCGGCTAAATAAATTGCTACTTTAGCCCAGGCCGTTTCTGTCACATCCTTTCTGGAATATTCAGCTAATTTATAGTTGTACAATTCGGGTTACTTTTCTACTCCCAGTACTAAGAAAACATGAATATTCGCCATTTTGCAAGGGGCGAACGAGCCCAACTCGGTAAAAAGCAGAGCGGTTACTGGACATGCATGCAGATATACGGTAAGCCGAATGTGTGACGCGCCGCTGCCGCGCTTACCGCGCCTATCAGGAACGCTCCATTTATACAGGATGACTGGTAAAAGATTGTACATATTGAAGGAGGGTATTCAGTACTCGATTCTGATACCGAATATATAAAAAAAATTGGTACTTAAATTTTGAACTAATTATCTTATAAAAACATTTAGTTATGAACACATGGGATAGGTCAACGTACGTCAGCACTTGTAGGTACTAAACAGTTCGCGTGACATTGAACTAGTTACATTTTAGGTAAATATTCTACCTATGCGACTTGACCCAGTAGGTATATTTTTGCGTCGCGGGCCGCAGACACAGGTCAACGTACGCTGGCAAACCTAAATCACTTTATCTCAGGATTGGTAAGAGCTATGAATCTGCAACTAACTTTAGTGTTTTTGTTTTTATGACATTATTCCTACACCTAGCTTTAGTAATTCTAGTAATAAATATCCAATATCTTGACAACAGTACTAACAAAACTGTTACTCGATATCGGTATCGGTGTATCGCCAGTAGGGTGACAATATTTTTGGAAGTCTTGTAACACTAATATTGTTGATGTTTACTATGTAGTTAATTAATATTATCTTCTTTTTACACTTTTATTAGTTACATGTGGCCATTATCTATCGTTTCCTTCAATATGTACAATCTTTTATCAGTCATACTGTATATAGGTGCTCGGTAAGCTATCGGTACCGCGTATACCGAGCGTGCTGTTGACGCACCGATGCCCCGCCGACAAATCAGAAAAGGGCCTTAGGCCGATCAAACTCCTCTATAGCTTGTTCCGTGCTCTCGCTTGCACGCTCGGCTCAGTCAGAATGTGACAATGAGTTATGCTTTTTAGTGCGTGCAGCCGGCGTTCATCGATTTATAAGACGTTATCAAGTCAATAAAATTTGTGCAATCGTGATTTATAATCTATACCAATAAATAAAATTGGAGTGTCTGTTTGTAATGTCAAAATAATAGGCTTTTTTCATGCTCACACGGTTATTTGCACGACACCTATGCCTAAAATAGCAATTAAAAAATTTTTTGTCTGTCTGTCTGTTTGTTCCGGGTAATCTTCAAAACAGCTGGACCGATTTCAAAAATTCTTTCACCAATGGGAAGCTATAATATCAGGGCGTAAACTAGGCTATATTTTATCCCGGTATTCCCACGGGAACGGGAACTACGTGGGTAAAACTAGACTAGACTATAACCTATAACCGAAGCGAAGCGAGGGCGGGTTGCTAGTTTTTAAATATAACCCTACTTTGATATAACTTAATTTGTGTTTGCATCATAATAAAATTTTTAATTAAATATGTCCGAATTTAAACCGAATTCTCGTCATTTGCGGGAAGTATTGCTTTTTTATTTCAATATGAAAAAATCTGCGACTGAGGCTCACCGGATTATCTCAGATACTGATGGTAAAACGGCTATTAGTGACAGAACGTGTCGGGAATGCAATCATTCAAGGCGACGTGCATCGTGGGTGGGTTGCGGGTGTGCGTGCTTACGCCCCTCTGTCGCCCCGGACGGAGTGGTGCGAGAAATGAGCCGACCGTAACCCAAACAAAAAAAAAAGTATTTAAAATAATATTAACTGTCGTGTATTTGTTGCGGCTAAATAAATTGCTACTTTAGCCCAGGCCGTTTCTGTCACATCCTTTCTGGAATATTCAGCTAATTTATAGTTGTACAATTCGGGTTACTTTTCTACTCCCAGTACTAAGAAAACATGAATATTCGCCATTTTGCAAGGGGCGAACGAGCCCAACTCGGTAAAAAGCAGAGCGGTTACTGGACATGCATGCAGATATACGGTAAGCCGAATGTGTGACGCGCCGCTGCCGCGCTTACCGCGCCTATCAGGAACGCTCCATTTATACAGGATGACTGGTAAAAGATTGTACATATTGAAGGAGGGTATTCAGTACTCGATTCTGATACCGAATATATAAAAAAAATTGGTACTTAAATTTTGAACTAATTATCTTATAAAAACATTTAGTTATGAACACATGGGATAGGTCAACGTACGTCAGCACTTGTAGGTACTAAACAGTTCGCGTGACATTGAACTAGTTACATTTTAGGTAAATATTCTACCTATGCGACTTGACCCAGTAGGTATATTTTTGCGTCGCGGGCCGCAGACACAGGTCAACGTACGCTGGCAAACCTAAATCACTTTATCTCAGGATTGGTAAGAGCTATGAATCTGCAACTAACTTTAGTGTTTTTGTTTTTATGACATTATTCCTACACCTAGCTTTAGTAATTCTAGTAATAAATATCCAATATCTTGACAACAGTACTAACAAAACTGTTACTCGATATCGGTATCGGTGTATCGCCAGTAGGGTGACAATATTTTTGGAAGTCTTGTAACACTAATATTGTTGATGTTTACTATGTAGTTAATTAATATTATCTTCTTTTTACACTTTTATTAGTTACATGTGGCCATTATCTATCGTTTCCTTCAATATGTACAATCTTTTATCAGTCATACTGTATATAGGTGCTCGGTAAGCTATCGGTACCGCGTATACCGAGCGTGCTGTTGACGCACCGATGCCCCGCCGACAAATCAGAAAAGGGCCTTAGGCCGATCAAACTCCTCTATAGCTTGTTCCGTGCTCTCGCTTGCACGCTCGGCTCAGTCAGAATGTGACAATGAGTTATGCTTTTTAGTGCGTGCAGCCGGCGTTCATCGATTTATAAGACGTTATCAAGTCAATAAAATTTGTGCAATCGTGATTTATAATCTATACCAATAAATAAAATTGGAGTGTCTGTTTGTAATGTCAAAATAATAGGCTTTTTTCATGCTCACACGGTTATTTGCACGACACCTATGCCTAAAATAGCAATTAAAAAATTTTTTGTCTGTCTGTCTGTTTGTTCCGGGTAATCTTCAAAACAGCTGGACCGATTTCAAAAATTCTTTCACCAATGGGAAGCTATAATATCAGGGCGTAAACTAGGCTATATTTTATCCCGGTATTCCCACGGGAACGGGAACTACGTGGGTAAAACTAGACTAGACTATAACCTATAACCGAAGCGAAGCGAGGGCGGGTTGCTAGTTTTTAAATATAACCCTACTTTGATATAACTTAATTTGTGTTTGCATCATAATAAAATTTTTAATTAAATATGTCCGAATTTAAACCGAATTCTCGTCATTTGCGGGAAGTATTGCTTTTTTATTTCAATATGAAAAAATCTGCGACTGAGGCTCACCGGATTATCTCAGATACTGATGGTAAAACGGCTATTAGTGACAGAACGTGTCGGGAATGATTGCAACGTTTTAAGAGTGGCGAGTTTGCTGTCGAAGACCGGTATAGTGGTGGATGGGAAAAGTTATTGAAGATGTAGAATTAGAGGCGATTCTTAGTGAAGACTCGTATCAAACTCAAGAAGAATTATCAGAATTATTGGGTATCAGTCAGCAAGCAATTTCAAAACGCCTGAAACAGTTGGGAATGATTCAGAAAGAAGGATATTGGGTACCCCACGAGTTGAAACAAAGAGATGTCGAGCAACGTTTGTTTGCTTGTGAACAGCTGCTGGAAAGGCAAACGCGAAAGGGATTTCTCCATCGTATTGTTACTGGGGATGAAAAATGGGTACATTACAATAACCCCAAGTGCAGAAAATCATGGGGATTGCTCGGTCATACTGCTATGTCAACACCTCGGCCGAATATCCATGGCTCAAAAGTAATGCTTTGCGTTTGGTGGGACCAGCTTGGCGAAATTTATTATGAGCTTCTGCAACTGTCTGAAACCAGGTGAGCGTTATAGAACGCAATTGATGCGCCTGAGCCGTGCTTTAAAAGAAAAACAGCCACAGTACAACGAGAGTCACGATAAGCTTATTTTACAGTATGATAATGCTAGACCTCACGTTGCCAAAGTGGTGAAAAAATATCTCGAAACGTTGAAAGGGGAAATTTTACCTCACCCGCCGTACTCTCCAGATGTTGCTCCGTCTGATTTTCACCTATTTCGCTCAATGGCACACGGCCTGGCTGACCAGCACTTCAGCTCGTATGAAGAAGTGAAAAATTGGATCGACTCATGGATCTTATCGAAAGATGAAGAATTTTTACGTCGCAGGATTCGCCTGCTACCCGAGAGATGGGCCAAAGTGGTAGCTAACGATGGACAATACTTTGAAACTTAATGTATGTAAACGTTTTATTGTAATAAAGCCTCAAATTAAAAAACGACGACGGGAGCAAAGTTGTAGACCTATGTATAATAACACAATATGTCACCTAGTCGTTAAAACCTAATGGGTAACATTCTCTTGAGAAACTTGTAACACCAACTCTGATGACTGCCGTCTGCAAAATATGGATATTATGATATTATTTACTTCTTGAGGAGTCTTGATCGTTTGATGGATCAGTTTGATGGACAAATAGACCTTGGATTGCTAATATACGTGCTGTACTTTATAAAATAACGTAGAAATTGCTGTGTAGCAGCGGCTACAAATACTACCAACCCTTAGATTGCTTCTGGGTATCGTAAAAGAGAGGACTTTTAGATCGACCTGTGCCGACTTCATCAAGGCAAGCAAGGAGGGTTCACGTCACGCAGGCGGCCAGTAATAAAATTATGCTTTTTTTTTGTGGGTGGGTCGCGGTCGGCGCGCCTCTGCACCACCCGTCCGGGGCGACAGAGGGGCCTAAGCACGTAACTCCCGCGACCCACCCAAAAACCACGTTGCCTTCGTCGTTGGGCCGACCACTGGAGCAGCGTTAACTTGTCGTCAGTGGTCGGCCCGACGGTATACCCCCTATTGGGGTATCCTCCCATCGACAGACGTCCCCCCCTCGGGGAGGACGTCGGTCTTTCCTCACGCGGTCGGCCTCTCGGCGGGTGAATAAAATTATTGCTAAAACTTTTACAAAATGTACTTTTCTTGTCTTGTCTATTTTTACTAAAATTTATATGTATGTATATATATGTATTTCTATGTGTATATATATATATATATATATATATATGTATTGTTTATGTGTATTGTGTATAAGAATATATTTGCTATACTTGGATAACCAAATTTTACAAATTACCATTTACAATGTATTGCACCTGCCTAAATTATTTCTGCTCCACCCGAGGTTGACTGGTAGAAAATGCCTAAGGCATTAAGTCCGCCTTGTACCTTATTTTTGTGTGCTAAAGTTTAAATAAATAAATATGTACGGTGGAAGAAGTTAAAGTTGTAGGAGCCTGACTCTTGACAGCAGTCTGTCTATAGCAGGGGGCCGACCCATCCAGGATAGTAGACTCATAGAAAATTGACGTATGAGTTGTTGCAATTTGTTACCGCATTTCGTTCGGTGCGCAAGAGCTAGAAGTTCGATTTTCTGTGGATGTTTGCGTGTGGTGGGTTGATGCCTTTAGCAACATCGAACCTATAAGCCTTCACACTCTCTTAATTTTCCTAACGGCAGGCAGCGGCCTACCAAAGATCCATGAGCGACGGTATCATTTACTATCAAGTGTGCTGTTTGCTCGTTTGCCGCCAAAAGAAAAAAAAAATGTAAGAGCTGGCTGTGAATATTATTTACCCTTGTTTAACTTTGTATATCGGTCCGAACAAAACGATTTCGGTAAAATAGTTTACTTTAATGACGGAAGTTTTTTAATAAAGCGATGCCTCTGCTCGGTTTCGAATACCGAAACAAAAAGAAAGTTTATATTTTATATGAAGAGAACTGCGGATAAAAAAATTGGCTTAAAATCCTTAAACGCTAGCGAAGTTAAGAAAATTAATGAAAGGCGAACTTACACAATTTTCAAAGCATTTTTTTTTTGCTTTTTCTGACGAACAAGCAATTCAACTCCTAGTGTGAGGTAACTGCAAATCATGAACCACCGCAATACCACTGTTGGTTATTCTGCAACTAAATGGCAATAAAAAACCTAATAGCTACATTTATATGGATTTTAAAAGAGAAATAAATTAATGTTCTTCGTCTTCTTCTTTGTCACTCACATTTGTAGTTAATTGCCAATACGAAAAGTATTGGCAATTAACTACAAATGTGTGTTATGGGGTCAGTGCCGTAATTTTCTTTATAAATTGTTAGTATTTTCACGTCTTAAGCCTCTTCATATTAATCATAGTCGATACTAACCAATGGGTTGGGTGCTGACTACCAAATCATATTCCTCTGGGAATTTTGGTAGAACATGAAATTTTTTTCTTAATTACTGTTGGTGGTAACGAGCAAATAGTACCCCTGATGGTAAGTGATACTGCCGCTCATGGACTTTTGCTAGGCCGTTGCATGAAGAAAATGGAGGGAGTGTTAACGTGTGCAATGACTCGGACGGAATGGCCCGTGGCTGTAGACTGTCGATAGTGTGGTCTACACACTGGTATAGTGTGCGGTATGAGAAAAATGGCCACAATTCACTATTATATAATATTCACTACAAAAATTTTGATGTACCCTCTGTACTTAAGAATGTTTTAAGTATTTGTACTAAAAAATATAAGCTTGATAAAACTCAAGATTTTACGAGAAAATGAGGTTTTAAATTTTTTTTAAATTGTTCCACCACTTCAAAAAATTCAAAAAAATTCTGAAGTATAGAGGGATATAAAAGACATTTTCTGACAAATTATGGTGAGTGACATATTTCAAAAAGGTTAAAAAAAAAAAGATTATAATTTTCTTTTCTTCGTTAAAAATCGACTTTCCGATGGAAAATCATAATCATATGATTTTTTCATGTTTTGGACTTGTAAGAATCAGAAAAAAAATCACCATAATTTAATTCTCAATTTTATTATAAAAATAAAAATAATTTCGAAAAAACAGTTTTTTGTTAAATTCTCGGGTACCGTTTGAGTTAAAGAGCTAAAAATTGAGGTGAATTATTTTCATTCGACACCAAATCGATCCCCTAAGTATAACTCAAAAAAGCCATGAGGGCAGAATTCCCATGTTAATCCGGCTATGCCCATTATTCAATATAACACTGTGAAACACTTAATTTAAAAGCGCCACATAACATTTTAACATTTTCGTGAAAACCCGAAATAAATGTTATTCACAACGCTTGTAATTTAAGAAAAGTAAAATAAAAACAAAGTTCATGTAATATTACATCCGTGTATAATAATTGTATGAAGCCACTGAGCCGGTCTGATGGCCGGTACTCGTGAATAATGAACGAGAAGGTGAAATATTTATGTTGGGTTTCATACTCGTGTCACGGAAAATTCGGATGCTGTAGGGATTACTGAGGGCTCTGCTGAATACCGACTAATTACGATAATATAGACCCTTGCATGCTTTGTGTATATATATATATATATTATGACTTTTTTTTATTGACGGTTTCATTCGGTATTAATAATAATCATCATCATCACAGGCCCTATACGTACAATTTTTTTATTATTTACTCTGTGGAAATAAATTTACAGACTATCACCCCGCCGGTGACAGACGTGGGTGTGTGTGTGTGTGGGACTCGCCGGCCACATAAGCGACCGAAATAGTCACTAAAACCACAGCGGCCCCTGCCGCGCTTTTACAGGGTGTTGTAAAGATCGTCTGATGACATTCTATCCCCGACACGCCGACGCTTGGCCGTCTGACCACGTGTTGTTCATTCGTTAGGCGGAGCGCATAACGGCGTCTCCTCCTTCCTGGACGCCGCCGGCGGAGCGAGTCGGTGAACGCAAGCACTTGGCGTGCCCGCTTCGTGGCTTCCTTCTTTGTCATAACAGCCTCACAAAAGGAAGCCATCGACAAGCAGCACCTGTCGCTGTTGAGCATCTTGGAGATGACGGTCGGCAACGACAAGTCCATTCTAATTTCCGCTGACAGGACGTGGTGCTGGGGCTCCGAGGCGGGGCATACTTCCAATGTTTGGCGCGCATCGTCAATTGGCGCGCCACACTCATGGAGTCAGGGCATTCTAGGGCCTCTTCTCGTCCAATTTTGTGCAGGTACTTCCATTCATCCATCCATCCATCCATCAGCCTATAGACATCCACTGCTGAACATAGGCCTCCCCACGAGAATGCTACTCGGCACGGTCCTGCGCCACTTGCATCCAACGGTTCCCTGCGACTTTGAGAATGTCGTCAGTCCACCTAGGGGCGGGCCGTCCTACGTTGCGCCTGCTAACCGAATGTAGATACTTACCCATGTCCGGTAAGCAACTGTACGTGAAAACAAATGCATTAGTATACGTACCACAGCTGGGATCGAGCCTACCCCACCATAGGAGTGAAATTAATACCACGCGGGTCAAACGGGTTAGTATAGGGTTTTATTTCGAGTCTTTCTTCTCTTGCAAAGATGTTAGTTGCATATTTAATCCCTTAGTTGTCTTTTACGACAGCCACGGGTAATAATGGAGGGTGGTCAATTGTATTCATAACTTCCTCACCAGACTCCCTTTTAATATTATGTTTTAAATAGGTAGCGTATATCTAGAGACAATTTACTGAGATAGGATCCTAAAGATATAAAAAGCATTAGTAAAATTGTTAACCAAAATGAGTTGACGTGTGTGACTGGCCGTATGGTGACTAAGTAAGAATACAATTCACCCTTATCTTACCCGTGGGTGGCGTAAAAGACAACTAAGGGAGGTAATCTATGTAAGTGGACAACTCGAAGAGCAACCCTCTAGTCTCTACCAACACCACTGATCAGCGTGGTATAGTACGTTGATTTCACTCCTATTGAGGAATAGGTTCGAGTCCAGTAGTTAGACGTGACTAAGTTCTGATGATTATGATGTAATGAGTTGAATGATGTATTGTAAAAAAATGGTTGCCATTTTGTACATCTATTTAAATAAATTAGTATGAAATACAATGGACTTTATTCATTTTAGATATCTAGTTTCTTGGCATCTTTACAAATTTTATTTTACTGCGTTTGACCTCATCATTATCATCATCGCAGCCCACATACGTCCCACTGTTGGGCTCGAGCCTCCTCCACAATGGGAGGGAATTTGACCATGCTGATCAGACATGTTGGTATTTCATTTCGAGTTTTCCTTGTCTTGCACATGTTATATGCTTATTATATCTCTTACTCGTCTTTTACGATATCCACGGGCAAGATAGGGAGTGGTGAATTGTATTATTACTCTATCACCACACGGAATATGACCTACAACATCGATATTCCTATAGAAATAACGTAATTTTCATTTCTTAAACGACCCGGTCCGATGCCCGAGTTTTTGTAGTGTAAACTTCTACAGGCGAGTTTGTATGGGGAGTAAATTCATGTAAGTCGTTAGGGGGCGTCCATAAATTACGTGAGGTGTTTTTTTAATTTTCTGTACCTCCCTCCCCTCCTGGTCAGATGTCGTGAGATTTTATTCAACCCCCTCCCCCGACCCCCAATCTCACGTGAAATTTATCAAAATGTGAGTTTCTTACGTAAACGCGTTGGATTGTTATTGTAAAAAGAAAAAAAAATTGCTTCGTGCTTTTATTTACGACTAGTTAAGACTAGTAATCAATATTGCTGAGAGTTTAATTATAAGTGTAATAAAAATTGAAGCATATACAATCTGGATTAAATGGACCAAAATAGTATATTTTTTTTGTTTCAATCAGAAAAAAATGCGTGATATTTGCCGAGACCCCCCCTCTCTCCAACGTAAGATTAGATGAGATTTGACTCGACCCCCTCCCCCCCTTAAACATCTCACGTATTTTATGAACGCCCCCTTATCGACATGGTCATGTGACGTGTTAACGCCAACACTATATCTGTAATTTTGTGAATGTCAGTATGTCTGTGCCGATAGATGTCAAAGCTGTTTAAATATAAAAAGTTAATTTACAAATTTGAATTTAAGATCAATTAATTACAAAGTCCGAAAAAAAACTGTTAATAGCTTTGAGTTTTCATTTCTGTTGGCAGTCTTCAGACTTGTATCAGCACACTTGGTAGACGGGTTGGTTTTTTTTTTCTTTTTCTTTTGTGTGTGACTTAGTTGTTAGCCTCAGATGGCTGTGACAACTTTACCTGGACTGGTGGGTGAGCGCTGAGGGCTCTCAACCCGTGTAGACGGGTTGGCATTCGCAGTAGGTGTTATAAGTTTGCCCAGGAGATATCTGCTGTCCATTCTCCTGATAAGACCAACCGACTCTTACAACCCGCACAGGCAAGTAAGGGGTGACGATAGTTGTATTCTATCCCGTCGATACGCGGGTCGCCACATGGTTTCGCCATCTACTATTAGAGAAAGACCATCCCACAGGACGGGTTTATTAAGCAATTACCACGCTTTGAGGTGATTGAGCGATAGTAGTTGATGTTAAATTGTTTCCAGGATAGTGCTGATGCCCATTTTCTTGGTGGGCAGGTTCTTTTATCTCCCTTAGGGATGTAATGGTGACATGTATTCTTAACCCGTCATCATACGGTTAGGTAAATGAATTATAATATATAATGTCCGTTTAGCCCTGTTTTCTCTCATTGTCCAACATCCATGACGCGTGAAGGTAACTTTCCATCTCGTCATTTCCGTTACGTTCATTATTACTCGTTCTAAAGAACGGAACCAGTTACCAGGTCGGTACCTGTCTAGCTAATATACAATGCGTTTTATACATTGTCATTATTTATATATATTTTATCTTTATTGTATCGTCTCACAAGTAATGGATGTGGTATCGGAGTATTTCCGATAGATGGCTATATAATACTTTTCCCTCAAGATGAGAATGCGTACTGAGAATTGATTACGTACTTGCGAATTGTAGCAAATTACCGAATTGAAATGTTAAAGCAAATGGAATGGTTTGCCAATAAATGTGAACGGAGAATTGATTACGTAGCCGATACAATTATGAGCTAATTGTAGTTTATTGTCACTACAAAAGAAGAAGAAGAATGTCAGCGAATTAAAAAGATTTTGGTACTATAAACACAAATTATAATAATACGGTCAGCCTGAGTATACGTATACGTTTACTTTATATATTTTGACGTGACTACCCACGATTTCACAACTATGGTTCTATATGAAAACCAGCGCTACACCGTCTCGGTGCAACTTATGCTGATATAGGCCCTTTTTAATACGCTTTTATTAGCTTCAGACGTATGTATGTTAGTATGTAACGGAATCTTTGAACATGATTTTGACCCCCTTCAGAACGTCGGATTAACTCGAAATTTGGCATACTTATTAAGGACCGATGACAATTCAATATTTTAAACAGTTTGTCTCGTTATCCTTACTAGGATAATCAGGATTAGCTATTTAAGCGTATTTTTTTAGTTTTTTGAACTATACTATATATTTTTTTGAATTATATTTATTTGATCTCTCTGTGTATTGTTTGTTAATTAATCTATTACATCTTGGCCTGCTATGTAGTTTTACCTTATTTTTCTAACTTATTTTAGTATAATTTTAAGTGTAGATTTTAAGTTATATTTTAGTACTAGCAACCCGCTCTCGCTTCAGTTTCAGTCGCCTTACCCACGTAGTTCTCGTTCCCGTGAGAATACCGGGATAAAATACAGCCTATGTTATGCCCTGATATTATAGCTTTCCATTGGTTAAAGAATTTTTAAAATCGGTTCGTTGGTTTAAGCGTGAAAGCAACAAACAAACAAAAAAACTTACTTTTGCATTTATAATATTAGTAAGGATATTCTTTGGAATTTATATATTGATTCTATATCGACTTATTACTAAGATCGAAATAAATGACCTTTATTTCTTTCTTTCAAATATTCCATTATCAAATCCATCTTCTTGTACTAAAAGATATATCTTTTAATTAATGAGAATGTGATATTTCCAGGAGCGTATGGTGCAAATTACGAGACAAAAGGTCGGAGGCCTGGGACTCAGCATCAAGGGCGGTGCGGAACATAAGCTACCGATTCTTATCTCGAAGATCTACAAGGACCAGGCGGCTGATCAGACTGGACAGCTGTTTGTTGGTGATGCCGTTATCAAAGGTATTTTTTAGATACTCGTGTTATGTTCGCCGAATTTGTGCCAGTGATGTGAATCAAATAATAAAAATTTGTTTGTTGCGGCCCCTTTTAACCCTCACCGCGGGGTATAATAAGTTCGACGTGTTTGTGAGTCTGTGGCATCGTAGCTTCTAAACGAATGCACCGCTTATGATGCGGGATTTTTGTTTGAAAGTTGTTACGATTGAGATGGCTCTTAGTTATAATATGTGAATATTTGTTCAGGTGTTCCAAGGTCATCTACTCCGTTATCTGCCGTAGGGCTTTTGATAGGGAAGGGGGTAGGGATTTAAGACGTATAAAGCTCTAAGATAGCAGACGAAATCCTGAATTCCCTATTAGTGAACCCATCAAGTTTGGGCTTATTGATTATTATCGATTCGTTCATTACGCTTAATAAGGAGGACCGGATGCTTACTTTTTAGAGTTTGTTTTTAGTTTGTTGGGGGCTGCTTAACATTTTTAATTTTATTTTTAATGTTATCGACCTTTAGGGCTAGGTATCACAAGACCACGGCTATACTTTGAAAATAGCTGTTTGAATATTTTCTTTTGAATTAGATTTTTTCTATTTGGGTTTAAGTGTTTGAATTTATATTTCATTTCCTAATCATCATCTTAACTCATACACGTCCCACTGTTGGGCTAGAGCATGCTATACTACACTGGTTACATGTGTTGATATAGGGTTTTATTGCGAGTTTACCATCTTTTGCATACATGTTATCTGCATATTATAATCTCTTAGTCGACTTTTAAGACATCCACGGCCAACAAAGGGTCTGTATAATATTCTACGTCCATCACCACACAGAATGAAATATTACAGAACCCCGCAGAGAAACGAATAAAAGTGTTTTATTTATAGCTACGATACGGTATATATATAGATTAGTCGGGAAAGTTTCAAGTATGACAAAGTCACTTATATTTGATGTTTTTAATGGAAGTACTGCATTGCAGAGTGCTGTTGTTAACTAACAGTAATTAGTGGATAGTGCAGATGCAAATACCAAGTCAATCCAACGGCTAATTAATGACAATTAAGCAGATATACTCTAGCTGGAATGGGGCCATGAGAAAGGAACTTTACAATGGATCTATTTGAATTTGTATAAGAGTGAAACGTTTTTAAATATATTATTTAAATGTAAAGAATAAATCCTTGTATTGTGAGGGACTTTCTAAACGTACAATTAACGGACGCAAAATACATCCAGATTCAGAATAGTCTTTCAGAATAATAATTTGTGTAATTAAAATGTGTCTTGCGTCAAAATTAAACCCGTGACACTTGTCAGTAGACGTACACGCACAGGCTTACGCAAACGCACACACATATGCAGAAGCCCACACACGCACACGTATACGCGCAAGCACATGCACAAGCACACGCACACACGCCCGAGCACACGTACATAAACACGCACAGCACACTTGCACGCACTCGCAGAAGCAGTCGCACGCACACACATACGCTCATACGGGTGTATGTGCGTATGTGTGTGCGTATGCAATCACACACATAATATAAATAGAATATAAGTTTACCAACATTTGTGTGATGAGTCTTAACTTTAAACGGGTTGAGAGCCCTCAGCGCTCACCCACCAGTCCGGGTAAAGTTGTCACAGCCATCTGAGGCTAACAACTAAGTCACACACAAAAAAAGCATGATGAGTTTTTTTTTAAAGTACCATACGTTTTAAATCATGCAGGCATAACATTGGTGTAAAAACGTCGTATAAAATAACATCGATACATCGATGTTTTAAAATAGTGAACATCGATGTTTTTTTATTGAAACATCGATGTATCGTTTGCAACCCTAATTGCAATTGAGCCATTCCTCTGTTGATTAATTAGCCGATTTTTACGACTCCTATGGTGTAAGTGTTGGTAAAAACTGTATTCTTATCCCGTAGACGCAGAGAAATTGAATTTGAATGACAACCTGAATGGGTGATCGACTCGTAGGCGAGCTTTTTGGTATTTTTAAGGCGTAAATTTTGATCAAACGCTAGCTTGAATATTCTTCACTGATTAACGGGTTCCGATGGCCCGCGCGCATGGTTTATGAGAGGTACTGTGTACATCATATTGGGGAGTCGTCGTCCTCTTCGTTACTCTGGCGGGATTAAGCGGCATATATAGCGTGGTATAGTGGGTCAATTTACCTCCTATTCGAACTCCCACGCTTGGGCCCGACTCGCCTACATAATAATGAAGGAGAGTCGAGCCCAACAGTGGGACGTATGAGCTAAAATGATGAACTAATAGAAAATTATTGCCTACGTGGCGTGATAAATATAAAAATTAATATTAACCTTAACTCTGTATGAAATAGAACACCTTTCTGTTTTATTCGTTATCTCGATGACATTATCTTCAGATTTATATCATAGTCTTGCATATTAATCTCCTGTTATCAGTGTGATGTAAGTAATTTAAGTTTCGGCGTAGTTTTGGTATATTTTTAACCATCTTCAAAAAAAGGAGGCAGTTGTTAATCCCTATATATTTTTAAATGAAAACTTCTATAGTTCGATATTTATATTTATATATTTTCTTTTTTTACTACAAGCGGTGGCAAACGAGCAAACAGTACACCTGATGGTAAGTGTTGCTGCCGCCCATGGACCTTTGCTAGGCCGCTGCCTACCTTGAGGAAAGTGAAGGGAGTGTGAATGCGTGCAATGAGGTTCGGTGACACTAAAGGCATCACCAAAACCCACCCCACACACAAACACCCTCAGATAGTTGGACTTCTGGCTCTCTCATTCACCGAACGAAGCACAGTAGCAAATTGCTACTACTCAGACGTCGATTTTCTGCTCATGGTACTACCCCGGACGGACCGGCCCGCGGCTGTAGACAGACAACTGTCGACAGTGTGCTACCACATAATAAATTGTTATATTATTATGTTACAGTTAATGGTGAATACATAACTGCTTGTAAACACGACGACGCTGTTAATATATTGCGGAACGCTGGAGACATCGTAGTACTGACCGTCAAACACTACCGGGCAGCGACGCCTTTCTTACAGAAACAAGGTTAGTGCACTTAGTTACTTACTAGCAACCCGCCCTCGCTGCGCTTCGGTTTCAGTCTTGCCTGCGTAGTTCCCGTTCCCATGGGAATACCGGGATAAAATATAGCCTAGTTTACTCCCAGATATTATAGCTTTCCATTAGTGAAAGAATTTTTGAAATCGGTCCAGCCGTTTTGAAGATAGATAGGAACAAACAGACAGACAAACAAAAAAATATAAAGTGTATTTTAGGCATATGTATAGTGCAAATAACCGTGTGAGCATGAAAAAAGCCTATTATTTTGACATTACAAACAGACCAATTTTATTTATTGGTATAGATATACGAACTATATGACCAGCCCAATTCAATTCCGTGGGTAACGTGAGGATTTATTAAAAAGAAAAATAAGTAGTTGACGTCATAGCTGGATAAAAGATGGTACAGATAGCGTAGTGGTTAAGATACCGACCGATGCGAGTGTCGCTGGTTTGATTTCTACGCAGCACAGGGTGTTGTTTGTGTCTGTTAATTATGTGTTTTTGAAGTCCCCCGCAATACAGAAATATATTTTCTTAGTGCAGGGTTTTGTTATTTAAATAAAAGTAGTATTCGCTGGTCCCTATTTTTATAGAACTCGAAATAAAATCTTATACCAATTAGTTCGACTAGCGTGACTAATTTCTTATCATCCTTCTTGCAACTGTAAAGTTGTGTGAAGCGGGGCTCAGTTCACCCGTGGGAATGTACAACCACGGTAGCCCAAGTATATCTATACAATAATATCCCGAACTTACGCGATAGGTAGGATAGGGACCTAGCGATAATTGCGGCAATTCGCGTCAAACGGGATTTAATTTTACTTATACTAAATGTACAAAAAATGGTTATGTAGAACTAATTCAAAGAAGATAATAATTTTAAAGAATGTGGTCATAATCCTAGATGAAAAATAATTGAGATTTTATGAATCATCTCGGCCCCAATACGTCCCACTGCTGGGCTCGGGTCTCCTCCACAATGGAAGGGTAATTGACCGACTGTACCACGCTGGTCAGACGTGGTGGTATGGGGTTTTATTTCGAGTTTTCCTTCTCTCGCATAGATGTTATATGCGTTTTATATCCCTTAGTCGTCTCGTACGATCACCCACGGGTAAGATAGGGGGTGGTGAATTGTATTCTTACTCCGTCACCACACGGATAAATATTTTATGAATAAATCAAGTAAATTTAAGGCCGGCGCGCTCAAAGACAAAATCGCGTATCTTTGAATTCGCATAAAATAGGGTAGCGAAGTCAGGGTTTTACTGGGTCTATACCAATAAAAAAAATTGGAATGTCTGTTTGTAATGTCAAAATAATAGGCTTTTTTCATGCTCACACGGTTATTTGCACGACACCTATGCCTAAAATAGCAATTAAAAATTTTTTGTCTGTCTGTCTGTCTGTTTGTTCCGGGTAATCTTCAAAACGGCTGGACCGATTTCAAAAATTCTTTCACCAATGGAAAGATATAATATCAGGGCGTAAACTAGGCTATATTTTATCCCGGTATTCCCACGGGAACGGGAACTACGCGGGTAAAACGACTATACCCTATAACCGAAGCGAAGCGAGGGCGGGTTGCTAGTTTTTAAATATATATTAAATATTATAGAAAATATTATCATTACATTAAATGCCATATTTCAGTAATTTAAATATATGTATATTGTTAGCGGACGGTGCATCAGATACGGACAGCAGTACTGGTGATGATCACCCTTCGTTACACAATAAGCCAGTGGACGCGAACTGCAACGAGAAGACCACGGAACAAATGAACGGTGGCTGGCAAGTAAGAGACCGTCTTTTACAACACATATTTATCGACTTTAATGGTTAAGATACCAAACGCGCAACATGTCGCGAGTTCTACACGACTATAGATGATATTAGTCAAGGTTCAGGCTTTTAGTTACCTTTTACGATACTTATGAACAATGTTAGCGTTTGTAGTATTCGTGACCCCTCCCATATGACAATGATTGAAAAGAGATTAACTAATAAAACATATTACAGGAATATGTATTCGGTGTATCCTTAAATCTTATACTTAGATCTACCAATCCCTCTCTTGCCCGTAGGTATCGTAAAAGACCACTAAGGGATATAATATGCTGACAACATCTAAGAAAGAGAAGAAAAACTTGACATAAAACCCTATATCAACACTTCTGATCAGCACAGTAGAGTAGGTCAAATTCCCTTCCGCTGTGGCTCTTCCACAGCCCGACCCCAAGAGTATAAATCCCATATTTAATTTTCAATATATCCCATATTTAGGCTGAAAGGACCGAGAAAAGATTCTTCGATGTGTATCTTCTCCTACAAGAGAAATGGCCGATGGTTACATGCTACTCAAGACTACAAAATTAAGAATTTCATTTGTCAAAAAATAATTGATTTTGACCCTCTTACTAAGAAATTATATTTTTGTCCGAGGCGTTTAACTTGAAGTACATTTTAAATCACTAAACGTACATAAGAAAGAGTGGCTATGGATCTGAAATGAAAGACCTTTGGATAGTAGGTTTTTGGGCGATGATCATCGAGCATTCCTTTACGTTCAAAAAAATAGAGGCTCAGCTGAAGAATTGCCTAGACCTATTTGAACCTCATAATATATATATTTTTTTTGTAATCAGAGTGCATGGACGGACGGTGATGAGAATAGTAGACCAGGAAGTGCGACAGGATCCGTGCGAGGGTCCCGGCCTCCTTCTGTAGCATCCGATAAACCCACTGAAATTATGAAGGAATGGGTCGATATTGTATCAGGTAAAACAATTTGAACTTTTTCAAAACTTTAATTTAATTTCACTTCCATTTCAGGGTATAGATACAGCAAGCCCTGAAATTTTACAATTAATATTTTACTCATTTCCAATAAAGACGTGCTGAAAATTGGCACTTTTGTTTCACGAGATAATGTACGATTCTTTAAATGCCACCATTTTTTTTTATCGAATATGACAATATGACGATTTATAATTTCCATAGTGACCCTTGTGATATGGTTTTCAATTGAAAGGGAATATGGACAAAAAAAAAACAATAAGCTTGGTGACGTCATTCTATAACCAATATGGCGCGCTTCACAAACAGGCATTTTATATTTTTATGATAACCTCTATGCTACGCATGTCAAATGAAAGGGATTGATGAGCGAAATACAATAAGTATGGTGGCGTTGATGATGATCCTAAATCCAATATGGCGGGCGTCATAAAATAATCAAAGGTAAAGGTACCTTTGATTATTTACTACAAATACTAACTAAACAAAGGTACTATACTATAAATACTTTGGTTAAAATATATTTGAGGCCCAAAATGATAACCTTAGTAGGTCTAAGGTCGATCTAAAATACTAAAACCGAGGTATAATTTTATAAAAATATCTTTTCGGTTTTTTAACTGACTTCGAAAAAGGAGGCGGTTTCTCAATTTGACTGTATATATGCTTTTTTATGTTTGTTCGCGGATAACTTCGTCGTTTATGATCCGATTTTTATGATTCTTTTTTTGTTGGAAATATACATTCCAAATGGTCTCATGAAAATTTTATCGAAATCGGACTAGCGGTTTTTGAAAAATAAACAAAAATCTAAAAATTTATCTACATTGTCTACATTATTGAAGGCTGTTTCTTTTTTCGCAAAAAATAAGTCACCTTATTGTTTCAGTACCTTTAATGATGGGATATGTGACGAGATATGTTTTTGGCACGGACAAGCTGCGGCCCGGCGCGTTTGAGGTGCGTATATCGTCTTATTGATGAATTTACTCCACATTTATGGTCACTGCATCGCTCTTGTAGGTCACAAAATATAATGCTCATAGTTTGCCTCAATTTTTACTACTTCGAACGGAAAAAATAAGGATTTGACCATATTAGAGTAAGTTTGAACATTGCGCTTTTGACGAAAAAGTTATATAGTGCAAACTCGACTTAGTATTAGCGTGTGAAGTATGATCATCGAAGGTTTTACGGGAAAGCTAAAACCAAGAATGGGTAGACTACGTGAGGATGATATGTATGAATAAATTTTAATCTAAGTAATTGTGATAAATACAAAATTATGTTGAGTTTTAAAACGACGTAAGACGATCTCTTACTAGGTAGACTGACGAAATCCTAGATGGTCACAAGGAACCGTTGGATGCAAGTATCACAAGATCTTATCGAGTGGCATTCTAGGGAGACCTATGTCCAACAGTGGACGAAACAACACCCTAAGCCAATACATCTGACAAGCGTGGTATAGTAGACCAATTTCCAGGCCAATAGTGGGACGTATATGAGCTGAGATGATGAAGGACAGTATAAACATGTTTGTAACCATGCCATATTATTTTTTTTTTTAAAGTCGTCGTTATGTACTTAGTGTAAAATGTAACATGTGTTTGTGTGTATGTCAGGTTCGAGGTGCTCGTCCATTGTTAACGACGGGGGTGATACACGCCGAAGATCCCGCAGCGCTGTCACATTGGCTGAAGAGTATTTCTGATAACATCGTCGGGCTCACTAATTTACAGGTTTGTTTGCACAGATGGCGTAGTGGTTAAGATAACGACCTACCGTGCCAGTGTCGTGGGTTCGAATACCATACAGACAACACTTTGTGCGATCCACAAATTGTTGTTCCGAGTCTGTATGTAATTTTTATCCCTTAAATTATGTTTGTAAAGTACCCCGCAATACAAGAACTATTTCCTTAGTGCAGGGTCTTGTTGTATTAAAAGAAATATTGATTGTCAAACATATCACCACATTAAACTAATTGATAAGACGGTTGGACCGGTTTGCTAATAGACGTGGTTCCATACGCGACAAATTATTGAACATTTGTCGCGAGCAGAAAAATGTTTGTATTTTTGACCATCATCACCACCCTCTTATCCCCATTATTTGAGGTCGACTTAATATGTATTCTTTGCAAAATGTACTATTAAGTACTCATTGTAAATATTATTGATGATAGTTTTATGACCAGTCGCCTGCCTGTCCTCAACCCTCCTTGTATGATGTAATTATTTTTTTTTTGGCGTGGGCTACGGTCAGCGCACCCGCCGCCCGGTTCGATCCGGGGCGACAGAGGGGCGGCGCGCGGCTCCGTAACCCACCCAATAGCACGTCACCTTCGTCGTTGGGCCGACCACCGGCGCAGAGTTCCTTGACTTCAGTGATCGGCCCGCCGGAATTATAACTTACTCCTTCGCTATTGGAGGAAAATTGACCTACTATATCACGATGGTCAGACGGGTTGGTATAGAGTTTTATTTCGAATTTTCCTTCTCTTATATAGATGTTGTATGCATATTATATCCCTTAGTCGTCTTTACGACAGTCACAGGCAAGATAGGGAGTGGTGAATTGTATTCTTACTCCGTCACCACACGAAAAATAATCACACTCTTCTATAAAGAAATGTAACACCTTTTTACGGATTTTATCGCATGAACGCTGTAAAGTGTTCGAAACGTCGGGCAATCAAAAATCAAATATAAACGCAATAAAATCCGTAAAAATAGTTACATTTATAATGTGTAATACTCGCGTAAACATCAGATATCATTATGTAAACTATAATAACTTAAATATAACTTTAACTTGACAGATGAAATTGTTCAACCGACATCTCCTGGTCGGTGAACGTATCGAGTACATGGGTTGGGTGCACGAGGGTGTCGTACAAGCTCAACAGCCGTGGCAGACCTACCGACCGAAGTTCCTAGTACTCAAGGGTACCGATGTCATGCTATTCGACGTACCGCCGGTGAGTCAAATAATTAACTTTCTTAAGTCAACCCTAGTCATTTTTAATTCATACAAATTTCTTCTATTCGAGTTACTCGAAGACTGACACAGATGGCGTAGTAGTTTACCATGCCAGTTCGAATCCCACGCAGAACAACAATTTGTGTCATCCACCAATTTTTGTTACCAGTCTATATGCAATTTGTGTCCGTTAATTATATATTTGTAAAGTCCCACGAAATACATGGATTATTTCCCTGGTGCAGGGAAATGTCGTTTTCTTAAAATATATGTAGTAAATGATTGTAGTATGTAGTAAAAGATAATTAGGGCTATACGAATAGACAGGCGACACGATCCTCCGTCGGCGACTTATGCGGCATCAGGCGCGAGTATCTGATGCCGCCCTAGCCGAGGCCGGGGATGACTGGACCGGGGAATAGTCCGTTACCCGCAGAGAGGCCGACCGCGTCAGGGTGACGCTCCGGGTGGAGTGTCGGCGAGGGCCAGCACGCAAAAGGGATACCCTTTCGGGATGGCCACGGGCGACAAGAAACTCGATACCAGGGGTCGCCCCAATGGCGAAGGAATGAGAATACGTTAGGGTATGGAGCCGCACGCCGACTTTTCGTCGCCCCGGACAGAATGCATGGCGTATTTACTGAACCAGCCTAACCCTGAAAAAGACTAGAATAGAATACTACCTTAACGCTTCGCGCTATGAGTCGTGCAAAATATAGACATATACATATCCCACTGCTGGGCTCGAGCCTCTTCAACAATAGGAGGGAAATTATAATATTATATTTCTACTTAGAATATATAATTAAATCAATTTGTACTATACTTTTAGATGAACATAACGGAGTTAGCGAAATGTCCCGAGACGCTCAAGGTGTATCAGACGATGTTTCGCACTGTGAAGGAGAGCGAGACTGTCGACTGGCGGCAGCACTGCTTCCTCGTGCAGTCGAGCGCGCCGGGACCAGGAGGCGTGGGTACCGGCACCGGGCCCAGGTACTTCAGCGCGGAGACGAGACAGGACCTGCTGAGGGTGGAGGCCGCCTGGACCGCTAACATTGTCAACTCCGTCATACGATTAGGGGTACGTAATAGCATACAGAGACCGACCACGTGTGGTCTAATCATCGGACATACTGTTGTTTATTGCCGGGGAATCGATCGAAGGAAATTGATAAGGGAAGGAATCGATATCGATTATTAATCCAAATGGCGATGGGGAAGTTAATACGACAGGAATAGCCTGTCGGCATATCCTGGCAGAATTGTCTTATTTATGTTCTTAATGTGTGGCTTGGTTAATTTTTTTTTAATGTAAATGTAACTTATAGTTGGCCCGTTTTTCCCGAGACAGTATATTAAATTTTGACCAGTTTGGTGACAAAAACCATTTTTTTGTAAATTTGTGGGTTAGTACATTTTGGCATAACTGGGCCCAATTTATATCATCATGAAATTAATAAAAATGTAGTGTATTATGTTGCTGTACATTGTAGTTTTGGAGTGTCGTGTTATATGTATGTGTTTAGTATAATGGTGTAATTATACGTGATATCTGTGATATATTGGTAAAGTTAAATAAATATGTAATACTAGTCCGTGAAAGCGCCATCGTTTACAAGGTGAGTAATGTTGTATGTTGGTTTGTTACAGAAGAAAACGTTCACAGTGGTACACTTGGGTCGAGCGGCCGGACTGACGCTGGACTGGGCAGCAGGTTTCTCACTCAGCGAGGGTACACCCGGTGCTAAGCCAGTGTGGGCATACAGGTACACAATTACACATACTTAGGTGTATGATTAAGTCGTGTACATCTCATTGTTCAGATTGAAACTCCTTTAAAAATGGAAGGTAATTACTTATTCTACCACGCTTTTTCCAAGTAGTGACGGACTAAGAATACAATTCATCACAGACTTATTCTGTCCGTGGATATCGTAAGACAGCTAAGGCATATGTTATACATTAACATTTGAAAGGAGGAAAAACGTGAAAAAATAACCCAATTATGACATGTCTGACCAGCATGGTATAGTAGGTTACTTTCTCTCCTGTTATGGAGAAGGCCCGAGCCCAGCAGTGGGGCGAATATGAATTGATATGATGATGGTTAATTTCTGTTTTAATAATTTTTAATAATTTTCTTTCACTTGAAGATTTTACAATATGTATGTTGGTAGTAAAATGCCTTGACCTCCAGGTAATTGGTTTAAGTGCAGTAACAAACATTACTGTTTTGTTGTTCAGATTTTCGCAACTCAGAGGGTCTAGTGATGATGGCAAATCAAAACTAAAACTACACTTTCAAGATGCTGAGACTAAAGTTATTGAAACTAAGGTAAATTATTATTTTATTATATGCATATTGGTAGTGGTAGGAGCACACTGTTTATAGTTATCTATTTATAGCCGGGGTAGTACCACACTGAGCTCTCTGCCACGACTCACCCCAATCCACTAGTGGTTGGGGCGGTAAACTACGTCCCCTCAAAAATATCCGCGATCCGACGTCCTCGTCATCTTCTTGAAGAAGAGGATGACGCCATTTCGATCGCCCAAGAAAGGGCCTACACAGCTCGCGCAGCTATAACAAATAAAACTCCGCGGTATCGGCCTCGCCGTCGAGGTCGAAAACCGCGCTGCGTAAAAGTCAAACCTAAACGTGGCCACGCCCACTTTGCTCTCAGCGACGCCCCGAGCCGAGGTCCGTTCTCCACACAGGGGGAGCCCTCGGGCGATGTTCGCTAAACTTACTTACCGGGTTGAGAGCCTTCCGCTCGCCCATTGACCGCGTTAAGCTGTCAAGGTCATCTGCGACCAACAGCTACACACACAAAAGAAAAAAAAAAACCACACAGCAGAAAACCGACGTCCGATTAGTAGTAGTAGCAATTTGTTACTGCCCTTCGTTCGGTGAGCGAGACAACCGGAAGCCCAACTTTCTGAGGCTGTTCGTGTGGCGGGTTATATTAATTCCTTTAGTATTACCGAAACTCGTTGCACGCGTTCACACTCCCTTCACTTTCTTCACGGTAGGCAGCGGTCTTGCAAAAGTCCACGAGCGGCAGCAACACTTACCATCAGGTGTACTGTTTGCTCATTTGCCATCGTTTGCAATAAAAAAAATGCAATAAGTCTTAAATAATGTACTCTTTTCTTCAAAGAATTTCTTCACGATGTTTACAGTTTTGTGTATAACGATATATATTTTTATATTTCAGGAGTTAGAATGTCAAATTCTCCAGAGCTTGTTATTCTGCATGCACGCATTCCTGACGGCGAAGGTTGCGTCCGTGGACCCCGCCTTCCTCGCCTCCATACAGCAGTCCAATTAGAACTTTATTTGTGCTTATACAATAATATAAGACTTGAATTGTTTTCATGATAATTAGCATAGAGAAATAATCAAATTTCAACGTAAGGAAAGTAGATTTGATTTTTAAACATATTTTTTCTTTATATTGATAATTGTCTGAAAGAAAGTCACTTATAAGTGAGTAATGCCCCTTTTCACCAACTCGTACTAAATTTTAAGTAACACCTAAGACGATATAAATATAACATGTAGTATCTTCATTATTCATCATTTCAGCTCCTATACGTCCCACTGTTGGGCTCAAGCCTCCTCTACAATAGGAGGGAAATTGACCTTACTATACCATGCTGGTCAGACAGGTTGGTATAAGTTTTATTTCGACTTTGCCTTTTCTTGCATATATGTTATATGCATATTATATCCCTGGGTCATCTTTTACGTCACCCACGAGTAAGATAGGGAGTGTTGATTTGTATTCTTACTCCGTCATCACATGGATTTTTTTTATCTTAATTGATATTAAATAACTTTAAAGTTATCGATGTGGTGATGGAGTAAGAACATAATTGAGCACCCACTGTCTTGCCCGTGAGTATAGTAAAAGATAACTAAAGGATTATAATATGCATATAACATCTATGCAAGATAATGAAAACTGACGTCTGGCCAGTATGGTTGCACGTCTGGCAGCAATTTCCCTCCTATTATGGAGGACGCTCGAGCCCACCAGTGAGATGTATATCAGCTGAGATAACAATGATGATCATGAAATTTAAAATCAATTTCGAGGGTTGTTGGTAAAAAAGTATATTAGTAATTTTTTAGACTGTATTAATTTACCTTACCATTCCAATATCTTGTATTTTATTCCATCTGTGTATGTATTCGAAAAGGCTATCCATGGGTACAGCTGAGTTTGACAAAAATTGCATTTAAAATAGCAATCATAGCCAAATAAACGACCTGTAAACAATATGAATGATGTGACATGATATGTTATATTTTTATTATGTTAAATACGATTAAAATTTAAGCAATACTTAATCCAACATAAATGATACGCAACATTTACGTTGTGTAATTTATATTACTTTAAGTGGTATCTAAAATGTAGGTTGGTGAAAATGATAATAAGTATCCAAAAGAATTAGTTAACGACTGCTTGATTAAAATCTGACTGTGGTCGTTTCAGTTAGGTTAAAATATTATAACAGTTTAAGATAATAAATTAGAACACGAAATACATGTGTTGGACCAGTTCGTATCGAGGTAAATTGCTCAGATTCATTTCCCAAGTTGGAAATTTTGAACATTGTACTCTGAGGCCAACTATAGCGTCAAATTAAATAATTTGTTTGCTATTTAGACAGATTTTTAAAAAATGTAAGTTCTTTTTATACATTCTTTATATATTTATATTTCAGTTTCAGAAAATTTACGTAAATCTTTTTATAATAATAGTAGTTTATTTATATCTATTGAATTAAATGATGTAGCTCAGGTTTTATTAGCTATTTATCATAAAATTAGCATAAAATACACGGTCGCTTGATGTAATGGCATATATGTGGTGATGCCGATCGATAGGCCACTATCGATAGACTATAGTGCCGATATTATCGATAGCAAAGTTGTCATGTATGAAAATTGTATAGATATAGTATCGATCGATGGTATAGATACAATTGATAGTATAGATACTATCGATAGTAAAGTTATTGGGGATGACAATAATGTTTATACTAAGGATACTATTTGTTCTGTCTGTGATTATTGGATGGACACAAGTGAAACGACTGCTTGCAATATACACATTCATTTATTAAACGCTTGCAACGCGTATGTCGATGGACGCAGCCACCCATATCTACATACATACACAACACTATTGCAAATCAGCAATAGTATTACTACATCTTGTACTATCGATACCATTAATACCATCAATCAATAGTATCGATAGTCCTATCGATATCGTAACTGATTTTCGAGGTCAACTATCGTTAGTTTCACTATAGTATGAAGGGTAGAGGTAAGGAGAACAGTCTCTGTGTGTGAAAAAGTGTCCGTTAAAATCTGCTAATTAAGGGTGGCGCTACAGTAGCGACCGGGTAAATTTAAAAAAAGGCGCTGAAAGTCACTAACTTAACTCAGCATACTTCAATCAGTTAACATCTGCTCAATTCATATTCCTGTGCCTATGCTAGCGCCATTCTGGAGGATTTGTGAACTGTTATTTAGTGCTGAAAGTGGGACACTTTTTCAAGTTTCCTCCCATATGAGATGGTTCTCCTTACCTCTACCCTCCATAACTATAGTTCGGCATCACTATTTATATGTCAAAGCGCGCAATTGTATAATTAGGCGTGAAATTCAAAAGCAGAATCTTACATTTTACTTTATTACTTCTTGTCTAAATTACTGAGATATAGTTTTTAATGTGCTATAAAAACTTGGAACTTGAACCCATATCTATTGTAAATTTGTTTTAATCGTTTCACCAATTAGACTAGCGTTGGTGTTACGTACGGTAACCGAAATGTAACTCGTATTTATTCGTCTTTATGGAAAACGTGTGCGCCTTTTATGGGCAAACGTTTACATCTTAGGATAATAACGTATAGAAGGTAAGTTCGCGCACAAAAAGTGAAGCATTTCAATTGGAGCCTACACCGGAACCGTTACGGACAAGGACACTGTATTTGCACGTACGTACGCAACTCTTAAATAATAAATAGGTAATTATGACGGTTTGTGCATTCAAATGGTGTCACAACACATTTGAAAAACATAAAAAGGTTTTTAACATTACTTTAAAAAGTATTTCGACGATTAATGTTAATAAAAACAAAATTTGATTTCATAATTTGTATAGTGGTGTGCGTGTGTACGTGTGTAATCGTCTGCGTGCATGTAGTATTCTTAGATTCATGTTTCGAATGTTCGAAGTAGGGACACTATCCTTCTATACGTTATTATTCTAAGGTTTACATATTGTTCCGTTCGTAACTTTTCAGTTACAATTGTATTAAATGATACTATTACTCTATTATCTAAATTACTGATATTTAGTATGTTAGGCTATTTATAAAACTTATTTTGTGAGCGAAAAATGATCACTACATGTGACTTTACGTACTTATTTCACCCACAAAGGAAGTGTTTATAAATACATAATTATGTTGAGATAATAATGTGTATTATTTTAATGGGGAATTCAATGATTATGGTATGTGCATAATAAATATTATGTATATAATGTGTATATAATAATTGTATACAATTACGGATTGTCAATTAATCCCGTGTGTTGTACAAAAATGAACCTTATTTGCAATTATGATGTAGATTAATCGATTTGCGTAAGTTCTTTTAGTTTTCAGACCCATATAGGGCATAGATTTCCACCATGTAAGAATGTCCTATACCAAATTGGTCAGATGGAATTATATTATAATGTTTTATTTTCAGTTTTCCTTTTCTTACCTACTTTATTTGTGTATATCCTTTGGCTGCTGGTTTTCACGAACGACACCTATAATTTAGGTAATACCTAAGGTAATTTATTTGACATGTAAAATTAAAATGTTTATTTATGTGTCATTTAACACGTAAAATTGACATTTGAATAATCTTAGATGCTGCCTAAAATTTAGGTGACGTTGCAGTAAACGAACACCAGTCGTCTTTTCTCTCGTCTCGGACGTAAGAAGCGTGGGAGACCCAAAAAGAGATGGATGGACGGTGTGAATGAGGATATGCGTATGAAACCAGTGAATGCAGATATGACGGCTGATGGAAGCTATGGAAGGTAAGAACATGTTGCGCCGACCCCACTTAGTGTGGGATGAGGGCAGGCAAATTCATCTTTTCTTTCACTGAAAGATGAACGATATTTTTATTGCGTCACCATGCAATCAATTATAATTAATTAACTGCGTCAATTTATTTATTTTATTTTAGATAGCTAGGTAGCATTTTATCGTTAAATGACATATTTGTTATATGGTAGCAATATAATATGTAGGCATTATACATAATCCTGCTAAAAGAGTCCATAATTTATATAAGTATTAATATTTTAGGGAATAGTTTAAAATAAATCCTCATACCGATGTCGAGTACTTCCTTTAAATAATTTTCATTTAAGGCCTATTATTGTGAAACCCGAACAGCGAACATTGAAAGACTTTGAAAATAAATAAAATTTAACGATTGTTAATATTAATATCTTTGAATCTCTGTTTATCGTTGTAAGGGTTATAATAGAACCCCCAGTCTTCCCTGTAAATAACCTTTAGTATATAATTGCTTGGGTTCTTCAATAATAACCACCCTTTTGACACTTTGTCAAAATTGGAGGGGATTCAAACTAATATAATAAGTTGGTCTGATGCTCTAGTGTGGAGTTTTATTACGAACTAGTGACACGCCCTCGCTTCGCTTCGGTTCCAACCGCTTTGACTTCGGTTTTTAAAACTCCATTATAAGAGGCAAGTTACTCCTTACATAGACCGCTAGTAAATTACTAGCTGCCTGGTAATAAAATATCATCATAATCGGTTCAGCCGTTTTGAAGATTACCCGAAATAGACAGCAGAAAAACGTTTAAACTGGTTTATAGGCATAGGTATCGTGCAAAAAATCGTGATGTAAAAAAACCTAATATTATGACATTACGAACAGATACTTCAATTTTATTTATTTGTATAGATTTAATATTTGTGAATTTAATAAAATAAATTTAAAAAAATACTGACTTTAAACATAAATTGAAGTAAATGAAATAAAATTACAAGTAATTTCAATATATGAAACTGTACGATTGTGATTTTTGATTTAATAATATTGAAGACCCCAAGAAGTATTAAAATTTAATCCAATATTATCTCGAATTCTATTGAATTAGAATTTTTTTTTAAAATTAACGTGTTTCGATAAATAACCGACTGGAATTATATGTATTAATATGACGAATGACAAATAACTAAATTAATGAAAAAAACATGTCTGTATCATAATCCATGTTATTAAAATACTGACTAAACTTAGCAATGTACTAGATGTTACGATTTCAAAATGCATTTATGAAAAATATATATGCGACTGCACAGTTGCCGGAGTTGTCTAAATACCGACCTCTTATACCGAGGTCAGGGTTCGACATGAAGCAACAAAAAAAATCTCTTGTATAAACAAAGTAGCACACATTTCACATTTTTAATGTATTTAATATACCTTTTACCTTGAATACAGACCATATATTCTATTAATTATTGTTTTTAAAGTATTAGAATTGTGAAATTTATAAGAAAGATAATTCTTGAATATTTTAAATTATTTAAATCTCAGATGCGTATTTTATGTAATTTTGACCGCATTGAAGTTTACATAATATTTTTTATTCATGAAAGTGAAAATCAAAAACATATTTTTGACTGCACAGATGGCGTATTGGTTAAAGATCTATCTTGCCAGTGTCGAGGGTTCGAGTCCCACGCACGACAACAGTTTGTGCGTTCCACAAATTGTTCTGAGTTTGGATGTAATCTGTGTCCGTTAATTATGTTTGTAAAGTCTCTCGTAATAGAAGGATTATTTCTTTAGCCCTTTTTTAGTATTCCAAAAAAAAAAATAAAATAAATTAAGGTATAACTTCATAGCGATCAAAATGTTGTAAACAACATATTTTTTTAATTATTCACGTGTCTCGTCAATAGCTTCTAATATTTACATTGTATATATTCGACTTAGCTCTTATAGATTTCGCATAATATATCTATTATACTCGACACACCAAAGATTTTAAACGATATTATTGTAATTAATAATTTTAGTAATATTTTTTAGTAAGAGGCTATTCTAGGACTGAGAAAATTGAGGCACAGACATTATGTTACATTATAATTTACATATCAGAAATAAATTCCATTTTAAACGATGGAACAGACCTTTTTAATTAATTAAAATATATCAATAGTCAACTTATTGTTTAAAAAGATAATATTTTTGTATATATAACTGTTTTTTTTTTATATTTGAGAGCTTTGAAAGCTCCAAAATACATACATTTATTTTGTTATTGAATATTTAATTTTGAATAAAGCATTCATTGTAGGCAATTGTAACCTTCATACGATATCTTCATGGGCCTTCATTCGGCTGCTAATTCCATTGAATCTCATATCAATGAAACCACACTGAGATTTTATGATAGTGAACATAATAAGGTAAATCTTTAATTTTAGTTATATTCGGTATTTAATCACGATTGCTGTACTAAGTATTAGTAATGATTAATTAATTAAAATTTAATAATTAATTAAAAAGAAATCTATTATAAATTATTTCAAAATTAATGAAACTTTGCGCTTGCTTCATATCATTAAATTTAAGTAAATGAATTATATCGACGTCATATGTTTGAAATCATAGATTTATTCCTATACACGAGGTGGTGGTTGGATGTTTATTGTAACCATTTAACTTAATTATTATATAAAAATAATAATAAATATTATGTAGTAGAAGCTATAAATAGTAAAATGTTTGTATTGAATTATATAGACGAAAGTTATGGTATTTGAAAGGGAAGAAGCTATGACGGAATGCAAGATACGTATAGAAGAGGAAATATTAGAACAAGTGCAAGAGTTTGTATATCTGGGATCTACATTTGCGAGAGATGGTAAATGTGAAAGTGATATTGAAAGAAGAATGTGTAAGGGAAATATGGTGAATGCTGTTTTGCGCACCTTTATGGGCAGCCAAAGCCTGTCTAAGAAGGCTCGCTTGGCTGTGCATAGGGGAGTGCTTATACCAACTCTAATGTATGGAAGTGAGAGTTGGGAATGGCAGAAGAAGCACGAAAGTAGAATAAATGCTGTGGAAATGAGAGCGCTGAGGAGCATGATTGGTGTGAAATTGACTGATAGAATTAAAAACAGAGTGATTAGGGAACGTTGTGGAATGAATGTAGATGTAGTGACAAGGATTGAGAAAGGTATGTTAAGTTGGTTCGGCCATGTAGAGAGAATGAATGAAAGGAGACTAACAAGGAGAATTTATAAGGGGAATGTGAACGGAAGTGTTGGAAGGGGAAGACCGAGGCGGACGTTCCACAATCAAATCGGGGACGTTCTTAAGAAAGGCCAGGTTAGGAGTACCCTGAACCGAAGAACATGTATGAGGAGATTAATGAATGTAGACGAGGCGAAAGTGGTATGTCAAGATCGTAGCAAGTGGAAGGAAGTGGTCTCTGCCTACCCCTATGGGAAAGAGGCGTGATTATATGTATGTTTGAATTATATAACTATCTCAAAATGATCTATAATGTATGTGTTTAATGTGTCAAAATGATCATTAATTTAATAATGTTAATTTAGTTAATGTTGATTATTATTAATGTTAATTATTGCGTGTACGCGATTTGCTTAAAATTGCTTATAAGCTAATTCAATAAAATTGTTAATTTTACAACTTAATTACTATTATATATTAAAAATTATTAAACTATCTAACGATAGTTGATATCAGTAATGACTTTTTAACAGAAATAGCTAAACTATCCGCAAATGTTGGACGTAGGTCTCCCCACGAGAATGCCACTCGAAACGGTCTAGTGCCACTTGCATCCGACGATGGTTCATTGCGACATTCAAGTCGTCAGTCTACCTTCATTATATAACGAAACCATTTTTAAAACCATAAATTGTTATGAACCAGTTAAAAGAAATTAAATAATTATTATTTCACGCCTTCCATTATTATCGTTATGTAATAATTATTTATTATAGTTATATGTATTAATAATATATACAATTATTATTCATGGAAACTAATAATTACATTATCGTGAAAGTGTTTTGCAAATAGCTGCGCTGGTAGATTTATAATATTAGTAACGTATAATAAATATAATTATATATTAAAATAATTGGTTTTTAAACAACCTTCCACCATCTAAAATGAAAATATGTTCATAGAAATATATTTTGTTCGTGTAAATATGCCTTGAGGCTTTTAATATATATTATTTCTAATATATCTTTTAACGATGTATATAATAGATATTTAATTTTATATTCATAAGTTGGCCAGTTCTCGTTCCAATACATTTTATTAACAGCCGATCTGACGTGTCCAAGACATTATGAGGCATCACCCTCGCGCCGGTGACGGACTATCTTTGGTGACCCGGCCAGTTAGAGACAGCTAAATTTTTACGGCACCAGAGTCCTCAGCACGTATCTCATAGTCCAGAGCAGTTTTGATAGCTATCCGAAGTCCTAATAAAAAAGCCCTAATGCACACAGTTACAGGTGACCTGGGCTATACAATTTTTTTAACCTATTCAAAGACCTATTCAAATGCCAGGTATAATAATTGCTTTTGTGAAATTAACTATTACATGTTTAATGCTAAACATTTACGAGATTCCGTCTATTTGTAAATGCCTGTATGTTAGAAGATGATAAAGTCCACTAGCATCATGTTCAAGTTCCCAACAAATTTTGCTAAATGTGTGGTATCACCGATACCTTCAACAGTGCACAGTAATGTTGGGCTACAATAAAATCAAGGGTATATTCTCAAGATATACTCTCAAGAAGATCCTTTGTGCAATACCAGAAGAGTCACATAAAGTACGTCACACCGACTAAATTCATTAAAATTCAGTCCTATTGTCAATTAGACGAGAACTGGCTTTTTGGTTAATTTTAAAATATCATAGATATACGTTAGCGTATTAGTAGCAATTAAATCCTGAATAATCAAGACCATAATTGTCTTGATAGGTCCATTTATTAGACTTAAATATAACACCAGACCTTGTCCTTATTTTGTTATAAATACGAGACTATTCTTGAATAATCAAGACTATAATTGTTCTGATTGGTCCACGTATTAGACTTAAATAGAACACCTGACCTTGACTTTGATTTGTTATAAATACGAGAATATTCTTGAATAATCTTGACTATTAATTGAATGAATATTAATCTTGAATATTCTTGAATAAAGAAATTGCCTTGATTGGTCCATCTATTAGACTTAAATATAACACCAAACCTTGACCTTCATTTGTTATAAATACGAGACTATTCTTGAATAATCAAGACTATAATTGTCCTGATTGGTCCATGTATTAGACTTAAATATAACACCAGACCTTGACCTTGTTTTTTTATAAATACGAGAATATTCTTGAATAAAGAAATTGTCTTGATTGGTCCATTTATTATACTTAAATATTACACCAGACCTTGACCTTAATTTGTTGTAAATACGAGACTATTCTTGAATAATCAAGACTATATTGTCCTGATCGGTCCATGTATTAGACTTAAATAGAACACCAGACCTTGACCTTGATTTGTTATAAATACGAGAATATTCTTGAATAATCTTGAATATTCTCGAATAAAGAAATTGTCTTGATTAGTCCATTTATTAGAATTAAATTTAATACCAGACCTTGATTTTTTATAAATACGAAACTATTTTCGAATAATCAAGACTATAATTGTCCTGATTGGTCCATGTATTAGACTTAAATAGAGCACCAGACCTTGACCTGTTATAAATACGAGAATGATTATATTGTTTGTTTATTTAAGCCAATTTAAATACATTGTTAATGTAGAAGTTTGCTTAAGATATGATTTTGTACAAATCTTAATATATATAAATTACGTTTCACGTTGTTTGTCCGCGATGGGCTCCTAAACTACTTAACCGATTTTAATTACATTTGCACACCGTGTGCAGTTTGATTCAACTTGAAAGATAGGATAGCTTACATCTTAATTTATAGTCGTAATATTATTTTATTGCAAATTATTTGTCTATTATTTGATATTCACAATTATCTGTCAACTCCAAACGATTTTAACAGATGGCGATATCTGTTGACTGGATTGAGTAAGTAATTAATAGATGGCGCTGCTATGTCAAACCTACAAACGTGTCATATACGATTTTAACTTGCTTTTTACATAGATGCCATTTGTAAAAAAGTATAACGTCCTCCATGACAGATGTTCTCCTACAGTTCCAATTAAATAGTTTAATAAAATGTAATATAACACAAACATTAATTAGCCACAGCAACGCGTGGCTGGGTCTGCTAGTGTCTAATAAATTAGATAAGTAATTATGCGTACGTAATTTGAGTATTCTGAGAAGTGAGCTTAGATTATGGACTTCGAACGTGAATAGCCAAGTTGTAACATTGTCAGGTAAACTTATTACAATGTATACAATTCAAACTAGGAATGATTTTATCATTCGTTATAGGGTCCTTCAGATATGATTGTGTTTATAGGCATACCTACCTACATTGGTAATTTGATGCAATCAAGAATTCAGTTTGGATATTGGACTTCCAACATGTATACGACTTTATTGCTTCACTTGCTTTTAAATTGTGTTTAGTAAAGGTATACTCATTATTTTTCTTTTAAATCTATCAAATACTTCAGTTTAAATTAAAAAAAAAACAGCTAATATTTTGTAGACGTCCACTGTCGAGTACGGGTGGCAACCCTACCTGAGTTGCCACCCGTACTTTATAATAAAGTATTGTACGTTACTTTTATTAATTGTACTTTATACTTTATGTAAGGGATAAAGTACGCGAAAATACTTTATTTCGCAGGAACTGATTTCTTGAGATAAAAACTAGACATTTTTCAAATTTATATAAAATAGTTACATATTTAATGGCGATTCCTGCCACGGCAGCGTTCATATGGAGAGATTTTTGCATGTGATGTGCAATATATTATTTAGTTTCACTTAAATAAATAGGGCAAAGATGCTGTGCAGAGGTCTATTTGTGGTAATTATGCGATAAAAGTTGCTATAATTATGTTTTTGACGAAAATTATGAAATAAAATCAATCGTACTTTATTTTGACACAATGTACTTTATTTTTCTAACTTCATTAACCAATGTGCTTTATTTACACGAAAAAAAGGTGGCAAACCTAGGCATAGGCCTCCCCACGAGATTGCCACTCAGAATGGTCCTGTGCCACTTGCATCCAACGGTTGTCTTAGATCTTTAAGATGTCAACAGTTCACCCAGTAGGGGGGCGTCCTACATTGCGTTATCCGATTGGCGGTCGCCACTCGAGACCTTTTGTTTCGCAACGGCTGTCAATTTGACGAGCGATGTGGCCTGCCCATTGCTATTGTAACGTGCCGATTCTTCTATGTCCGTTATATCCGTTCTTCTACGGATTTTCGTATTCTGCATTTTATCACATAGGAAAACACAGTATAGCACTATCCATAACAAATTGAGCAACTTTGAGCCTTTTATAAGCCTAAGATACCACGTTAAAAAAAATTAAAAGCAATATATGAAATCAAAATGTATCTAGAAATGTTTAGGGTTTTCACAAAGAATTTGTCAATAATTATAAAGGCTTCTATAATGTACAGTTATCAAAAGACTTTTTTTGTAGGCAGGCCATGGTGTAGTTATACGCGTGCTATCCTGCCAGGTACTTCTCTCTAGCGCCATATGGGCGGATAATCTGTATCTGAGTTATCAATAGACTTGGCTCCATTTGGTTTGATATTGATAAAAATTCTAATCGTGGGTTCGGCTTTTTTATGGTAGACCCGGAGATCTTAGAATGGTGGCTAAATCTCAAAGATGATTATTTCCATTTAAACTTAGGAAAACCTTCACCTCATCCAAAGACTGTTTAGACCTACATAGGTTATCATTTATTCCAAATACGTAATTACGATGATATTACGATCAGGTGTTTATTATTATATTTATAAAAATGTTTGATATTATTAACTTAGGTGACAATAAAACTATTGGCCTCCATAGTTTACGATCAGATGCTAACACTTGTTTTTTGTTTGTTACACTTTCAGGCCTAATTATAATTAAAAAATTAAATACCAATGAAATACTACTTTCTCAGTGAGTAACATAACCTCTCATTTTGCTCCCGTATTTACACGTAAACGGGAACTACCAGGGCAAAATCACGGCAATCTGCTAGTGTATCAATATTTTGTATTGCTACACTTTAATATTTACTCTTGTTTCATAGAAACTAATGCAACTATTCAATTCATTAGTCAATTTAAGAAAATCAAAAGACTGAAGTTGGATGTTGTGTGATTTTTTTTGCAAGTGTTCTCATATTTGGTCAATTACTGCATTTCTGAAACTGGACTAGCTTAGAGATTGAGAGTTTTTTTTTTCTATAAAGTCATTTAAGTTTGTCAGTCACACTATATTTTTGAACTTGTCAAATAGTATTATGATTCTTCTCTATTTTTTTTAAGGAAATAAAATAACTGTGTAATTTAAATGCATAATTCATGGCTATTTGACTTCGAATAGGCTCTGCTTCAATTTTTTTGTCTTTCTTTAATCATAAAACAGTATTTCATTGTAGCCTAAACATATTTTCTAAACATCTAATTTACAGAGTAGGTACTATTGCAACGTATACATTCCACATACATGAGTAATGTATTTGTCTTGTATCATACACTATTAATTTAACTGTATTGTATACTAACTATTCTTAAATATTGCTAAGCTTTAAAAAAGTTTCCACTTCTACAATCGATTATCTGGTTTGTATTACATAAATAAAATCGTTCGCTAGTAACGCCGCTGCCATCGATTATAATTAGAAATGCTATAGCGTAACTTAGATAAAAAACAGACGAAGAGTTTCTGTAAAATACAGATATGTATCCTATTTACATTTGACAGGTATAGTGTATAGAAAATGTCGGACGACATCGTCTTCGAGTACTTGACGTAAAACAGAAAGATTTATCGAATATATGTCGAAAACTCACATTACTAATCTGCCCCCGTAAAACTCCTAAATATGTAAAAAAATGTACCATGTCTAATTAGTTAGTGGCTATTATTACTTAGTTATACGTATTGTTGATTAATGTAACTGTATTGTATCCATTAGTAAAATATTAATTCGATTATTTACATTGTTTTCTTTATACCTATTCTGCAATGAGTGAAGAATACAATTCACTCTGCATACCTTTTTCACGATATTATGCAGGAGTCTCCAGTAATATTAGGTAGATAATATGTGCTCAGATGATGATGATGTAATCTTAAATAACTACCGACGTAGGTATATCTTCTTATTGTATTGGCAAACATTTTCTTTGTGGTGACGGAGTAAGAATAATTCACAACTCCCTCTCTTGCCCGTGGATGCCGTAAAAGACGACTAAGGGATTAAATATGCACATAACTTCTATGCAAGAGAAAGAAAACTCAAAACCCCATATCAACACGTCTGACCAGCGTGGATATCGTAGGACAATTTCTCTCCTATTGTGAAGGACGCTCGAGCCTAGCAGAACACGCTTTTGTTAATTTGGTTTATATGTAATGTAAACACAGAAAACCGTGTGGTGACGGAATAAGAATACCATTCACCTCCCTTTCATCCAGCGGTGGAGGTGGGGCGCAATTGCCTCTACAATCCCCCGTCCTGCTACAGGGGACTCCAATTCCTCCCTCCAGCGCCGAATAACTATTCTTCGGGCCGTTTTTATTGCCCTACTCAGTCCCCTTGTGGTGATACCTCCGCCACTGACCCGCGCCGCAGCGCAGAGTCGGTAGACCTCTGCAAGCGCCCTAGCTTGTAGAGGCCAGGGTGGATTGCCCGCCAGCAGTGTGGCTGCAGTCCAGGACATCATACGGTACCCTCGTATTGTTCTCACCGCCATGGCTCTCTGCGCCTTTCGCAATTTAGCCTTATTGGAGGCGGTGAGAGACTCCGCCCAGATAGACACTGACCCCCCCTACACATCTAAAAAATAAAATTGCGTTCTAAAAAACGCAAGGTAAGGCCTAAAAAATGTAACATTTCAATGGACTATGAATTAGTGATGTAACGAATATTCGCATTCGCATATGTTTCTGACATTCGCATTCGCAAGGAACGATGCGAGTGTTTGGCGAATATATTTGACAAACTAAAAGCAAATTATATATGTAATTGTGTAATGATTAGAAATACTGTCTCTCTTATTTTTGTCAGTCTAATATAAACTAATGAATGGGGAGCCGGTTTTTTGTTCGGTTATACTGCGAAAACCACTGAACGATCAGAATAATATTTATACCATAAGATGCAGCATGTTTCGGAGAAGGATTTAGTATATGATATGTTGGTGAATACTTATCCGGAATTTATATTTGTTTTTGACGTGACAACGTCTTATAATTCGATGGAGCCGGCTGCACACCCGAAAAAACATGACGTATGCGGCGTTACCTCGCTCTGAGGCGTTCTATTTAAGGCTTTTTTTTTGGGGTGGGCTGCGGTCGGCGCGCTTCTGCACCACTCGGTCCGGGGCGACACCACGTCGCCTTCGTCGTTGGACCGACCACCGGAGCAGGGTTACTTGTCATCAGTGGTCGGCCCGATGGAATAGCCCTACCCTGGGTACCCTCCCATCGACCGACGACCCCGCTCGGGGAGGACGTCGGTTTTTCCTCACGCGGTCGGCCTCTCGGCGGGTGACGGACTAATTCACCGGTCACGTCACCCGCGGCCTCGGCTAGGGCGGCATGGGACGCAGGTAGTTGTGCCTGCGCCGCCCCAGTCGCTGGCAGCGGGTCGCTTCGTCGAGGCTGTGCTCCTCGCGTTCGCGACCCGCCGCCTCCTTCTGCGAGATAACTGCCTCGCAGAAGGATGCGACCGCGTCCCAGTTCCTGATGCTGCCGAGCATCTCCCTAGCGATGGTCGGCAGCGTCAGGTCGGCACCGATGATTGCGCCGAGTTCACGGCGCTGCTCTGCCCAAGCGGCACAGACCTCGAGCGTATGCTGCGCTGTGTCCTCGTCGCAATCGCAGTGGTGGCAGGACGGTGTTCTCTCCCTCCTAGCGACCCTGTACAGGTACTTGACGAAGCATCCATACCCCGTCAAGACCTGCACGAGTCGGAAGGAGTGCACACCGTGCCACCGTTCCAACCACTGCCGGAAGGCCTCCACGGTCCAGACACCGTATCGAGGCCTCTCCAGCCGGTCTGCCCAACGGGCGATGACATCTCGGTGGGCGTCGACGCGCCAGGCGGTGAGCTGCCTTAAGGAAAGAACACCGCCCATCCCTCGCACCCCCGACACCCGCCGATACAATTCGGCGAGCACTTCCGCCTCCAGTTCCATTTAAGGCTTGCTATACAAAATATCTATCAAACAAATAAAATTAAAATTTTCTTTTGAAAAATGAAACCATTCCATCAGTATTTTCTTATGACGTTGTCACGTTCAACTATCGTCAGTTAACCGACTTTACAGACAACCGATTTTTTGTGTGAATGAATAATGAATTTTGCCAAGAAAAAAAGAACATGATTCTTTGTGAAAAAATTACATTATTTTTGTTAAGTAATCATTAAACTTTTTGACATACCATGCATTCATGCACTCTCAGCGTCACAAATTGTGAAATAACTCCACACTTCAGTAACATGTGCTTTACTCATGTTTGTAAATTTGACTTATATAATAATAATAATAAACTAATCTCAAATTACAACGAATATTTTCGAACGAATCTGATTAGTTTCATTCGTTCAACTTGTAACGGTTAACCTTTGCTATATTTAGCTTAAACATGGCTGGTACGAAATGTTAAACCCGTATGATATTTTGCACGCGCTTTATTTGAAAGTCAACATTCATATATATTATATTCGCATTCGCATTCGCGAATGTTGGAGATAAATATTTGCACTCACATTCGCATTCGCGAATGTCTCAATCCTAACATTCGTTACATCACTACTATGAATGTTTTAAAATAGTGAACATCGATGTATCGTTTGCATTCCTACCTCCTATCCGTCGCCCCGGACAGATCGGGCGGGGTAGGTACATAACCTACCATACAAAATACAGGAAGAGATGATTGGACCTCATGAATGAATGGAAAACTTTTGCAAGTAACTGAAAACAAGCTAAACATTTAGTAAAATTACATTTATTTCATTCAGCAATAAAAAAACTTATGACTTACACCTTTGTATTACTTTATTTGATATTAATAACATAATTTAAAGGAACTTGAACGTAGTGTTTTGCGTAAGTTGTAGCGCACTCTATCAAATAGTCCTCAAGCGAGTGTTCCTTTTTTATCGTACAAAAATGTCTATATTTATACTGACTCACTTTTTCATCGAATTTTGTATTAAAAGGTACATAGAATACATTTTCAGAGTTCTCCTTAAATACAGTCTTTTCTCATCGATGCCTTCTTCATCTTTAAGTGTATTGATGAAATAATTTTTGTGTAATCAAATTACATCCCTTAATCGTCTTTATGACACCCACGGGCGAAATAGGGGTAGGTGAATTGTATTCTTACTCTGTCACCCACACAGATAATAATATATACGTGTGTGGTGAAGAGGTTCGATGTTCAAGGTTGGGACGTTCGTGTATATGTGTGTGTGTGTGTGTGTGTGTGTGTGCGTATGTGAATAAATAAAACAACATATTTACGACATTATTTAATCCAAGCTTGAGGGACAAAGTAAAGCTACGCAAAGAGGTTTTACAAGCGTCGACGATCAGCTCGTCACAATGAAATTACATATAAAATTTTAAATCTTTACACTTAAACATAAGACAATCAGTTAAATATTCTATCATCAGGCCTCCATTCCCTTAAGGGGACAATGTGTGGAACAAAAACTATTGTCGTTCAACGAACATATTTCTAAACTTCAAGTTGGCTATTGGGGATTTCTTAAAATACTTTGATTCGATACATGATATCGCAATAATTTTGGATGTTTACGCGAGTGTAAAACTATTTTTACGGGTTTTATAGCGTTTGAATTAGATTTTTACTTGCCTGATGTTTCGAATACTATACAGTGTTCAAGGACAGGGCGGGATATAATCTGTAAAAATAGTTTTTTACTTTCATTACTAATTTATACCATTAAATCATCGAGGCCATTAATATGTGATATACAATAATTTAATAATAAATAAACTACACAATAATTAGTCATAACTACATTTTTGAACATTATATTAACAGAAAAACAGATGACAGGAAGCAACATAGAACTACACACATAACATCAATACACAAATACATTTCACATTATATTAAAACGGTTTATGAACGAAAATGATCTTTAGTATTTATAGTACAGAATAATTTGTGCGTATCTATTACGTGTCTACATATTTATATAATAATATTGAATCATTTGTAACACGGGGACAAAGTTGAGTTAAACAATTATATAATCATTTGTAGGTATACAATAAGATCAAAAGTGATGCATTGATTTTATCGAATAGGCCTAGCTTATTGGACAATTAATATAATAATACTAATTTATATAATTTTAACCATAAAAAACCGACTTCAATTGGACCAAATTGATATAGGATCACACGGGAAATACCAGCTTTCAAATGTGAAGAATCATCAAAATCGGTTCACCCAGTCGAAAGTTCTGTGGTAACAAACATAAAAAATACATTTGAATTGAGAACCTCTTCCTTCTTTGAAGTCGGTTAAAAACTGAAGAGTTTGCTTTTTGATTGCACTATTAGGAACTACCTGTTGGATATCAAAAATAGGATTATATAATATAGCAATGTACGAGTATATCTATTATTTTATTTATATGTTAAATGCTATATTATAGCAAATATACTCTCAAAGACTCGTGGTCTGGTGATGCTTGTGGGATCTGGTTCAGTCATATTTCTTTCTTTATTTCATCATCACACTGGAGCTAATTCTATATGTTGTATACATACAATTTCTTAAAAAAGATAATTAAAAAATTACCCACTGAGTTTCTTGCCAAATCTCAGTTTATGACCGCGTTCCGATCCGATGTTAGTTTTTTAGATTGTTTCAAACGATAGGTAAATTTGATAATATGCAAGTGGCTTTAAGGGGTTTATGTAGGCCTTCATTTGAATACGAGTATTGTGAGGAATAATGTCAATAAATGTTAGAAAAAAAATTGCAATGAGACATCAGGGTTCTGTGAAACTGTTGTCATCATAACCAAGCTAATATTAAACTATTTCAAACTCACTTCTAAGAGATTCTTAGAAAACGAATATCTCATTTACTTTGAATTAGTGCTTTTTTGCCAGGGACCCGCAATGAATTTAATTTGAAAATTTAAACCAAAGGAGTTGGAAGAGATTAACACCCTTTTTCACCATGCCCAATATGTCCCCTCTATTGCCATTTCAGACATTTAGCTGTCCATTTGAGAAACAATTTAATTTAAAACAATTTTCCATATGGAATTACAGTAATTTTATAATTTAAAAAGTATTATAGCATTAGGTATACCTTTACCGATTATTAATCAACTTTGTCCCAATAATTACTTGTATCCATCTTAATGCGATCTATCTAAACTATGATATTTGATTCATAGCTCTAGATGTTATAGAATTATTACAATCAAGCGTGTGCCTACAGAGGGCGCAATATAAGAACATTTCATTATTGTCACGACACTGTTATTGTCATCAATTTTGCTATATTTCACTAAAAATATAAAATTTATTGTATTTTTGTATATAATAATAAAGTTATGGTATATTTCTGATATTTACGCGAGTTTTACATATCGTAAATAAATTTCTTTTTACGGATTTCATCGCGTTTGTATTAAATTTTTTGATTGCGGGACGTGTCGCACACTTAGTGCGTTCGTGACCCTGAACGCTGTTAAGTGTTCCACAACGTTGGGCCCTTAGAATAATAACGAATGGAAGGTAAGTTCACGCACAAAAAGTGAGGCATTTCAATTGGTGCCTAATGGAGCTTACGCCGGAACCGTTCCGTAATGTACAAGTCATTTTTACGGCACGTACGTACACAACTTTTAAAAATAAATTGATAATTATGACGGTTTGTGCATTCAAATAGTGTCACAACACATTTGAAAAACTTAAAAAGGTTTTTAACATTACTTTTAAAAGTATTTCGACGATTTATGTTAATAAAAACAAAATTTGATTTCATAATTTGCATAGTGGTGTGCGTGTGTACGTGTGTAATCGTCTGCGCGCCATTAGTATTTTTAGATTCAAATTTTAAAAGTTCGAAGTATTGACACTATCCTTCTATACGTTACTATTCTAAGGTTGGGCCATTAAAAATTAAGTACAAACGCGATAAAATCCGTAAAATAGTTTTATTTAAAATGTCAGTATATGTTTATTAAAAATATAATAAAGACTTGTAAATGCCCACCGTTTGCCCGCTTAGTTCCTGGGAATACCGTGATCAAATATAGCCTAAGTTATTCCTTATATAGACAGCTACATGCTATTAAAATATAATCAATATCGGTCCAGCCGTTTTGTAGATTATCCGGAACAAATAGATAGCCAAAAAATACTAAACTGATTTTTAGACATACATAGGTATCGTGCAAATAACCGTGTGAGTATTAAAAACCTAATGTTTTACAAAATAGATTTTTGTAATAGATTCTACATTGCCACTTCCTGTTTTACAAAAGTTATATCCACAAATAATATTGAAAATCTTTTTATAATTATTTAGATCGTTTTCCTTGTTTATCATTTGTTACACAACCCGTCCATGTCTTTTAGCAGTTTTTGGATAGTTCTATCACATTCTTCAAAAAAAAAAAAAAAAATCTACCAGTCAGTCAAGTACAGTATACTTGACTGACTAGATTTTTTTTTGGAAAAGAATAATACTTCCGAAGTGAAAATTTCTTAGATTGAGAAATATTTTTTTAGTGATTATTATTTTTAAATAATTCTTATCAGTTGTTTTACATGAAAAAAAGAATGGTTATATCTATATAATACAAATGCAATTTTCTATTTTATTAATATTAAATCAATCTTGACTAAATACAAAATGTAAAACATATATTTTTTTTACATTTTTTAGTTTTTGATTGACGAATTGATGATATTACCCAACGATACGACTTTCAATAGTACCTACGTATAGATGATGACTCAGGGTATTCAGCTATAGCAGCTCGGCATTGCACAATCCAAATTATTAATTATTATTACTTTAAAGATGAAAATGGCTAAATTGTCACACTATACAAACGCAGACACGCAAATCTGGAAGTATATAAATATCTGAGCGTGACAGTCATTGGAATATAGTTTTATTTCCATCCTACTTTTTCAACTCTCAACATTTTTAGAGAAATTTGCATGTTCAAAGGAAATCTACCTACTGCTATTCCTAAGCGCAATGACATGTTTTTAACACGCTTTTATTAGCTTCACCTGTATGTTTGTTTGTAACCTCCACCTTTGAGCTCGGTTTTGCCCTACTTTGCGCGATCAGTTTTACTTTAAATTTTGTACATCTATCAAAGACCGATGCCAATGCAATAATCCGTTTTTTTTTAACTACATATATGTTTAGTTTGATATGCTATTAAAGCGTATTTTTAGTTTTTTTAAACTATATTTATTTATTTAAACGAGGTTTTTGAAGTGTGTTTTTCTCCATCCTACTCAACTCTCAACATTTCTGAAGAAGTTTTCACGTGCAAAGGAAACTGCTATTCCCAAGCGCTATAACATGTTCTTTATTTAAACGAAGTGGTATGTTTTCAGAGTAGGACTTAGCCGAAGAGTTCCATTGCCAGCAGAACAAACGAAAAAAAAAACTATAGTTTATATATCTACTAAATCAGTTGAATATTCTATAATATTTTTAGTGAAATATACCACATATGTAATTAATTCACAGCTGTAAGTTCTAATATATAATTGATTGTAATTAACTTCGTGTATTTACAATACTCGTTGGCTATAAAATTGACAGTTTCTAATATTTTGTTATACTTCACATAACATGTACATAGGTATAAAACATCTAAATATTTCAACAGGTCTATATTAACGATTCGTAATAGTTAATATTATTAGGTATAGATATCTATGTGCTGTCAGAGATACTTATCGTCATAGAAATTTACCCAATAAAGTGTTTAATTTATTAACTTCAATATATTAATAAACGTTGATTTGATTTAAAAAGAAATAAAAATATTATTACAAGCAATTTCTGATGTTTACGCGCGTATTACACATTTGAAATGAAACTATATTTACGTATTTTGTCGCGTATAATTGATTTTGGAAGGCTGAGACCGTGACCATGAACGAAAAGTGTTCGAAACGTTGGGAATTTAAAAATCGAATAGAAACGCGATAAAATCCGTAAGATGGTTTCATTTCATATTATTACAAGCTCTTTGGCTGTACTTCCAGAAAGTTTTGTAGAGCTTAACGTAAACAAAAACCGAATTGTAATTGTTTTAAGTGTCTACTTATTAATATTATTTGATATGTGACACAAATTGATTATTTTTTTTTAAATCTTTTCTATTATATAGTGATTTAATGAGAATCTTAGTCAGAAGTTTTACTCACTGACAGGTGGTCAATAATTAGAATAATCAATATTTATATAATGACAAATAAATATTAATAAATGACATTCAAGATACTCTAAATATTTCTGTTTCGTTTATTCGTTCCCGTGTAGTGACAGGATAAGAATACAACTGTCATCACCAATCTCTTCTTGCCCATGAGGGTCGGGAATCGTAAAAATCAGGATCTCAATCAGAAGAGCGACCAGCAGCTTTCTTCTAGAAAATATTTATACATTACACCCTACTGCGACCGCCAACCCACCCAATAAGCGTGGCGATTAAGCCATTATCCTCCTATTTGCGAGGGACCTAAGCCGGTTTAATACTGAACGGCGAAAGACTGGTCGATAATGAAATGTTTAAACATTTCATTATCAACCAGTCTTTCGTCTTTTTTAATTACGATTTATCGACAAACATTATTTTAAATTGATTCTACATGTTTTCTTTTATAAATATCAAAACAAAAAAGACAGTTGAAATTTTCAGAAAATGATAAAACTTTTGTTATAAAATTCTCTACAATTCAATGGGTAATTTCTTTGACAGTGCATTAAGCCTTGAATGAGAACTACTACGCACAACATCCGGTTATATAAAAAGAAAACACTCATTTAATATCTAATAAATATTTGCCTACTACAGGTAACATTTAACAGGAGCTTGAACATCAACGCGAGCCCTACAGCATAGTAACTCGGATACCTAAAAAACATTCACACAACCGTCATATAGCCTCGGATGCGGCTTTAGAAAATATTGTTTACAAAACATTGCCAAAACACAGTTTACAAGCCTCTTTAGAAATTGTAAAACTATATTTAGTGGTTACGTTTTCACATATTCTCAATTTCTCAACACAACCGCGTTCAAAATTAGCGATATATTATTTTAGAAATGTTTATTCTATTTTATATTTCTAACTAAAATTTTCATCCTCTTAGGAAATTCTCACATATCTATCTTAATAAACTCTAAAGTCATATAACGCATTTAAAGTTTAAATTATTTAAAATACTTTAATGATTAAATAAATAATTCAATTTAAGTCCTTCTATTAAATTCATATATCTTTAACTTCCAATAAACGTATCACTTACATTCCTAGTCTACATGAAAACAAAACCACTAAGTGTAGAAATTTAGAGTTATACACACACACACACACACACACAAACGTACATTTTATATACCATATATATATATGTTCACACATATTTGTTCGTTATCAAAATATTTATTGTCGCTAATTATAAATAGTCTATAAGTACGTTAAATTTCTAATAATTAGATCATCTATAAGTGATGTAAAACCCGCCGACTTTGAGAAGATATGCTTTGAACACGACACAATTAAGTTTACCATATATTTTTTTTTCCAACAGCAAATATCCACTACAATAGTACCTATACATTAATACATGTACATATTTTTACGACTACATTCATAGAAACATTAAGTGCTGAACATGTACATTTCACACATGTTCTATATAAAGCCAAATACCAATGCATTTATTTTTTATTTATAATTCATTATCGAACTTAGTTTCGTTTGAGAGACTCTTCAACTATAAATCAAGCTTCGCTTCTACGAAAGAACTGAAGTAGAAATGCTCGCCTGCTAAATAAAAAAATAAAATAAAAATAAAACTTTCCATGGAAGTTGATTTACTATTGAAACATATATTTTCTTTTCTATTATATATAATAATATTTAATGAAATGTGCACATCCAAATTAAAACATTGTTTGCCTAAATTCAAGTAATGCATTTCGTAAAAAATAATGGAGTAATTTTTATGTTTAAGCGAGTAAAAACATTTGAAATAAAACTATGAGTATTAAACATTTGAAATAAAACTATGAGTATTAAATATTTGAAATAGAGAGAGAACCGATTGTTACGGGAGCACTATTCCTTAATAGTGCTCCCGTAACAATAAACGCCAAAAATCAGGAAATTAAAAATCAAATACAGATGCGCTAAATCCGTAAAGTAGTTTTAATTCAAATATTTGACAGTATGTTATGTATAACCCGCGTCAATTTTTTTTTTGTTTGTGTGTAGCTGTTGTCGCAGATGACCTTGACAGCTTAACGCGGTCGATGGGCGAGCGCGGATGGCTTTCAACCCGGTAAGTAAGTTAAGCGAACATCGCCCGAGGGCTCCCCCTGTGGGTAACGGACCTCGGCTCGGGGCGTCGCTGAAAGCAAAGTGGACGTGCCCACGTTTAGGTTAATGAATTTTACGCGGCGCGGTTTTCGACCTCGACGGCGAGGCCGATACCGCGGAGTTTTAATTGTTATCGCTGCGCCAGCTGTGTAGGCCCTTTCTTGGGCGATCGTGATAGCGTCATCCTCTTCTTCAAGAAGATGATGAAGACGTCGGACCGCGGATATTTTTAAGAGGACGTAGTTTACCGCCCCAACCACCAGTGGATTGGGGTGAGTCGTGGCAGAGGTCCGCGTCAATAAAGAAACGTAACATAAATGGCGGCGCCAATCATTGCCTCTCCTTCATACGTTATGTCTGTCCTTACCCACACACGTCGGTACTGTATACAAATAAATAGAACAATAATGCAGTGGCATAAAACAATATACGTACTAACCATCGACTAAGTTTAATCGGACTCCTGCAAAGAATTTCAACTATATCTTTATCTCTTTATATATAAATTTTTTGCGTACGTGTGTATGTCACTAAACTCCTCCTATACGACTGGACGTCTGTTGGGTCAGCTAGTTTAAGATAATATTTTAATTATGTACTCAGCGTTAGGTTTGATACGTTGTAGAAAAATACTAAACACGCGGTTTTTCGCCAGTGTGATTAGCCCTTTTTAAATATCTTCCTAACTATTTACTGTCACAGAACAAAGGTTTATATTAAAAAAATATCTCCTATTTGGCAGTTCTGTTTTGCTGACGGTTCACCTTGTCATTGCAACTAGTAGTCGCTATTTAAATTCGTTTCTTTATTGGCCCGGGTTATATCAGTGTTTTATTTTTAAAAGAGTTATTTATATTCTTTTGGTAGTAAGTACTCAATTACCTAAGTTTCTTTCCTGTTGGCACATATACCTAATATATTTTGGTTTTCTACCAAACTTCCCCTAATTGTTTTTGGTTTATCTCTTATGTTTAAATAAAAAAATGTAAGTAAATATAGAGGCGAGTAGAAAATCAAGCTAAGAAATATATAAAAGAACAATGATGTATAGTTTTATAATGCAAAGATCACAAGTATCATAAGATGTTATAGAGTACTAAAGCATGGCTCTAATAGACACTAATTAATCGTATATCACTTAATTTTACTACCTTATGCTTATTATTATCTAGGTTTTAATAGAAAATAATATACATTTAACAAAAGCATTAACATTTATCAATTTTTTTTATCAAATTATCCACAATTTTATTGTCTTTTGTCGTATTGAAATATAAACTTATTTTTAACACTATTATATACAGATTATAATGCGATTTCTTTTCTATTATATAAAACATAAGACTCAAACTTTAGATATAATTTTATGTATCCATATAAAACATTTATTTAACTCTAGTAGAAAGCTCGAGTTCAGAAGAAGACTCATAAGAGATTAACAACCATTCTTTCATGTAAATGTAGAATATTTTAAACCGTTTGGACGTGAATTGGCATTAGCAATTGGGAGATGGCACCACAATTAGAAAGTTGGTGCTAAATTTATCGGTTTTTACTGATAATAATATCGTTGTAATCATTAAAAAGTGTTGTCGCCCATCAAAAGGTAGCCAAAGTGTGCTCTGGCAACATTCGTAGCTGCCGAGCGGAATTTTCGCGGGCATGTCAAAATGTTATGTGGTGCTTTTAAATTTTATTTATTATTTTTAATGATTTGCAGTGTTATATTAAATAATTTTGCTAGTATTTTATGTAATATAATACAGAGAAAATTGTGAAGGAAATTCGGAATGAATATGATATAGTGGTAAATTACGTGCATTTTCGTGTTCTTTCAAAATTCTTAGTGAAATCATGATTTAGTTTTCAGCACCCAATCAATGGTAACGATTTGACGGACTGTTATGGTTTTGTAAATTGTTAAGACAACAATGTATTTTGTAACTGAAGGTATCTATTGTCATGAATAATAAATTTTAACAACAAAAACTAGCGTCACGGTTAAGTGGTTTAATAGGGAAAATAAGGTATAAAACTGTACTCGAACGAGTAGACGGTATTCATTGGTGAATATACTTCGCTGATTGCGTGTTACTCTTTTAGAAGATACAACATAATTATGATCATATGTATAGTAGTGATAATGAATAATATAGGGTAGAAATAGAACGACTTTCACGCGGTCTGATACTAAAATACATTTTAAAATCGAGGGTTTCAAGTCAGACGCGGAAATGCTAATGTGAAACCTGTTTCGACCCTAACAGGATATAGGCGATTATTGATTTTTAACTGAAACTCATTATTTTTATTGTTGTGTTGTGTTATTAATAAATAAACTCTATGTACCTACCTAGGAAGAAGAATTAATTTATGTTTATTGCAATACAATGTAGGTTAGTAGATAATTTTAAAATAAATAAATAAATACCATTAAAATAGTATTAATTCTAAAGAGTGTTCATTATTGACGCACATTTTATGAAATATTTTGAAGGCTAAATGGATTAAGAAATAGTAAAATTTCTCCGTCCTAGATTCTGCTACGATTCACGTCCAAAAGTGTCATAATTTTACACCGTTCTATACTTATCTATATATCTATGTTAGTTTGAGCTTAGCACAATGCTGTAATCATAATAATTTTATAGATCCTCGTTGTAGATCGCAAAACATCTAAAGATAATATCATAAATTAAAACTGTATTCATATAAAATGAATTGGGTATATTTTTATTAATCTAATATTACAAAAATGTCAATCACACCTAGTACTACGAATAATAATCTAAGAATACATCTTAAATTCTATTAAAGCTATGTCACTAATTTCTTTATTGGATCTGTTATTACGATTTGTTACTAGTAATGTAAACGCTACACATTTATAGAAATAATATTTGAAACAAATGTAACTAGTTTTGTATATTAATAAAGCTTATAAACTACGTCTGTAAATATATTTTCAAAAAATGTATTATTGTCCCTAAGTTGTCTATTTATCTTAATGGAATCAACAAATTTACCATTATTGTCAAACATTTCAATTTAAATTGATTATATAGTTTCAAATACGAAAATTTTATTGTGAATAACTATTACTTTACTTTTATTTATTAAAAAAATAATGTCGTTATTTCAGAAATCTTTAGATAAATCTATTCATAACATCGGTCTATATATTTTTTACCTGCATCCTCGTGTAAGAGAGCCCAAAGATTACTCTATAAAAGCACTTTTTCCTACTACTAACATTCAACATCAAACAAATAGGTATACACTTAATTATTAAGAACGAATGATTTGTTAAACGTGCTCGATCTATTCTTACGGTGTGATTACGCCGTTTACCCTAACCTTCGAACACGCAAAACAAATGTAATGCATTCTACTAACACCTATCATAGAAAAGAAAATCGTGTAGGTATCTACTATATAAATAAATCTTCCTAAAAGTCTGCTAAAGCTTGAAGAACACTACATTACTTATAAAAGCGGCTTACATTAAAATTCACATCCAATGATATTATATACATTAAAATATCATTGTTTACATTAAAAAGAGTTTTTTTTTGTTTATTTCTATAACAATTATTATCATTTTAATAAAACGACTTTTCCCGAGAAAAATTTCGAGGTCGCGGCAAAGCGCCCAGTCGCAAAAGTAAAATCAACTTATTATTCGTCTGGTAAACTTTACAATATCTCCAACCCTTCATAGTAAACCTTTTTATCATTATCACAGCTTCAAATAATTTATATCACACGATACACGAGTGATATTTGAAAATATTCAGCCATATTTTATTGTCATAGTCGATATATATTTTTTTTTATAATAATTTAAGTCAATTTCGCAAGACACAAATATGCGATCTGCTTGTGTATAATTTATTGTATAGTATATATATATATATATGCGAAATAAATCTTGATAAATTGACTTAGCTTATTCATATACATTATTAATAATAATTATTATTGTCATAGTTTATTATTTATTGTCGTACACATATTTGTCAATTTTTTTTTTGTTTGCAACACATGCAAAGTTATAAACACTTGATTATTTAAACACCATTTTGGAATAGCATATTAATCGTAAAAGGCTGTAATTTGTGTGGAAAAAAAAATAATATAAACGTGAATGTTATATTATTTCGTCACGGAGAGCTACAGAAATGATTTTAATAAAACTTTTTAGTAATAATCATTAGAAATGGAACGTCAAGCGTAAAGGGATGCTTATAGCGATATTTTTGAAGCTTTGCTCTAATCAACTGCTATTAGCACAAATTCATATGATATTTTCATTAATATTAAATTCATAAATATTATTTGTACGTTTATTTTCAATTATGAATAAGTGCACTTGATATGCTTTTCCGACAACGAAGAGAAAAACAGGAATAATGAAGCATACAACGCATTTTTTTATCTAATCGGTAAAGAGTCGCAAAACATATCTTGAAGGCAGATATATACTTGATAAATATCACCAGCAACTAGTTCAATAAACGCTATACCTACTTTTTATATAAACAAGAAGGATTCATAGATATTCCAAAGTGGTGTTTTAATCAATTTTACTTTTTATATATCTTCTGATTTGGCATTCTCGTCATTGTACTGCGCGATTTGCTGATGTATCCAGGGAATGAACTTGGGTACATAAGCGTAGACGCCCGGTAGACGGGGATGAGCGCATTTGATACCCCAGGACACGATGCCACCTACATACCAGCGCGTAGAATCTTGTGGATCCTTGCAGAGGAGAGGGCCACCAGAATCACCCTAGAAAATGATTTAATTTATATAAACAAAATTTATAAAAAAAAAAAATTAAATAATTCATCACCATGATCAGGCGTGTTGGTATAAGGTTTCATTTCGAGTTTTCCTTCTCTTGCATTTCCTTAGAAGCCCTTTACGATAACAGCTGGCACGATAGGGGAATGGTGAATCGTATTCTTAAATGAATAAAATAATTATCTTAAACTAATGAGTAGTTGCCAGGCCATCGCTGACAAGTGCCAAATACCGATGTTTTGTCTTTTTTATGTCTTGTCAGCTTGTCTATATGGTGATAGAGAGGTACATCATGGGGTGTGTTTCAAGGCACTGTTTGACTTGGTACCACCGTCACCATTCCACCAACGTACCACTCGACGTCGTAGCAGCAATCATTTCTCCCACGTACGTGCAAGCTCTGGAATGAACTACCTGCTGCTACTACGAGGTTTAAGAAGAGTATTTTCTTCACGATAGGCCTGGCTGTGCCCCTGGTATTGCAAAGGTCCATGTGCGGCAGTGTCACTTACCATCAGGTGTGCTGCTTGCTCGTTTGCCACCGTTGGCAATAAAAAAAAACATGTTATGAAGCCACACGCTGTGCCTTCCGTCGTCCCAAACGACCTGCACGGGTCATCATAATATACCTAACCCCTCTCCCCCAAAAGTATTGTATTAATAGTTACAGGGGTAGGTATCTGATAATTAAACCAACGAGCAGGCGATTAAGGTAAGGGACTTCAAACCTGGTACTCCACTCAATCGGCAGTAAAACAAATTAAATTAACTGTACAGTTGGCGTAGTGCATAAGATAAGACCCGTGACAGTATCGTGGGTTTGAATCCCGCGCAGGACAACACTTTGTGTGATCCACAAATTGTTGTTCTGAGTATGGATGTAATTTGTGTCCGGACATATAGCAATATAAGGATTATTTCCTTGGTGCAGGGTGTTGTGTTTATAAAAAAAAGGTCCTTAATCCGTTTGAGAGACGAGAAATGATCGTATAATAACATACGTAGCTCCACGCAGGATACGCTATCGATTGAATCATAGACTGCCAGCAAACAGAAAGTTTGAACCCAGTTATTAGTAGGTTCTGCGCATTGTAAATATTCCGTGTAGTGACGGAGTAAAAATACAATTCACGAATATCTATTTTGCCCGTGGATGACGATTATGCGCGTTACCACATTGGTGATAGTTGTCTGTCTACAGCCGCGGGCCGGTTTGTTCGGGCACCACATTCTAGCTGAAAATCAACGTATGAGTAGTAGCAATTTGTTAATGCACTTGCTTTGGTGAGCGAGAAAAATGGGAGCCTAACTTTGTCAGGGTGTTTGCTTCTTTCACTTCCTGCACGGTAGGCAGCCTAACTAGAAAAGGCCTTTATATGGTAAAAGGCCATCAAGCGTGTTTGGCCATTTGCCACCAACAACAATAAAAAAACAGGACTATATACGTATAGGTAACATTTATGCAAGAGAAGGCAAACTCGAAATAAAACTCTATACCAACATGTTTGACTGGCATGTAGATCAATTTCCTCTCATTGAGGACGAGGCGGGGCCTAGCAGTGGGGCGAATATAAGATGATCATCATCATCATTTCAGCTCATACATGTCTCACTGTTGGGCTTAAGCCTTCTCCATAGTTGAAGGGAAATTGACCTACTTATACCACGTTGGTTAGACGTGTACTAACATGTCAACAAAACCCTGTACTAATAGAGTTTCATTTCAAGTTTTATCCACATGCAAGAAAACGCGTGGTGAATTGTATTCTTACTTCGTCACCACACGGGAACGATGACGATGAGTATTGTAAATAAAGTGTTTTTCAACAAGAACTTTGTTTTCTAAAACATAATAAAACAAGAAATTTAGATGAAGATGATTAAATTTTTATTGTATTACGAAGGGAAAAGTTCGGCAATTATGAATGAAAAATGATATCTGGCAAATGTCCACCACGACCACGCTGAGCGATGTCGATTCTTTCATCAAAGTTTTTAATCACTTTTTGCCAAAATGGTGGGTCTATTTAGTTAATCACCTCACGGATTTTGAGTTTTAAGGCTGCAATCGATTCGATTGGTTCCGTATAGACTCCGTCCTTAACATAGCCCCACAAAAAATAATCCAGTGGTGTTAAATCACACGATCTGGCTGGCCACATAACAGCTGATTTTCGAATAGGCCAAATTGAGTTGTTCAACAACAACTCAATTTTGGCCTATTATTGATGACGTGGATATCACTGACATGTGGTTTCAACAGGACGGTGCCACATGTCACACATCCAATGAAACGATCAATTTTTTGCAAACCAAATTTCCCGATCGCATAATTTCACGAACGCTGTGCTGTGTGGTAGCGGCTTCGAATACTACCAACCCTTGCTTTGCTCGTGGGTGTCGTAAAAGACGACTAAGAGCCTTAGATTGACCCGGACCAACTCCATCTGGTACCATTTGGGTCAACGATTACATTCCCAAGGAGGGTTGACGTCAGGCAGGCGGCCGGTCATAAAAGTCATTGCCGAAACTTTTTGCAATATGTCAAAATAGATGACATATTGCGTCGACCCCAAGTAATTGGGATAAGAGCAAGATGATGATGATGATGATTTTGTTTTAGAAAACAAAGTTCTTGTTGAAAAACCCTTTACCTACATCACCACCTCAAATATTATTTGTCGTATAGGTAAGTATATAAGCAATTAATGTTATAAATATATAGGTAGGTATGAGGGCCCGGACTTGTTAGAATTTAATTTTGTGCCGTTGTTACGAGGCGCGAATTACTTAAACTGGAGAATTTAACGAGTCACGCGTGGAAATATAATTTTGTACGCTTTAAATTTAAGAACTTTACCCAACCGGGTAATTGAAAATGAGTGAATACGCGTGAACATGTTGTAAACCTTACATTGTGAGTGCATAGCACGCAACACGTACGCGAAGAATTGAATTTGTATGTTGTTAAGAGTTTCAGAATACGCATTATATGTGAAAATAATTGAAATTTCTGAAGTGGGAAATAACTAGGTATTGTAATTGACTTACACATAAGACGGCTGGTTGAGTATATAATATCTTATTCCCTTGGGAATCGTATTCCCTTGGGAATCGTATTCCCTTAGGAGTCGTAAAAAGTGATAAGCAGACGAATCTGTAGATTTACCGTGTGGTGACGGAGTAATTATATAATTCATCTTACAATTGATCTCAGTTTAGATAAATCTCACTGTTGAACTCAGGCATTCTCAACTATGGGAGGGCAATTGTCCTGCTATACTACGCTAGTCAGACGGGTTGGTATAGGATATTACTTCAAGTTTTTCGTCGCAGACATTATATGCGTGTCATATCCCATATACGATACTCACGGGCAAGATATGGGGTGCTGAATAGTTCTTACTCTTGATTGACTAATGATTACTCATATGGTATCGATACTTTTGATTCGATACTAGTACTCTGTATCGAACGTTAGTCCATTCGATACTGAGTACTAGTATCGAATGAAAACCGTGGTATTGGTATCGAATTAAAAGAGTACTCGATACTTGAAAAACGATTCGATACCCATGGTAAGTATCAACACTAGTGCTTAGTATCGAAATTATTACTACCGCTATGGACTATAAAGTATCCATTTAGCCCTATACCATGAAATACGACTCAGATTCCCTAAAAAGAAGCTCATTAAAATTAATACTTTAGTATAGGCTTTATGAATAGTCCATTCGATACTGAGTACTAGTATCAAATGAAAAAGATTCGATACCGACACCGGTAAGTATCGATACTTTCCAATCGATACTGATTGAGCACCGATACTTAGTGACCGATACGGTATTAATTAAAAGTATTGATACCTAGTTGGTATCAATTCATCCCTAGTTGTCACCACACACCTGTGCCTCATGCCGCCCTAGCCGAGGCCGCGGGTGACGTGACCAGGGAATTAGTCCGTCACCCGCAGAGAGGCCGACCGCGTGAGGAAAGACCGACGGGGCGGCAGATGGGCATAAGTACGCATACCCGCAACCCACCCGAACACCACGTTACCTTCGTCGTTGGGCTGACCACCGGAGCAGGGTTACTTGTCATCAGTCCCACTGCTGAGCTCGAGGCTCCTCCACTATAGAGGAAATTTTGACCGTCCATTGACCACTCATATATTTAATCCCTTAGTCGTCTTTTACGACACCCAGCAAGAGAGGGGTTGGTGAATTGTATTATTACTCCCGTCACCATACGGAAAAAAGATCAGATATCATTAATATTGAAATAATTTTACAAACGCTTCAGCGATTTAACAAGCCTTTTCGCAAGTAAAGGAGTGAACATTATCATCGTTATTGGATACTGACGACTTATATATTGTGGATCAAACCCACTTACTTATATTGGATTTACCTATTGACTGAGAAAATATTTGGTAGAAATCGTATTAGAATATTCCTTATTTTTTTTTTAGTTTATTTTATTGGAGCCCTACGAGTGTTTGTGGGCTTGTTATTAAGAAACTAGAGAGAGTTTCGAGGAGTTTATCCAATGTGAAATAACATTATATACTAGAGAAAGGTATGCCTATTTGTATTGGGTAGTTACAAATACGAGAACAAGTAAATAAAACAAGTAATTTAGGCAAAGAAAAATTGTTTTAAATATAACGGCAAAAGGAGCTGATTTATGTCAATATATTTTGCTACAAAATTTGCAATTGTATTCATATGAATATGACCCTCCTGTTGGAGAGGAGGCTCGAGCCTAGTGTCCCACTAATGGGCTGAAATGATGATGATCTATATCAATGTATACATAAGCCTATCAATGTCTACTTTTAAATGTGGTAAATTGTAAAAGTCAGTGCACGCTAGGGTCTCGCAAACGCCGGTGTGCACTGTGCGGCGTGCGATCGGATATGCTCGAAACCCGGGTCGACGTAATCGATCTCAGTACGTGAGTGTTTTGCCGTTATAGATATTATAATAATCGTCACGTTTGGCTGGTGGCTTAACGATTGTGATTTGTTTAATAAGTCTTTAAGAGTGGTGTATTTTTAATTTTTTAATTTTTTTTTGACGCAGTATGGTCTGGACATACGACGTCCATTCCGTCTGAGGTTTCTGTGGTAGGCTTTAGTCTGGATGCATGTGGCTTAATCTATCTGGGGCGTTTAAGGGGTAACGTGCGGCTCCATAACAGACCGTATTTCTTTCACATCGTCATTGGGCGGATCACTGGTAACAAACCATCCTTCATTGATGCCCCGGCAGCAACCTAAAGTTAGAGTGTCACTCTCGCGCGGGTAGGCGCTTTGCGGGTGACGAACTATTCCCCGGTCCAGTCACCCACGGCCTCGGCTAGGGCTGCAGATGGCTGCTGCTACCCATACTCTCTGACTCTCTCTCCTGATTTTTATGCCACGGTATTGCCACGGTAGAGTAAAAGGTCCCATCCATCGAATGAGTAATATTCCTAATACGTTTAGATTAAGAAGTTACATGACGATATACATTATATTATTCTGCCTTCATATCTTGCCTGAAGATCTTCTCTTCTTCTAAGTCCTCATAAGTTCCACTGTTGGGCTTGGGCTTCCTCCACAATGGGAGAGACATTACTGCTATACCGCGCTGGTAAGATGTGTTGAGATAGAGTTTTGTGTATTTGTAGTAATCCGTTACCACAGGGCGTCGTGTTAAAGATGGTGCAAAAAGATAAGTCCTACGTAAAAGAGTTATAATATTTTTTTAAACAATTTTATATTATCAGTTTTGGGTGGGTGTCGAAATGTGGAGACGTTAAGATTCTTACCTGACAAGCGTCTTTACCACCTTCAGGATAACCGGCACAGATCATACCCTCGGTGACGTTGAGGTCGCGGTGCTCCAACCATTGATTGCATAGATCTCTGTTCAACACTGGCACTTCCACTTCGTTAACAGCTGGCTCGTATTCTGACACTGATAAATAAGAATGTTATAATTTATGAATTTAGGTACGACAATCTAAAAACTTGATAATGCTGGGTAATTTTCTTCACGGTAGGCAACGGCATGGCTGTGCCCCTGGTGTTGCAAAGGTCCATGTGGGGCAGTATCACTTAACATCACGTGTGCTGCTTGCTCGTTTGCCACCGTTGGCAATAAAAAAAAATATATATAAAACTTCTAAAGTGGACTTTCTTTGGCTCCGGATATTAAGGAATTCCAGTGGTCAGCCTAGTGGCGAAGGTGAGGCAAACCCCGGACGGAATGAATGGCGTGTACCTCAGCTCACCCAAAAAAAGGAGACTTCCTTAAAATAACTAATGTAATTACTACTTGTATCGCTATTAGACGCGGTTTTGGTTCAAATCTTGTTTGTAATAATCTGTTTTTAAATTAAAAAATCAATTTTAATCTAGAAATGAAAGACCCCCGTCGTTATGAACGTTGAAAAGTATTCGACACATCAGCAAAGTTAAAGACAGATTCAAACCGCGATATAATTCTCAAAATAGTAGTATTTCATATGCGTAATGATTTCTAATGTTTACGCATTTTAAATGAAACAATTTTTACGGATTTTATCTCGTTTGTATTTGATTTTACATTTCTCGGCACTTCGAACATTTTGAAGCGTTCATGAGGATGATTCTACTCTTGTGATCATGAAGTACGCGATAAAATCTTGTATCCTACTATTGTATCTATTAGACGCGGTTTTGGTTCAAATCTTGCTTGTAATAATCTGTTTTTCAATTAAAAATCAATTTTAATCTAGAAATGAAAGACCACCGTGGTTATGAACGTTGAAAAGTATTCGACACATCAGCAAAGTTAAAGACAGATTCAAACCGCGATATAATTCTCAAAATAGTAGTATTTCATATGCGTAATGTTTTCTAATGTTTACGCATTTTAAATGAAATAATTTTGACGGATTTTATCGCGTTTGTATTTGATTTTACATTTCTCGACACTTCGAATATTTTGAAGCGTTCATGAGGATGATTGTACTCTTGTGATCATGAAGTACGCGATAAAATCCGTAAAAATAGTTTGATTTAAAATGTATTCGTGTAATAATCAGAAATCTTCGTAAGAATTACAATATAAATAGTGTTCAAATGTCAGAAATGCAATTGTCAACTATAGTGTATCGGTGGGTCCTTTCTACGAATTTCCTAAGTGAGTAAGTGGCATGACCTGATAGTTAATACACCACCCCATTTCTTGCCCATGGGTGTCGTAAAAGACGACTAAAGAATTATAATATGCAAAAAAACATCTACCCAAGAGCATGAAATATAATCTTGTAACAACACATTTGACCATCGTGGTTTAGTAGGTAAATTTCCGTCACAATGTGGAGAAGGTTCGAGTCCAGCAGTGAGACATATGAGCTGTGATGATGATGATGATGAAGGGACATGAGCAGATAATAAGAGAAGGTTGCCCTCGAAATAAAATATGCCAAACTGTATGGTTAGAGATTTATATTAGGTCAATTAAGGTTCTAATGTGACTGGCTTAGTCCAGCTGAGGAATGCATTTATAATTCATTCATTCCTTTTAGCTCATATACGTCCCACTGTTGGGCTCGAGTCTCCTTCACAATAGGAGGGAAATTTACCATGCTGGTCAAACAGGCTGGTATAGGGTTTTATTTCAAGTTTTTCTTCTCTTGCACAAATTTTATATGCGTATTATATACCTTAGTCTTTTACGACATCTACGGGTAAGATTGGGAGAGGTGAATTATATTCTTGCTCCGTCACCACACGTGCATTTGTACTAGGAGAAAAAGCTTATTATAATATAAATGAACGTACGTTCTTTGTCATCTCGTTTCCCCCATCCGATGACGGTGCACACAGTTCCAGGCTTCAGCATTCGGTTGGCTGGTGGTAAACACACCGGAGACACCTGCTCATGGTACCGGACTCGACCTGAGAGCTGTAAATACATATTTTCTACAAACCATAAACTAAAGATCTTTAATTCGTGGTGAAACGGGTGGTATTTCCATCTTTAGATGGACAGGCAATTGTCTGATTTGATAATATGTGTGTTTGAAATATTTTCACGGCCTGTGACGTCTATTCATTCCTTAGCTTGTATGTTCACGACTTTTGGTGGCAATGTGAAAATTTTATGTAGTGTTTTTGTATTATATTCAATATCTTAGTTTTACCGTGTTATCTATACCAATAAATAAAATTGGAGTGTCTGTTTGTAATGTCAAAATAATAGGCTTTTTCATGCTCACACGGTTATTTGCACGACACCTATGCCTAAAATAGCAATTAAAAATTTTTTGTCTGTCTGTCTGTCTGTTTGTTCCGAGTAATCTTCAAAACGGCTGGACCGATTTCAAAAATTCTTTCACCAATGGAAAGCTATAATATCAGGGCGTAAATTAGGCTATATTTTATCCCGGTATTCCCACGGGAACGGGAACTACGCGAGTAAAACGACTATAACCTATAACCGAAGCGAAGCGAGGGCGGGTTGCTAGTATTAAATAATTTTGATGGCATTTTATGTAATATAATGTGGAAGACCTACTGGGATAAAATGATTATGAAATAAAAGCGCTTTACAAAAGTTTTCATTTTATACCAAAATTTCCAGAAGATAACCATTAACTCTGTTAGCCATAGCAATGTTGAAGGTGACGACTGAACTTATTGACGGACAGCGACGACAATGGTGGTTTTTATATGAAATTCTCCTGTAAATTTTTTCATTTGACTAAATTTCTAAAGGCTGGACCGATTTTTATGAAAATTTTATGTGAGTTCTGATGGATTCGAAAATAGTTATATTAACAATTGGATCAGGTAGATGGCGCTGCGATCGATTTAAAGGTTCTTTATAGATTTGTACAGAACAGCATGTATTGTGTCAGCTATTAACTAATGTTGTAAATATTAATTTGAGTTTATTTGTTACGCTTTTATGCTTAAACTACTAAACCGATTTTTAAAATCCTTTCACCAGTGGAAAACTGCCTTACTAGTGAGTAGGCTAGGCCTATATCCCCGTAGACTCATAGAACCGGCACTACGTGGATAAAATCACGGCAATTTGTTAGTTCATAAATTGTATATGTATTAGAATTGGCAAGACGATATCTGATTAAATGAGTATCAAACCTGAAACAGTGCGATGTCGTTGTCGTGCGCAATCCCCGAGTTGTACTGAGGATGTGGCGCCACCCGTTTCACCTTGACCTTTTGGCCGTAGTACGCATGCGAGCGGCGCCGCGTGATACCTAGTTGTATCGTCCAGCCGTTAACATCCGTGTGACTGAAATATCAATTATTATTGTAATACAAAAAAAAACTGAAGAAAAACATGGAAACTGAAATGAACAGACTATATCGCAACCAAGTAGACTACTTTTCTAGGGTAGGCCCTATCAAACTAGGGCAACTGCAGGGCAGCATACAGCCTTATCAGAATCCCTCCCCATCGGCATTGAGCCGACCACTGGTACCAATTCCTTGACATCTGTGAACAGCCTGGTCGATTACTCTTTCGGGTAACGTCGCCTTTGACGCCCCGGTAACAAAACCTGTGTGGCCGGGGCGTCGCTCTCACACGATGGATACGATGGGTAGTAGAATAATCTCTGGTTCATCCACTCGCAAACTCGGTTAGGAAGTAGATTATCCTAGGAGCGGGGAAAGATTTCGAGTGAGGAATATTTGAATCGCGTATTGTACTCCTGCAATCTCTATTCATGCTCATTTTTACCGAAGACTCCTTAATTCTAGGCAATACCTTACTCCTAAGAAGTCCAATACCGTTGAGGTTAATTAAATTTATTGTTATTAATTGAAAGGCTGAGCTCGGCCCAGCAGTGGGACGTATATGAATGGCCTAGTTACTACTACTCACTTGCCGACGCAATGTGCAGCTGTAAGCACCCACTGATCCGCGATGAGGACACCGGCACAATAGAATACCTCCTCGGGCCCGCCGAGGATAGCAGCCAAAAATGGCCAGTCACCAGGTGAAGCTGGCACTCCACCCACGATGCGCTTCGAGGATCCGCCCATTGTTCGTCTCTTACCGCATTCTATAACAAAAAACGAATCGTCTTTTTCTTGTATTCTGTAATTATATTTTATAGTGTATTGTGCACGCAATTCTAAAATCAAATAATTTACATGTCAGCTTCTGGCCAATCATGTAATTGCGTCTGTGTAAAAAATTGTAACATCTAATTTGTACCGTGATTCTGGCAAATAAGTTTCTTACTTACTCACATCGCCTTACTTTTATCCCAATTACTCGGAATCGACTCAAAATATACTTATCTATTCTTCTTTTATTATATTCTCAAATCTAGAACGCCTGAGAAGTCATTACTTAGCCCATACGTGCAATTTACTGGTCATAAAAATAGATATAGGTGAAGCGTCGAGGCACGTTGTTTAATATTACATTATCATCCCTTAATCAGCTATACAGACAAATTTTCTTTGCCGTGGGAGTCATAAAAGCTGATCATGGGAGTAACAGAAAAACAGCCTACGGACACACTTGTATACTAAGTTATGTCTCATGCAGTTGACTGTTGTCCCTGTGCCTGAAATACAACAGAACAAGAGAACTTCATCGTTATACATTGGTAACAGATGTGTCTCTTTTGCATATGTATAGATATCTTGTGGGATATGGTCTAGTCAATGTTTTTTTTTATTATTTGCATTAGATTTAGGAGATAGACGCAGCGTAGCACGACTATTTACTGGGTGCACTGACGTGGCTCTCGAAAGTGCAAGAAATCGTCGAATACAACTGACACATGACCGTTCCGAGTAGCATTCTTGTGGAAAGGTCTATGTTTAACAGCGAACATCTATGCGCTAATGGATGGATGTATGGATGCATGTATTGGATTTTGTTAAAAAAAATATCCTACTTCGAAGGGTATCGTACTGGAGTTATTCAATTTAATTTAAGAGAAGTTTTTTCAAAAACAACAGTCTGCTGAGTTTCTTGCCGGATCTTCTTAGCTTGTGGCCGCTTTCTGATTCGGTGGTAGATTATTAGATTAATTTGAAATGTAATGTAAATTAGACAAAAGTTAAGTGATCTTAAAGGCCTTATACAGAATAAATTATTTTATTTGCTACGGTTTGGTTCGATTCGATTCGACTTTTCCATCAGCCGACGTCAACAATAACCAGCTCAAAATTAAATAAACATTTAATTTAGAGACGGCTCATTTATTTTTTTAAAGAATTAAATGCGATAATTCGTGTCCAGAAGGGATCTTTAGGGGTTCTGAATCTCGTGCCGTGCCACGGAGGACAAGGAACTCGGTCAGCCCTCGGCCCAACGACGAAGGGAAGGAGATACAATGAGTTATGGGGTCGCGCGCCAATCCCTTCGTCACCCGGGACGGGGATGGGCGGCGTGTGTGCTGATAATAACCCACTCCAAAAAAAAGGGATCTGTGTTACATTATGGAACATAACATGTAGGAATAAAGCCATAATTGGTATGCTTGGAAGCCGTATTCGCATTGCTCTTGAAGATCTCGTAGCGGGTACCGCCGATTTTTTTTTTAATTTTTTTTTATTGCAAGCAGTGCAAACGAGCAAACAGTACACCTGATGGTAAGTGTTGCTGCCGCTCATGGACCTTTACAAGGCCGCTGCCTACCACGAAGAGAATGAAGGGAGTGTGCATGCGTGCATTGAGGCTCGGTGATACCAAAGGCACCACCAAAACCCTCCACACGAGAACACCCTCAGAAAGTTGGGCTTCCGGCTCTCTCACTCACCGAACGAAGCGCAGTAACAAAATGCTACTACTCAGAGGTCGATCTTCTGCGAGAGCGTGGTACTACCCCGGACGGACCGGCCCGCGGCTGTAGACAGATAACTGTCGACAGTGTAGTCCTACCACTACTAGATTCCCATAGAAAAGTTATGAATGAAGTTTTATTGTATTTTTACCTGTTATTAGATGAGGCATCATATTGAAAAGCGGTCATTCAAAAATATTCCTGTCAAACAACTTCAAATTCGTCGAAACATCTAGTTAAGAAAGTCCTTCAGTGGAAATGAAATATTCCGGTATATAATTTCTGGACCAGCAGCTTGGAATAAAGTAATCAGGTAAATATTAAAGTCTATTATAATATTCGCGAGCACCTTGCTCGCACTGAAGGTACAAATATTAAACTTGGTAAAGTCAAGTTTTTCAATCGGCTCACTTGGCAGTAATTGCCGTAATGAAAAATACTTTTGAGTTAAACCAAGCTTGCAGTTTAATTGAAAAGAACAAGCGGTTTAGATAATCGTGATGTTAAATGCGGGAGGCATTTTTCTCTTGCCTCCTATTTGATTGAGGGGAGTGATGGCTGCTCTAGTGGTTAACTCATGATTGGTGTCACTTGGGGATCTGGTCATAAGCCGGCCATAATTTTTTGCATTTTATTTGATATTGTGGTTCAGAAGATATATTGGAGCAATTACTAGGCAGGCTGTATGCTATTTTATTTAAAAGAAAAAATAAAATTAGACATATTCGCCGTGATTCTTGCCGGATCTTCTCAGTGCGGTCGCGTTCCGATACGATGGTCAATAATTTACGGTATAATGTAAATAAAATTATTTCTTAGTTTTGCGGGTTTACGTAGGTATAATAAACGATGTGAATTTGAATTTAATAGCTTTTAATAGCTTCAAAGCGTTTGGATTTGTGTTACCGATGCGTATTTACTTTGACAGATTTTATTTTGACCTCACTCCGCTTAAGCGATTGAGTGGTCGACATAGTGTTTCCTAGTGTCCTACTCAATAGACGTAAAGAGAGAATATGAAAGTTTGCTTGTAAGCCATTGGATAGAATACGGTCAAACAATAACCAGCTTAAAATTAAATATCTGCGAGTGCTCGAAATTCAATAAATGGGAAGGTTTATGTTTTTAATAGCCCGTACAGACGTTGGCCGAGCCTAGGCCAACGCGAGCGTCGGCAAATAGGTACAAGGCGAGTGCTAGCGTCTACACGTTGGCCGAGTGTGGCGAACACCAACGCGAGTGGCGAAACGTAGGCGAGCGTTTGTAGAAGTGTCAACACGTTGGCCGATGTCAGTACTTGGACATTGTATTATTATGTAGGTCATCCATATAAGTCCCGTGAAATTGACGTACTGTACCGCGTTGGTCAGACGTATAGGCATAGGGTTTTAAGCCGAGTTTTCCTTCTCTTGCATACACATTATATGCATGTCATATCAGTTTTTTAGTCTTTTACGACACCCACGGGTAAGATAGGGGTGATGAATTGTATTCTTACTCCGCCACACGGAAGGTGTAGTAGCGGAGTAAGAATAGTGGTGGAATAAGGTGTGGCACTTTTCCATAACACGAGGGGAATTAACTTTTTTTTGTCTGGGCTATGGTCAGCGCACCTACCACCCGGCTCCGTCTGTGACGGTAGAGGGGCAACGCGCGGGCCTATGATCCCCCCATAGCCACGTGGCCTTTGTCGTTAGGCCGACCACCGGTGCCGAGTTCCTTAACTTCAGTGTTCGGCCCGACGGAATACCCTAAGAAGGTACCCTCTCCTATCGATGCCCCATTCCCGGGACGTTGGTCGCCGTCTCGCGATCAGCCTCTCTGCGGGTGACGGACTAAAACCGGTCCGGTTACCCACGGCCTCGGCTAGGGCGGCATCAGGTACAAGTACCTGTGCCTGATGCCACCCGGCATTGATTTACTAGACCGCGTTGCTCAGACCTGTTGTCATAAGATTTTACATCGAGTTTGCCATCTCTTGCGTAGATGGTACCCGCATATCATATCCCTTAGTAGTCTTTTACGACACCCAAGAGAATAGAGGCGGTGGCCAATGGTATACTTATTTAGTCATCACACGGAAAAGTAATCCATTTAATTAATATTTCTTCAAAATTTGATAATTTCTATAATCTCCGTAGCCATTTTGCTTAATCTGTACCCACCTGGCGTACCTTTACAAAAACGTAATTAAAGTTTGTGCAACGTTGCGACAACAAATCATGAACAACGAATTGCTAACACCTCCCCACGTTCCACCTCAAAAACAGAGATTATATAAAACAGATCTGCCCGAGATATAATTATAAAGGGTTTGTTTTGAAAGAAAGTGAAGTAGGTAAGGCCTTTGTGCTTTTGATTTTATGTAGTAATTAGTTAATTAAAAGTTTATCTACGGGTCTTTGTAATTCCTTTTTTTTACGTCGTGAAATATTTTCCTTATGGTGTACGAATACAATGGGTTAATAGTATCAAGTAGTAGAATATTTTTAATCATATGCACACCTGTATTGCTTTCCTAAGCGGTGTGGTTACTACGATACCGTATCGTCCATATCTTTCGTAAATATCCGATTTGATATAATACATTTTATTATGTTTTTAATTGAGAATATTTTGCACTATGCTGTGAGTTCTGTTGTGATTTTCTCGCGGTGAAAGTGCAGTTCTGTGCCGCCTGCATCCAACGACGCTCGGATTACGACCATAGCCCGCCCTATAGCACGTAAGTGAGGTAGGACCACGCTGTTGATAGTCGTCTATCTACAGCCGCGGGCCGGTCCGTTCGAGGTAGTACCACATTCTGGCAGGAAAACAACGTCAGAGTAGTAGCAATTTGTTACCACGCTACGTTCGGTGAGCAAGAGAACCGGAAGCCCAACTTTCTGAGGGTGTTGGCTGTGATGAGTTTTGGGGATGCCTTTAGTATCACCTCATTGCGCGCCTTTACACTCCCTTCACTTTATTCACGGTAGGCAACGGCCTAGCAAAGTAAACGTACATTCTCAAAGAAAGTTGACGTCCAACAGGCGGCCGGACATAAAACTACTGATGAAATTTTTACAATACATGATCAGCATCATCTCAGCCTACAGCTGTCCTACTGTTACGCTCGGGCCTCCTTCATTAAGAGAGGAACATTGAGTAGACCCTAGTCAGACATGTTGGTATAGGGTTTTGTTTCGAGTTTTCTTTCTCTTGCATAGATATTATATGCATATTATGTCCGTTAGTTGTCTTTTACGACACCCACGGGTAAGAAAGGGAGTGGTAAATTGTATTCTTACTCCGTCACCACACAGAATATGTTTGTTATAATCACCGATAATTATTAGAATTCTATGAAAATGAATAAATTTTGTTATTTGAATGCCCACAGTACGAAATTATCTTCCTACGATTGCTTATTATATTTCTACCTAAAGATAATAAAGTAGGATTCTGTCTCGTTAAAGCATCATTATTAAGGCAGTTAATAAAGATTGTAGGACATGGCTTGTTTGCGATGAGTTATTTGTATTGACATTAGCCGCTTATTACAACGCCCCTCAAGACGTATTGGCATTGGGGTAGCGAGCGATAGAAATATAGCGATTCTGTGTTATAACAATTTTATGTGATCACAGTATTGATTAAAATGTATGTGATAGGAACACACTATAGCAGAAAATCAACGTCTCATTAGTAGCGATTTGTTACCTTGTTCGGTGTATAAAAGAGCTGGAAGCGCAGCTTTCTGAGGGTGTTTGCGTTTGGTGGGTTTGGTGATGTCTTTAGTATCAGCAAAGCAAATCTTTAACTAATTAAGCTGAAATTTTGTCTACGCATTTAGTTTGGACAATAAATTAAACAAATTTTCTCTAGTCAAATCTATTTTGCCGCAAGATAAACACTTTTTCAATCACCCCAAAGAGTTCTTACTATATAAAGTTGTTATGTGACTCAGGCAAATATATAAAAACGTACATTTTTAATTAAAATATTATTCATTATTTCTTCATCATTTCAGCTTATATATGTCCCTGTGTTGGGCTGGAGTCTCCTCACAACAGGAGGGTAATTGACCTTACTATACCATGCTCGTCAGACAGGTTGGTATAGGGTTTTATTTCGAGTTTGCCTGAGTGGTGAATTGTATTCTTACTCCGTCACCACACGAAAAAAATTAATATTATTTTTCTAATTAATTATTTGTTAGTATTTACAACAGCAAGATGCATTTTGAAACTTTGATTGTGCGATTCGTGCACATCATCGTATCTACGAGGACAAAGTCGCGGGCAAATTCTAGTAATATTTATGAAGATTTTTTTATACTTCCACTCATAAAATAAAAATACTGCATGAGAGATTGTACGACGGAAATAAATCGACAAAACTTACGGCCAGTCGTTACAGGTAATGAGACCTCTGCGTTACTACACACATAACAAATTGAACCTTAACATTCATTATTTAAGTTTGTTATTTCTGTAACATATATTTATATTTATGGGCACTCGAAAAATCTGATGTGAAGCACTTTAGTATTTCATCATTTTAGCCTTTAATTGAATATTGGACAACACAAATTAAGAATGGAAAACAATTTAAGATATTTCAATTAGTACCAATTCCAATTTACAAATTATTATCCAAAATTATTTCTGATGTTTACACGACTTTTTGTGTTTGTATTTGATTACTGATTAACACTTTATAGCCACATTTTAGTTCGCTCGTGATCATGAATCAAATACAAACGCGATACAATCCGTAAAAATTTTTTAATTATAAATTATTATTCTTATAGTTACGGAGTAAGAACACAATTAGCCACCCCCTCTCTTGTATGTTGGTATCGTAAAATAACAATTTTCAACATGAGAGAGCCCCGAGTCCAACAGTGGGACGTTTATGGGCTGAGATGATGGTGATAAATATAAATTATGTAGATTAACTTTATACACAAATCATTAAATATAAATTATCTCAATCATGCTTTAAGAGGTTTTTTTTTCTTAGACTTGATGTGTTAGCCTTAGATGGTGCTTACCACCACCGTGCAACCTTACGCGGACTAATTGTTATCGCAAAGAACTCGCTAAACGGGGCCCACGGGCACTCATTGTTACGCATATCAGCTTGAGGCATGGTTGAGAGGCAAACGGGAGTTCCCACGTTTGATGACTTTATTATTACGCGACACGGTTTCGCACCTCGATGGCGAGGGCCCATGGTTTTATATGTCTTACGACTATGCGGTCCGTGTAGGTTGTGATCTAAGCTAGGTTGATCTTGTTGCCTATTTGCGAGCGAAAAATGATTACAACTAGATATTTGAACTCTCATTAATTGAATATCCACTATAACAACTTTATCGATGATTTACGATTGTTTATAAAAACGTATTTTCTCTGTAAAATTGCAATTTGTTTTTAGAAAAGACAATTATATAAAAGATCAGAAATTAAACTAAATATACATTTCTACTTTAGGATTAGAAAATTAAAATTCCTAATTATAATATTATTATTATAATGCGAGTAAGTTTGTTTGCTAGGCTTTCCCGCTTAAGCCACTAAACCGATTTTAAAAATTCAAAGCTACTTTATCATCGAGTATCTTAGATATGTAGACATTTTTAAATTCTGGTTTTGCCACGGGAGCGGGCACTACTTCAGTGAAACCGCCGCGATGTTGAGCAATTTTTTAAATTCTTTCACTAATAACAAGCTACATTGTCAATAATAAATGTAGGAAATTTTTATATCTCGATATTCCCATGGGACGTAGTGACGTAGTAAGAATACAAATTACTATCTCTTTTCTTGCCCGTGGGTGTCGTAAAAGACGATTAAGGGATTATAATATGTATATAACATCTATTTAAGAGAAGGAAAACTTGAAATGAAACCTTATGCTAATCCGCCTGACCAGTGTGGTATCGTAGGTCAATTTCTCTACCATTGTAGACGAGGCTTGAGCCCATATGAGTGAGACCTATATGAGCTGCGGTGATAATTCCTATGGGAACGAAAACTACGCAAGTGAAATTGCGTGATGTTAACAGATTTAAATTTTTTTTCATCATTGGAAAGCTCCGTTATCAGCGAGTAACATATGTAGGCTATTTTTTACCTCGGTATTCCCACGGGAACGGGACTTACGCAGGTGAAACAGTGGGCAATTGACCAATTTTAAAACCAGACACCTACATTATCAGCAACTAAGAAATGTTGTATTTATCACCGTATTTACAATTATTGTCGTTACAATATAAATTTTGTTAAAAATATTTTTATTTGCCATGAAATTGTATTTTTATTTACCGATAAAGGATTCCTTTCTTTGTCTCATATATACAAGAATGATTCGTTTACTCCTTATGTTAATGTAAATATCTAATACAAAATACAACATCATTGAAAGCCACAGTCTAGACATCTTGGGGCTTTATTAGAATACCTCAACGTATATTCAAATAAATTGCTCCTATACAATACCATATCAATTTTATTCAGACGAAGCCAAAAGTCAATATAGAGACCTTTACAAAATAGCCTGAAGCTTCAATACAAAATACATATGTACGTTTATACAGATGTGGCCGTTATACGACTGAATTGACAAACCGTATCTATTCCAAAATTCTGTAAGATCTGTTAAAACTGGTTTTGGATAGTATAGAAACCTGTAGAAATGGTAAAAAAAAGAAGGCTAAAAATGTGTGCATCTCGGGACGCCCGAAAGAAGCGATATAAGTTATCGTTTTTTAATTTTTATTAATAATTTTCATTAAAACAGAATCTTCTTGTGTGTAAATTTAAAGCTGTTTAGGAATAAATTCAATAAGTATTATATAGTATGAAATACTTTGCTTTAGAAATTTACATATGTATATTAACAATAATAATTTGTTTCTGTGCTTCATTGAGACATAGAGCGACTGGTGACGTAACGCGTTACGTAACGAAGCAGTTTACCCTCCCATAAGAAGTGATGACTTCAAAAAAGTTATATTTTCGAGTCTCTATTGTATTTCCATGTTGAATTGTGTAATCGATTCTGACAGAATATATATTTATAGACCGTACGTTTGCCCTGATCTCCGACCCAGAGATTAAGAGATATTATTATTCTGTAATTAAACCTGATTAAGTTATTTGGTGGTGGATTTCCGTGTGGTGACGGAGTAAGAATACAACTCACCACTCCCTATCTTGCCCGTGGATATCGTAAAAGACGACTAAGGGATGTAATATGCACATAAGATCTGTGCAAGAGAAGAAAACTGGAAAAGAAACGCTATATCAACATGTCTGACCAGCATGGTATGGTATGTCAAATTCCCTCCTATTGTGGAAGAGGCTCGAGCCCAACAGTGGGACGTGTGTGGGCTGCGATGATGATGAAGTTATTTGCGAGTACTGACTTCCCATATCGACGGTCATATGTAGAATTGTATACATCATGTTTAAGGAAAACGGGCAATATTAAATGAATCAATTTAAATAAAACTTAAATAAAATCTTGCATATTATTACGTTGCTTTGCAATTTTTAATCTGCAGTTTTTGTCGTGTATTTACATCCGAACTTTCTTTAAAATTCTTGCATTGAATTTTTAGACGTTTGTAACGTTTAAATTTGATTTTTATTTTCAATTTTCCCTTTTTAAAATATATACTTACTCTATATCAGCGATCCGTCCTCGCCTTGTTTCAGTTTCAGTCGCTTTGCGATATACAGTACACGATTGCAATGCATGTGGCCTTGGGTTCGATTACCAGACCGGGCAAAATTTTTGGAGAGGACAATTAGCCTAAGTTATTCCTTATATAGACAGTTACTTGGCAATAAAATATTATCAAAATTGGTCCAGCCGTTTTGAAGATTACCGGAAACAAACAGACAATAATTTAAACTGCTTTTTCGACATAGGTACTGTACAAATAACCGTGTAAAAAAAAACCTATTAGGTATTTCGGCATTACAAGGAGACACTTCAATTTTATTTATTTGTATAGTTTATTTGTATAGATTAATGAATACTGTATTAAAAATTAAATTGTACAGTAACAATACAATAAAATAAAAGCCACGATATTTTTTTTGTGAACGTCCAGCGTCTTTGTCGGACTTGACGTACTCCCCGGGGCACGAAACACAGACATAACTAAAATAATCTTAAGTTTCCAAGTGATATTTTCCACCACAGTTAACTAATAACAAATAATTTTCTATTTAATAACACATAATCTATATATATAAAAGAGAAAGTGTGTGTATGGAACATCCATATAGGCTCCGAAACGGCTGTACCGATTTCAATGAAACTTTCAGGGAATCTCCAGATTGACCTGGCGAGTAATCCTGTAAAGTTTGGTGACGATCGGAGCACTCCTCTTTTTGAACTGTCAAATGATGTAAGTTTATTGTTTAAATAAAATAAAGCAAAATCTAGCCTGGCGAAGCGGGCTGGATACGCTAGTTTAAAATAAAAAAAACTTTTGTCTGGTGCTGGAGTAAGAATGTAATTCATCACTCTCTTCTCAATGGCTATCGTAAAAAACGTACAAGGGATATAGATAGATAGAGAGTAGATATAGAATTTAACAGATACAGAAAACGTCCATGCAAAAGAAGAAAAACTGGACATAAAATCTCCACTATGTCTACAAGTCTGGCCGGCGAGGTATATAAGTAAAATAGCCAGCCATTGTGAAGGAAGCCCGAGTCGAGCAGTGGGACTTGTATGCTGATATGATAATGAATTTTAAAATATCAGAAGTAAGCGATAAGCAGTTTCTATTGTTAAAAAAAAAAACTCAAACACCTTTCTCTGAGCACTTTCAACAATATCTTCTTTAAAAGATCTCTCAGTGACCTATAAATATCCGGGTGATCGGAACGGGGGCAGGTGACTGGACCGGAGATTTTTGTCCGTCACCCGCCGAGAGGCTGAACGCGCGACGGCGGCCAGCGTTCCGGAAAAGGGTCTTCGAGAGGAGCGGGTACCCCCTCAGGTTATGCCGACGGGCCGATTACTGACGACAAGAAATTCGGTAACAGTGGTCGGACCAACGACGAAGGCGACGTGCCACGGGTGGGTTGTGGTGCCGCACAGCGCCCCTCTGTCGAGAGGCTCTGGCCATAGCAGCCAGAAAAAAATCCTATATAAAATCCTATATAGCTTTTTTTTTTGGGGGTGGGTTACGGTCGTCGCGCTCCTCGCACTACTCCGTCCGGGGCGACAGAGGGGCGTAAGCATGCACTCCCGCAACCCACCCACGATGCACGTCGCCTTCGTCGTTGGGCCGACCACCGGAGCAATAAGCCGGAGCAGCCATAAATATTAAGCTGCGATTGAAATATGGTGACTGTTACACAAGGAACAGAAGGATGCATAATTAATGTGGTAAAATAATCATCATCATTTCAACTCATATACGTCCCACTGCTGAGCTCGAGCCTCCTCCACAATAGGAGGGAAATTAACCTATACCATGCAGGTCAGACATGTTGGTATAGGGTTTTATTTCGAGATTTCCTTCTCTTGCACAGATGTTATATGCGTATCACATCCCTTAGTCGTTTTTTACACCCATGGTCAAGATAGGGATCACTATCATAATCCTCAAATAATAAACATCTACATCATCATTGACTCATGTGGTGAAATTATAATCATCATTATCATCAGCTAATATGCAACTCGGCTCGATTTTCTGCCATAGTGAGCGAGGGATTGACCTACCTTAGCGTAGTAGTTAGAAGGATTGTTAAAGGGTTTTACTCCGAGTTTTTCTTCTCTTGTCTGCATACGTTTGACTAGCGCGATATATATAGTTAATTTTCCTTTCATTGTGAGAGAGGCACGAGCCCAACAGTGGGACTTAAGTGGGCCGAGATGAGATGATAAAATAAAGTTTCTTTTACGCCTCTGTACGATCAAGAAATAAAAATATGACACCCTTAGAATAATAACTTATAGAAGGTAAGTCCGCGGACAAAAAATTAAGCTTTTAAATTGGAGCCGAATGGAGCTACTAGTTACGTAGTGTACAAGGTCACTGTACCTACTGCACGTACGTACGCAACTCTTAAAACATAAATAGGTAATTATGACGGTTTGTGCATTCAAATGGTGTCACAACACATTTGAAAACCATAAAAAGTTAAGTAACAATTACTTTTAAAAGTATTTCGACGATTATAAAAACAAAAAATTGATTTCATAATTTGTATAGTGGTGTGCGTGTGTACGTGTGTAATCGTCTGCGCGCATGTAGTATTTTTGGCTTCAAGTTTGTGATCGTTTAATTACCGATACTATCCTTCTATACGTTATTATTCTAAGATGATATATGAAAAATACAGGAATAGAATCGACCTAGTTCTTTAAATGTATTTCCTTACAACATTGATAAGAAGATTGGCCTAGATATGAAGGCGGTAGGTAATACAAAGATCAGGTACAACGTAGTATCGTTTAACCTATTTAGAATGATGTTTCTCAAGGTTCTGTACAATACTGCATCTATACCAATAAATAAAATTGGAGTGTCTGTTTGTAATGTCAAAATAATAGGCTTTTTTCATGCTCACACGGTTATTTGCACGACACCTATGCCTAAAATAGCAATTAAAAATGTTTGTCTGTCTGTCTGTCTGTTTGTTCCGGGTAATCTTCAAAACGGCTGGAACGATTTCAAAAATTCTTTCACCAATGGAAAGCTATAATATCAGGGTGTAAACTAGGCTATTATATTATATTTTATCCCGGTATTCCCACGGGAACGGGAACTACGCGGGTAAAACGATTATAACCTATAATCGAAGCGAAGCGAGGGCGGATTGCTAGTTAATAATAATACTAAAAAAAGTGAGCCGTCGCTCAAGACACCTGGCAGATGTGAAACATTGAAATATTTTTTTACAATTTTATATGCACTAGCAACCAGCCCTCACTTCGCTTCGATTTTAGTCGTTTTACCCGCGTAGTTGCCGTTCCCGTGGGAATACCGGGATAAAATATAGCCTAGGTTACTCCCTGATATGATGAGCTTTCTATTGGTGAAAGAATTTTTAAAATCGGTCTAGCCGTTTTGAAGATTACCCGGAACAAACAGACAGACAGACAAAAAAAATATAAAGTGATTTTTAAGCATGTGTATAGTAAAAATAACCGTGTGAGCATGAAAAAAGCCTATTATTTTGACATTACAAACAGACACTCCAATTTTATTTATTGTTATAGATAAAAGAACAAATTACGACAGGAACAAATCTGGCATAATGTAAATAAAATATTACATTTTTTTGCCAGAAAACGATAATTTTTATATAATAAATATTTATTTTCATTAAAAATAAAAGATATGAAAATTCAAAAATATGTCAAATTATGACAACTCAATTCATTTAATCAGTAATTTATGTAATGATATAATACAATAGTTATATTCGACGACGATGTTACTGATCATATAACGTGGCGACGCTTCGCCAGGGCATGCGTCGCTTTACGCCACACCAACGATCAGGTTTATCCTCGCCTATAGATGTTTTACATCAAAAATATTGTCTAAACAAATATGTCTAGTTTTACTATACAGCAAGTATTTTTGCCAAGTAATACCCCATATATGCCATCAATTTATATTAATTACGGGTCTGTTTGTTCAACTTGCTTCGCTTGAACTCACTTTGTGATTGGTCGAGAACATCGATGCGGGCAAATTATTCCTTTTCCTTGCTCTATTTAAGCAGACGGACGATGCATTTTTGGATCGAATTAATACAACATTAAATCCTTTCAAATAAAATTTGTTATACGCGGGCATTCAACCTACTTCTATTGAAAATATGATTCATTATCATCACAGAAGTATATGAATACTTCCCTCTGTTGGACTCGAGCCTCCTCCATTGGGGGTAAATTAACGTAGTACACCGCACTGAACAGGCGGATTGGTATAGGGTTTTATTTCGAGTTTCCCTTCTCTTGCACTGTTATTATATGCATAATATTAATCATCTTTTACGACATTCACAGAAATTGGGTCTTGGGCGGGGTGAATTGTATTCTTACTCCGTCACCATGAGGAAAATTATTCACGGAATGATGATTCAATTGCAGCACAGTAATTATATACGCGATACGCAAACATTTTTTGTGAATGTGGCTTTAATTCACAAATGAATGTTGTTAATCTAGCTGGCTGTATTTCGCAAACGAGTCTTGTGAATCTAGCTGCGATTCGACAACGAGTGTTGTAAGACGTTTTTTTTTGGGTGGGCTAAGGTCAGCGTACCCGTCGCTCGGCTCCATCCGGGGCGACAGAGGAGCGATGAGCGCAGCCCCGTAACCTACTCGTGATTGGGCCGACCACCGGTGCAGGGTGACTTGTTGTCAGGAGTCAGCCCAACGGAATACTCCTTAAGGAGTACCCTCTCCTCGACCGACGTTCCCCCGCTGTTCGGGAACGTCAGTCGTCGTCGTGCGGTCGGCCTCTCGGCAGGTGACAAACTGCCCCGTCTAGTCACCCACGGCCTCGGCTAGGGCGGCATTAGGCGCAGGTAATCGCGCCTGCGCCGCCCAGTGTTGTGAAACTGGCTGTTATTTGCAAATAAAAGCAATTATTGTGTGGTGATGGAGTAAGAGTACATCTATCACACATCATCTTGTCTCTGGAAGTCGTAAAAGATGATTATGGGTGATAATATGCACATAACATCTGTTTTTTTCATTTCGAGTTTTCCTTCTCACAAGAGAAGGAAAACTCGAAATCCTATACCAACATATCCGACCAGCATGGTATAATAAATCAAATTCCCTTCCATTGCGGAGGAGGCCCGAGCCCAACATTGGGACGTATGTTGGTTGCAATGATGACGATGTATTGAATCAAGGTATTCCTATGCGGAAGTACTTTATTAAGACAACTACGTGAACAATCGAAGTACAGTCGATTAAAAGAAAAAACCTTGTGACGTGTCGTGACGAAAGTAATTAAGCGAGCTTTAAATGTGAGCTTAATGGATTGTGCTTAGATATATGCATTAAGTGTAATATAAACAATGAAACCTTCAAGTAACATTGTGGCAAGGCCCGGGCAACGGCCGCCGACATGTTGCGTAACCGATCAATAATACTTTTACACAAACTTTCAATACTATACTTTTAAATATTTTAACTAATTTTGATTTCCTGTTTCATGGCGAAGTAAACAATGAATTTAGTAAAAAAGAATAACGCCTGCGTGCATTTTTAAAGTGAAAACTTTTATAGGCGGGTTTGCATGAGGAATAAATTCATGTAAGTCTTTATCAACATGGTCGTATGACGTCTTTACGCTAACATTATATCTGTAGCTATGTCAATGTCAGTATATCTGTGACGATAGATATCAAAATCAGATAAATGTAAAACGTTTTAATTTACAAATTTTAATTTCCATCCATCCATTAGCCTATAGACGTCCACTGTTTGACATAGGCCTCCCCATGAAAATGCATTGGAACAGTCTTGTGTCACTTGTATCTATCCAACGGTATCCTGCGACTTTCAAAATGTCATCAGTCCACTTAGTAGGGGGTTGTGCTACGCTGCGTCGTCCGATTTGTAGTCGCCACTCGAGAAACTTTCTTCCCCAACGATTGTCGATTCGACGAGCGATGTAGCTTGCCCATTGCCATCCCAATGAGCTAATTCTGCGGGCCGTGTCGGTTACACCCGTTCATCTGCGGATTTACGTATTTCGGATTTTATCAGGTAGAGAACTACTGAGCATTGATCTCTCCATAGCACATTGAGCGACTTTGAGCCGTTTTATAAGGCATTTAGAAACCTCGTTTCAGTGCTGTAAGTCATCGCTGGTAATACACACTGGTTATAAACCTTTGTTTTGAGCCACTGCAAAATATTGGACGAGAAGAATTTTAATTTAAGGTCAGACAACTAATTTTGAATATCCAAAAATAACAATTGTCTGTTCATAGTTTTAAGGTTTCACCTCTGTCGACTGCTTTGAATTTTGTGTCTTTGTTTGTTTAACCAAGTTATTATCCGTGTAGCTCCAAATGATTATGGGCCTTTTCTTACTTGTGGTGTCTTAAAAATTGGTTAAGGTATCAATAGCAGAATGAGCAGTTTAATCTCCTGCAAAACATATATCGCCAACTGAGGTCGAAAACGTGTATGCCAGCCAAGCATGGCTATTATGACATTCTAATGTTCATGTTCATGTATTGAGGAAGTTTCTTAAAGGGGTCGACAATGTGCTCCTGTGTTAGGAGCATTCTCTCAACAGTCTTCTGTCAATAACTGCGGGCCGGTCCGTTCGGGGTAGTACCACAATGAGTAGAAAAGCGACGTCGTTACTGTACTTCGTTAGTGGAGCGAGAGAACCGAAAGCCTAACTTGGTGAAGGTATAATGATGCCTTTAATACCACCGAACCTCATTGCACACATTTTCACTTTCTTCATGGCAGGTAGCGGCCTAGTAAAGTGCCATAAGGGGCAGTAACACTTACCATCACTTCTGTTTGCTTGTTTGCCACCAATAACAATAAAAAAATAACGTCGAAAATAAAAATTCATCTAGATAATAAAGCATATCAAGTTTTAAAATTAATATACGCACATATTATTAATACTTGTAAATACATACGCATTTAAAAAGAATCTTAAAAGTAAAGTAAGTTCCGTAAAAGAAATCTTAATCAATATAGGTAGTAGGTTTAACGGTTGACCGTGAATCTCCCTCGTGGCATATTGCCAGCTTATCGCGTGGTCCCACCGACCGCCTGCTAAACCCAGTAGCTTTGCACACGACTCATGTCAGATTTGAGCATTTTTTTATTTATAAATAAGATATTTTTCATATAACTATGAAAAGGAAATTGATTATATATATCTCAATGTTTTTATCCATATTCTGTGCGTGTAACAAAGAAATAATACAATTGTATTCTTGAAGCGTGAAACTTTCCGTGTGGTGACAGAGTCAGAATACAGTTTATCATTCCTCTCTCTTGCCCGTGATAGTCGTAAAAAACGACTAAGGGATGTATTTACAATTTATTCAAGAGAAGAAAAAAATGAAATAAAACTCTATATTAACCCGTCTGACTAGCGTGGTATGGTAGGTATTTTCCCTCCCTTTATGGAGGAGGTTTGAACCCAGTAGTGGGACATATATAAGCTGTGATGATGATGATGATATAATGAAAATTTTGACTAGATTGCATTTCAAATTACATTATTTTCTATCAATTTGCATTAGATAATAACTCGTAATGCGAAAGCATTTACAAATATACAAGCGTTGTAAATTCACCACGTTTCTCTTGCCCATGGGTGGAAAAGTAAAAGACGATCAAGTGATATAATATGCATGATAGGATGATACCATAAATGCAAGAGAACAAAAAACTGGCAATGATACCCTATGCCAATACGTCAGATAAGTGCGGTATAGTAGGTCAAATTTCCTCTCATTGCGTAGGAGCTCTGACCTCAACTGTGGGACTTTTTTTATGTTTGTTCGCGTCGCATAACTTCGTCGTTTATTAACCGATTTTAATGATTCTATTTTGTTGGAAAGAGTATACATTCCAAATGGTCCCATGAAAATTTTATCGAGATCGGATAAGCGGTTTTTGAAAAATCAACAAAAGTCTAAAACTTTATCTACATTGTTTACATTATTGAAGGCGGTTTCCTTTTTTTATAAAAAATAAATATTTAAGCTGAAATAATAATGATAATGATTTTATCCAAAATCGAATCGTGCTATTTACTTGGAACAGGTATTGTATGTTGTAAATAAAACTATTTTACGGATTTCATCGCGTTTGTATTTGATTTTTGATTGCCCAACGTTTCGAATACTTTACAGCGTTCATGGTAGTAGGCGGACTAAGATGCCATGATCACATCCACCAATACAAGTACAAGAAGAAAATGATTCTATATAAAAAATATATTGTTTTATATAGAATCATTTTTTCATATAGAATCATTTTCTTCTTTTACTGGCAATAAATCTATGATTTTTTTTTTTTTTTGTGGGTGGGCTGCGGTCGGCGCGCCTCCGCACCACTAGGGGCTTAAGCACGCAACTCCCGCAACCCACCCGAAAACCACCTCGCCTTCGTCGTTGGGCCGACCACCGGAGCAGGTTTACTTGTCGTCAGTGGTCGGCCCGACGGAATACCCCCTACGTGGGGTACCCTCCCATCGACCGACGTCCCCCCCTCGGGGAGAAATCTATGATAAAAGTGGGTCAAAATTTAATTTGACTAATTTCTGTAGCGGATATAAATCTTTGCAATAACGATGACTGGTGAAACATCTTAATCCGCCCGTGACCATGAATGCTCTAAAGTGTTCGAAACGTCGGGCAATCAAAACTCAAATACAAACGCGATAATTTCAATTTAATTTACAACTAGCAACCTGCCCTCGCTTCGTTTCAGTTTTAGTCGCCTTATCCGCATGATTCCCCCGTTCCCATGGGGAAACCGGGATAAAATATAGCCTAAGTTACTCCTTATATAGACAGCTATTTGGTAGTAAAATAATATCAAAATCGGTTCAGCCGTTTTGAAGATTACCTCAAACAAACAGACAGACCAAAAAGTTTAAACTGTATTTTAGGCATAGGTGTCGTGCAAATAGTGACCAAACCGTGTGAGCATGAAAAAAGTCCCATATTTGGACATTACAAACAGACACTTCAATTTTATTTATTTGTATAGAGTATAGACGTGTAATACTTGCGTAAACATCTGAGATCATTAAGTATTGTATGTGTTTGTATTTTTAAACAGTGTGTCAATCCTTTACTTCCCACGGGAAACGTAAACATAACAGGACCGCTGCTGGGAAACTTGTAACAAAACTACAACCGTTCACTCGCCTCCAAGTACAGCGATTATGCCTTTATGGAGAGGCTTATAGGTAATAGCGGATGTCGATAGACTTATGTAAGAAATTTGCGAAGTGAAAACATCTATAGGTAGGTTTGTATGGGGAGTAAATTCATCGTTGTCATCGACATGGTCACGGACGTTTTAACGCTAACAATATATCTGTAGCTATGTCAATATCATTATATTTATGTCGATATATGTCAAAACCAGAAAAGAATTAAAAGATTAAGTTTAAAAAATTTTAATTTAACATCAAACAATTAATTTGAATATCTAAGAATAAAAATTGTTTGTTGTTTTAGGTTTTTACTTCTGTCGATAGTCCTCACGACCGCTATTTTATCTTGACCATTACATGTCTAAGCAGAAAGAAACATATAAACATATAACTGGCTGACTGAATGTTGGATAGGAACGAACTGATTCAATTCTCAAGCAGGATAATTCTTTGTGTTATCCATAAATTGTTATTTTAAGTCTGGATGTAATTTGTGTACGTTAAATATAATAATTACTAGCAACCTCGCTTCGGTTTCAGTTTCTTTACCCGTGTAGTGCCCGTTCCCGTGGGAATACCGAGATAAAATAGCCTATGTTACTCCTTATATAGACAGCTACCAGGTAGTAAAATATTATCAAAATCTGTTCAGCCGTTTTGAAGATTACTCATAACAAATAGACAGCCAGCCAAAAAAATTTTAAACAGGTTTTTTTTAGGCATAGCTATCGTGCAAATAACCATATCAGCATGAAGGAAGAAAGCCCATTATTTGTATAGAGGTATAGATATGTTTATAAAATTCACCACAATAGAAGGACCATTTCCCTAATGTAGGGTAGAAAAACTCTGAGAAGTAACAAAAAAGACAATTTATGTCTAGTTATTATTTTAAAAACAAACAGTACCCGTAGTATGGGAGAAAGAAATTTGTCGCAAATGCCTTTAAATACACTTAAGTAAGGAACACAAATAACACTCACTCAGAATTAGTATACAGGTTACTTGTTTGTGGATCACACAAATATATAATAAAAAAATAAATAAAAAATAATATATCCTGTATAGGAATCGAACACTGAAACGCGACATGATAGGTTAGGCACCTACTTACTCGTCACCCGCCGAAAGGTCGACCGCGTGAGGAAAGACCGACGTACTCCCCGAGGGGGGAATGTCAGTCGATGGGAGGGTACTCCTCAGGGGGTAATTCGTCGGGCCGACCACTGTCATGACCATGTCAAGCCACCCTGCTCCGGTGGTTGGCCCAACGACAAAGGCGACGTGTCGCGGGTGGGTTACAGGTGTGCATGCTTACACCCTCTGTCGCCCCGGACGAAGTGGTGCGAGGAGCGCGCCGACCGTAATCCACCCTCAAACAAAAAAAAAAGGCACCTACGTACTCCACTATGTCATCTGTCATTTCTAATGGGTACTTAACCTTCGGCGAGTATATTTTTAATAGTTAATTTTTCGTCTTTCATTAGTTTTTAAAAGTGCGATAGTTTTATTACACTCAATTGTGGACTTTACAAATAAAAAAAATATTTGTAAAGTCCCCAAATATAGGTTTCTTTCTCTAGGATCTTGTGTTATAAAAGAGAATGTAAAAAAACTTTTTACTCTACGCACTTAAAGAACTCAGTAAAAAGCATGAATTATATTTTATTTCTCCATAAAATCCTCTTATGTACTTCAAAGGGCGCTTTGTGTAGAGACTTTTGGTTTTCATTTATAATTAAGTAGCTCTTATATTTTTACAAGAATTTTCCTTTGAAAGCAAGCGTAGTGATGCCTTGGATTTAATATTCTATTACATAAAATATATGCCACTACACGATGTATTTATGCTAAAGGTATCTATTATTACAAAAGTGATGATGACGGCGATGACAGCAATACATATTCGTCGAGGTCTCGAGTTTGAAATCACTTTCACATACTTTTTCATCAGCATCTCGGCTCATATACGTCTCACTGCGGGAGTTTGAGTCTTTTCCACAATAGGAGAGAATTTACCTAGACATTTAATTGGATCTTCGTGTGGTGAGGGAGGAAGAATACATGTCACTATCTCCTTTTTGCACGTGGGTATCGTAAAAGACGACTAAGGGAAGTAATATACATAAAATCTCCAAGAAAAAGAGGGAAAACTTGAAATAAAATATTGAACCAAGACATCTACCAGCGTAGTATAGTAAGTCAATTTACCTCCCATTATGGAGGAAGTTCGAGTCCAATAACGGGATGTATATGAGCTGTGATGATGATGATTAAAAATAATATATTTGTTCTTATAAAATAATTTTTTTAGTACTGGCAATATATTTGTATCAAAATGTGGGTAAAAATTTACTAATTCTATACCGGGTAGATATAAATCTCTGTAACAATGATGACTTCTTGGACGTGAGACACTATCTCCCGTATTCTTAGTCGTAACCTCGAAATCGCCTTCACTCACACTCAGGTAAGGAAGCTTCGAGGATCGCCTCGAACTTTCCTCAACATCGGTATTCATAGTCGTAAACTTGAGGAAATTCTGAGGTTCCTCCAGTAAGGAAGAGTGGAGGTAATACGTCACGAATGACGTCAGAATTTTGAGGAATTCGCTACGTTATGTTGGCATTCTAAAAATTTGTGGTAACATTTGGTTCCGTTTGCGTAATCAAATTTAAAAATATATAAACAAAGAATCTCCATTTAGCGGTTTACTATTGTTAACAATAAATAACCATTATTTTATAATTAGGTAACACAGGGCTTTGCTTGGCGCGTCATTGCTATAAAACATTATTTTAATTGATACATTTACAAAATGGCTGAAAGTGGACGTCAGTTTTTTGATGAAAATAAAAAAGCAAGAACTTCTTGTCTAAAAATACTGCAAATGTTAAATACCGACTATGATTACAGATTATTGTGTAGGTACTCAAGGTTATCATTTTAGTTACTTGGAAGTTGCCAGTTGCGTAAAATCTTAATGTGACTAGCACCTGTATAATCGGCGGAATTGATAAATCTCTGAGATTTACCTCCAATATTTTGAAATAGTAGCGATAATTAATAATGTGCTGCAAAGGTTTTTGTAAATCAAAACCTTTTTACAAATTCACTTTCGTCGTATAACTACGTTGGATTATCTGCATCACGCAAATATCGTCCAGATAAATAACTGTACGGATTATCATATAGATATTCAATAAATTCCTCGAATTACATTATTGAAAAAAATACAAGATCGTATGCATATACATACTCGTATAAAAACCTCCTTAATGTATCCTCAAGGTACCTCAAGAGACGCCTTACGTTTGACAGTTGTTTCCTCGACTCAACCTTACCTTATTGGAGGAAACCTTTAAACTTGAGGACAAAAATGACAACTGTGAATACGAAACGTCCTCAATGAGGATGAGTCGAGTCGAGGAAGTTTCGAGGTAACGACTTAGAATACGGGGGTATGACTGTGAAGGCTGTAAAGTGTTACGTCGAAAAATTAAAAAAACGTGATAAAATTTGTGAAACAGTTTTATTTAAAATATTTGAAGTTATATAGCGCTTTTGATGTAATTTTTTATTTTTGATTGTGCATATCACTAAGTAGAGTTCAACTTCCGTGTCGTCGATTCATTCCCCACACAAAACAGTTCTCTCTGCAAATAATTGTACAATTGATTTTTCTGAATCTAGGTATTATTTGCGCGTATTAATTATTTATTTGTAAAGTCCTCCGTGAAACAAAGATATACAGTGCGCAGCGTCGTGTTTAATAAAATCGCTTATTTGATAGAAAAATATCGTGAGGACACTTAAATGTCTATGAGGTATATCAAAAATGCCCGAAGATATGAAACGTTCCTCGGCAGGCAGGTTATAAAGACGGTCTCATGTGTAATGAACATCTATGACCGTCTATAATGGGAAGTCGTTACCCTCACATATCCTGTTAAATATCTACGTTTGCTTTCGGAGATCAAGATCGGTGGTACATTAAAATTCAACCTCAATACAGGTTTGTATCTTATATCTTTAAACGAGCAATTCTTGTATATATGTATATATTTGCAGAATCTCGGAAACGCCTCCAACGATTTTGATGAAATTTGGCATACCAGAGGTTTCGGGGCCAAAAATCGATCTAGTTAGGGTTTATTTATAGAAAATGTTGTTTTGTCGGTGTTTTTAGCTCATCAATAAAATGTTATTGACATTCTCTGAATAGAAATTCGAATTTCGTCGTCGTTGTCAAGAGTGTCAATAGCTCAGTTGTCCAGTTTTCTTTTTGTTCTGTTTGGCATTCAAACAGCGTGGGATCGAATCTCGGTGTTATTATTATTCTGTTTTTGTAATTTTTGATATTTTTTTAAATTATTTCATTTTTATTTTTTATTAATATATATCTAAATAAATTCGACAAAAATACAACGAAATATATACATACATGTCATCATTCATCATCATTTCAGCCTATCGCCGTCCACTGCTGGACGTAGGCCTCCCTCATGTTGCGCCACAATGAACGGTCCTGTGCCGCCTACATCCAACGACGCCCAGCTACTTTCACTAGGTCATCGGTCCACCTAGTGGAGGGGCGTCCTGCACTGCGTCGTCCGATACGTGGTCGCCACTCGAGAACCTTTCTTCCCCAGCGGTTGTCGGTTCGTCGAGCGATGTGGCCTGCCCATTGCCACTTCAGCGTGCTAATTCTTCGTGCTATGTCGGTTACACCCGTTCTTCTGCAGATTTCCGTATTCCGGATTCTATCTCGCAGAGAAATCCCGAGCATAGCCCGCTCCATAGCACGCTGAGCGACTTTGAGCCTTGATATGAGGCCTACATTTAGGGACCACGTTTTCGTGCCGTAAGTCATCACTGGTAATACATACTGGTCAAAGACCTGTGTTTTGAGACACTGAGGTATGTTGGACGAAAAGATCCTCTTAAGTTTCCCGAACGCTGCCCAACCGAGTTGGATTCGTCCGCTGATCTCTTTCTCGAAATTGGATCTACCTAACTGGACTGTTTGTCCTAGGTAAACATAGTGATCGACAGCTTCAAGAATCGCATTGCCAACTAGGACCGGTACAGGAATGACATGGGCATTTGACATGACTTTCGTCTTGTCCATGTTCATTCGTAAACCCACTAGTTGGGATACTCTGCTGAGATCATTGAGCATTGTGCCAAGGTCCTCCATGGATTCTGCCATAACGACTATATCGTCCGCAAATCGAAGGTGAGTGATGTATTCGCCGTTAATGTTGATGCCGAGTCCAGTCCAGTCTAAGAGCTTGAAGACATCTTTCAGTGCAGTGGTGAACAGTTTCGGAGAGATAACATCTCTCTGTCTCACGCCTTTCTGCAACTGGATCGGTTTCGTACTCTTATCCCGGATACGGACTGACATTGTGGCGTTCCTATACAAACACTTAAGCACTTCGATATAGCGATAGTCGATTTGGCACCGCTGAAGGGACTGCAGCACCGCCCAAGTTTTGCCTGAATCAAAGGCTTTCTCATAGTCCAGAAACGCTAAGCACAGGGGCCGATTATACTCCTTGGTCTTTTGTATAATCTGCAGAAGTGTGAGGATATGGTCTATGGTGCTATAGCCTTTTCGGAAGCCGGCTTGTTCGGGCGGCTGGAAGTCATCGAGCTTGCGCGAGAGTCGATTGGTAATGACCCTCGAGAACTTATAAACATGACTCAGGAGTGAGATGGGTCTGTAGTTCTTTAGAAGAGCTTTGTCACCCTTCTTGAAGAACAGCACCACCACACTCCTGATCCACGACTCTGGAACGTCGCCCCCGAGGATAACGGAATTAAATAGCTTCTGAAGGGCTATTAAGACTGGCTTGCCGCCCGCCTTCAGAAGCTCTGCCGTAATTCCGTCATCTCCCGGTGCCTTACCGTTACGTAGTTGTTTGAGAGCCATTCTGATCTCGTACAAGCTAATGTCTGGGATTTCTTCGGTATAGTGCCGAGTTAGCTTGGATCTGGGATCTTGGACCAAGCCGACAACGGGATTTCGGGATGATTTGTATAACTGTCCATAGAACCTTTCGACCTCTCCCAAGATCTCACTTTGAGATGAAATGACAGTGCCATCGTCGGTCTTCAGCTTAGTCATTTGGCTTTGCCCAATAGACAGATCTTGTGCGAACACTTTTGAGCCACGATTCCGCTCTATCGCTTCTTTAATACGGAGCGTATTAAATCGGCGAATATCGCGACGCACAGACCTGGAGATCTGCCTATTTAGCTGCCTATGTTTGGACCAATCGGCTGAAGACTGCACCGTCATTTCTTTTCTCCGCCCCATGAGCTCGAGAGTCTGGTCAGAAAGTTTTTTAGGTCTATATTAACGCGGTGAGCCTTGAAAAATTTCGACCCAACCGCATGGACAGTTTCCACGAACCTGTTGTTCATATCGTTCGGAGATTCGCATTCATCCAGACATTGGAAGCGATTGTGTAATTCGAGTTGAAAGCGTTCGAGGTTCTGGTATTGGACAGATGTAGGTCAGAGTGTAGACTTCATCAAGCGTGACCGCTCGACTTTTGTGTGGATATTCAATGTAGCTCGTACCATCCGGTGATCGCTCTCAGTTTTAATCCTGCTGATCACTGGGACATCATTGAATATCTGTCGTTTGTCTGACAAGATGAAGTCTATCTCGTTTTTTGTTGAACCATCGGGGCTAATCCAGGTCCATTTCCTTTGTGGCTGCTTCCTGAAGAAGGAATTCATCATAATGAAGCTTTCCTTCTCCAGAAAATCAGCCAGTTTCTGGCCCCTCTGGTTTCTCTGTCCATATCCATGTTTCCTCACTCTCAACTCATCATCACTCCCTTTGCCTAATTTCGCGTTAAAGTCTCCCATGACTACCGTGAAGTGGGTTTTGGACGTGTGTATGGCTTTCGAGATGTCCTCGTAAAATGCCTCCACCTCGTCGTCAGAGTATGTCGAGGTCGGTGCGTATACCTGTATAACCTTCAGCGAATACCTCTTGGTAATTCTGAGTATAAGGTACGCTACCCTTGTCGACACACTCTCGATCCTCTCCACGTTGTCTACGAGAGACCTACGAACGATAAACCCTATACCATCTTGGGACGGGTGATCGCCCTCCCGGTAGAAGAGCAAGTTTCCAGACTGGAGGATTATCGTGCCCTCGCCCTCTCTTCGCACTTCTGATAATCCTACAATGTCCCAGCGGATTTTGCTCAATTCCTCTTCCAGCTCGATGACCCTCTCGTCAGTCCTGAGTGTCCGAATGTTGTGCGTTACCAGGGTCAAGGGTCGTTTTTGTTGGTAGCCGGATCGCTGCCGGAGATTCCTCCCACCCCCCGCTCCACCACTACTGGGCCCGCCACCAAAATGAGGCCGTAGAGTACCGGAGCCGCCGTGACTGGGGGCCATTTTTTTATTGTACGCCATTTCTAACAAAGGGGATATTGCCGTAATCGCCACGCTTGGCAGGCGGGTTGGCGATCGCAGTATAGGTGTTTTACGTTTCCCAGGAGAGAGCTGCTGCCCTGCTCTCCTGGTGAACTATCAGCCGATTTTTACGACTCCCACGGGCAAGTAAGGGGTGGCGACATATGTATTATCAGCCCGTCGCCACACGGGTAATACATACATGTATATATCTTTATAAATAATTTTTTTTCGGGTTTTATTTCGAGTTTTCCTTCTCTTGCATTGATATTACCTATACGCATGCTATAGTCCCATAGTCGTCTTATACGACACCCACGGGCAAGAGGGGAGGTGATGAGTTGTATTCTTACTCCGTCACCACACGGATAATATGTAATTATTCCGTTGTTATGAAATAGAACATAAAATGTTTACATTGAACATATGTGAGGTTTACAACGAAAGGGTTGGGCTTTGTACTCGTATATACGTATTGTCGTATCGTAATGGCCTATCCATTAGTATTGAAGAGCAATTAAGCCTTGTAATTCCTATATACGCTTTCTATAATATAGTCCGCAATACAATATGTAGTATATTGTTTTACATATAAAATAGGTAGATAAAAAAGAGCATGCGTAGGTACATATGTCAGACGTGAAACTTCTTTGTTGCCACGTGATTTTTGTCCATATTAAAAAAAAATAATAAAAGCGTGCATGCAAAGTACGCATGTCAGAAGTGAAACTTCTTTATCCTTTATCCCTCATCCTTTATCCTTTAATCCGTCAATTGTAGACGGATTTAAAATAATATAAAATAGTATATATATTTCTGTCTCATTCTTTGCCGGCTTCATCCATCCACACATTTTTGTATTTGTATCTTTTACCTGTCGTTTTTCCGTTGCATCCGGTTTGAAATCACAACGATTCTAAAGAAGTTTCACTTCAATAAAAAAGTTAAATAAAAGAAACAAAATTGTACTCTCTCACTCTCTCCCTCGACCTTTCTCACTCGTTTGCTTCCTACTCTCGCTCGATGGCTATGTGCTTCGTGCCATGTTCGCCCTTTCTCACTCTCTCTCAATTGGTATCATTCGCTTTTTTCCTCTTCTTAGATAAAAACGTCCCACATTTTCGTGTCATTAAATTGCGTTTCATGCGTAAAAAATTTACCCTCATGCGCGTAAAGAAGTTTCACTTCAAAGCCTTGAAAAAATACGCTTTTACGGATAATTGGACTAAAATATGCGAACAGAATGTAGGGATATTTCTATTTAGACGGGCTATGGTCTCGACACACGCCGTCCGTTACGTCCAGGGTGACGAAAAGAAGAGGTGTGGGCCGATAACCCACCGTATTCCCTTCCCTTCGCCATTGGAACGACCACTGATACGGAGTCTAGCGTCAATGGCCAGCCTGGCGGGTTATCTTTTCCGATACCATCCCTACCCGACGCCACCCCGGAGGTGTCGCCCTCATGACAGAAAATAGGGATAGCAATATTAATCAACTCGCGCTCAAATCTCAGCCACTATATAAAAAAAAAATCGGGGCAGTCTTTGGGAACTCCCGATAGAAGTGAAAACTAAGTGATTTTGTCGTCGAGCTATTAGATTATACTTTTTAATTATTCCTAGTTTGTAAAGAACTGTTAATGACTAATTCAAAATGTAATCCTCAATCATGAATACTTTTTATAAACCAAAAATAATTCGAAAATAGTAATCTACATAGGTTATCTGCACTGCCGTGCCCCCGCCAAGTCGAGCAAAAAGAAGTCGGACAAAACGCAACACTGCCGTAACATACTTTTCTCGAAGCCATTCAGGCCATTTTCGACCCCCTATAACTTCGTTGTTAATAAAGTTAGAAAGCTGAATTTTTAGTAACCTAGCAGGCATTGTATACACATTGTGTATTTCAAATTTCATTCAATTTGAATTAATAGTTTAAGAATTATAACTAGTCAAAATTTCGTAATTTTGTCACTCACTGACTGACTGACCGATCATCAATATTAAAGTGGCACTTCTAGTAGATGTAGAAGCTTCAAATTTAGAATGCAAATAGTGTTTAGTATATAAATGAAGGAAAAATTATGAATCATTAAAATTTTCATCCAGTTTCCGAGATACACTAACTGCATAAATAATTTTGTAAACCTATATAAATATATAGGATTACAAAGTGACATTTGCAGTTAATGAAATGTAACTTTGTAAAAAATAAGAATACCATCAAAAACAAGACTTGTAAAAAAAAGCCAAGCCTTGCAAGCCAAGCAATAGATTGACTTGGCAATCGCATGAAAACACACCTCACAAGTAACACATATTATATTAAATTGTATTAAACATAGTGCGATTGCCAAGTCAATCTATTTACTTAAAACATAAAAGATCTTTAATATTGATATAGTCACTATAAGAAGTTGTTAGGTTAGCTATTTACGTAATAACTTAAGAAGAAAGGTCCCTTAAGTAGGGACTGAATGAGTTAACCGACTTTGTATAACATGGATCTCACAAATTTTTATGGTAGAACAACTCAGTTGCGAGGCTTGGCTTTTTTTTACAAGTCTTGTTTTTGATGGTATAGCTAATATTTATTAGAAAATGTGTAGTGCAATGTTTTCAACAAATGTTAAATAAACTTCAAATTTAGCGCTTGGTGTTTGTGGATTTGAAAGCAAGGAGCTGGTGCGCATACGCTACACGCACATTCGCGCAAGCTCCCTGCGCCGTCTTACGAATTTTCGATCAGGTCACATGTCCTGACGCGAGTTTAACATTTTTTACCCATCCCAATTAAAGTTCACAATGCCGCTAAAGAAGTTTTCACTTCAAAACACAAATCTACTAAGGATAAAGAGACAAACCATTTAAATTATTTCATTGTCATCATTCCTTGATATTTGTGCAGTTTCAAATTAATCCGATGTTTATGATGAAAATCACGTGCAAACAGATATTGTAGATATAAAAGGAATATTGACAACCTTATTTTTTGTTAATATATTTTACCAGCTTCTGCCCGTGACATATGGTCCCGAGGGAACATATTACCAGGATAAAAACTATTCTCATTCGCCTAAAAATTACTCTATGTGCCATTTTTCATCACATTTGGTCAACGGTTTACGCGTGATTGAGTAGCAAAAATCCAAACATCTTCACGAACTTTCATATCTATAGCATTACTCGTTGCAATACGACGATAAGTATCTTATTTCTCAATCGCTGATAATGTGGCTTTTCACTGGTGAAAGAATCTTTTAAATTGGTCAAAATCACGCGCATTAGTTGTGTAGGTCCATTTCCCCAGAATACAGGGATAAAGAATAGCCTATATGGCAGTGAGTAATATATATTAGATAATGTATCTTACCATTGATGAAAGAATTTTTACAAATCGATCAACTTTCAGCGGTTTCAATCGCGTAGTTCCCGTTTCCGTGGGAATACCGAGATAAAAAATAGCCTACATATGTTACTCGTTGATAATGTAGCCTTCTCTATAGGTGAAAGAATTTATAAATTGCTCAACATCCTGTGATTTCACTTGCATAGTGCCCGTTCCCGAATGAATATCGGGCTAAAAATAGCCTATAAATGTTACTTGGTGAAAATGCAGCTTTCCATACGTGGAATAATTTTTAAAGTCGGCCAATATCTTGCGATTTCACTCGCGTAGTATATCTTCCCCTGGGAATATTAGGTTAAAAGTAGCATTTATATGTAACTCGCTGAGAGCGTAGCTTACCCTTGTGAAATAATTTTTAAAATCGGTAAACTTCACGCGATTTCATTTGCGTAGTTTCTGTTTTCATGGGAATACCGCTAAAAATTGCCTATATCTATTACTTGCGGATAATGTAGGTTTCCATTGGTGAAAGAATTTATAAAATTTCTCAATCAAGCCAGCGCTTTCACTAGAGTAGTGCCCGTTCTCGGAGGCACTCCAGGATAAAATGGCATTCATACGTTAATCGTTGATAATGTAGCTTTCCATTGGTGAAAGAATTTCTAAAATTAGTTAAATTTGCACAATTTCACTTGCATTGCCTTCCCCTGGGAAAATCGAAATAAAAATAGCCTACATATATTTATCGCTGAAAATGTACCTTACTATTGTGTAGAAATTTTTAAAATCGGTCAATATTCCTACGCGTAATTGCCATTTCATGGCAATACTAGGACAAAAAATTACTCGATGATAACATAACTTTCCAATCATTAATTTCAACTCATACACGTCTCACTGCTGGGCTCGAGCCTCCTCCAAATGAGAGGGCAATTGACCTACTATACCACGCTGGTCAGACGTGTTGGCATAGAGTTTTATTTCGAGTTTTCTTCTCTTTGTATAGATGATTTAAACATTGTATCCCTTAGTCGTCTTTTACGATATACGCAGATAAAGTAGGGAGTAGTGAACTCCGTCACCACACGGATACTTCCCTAGCCGAGGCCGCGGGTGACGTGACCGGGCATTCGTCCGTCACCCGCCGAGAGGCCGACCGCGTGAGGAAATACCGACGTCCTCCCCCCAAGGAGGGGACGTCGGTCGATGGTAGGGTACCTCAAATATAAATAGGGGGTATTTCGTCGGGCCGACCACTGACGTCAAGTCGTCCTGCCCCGGTGGTCGGCCCAACGACGAAGGCGACGTGCATCGTGGGTGGGTTGTGGGTGTGCGTGCTTACGCCCCTCTGTCGCCCCGGACGAAGTGGTGTGAGGAGCGCGCCGATCGCAACCCACCCCCCAAAAAAAAAAAATCCACACGGATACTTTCTATTCTTGAAAGATTTTTTTTTAAATCGGTTTAGTAGCTAGACTGTGAAAGCGTAAAAAAAAACAAACTTACTTTTGCATTTATAATATTAGTTTGGATTCATAGTAATCAGGACAGTACCGATTGCAATCCTAGTAACATGTTTGTTATTTATATTAATTCGCTTTTTTTTGGGTGTCGGCTACGGTTAGCGCACCCGTCGCCCGGCTCCGTCTGGGGCGCGCGTGGCCCCGTAACCCACCTGTGATACGTGGCCGTCGTCGTTGGGCCGACCATCGGTGCAGGGTGACTTGTCGTCAGTGGTTGGCCCGACGGAATACCCCTTGAGGAGTACCCTCTCCTCGACCGACGTTCCTCCGCTGTTCGGGAACGTCGGTCGTCGTCGCGCGGCCTCTCGGCGGTTGACGGCCTTACTCCCCGATCCAGATATTAATTCGCTACAATATACTCTTGTGACATTTATTATCAATAAATTCATATCGAACGACCATCAAATCACTGATTCCTACGTATTTAATATTGTATGTAACTGAAAATGCTAATGGTTTTGTGTTCACGGTGACTTTTTGTAACAAAATTCAATGGCTGTCGATTTTATATTCCGTTCTAGAAAATATTTCTAATGTGAGATACATTTTAATTTTTTTGTAGAGCGAGTAGGTCGAGATGTGGGTGGATTACCATATTGAATGTTATAAAAGTATTTTTTTTAAAGTGAAACATTTGTAAATAAAACTATTTTACGGATTTTATCGCGTTTATATTTGATTTTTGATTTCAATACGTTTTGAACACTTAACAGTGTTCACGTGAATGCGAACTGCGAACGCATAAACTCTGTAATACAGTTTTATTTATAATGTATTACATACTCGCATACACATCACAAATTCCTATGAACTTTGAAATATTTTATGAACTTTAGAGTTATGGGGCTGCGCGCCGGCTCCTCGTTGCCCCGGGTGGAACGAATGACGTGCGTCCAAACCATAACTTGCCAAAAAAGGGCAGTAGTTGAAATTTTTTGAGCGAAGTGCAAAGTGAAACATTCGTTCTTCTTGATATAACAATTATATGTAAACTCTCTGTGTGGTGACGGAGTAAGAATACAATTCACCACTCCCTATCTTATCTGCGGATATCGTAAAAGATGACTAAGGGATATAATACGCATATAATATTCATGCAAGAGAAGGAAAAGTGCAAATAAAACCCTATACCAACACGTCTGACCTGCGTGGTTTAGCATGTCAATTTCCCTCCCATTGTGGAGAAGGCTTGAGCCCAAGAGTGGGACGTATATGAGCTGTCATGATGATATCAAAAATGGAAAATTGATTACCAAAGATTTTGATTTCAAACCTTATTTAACTGGATTAATAGCCGAACTTAAGGGATCAGTCTCATTCAAAACCCACAACCTCTACCTAATTATGTGTTATCCATCCTTGAAGGGGCCTTATGGTGACGGAGTAAGAATACAATTCACGAACCCCTTTCCTGTACATGACTATCCTAAAAGGCGACTAAGAGATTACAATATGCACATAACATCCATCCAAGAGAAGAAACCCGTTTGACTAGCGTGGCATAACATGTCAATTTCACTCCCATTGAGGAGGCTCGAGCCCAGCAGTGGGACGTATATGAGCTGTGACAATAGCGATCCTTGAAGAGGATCACATCCTGATGGATGTATTAAAGTTCAATCGTAACATTTACATTACAAAAAGTCATAAACGTGATGTATAAAACGCTTACAATCTCGACGCATATAAAAGCAGACCCAACTGAGTGGAAAATATTCAAATCCCGTCGACAAAGATCAATATTTAAATTACTTACAAGTCTCACGTAGTGCCTACGAATAACAAAGAAACCCTTTCAGCGAATAAAAAGCTGTATACAATATAAGTGGCGCTTATACCGGCACATTACTTGGAAGCTTTCACGGTACACAAGTTGTTTCAGGACAAGTCTCAACTTCGGCAAGGTGGATTCCTACGAAAGCTTGACTGTTCCTCTTGTAGCTCTTAAGGATTTACAGTTAAGTTAAAATAATACTCCACAAAAATAACGGTTGAAGATTTCTCAGAATCTTTTCTTTAATACGAATTCCGTCTGGTGATGGAGTAAGAATTCAATTCACCACTCCCTCTCTTGCTCTTGAGTATCCTAGTCTATAGCATCTGTGCAAGAGAAGGAAAGCTCGAAACATAACCCTATTCCAACACATGTGACTAGTATGGAATAGTAGGACAATTCCCTTCTCATTACGCAGGAGGCCTGAGCCCAACAGTGGAACATATTTAGACTGAGACGATGAAGAGTGGGCGAATTCAAAATAAAATCTACACGTCTAATCAGCGTGGTATAAGTAGGTCAATATTCTCCCACTATGGAGGAGGGTTGAGCCCAACAGTGGGACGTATATGAGCTGTGATGACGATGATGAAGACGTTTTAAATTAACTTGACGTATAAAAGATCGTCGAACGGATAACTTTTGAGGGAGAAAGGTTTTCGAGTGACAAACACGAACTGAACGCCATAGCGTAGGGCGAACCTTCCACTAGGTGGACGGGTGATGTCTTAAATATTGCAGGGAACCATTGGTTGCAAGTGGCACAGGTTCTGACTGACATTTTCGTAGATCTATATCTAACAGTGGAGTCTACACAAGGTGATGGAGGTATGAATAGTTTTCTTTTTACATTCTCTCGTATCTTTAGAACTTAATAAATCTTTATGTTACTCAATTAATGAATACAAACAATACCGAGAAATTAAAAAAAAATATAGAAACAATCATTTTGTTGTTCGTCGTATACAGTTCCGATGTGAAAATCGATCTCTACTATTTTTGGAACGAAGTTCCTTATCGCGCGTTGTGAAAGGGGGCTAGACGGAAAAAATTCTTACGCAAAGTTGTCACGACACTTTTTGCTATAGTAAGCTATTGTACGCTGTGCGGCGTCGTATGTTTCTCTGTCTGTCTCTCTCTCTCTTATAGAAATCAAGCCAGATATTTTCATTTCTATTTCGCATTGAACAGTGTGGTGTCGCGACGATTATTTTTGTTGAGTGTATACAACAACAAAATATAATACTACCATTGATGCAGTTTTTTCAAGACATTTAAATAAAATAGAATCCCAAACATATATTTCCTACTTCAGTTACCACAAGCCAATTATTACGAAAATTGAGCCTACTGATTAAGTTTATATAACATTATATTTGTTAATAATAAAAAAAATATTATTATAACTTAAAAAAAATAAAATTTTATTACAATTCCTTCACTAATTAATCGAAAGGAACTTCGTTCCATCCGGGTGTCCCTTGACACCTCTCAAGTTTTTTTTTTCATCTATTTTTTCAAACTAGATAATAAAAAATAAAATTCATAATATTTATAATAAAATGTTATCATCATTATTATCTCGGCCCACATTCCACTGTTTTTTGGGTTTTACATCTTTGGATGTATGTCTTATTTTCCTTAGTCGTCTTTTACGACACCTACGGGTAAGAGAAGGTGGTGAATTGTATTCTCACTTCGTCCGCACTAGAAAAAATTACCGACTATTAGGTCCATTTGCACACTTTTATCAAAGAGGCTCAAATCCAGTAGTATCAAATATTTAGCTATCGAAACTAAAATTCTTATACAGTTATTTTGATATAAAAGGTGTATAAAACTGTATTTATACGGGCGTTAAGCCGTAACGCGATCATACGCAAAAAGTGTATCGGCTTTGTCAACAGCGGATGCCCTTAGGTTATTGTATAAAGAATCGTCCGTCTATAAAGGTCTTTGTGACTATTAATATTAATGATTAATATTTTTTTTATGACTGACCATAGCACGGTCAGCGCTCACGCCGTCCATTTCGTCCGGGGCGATGAAAGGACGGCTCGCGGGCCCATAACCTACCCGTAGCTACGTCACCTTCATCATTGGGCTGACCACCGGCGCCGAGTTCCTTGTACTCAGTGGCCGGCCCCACGGTATACCCTTTCGGGTACCCTCACTTCGACCCAACGTCCCTGTCCCAGGACGTCGGTCGTTTATTTTCATTAATGACTATGCTATAATTTCTTCATCGGACAGAGGGGATACCAAAAAGTATATATTTCAAGATTCATCATCATCATATCAGCTTACATCCCACCGATGGGCTTTTTTTTTGGGTGGGTCGCGGTCGGCGCACTCCTCGCACCATTCCGTTCGGGGCGACAGAGGGGCGTAGGCACGCACACCCGCAACCCACCCGAACACCACGTCACCTTCGTTGTTGGACTGACCACCGGAGCAGGGTTACTTGTCATTAATGGTCGGCCCGAAAGAATACCACGCGGTCGGCCACTCGGCGGGTGACGGACTAATTCCCCGGTCACGTCACCCGCGGCCTCGGCTAGGGCGGCATGAGTAGCACCCACTGATGGGCTAGAGCCTTCTCCGTAATAGGAGGGATATTGACCTACTATACCACGCTGGTTAGTCGGGTTGGTATAGGGTTTCATTTCAAGTTTTTCTTCTCTTGCGTAGACGTTATATATGTTAACCCTTAGTTGTCTTTTACGACACCCTCGGGCAAGATAGAGGGTGGTGAATTGTATTCTTACTCCGTCACCACACGGAAGACGAGAGTGATTTAGATTAATAATTGGATTTATTAGATGGCGTTGCGATTGATTCCATGGTATATACATTTGAATGTGGTAGGAGTACATTGTCGACAGTCTTTCTACCTGTATGTCGAGGGTCGGTCCATCTATGGTAGTAACACACTTGCAGAAGATCCACGTCTGAGTATTAGTCATGTTTTACTGCACTTCGTTCGGTGACCGAGAAAGCTGGCTCAACTTTGTCTTTAGGATAATTGAACCTCATTCACATTGCCTTCACTTCCTCACGGTCAATTGTTGCCTGGCAAATGCCCGTGAGCGGCAGTACCACTTACTATTAGGTGTTTGCTCATTTGCCATCAAGAGCATTGCGTATTATTTGAACATTTTATGTTATGTAATGCGGAGAAACTGCTGGTGTGTAGTGAATATAATATAAAAATTTGTTACAAATGTTTTCATTTTCCACTATAATGCTTAAAAATACTATTAATAGTGTTGCCATAGTCCTGTTGAAGGCAACGATTTGACTTCCTGACTGACCAATGAATAACAAAATACAAACAATACAAAAAAAGAAGGAGAAACCATTTAAATAAATATATTACAATACTTAATGCTGGTTAATCTATGGACTTACCGTAATGATTGCAGACCAAGTGGACTCTGGGTGAGTCGCGTCTGCACTCCTTGAGCTCCTTGAGTAGACCACCCTGACTACGAAGGAATGCTCGGTATGTCTGTGCGGCTCCATGCTCATGTACCCAGCTGCTGCGAGCACCCCCGCTCACGTTCACAGCTGCCTTTATACTGCTTAGAGCTGGACGGGACTCGTTGATGACGGTTTCGCTATTGTTCAACCTCCTATGTGGGAATTTCATCTATTTATTTATTCTAATACTAGAAAATTTCTGTAGTTTCACCCGCGTAGAGGCCGTCCCAGCGAGAATATGGAGATAAAATATAGCCTAAGTTATTCCCTATACAAATAGTTATCTGGTATAGTATTATAATAAAAATCGGTTTAGTTGTTTTGAAGAATATGCAGGACAAACAGACAGACAGGCCTTTTTGAAACATTGAAACATTTCACACTGGTACTTAGAAGAAATTTTCATGGCTGCAAATGGCTTCAAGAAGACGACTAGCTTACGCTCAATAGATGGCGTTACAATCTAGTGTTATTATTTAAATATATAATAGAGAATAGTATCTGTCAATTCATCTGGTTATTTTTTTTTCATTTAGTGGTGGACGAGTAAGCCTAACTTTTAGTGCTCTTCCCCCAATTAGTTGGGGTCGATATGAATTTACTGTTCTTTCATAGGACATATTGCAAAGGTTATGGTTTCATGACCGGTCACTTGTTGGCAAGACGGCATCAGATGGTCCAGGCTTATATAAAGTTCTTAGTGGTCTTTTACGATAGGAGTGATATAGAGGCTGGTAGTATTTGTACCCGCTACCACACAGCATATATCTTTGCGGATAACATTTCATCATTTCGCCTCACTAATGCATGGGAGCTGTAAACTGAGACATCATCGGAAAAACTATCAGCAGCGCTTTGCTTCGGGCCGACCTATACCAATGAAGTCAAGGAACTCGGTGGTCGGCCTAACGATGAAGGCAACGTGCTATCGGGTGGGTTATGAGGCCGCGCGCCACCACTCTATCGGCCCAGACGGAGGCGGGCGGCAGGTGCGCGGACCGTAGAATACAGCGCTCGAGTAATACAGCGGTAGGTAGTTTTTTGGATACCATTTACCATCAACATCCCAGTAGCAACTGGAGCTCAGTGGGTGACGGTTAACTGCGGTGGTGTTATCCGCGATGGTATTATTCCCTGTCGGGAAGCCTATCTTTAATTGTGGATGTTGATAGAATGATAATCGAAAAAATATCTTGTGCCCATATTGGACGACCACTAAAGTTTAAGTAGCACTCTATTTTAAATAGCGTTGATAAGTGAAACTTACGAATATCCAAGTATGGAGCATAGTTTTGATGCCGTGTCCTCGTCGAGGGTCGTTATGCAGGCGGGAAACCACGAATGATTCGCTGCTTTATATACTTGTAGCTCACCACGACCAACATCTCCATTGGCTTGACTTAATCGCACTGTTTACATAAGAATTAATAAGAAATGTGGCATTTCTATATTCTACCGAAGGGTTGTACCTTGTGGTGACGGAGTAAGAATACTATTCACCGCTCCTTATGAGTAAAGGGTGTTCATTATCAACATCATCATTATCACAACTCAAATAATTCTCAGTGTTGGGCTCGAGTCTGTTCCACAATGGGAGGGAAATTTACCTATTACGCTGGTCAGACGGGGTAGTATAGGGTTTTATTTCGAGTCTTCCTTCTCTTTTATAGATGTTATCTGCAATATTCCTTTAGTCGTCTTTTACGACACCTATGAGCGTACTATAAGTTAATAATATAATTGTTTAGTACATCTATCTGCGTATTATATTCCTTAGTCGTCTTTAATGATAACCACATCCAGAGATATGGTGGTGAATTGTATTTTATTTTACTACAGACACCACGCGGCAAGAACACCTGTAGCGAACCATATAGCCAGCAAAGTAGACCAATTTCTATTCAGTAGAATATAAGTTGAGAACTAAGAAGATTTATAGCAGTAAATTGATAAAATTACAAGACTTACAGCAGTTCCTTTCGTCTTGTCCCCAGGGGCAATCAACTTTTCCATCACAGAGATGCGCTTGCGATATACATCTTTGATTCCCGCAGTGGACTTCCCCGCTGCGCTTGCAGACGCGGCAGTTGAGCTCGTCAGAGCGATCAGCGCAATCCACGTGACCATCACAGCGCCAGTCATGAGGAATACACCGACGGACGTCACATTGGAAGCCGGTTGGACATACTGTATACAAATAGATATTATGTAAGCTTGTATCTGCTAGACAAAATAGGACTAGATACAGGGAAAGAACGGGTTGTCTGACCGATAATAAATTATTACTGGTAGTTCGGGGTATCTTTGTTAAGACAGGTAAGTCAACAGGGGAAGGTAACTCACCAAACGGGCCATCAAAGTCATGGAATCATTACCGGGAACTCATTATTTCGCCGGTTAGGGACAAAACGGCAGGCTATGGAAACAATCTTTCTTCGCGCCGGACGGGCGCGCTGTATCTATGCCATATCCTGTCAAAAAATGTACAAGAATAGAAAGACCAGCTGGTCCAGTTACGGCTGCACTATAGAACTTTATTTGTATTTGACTGAATGTTTTTCTAAAGTCTAAAATGAAATATTTTCTGTCAATTACCTGGCATATCGTCTCTGAATCGCGCCTCGGTGACTTCTTTCTTGCCTAAACACACGTTAGTATCCGTGGACTCGGGAAATATTTCACACTGCAAGTAGTCGGGCATTGCCAGACCAAACACCTCCAAGAAGAAGCCACAACGACGCATAGTTTCTATTAAAAAAAATCATAATCAAATTCATGACTACTCTTAGTAGATATTATAAAGTATTATCTTGAGTGAGAATCGAATCCACTACATGATCAGCAATTACTTGGAGTTGACTCAACATGTACTTTTCTCTCTGTACATATTGCACAAGTTATTGCCAATAGTGTTATGAACGTTCGTCTTTCTCACGTCAACCAACTTTAGGAATATGTTTGTTGACTAAACGGCATCAGATGGCATTATCGTAGTCGTCTTTTACAACACCCTCGAGCTATGTAAGGGTCGGTAGTACTTCTAGTCAGTACCATATTTTTTTTTTTTATTGCAAACGGTGGCAAACGAGCAAACAGTACACCTGATGGTAAGTGTTGCTGCCGCTCATGGACCTTTACAAGGCCGTTGCCTACCGCGAAGAAAGCGAAGGGAGTGTGAATGAGGATGGAGAATGGATGTGCATTGAGGCTCGGTGATACCAAGGGCACTACCAAAACCCTCCACACGCAATCACCCTCAGAAAGTTGGGCTTCCGGCTCTCTCGCTCACCGAACGAAGCGCAGTAACAAATTGTTACTACTCAGACGTCGATTTTCTACGAGAGCATGGTACTGCCCCGGATGGACCAGCCCGCTACTGTAGACAGATAACTGTCGACAGTGTGGTCCTACCACTCCTGAAATATATACAGATATTTATATCACCATGATCACAGTTCATTTACGTCCCACTGTTGGGCTTGAGCCTCCTCCACAATGGGAGGGAAATTGACTTTTTATAGCGCGCTGGTCAGACGTGTTGGTATAGGGTTCTATTTCGAGTTGTCCTTCTCTTACATAGATGTTAAAAGTATATTATATCCTTTAGTAAACTTTTACGACGATGGTGAATTTTATTCTTACTCCATCACCACACAGATTTATATAAGAGAAATAATCTTGTTGTCGTTTCTACCGATGAGCAAGTTCTTTTCCAATTACAAAATGTTCAACTGAACAATTGCTGTTCTAACGAATTATGTATAATATAAACTCAATAGAGAACAAATTAGACTGAATAAAGTATAAACATTTCAATGGTATTGTAAAGAATCTCTATTAAAAAACGAGAGTGTGTAAGACTACGGCATGCTATAGAAGCTTAAACCGTAAAGTAATTGAATTCTTATATCGTAGAACCACACTATCGACAGTCGACTGTCTATATCCACGAGCCGATCCGTCCGGGGTAGTACCACACTCTCGTATAAAATTGACGTTTAAGTAGTAGCAATTTGTTCAGACCATCTTTCTGAGGGTGTTTGTGTATGGTGGGTTTTGATGATGCCTTTGGTATCACCGAACCTCACTTGCATGCATTCTCACTTTCTTCACGGTAGGCAGCGACCTAGCAAAAGTCCATGAGCGACAGTATCAGGTGCTCAGAAAAAAAATTATTTGTAAAAGGCACGTGGCTCTTTACGATTCGCAGGTGCATTTTATAAAATAAATACCTATTATATTAAATGTTTTTTGTCAACTTACCATGACATAGACTTCTGCAGGGCCGCACCATGTGCCCTAATGGTCCACATTTTGGTACGAATAGAGAACACAGGAACAGCGCTGTCAAATCGTAACACCGTACATCGACGACTGCTTCGTACACTTCCAAGTCCTAAGAAAATGATGACCACAATATAGATAACGCAACATTGGAATAGAGATTTGCATTACAGACTAGCGACCAGCCCTTACAGCGCTTCTGTTCTAGTCGCTATGGGCTCACATTATAAATTTCTAATAACTCCTAAGATACATCTAATACTATCCTTCGGGTTGGAGTCCTGGACCGGGAAAAACTTATAGGGTTTTCCTGAGAAAATGGCTTAAGTTACTTCTTATAAAGGTATCGGTCCAGCCGTTTTGAAGAGTACCCGCAACAAACAGCCAGAGAGACAAAAAAATATATACTGGTTTTTAGGCGTAGCTATCGTGCTAATAAACGTGTGAGAATAAACAAAAAACTATTATTTTGACATTAAAAATAGACACTTCTATTTTATTTGTTTGTATAGATCTGAAAACTTGGTTCCTTAACTCTAGCAAATTCAGTATTAAATTCAGTATTTACTCAGCGATACTTGGGTGTGTTCGATACAACGTTGGCAATGATTTTTGATGTTTGTCGTTTGACTGTTAACGTTTGAAATATTACCGAGCTTTCGTTATTGAGAGCGGTCCATTGAATAGTAAGTTGGGAACGAAATTCGAGAGCGATCGGTCGTTGTTGTTGCCAGGTTGTATCAAATTCACCGCGTTTCCCAAACTCTTAATTTATCCGTCGCCATACGTAATCATTAGTTATAATAGAAAATTGTGTTACGTTAATCATTGAATATAGTTTAAAAGTAGCCATCCGAAGTGTTATTTTATTACATTGCGATGTGTGACCGATCTGATAGTGATGCAGCATGACACCACCCCTCGATATACATTTGATGTCGTACTGTCCTGTGGATGCTTATTGCGTGGAAGTAAAAGGACTTCCTTATCTCCTATTCCACCTTGATCCTGTCCTATATTTCTTCCATTCCATTCCGTGTGGTGACGAAATAAGAATACAATCACCACTCCCTATCTTGACCGTGAATGTCGTAAAATACGACTAGGGGATATAAATGCGCATATAACGACTATGCAAAAGACGGCAAATTAGAAACAAAATCCTATAAAAATCTATCTGACCAGCGTGGTGCTTTCCTATTGTGGAGGAGGCTCGAGCCCAGCAAAGGGACGTATATGAGCCGAGATGAAAATGAATAAAATGTTTCTTCCTTCCTTCTCTCCATTTTAAAATAATAATTGATTGAGGCCATATACGAGTATTTCCTAATTCCGTGAATTATAATAAAATCTACATTTACGTGAATCAAACTGTTTTTACAACTATTAAATTATATAAAAATAATGTTCAATAGCTAACATACATATCCTATTCGTACGTGAAAAAAGAAATGACACTTTCACCTCGCACTCAGCTTGGAAATCTGTCACGACAAAATGCGTAAACAATGTCGGCCGACATCCCTCACTCTAAAATGTCGCTCTAGAGATTTATTACACAATATTAAACATTGCTCGTTAAGTACGATCTTGTTGTGACGCGCCTCGAACTAAGCCCGCATTGTTACTTCGACAATGATTGATACACGTAACGGTACTAGCAATCATAATATTTATTTTAAGTGATGCTAGATATTGGTCGCTTATTACGGCAGTCCCATTTATATATCAATCAAACGCAGCCCACTGTTCAATATTAACCTCTCCCAAAGGGTTTCATCTAATAAATGATTGATGGTTGCTCTAGTAATTAACTTTTCATCGAGTGCTGCTCGTCGGATTTGGTCCAGCCATAATCGTTTGAATTATATATGTGAATTATATAACGAATCCTTTAATTCGAAGTGCATCACGCTGAAGCTAGTATTTACACGAGTGGTACGAAACAGCACAAAGAGAACCATAATATAAGAAACACTGTATAATGCTTTCTATCTCATTTTCTCCCACGTTAATTCTTATGAATTTATGTGTCTGTCTCGTTTTACTGTGGCTTTTTCGTTTCATCGACTTTCAAATCACAACGATGCTAAAGAAGATTTTATTTAAAAAATTAAGAATATTATCAAGCCCGCGGAGTTTCTTGTCGGCTCTTTTCGGTTATGCTCGCTTTTCGATCCGGTGGTAATGTATTGAATTAATTGAATTATCATCATCGCAACCCACACACGTCCCACTGTTGCACTCGGGCCCCTTTCACAATGGAAGGGAGTTGGACCTACTATACTTAATAAATAATATTTTATTTAATAAATAAATTTAATAAATAATAATTTATAAATTTATAAAATTTATAATTTATAAATTTTCTGCAGTAACGATGACTTGTTGGACGTGAGACATCTTAGTCCACCCGTGATCATGAACGCTGTAAAGTGTTCGAAACGTCGGGTAATCAAAAATCAAATACAAACGCGATAAAATCCGTAAAGTAGTTTTATTTAAAATGTATAATACTCGCGTAAACATCAGAAATCATTTCGTAGGATATGATATTATTAAGGTCGCAGTTAAATCCTCTTATTGGAAATTAATTGATTGAGAACTGACTGAACGCAGATCAGGGAGCTTATAGTCCAATTAATTAGTTTACTCGACACGGGCGGGTATAATCTCTAAATGGTATGTCAGTGCACGTTTGCCAACCGTAACAATGTTGCGTATTTTCATCATTATCACTAACTACTATTAATGCATACGGCAATATACATTTTATATTCAACTAGCCCGTGTGGTGACGGAGTACGAATACAATTTATCACTCCCTATCTTGCCCGTGGATGTCGTAAAAGACGATTATGGGATATAATATGCACATGAAAAGGAAAACTCGAAATAAAATCCTATACCAACATGTCGAACCAGCATGGTGTAGTAAAATTCTCTCCCATTGTGGAGGAGGTCCAAGCCCAACAGTGGAACGTCTGTGCTGCGCTGATGATGATTCAACTAGTTGTCCATGTGGTGACGGAGTAAGAATACACTTCACCTGGATGTCTTAGAAGTATTAAGGGATATAATATGCATATAATAACTATACAAGGGATGTAAAACTCGAAATAAAACCCCATGCTAACCCGTCAGACCAGCGTGATATAGTACGTTAATTATCTATCTATTGTGAAGGAGGCTCGAGCTCGGGCTCGTCTCACAAGTGGGACGTAGGTATATGATGATAAATGACGATGATAAATTGTATAAAATGCTTTACGACTTAAAATTTTATTCCTCAGTGCGGAGAGTTGATTAAAAACAATTTTATTTCCTTGTTAAGTGGGAGATCACTTATGGTGAGAACCTTCAACGAAAATTAAAGGGTCTACTGTGCTATGCTGCCTACTAACAAAACTACTACACTACTAAGAGTAGTAGTTTTGTTTCTAATTTTTCGTTTGTTTCTATTGTTATCTGATTAATTCTATCAGTGAGTTTTTACGACAACTTTTTTTGGAATGTCCTATGGTCAGCGCACCCGGGGCGACAGAGGGGCGGCACATGGCCCCATAATCCACCCGTAACACGTCGCCTTCGTCGTTGGGCCGATCACCGGTATCGAGTTCCTTGTCCTCCGTGGTCGGCCCAGGTTTTTATAATACCCTAAGGCAAATAATTTGTGATACCTATACTAATACTCTGATCAACGTGGTATAGTAAATCAAATATCCCTTGCAACGCAAACAAGAATTATGAATATCATGATAATAAGAAAAAAATAATATACATACTTAAACCCCCCATGGTCCAATAAACAAAATATTCTTAAATAATAAATAATTGATGTATTGTGAAGAAACTTTTATTATCATCATAATTTCATACGTACCACTATTTCCAACCTATCATGCTGCTCAGGCGGGTTTGTTATAGAGTTTTATTTCGAGTTTTTTGTCTTGTAAAGTTGTTATATCCACAGTACATCCCTTAGTCACTTTTACGACACCACGGGTAAGAGAGGGGGGAGTAAATTGTATTCTTAGTCCGTTATCACACGGAAAAGGAAGGGACTTTACAAACGTATATTTTCCATCCATCCATCAGCCTACAGACGTCCACTGCTGGACATAGGCCTCCCCACGAGAAAGCCACTCGGAACAGTCCTGCGCCATTTGCATTCAACGGTTCCCTGCGACTTTGAAAATGTCGTCAGTCCACCTAGTGGGGGGACAACTATATTTAAACAAACACAAATTATATTATATATTATATATACTGGATGTAATTTGTGTCCGTTAATTATATGTGTATGTATTTCTCGCGGAAACGCAATGAGTTTCAAAAATTAAAAAAACTGTACGAATGGCGGCGATGTGGCTCGCGACACGTCACGTCTCGTTTCCGTCGGGGGCGAAAAGTGGCCCACAGAGAACCGCTTTGCTACGCTGAATATGTCAAAGATCGTAGCAGGTGGAGGGCAGTGGACTCTGCCTACCCCTATGGGAAAAAGGCGTGAATATATAAAAAAAAAAAAAAAAAAAACAAATTATACCCAGACGCAGAACAACAATTACGTATCGTATGAAGTAATGTAGGCATCTCTAATGACTTCCGGTAAGTCGTTTATCATGATTATGAACTGCAGAGGCCCCAAGTTGCTGCCCTGGCTTACCCCGGACCAGGTATAGTATGGGTCAGATTCCCACCCATTAAAATCAACAAACTGCTGCCTATCTCTCATATAATTTGCAAAAAACTGTAACAGATGAGGTGTAAAACCAATTTCTGCTAGCTTCCTTAGCAGTATATCGTTGTCCACGGTATCAAAAGCTTTTTTAAAATCAAAGTAGGCTACATCCACCTGCCCACCAGCGTCCACTGCCGGCACCACCATGGTCATGAAATTCAGTAGGTTGGTAGCAGTGCTGCGCCCCGGTCTAAACCCATGCTGCGCATCAGCCAGCCGATTACTTACCTGCTGTTGAATGCTGCGCTGAATTGCAGATTCAAATACTTTGGCAGGCGTCGACAACACTGCCACCGGCCTATAACCACTGATGTCCGATCGCGACTTATTTTTTGGTACTGGGATGACACGGGTTACCTTCCATTCAACAGGAAATGCTCCTAATTCTAAACATTTGTTGAATATATAATGAAGTGGCTTCGCTAATACACTACTGCAATCCCTAAACAAAAACGCTGGCAATCCATCAGGTCCCGCCGAACGTTTTGGTTTTATGCGCCTAAGCGCCTCGCTTACTTCGTACATGCTCAACGACTTCAGTGCCACTCGCGCTGCCGAGGACAGCCCCGCCGCCGCTTCCCCGACATCTAGTAGAGGCGGCTGCTTATTGTATACGGATTTAAAAAAAGTTGCAAATTGTTCCGCACATTCGTAGTGTGACAACAGTCGACCATCTTTCATAATAGTTTGCCTATTATCACTACCTCTCTTTGATCGTATATATTGCCATAATAATTTAGGGTCCTTAGCAAATTGGCACTGAATTTTTTCTTGGTGATGTTTGTGAGCTTCTCGTATAGATTTTTTTACATGAGCTCTGTACTTAGAATACTCCAAGTAATCATTTTTACAATTAGTTTTCTTATAATGCTTGTGTAGCCTAGCTTTAATTTTTAAATCATTAATTATTTCTTTAGTGTACCATACTGGATATACATATCGCGACTTTATACTACATTTTTTTCTGGGCACACATTTATCCATTATATTGTTGAGTTGCACATAAAAGAAATTTATTATACGTTCTATTTCATTCATCTGATACATACAACTCCAGTCTGTTGATGCCAACATCGAATAAAGCAATGGATAATCCGCCTTAAAAAAGTTCCATTTTGGCCTAATATTACGTGCGAATGGATCCAATGCGGGGAAGGAGGCGGAAGCGGCGGCGGAGGGGCGAGGCCCCCGCGCACTATCGAGTAGAAAGCTCACGACGAGCGGTGGATGGTGCGCGTCGACGGTCACGAGCGGCTCGTCCGCAGCCATCACCGTCACCTCCCCCCGTATGCCCGCACTTAGTACCAAATCGAGTTGACGGCCCATACAATTGGCTATATAGTTATTTTGAGTGAATTCACAATAAGACAGGAAAAATTCGTAATAATTATTAACATTCATAGAGGAAGAATATAAATTAAAATCTCCGATTACAATATTTTTTTCGTACTTAGAACAAAGTTTTTCTATTACACTAAACAAATTCATATAGTCATTATCACAACTGCCAGGCGGAATATATACCACCGTGCACAAAAACAAAAATCTATTATTTATATGAACTGTTACACATGTCAATTCAAAAACGCAGGTATCTATGCATACATCTGTTATCGGTACGTGACGTAGCTCGACCCGGCGTGTGGCCACAAGAAACGTTCCGCCTTGTTTTCGGCCATCCGCTCGATCACAACGAAATATTTGATACCCCGGTGGAATAATTTCAGAATCATGAATGGATTGATTACAGCCCGACTCGGTAATAGCATATATGTCTGAATCCATAAATTCAATATTATTTCTGAATTCGTCCAATTTGGTACGGAGTCCTCTAACATTCTGATAAAAAATATCAATACTAATTTGATGGTTTTTTAGATTTTCGAAACCAAATCCACTCATTAAATTCCGCATTCTTCGGCCATACCTCCGCTAAATTTATCTTTTCATACCATTGTTCAGGGACCCCTACAATAAACGAGGAGTAATCTCGTTCTGTTCTATGTTTGATTTTCTCAATTTGCATAGGAATACCCGGTCCACATATACTTTTTACATGGTTAGTTATGGTTTCCACTGTAGTTTCAGGGTGCAGACGCCAAATATGTAGGTGTTTCTTTCGCTCCACAGACTGTATGGCCTTCAACTCTGCATTAGTACCTACTTTCACCTGTTCCGATCTGCGGTTAACTTTTTTATTGCGAACCGTCGTCCAGCCCTCTTGATCCGTTTTGTTACTAGTGTCCACTGTAAGATTGTCACCACTCTGCGTATATAACCTAGCGGATTTTATGGCCCCATCGTTATTTAATTTTTGCATATTAGAGGCGGTATGCGAATGTTGATTTTGCTTTAACGTAGGCGTTTTCTGAGATCTACTCCGGTGGCTCGGCTGACTGGCTATCTCTACAAAACTGATTGGCTGTTCATCGTATTTCGCGTTCATATTATCCTGTGTGTGCCTATCAGGGGTTAATTTGGCCTCGACTTTTTCCTCAAGTACTCTCATTACTTTAATAATGTTTTCAAACTCTGATTTTGTTTGAGAAAACTGTTCTAATAAAATTGTAATAGCGTTCGCCTGGCTGTCCATGCGAGCCATCACTTCTGATCGAAATTCTCGTAATTCCTCCAGCAGTATAGAATCCGTACCCATAATTGTCGGTGAGAAACAAACCCGATTACCTCGTTCAATATTAACCCTATTCGTGGGTGTCTCGATACTCGATAATTTCGGTTCCGGGGTAATAGTTCTGACTGGAGTATTACTATTCCCTCTTTTAGGAATAGAGCATACACATTCCGGGCACAACCATTTTTCCTTAAAAGATTGGCTATATGTCCCAAATGTAACCATATTTATCTTAAGGCATTTTAAATGATATCGCTTTTTACATTTTATGTTCGAACATTCCATGTAAACATTTGTTATCGTAGAACAACAAGCGCCACAATTGTCCGACATTCTTGTTAAAATATTTCAAAAAATTATAAATTTAAATAATACTTGTACAGTACTTGCATTCGAACTTTTACTGCTGTGCGACAGAGATGAATTATTTTTTCCACGCAGCCCGTCTCTTTTACTCGAAGTGAGGAAGAGCGTACCTCGGCGCACATTGGCAGCGCGATGTCGCGCTCACAATTTGAAGTTCACAAATAAGTTCACTCCACTATAGTACTTTTAACACTTATTATCAATATATGTCATAAGTCACAATTGCATGTCGCAAATTCGATATTTGCATAACAAAACCAAAAACACGACCGTCCTACGCAAGTATCAAAACACAAAAAAAAAAAAAAAAAAAAAAAAAAAAAAAAAACACTTATTATCAATATATGTCATAAGTCACAATTGCATGTCGCAAATTCGATATTTGCATAACAAAACCAAAAACACGACCGTCCTACGCAAGTATCAAAACACAAAAAAAAAAAAAAAAAAAAAAAAAAAAAAAAAAAAAAAAAAAAAAAAAAAAAAAAAAAAAAAAAAAAAAAACGACTTACCGGAAGTCATTAGAGATGGGTTGTGTCTACTATTTGCAGATGACCTCAAGTTGCTTTTAGTAGTTGACAAGGAGATAGATTGTCAGCATTTACAAGATGACATAGATAGAGTGGTAGATTGGAGTCATCGTAACAGACTATACTTCAACATCTCCAAGTGCTCGGTTGCAAGTTTTACCCGAGCTCGTCAACCTGTTCTCTACGAGTACAAGGTGGACGGTGAACGGATGCACCGAGTCACGGGAGTACGTGACTTAGGAGTTCATATTACTTCGGAGCTTTCATTTCGCAGTCATATAACAGACATTTGTAAAAAAGCGTACAGGAACCTGGGTTTTGTGCTAAGGCAGACGCGGGAGTTCACCAACATTGCTGCAGTCAGGGCACTGTATGATGCACTAGTCAGGACCCATCTGGAACATAGTGCAATTGTATGGGCCCCACATGAGGCTAAGTACTCGGCGATGTTGGAGCGAGTGCAGAATAAATTCACGCGGTACCTGTATAAGAAGTTGTATGGGGTATACCCTTTTTACCCGTTGATGTACCCAACTTTATTTGTGCTGGGAATGGTCGGGTATAATGAGTTGAGAGTGCGACGGGAATTTGCGTTAGTTTCGTACTTGGTTAAGTTACTCAGAGGTCTGCAACATAATCCGGGTGTGTTACAAAGCTTACGTCTGTACGTACCAGATCGCTATATGTGGAGGCGAAGGCGCCCACCACTGCTGGCCCTGCCAAGAGCTAGAACTAACCTGTTAGCCAGAACGCCAATAACGCGAGCACTTGGTACCATAAACGAAGTTCACACAATAATTGATATTTTCACATGTCAATTGAGTGAATTCAATAAGACCCTTCTTTTTATTCTATGTTATAGTTTAAGTTAACAGTATATAGTATAGATTCATTGTAAACTAGAGTTAAGCTTAGAATTAGGGTTAATGTAAGCACTATCGTATTAGGTTTTTAGCCTGTAAAAAGATAGTCGTATTATATTAAATAAATAAATAAATAAATAAATAAATAAATAAATAAATAAATGTCCTTTGCGAGAATCGAACCCACTTATCTTAACTACTACGTCATTTGTAAAATTTACCATTTTAAACGTAACACTTATGACTAAGTAAGTAATCGTTCTCACCTCCAAGTGTCTGTATAAACTTGTTAATTGAAATTTAACGAACAACTTAGATTCGGACAATTAACCAAATTGCCCACTCCATAGGCACTTGCGGATACTTTGCATTTTTATTGCAAAAGTACTTTAAATACTCTTTTAAAGACAATAGCTGTCGTCTTCATTGTCTCAACTCATACACGTTCTACTGTAGAACTTTTTTTTAGGGATGGGCCATGGTCGGCGCATCCGCCGCCCGGTTCCGTCCGGGGCGACGGACGGGCGGCGCGCGGCCTCATGACCCACTCTTGGCACGTCGCCTTCGTTGGGCCGACCACCGGTGCAGAGTTCTTTGTCTTCAGTTGTCGGCCCGACGGAATACTCCGGTCGCGGGGTACCCTTTCCTCTCGACGGTGCCCCTCGGGGGACGCCGGTCACCGTCACGCGGTCGGCCTCTCTGCGGGTGACGGACTAAATCCCCGATACAGTCACCCGCGGCCTCGGCTAGGGCGGCTTTAGGCGCAGGTTTCTACTGTAGAACTTGAGGATCCTTCACGTAGGAAGACAATTGACCACGTTGTTCAGATAGGTTGATATAAAGAATTATTTCGTGTGGTGACAGAGTAAGAATAATCCGTATGGTGATGGAGTAATTATACAATTTAACTGCCCGTGGGTTAACACATTAAGAAAACATGACTAAGACATTAAAATATGCAGATAATATCTGTAACATCTGTAATCTCTAAATTAAACCCTATATCAACCTGCCTGACCAGTGTTGTGTTATAGATCCTTCCATTGTAGAGGATATTCGAGTCCAGCGTCGTTTTTTGCAAGTGAGTGATACTACTCCAGACGGACCGGCCCGCGGCTGTATACGGATAACTGTCAGTAGTGTGCTCCTACCACAATAAGTATGTGACGGCGCCACCGTCGGTAGCGGTATAACAGCGTGTGCAGGTATGACGTTATCAATCACTCCACCACGAAAACAGTACAAAAGGCAGAGTTTGCTAGTCGAAGGGTTATCCATCCGACGTCCTCTTCACGTCCTCGACGAAGAGGACGACAATATCACACTCGCTCAACATAGAGCCTACACGGCCCGCGAGGCCTTAACACAAAAATATCCGCGGTACCATCCTCGCCGCCCAGGTGAGAAAACGCGCCGCGCAAAAGTCACGAACCAAAACGTGGGCACGCCCACTTTGCCTCCAGCGACGCCCCAAGCCGAGGTTCGTTCCTCACACGGGGAGCCCTTGGGCGATGTCGCTTAGCATACTTTTCGCCGGGTTGAGAGCCCTCAGCGCTCACCCATAGTCCGCGTCAAGCTATCAAGGCCATCTGCGTCCAACAGCTGTACACACACAAAAAAAAGTCGAAGGGGTTACATTTCTTACCGGGTTGAGAGCCCTCAGCGCTCATCCATAGTAGGGGCTAAACTGTGAAAGCCATCTGCGGCTAACAGCTATACATGCACATACAAGAAAAAAAGGCGATGGGGTTAGTTAGGGACATTCGTCAGTCGGTCGTTGCCCGGTGCACACGTTGTACTAACAGCTGTCTTTGTTATAAAAACTAATAATTGGACTATTAATAGTGATTTACAATTGCATCAATTAGTTAATTAAATATTATTATTTTAAATGACATCAGCCCTCAAAAATCTTACATATAAAAAGAATATAATATTAAAACATTTATAATAACTTTAAACAGTAACTCACAATACATGTGTGTATAACATGCGTCAATAAAACTCGATACATTGAACAAAACTCATCAAATTGTAAGTTTAGAACTAATTTGACTTGTGTTTATTTGACTTCAAATGTCGTGATTGTATGCGGAGAGTCCCCTAACTATGCAAACATACCTTCGGTGTTCAAACTCTCGAACAATGTTAATTTTAAACTTTGATATAAAGACGCTAATCATTTATTAAGTGTTTATTTATTTAAGAAATAATAGTGATTTCTAATGTTTACGCGAGTATTACACAATAAAAATAAAGCATTTTTTATATATTTTACTTGTATCTGATTTTTGTTTGCCCGGCGTTTCGAACACTTTTCAGCGTTTAGAGTCACGGGCGGACTAATATGTCTCACGTTCAACAACTCATCGTTATTGTAGAGATTTAGATCTAGTTATTTACCCGCTACTGAATTATTTGACCCCCATTTTGATACAAATTTATTGCCAGTACAAAAAGAAAATGATTCTATATGAAAATTACGTTTTGATCGCCCGACGTTTCGAGCACTTTTCAGTCCACTCGCGACCTTGAACGCTGTGAAGTATCTGAAACGTCGGACAATGAAAAATCAAATAAAACCGCTATAAAATCCTTAAAAGTGGTGTTATAAATACATTTATATCTAGGCATGGGTATTTTTTTTCGTATAATGGCATAGTATGAGTACAATTTAGCATTTAGTATTTCCCCCGTCGGTTTCATAATCTTTTAGGGTTCATAATCTTCCTTGTCTTATCCCAATTACTTGGGGTCGACGCAATATATACTCGTCTTCCATAGTCGTCATCTTCTCAGCTCATATATGTCCTACTGCTGGGCTCAAGTCTTCTCCTCAGTAGAAGGGAAATTGATTGAAGGGAAAGTGGTAGCACCACACGATAGGCAGTGGTCTGTCTACAGCCGCGGGCCGGCCCGTCCGGAATAGTACCACACTCCCGCAGAAAATCGACGTCCGAGTAGTAGCAATTTGTTCGGTGAGCGAGAGGACCGGTAGTAAAATTTTCTAAGGGTGTTTGCGTGGTGTGTTTTAGTGATGCCTTAAGTATCACTTCATTGCACGCATTTATACAGGTATACTGTTTGCTCGTTTGCCACTGTATGCAAAAAAAAAACTAAACCATGCTGGTCAGACATATTTGTTATAGGATTTTATTTCGAGTGTATTGTGATGTTAAAGATGCACCACCTCGCTCTGATCGCCCATTCACTGATAAAATGGACAACATTTTTGAAAACGTGGAGTAAGATCGGCATATTAGTACTCTAGTTGCGAGGTAGCAGAAGATTGAATTTGAGACGAAAAAACAATTTTGACCCATTTCAAAAAGCTATATACAAAAAAACTTCATTTTTGGGTACCACACGATCAAACTGAAAGAAACCTAATGAAACTTGTATTAATTTGCGATTCCTTCTTGTAACGTAATGAAACCGAAGCGTTTTTGGAGAGATTGATAACTAATAATGAAAAGTGACTCACGTATAATAAGAATTAGCGAAAAACGTCGTGGTTAAAGGTCGGTCAAACTTCTCAGACTGTAGGAAAGCCCGGGCTAACTCGCTATAAGTAGATGTTGTTTATATGGTGGGATTGGAAGCGTAATATTCATTATGAGCGTTTACCGCTGGGCAGAACCATCGATTCGGATATCTACTGCCAACAACTAATGACATTAAAGCAAGAAATTGAGAGAAAGAGGCCGGAATTAATCAACAGAAACGATGTGGTCTTTCATTCCGGTAACGCTAGACCATACATTTTTAGTCACTCAGCAAAAATTAAGAGAGTTCGCTGGGAGGTGTTAATGCATCCCTCATATAGCCCCGATCTTGCACCTTCAGATTGCCACCTGTTTCGGTCTCTTCAGAACCCTTTACACAGTATTAGGTTAACATCAAAAGAGGACTGCCAAAACTATTTATTGCGTTTTTTTCGGCACTACTTACAAGATGGCCGACAGTCATCAAACAAAATGGCACATATAATATATTGTATTTAAATATAAATAAACCTAAAAAATATCTTGAATTTTCATATAGAAGGCGAAGAACCTTCTCAGTTTTATATTACCAATATATGCTTTATATAGACGACGGTATTTTTTTATTATTTTTTTTTAAGACAAAACCCCCTGCACTAAGGAAATAATCCTTGTATTGCGGGGGACTTTACAAACATATAATTAACGGACACAAATTACATCCAGACTCAGAACAACAATTTGTGGATCGCACAAAGTGTTGTCCCGCGTGGGATTCGAACCCCCGACACTGGCAATGTAGGTCGCTATCTTAACCACTACGCTATCTGTGCAGGTCGATATCCTATTCCTGTGCAGTATGTATTTACTATATTTTTATTTTCTTAAATAGGGTTTTCTTTCCAACAAAAATATTTTCCTTTTACCAATAATTCCTCTAAGCTTTCTTCGCGTCAGCGTTAGTGATCTGGTAAGTCAATCAACTGTTGATGCCAACTTATTTCGCATTGAATATAGTTGACGCCATTAACTCGGCGAATATAAGAGATTGAAGGTAAATAAAAGCCAAACTTTCCATTAAGTATTTGAATTCTCAGAGAACTTACTTAGATACCATTCCAAGAAACTCCTATCTACAAAAGCTAGAATCTGCCAATCAAATTATCTTATTTTTTGAAGTGATAATTTCTATAGGTAGGTTTATATGGGAAGTGAATTCATATAAGTTGTTATCGACATGGTCACGTGACGTGTTCATAGTAACACTATATCTGTAGTTATGTCAATGTCACTATATTTGTGACGATAAATGTTAAAATCAGATAAATGTAAAACTTTTAAATCACACATTTTAAATTCACCATCATCATCATCACAGCTCATATATATCCCGCTGTTGAGCTCGAACCTCCTCCTCAATGGGAGGGAAAAAGACCTACCATACCACGCTGGTCACACGTATTGGTATAGAGTTTATTTCGAGTTTTCTTTCTCTTGCATAGATGTTACATGCATTTGTCGTCTTTTACGACACCCATAGGAAAGAGAGGGGGTGGTGAATTGTATTCTTACTCCGTCACCACACGGAAAGACATAGTTAATTAACATAAGTTGTGAAAAAAATATATGATAATTAACAAACCTGCTGTGCATCTCTCTGTCCAAAGTGTCCGATATAGTTGGGAAACACAGTAAAGTTGTAGGGCACTTTATGTTGCTGGCAGAAGGTCACGATGACTGGAAGGCATACTCCGGGTGCGGGGTTTCTAGCTCCAGGTGTCTCTGTTGGTGCTGGCCATGTTACCACCGTAGACCGGTTTACGATTTGTGAGACATACTGTTAGTGAAAAAATTAAACATTTAGAAATACATATATATTTTATCTGTCTACTTGTGCAATAATCTGTCAACTTACAATGTTGATAAAGGGTTCTTTTATTCACCACCTTAGTCTATATACGTCCCACTGTTGGACTCAAGTCTCCTCTACAATGCCCGGGAAATTGACCTACTACATATATTATGCTAGTCAGATGTTCTTATGTACAGATTGCAGTCGCTGGAGTGGTGGAGAGCTAGTTGTTTTTTTAAAAGCCTGCACTTGGATCGAAGTTCAAGCCCACTTCGAGACACCAACTCCACGCTGTAGGATAAAGTCCCGCGAATCAAATTGAAAGACGAGGATAGTAGAGCATTTCATCTTAAAATTGCCGTCTGAGGCCTTGAAGATCACTCAAACAGTTCTATATTAAAAAAATAAGCCAATTAAAAATTATGCTACTCATAATACCTAGCAACTAAACCTTACACGTCTCAAGAAGCGTCTATTTTATTCTTATTTCATTATAGAGTAAATTTAGCTCACGACTTTACTACCTCTAGTTTCTATCTTCCGGTGGTGATGTAATATTTTCTCAGGAAATCGGTAAGTATATAGCATTCGCAACTGAAATAGTTTTCTATTTAACCTAACATATACGATTTGATCTTGTATATATATATTATACTAAAATATGGATTCTTATGAGTATTAAATTAGGGAAACTATAACAAAATTGAATAGAAATCAGCAAATATCTTTTTGTTACAATGACGCTTGTTTCCCCTAACGATGCCTAAATTATAGGTGAAATTTGAACAATTTAATCATCAACCATATGTTGAATAATACACAACATTAATATAAATCGCCTTAAGTGTTCTCTTAAAATTTAGGCATCATTGGTATAAAGGGTATTGTTAATGCCGCTATTGTGGCAATTGTCACAAAACATACAAATACCTAGAGTAAGGCAAAATTGTTGTTCTGAAGCTTAACTTTGAGGTATAAGCTACAATATATTTTTGTTAATAAAGATTTATTTTTGCTAAGTTTTATTGTGAAGCTGTTTTTTGTCCCTTTTTATACCACAACGAAGGGTTGTTCAAAGTTTCTGTTAATTTTTATTTCGTTTGAAATTACGTTGACATTGTGAATATTTTGACGAGACAAAACGCTTTTCAATGTTTTGTTCTTTTTTTTTATTTCCACTTTAATTGTATTAAATTAACGTAGAATTTTCACACAGTTATTTTGTTGTTGTACTAACAATTTCTGACTCTTGATTCTTTGATACAGGCATACGACAAACATAGTCATTATCATCAACATCATTCAGCTTTTCTCCATATTCTACGATTATTCTTTGGAGGGATGCGTATGCTCTCGCTGCAATCGCCGATGTGCTTGCCAAATATGGCGATTTCATAATATCTTCTCATTCGTGTCGGACGTCCAGCAGTGGACAGCGAAAGGTTGAGTAATGATTATGATAGAAAATTTATAATATTGAATATATTCATTACTTTTATTTTTGGGGGTGGGTTGCGGTCGGGCGCTCCTCGCACCACTCCGTCCGGGGCGACAGAGGGGCGTAAGCACGCACACCCGCAACCCACCCACGATGGACGTCACCTTCGTCGTTGGGCCGACCACCGGAGCAGGGTGACTTGACGTCAGTGGTCGGCCCGACGGAATACCCCCTATTTGGGGTACCCTCCCATCGACTGACGTGGGAGGACGTCGGGCCGGCCTCCCCTCGGGGAGGACGTCTGTCTTTCCTCACGCGGTTGGCCTCTCAGCGGGTGATGGACTAATTCCCCTGTCAAGTCACCCGCGACCTCGGCTAGGGCGGCATGAGGCGCAGGTATTCGCGCCTACGCCGCCTCAGTCGCCGGCGGTGGATCACCCCATCGAGACTGCGCTCCTCGCGCAGGCGATCCACCGCCTTCTTTCGCGAGACTACTGCCTCGCAGAAAGCTGCAACCGCGTCTCAGTTCCTGACGTTGCCGACAATCGCCCTGGCGATAGTAGGCAGCGTCAGGTGGGCACCGATGATTGCGACGAGTTCACGACGCTGCTCTGCCCAAGCGGCACAGACCTCGACCGTATGCTGCGCCGTGTCCTCGTCGCAATCGCAGTGGTGGCAGGACGGTGTACTCTCCCTCCTAACGACCTTGTGCAGATATTTGGCGAAACATCCATGCCCCGTCAACACTCGCACCAGTTGGAAGGAGAGCACCCCGTGCCGCCGTTTCAACCACTGCATCAGCACCGGCCGGAAGGCCTCCACGATCCGCAACCCGAACCGAGGCCTCTCCAGCCGGACTGTCCAACGGGCAGTGACGTTTCGGGCGTCGACGCGCCAGGCAGTGAGCTCCCTCACAGAGACCACACTGCCCCCCGCTCGCACCCCCGTCTCCCGCCGATTCAAACCGGCGAGCATTTCCGCCTACAGGTCCCACGGGGGAGTCCCGGCCAACAGGCACGCTGCCTGACGCACCGTCAGGGGCACGCACCGGTGTGGGCCCCTGACGGTCAGGGGCCCACACCGGTGCGCCGTACAGGGCCATCAAATTCAAATTCAAATTCAAATCATTTATTATGCATAGACCCCGAGTGGGCATTTACATATTGTCAATTTTACAAAATAAAATTAAATTATCCAATAAAAATAAACTACCACCGGATCGGAACGCGACCGCTACTGAGAAGATCCGGCAAGAAACTCAGCGGGCGTGTCTATTATTTTAATTTTTTTTTTCTTCTTACTAGATATAATTTGTGTACAAGTTTTGTAAGACCTAGCTTCAGTGTGATGCCCTTCGAACTGCAAGATACTTAATATAATTAAATGATTATGGCTGGACCAGATCCCACAAGCGGTACCCGATCACGAGTTAACTACTAGAGCAGCCATCACTCCCCTCAACCACTATGGAGGGAAGGGAGAGACCTGCTCCACGCAGCTACCGCAAGTAGATCTTTCAGTGAGCATGATCAAGACCATATGTTACAAACATGTTACAAACGACGAAAATGCAAAATTTCGTTAGGCAAAACACGCTACGCTTTACAATATTAGAGTTATTAAAAAAGAGTTTATTTAAAATAACAAAGAAATTGCATAATGAGGAGCTGCTCACAACCAATCTGTATTATCATCTACATAATCCGAGATTTTATAATAAGCTTTCTTACAAAGTCTATTCTTGATAGCTTTTTTAAACTTTTTGTTGGCAGGTCTCGGATATCTTTAGGTAATCTATTGTAGAAACGTATACATTGCCCCATGAATGATTTGCTAATTTTTTGGAGACGAGTAGTATGTACAACTAGTTTGTCCTTATTCCGAGTATTCATTTCATGAATGTCACAATATCTTTTGAAGTTAGCGATATTTTTTTTGACGTATAATATATTTTCGTATATAAACTCATTTGCAAAAAAAACGGGCGGTTTTGATTTTCATTCATATTTAAAAAGATACAATACCAAAAAGGTTTCAATCGTTTGTACACGTTACTGGCCGGTTTTAAAAATGCTGTGGTATTTAAAAAAGTACGTTCTAAATTCAATTTTTCATTTGATGTTCATTTTTACAGAAAACCCCTTTTTATCCTACATTTTTGGCGCGAAGTTCCAGAAGTTAACATCGACTTTCATAACTTTTATTCAATTTTTATCGATTAATTTCATATCCTTGACTGTCAAAGCTTTATTTAATGCTGTTTGGCTGTATCAAAAATGGTAGATAAAGTGGTAAAAGCTACCAAAATTATCGCGCTGCTTGAAGAGGGTTGCAGCCAATGTTTCGTGGCTAGGAGGCTAAATGTTAGTCGCTCGACAGTCCAAAGGACCTGGCAGCGATATCAGGAGACTGGTTCCGTCGAGAGAAGGCCTGGTTCTGGAAGAAAACCATGTACCCAACCACGGGATGATCGTTTTCTTGTGAGTCGCGCATTGAGAAATCGCAAATCTTCGTATGTGGATCTTAAGAACAACCTCCAAGAAGTAAGAAATGTGCATATTAGTCTATGGACAGTCAGGAGGAGGCTTCTCGCTGCCAATATACGCAGTCACCGCCCGGCCCGCGGCCCCAAATTACTCCGTGAGCACAGAGTTCACAGGCTTAGGTTCGCTAGAAATTGTGAATCATGGACTCAAGACGATTGGAATAGGGTTTTGTTCTCTGATGAAGCCAGGATATCTCTGTTCGGTGAAGATCGACGTCGGCGAGTGCTAAGAAGACAAGGAGAACGCTTTGCAGAGGCATGTTTCGAAGAAATCACACCTTATGGTGGGGGCTCTGTTATGTTTTGGGCAGGAATAAATTCAATGGATCGTACAGAGTTAGTCTTCATTGAAAACGGCTCACTGACTGGGCATCGATACATAACGGAAGTTCTAATTTCTCATGCACAACCAGCATTGGCCGCTCTAGGTGAAGACTCGATTTTTATGGACGACAATGCTCGCGCCCACCGCTCCCGCGATGTTAATGCGTATGTGCAAGAGGTCGGCATTCGTCGTTTGGATTGGCCAGCTCGAAGTCCCGACCTCAATCCCATAGAGCATGTCTGGGACGTTCTGAAACGGCGTGTGAGATCAGTACACCCGGCTCCGCAGACCATCAGAGAGCTGAAGAATGTGATTACTGCGGAGTGGGAACGTATTCCGCAAGCAAGTATCCGGGATATACTCGCTAGCATGCCCAGACGAATTCAAGCTGTGATTTTAGCTAGAGGGGGTCACACTCGATACTAAACATTTATCTGCTTTTACTTTATTAAAGAAAAACAAACAAAAACACTTTTTTATTTTTACTTCATGAGCATATGCACTACTAGCGAATATACACTACTAGCGAGGTTTAGCATTATTTCCCATAAATTGTATCTAAATTTTATGAAATACTGATGAAAACGATTATTTTCTTATTAATTTAGCAAATTGTGTGGATAAAACTACCTATAATTATCAAACAAAGAAATATTAACATTTGAAATGGTTCATTGCTTAGGTGCCCGTTTTTTTTGCAAATGAGTGTATATTGTGATATAACAGTTAGAATATTTATTTTTTTGAATTTCTCTCGAAGTGAGACTCTTGGGCCCAGATTATAAATTGCACGGACAGCCCTTTTTTCGATCGAATGACGGTTTTGCCCAGCGACCGGATGACCCCCGCGTACAGCCGTCGGCACGTAGCGCTCGGTCCGCCCACGTTCAGCATAAGCCACGATAGGGCAGACGCCGCCCCAACGAGCCGCGGAGCGAGCCTACGGAAATGCTCCCGGAACCACCATTGCCCGTCGAGCGCCAGACCCAAGTACCTCATATGGGCCCGGATGCTGATTTCAACCGAATGGGCGGTGATCGAGACGCCGATGGGAGGGCTCATACGGTGCCCATGGAACAAGAGGGCCTCCGTCTTGTCCGGGGCTACCCTCAACCCCAACGCCTCGATCCGCCTGACGATCTCTTCAGTGCCTAGAGTCGCCAGGCTTGCCGCCTTTTCTAGCGTCCCACCGTGGGCTGTGACGAGCGTGTTGTCGGCGTAACAAATCACGCCCAGCCCGGGCGGGAGGCTCCCCCTCAACGCCCAGTCGTAGCCGATGTTCCACAGGGTAGGTCCGAGGACCGACCCCTATGCAACACCTCACGTCATGGGCGTTCGCACAACGTCCCCTGCTCGGTTGGTGCAGAGGACGCTGCGCTCCTCCAAATAGTCTGCCACTAGCCGCCTCAGGTAAGCTGGCACCCCGTGATACCGGAGCACCTCCCTGATGCAGCTGAATGGTAGACTATTGAATGCGTTGGTGATATCCAGGGACACTACCAACAGCACTCCCCCGCCAGTGACGGTCACAGTCGCCACGGCCCTCAGGCGCAACAGAGCCGCGATCGTCGAATGACCCCTCCTAAACCCAAACTGGGCGTCCGGCAGATAATATATTCAGTACTGACCTGTACAGCTGGATTGGCTCGGAAGTACGCGAACAGCGCGCCTGTGATAGCTAACAACGCTATTGCGTTCAAAGCCACTTGCATCAGACGGAATTTGTGTGGAGAGGGATCTGTACTGGTACCCCGCATATCTCGCAGCATCTGATGTAAAAATTTAATAAATAAATAAGACATTGTAATGATACTGAAAAGCATGTGACAAGACGGGTTATCGATATGATTGTGGATGGACGTAAGAAGCGGGACGGAAGAAAAGATGGATGGACTGTGTGAATTAAGATATGCGTATGAAAACAGTGAGTGCAGATATGACGGGTGATAGGAGGCTATGGAAGTTAAGAACGTGTTATGCCGAGCCCACTTAGCGTGGGATGAGGACAAGCAAATGACGATGATTGTAAAGATACTATGTGGTGACGTGTGTGTTCTTACCCGTCGTTGCCGTTAAATACGATTAAGAGGTAAGTTAGAAAGGCAGCCGATCATAAATTTATAAATTTCCAATTAGGAACTCTTTGTAAACAACCAAAACTAGAAACAAAAAGCTAGAAACGCTAAGGTACCGGTAGATGACGACATTTCGGCAGAGCTTCGGAAAGCCAACGTAAAGCCAGTCTTAAAAGCCCTTCGTAAGTCCTCTTCAATGCATCAAAAGAAAAGAGGTGACGTAAATGCTGTATATGATATCATCAAAGATGATGGAAATATTGTTATGAACCCAAAACCAAAAGAATCTGCCCAATAAATGCTTGCAAATTTGCCGACAACAATATGGAAAGGTAGAAGTCTAGAGAAAACATCAATACGATTTTCTATGGATTGACAGGTTTTTTTTTTTTTAATTGTAAACGGTGGCAAACGAGCAAACAGTACACCTGATGGTAAGTGTTGCTGCCGCTCATGAACCTCTACAAGGCCGCTGCCTACCGCGAAGAAAGTGAAGGGAGTGAATGCGTACATTGAGGCTCGGTGATACCAAGGGCACCACCAAAACCCTCCACACACAAACACCCTCAGAAAGTTGGGCTTCCGGCTCTCTCGCTCATCGAACGAAGCGCAGTAACAAATCGCTACTACTCAGACGTTGATTTTCTGCGAGAGTGTGGTACTGCTCCGGACGGACCGGCCCGCGGCTGTAGATAGATTACTGTCGACAGTGTGGTCCTACCACATTATTATTTATTTATTATTCACAACAATTGTTCTAGAAGATAAAAGAACCGTTCCTGCATATCTTCTAATATTAAAGAAAGAAAGAAAGAAAATAAGATTTATTGGACACTATAGATACATGCTTAACATAGAAATATAGGTACACAAATAATATAAAAAACGAAGACGAAAAAATATTGATGATTAAAATAATCGTAGTATATACAAATGAAATTATAAATATTAGTGTCCAAAAGGCTCAGTTAGTAGTAGTATTAGTGTCCAAACCTATGTATATATATTTACACTAACTATTGCGAGCTACTTTTGACCAATTCATAGCTTATAAACTATAGCACATAAACACACCGAATTTAGTTTATATACTTAGACAAAGTTTTATTTCAAATGTTATAACGCAACTTAAACGGTTATATAAATATAAATGTTCAAAAATCGTTATTTTTATGGCTGACTGCCTCGCATATAGATCAAAAACCTAACTCACTTCCAAATAAACTAGAGGGTTTTAATTTGGCATCCAGCTTCTGTGTGTACAAAAAATCCAAAAACAATGAATTAATAAGATTTGAATTTTTTTTAATTAATGGGCTTTAAGTGAGAGTCTGTTCCCATGAGAATATCAAATATATAGCCTAAGTTCGTCCTTATATAGACTGTTATTTGGTAGTAAAATATTATCAATATCAGTCCACCAGTTTTGAAGATTATAAAAACAATTGATAGAACAAAAAGACAAACATAAAAAAGCTAGATTTTAGGCGTAGGGGCACGTTAGTGCAAATAACTGCGTGAGCAAAAAAAAAAACATCTATTTTGGCATTACAAACAAACACTTTTATTTTATTTATTTATATGCAAAAAACTTAGCGGACTGCATAAATATAAAAGCAAAAATAGCTTTCTGCTTCGTATGGACACAAATTATAACCAGAATCAGAACAATAATTTGTGAATTGCATAAAAACCTGCATAGGTATCGAGGCCGTGACACTTGTCGTACTATTTGTGCAAAATTTCGCTAGTGGAGATTTCTTCATTTTTTATATCATTTGCTGTCATGGCTGAGCAACTTTAAAAAATATTTTGAAGCCGTATTTCCATTCAATAAGAACCTAAAGCCGTCGGCAGATAGAAATATATATTCTAGGTTTATAGTAAAGCCAGTGCGATTTGAACCAAAATCCTTTAAACAAAAGTGACTGAGCCGGTTTTGCCTTTTGTATTCATATCAATATTTGTCATGAATGATATCATTTTGCTTTACAAGACACAAATACTTAAGGTGACCACGTTGCGGTATCTGTGTGGAATCAGTGTGTTATCTATGGGAGTTAATCATCATCACCATCATCATCACAGCTTATGCACGTCCCACTATTGGGCTCGAGGTTCTTCTTGGATGGAAATTGATTTTAAATCACGCTTGTATTTTTGTTGTTTTTTTTTATTGCATACGGTGGCAAATGAGCAAACAGTACACCTGGTAAGTGTTACTACCGCTTTGCTAGGTCGCTATCTACCGTGAAGAAAGTGAAGGGAGTGTGAATGCGTGCAATGAGGTTCGGTGATACTAAAGGTATCACCAATACCCACCACATGCAAACACCCTCAGAAAGTTGTGCTATCGGCTCTCTCGCTCACCGAACGAAGAGCAGTAAGAAATTGCTACTACTGAGACGTCGATTTTCTGCGAGGGTGTGGTACTACACCGGACGGACCGGCCCGTGGCTGTCAACAGTGTGGCTCTACCACTAATAAATTAGTTATATGATTTTATATCGAATTGTCCTTCTTTTGTAAAGATGTTAATGCCATGCTCTTCATGCTCTTATTGAAGTGAAAACTTCTATAGGTAGGTTTGTATGGGGAGTAAATTCATGTAAGTCGTCATAGACATGGTCACGTGACGTGTTAACACTAACACTATCTGTAGCTATGTCAACGTCATTACACTTGTGCCGATAGACGCCAGATACATGTAAACAAAATAACTTACAAATTTTAATTTAAGGCCAAACAGTTAATTTCAATAACCCCAAATAACAACTGTTTGTTCACATTGCCGCTCATAAGCCTTTGCAATTCCAGGGCCATAATCGCCTAGTAGCAACTAGGCAGCAGCCTACCGTAATGAAAATGCCCTACTCAAACCTCGTTTAAAGAAGGACTTAAGTAGTTTAAAGGAGCGCTCGGAAAACACAGCAGCAGGTAATTCATTCCAGATCCTGTTTGTACATGGGGGAAATAATGACTGAAAACGTACTGTTGAAGACTAACGTGTCCAGATGAAATGGATGAAACCTGCTACGGTGTCGAGTGATATTTGCCTCTTTTTTTTTTTAAGACAGCACATTGCACTAAGGCTCTTCATATTGTGGGGGACTTAACAAACGTATAATTAACGGATACAAATTATATCCACACTCAAAATATCAATTTGTGGATTGCACAAAATATTGTCCTTTTTTTTTGGGGCTGGGCCATGGTCAGCTCACCCGCCGCCCGGCTCTGTCCGGGACGACAGAGGGGCGCCGCGCAGCCTCATGACCCACCCGGGGTCTCCTCTCCTCACAACGTCCCCCCTCAGGGGATCGCCATCGCGCGGTCAGCCTCTCAGCGGGTGACGGACTAAATCACCGGTCCAGCCACCCATGGACTCGCGCAGGTAGTCGCGCCTGCGCTGCCCTAGTCGCCGGCGGTAGACCGTGTCGTCGTGGAGCCGTTCCTCTCGCGCGCGCTCTGCCGCCTCCTTCCGCGAGACGACTGCCTCGCAGAAGGCGGCGACCGCATCCCAGTTCCTGACGCTGAAGGCCTCGACGGTTTGGACACCGAACCGAGACCTCTCCAGAGAAAATATTGTTCTGCACGGAAATCGAACCCACGATACTGGTATCCTAGGTCGGTCTCTTAACCACTACATTATCTGTGCTGACTTCAAGAACTTGACATAAAATAGCGTCTATTTTCACAGTACAATCTCACATACTGTCTTTTTTCGGCGATGTTTCCAAAAATGACAGCCAGTTCACAAAATGCCTCTTAGCTTAAAGAAAGACTATAGAATATTAAGCGGTGTAGGCGGTCATCCATGCGATGTGATAATCCTTTAAACGAATGTAGTCAGATTGATCTTCAACAGAATATTGTGAAGTACGTAATAACTGTTTTCTCTGACGATTGTCACGACCGCTCTGTCAAGACTAAATCAGTTAAGAAAAAGTAGGTACTGCTGCAGCGAAAACAGTTGCTTGTGACCTAATGCCACTTTGCTGTCATCTAACGGCTGAACATTATCATTCTTAACTGCTGACAAAAACAGATGGTCAGTCCTTGTCATTTGCTTTGGAACATGTCTCAGCAACTTGGAGATAGTCAAATGAAGTCGGAGACAAAATTGGTCACAATGAATGCAAAGATTACTTTGCAGGCGCGCGGAATTTCCAGCACGTAGGTACTTTTCGTTAGAAATATTCTAAATATAAAGTACGCTAAGAGTGGTAGGACCACACTGTCGACAGTTATCTGTCTACAGCCGCGGGCCGGTCCGTCCGGTGTAGTACCACACTCTCGCAGAAAATCGACGTCTGAGTAGTAGCAATTTGTTACTGCGCTTCGTTCGGTGAGCGAGAGAGCCGGAAGCCCAACTTTCTGAGGGTGTTTGTGTGTGGAGGGTTTTGGTGATGCCCTTGGTATCACCGAGCCTCAATGCACGCATTCACACTCCCTTCACTTTCTTCGCGGTAGGCAGCGACCCTGTAAAGGTAAATAAGCGGCAGCAACACTTACCATCAGGTGTACTGTTTGCTCGTTCGCCACCGTTTGCAATAAAAAAAACGCTTCTACTTTTATGAGGCTTGAGTGATAGAAAAGTTTTTTGAAAAAGCCTAAGAGCCACCAATTTAGTGACATACTGGATTTAAAATTGGGTGATGTAATAACTGATATGCTATCGGTGATACAGGAAAGTCATACGCTATATAGACTTTCTAGGGAAAAGTACTGTTTCAGAGGGATAATTAATTTGATCAATCATCATCATCAATCAATCAATCGTCGTTCACTGCTAGATGTAGGCCTACCTCATTTTGCGCTACAAAGTGCAGTCCTGTGCCGCCTAAATCCAACGACGCCAGCAACTTTGACCAGATCAGATTTGATTAATAAAACAATATTATTTCGAGTTATTCGTGTGGTGACGGAGTAGGAATACTATCTTTACCACCTCCTTTTTTGCCCGTGGATGTCTTAAAAGACGACTAATCGACTAATTATGGGTTCATCTATACAAGAGAAGGAAAACTCGAAATAAAACCCGTCTGAGCAGCGTGGTATTGTAGGTCAATTTCCCTCCCATTGTGGAGGAGGCTTGAGCCGCATACGAGATGATGATAATCATGATAATTATTTCGAGAGAAACCACAATAAAAGCACATACTGTGATAAATAAATATTTCATAATATAAACGGGTTGCTTTATTTCTCTCAATCGATCCAGTCAAGTGGCTCAAGACCTCTCGACGTCTTCCAATCAGTTGCCTGGATATAAATATTTCGTTTAAGCCGATTACGGATCCAAGATGCTCGCTTGATGGAAACTGAATTTCTGCTTCATCTTAAATTGTTTAATTTTCATGATATTAATTATTGTAAAGGAGGCACTTTATATTCAGAATATCCACTTCGAAGGATAACTTTTAACTTGTTTCACAAATGTATTAAGAAAGAGGCAAAGGTCTAGATCTTATATCTTTAAACGAGCAATTCTTGTATATATATACCTATATACATATATATATATATATATATATATATATATATATATATATATATATATATATATATGTATATATATATATATATATATATATATATATATATATATATATATATATATATATACACATATATACATATATACATACAGCGCGCATTCTCTCAATAGCTGACATTCATTTATTTCAAACGACTGGCCGTTATATCAAACAACTGATAATCACTGGAATTAATATTGTTGTTAAGTTTTCTTCTTCTCTAATGTTCTGCTCAACTTTCTATTTTTTTTTCTTTCATAAAAACCTTGTCTTATCACAGTTTTTAATTTTCTTGCAGTTATTTAACCACCTTAATACTAAGCAATTTTTGTGAAAAATCTTAATGTTTATACGGTTTTGTCGACAGATTTATTTTTCTTATTTTTTTTTACTTGATATTACCGACATAATAACATACAAATTAACACTAGACGGTGTGTTGAAATGAAAGTTTTAAACTATATTTTTAATGAAATATCTTTTTAATAATTACTTATCTTTTGGAGAGGAAAATAATCTTTAAAATGGTTTATCAAACATTAATATTGATACATGCGGTAGGAGCACACTGTCTGCAGTCTTCTGTGTATAATAGCAGGCCTGTCCGTTTGGGCTATTACCACACTCCCACAGAAAATAGACATTTGGGTAATAGCAATTTGTTATAGAACTTCATTCGGTGAGCGAGAAAGCCAGAAGTTCAACTTTCCAAGGGTGCGTTGTAGGATTTCTGATGCGTTTAGTGTCACCGAACCTCACATTGTCCGCATTCACACTATCTTTACTTTCTTCACATTAGACAATGGCCTAGCAAAGGGGTGACAGAATCACTTACCATCAGGTGTGCTGTTTGCTCGTTTACCACCAACATCAATAAAAATGCAGTATTAAAGAAAAAAAATATAGACGCAACAAAATATCTTTCAGAAGTAACATAATATAGAGATTAATATCGCTCGGTATATTTTTGTTGTATTTTTTCCGAATTTATTTAGATATATATTAACTAGCAACCCGCCCTCGCTTCGCTTCGGTTTCAGTCACCTTACCCGCGTAGTTCCCTTAGAAGGTAAAAATTGACAAATGCTCTTTATTCATTTTTACTGAAGAGTATTTTCCGTGTGATGACGTAATAAGAATACAATTCACCACCTCCTCTTCTACCCGTGGCTGTCGTAGCAGACGACTAAGGAATTATAATATGCATACTCTAATATGCATCATCTATGCAAGATAAGAAAAGTTCGAAACTAAAACCTATGGCAACACGTCTGACCAGCGTGGTATAGTAGGTCATTTTCGCTCTCATAATGGACGAGGCTCGAGCCGAGCAGTGGGATGTATAAGGGTTTTAATAATGAAACAAATCATGAATGAAGAGTATTTAAGCAAAAATTGAAGAAATACGATGACGAATTTTGTCTCCTCATACAAACTTTGCTACTGCGGTTCACCTCTTAGGGGTTGAATTCCAAAATATCCTTTCTTAATGGGTCCCTACGACACAAAATAAAATTACAGTCAAAATTGCATGTTTCTAGCTTCAGTAGTTTCAGCTCGGCATTAATGAGTTAGTCGACCAAATTTTTCGTACCTATTTACACCCTTAGAGGGTGAAAAGTAAGAAGTGCTGAAACTCGTGTTCATTTATTTTTATTAAATAGTATTTGTAGAGAATTTGAAGAAAATCGATGTAGATTTTTTTCTCCCTATACAAACTTTGTTACTGCGGTTTACCCCCTAGGGGTTGAATTTAAAAAAAATCCTTTCTTAATGGGCTTCTACGTCACGCAAAGAAACTAATGTCAAAAGTTTATGTTTCTAGCTTCAGTAGTTTCGGCTCTGTGATAAGTCAGTAAACTGACATCTTTCTACCCATTTTACACCCTTTGAGGATGAAAATGTACAAACGCTGAAATACGTGTTTATTTATTTTTATTAAAGAGTATTTGTGCTTAATTTGAAGACAGTAGCTAAAGATTTTTTTTCTTTCCATACAGACTTTACTGTTGCATTTCACCCCTTTAGGGGTGGAATTTCAAAAAATCTTTTCTTAGTGGGTGCCAACGTCACGAAATAAAACTACGGTCCAAATTTCATTTCTCTAGCTTCAGTCGCTTCGGCTCACCCTGTTCCTTTATATGTATATTATTGTTAACGCCCCCGCAACACCCCTTGCAGGTGCAATTTCGTAAAATCCGTTCTTAGCTGACCTCTACTCGACGAAAGGAATATTTCTGCCAAATTTCAAGTCTGTACGCCTTATGGTTCCAGAGATATGGTGATGAGTCAATATATCGCTCGCAAAACCCGCCTCTCCTATATATATATATAGATAAAAAATAAAAATTAAATAATGAAAAAAATGACAAAAATTACAAAATAGAGAATAATAATAACACTGAGATTCCATCCCATGCTGTTTGAATACCAAAACAAAACAAAAAACTGGACGACTTCCTAACTGAGCTATCGTCACTCATGATGTCAACTGTGAAATTTGAATCCATATTCTACTGACATTTTATGTCATTGTATTGTTATGCTAAAAACACCGACAAAACAACATTTTCTATAAATAAAACCTAGCTAGAGCGATTTATTGGCCCCGACATCTCTAGTATGCCAAGTTTCATCAAAATCGTTGGTGCCGTTTCCGAGATCCTGATATATATATATATATATAAATAAAACCTAGCTAGATCGATTTTTTGGACCCGAAACCTCTAGTATGCCAAGTTTCAACAAAATCGTTGGAGCCGTTTCCGAGATCCTGAATATATATAGGTATCTTATATCTTTAAACGAGCAATTCTCGTATATATATATATATATTTTTTTTTATAGAAAATGTTGTTTTGTCCGTGTTTTTAGTAAAACAATATAATGGAAATCTTTTATATAATTTTCATTATTTCTTTTGTATTTTTTATTAATATATATCTAAATAAATTCGACAAAAATATTCCGAGCGAAGCTCGGTCAACCAGATATTATATATATATGTATACAAGAATTGCTCGTTTAAAGATATAAGATATATATTCAGGATCTCGGAAACGGCTCCAACGATTTTTATGAAATTTAGTGTTTTTGTTAATACTCTTTTTGTAATTTTTGATATTTTTCCATTATTTCATCATTTTTATTTTTTATTCATTTATATCTAAATAAGTTCGGCAAAAATACAAAAAAAAAATATACCGAGCGAAGCGGTCAACCAGATATTATAGTCTATTTATCATTTAATGTAATTTCATTTCAATTATATAGTAAGTTTTTGAGAAGTGTTTAGTCATCACGCTTATATTTAAAGTTCACATTAATATATTTTGGTAGGTTTTAATAGACTGTTTTGATTGATTTGATATAAAAATAATATAATAGAAGATAATTTTAATTTTAGTAGATTGTTTTTAATAATGGCGGCAATCAAACGCATAAATACAAGTCGCAGTCGCTGCAAGTTAAAGACATACAAGAGCACATCAAACGCGGAATGAAGTTAAAAGGAATCGATGGAATTGTAATCAACAACATGGAAATATTGCTTTTAACCCTTATCGAGCTGCATTTAAATATAACGTGGAAATCTATTACATTTGACACCAAATTCTTACTATTGGATATGTTTTTATTAATTATACCAATTCGTATTCATAGTTAAGACATGGCGTCTGTCGGGTCAGCTAGTAACCAATAATAATACCAATGAGGTAAAAAGATCAAAAAATCTGCCTAAAGAATTTGACATTTGAAAAAAACATAGTGAAAATTTTATAGGTAGGTTTGTATGGGGAGTAAATTCATGTAAGTTGTAACCGACATGGTCACGTAATGTGTTAACGGTAATAGTATGTCACTGTATCGGACACAGCGCAGCAGACTCAAGATCTGCGTGAACTAGTCGCAATCATCGGCGACAATCTGACGCTGCCGACCATCGCAAAGAATATCGACAACGTCGAACTGCAACGCGGTTGTTGCCTTCTGCGACACGACTGCCTCGCAGGCGCCAGAGCAGGTCTGGGAGGAATTTCTGTTGCGATTTAACACTCGCCACAATAGTGCGGGCGGTGCGGTCTGCGCGGGCGCAGCAGTGAACAGCGACAATGGCACTTGAGATAAGGCTGCGCCGTGAACGGATCGTAGTTTTTTTTTTTTTAATCTTTCATTTATTGTGCATTTCTTGTTGCCTAAAGGCGAAATAAAGACCAGTACTTAAATACAGTCCACAAATTCATTTTAAGTCTACCAAGGCTCTTTTCATTTCTGTAACGCGATACGCATTTCCTTTTTTATTATTATCGGCTTGCGTTTCTTACGCGGCTTTTACAATAGTCTACGAGAAATGAAGCGATTGGTTATGTGTTGTATTTTTACTCCAGCTCCACCTTAAAACATCCCCATAGACCACAATACCCTGACATTAACAAAATAATATTTGCATTACGAAGGACTTTACAAACATAGAGTTTATCGTACCCAAATTACACCCAGGCTCAGAATATCAATTTGTCGATCGCACAAAGTATAGTCCTGCGTGGACAATGAACCCACGATACTAGGATGATAGGCGGTATATTAACCATTGCGCCATCTGTGAATTGAATGAATGTGAATTAAAGACGATAAACATCAATTATGTCCCGAAAACAAAGTGCTTTTAGTTATCAAGTATTCAAGTACATTATCCTTTTGTGACGCCAACAGAACAGGAACGTTACTATCTCACCGTCTCCCAGTAGATCGCGACAAAACTCGGGTTTCTGCCCCTGCGGCCACGGCTAGGGCCATTGCTTACTACCTCAGAGATAAAATCAATGAATATATAATGATATGTGATGTTTACGCGAGCACTACACATTGTAAATAAAAACTACTTTTACGGATTATATCGCGTTTGTATTTGATTTATGATTGCCCGACGTTTCGAACATTTTGCAGCATTCATGGTCACGGGCGGACTAAGGTGTCTCACGTCCAACAAGTCATAGTTATTACAGACATTTATAATTATATATCGGGTAAGTAATATCGGGTAGATAATTATAAATGTCTGTAATAACGATGACTTGTTGGACGTGAGACACCTTAGTCCGCCCGTGACCATGAATGCTGTAAAGTGTTCGAAACGTCGGGCAATCATAAATCAAATACAACGCGATATAATCCGTAAAAGTAGTTTTATTTACAATCAATGAATATAATTAAAAAAAATGAAGAATCAGAAGTAGCCGTTGTGGGTTTTAAAACGAAAATTTCTGAATATCAGTATCTCACTCATCTAAGTTACACCGCTTACTTTTCCGCGAATAAAAGCTTGACTGTAAAAAACTATAGGTATATTGAAAACAATTTCACGTGTAAATAATGACGGTATTCACTGAAGTACTATTGCAGCTGTTCTCGTGTATGAAATGAAATGTTACGGCGCAAGTAACAAGAAAATGCGATAGAGACGCGATATATATTTTTGAAGATATACATTTTTTGACACTTTAGAGAAAAAATATGATAGTAAATTTTTAAGATGTACACGCACACTGTCACAAATGTCAACTAGATGATAATATGTTATAATAAAATTTTCAATGTGTTAAATACCTATATTTCAATTTTTAGTGTCGTTTTTTTCTACAAACGTAGGATAACGCGAAGGATAAAATTCTTAGAAAGATTTTTATCTTGTTACGCTAAAGAAGTATAAATTCCTACGATACATACGTACATATGTAAGTACACACATAGGTTTTTTATTAAAAATATTAACCTGAAAATAATGTTTTGTTATGCATCGTATTCTAATAAAACCCGCACAGGACCGCACATTGTGGCGTAATATGAGGGAGGCCTACGTCCAGCAGTGGACGGCGATAGGCTGAAATGATGATGATGAATGATGATCTCTTACTTTACACGGTGGATTTTGGGAAACGTGACTTAAAAATATAATATGCATGTATAAGATACAATATGAATGTAGGCGATGCACCACATAAATATGTACGTACACTAAATAGTTGTTGTTTTCTTCTTAAATATAGATAAATATAGTGAGAGTAGTTTATATCTATAACAATAAATAAAATTGGAGTGTCTGTTTGTAATGTCAAAATAATAGGCTTTTTTCATGCTCATACGGTTATTTGCACTATACATATGCCTAAAATACACTTTATATTTTTTTTTGTCTGTCTGTCTGTTTGTTCCGGGTAATCTTCAAAACGGCTGGACCGATTTCAAATATTCTTTCACCAATGGAAAGCTATAATATCAGGGAGTAAACTAGGCTATATTTATCCTGGTATTCCCACGGGAACGGGTACTACGCAGGAAAGACAACTGAAACCGAAGCGAAGCGAGGGCGGGTTGTTAGTTAGTAAATAAAGTGAATAATTATAATTAATATAAGTACATGTATTAAAACTTCTAGAATAAATATCGGAGCGCGCGCCATCCTACTCCCTCCTATTGATACCTGCATAGCGCTAACTGCACGCGATGTGCAACGTAGTCGACGACGTAGCGGCTTTAAAACCTGACACGACCACCTTAACGCGCTCCGTTTAATTTAAAACGTGTATTTTATTTCTATCGCCTATCATGAACTTTCGCCAAAAACTTTCTCCAAAACCTTTTTTTCTCACATCTGTAAGTGGACTCATAGCAAACGTCTAATGGCTGTATAGCAAACGTCTACCAAAAATCGAAAGGGACTTCGTTCCGATTGGTGAAGACCCCTTACCCTATTTTATTAGATAATAATAAATTGACTCAGTAATTCTTAATTTTTCTAAATAATTATCTATCTTAACATTTATTCATTTATATTGATAAAACAAAACATCTTGTGTTAATTTGGCATTAGTATCTCGGAAATATTGTCCGAGATACTAATGCCATTGATGCACTTGATTTCTCGGATTATTTTTCTGCATTTTAGTCGGAATTCGACTCATTCTAAAACATTCTACTAATTCGCGTCTAAATAAATTTTACTCAAAAAGAAATAAAAACGCAATAAATACCAATTACAGTTGACTCCATGGGTAGCGCAGTGGTTAACATAGCGACCTACAATGCCAGTATTACGAGTTCGAATTGCACGCACAACATTTTATGCGATCCACAAATCCTTGTTCTGAGGCTAGATGTAATTTGTGTACATTAATTGTATGTTTGTGTGTTGTGACGGAGTAAGAACACAATTCACCACTCCCTATTTTGCCCGTGGATGTCGTAAGAGACTACCTAAGGGATATAATATGTATATAACATCTGTGCACGAGAAGGAAGACTCTAAACAAAACCCTGTACCAACATGTCTGATCAGCATGGTATAGTAGATCAAATTTCCTCCCATTATGGAGGAGGCCCGAGCCCAGCAGTGGGACGTATGTGGGCTGCAATGATGATGATGATGATGATGATGATGAATTGTATGTTTGTAAAGTCTGTGATAGAGCGATTATTTCCTTAGTACAGGGTGTTGTCTTTTAATAAATAAAAAAAAACAATTACTACCTCTGATCAATTATTTGCTGATGGAAAACTACCACTGCCTTATTTTTGCCACATCTTATGTCTTAGACCACACGTAACCGAAGCTTTCACAGTAAACACAAGCGCTTAATGTGTCGTAATATTTTAATTGCGAGGGGACCGCTTGTGCAAATATATATTGTAGCAGCTAAGTGTCATGCACTTGTGGTATGTCCAGGGACTGTTGCGTGTTATCATTTTATATTTTTGTTGGAACTGAATTTCAGCCTCAGATGACTGTTACATTCTTACATGGTCTAGCATTGAGAGCTCGCAACCCACAACTTTTTAGCATCAATACCCTGAAACATTTTTTGTGATTCTCGGCTTGAGGCATTTCTGAGAGCAATGCAAAAATGCCCATATTATTTCTACTAGCAACCCGCTCTCGCTTCGGGTTTCATTCGCCTTATCCGCGTAGAGCTCGTCCCCGTGGAAAGACCGCCACATAATAGCCTAAGTTACTCTTTATATAGACAGTTATCTGGTAGTAAAAAATATCAAAATCGGTCCAGCTGTTTTGCAGATTGCCCAAAACAAATAAACAGACAGGGAAAATTTTTAAACTGGTTTTTAGGCATAGGTATCGTGGAAATAACCGTGTGAGCATGATAAATGCCAGTATTTTGACATTATAAACAATTTTATTTATTTGTATAGATAGTAACGTCACTCAATTGTTTTGCCTTCCCGGAACCTCTCCACTAACACTTGAACTTTATGGTATGGTATTAAAGTTCTAATTGACTTTTAAGTGTTATTACGAATCGTTTGTATGGGAGTATAGAAAAGTGTTATTTCTAGATCTTATTAGGTAATTTTTGAAATTTTGCTCTGCGTAAGAACCATCCTCGTACTTCAAGGAATATTCTAAAAAAATATTTAGCGAAATCGGTTCAGCTGTTCTCGAGATTTGCGCTTAGCAACACATTCAGCGATTCATTTTTATATTATAGATAGCTCACAAGTCGTGTATCTATGTGGTTATGATCTCATCATTGGACTCAAAAGTCTTCTTGACTTCAAAAGTCTCGGCAAAGAGACCTTTGAAATCTACGTATTTTTATGGCGAACTAGGGGTATCCCTTTTTGTTTGGGTGAGCTATGGTTAGCGTGTACGTAGTCCGCTCCATCCAGGGTGACGAAAGGGCGGCGTGCGGCCCATAACCCACAGTATTCCCTCTCCTTCACCATTGGGTCAACCACCAATACCGAGTTCCTTATCCTCCATGGCCAGCCTAAACTAAGGGCACGCCTAAGGGCTTAAATCATTGACACTTATCTGAAGATATGTTTTATTATTTTTCAGTAATAAATACCTTGTCTATATAATATTTTATTTCAATTCAATTTTTCCTAATGGCAAGCTAATATTTTATTTGTTTCAGTGAGCGTGTGACGTTGTCATTGATCCAAAGAACGGATATCATCATCACCGTCATCATCATTCAATATGCCGCCGCTTGCTGCGGAAAGTAGGCTTCCACCATAGGCCACACCAATGACACTGCGATTTTCACCAAATCGTCAGTCCATTTTCATCATTCCCCCCCCCTGTGTCATCCGATACGTAGTTGCCACTTGGTGTGCACAGAGGTGTCAGCATTGAACTATGGGGAAAGGTTAAAGCAGAAAGTTGGGCGTCCTGTACAGAGCCAGGTTCCCCCTAAAAACATTACAGTCTTCTATTCGGCGATCATATCTCTCACGTACATGCACGATCTGGATTGGACTACCAGCTCTGCCTCTGGTATTACAAAAATCCACGAGCAGCAATGTCACTTACCATCATGTATACTGTTTGCTCGTTTGCCATCATCCTTACTAATATTATAAATGCGAAAGTAAGTTTATTTATTACGCGTAAACCACCGAACGAATTCCAAAAATTCTTTCACCTATGGAAAGCTATAATATCAGGGAGTAACAGGTTATATTTTTATTCCGGTATTCCTACGGGAACTACGTGTGCAAGTTGATTGAAACCGAAGCGAAGCGAGGTCGCGTTGCTAGTAAGTGATAAAAAACAAACGATAGATCCGTTACCAAACAATTCTTTTACAGAAATGTGTTTCAATCTTACGAAATATAGATTATTTTCATACTAGATATTAAAAAAAATATAGTAACCAACTTCATTCGTCTATCTTAGTATCCGTCGATGAATGGCAACAAAAAATAAAATTTACGACCGCTCACAGTTGTGGTTGATAAATGACTGATTTGTGTAACCAATAAGATATACGCCTTCTAAGATAATATATAAACATATATTATATTTCGTAGTATATATTAAAATTGAACAATGAGCTTCAGAAGAGGTCATCATCATCATCATTTCAGCCCATACGCGTCCTACTATTGGGCTCGAGCTTTCTCCATTATGGGAGGAAAATTGACCTACTATACCAAGCTGGCCAGATGAGTTGTTTTAGTGTTTGTTTCGAGTATTCATTCTCTTGCATAGATATTATATGCATATTACATCCCTTAATCGTCTTTTATGACACCCACGAGCAAGAGAGTGAGTGGTGAACTGTATTCATACTCCGTCACCACACGGATAAGAAGGGGTACAATATTTTAATCACCAAGCTTGGTAGACAGGTTGGTGATCGCGGCAGAAGTTGTTTCCCATGATCTCTTCCCGTGATCTCTCAGCCGCTTTAACGACTGTCATAGTTAAGTAAGAGATGATGAGAAATTGTATTCTTAAGCCATCATTCCTACCACGTGGTGCCAGAGTAAGAATATAATTCACCACTCTCTATTTTGCCTGCGACTGTCGTAAAAGACGACTAAAAGATAGTAGATAACGTCTGTGCAAGAGCAGGCAATCCTCTAAAGAGGTTTTCTATATTAACCCGTCTGATTAGCGGAGTATAGTAAGTTTATTTATCTCATAATTTGAAGGAGGCTCGAGCTCAGCAGTAGGACATATACGAGCTGAATTAATGATGATGAGGAAGCCATCATTACACAACTATAACCTTTCCCGTGGCTATAGTAAAGGTTGATTAGACTTACATATCCATAATAACATTGCAAGAGGCAAATTGAAAATATAATCCTATACTAATACCGCCTGGCTAGTATGATGTATTATTTCTAAGGTCTTTTATTTACAGGCAATTCTCGCTCAACAAGAAGATGAGTATGGGCTGAGAAGAGGAGAAGATACAGAAATCATTTAGCAAAATTAGGGAGGTAGTATACACGGGGTAGGACCACATTTTTGACAGTTATCAGTCTACAGTCGCGGGCCGGTTCGTTCGGGGTAGTACCACACTCTCGCAGAAAATCGACATCAGGGTAGTAGCAATTTATTACTGCGCTTCGTTCGGTGAGCGAGAGAGTCGGAAGCCCATCTTTCTGAGGGTTTTTGCGTGTGGTGGATTTTGGTGATGCCTTTAGTTTCACTGAACCTCATTGCACGTATTCACACTTTCTTCGCGGTAGGCAGCGGCCTAGCAAAGGTCCATAAGCGGCAGCAACACTTACCATTAGGCGCACTGTTTGCTCGTTTGCCAGCGATTGTAATAAAAAAATATTGAAATCACTCACCCGATGATGTAAAGACATGTTGCTTCCATTCTGAAATCTGACGATTGTCTGAAGCGATGCTGGTGTTGACATACTCTTCGTAATGGATCCATTACCAGAATCTCTATCCTGCTGCTCCTTTAGAAGTAGTCCTCGTGCTATCTTCGCATTGAGACTTTTGTTTACATGCTGATGTGGTAATAACGGAGCCTCCATTGTCTTCGTCGTGTACGAGGGTGAGGATGTCTGGCTGAAGGAGTCCGAGGATACGTTGGAATCTTGTCGGACGCTTATATTTGACCCTGAACTTGGAGATCTTTTGATTGGCTGGACCGGATTTTGCGGTAACGGTGTTGGAGTGAAAGGAGTAGAGTCGGGTAGTTTTTGAGGTGGTCTTCTATTTGATGGGGGTTGGGGATTTCTGTTGCAATCTAAACGTATTTGTGGCTGAATTGGAGGTATGGTACGGCTGTTTTTGTTGCCGTTGGTATCTGTGACAGGAGCTGCAACTGGTCTTGGAGGTGTAGGAGGAGGAATTCTTCTAGGGGGCTGTGGTGACGGTCGCCGTGGCGGCGCCGGTGGTGGAACTGGTAATATCGGTGTGGGTGGAATTATTGCTGTTGTGCGCTGCGGGACGGGCGGCGGCTGTGCCTGTACTGGCTGGACTTGTGGAGGCGGTTGGAGCTGCAACAATAAGGAATTATATAGAAACAGAATTCATGCGGCCTTGATGTCCATTTTTGGGCATAAATCTCCCCAAGAATACAACAGCAGTCGTTACTCTTGTAAGTGTGTTAAGGTAAGAGTTGACGGTATATATTATTCTTAAGCTCTCACCTCACGGGAAAACTACTTGCCCATTTATTGATGTATAAAGAATAAATGTGTTTTCTACCATGTCATATTAGGTTTGAGCCATAGATAAGACGATACTATGTTATTCATCAGAATTGTTCCCACTCCATAAAAACAAACTATTACTGAACAGTTTATTACTGAGATTAGAACTGATTTGGTACGTGGTGAGCTACGTAGTCATTCCTGTTACGTATTTACGTGAAATTTGGGTCCATTTATGCTTTCGAGAAAAATCTACTAGATTACGAAATCAAAAAAAGCTTGTGAATTCTATTTTTAGTCATGAATATAGGTCTTATTATTTTCATGGTTATAGGTAGACTGTTGAAATGTATTCTTACTCCGTCACTACACGGAAAGAAGAAGTCACATCTCTTTAGTATATTATAGGGACCCTGTAGCAACTCGAGAAAATTGCCGTGCGTTCATGCGTTTCTGCGGTGCTTATCTACTATTATTACATTTTAACTTTGACCTACCCATTGTGTTGTACTGTTAGGCTTATTATAGATTTACATTTTGTTATTTATTGAATTCTCTGTGAGATAGTATTTAAGATACGGAAATCCGTAGAAGAACGACACATCGCTCGAGGAACCGACAACCGCTGAGGAAGAAAGATTCTCGAGTTCCAACCACGTACCGGACGACGCAGTGTACGTCCCTCACTAGGTGGCCCAACGACCTCGTGAAGGTTGCTGGGCGTCGTTGGATGCAGGTGGCATAGGATCACACTCTGTGGCGAAACATGAAGGAGGGCTACGTCTAGGAGTGGACCACGATAGGTCGAATAATGATGATGGTTTATTGGTGTATAAGTTAATGTCTGTCGCATAGGAGAGATTTTATATATCCACTACAGTTTGATTACTTACTTTTGGAATAGGCCTAGGTGGCGCTATCCTGGATGGCGGGCAGTATGGTAATGCATCAGAGGGGCAGTACACGAAACCCGATGGTCTCGGTGCGGGCTGTGCCGGCGCGCAAGCGGCTGTGGAGTGTCTTCGAGGTGTACCGGTATTCGGTCGGAGGAGTTCAAGTAATTTCTCTCCTGGAGTAGCAGCTAGACTACCCGCGCGGCCGCAACTGTATATAAAAAATGCACTATTATATATACTACCTTATATATTTTGGTATTTCTATATGGTGAGAGTGAGAATACAGTTCGCCATCCTATTTTTTGCCTGTGGGTGGCAAGTTGACTGTGGCATATCATCATCGGTTCAGCTCGTATACGTCCAGACTCGCGCCTCCTCTACAGTAGGAGGGATATTGACCTAAGATACCACGCTGGTCAGACGTGTTAGTATAGGGTTTCATTTCAAATTTTCCTTCTGTTGCACAAATGTTATATGCATATTTTATCTCTTAGTTGTTTTTTACGACACCCATAGGTAAGATAGGTGTGGTGAATTGTATTCTTACTCCGTCACTACACAGACAATATTTTATGTAAAGAAAGAAAAATATTTTAAATTAAAATTCATTCATCGCGTTTAAACTCCGTGAGGACACTTAAATATTATCAATTTGTATATTTTAGCTTAGGCTAAGTTCCCATGTAAGGCACGTTACGCACTATTTAATTTAAAGTGAGTTCAGATTCTTCCGTGTGGTGACGGAGTAAGAATACAATTCACCACCCCCTATCTTACCCGTGGGTGATCGTACGAGACGACTAAGGGATATAAAACGCATATAACATCTATGCGAGAGAAGGAAAACTCGAAATAAAACCCTATACCAACACGTCTGACCATCGTGGTATAGTAGGTCAATTACCCTTCCGTTATGGAGGAGGCCCGAGCCCAACAGTGGGACGTATATGGGCTGAAATGATGATGATGAAATGATGAGTTCAGATGAGGAGCGCTGACGCGCGTTGCGAAAGTACTCGTCATTAATTTCGTATTTATATTACAAATAAAAATATAGGTAAAGAAAATGGATACATTGGGTTCACCCAATTTTGAAAAATGGACCCGGTTTGTTTGCGGCAAAAAGAAAAAAAAAAACTATATTCGAATTTAAGAGATCGTGAATTTCAATTCTTTAATTACTTTAATGTCTATAACAGCATTCGACAATTTGCTTCGATGTCAATATCTCCAAATTCATTCATTTTATGCCAAAACAATATATAATTACGAAAATTAAACAAAATTTAAAAACGCACGTGGTACACGTATGATCGCGATGAAAGCGTGCGCTTATCTGAACAGCAAACGGTAACGTAAATGTAACGTACATTAAAATCAAAGCGCGAGTTAACGCGCAATCGTCTGCGTCTAGAAACTTTTTCTCTGAGAGCTGCGTTGACGCTCGCTTACGTGCGATAACGTGCGCACATATGATCGGTTCTTAGGTATATATTAGGATTTCTAAACGTACGATTTGAAAACGCGCCTCAAAATTCTACCATCTGAACATAGCCTTAATCCAATAAACCACCACCGGATCGGAACGTGACCGCTACTGAGAAGAGCCGGTAAGAAACTCGGCAGGAGTCAGTAAACAATTAACAAAAAATAATACATAAATCTTTTATATAAAATTGAAACACATTTTGTAACTATTAACTCCAATATATACGATACTCTTCGAACAGCATCTTCTTTATATATAAATTTCTTGTTCTTGTGGTACGTGTGTACTTCACTGAACTCCTCCTAAACGGCTGGACCGATGTTGATGATTTTTTTTTGCGTGTGTTCAAATAAATAAAATAACGCCACCTACCGGGTCCAATTGTGAATCTAAACCATTCTCGGATCCCCTTGAACACACATAATTTCATCAACATCAGTGCAGGAATAGTTCAGTGACATACATACACACGTACACAAGAAATTTATTTATAAAGATATAGGGGAAAGGTGAACGAGATGATCCTCTGAAGTAAGATGATCCTTTTCGATTGTGACGACACTATGCAGGCAATCTAGATGTTTTTTCGAGTAGGGTGTAGGTTCCCACCCCCACGGACGTAAAATAAATGTGTAGTGGTTATTTAAGGTAAGCCTGTGTTTGAAACTACTTTACTTTTTTGTATTCAATTTTATACAATGGCTATTATATTTATAGTTTCTAAATATGTACATTTGTGATAAAAACGTGTTGTGGTAATTTAACATATTTTTAGGTTAGATTATAGAATTTTAAATAAAATGTGAGCTCTGATGATCTCCTGGGATCATCTTATACCCCCGTGTGTACATGATGATCCCTTAGAAGACTTTTAGTCTAATTAATAAAACTCTAATCGATAATAGACATCGCGAACTTGAAGTATGACGATACCTAAATAGGTAAACTGACTATTCAAAACAGCTTACACGATAAGATTAGATTGTATATTTTCGAATTTACGAGCATTCGCCCTTAAGGGGATCATCTCGTACACCTTTCCCTTACTAGATGACCCAACAGACGTTGTTCTGTTCAAATAAAATAAAAGGAATTCTTAAAATCGACAGCAGCTCCACCTACCGGGTCTAATTGTGAATCTAAACTATACTCCAATCCCCTTGAACATGCACAAAAATTTCATCAACATCGGTCCAGCCGTTTAGTAGGAGTTTAGTGACATACCCACGTACACAAGAAATATATATATATATAAAGATAGAGTAAATCAATTTTCCTCTTATTCTAGAAGAGGCTCGTGCCCAGAGGACGTTTGTGAGCCGACATAATGATGATATAAAAATTCAAAACTATTTTTCCACGTTGTAAATAAAATTACTTTACGGATTTTATCGCGTTTGTATTTGATTTCTGATTGCCCGACGTTTCGAACACTTTATCTGTAATAACGATGGCTTCTTGGACGTGAAACATCTTTGTCCGCCCGTGATCATGAACGCTGTAAAAAGCTGTAACGTAGTTTTATTTAAAACTAGCAATCCGCCCTCGCTTTGCTTCGGTTATAGGTTATAGTCGTTTTACCCGCGTAGTGCCCGTTCCCGTGGGAATACCGGGATAAAATATAGCCTAGTTTACGCCCTGATGTTATAGCTTTCCATCGGTGAAAGAATTTTTGAAATCGGTCCAGCCGTTTTGAAGGTTACCCGGAACAAACAGACAGACAGACAGACAGACAGACAAAAATTTTTTAATTGCCATTTTAGGCATAGGTGTCGTGCAAATAATGGCGTAATCTTAAAAGCCATCTGCTTAGCGATGGTAGGACTAATGATCAGCTGGGTTCACAATTTCAAGATCCTGATCAAATAAATACTTCATTCCTATCCGTTCCAGGAAGCGCAAATGTTGACATTTCTCAGTTAACTTTCTATGAATTTCATCGTTGGGGCCCAGCACGTTTTACGCTGAAGCCAACTGATCAAGCAACTGTTGCCAAAATCATCGGGAATATATCCACAAACGCTCAGGGCGCTGACGGCATATCGAAGGACATGGTAATACTTACCCTATCACATTCCTTACCAGCAATTACAGACATTGTAAATACGTCTATATATACAAAAGCGTTTCCAGACCTGTGGCGGAAGGCTATTGTACGACCACTGCCGAAGAACGATAATCCTCAAGGCTTTAGGGATCTCCGACCTGTAAATATTCTGCCCTGCTTATCTAAGGTCCTCGAAAAAGTTGTCTAACGGCTTATCTTGAGGAAAATAACATATTACCCGAGTTTCAATCAGGCTTTCGTAAAGGACGGAGTACAGCTGCAGCCTTATCGGACGTCGTTGGCAATATTCTGGAGGCAAGAGATCGAGGGAAAGGGTCCATATTGACACTACTCGACTACTCCCGCGCATTTGATGCCGCAAATATACCTTTAACGCTTTCTAAACTATCTTTTTATGGGTTTGATCCAGATACAATAAGATGGTTTGATAGCTATTTGACAAACAGGTCTCAACAGGTTCAATTGCGTGGTGAAAGTGGTGCAATGGTATTTTCCTCCTTCCGTCCTGTCACCAGGGGCTTCCCGCAAGGATCGCTCCTCGGCCCGCTTTTGTATATATTATACAGTGCAGATGTGATTCAATGTCTGGGTGAATTTAAGTATCACATATATGCTGATGACACCCAATTGTACTATTCTTTTCAGCCTAGTAGTGCGGTCACAGCTGTCAATACATTTAATGCGCAGTTAGATAAAGTGGCTTCTTGGTCTGAAAGTAACTCCTTAGTGCTTAACCACGAAAAATCTAAGTTTTTAGTCATGGGTAGCAAAAACCAGGTTAGAACAGTATTATCAATAAGCCCTCAGATCAAAATTATGGGTCAAAGTATACAGAGGGTTGAAACAGCTCGCAATTTAGGCCTAATTATTGATTCAGACCTCCGCTTTGAACCTCACATAAAAAACGTAGTGAAAGCTTGTTTTTATAGATTAAAAGTGTTATACAGACTAAGGCAGTTTTTGAGTATACCTATGAGGAACATGTTGACTGAGAGTCTAGTGCTATCAAAATTTAACTACTGCGATGTAGTATATGGACCATGTCTTTTATCACGTACGGAGCGTCTTATTCAGCGTGTGCAGAATGCCTGCGCTCGTTTTTGCTATCGTATTCCGCGACGTGGTCATGTTACACCGTTTCTGTACCAAAATAAAATGTTAAAGATGGATAAACGACGTAAGCTACATCTGCTAAATTATGTATTCGACATTATTAAAACTGAAAAGCCAAATTATTTATATAGAAAATTGATCTGGAAACGGAATCACTGCAGCCATGCTATTCGAGCGATTTCAAAGCCGCTTTTAATTCCAGAACACAACACTGCAGCATATAGAGGGTGTTTCAAATATGCAGCTACGCACTGTTGGAACGACTTAGACCCCCCTCTAAGATCTATAAAAACGAAAAGTACCTTCAAAATTCACACGAAAAGACTGTTACTTTGTGAACAAAAATCGGATGTCACTTATATGTGAAATGAATAACATCACACCTTTATTATTTACGTACTAGCAACCCGCCCTCGCTTCGCTTCAGTTATAGGTTATAGTCGTTTTACCCGCGTAGCTCCCGTTCTCGTGAGAATACCGGGATAAAATATGGCCTAGTTTACGCCCTGATATTATAGCTTTCCATTGGTGAAAGAATTTTTGAAATCGGTCCAGCCGTTTACCCGGAACAAACAGACAGACAGACAAAAATTTTTTAATTACTATTTTAGGCATAGGTGTCGTGCAAATAATCGTGTGAGCATGAAAAAAGACTATTATTTTGACATTACAAACAGACACTCCAATTTTATTTGTTGGTATAGATGATGTACAGAAGTATATATGTTTAGATTATTGGTATGTATCATATTGTAATGTATTATATATTTGTATACGCTGAATATAATGTATTTATTTAATGTGTATATATGTAATTCACTTACTATAATTTCATTGAATATTATGTATTGTAATTCTATTGCTATTCACTCTTCACTTTTATTATTGGTGTTTTGCTTTTATATAGGTTATTGTTTTATGTTGTTGGTTAGGTTAACTTAGTTATGTAATTGTACCACGCAAGTCACTTGAGGTTGACACTGAAAATCAGCGCCGTGTTGTGCCCTCACAACGCAGCATCATGCTGAGTGTACGCCTCGTTGACACGCTCACGACACATGCAATTGCCAACTTTTTATTTTTTTTTGTTATTTAAGCATAATCTGTGTTTAGGAGTGTTGCTATTGTTGTTGTGTCGAGACCGTGAAAATAAAAGCTTTTTCTTTCTTTCTTTCAAAATAACCATGTGAGCATGAAAAAAGCCTATTATTTTGACATTACAAACAGACACTCCAATTTTATTTATTGGCATAGATGTGTAATACTCGCGTAAACATCAGAGGTCATTATTTTTACACATTCCCGTTCACGGTAACTTTAAGTGTAATTACCACAAAAATCTACCAGGTGTATAGAAAGTATTCGCTGTCCATTACTATGGCGGGCAAATGGATTATACAATGAGCCGAGGAATGGTTGCCCGAACGTAATTTGTAAACAAACGAATACAACAATACCGATGGCAGGATAATGACGGCTTAATTACTATCTACATTAATGTCTGTATTGATTTACAAAATTTTAGTTAACATTTAATTCATTCTACGACCTTTTAAGGACACAATATCAACGATTGCTTGAGTAATTCTTATTACTATTTGTATCATCATTATCATTATCGTCATCATCTTGATTAATACAGGTCCCACTGCAGGGTTCGAGCCTTCATTCGGGCAATGGAATTCGACAGGCTCACGCGTTCTGTGTGGTGAGTAGAGATGAAACGGATATCCGGTAACTATCCGGTATCCGGCCTATCCGGCCTTCTTTTCAGATTCAGTATCCGGCCGGATTACGGATTGTAAAATGAAAAAAAAATCATTGTTACATAAGGCAAATCATACCATAATAGGTTATGGACAACTTTTATTTTTATTCAATACTCAAAATTGACAACATATTGCCAAATCGGCAAAATATTGGCAATCGGATCGTTTTGTTGATGATGACATTTCTTTTCAATCAAACATAAAACCATGACGACAAGTGAAATAACAATGATATGAACAAAAACAAACTGACACGCGCGTACACCCGAACGCCCACGATCGTCGCGATCGCGCTGCTGACATACTACATCACCCGAACGCGCCCGAAAATTTCCGAAAGGGCCGAATATCCGGTGGCCGGATATCCGGTGCTCCGGCTTCGCAACTTGCCGAATATTCGGTATCCGGTATCCGGCCAAGCCACTATCAGTTTCATCTCTAGTGGTGAGTGAGTAAGATCATTTCACCACGCACCATAGTGCCCATGGATGTCGTAAGAGACGATTAAGGGCGATTATGCAGTAACATTTATGCAAGAGAAGGAAACCTGCAAGTAAAATTCTATAGCATTGCATACGACAGACGAGCACCGATATAAGGTCAATTTACCTACCATTGTGGAGTAGGCTCGAACCCTATATATAAGATCTCGAAAACGGTTTCAACGATTTTGATAAAATTTGTCATACTAGAGGTTTTGGGGCGAAAAAATCGATCTGGCTAGGTTTTATTTATAGAAAATATTGTTTTGTCGGTGTTTTTAGCTAATCAATACAATGACATAAAATGTCAGTAGAATAGGGATTTAAATTTCGCCGTCGCCGTCAATAGTGACAATAGCTAAGTTGGGAAGTTGTCCAGTCACATTCAAACAGCGTGAGATCGCATATCGGTGTTATTATTATTCTCTTTTTGTATTTTTTGATATTTTTTTTCATTATTTGATCATTTTTATTTTTTATTAATATATATCTAAATAAGTTCGTCAAAAATACAATTCACAAAAAAATTATACCGAGCAAAGCTCGGTCACCCAGATATTAATAATTTAAATTTCATCTCTTCGTCAATTTGAAAATCATACGGTAAGACGACTTGAACGGTATGTCGATAAGGTGTGAGCTAGAATCCCGCGCGTGACATTCATTTCTAGTGAGAAGAGATTTTGAGTGCAAAAACTTTTTATAAACCACAGTTTCTTAGATTTGTAATTTGTATAAAATCTCAAATAGAATTAATTATTAAACAAAAGTCGTACTAAAAACAATACAACGATGTCTCAAGGCTGATGTGAAGTCAGCCCTTTACTTAACCACCCCTCCAATTTCCGGACGTCTCCCTGACAGTTTAATAACCTAAACAACATCTCGGGTATGAAGTAAACGGTGACGCCTCGGCTTCAATGTTAACTTGAAGTGCCATAACATTGAAAATGTTAAGCGGAAATGAAATTATATTTTATTTTTTTCTGATATAAAAAGACAAGACTATATTCAATTTCGTTATTGGTTTACCTCTTAATAATCGATTCTCGTGAAGTCGCATATTATTCTATTGTGTGAAATTTCAAAAATTATATTCCGTGTGGTAATGGAGTAAGAATAAAAATCAGCTAAGTGTGAGTCGGAGTCGCGTACGATGGGTTCCTTACCAATATCTATAAAAATCACTTTTATTGTATGAGAGCCCCCACCTAAATATTAGTTTTTATTTTAATTTTATTATTTATTATTAAAATAAGAATACAATTGAGTATATTGTCAATATTTCAAGTGCCTATCTGTTGCCATTATCGATAACGAGCAAAACAGGGCAACAACATCACGCTTGTTGTATAGGAGCAGTGCCCCCTCTTAAATATTTATTTTATTTTTAGTATTTGTTGTTATAGCGGCAACAGAAATACATAATTTGTAAAAATTTCAACTTTTGAGATCTTTTCGGTTCTTGAGATACAGCCTGTTGACAGACATACGGACGGACAGAGAGTGAAGTCTTAGTAATAGGGTACCGTTTTTACCCTAACAATTTACTCTTTCCTATCTTACTCGTGGATGTCGTAAGAGACGATTGAGATATATAAAATACAATATCTATGCAAGAAATGGAAAACTCTAAAACCCATACGTACACGTCCGACCAGCGTGGTATAGTAGGTTAATTTCACTCCTATTGTGGAGTAGGTTCGAGCTCAGCAATGGAACAAATATGAGCTGTGATGATAATATCATCACAGCTCATATATTAAGGGAATGAAATTTTCGAAAATTATTATTATTTTGCATTTTATTGGGATCGAAACGAAAATGCGCGTCTGATGGCGATCTATCCTTTTTTTTTGAGGTAGGCTGTGGTGGATCTGTATGTGGTAGGGTACGCTATTCGCCGTTCCGCTCCGTCCAGGGCAACGAAAAGACGGCGAGCGGCCCCTTAACCCATCGTAGCTCCTCGTCTTCGTCGTTGGGCCGACCATCGGTACCGAGTTTCTTTTCCTCCGTGGTCAGTCCGACGGAATACCTTTTGGGGTACCCTCTCCTTTCGACGTCCCTTTCCCGGGACGTCGATCGCTGTCGCATGGTCAGCCTCTCTTCTGGTGATGGACTAATCCCCGGTCCGGTCACCTGATGCCAATCCATTCGTTTAGAGGCGAAATATGTGTAGAATAAAAATTTGAAGTTTTGTGGTAAATTGCAAGTAGAAGTTCTTGAGGTAGTTCAAAGAAGAACTAACACACTGAACTGATGACTTCCTTAAATCTTATTACACATTGATCTTATGGCGTATTCCTTCCATTCTTGGAGTGCGCGGTATATTGATTAGCCGCGGGAAAATAGCGGGTCTCCTTTCTTTCCTTTCATTTTAAAATAATGATGGATTGGCACCATGTATCGCCTAATGCAATCAATTATTATTTTTCATATATGATACAGAAAACCATATTTAATACTTAAATCCTTATCGGATGTCGGTTACGGGGGAAAAATATATTCTGATGCAGGGCACTGCAGCTGATATTTACTAAACATGTTGGATACAGTTTTATATAACAGATATAACTTGAAAAGTGATAAGACAATTGAGTTAATAGCTGCTTTTTATTTTTTTTTAATTTTATCACTCAGAACAGTCATGTGCCACTTGTAGCTAATGATTCTCCGCGTCTTGTAAGGTGATGTCAGTCCCCCTAGTAGGGAGTCGTCCTATTAGGCTTGATTAGATTCGTGGTTGCCATTCGAGAACTTTTCTTTCCCAAATGTTATCGGTTCGAAGAGCGATGTGGCCTGCCCATTGCCATTTTAACGTACTAATTCACACAGTACATAAATAAAAACATCTACGCGATTAACTTGTATTATTTGACAGACTGAGCAAAAAATGTTCGTCTTGAAAACATATTGAGAGCGAGAATTTTTGGCGGTTTAAGCAACTTTTACACAATGTAGAGAAATTTTTTAGTCCCTAAAAAGGTTTCTTTATTATTAGTATGCATTACATGAGAGACGTGGTTAATTATTAGTTAATTAAATATTAATCTTTCTTGGAATCCGAATCTATTTTAATTTATTACGTATTTTGTCGCCTGCCATTGGACATAGCTCCTTCCAATGGTGATGACAATCATATTGGTGGAGAATACTACTACCCCCTCTCCTGGTGATCTCTGCGCTGATTTTTATCACTCTCATGGAGAAAGTATAATATGATTCATATGCCTTCAATAAACGAGGAATTAAAATATAATGTGCGCTTTGGAAAAAGGTAATCGATTAATATCTGTTTCGACAAGTGTTTTTTCCGTGTGGAGACAGCGTAAGAATACAATTTACTACACCCTATCTTGCCTGTGGATGTCGTAAAAGACGACTAAGTGATATACTACGCATATAACATCTATAGAAGAGAAGGAAAATTCGACACAACACCCTATACCAACCTGTCTGATCAGCATAGTATAGTAAGGTCAATTTCAATACCATGCAGGTTAGACATGTTGGTATAGGGTTTCATTTCGGGTTTGCTTTCTCCTGGATAGATGTTATTTAGATATTATCCTTAGTCGTCTTTTACGACATCCACGGGCAAGATAGGGAGTTGTGAATTGTATTCTTACTCCGCCACTACACGGAAACTTAATAATAAGTATTACTTCTATGAAATTAGCAAATAATAAATAAAAGTTTCTTTACCATAACTCATTTCCATTGGGATTGTATTCCCCTAAAGCACTTACTCCGCGAAACACCCTTGAAGAATTTATACTTTCTTAACAAATGAGTTGTATATAAAAGCATTATAGCAGTAACGCGTTACCGTTGCATTGTCATCGCCCAAAGCATTGCCACCCCGCAATTAATACTTAAAGTATATTTAATTTAATAAACAGAAGTTACATAAACGTGTTATAGCAGTAACGTATTTCCGTTGCATTATTGTCAATAAGTACAAAACAGTGTTACCCCACAAGTTATATTTCCAGAAGTTATATTTAATCCCAAAAGCGGATATTATATAAACGTGTTATAGCAGTAACGTATTTCCGTTGCATTATTGTCAATAAGTTCAAAACAGTGTTACCCCACAAGTTATATTTCAAGAAGTTATATTTAATCCCAAAAGCGGATATTATATAAACGTGTTATAGCAGTAACGCATTTCCGTTAAGCTCTCGCACCCTTAGTCACGCTTCAAGACAGTTTACTTCAATATATATTTTTTCTACCTTTCTTTCAAGTAAAATTACCGTCATAACAATAATTACTATTATTACCGATAAAGTACAGGATTGTTGACCACCCGATCAGCCTTATAATATATTATCTTACAGCGATATAAATAGAACAAAGCTTGCAGTTGCCCTTTATGCCGTAAAGTCTACAAGGCTTACATATTTGCTACATTGTATTCTAAATCCTATACAACAATACTTGTATTATTCTCTACCAACGAGTAAAATCTTCAATCAGATTTTTCTGAAATAGTTTTCTAGTAAATAATTTTATATGGTAGTAGCGCATTGTCGATAATCTATCTGTAGCCACGGGTCGGTCTGTCTGCGATTAGTACCATACTCTAGCAAATATTGGACTTATTAGTAGTAGAAATTTGTTAATGAATCGTCGTTCGGTGAGCGATGGGGCTTCGCGCGTAGTGAGTTTTGCTATAGGTTTTCCCTCCCTTCCCCTCCCTTTACTTTCTTCATGGTAGGAAGCGTCTGAGCAACGGTTCATGAGCGGTACTATCATTTACCATAAAGTATGCCGACTGCTTGTTTGCCACCAAGAGCAATAAAAAACACTTAAAAATAGTCGTAGAAGTAACAAATTCATGATTTGCGTGATAAGGCCTTTTTTGTGACAGGCTATAAGTGTGGTCATAGCCGGCCTTAACCGCTTTCGGTGGTGGAAGGGACCGCACACCCATACTCAGTCTCTCTATCACCGCTACCGGTATCGGATCTTTGTTTTCGGTGGCCCTGAACACGCTAGTAGAGTACTCGGCGATAAATATGTGGAGTTTCGAAAAAAGGCAATTGATTAATATCTGTTTCGTAAAGTCTTTTTTCGTGTGGAGAAGGCACAAGAATAGAATTGACCACCTATGGGTGACTCTTACCTATGGGTGTCGTAAAAGACGACTAAGTGATATATTATGCATATGACATCTATTGAAGAGATGGCAAATTTGTAAATAAAACCCTATACCAACTTGTCTGACCAACATGTAGGGTAAGGTCAATTTATCCGATAGCAAATCATATCTGTGAGAAATAATGAAAATAAATGATTTATAATTATTATAGATAACTCTTATCGCCTTTCTCTTTGATTTTTGATTGCCCGATGTTACTAACACTTTGCAGCGTGCATGGTCACAGGATAAAATCCGTAAAATAGTTTTATTTACAATACTAGCAACCCGCCCTCGCTTCGCTTCGGTTTTAGTAGCCTTACCCGCGCAGCTCCCGTTCCCATGGGAATACCGGCATAAAATATAACCTATGTTACGCCCTGATATTATAGCTTTCCATTGGTGAAATAATTTTTGAAATTGATTCGTTGGTTTAAGCGTGAAAGCGTAACAAACAAACAAACTTACTTTCGCATTTATAATATTAATAAGGATGTAATAGGTACTCGCGTAAACAATAATCATTATTAGCACTATCAATTTAAATCACTTTTTATATTTTACTTTCATTTTAATTTAATAGATAATAATTTGCCTATCTGATTAAACTGTGTTTTCTATAATACAATTTATCACGCCTTTTATTGTCCATGGGTGTTATAAAAGATGATTAAGGGATTTAAATATGCAAGTAACATATAAGTACATGTATATGCAAGAGTAGAAAAACTAGAAATAAAACCCTGTACCAACCCATCTAACGAGTGAGGTAAAGTTGGTCAATTTCTCTCCCATTGTGAAGGAGGCTCGTAGTAGGATGTAAATGAGATATAATGATGAAACATTACAGGATTAAGACAAAGTACTAAGTACTAAGATTCACTTGTAAATAATATTCAGTATCACTTGAAAAGCTATCAACAAAAAGCAGTTTAGTACTGAAGTTTCTTTAGTCGAAACTTATTAACTTAGCCATAGAAAATGAATTTTCGTCTAATTATTAATGAAAATGAAAGCCACGGTCTTGTTTAACTTCAGAACAGCCAGTTAAACTTGGAATAGCTTAATTATTAATAATTTAATAAGATCTCTAACAAAAGTATCCTATAAAATATTGCACAAAATGATAATTAGATACAAATTAGTTTTAATCAAAGCAAATAATAAGGATTCAACTATACATTACTTATTTTAAATAGAAGTAATTGCTCGAAATTAATTTACTGTCATATTTTGAAAGTCTTATACAAGTAAGAAATTTGTTAAATTGAAATTTGTCGTAGCGGGAAAATTCGTGAGTTAGAATTTCACTCGAGTACAAAATTGGTTTGATTAATTGTATTCAAAGGAACATGTGCCAGCGAAATGTCGACGAATACTTTGATCATTATTATGGTAATGTATGCATATATTTTATTATAGCAAGAAAGAAAATTTATTTGGCTACAATATTTGAGTAACACAAACAATATTTATTCTATAATATCGGCTATTAGTTTATAAGCTTGGCTTGGGCTGATGAAATCAACGGCTGGGGTGCGCTCGTATTCTCATAAGTTAAGCCGAGTTGAGCCCAGTTCCGTTTTGTTTTTACATTTTATTTTATGTTTTTGTATCTTATTATTGAATTTTAAAAATAAATAAATGTCTTTTCTTTCTTTCTATGCTCCTGATTTTATCATAATTTGTATAAAATTGTTGCAACAAATAAAGCTACTGTAACGGCCTGGATACGACTTTGGTCTTAGCGGCGAGCGGCGCGGCGTGCTGGGCGGCGCCCGCTGGTAAAGCCCCATACAAAGCCGTCTCAAAACCGTTTCATGTAAAAGTCGTTGTAATAGAATAAAATTTATAAATTAATATATAATACATATATAATTAATTAATACAAACGTGATATAATCTGTAAAAGTAGTTTTATTTACAATTATTTTTTCTAGTTTGTTCTGCCATTTTAGTATATATAGTATGTAGTAGTAGTGTAGTATACGTTTATAATATGTTATTACTATGTTCTACCATTTTATGTAAATTAAACAAGCATATTTTGTGTTTTTTTTTTATATAATTCATATATTTTTAATTTTATTTTTTTAATTAATTTATAAATAGATTTTTTGAAATCAAAGTTGTTTCATTTAAACTTTAAACATTCAATATATGTGTGCAAAATTACAGTTCATTTAGTTTTGAAACAACTGAGATACGGAGTTTTGAGACGAAACATACGCGATTATCTCACTGTGCGCCGCTCTGCGCTTAGCTGCCGCTCGCAGCGGCAAGGTCGTGAACGGGGCGTAAGAGAGGCGTAACCTTCAACTTGACCCAAATTCTGTTTGGCAACGATTATCCGCATGCTGTCTTGCTCCGTATACTTTTCTTTTTTCTTATAATGGCAACCGAGCAGCACACCTGACGGTAACTTATACTGTCGCACATGGGTCTTTGCAATACCAGGAGCACAGCTAAGGCGCTGTTTACCATAAAGAAAGCGCTCCCCTTAAATCTTGTTTAAAGAATGATAATATCAGGTTGACCGAGCTTCGCTCGGAGTATTTTTGTAGCATTTATTTAGATACATATTAATAAAAAATAAAAAAATAAATAATGAAAATTATATAAAAAATTACAAAAAGAGAATAATAATAACACCGAGATTCGATCCGACGCCGTTTGTCGCCGATGTCAAAAATAAAATGAAACCTGACTACTTCGCCACTGAGCTATCGTAACTCATGACATTGATGGCAAAATTTGAATTCATATTCTTTTAAAATTCAATGTCATTATATTGTCTGCCAAAAACACTGACAAAACAACATTTTCTATACATAAAACCTAGCTAGATCGATTTTTTGGGCCCGAATCCTCTAGTATGCCAAGTTTCAACAAAATCGTTGGAGCCGTTTCCGAGATCCTGAAAATATATATATTTACAAGAATTGCTCGTTTAAAGATATAAGATATTATAGTGCTCGATAATCATAGCAGCAGATAAGGTAATTCAGATCTCTCGAGAAATGATAGCTGAAAACGTACTACCGTAATATTTCCGGATGAAAAAGATGAACCCTAGATGCTAGAATATCGAGTGGTACGATGGTAAAAGCATTTTGTCTAAAGAGCCGGGAGAGTTACTAGTAGTTTTTTTTTATGACGACACTTCTCACTAAGGAATAAATTTTTGCACCGGACTTTACGAGAATATAATTCATTATCATCTAAATTTATATACGCCCCACTTCTGGGATCAAGCCTTCTTCTTATTAGAACGGAAATTGGGTTTTTGAATGTTTTTTTTTCGTAATAAATGGAAAGATCATATTTAAGTTTTATAACAAAACAATTTTTTTTATTTGTGTTTCGCAATAATTCAAAAGATAAATTAAAATAAAAAAAAAAGAGACACTAATAATTGGTGACTTTAATATGAGTTTTATCTCATGGTCTAGTTGTGATGACTATAAATATTTGCAGCCTAATAATTATAACTGTAATTTCGGGCGCTGTATTGTAGATTTCATGGCCATAAGTAGTTTACATCAATATAACTCCTTTGTAAATTGTGACAACAGAATTCTTGACTTGGTTCTGTCTAACTCTGATGTTGAAATTCAGTCGCCCAATTCTCATTTCAGTAAAATTGATCCTCTGCATCCACCCATTGAAATTACCACTGTTTCTTACACTCAAATTAATGTTGATAGTAAGCCACGAACTGATTTTAATTTTTTTAAAGCTAATTATGAAGCAATTAATAATTACCTAGTTAGTATTGACTGGCAAAACAAGTTGATCGCTTGCCGCTCAGTTAATGAAATGGTAAATATACTGTATACAGAAATTATAGCGACTATCACAGACAATGTACCAAAACACAGGTCTCGTACTTACAATAAATTTCCTATATGGTTTGATCATAAGTTGGTTAATCTCCTATCTGAGAAAAACAAAATACGGTTAAAATATCATAAATATAAAAATCCGCGTGACAAACTGGAATTTGAAATTCTGCGCGATCGTGCCAAAAAGTTGATCCGTGAACGACATAAAATGTATATTGCTAGAATTGAAGCCAATGTTTGCAAAAACACGAAACACTTCTGGAGATATATAAAAGATAAACGTAGCTCTCATCATACTATTCCTACACCTATGCATTTGAATAATAAAAATGCGGCAAGTGGCCAAGAGATATGTGATTTGTTTGCTCAGCAATTTCAAGCAGTATTTAATTACAGTAGTGAACCAGAAAATGATCAATTATTCCATGATACGATGATACAATGCTTGCCATTGCATACAATTATATTCACCGAAAGCCAAGTGTTTAAGAAAATAAAAGCGCTCGATGCCAACAAGAGTTCAGGTCCAGACGGTCTGCCACCCCTATTCCTTAAAAGGTGTGCTAAATCTTTGACGTTACCTCTCACATTGATATTTAATTATTCACTTAAAACGGGCTTATTTCCTAATGAGTGGAAAAAAGCCAGAATTTTGCCAATACACAAAAAGGGTGCTATGGATGATGTAAAAAACTACAGGCCCATCTCGATTCTATCTGTATTTGCTAAATTATTTGAATCCCTAGTTTGTCCAGTTATAACTTCCCATACCGAGCATCTAATTAGCGATAAACAGCATGGTTTTCGAGCCCACAAATCAATTATTACAAATCTTCTCCCTTATGTTACTGAAGTGTCTAATATTGTGGATAGGAGCAGTCAGGTTAGCGCAATATATACCGACTATTCGAGTGGCTTTGATAAAGTAGATCACCTTATTCTTCTCAATAAACTGCAATGGTCATATGGTATTATTGGTATTCTTCACGAGTGGTTTTCTTCTTACCTGAGCAACAGACCTCAGTTTGTAGTATTAGCTGGATTTCAATCAACTGAATATGTATCAACATCCGGGGTACCGCAGGGGTCGCATTTGGGACCTATTTTGTTTACCTTATTTATTAATGATATAGTCCACTGCGTCAAAAATAGTAATTGCTCTCTATTTGCCGATGACATGAAGCTATATAAAGAAATTAAATGTCCTAACGATGCATTACTATTGCAGGACGATATAGACCGAATCTACTTATGGTGTATTACTAATAGAATGTCTTTGAATGCGGGTAAATGTCATCACATAGTCTTAACAAAAAAAAGAAAGCCGATCGGAGTATTTTTGAATATTAATGGAGTGCTTATTCCCGAGGTTTCTGAAGTTAAAGATTTAGGCATAATTATAGACAAAAAATTAAAATTCAATGCACACATAGATTCTATTGTTAATCGTTCAGCCAAGATGCTGGGTTTCCTTAAGCGGAATACCAAAGAATTCAGAAATCCTTATTCCAAAACTGTGTTATTCAATTCACTGGTCAGAAGCATACTTGAATATGGTAGTATCATATGGAACCCGTCTTATACTATCCATATTGATCGTATAGAAAAAATAAATAAAGCTTTTACTCGCCACCTTGCATTCGTTACCTCTGGTGTCAGTAATCGGTGCAACTACGGACAAAGACTCGAACACTTCAATATCTTTAGGCTCAAATACCGCCCATGGCGGAGTGGTTGATAGGAGTAGCCGTAGCCGCGGAGCCGTACGTGGTGCCCGACCGGCCTAACTGGTTGGGTAGCACCGATGGCACCGTGGCAATCGTCGCCTCCACGTCGTGGCCTTCGTCGCCTCTGACCCTTAGGGACAGGGGCGTCGGATACGTCGCGGCGGACTGGGGGGAGATTACGCTCCTCGGAGTCTATCTCTCCCCTAACTGGAGTGTGACCGATTTCGAGGCCTCCCTCACCATCATGGAGGCCTCGTTACGGCGAATGGCATCGCGCCAGGTCTTCGTCTTGGGGGACTTCAACGCCAAGTCCGTGGCGTGGGGGTCTCCCCGGACGAACGACCGAGGACGGGCGATCGAGGAGTGGGCGGCGGCACTGGGCCTCTGTTTGCTGAACAGGGGCTCGGTGCATACGTGCGTGCGACAACGGGGCGGGTCGATAGTGGACCTTTCGTTCGCTAGCCCCGAGGTCGCCGCACGCGTGGGGAGCTGGCGCGTCGTGGAGGAGGTGGAGACCTTGTCGGACCACCGGTATATCCGGATGGAGGTCTCCCCGGTAATCCCGACGCCCAGCAGGGGTCACGGGGCGGATGGACGTCCTGCGTTCCCGCGATTGGCTGTGGGTCGCTTAGACCGGGACCAGCTGGCGGAGACAGCCATCGTTTACTCGTGGCTGTCCTCTGCCAACCAGTCAGACGGGGTGGACGCCGAGGCTGGCCGCATCCGCAGTGCGTTGACGCAGATCTGCGATGCGGCCATGCCCCGGGTACGGCGTCCGCCCCCGAGGAGGGCGGTTCACTGGTGGTCCCGGGAGCTGGCGGATCTCCGGGCCGCGTGCATTCGCGCCCGGAGGGCCTACACCCGCAGCCGACGGCGGCAACGCGACGCGGAGCGGGAGGCCTTGCTGTATGAGGGCTACCGCAATGCGCGGTCGGCCTTCAGGCTGGCCGTCCGCTCCGCCAAGGACGTCAGTCGGCAGGAGATGCTGGACGGTCTCGATCGTGACCCCTGGGGACGCCCCTATCGCGTGGTGCTGAATAAGCTCCGCGCGCGGGGCCTTCCCCTCACCGAGACTCTCCAGCCCAGCCTTCTCACCCGGGTCGTCGAGGACCTGTTCCCGCGGCGGGCGGAACACACGCCCCCGGTCATGGCTCCGCCAGACACTGACCGGGAGGCCGACGACGACAGTGTTCCGCCCATCACGGAACCCGAGATGGGAGTGGCGGTGGCGCGCATGTGCGCAAAGTCCACCGCCCCCGGGCCCGACGGTGTTCCAAACCGCGTGTTGGGCCTGGTCCTCGACCACCTGGGTCCCCGCCTCAGGGAGCTGTTCGACGCGTGTTTAGCGTCCGGACGGTTCCCTGGGTGCTGGAAGGAGGGAAGGCTGGTGCTCCTGCCGAAGCCGGGACGGTCTCCGGGGTCGCCTTCGGCCTACAGGCCTATCGTGCTGCTCGATGACACGGGCAAGCTACTGGAGAGGGTGGTAGCTGCCCGCATCGAGCGGCACCTCGTCGGCACGGGGCCTGATCTGTCGGACGCCCAGTTTGGGTTTAGGAGGGGTCGTTCGACGATCGCGGCTCTGTTGCGCCTGAGGGCCGTGGCGACTGAGGCCGTCACCGGTGGGGGAGTGCTGTTGGCGGTGTCCCTAGACATCGCCAACGCATTCAATAGTCTGCCATTCAGCTGCATCAGGGAGGCGCTCCGGTATCACGGAGTGCCAGCTTACCTGAGGCGGCTAGTGGCAGACTATTTGGTGGGGCGCAGCGTCCTCTGTACCAACCGAGCAGGGGACGTTGTGCGAACGCCCATGACGTGCGGTGTCCCACAGGGGTCGGTCCTCGAACCCACCCTGTGGAACATCGGCTACGACTGGGCGTTGCGGGGGAGCCTCCCGCCCGGGCTGGGCGTGATTTGTTACGCCGACGACACGCTCGTCACAGCCCGCGGTGGGACGCTAGAAGAGGCGGTAAGCCTGGCGACCTATGGCACCGAAGAGGTCGTCAGGCGGATCGAGGCGCTGGGGTTGAGGGTCGCCCTGGACAAGACGGAGGCCCTCTTGTTCCATGGGCGCCTTATGAGCCCTCCCATCGGCGTCTCGATCACCGTCCGATCGGTTGACATCAGCATCCGGGCCCATATGAGGTACTTGGGCCTGGTGCTCGACGGGCAATGGTGGTTCCGGGAGCATTTCCGCAGGCTCGCTCCGCGGCTCGTCGGCGCGGCGTCCGCCCTATCGTGGCTAATGCCGAACGTGGGCGGACCGAGCGCTACGTGCCGACGGCTGTACACGGGGGTCATCCGGTCGATGGCCCTGTACGGCGCACCGGTGTGGGCGGGGTCCTTGACCGTCCGACTTAGGGCCCTTCTGTGGCGACCACAGAGGGTCATGGCGGTCAGGGCCATCCGCGGATACCGCACGGTTGCGACGGAGGCAGCGTGCCTATTGGCCGGGACTCCCCCGTGGGACCTGGAGGCGGAAATGCTCGCCGAGTTGTATCGGCGGGTGTCGGGGGTGCGCGGGGAGGGCGGTGTGATCTCGTTAAGGGATCTCACCGCCTGGCGCGTCGACGCCCGCCGAGACGTCATTGCCCGTTGGGCAGTCCGGCTGGAGAGGCCTCGGTTCGGGGTGCGAACCGTGGAGGCCTTCCGGCCGGTGCTGATGCAGTGGTTGGAGAGGCGGCACGGGGTGCTCTCCTTCCGACTAGTGCAGGTGTTGACGGGGCACGGGAGCTTCGCCAAATACCTGCACAGGGTCATGAGGAGGGAGAGTACACCGTCCTGCCACCACTGCGATTGCGACGAAGACACGGCGCGCCACACGCTCGAGGCCTGCGCGGCTTGGGCAGTGCAGCGCCGTGAACTCGTCGCAATCATCGGTGCCGACCTGACGCTGCCGGCCATCGCTAGGGCGATGGTCGACAGCGTCAGGAACTGGGACGCGGTCGCAGCCTTCTGCGAGACAGTGATCTCGCAGAAGGAGGCGGCGGATCGTCTGCGCGTGGAGCGCAGCCTCGATGAGGAGATCCGCCGCCGGCGACTGGGGCGGCGCAGGCGCAACTATCTGCGCCTCATGCCGCCCTAGCCGAGGCCGCGGGTGACGCGACCGGGGATTAGTCCGTCACCCGCCGAGAGGCCGACCGCGTGAGGAAAGACCGACGTCCTCCCCGAGGGGGGGGACGTCGGTCGACGGGAGGGTACCCCGCGTAGGGGGTATTCCGTCGGGCCGACCACTGACGACAAGTAAACCTGCTCCGGTGGTCGGCCCAATGACGAAGGCGAGGTGGTTTTCGGGTGGGTTGCGGGAGTTGCGTGCTTAAGCCCCTCTGTCGTCCCGGACGGAGTGGTGCGGAGGCGCGCCGACCGCGACCCACCCAAAAAAAAAAAAAAAAAAAAAAAAAAAAAGGCTCAAATACCGCAGAATAATGCTGGAAGTGATTGTTTTGCATAAAATTCTTAATAATAACTTACACTGCAAAGCTTTCCTCAATAAGATATGTTTCAATATTCCTAAGATACATGCGCGTTTTAAGTCAAAGAAACTTTTTGTTTTGCCGTCAGTAAAAACGAATCTTGGTCGTCACTCCCCCTTATACCTTGAGATCATTACAACAATTTAATAAACCACTTAGATTTGGATATTTTCTGTGATAGTCTGCCTAACATAAAAAAGACGCTTAATAAGTTTTTCTTAAAATTACGATAACCTTTATATTTTTATTTTATTTAACTTATAAATCTTTGTTTTTAATTTTTAACTTAATTGTGTGTATATAGATTTCTCATATGTTGTTCTTACTGTTTTTATATTAGATTAGTCAGATTACTGTTTTAAGTCAACGTATGTTACGTTGTGTGAATGTTGAGCGCACCTAATTGATGTGCATTCTAGATTATGTTGTGAAATGAGTTAAATTGTGTTATGATTGTACATTGTTGGTGAGCCGTAATAAATAAATAAATAAATAAATAAAATAAAAATATTTTTTTGAATCCAGTGACGTAAAAACACTAACAGCTCCCGAACAAATCCAAACGCGTGTGACGTCATAATGTTAGTTTTCACTCATTGCAATTTATACAGAAATAATAAGTACAATGTTTTGATCTATTTAATTCTGCTGTCATTGTTAAATCTATACCAATAAATAAAATTGGAGTGTCTGTTTGTAATGTCAAAATAATAGACTTTTTCATGCTCACACCGTTATTTGCACGACACCTATGCCTAAAATAGCAATTAAAAAATGTTTGTCTGTCTGTCTGTTTGTCTGTCTGTCTGTCTGTTTGTTCCGGGTAATCTTCAAAACGGCTGGACCAATTTCAAAAATTCTTTTACCAATGGAAAGCTATAATATCAGGGCGTAAACTAAGCTATATTTTATCCCGGTATTCCCACGGGAACGGGAACTACGCGGGTAAAACGACTATAACCTATAACCGAAGCGAAGCGAGGGCGGGTTGCTAGTAATGAAATATAAGTAACATCAAATCGTTTTTTAGCAATAAATTACCAATATTATTGTCAACTCACGGATAATAGCTGTAAACACTGTATTGTTATAAAATAGCTTTAACATTATGACGTCACAACTGTGCTAACCAGTCTTAGCGCGTTCATTGTCACGTGATTTTTATTCAAATTTTGATAATTTTTAATTGCTTATAATTAATTGAAAAATCTTTTTAAAAGTTTTCCACATTAAATATCAATATTATCTATACCAATAAATAAAATTGGAGTGTCTGTTTGTAATGTCAAAATAATAAACTTTTTTCATGCTCACACGGTTATTTGCACGACACCTATGCCTAAAATAGCGATTAAAAAATTTTTGTCTGTCTGTATGTCTGTTTGTTCCGGGTAATCTTCAAAACGGTTGGACCGATTTCAAAAATTCTTTCACCAATGGAAAGCTATAATATCAGGGCGTAAACTAGGCTATATTTTATCCCGGTATTCCCACGGGAACGGGAACTACGCGGGTAAAACGACCTAACCTATAACCTATAACCGAAGCAAAGCGAGGGCGGATTGCTAGTTATTAATAAAGTTTTAAAACACAGAAAAAAAATTTTTTTTTCAAAAGCCCAATTGACCTACTTTATCACGCTAATCAAACAAGGTTTAGTTTGAGTTTTTCATCTCTAGCGTAGATATTATATTACATTGTATCGTCTTTTACGACACCCATAGAATAGGAAATATTGTGTGTGTTCTCTGTCACCATACGGAACAAACACACAATTAACGGCCACAAATAACACCCAGACAGAAAAAATATTTGTGGATCGTGCAAAGAACTGACATATATTGAGATCGAACCTACTTCATTCTTAAAGAAGACAGATTCTTATACTACTACAACATTTAATACTGAACCTTGCAAGTTTGACTCAATGAAAGAAAGTTTTTAAAGAGTGAAGCAATTATACATCGAGTGTTTGCGCTAACAGAATGTGACCTCTAAGATCTGCAAATGACTTGGGACCTTGCCAAGTTCTTGCGCCGTAACGATCAAAGTAGATAGTCGACTTTTACTTTAAATATCGTTTTGAAACACTATTATTATTACCGTTAATTTTATTATTATCATCATAATAGCCAATACCCGCTGGGTTCGAGACTCCTCGAGGGTAAGATGTGTTGGTAGAAAGTTTTATTTCACATTTGCATTCTCTTACTCTTCAGTATGATAACGGAGTAAGAATACAATTCACCACTCTCTATCTAGCCCGTGGATGTCGTAAAAGACGACTAAGGGATATAATATGGGGTGCTACGCCAGAAACCTCCGCGTGGTGTACCCTGGGCACGAGCGACAATTTCTTGGACTGCTCTCTGGAATTGTCGCTCGTGGCAAGTATCTGGCCCGAGGGGGTGCCCCAGTTTGTGGGATGCCCCAAATTCGCTCCATGCCCTCTAATTGTAGAGGGTATTGGACGCGAAAATTCGACGGGCCCAGTCACTCATTCGTTTGAGGACTGGGCAGGCATTTGCCAACCGCGACAAATCGTAGACCTGATTCTTGCTTCGGGACATTTGTCTTGAGGCCTAGATTCAGGAGCGAGGGTCTTGGCTTAACCGCCTGGACCGCGAAGAAGAAAACCTCTATAAAACAATCACCCAGAATCCTAAGTTCTGGCGCGCGGCGAGAGGATGCATGGCTGATGGGTTGTTCAGTCGTTAGCGCGCCCCCAGCCAGGGTACCTGCGGACCCTCTGTGTTGGGATACAAATGTACGCTTGCCCGGGTATCGGGATCCCTGCCCGGGTCGACCTCTTGTTTCTCCCATACTCGTGGGAACTGTATGGATACTTGTTCTTTAAACGACGCTGCAGATAAGAGGGGTGAGACGCCCATTACCACCACAGGGAACGGGGAGCCTAGTTCCCACATTACAGCCCGGCCAAGCTACTGTAAAACTGGCCCAAAGGAGAGGGATGCCTCGTCCGACAGCAGCTCAGCTGCTAGTCTGGCACTTGAGGCTCCAAGGTCAGCCGAGGGCCCGGCGAAAACAGAGGCCCGTAAAAAGAAGAGAGGAGGGAAGCCCACCCCTGCAACGGAGCGCGCCAGACGGCGCGCCGCGAAGCAGTAAAGGGCGGCAAAGAAGGCTGACGAGGGCGGCAGTACTGCCGCAGAGCCATCGGACATTGAGAGCGGCAGCACATCAGCTAGAGAGCTACGTCGCTGGATCATCCCAGTCTCCAGCATCGGCCTTGACGGCGGCCCTAGCGGCCAGGGAGGAGGACCTCCCCTCGCAGGTACGCAAGCGCCCCCTTACCGAGGGTGGCAGCTCGGAGTCTGCCCCCGAGGGGAGTGGCATCATCATGCCTCCTCCCAAAGTTCCAACCTCTCGCAGGGGACGAGGAGGCGTAGTAATGGCGGCAAGGTCAGCGACGCCATCGTCGGCCGGCGCAGTACGGGGGACTGAGGCCCAGAAGCGGGCAAATGAGGCGGCTGCTGCGAGGATGATGAGGGTGTTGTCAGACATCCCTCCCACCGACACGGCGGCTGCTGAGCCCGCTATAGGTGGCGACCCCCGAGCTGCCAATATAGCTACCCTGCAGGCCGAAAACACCCGCCTTAGTGGTGAGGTCTCAGGCCTGCAGGAGAAAAACGAGGCGCTTCGAAAAGGGCTGTCGGCGGTGCAGAAGGCGAACCGCGAGTTGGCCAAACAAATGGCCGACTTGCGGAGCCAGGTCGCGCAGCTGGCGAAGACCGCGCCGCCGACAAGCGCCGGCCCTGCCGCCGCACCCGTCGTTCCCGTTGCATCAACTCACGCTGCGGTGAGTCGCCAGAGGGCCCAGCCGGCTGAAGCGGTCCCGGCCTTAGTGGATGGCGTGCTGGACCAGACCATGCGCGCCGTAGTGGTTGTCGGCAAAATGCTCGACGCGCGCATGGCGGCTCTGGAGGAAAGACTGTCTCTGGGTCCGGAGCCCCGTCTCCGGCCGCCGCTTGCTGCGGACAGGCCGAAGGCCGTGGCGTCAGCTCCTGCCGCGCTACCCTGCCAGGGCGGGCGCGTAGGGAGCTACGCTGCGGCCGTTGCTGGACCGAAGCCGAAGGGGCCCGCCGCCAAGAAGAAGGCGGCACCGGCTCCTGCCAAGACCGGACCTAAGCCGCTGCCGGCAGCTGCACCGTCGGCGGCGGCCAATGCAGCCGCGATCACGACTGCTGCGCCTAGCGACCCCGCTACGCCCGAAGAGGGCTGGCAGACGGCTGAGCGCAGCCGGAAGAGTCGCGGTCAGAAGAGGAGAGCGGAGGCCAAAAGCGCCGCCAAAGCCTCCGCTCCCAAGTCAGGAGCCGGTAACAAGAGGTCGCGCAGGAGGCTCCGGCCGCCAAAGTCAGCCGCGGTGGTGATCACCGTGCTGCCTGAGGCGGCCGAAAACGGCCTTAGCTATGAGACCGTCTTACGTCGCGCCCGGCGGGAGCTTGACGTCTCCGATTTAGGAGGCGTCGAAGCCAGGACCCGCAAGGCCCGGACAGGGGCTCGGATTTTAGAGTTCCCTGGGGCCGAGGGCGCCAAGACGGCCGATAGCATGGCCGCGAAGCTGAGGGGTTTGTTTGCTGCAGAGGATGGCGTCAAGATCGCCAGACCTGTCAAGTGTGCGGAACTGCGGGTCACGGGTCTGGACGACTCCGTGACGGTGGATGACATCCGGGAGGCCATCGTCTCGAAAACCGGATGTCCCGTGGACACCGTTCGAATTGGCGCTATCCGCCCTGGTCCGGGCGGCGTCGGTGCTGCCTGGGTGCAGTGCCCGGTGGAGTCGGCCAAGCAATTGGCCGGCTCAGGCAGGCTCCTCGTGGGCTGGAGTTCGGCGCGGGTGACCGTGCTGGAGTCCCGGCCTGCGAGGTGCTACAAGTGCATGGCGGTCGGACACACTCGGCCGACATGCACTAACTGCTTTGACTGCAGCGACCTTTGTTTCCGCTGCGGTCAACCCGGGCATAAGGCGGCATCGTGCGCCGCCACTCCCCACTGCCCCGCGTGTGCAGCGGGCAATAGGCGCGCCAAGTACCGCATGGGGGGGGGGCAAGGAGTGCAGACCCCCGGCTTCAGCCCCAAAGGGGCGGAGCGGCCCGACGACCCTGGCCGCTGCCGCCCCTAGCGCGACCCTATCGCCCGCCAGCGTGGAGGAGGTAATGGATACGGCCCACTAATGGCGGCCGAATCTTACCACCTCCTGCAGGCCAACCTCAACCACGCCGCCGAGGCACAGGACGTTTTCCTGCAAGCCATGGCGGAGTGGTTGATCGGTGCAGCCGTAGCCGCGGAGCCGTACGTGGTGCCTGACCGGCCCAATTGGCTGGGCAGCAGTGACGGCTCTGTGGCAATCGTCGCCTCCACGTCGTGGCATTCCCCGCCTTTGTTGCTCAAGGACAGGGGCGACGGGTATGTCGCGGCGGAATGGGGAGAGGTTACGCTATTTGGTGTTTACTTCTCCCCGAACAGGAGCGCGATGGATTTCGGGGCCTTCCTCACCATCCTGGGGGCCTCGATACGGCGACTGGCACCACGCCAAGTCTTCGTTCTGGGGGACTACAACGCCAAGTCCACGGCGTGGGGGTCCCCCAGGACGAATGACCGCGGGCGGGCGGTCGAAGAGTGGGCGGCGGCACTGGGCCTCTGTTTGCTGAATAGGGGCTCGGTGCAAACATGCGTGCGGCAGCAGGGCGGGTCGATAGTGGACTTGTCGTTCGCTAGCCCTAATGTCGCAGCACGTGTGAGGAGCTGGTGCGTCCAGGAGGAGGTTGAGACCCTATCCGACCACCGATACATCCGAATAGAGGTCTCCCGGACCCTCCTGCAGCCCAGCAGGGGTCACACGGCGGACGGAGCTCCCGCGTTTCCGCGATGGGCTGTGGGTCGATTGGATCGGGACCTGTTGGCGGAAGCAGCCATCGTTCAGTCGTGGCTGTCCTCACCGCCCCAGACGGACGGGGTGGATGCCGAGGCTGGCCGCATCCGCTGTGCGTTAACGCAGATCTGCGATGCGGCCATGCCCCGTGTGCGGCGTCTGTCCCCGAAGAGTGCGGTCCCCTGGTGGTCCCGAGAATTGGTGGACCTCCGGGCCGCGTGTATACGTGCCCAGAGGGCCTACACCCGCAGCCGAGCGCGTCACCGCGACGCTGAGCGGGAGGGCCAGCTGTACGAGGCTTACCGCAGTGCGCGGTCTGCCTTCAGGCTGGCCGTCCGTACCGCCAAGGACGATAGTCGGCGGGAGATGCTGGACAGTCTCGAGCGTGACCCCTGGGGTCGCCCCTACCTCGCGGCGCCGAACAAGCTCCGCGGGCGGGGCCCCCCCTCACCGAGACTCTCCAGCCCAGTCTCCTCACCAGAGTTATCGAGGACCTCTTTCCACGGCGGGCGGAGCACACGCCCCCGGTCATGGCTTCGCCGGACAGCGACCTGGAGGCCGACGATAAAAGTGCTCCGCCCATCACGGAGCCAGAAATGGGGGCGGCGGTGGCGCGTATGCGAGTCAAATCCACCGCCTCCGGGCCCGACGGTATTCCGAACCGTGTGCTGGCCCTGGTCCTCGAACACCTGGGACCACGCCTCAGGGGACTGTTCGACGCTTGTTTGACGTCCGGGCAGTTCCCTGGGTGCTGGAAAGAGGGGAGGTTCTCCTGCCGAAGCCGGGACGGTCTCCCGAGTCGGCCTCGGCCTATAGGCCCATAGTGCTGCTCGATGATGCGGGCAAGCTGCTGGAGAGGGTATTGGCTGCCCGCATCGAGCGGCGACTCGTCGGGGTCGGGCCCGATTTGTCGGACGCCCAGTTTGGTTTTCGGAGAGGGCGTTCGACGATCGCGGCCCTGCTGCGCCTGAAGGCCGTGGTAGCGGAGGCCGTCACCGGCGGAGGAGTCCTGTTGGCGGTGTCCCTGGACATCGCCAACGCCTTCAACAGTCTGCCATTCAGCTGCATCAGGGAGGGGCTGAGGTATCACGGGGTGCCCGTGTACCTCAGGCGGCTGGTGGCAGACTACTTGGAGGGGCGCAGCGTCCTCTACGTTGACCGAGTAGGGGACGTTGTGCGAACGCCCATGACGTGCGGTGTCCCGCAGGGGTCGGTTCTGGGTCCGACCCTGTGGAACATCGGCTACGACTGGGCGTTGAGAGGAAGCCTCCCACCCGGGCTGGGCGTAATTTGCTACGCCGACGATACACTCGTCACAGCCCGGGGTGGGACGCTAGAGGAGGCAGCACGCCTGGCAACTCTCGGCACCGAGGAGATTGTCAGGCGGATCGAAGCGCTGGGGTTGAGGGTGGCCCTGGAAAAGACGGAGGCCCTTTTGTTCCATGGCCTCTGTACCACCGGGCCTCCCGCCGGCGCTTCGATCACCGTGAAGTCGGTCACCATCAGCATCCAGTCCCACATGAAGTACTTGGGCCTGGTGCTCGACGGGCATTTTTGGTTCCGGGAGCATCTTCATCGACTTGTTCCCCGGCTTGTCGGCGCGGCGTCCGCCCTTTCGCGGCTGATGCCGAATGTGGGCGGACCCAGTGCTACGTGCCGACAGCTGTACGTGGGGGTGATCCGGTCGATGGCCCTGTATGGCGCACCGGTGTGGGCGGGGTCCCTGACCGTCCGTCTTAGGGCCCTCCTGTGGTGACCACAGAGGGTCATGGCGATCAGGGCCATACGGGGTTACCGCACGGTGGCGACGGAGGCAGCGTGCCTCCTGGCCGAAACTCCCCCGTGGGACCTGGAGGCGGAGATGCTCGCCGACATTTATCGGCGGGTGTCAGAGATGCGCGCCTGCGGTGGCATGGTCTCCATCAAAGAGATCACCGCCTGGCGGGTCGACGCTCGCCGAGAAGTCATTGCCCGTTGGGCAGTCCGGCTGGAGAGTCCTCGGTACGGTGTCAGGACCGTCGAGGCCCTCCGGCCGGTGCTGATGGAGTGGTTGGAGCGGACGCACGGGGTGCTTTCCTTCCGACTCGTGCAGGTGCTGACGGGGCACGGTTGCTTCGGGAAGTACCTGCACAAGATTGTCAGGAGGGAGAGCACACCGTCCTGCCACCACTGCAGTTGCGACGAGGACACGGCGCAGCACACGCTCGAGGAGTGTGCTGCATGGGAGGGGGATCGCCGTGAACTCGTCGCAATTATCGGTGCCGACCTGGCGCTGCCGACCATCGCCAGGGAGATGCTTGTCAGCGTCAGGAACTGGGACGCGGTCGCCGCCTTCTGTGAGGCCGTAATCTCACGGAAGGAGGCGGCGGATCGTGTGCGAGTAGAGCTCCTATTCGGCGACACGTTCCGCCGCCGGCGACTCGGGCGGCACAGGCGCGAGTATATGCGCCTAATGCCGGCCTAGCCGAGGCCGCGGGTGATCGGACTGGGGAATTGTCCGTCACCCGCAGAGAGGCTGACCGCGCGACGGCGACCGACGTTCCAGGACGTCGAGAGGTGAGGTTACCCGAAAGGGTATTCCGTCAGGCCGACCACTGACGACAAGTCACATCTGCTCCGGTGTTCGGCCCAACAAGGAGGTGACGTGGGTACGGGTGGGTTATGGGCTCGCGCGCCGTCCTTTCATCGCCCCGGACGGACTGGACTGCGCGTGCGCTTACAAATAGCCCACACAAAAAAAAAAAAGGTATATAATATGCACGTAAGATCTGTGCAAAAGAAGGAAAACTCGAAATGAAATCCTATTCAACATGTCTGACCAGCATGGTATAGCAGGTCAAATTTCCTCTTATTGTGGAAGAGGCCTGAGTCAACAGTAGGACGTATGTGGGCTGCGATGTCATGATGTGGGATGCGTATGTGAGTTTCATTTCGAGTTTTCCTTCTCTTGCACAGATGTTATGTGCAAGAGAAGGCAAACTCGAAATCCTGTAGTCGTCTTTTACGACATCCACGTGCAAGATAGGGAGTCGTGAATTGTATTCTTACTCCGTCACCACACGGAAAGTTCACCCGAATAAATAAGTTGTATCAAACGGGTACAAAGGTAAAATCTTCCTTCTATTCGTCTTCTGACAGGTCTTTATCTATACCAATAAATAAAATTGGAGTGTCTGTTTGTAATGTCAAAATAATAGGCTTTTTTCATGCTCACGGTTATTTGTACGACACCTATGCCTAAAATACAGATTAAAAAAATTTTGTCTGTCTGTCTATCTGTCTGTCTGTCTGTTTGTTCCGGGTAATCTTCAAAACGGCTGGACCGATTTCAAAAATTCTTTCACCAATGGAAAGCTATCATATCAGGGCGTAAACTAGGCTATATTATATCCCGGTATTCCCACGGGAACGGGAACTACGCGGGTAAAACGACTAAAACCGAAGCGAAGCGGGGGCGGGTTGCTAGTCTGATATATATTTGCATGCATTTGGTTTTGGAGGGTCTCATCCAAACTTCAAGAACAGTTCGAGTAATACATGCACGTTAGCATTTTTAATGCTTTGCCTCTAACATGTCGGAGTCTTTCGGATGTACTATTTTATTAGTTAGGTATAGGCTGTAAATACAGCGGCAATGCGAAAAGAATTGTAGAATTCTTCAACCCGAAATACACGCTTGTCACCACTACATCGATATCGCTTTCTTACTAGACTTCTGTAATCGGATATCTAAACGATGGACTGTCCTTTCGGACAACCGCTCACTTCAATGACAAAAGCCCACCATACTCCATTACTTTGCAAAACATAATAATTTATATTAGGTATTAAACTTTATTCTTGTCGTTTTTCTATAGATGGTGTTAGCGACGAGTGGACGTCGTGTACATATATTATATACTAGCAACCCGCCCTCGCTTCACTTCGCTTATAGGTTATAGTCGTTTTACCCGCGTAGTTCCCGTTCCCGTGGGAATACCGGGATAAAATATAGCCTAGTTTACTCCCTGATATTATAGCTTTCCATTGGTGAAAGATTTTTTGAAATCGGTCCAGCCGTTTTGAAGATTACCTGGAACAAACAAACAGACAAACAGACAGACAGACAAAAAAATATAAAGTGATTTTAGGGCATATGTATAGTGCAAATAACCATGTGAGCATGAAAAAGGGCCTGTTATTTTGACAATACAAACAGACACTCCAATTTTATTTATTGGTATAGATGAATTAAATTGCTCTTTAGTATATTGTGAACATAATCTGATGGCACAAATAGTTAATTGGTATTTACATTAAATATTATTCATGAGTAAAAATGTCAACTTATAACTGAATTCTCGTCATTTGCAGGAAGTGTTTTAATATTTAAAAAATGATAGTGTGGTTTTATGAAACCAAGATAAAAGTGAAACTTATTTTTGCACTACAAAAAAATAGCAACATTTACATTAAACACTGATAAAAACAAACAAATACCGTGGAGCACTGGCACAAATGAGTATTAGTCTATACGCTACACGGTCAGCTGATGCGAACGCCGCCATATTGGCCTCGGCTGCTTTATCGAGCGCCTTTACTCCTGCACCGCGGCCGACTGTCACGCGACATGCAATAGATGGACGAAAATGTTTGAGGCGATGTAATAAAAGATTCTTTAAAAATCTAGGGCTGAAGCTCACCCATTGCTTAGACGTGTATACCGAGGCTTGTAAAAGAACATGTCGTGAGTGGTTTAATCGCCTCAAGAGTGAAGATTTTTGAAGACAAAAAACGAAAAGGATTTTTGCATTGTATCATGCCTGGTGACGCAACACCAGTTTTTTACTATAACCAGAAGCGCCAAAAACCACAGGGGCCAGGATATCATCAATACTTCGAAACATAAATGTACATACATATATAATTTTTTTTTACAGCAGCCTTGAATATTAAGGTTTCTGTCTAGGGTACTAGGGTTTCTGAATCTAAGGTTCTGCTTGCGGTAGCTATGTGGGGTGGGTCGCTCCCTTCCCTCTAATATGGTTGAGGAGAGTGATGGCTGCTCTAGTAGTTAACTCGTGATCGGGTGCTGCTTGTGGGATCTGGTCCAGCCATATTTTCTTCCTTTCTTTATGCTTTAATTATTTTTTTGTCTTGTACTAAATCTTGAAAATTTATACATATATACAATTTCGAAGGGCATCACACTGGAGCTAATATCACATATGTTGTACGAAGGATAATATTATGTATATTTAAAGGATTAAGAAAAAAATGACTGCCCGCTGAGTTTCTTGCCGGATCTTCTCAGTTTGTGGCCGCGTTCCGATCCGATGGTAGATTGTTGTATTGTATTCAAACGTGTAATTTGACAATATGTAAGTGCCCTTAAGGGGCCTATGCAGAATAAATGATTTGATTTGATTTGATTAAAAAAAAAAACAGCGTGAGTAAAGTTGTAAACGTATATATTATTACAGAGTTGGTAATTTTTCACTTCAGAAAGGGGAAACAGCAGCCGGTGTATTCACGGGACTAGGACAGTTGGTCATCAATCATTATAATATTGGAGCTTACGTTTCAAGGTGAGTCTGGAAGCACTTACACTGTCTATAGTGTATTCAATACCTAATGATTGATGACACTCGAGTATTAGGATTTTTTATTAACCTGCCATCATTGTTGGCAGGGTAAATTATCGTTTAGATTATTTAACAGATTAAACTTTTTAATTGAACTTTCGGGTAAGTTAGACGGATCTTCTCGTCTATTAGGTATTGCCCAGTGTCTTAAAAAAGCCGACTAAGTGCGAGTCAGAGTCGCACAGGAAGGGTTCCGTACCATTATAATTATATCATCATTTTAGCCTATTGCCGTCCACTACTGGACGTAGGGCCTACGTCCATGAGGGAGGCCTATGTCGTAGGCCTCCCTCATGTTACGCCGCAATGTGCGGTCGTGTGCCGCCTGCATCCAACGACGCCCAGCAATTTTCACTAGGTCGTCGGTCCACCTAGTGGTCCACCATTATATATAAAAAGTTAAAAAAAATCGTGTTTGTTGTACGGGAGCCCCCCCTTAAACTTTTATTTTATTTTTAGTATTTGTTGTTATAGCGGCATCAGAAATACATAATTTGGAAAAATTTCAACTGTCTAGATGTCGCAGTTCTTGAGATATAGCCTGGTGACAGACAGACGGACGGACAGACAGCGAAGTTTTAGTAATAGGGTTCCTCTGTTACTCTTTGGGTAGGGAACCCTAAAAATGTAATTATGCATGTTATCAGCGATAACATTTGATATTAAAAAGTTGTTTCTAAATGTAGGCCTCATAAGAAGGCTCAAAGTCACACAGCGTGCTAAAACGTGACAATATCTTCAAAATCGATATTTAAGAGTTGGATACTTACTGAACACTGCATAAAATTATCTTTAATTAATATTATATACAGTTTTATAGATTGATAATATTCAACGAGTCAATCACTAAACATATTTCTGAAGTATAATTCCTATAGCGACAGATGTTCAAACAGAAAAGAGTTTATAAGTAAGCATTGTTTATGCGTAGTGACACTCCATCCGACGTCCTCGTCACGTCCTCGATGAAGAGGACGACAATATCACACTCGCTCAACAAAGAGCCTACATGGCCCGCGAGGCCTTAACAAATAAATATCCGCGGTTCCGCCCTCGCCGTCGAGGTGCGAAACCGCGCCGCGCAAAAGTCACGACTAAAAACGTGGGCACGCCCACTTTGCCTCCAGCGACGCCCCAAGCCGAGGTCCGTTCCCCACAGGGGGAGCCCTTGGGCGATGTCGCTTAGCATGCTTTTCTCCGGGTTGAGAGCCCTCAGCGCTCACCCATAGTCCGCGTCAAGCTGTCAAGGCCATCTGCGGCCAACAGCTGTTTACAAACACAAAAAAAAAATGCGTAGTGACATGGACTGACTATAGACTTGATATTTATTATTTACATTTTTTATTTACATTTACTTATTATTTACAACTCATAACTTAGAAGTGCATACAAATCCACAGTTAACGGTTAAAAAATACAATTCAATACCATTTAATGTCTATGTGTTATAAAAAATATATTCAAATTTTAAATTCAAATCATTTATTATGCATAAACCCCGAGAGGGCACTTATATATTGCCAATTTTAACACAAATTAATACAGTAAACTAGCACCGGATCGGAATGCGACTGCTACTGAGAAGTTCCGGAGAGAAACTCAACGGGCTTGTCTATTATTATTAATTTCTTTAAAAAAAATTGTATACAACATGTCTTGTAAGTACCAGCTCCAATGTGATGCCCTTCAAACCATAACATACGTAATATAATCTATACATCTTCTACACAAATAAAATTGAAAATGTTTGTTTATAATGTCAAAATTCAGGCGTGGTAGACTCACACTGTCGACAGTTATCTGTCTACAGCCGCGGGCCGGTCCGTCTGGGGCAGTACCACACTGAGCAGAAAATCGACGTCTGAGTAGTAGCAATTTGTTACTGCGCTTCGTTCGGTGAGTGAGAGAGCCGGAAGCCCAACTTTCTGAGGGTGATTGCGTGTGGAGGGTTTTGGTGGTGCCCTTGGTATCACCGAGCCTCAATGCACGCATTCACACTCCCTTCGCTTTCTTCGCAGTAGGCAACGGCCTTGTAAAGGTCCATGAGCGGCAGCAACACTTACCATCAGGTGTACTGTTTGCTCGTTTGCCACCGTTAGCAATTAAAAAAAAATACTGGCCTTCTTTCACGCTCTGCCGGTTATTTGCACGACAACTATGTCTAAATTACAGTTTTTTTGTTTGTCTGTTGGTCTGTTTCTTTGAGGAAATCTTCAATATGATTGGACGGATTTTGATAATATTTTAGTACCAGGTAGCAGTCTATATAAGAAGTAACTTAGGCTATATTTTATCCTGGTATTCCTACGGGAACAGGCACTTTGCAGATAGGGCGACTGAAACCGAAGCGAAGCGAGAGATGGTTGCTAGCTCGCATATATAATTCAAACAATTATGGCTGGAGCAGATCTCATAAGTGGCATCCGATCACGAGTTAACTACTGAACAACCATTACTTTCCTCAATCACTATGGAGGGAAGGGTGACACAGTCGCGATACGCAGCATGACCAACACAGTTAATATAACAAAAAATCGATAGGCAAAACAAGTTACACTTTACATTAATATGTAGTTATCATGATATATATTATATATATAATAAAACTAAGTTGATAAAATGTGCGTGCCGATAAAACTTAAAAAGGAGTCCCGGCACGATAAAGGGACTTATATAGTGTGATAGCCCTTTATCCTCCCCTCGAACAAGAAATTTCCCATTTTAACCTAAAGGGCGTGTTTTTAAAAATATAAGGTCTTTTCCAACCCTTCAACTTGGAAATTAAGTGTAGTGGCGCCATCTGTTGGAGAGTATTTGAACTTCATTCAGAACAACGATTATTCGGGTTGCATTTCGAAAGACGCTGCGAGCAATTGCAGCATGTGTAGTAATGGCGCGAAATTTAAAATTCCAATTTCAATAGTCTTAAATTACAATTGTTACTATAGTAAAGTTATTAAATTTTGTGTGTTTATACAGCAGTAGCTAACTTATATTTTGGAGTTAAAGCGACATAATTTTAGTTATTCAAATTAGTTCTGAAAACATTTTAAAATTTCAGTTTTTAAATTTTGCGCCTTTACTACGTATGCTACAGCTGCAGAACCTATTGTTACGGTGGACGATAATGTCGAGAACATTCTAGAAGGTGTGAGAAAGAAAATATTCTCCAACTTTCTCGAATATACTAGAGCCTAGCTCTCTGAATATATAAGAGCCCGGTGTCGCCCGCCAGAGTTAGTTCGATTTGAACAGCGAAACGAAGAAAAGAAGTTATCTGTGAGCCTTTATTTTGAAGTATCAGGTGTGAGTATTTTTAATAGTGTGTTTAATTAATTCTCGATTTTGAAGCGAAGAAGAAAAAAGTTGTCTGTGAGCCTTTATTGTGAAATATCAAATGTGAGTATTTTTAAAAGTGTGTTTAATTAATTCTAATAGTTTTTTTTCTTTTCTTTTAATTGTAATTTCCTTAACCTTCAAGCAGTCGCGCGATGTTGAATCGATGCCTTCCATATACTTTTGGCCGTAAACAAAATATCGCGCGACCGCTTGAAGGTTAAATTTTTTTTTGTCTCAACGTACCCCATATTTAGGTAACAATATATTTGTCTATAAAATGTTTATTTAATTTATATTTTACAGAATACAATGCCTAGATGTATAAGAGGAGGAGATCTTGCCAGTTCTGTAGCGAAACTGCGGAAACAAAAACAATATCGAAGAAATGAGACGGAAGAAGAGCACGAAGCACGTTTACAAAACCAACGAACCAGAATGAGCACCATGAGAAGCAGAAAAAGCGAAAGAAGAAAAGAAAATAAAAGTATTGAAGAATCGAGAATTTTAAAAGATAATCTAGGCAAGAACAAAGGACACACAGTATTTATACCTAGAATACCACTGATCTCTTCTGAATTGCCATTTCAATTTAAAAGATTGCAGTTTCCAATTAAATTAGCCTTTAGTTTTACAATTAACAGAGCGCAAGGGCAATCTTTAAAATATTGTGGCATCAACCTCAAAGAATCCTGCTTCTCTCACGGTCAGCTATATGTAACTTGCTCAAGAGTTGGAAATTCAAAAAAATTATATATATATGTATAGGCTTTTTTCTAAACAGAATTATAGCATAGATCACAAGCATAAACAATACGTTTTACTGAAAAAGTTACTAGAAAAAATGATAATGAGTGAGTTGTACATAAATATAGAGTCTAACATGAATCATCTATCTGTGAAAATCGTATAAAAATTGTTTTAAATGTTTTAAACTCCAAAAAGTCGTAATTGCTGTGAAATTACTGATTTAAAAAATTTTGCTGCCAGAAAATTTCAAAAAATACAATAATAAACAAATTTTTCATCCAATTTTTTAACTTGGATTTCATAAATTAGTTATTATTGAAAAAAAAATAGTTTTTTTTCGTTAATTTTAAGGTTTAAGTTTCTTTAACAGCTAAGCTATGAGAGCTACGAAAAAATATTTTAATACAGAATTGTCGGGCATAAACCCCTCTACAAATTTGTCATTTACATTTTCTTTCTATCTTCACTAGTTTAGCATATAAACGCGATTTACTGCTATTTTTATAAAAAATCAGCTTAAATGATATTTTTCGTTGAACTCGTTGGAGTTACAAACTCGACGCAAGGGACTTTTTTGTAGGATATTATACCTATAACAAGAATCCATGAGTCAAAAATCCCAAGAATTTTTTTTTCTGGGTGAGCGGAAGGAAAAACATATAAAAAATAATTTTTTTATGTTATTCTAATCGATACAATTCAAAATTCTCTAGCAATGGGTTAAAATTCGAATTCAGGGCACGCAATATGCTCAAAAATTTTGTTTTTCTATACATTACAAGATTTTCAGCCGGGACTTGAAGAAAAAAAATGTTGTCCAAAAATGAAGCACCCTAATATATATACCCCGGACAATAAAATGAAAAATTTTGTTTATAAATAAGTAGTGTAAATAATGAGAAAATGTTTTCAATATTTTTTTTTACTTTTTACGTCATAGTTTATTTTTTTATTTCAACAACCGAGCGAAGACTACCCGTCTTCGCTCGGTTGTTGAAATGACGGGTATCACAGCTAGTAACAAATAAAAAACAACAGATTATTTTAAATAACGAAGAAATTGCTGTATGAGGAGCTGTTCACAACCAATCTATATTATCATCTAGCTAATCCGAGATTTTACAATAACCATTTTTATATCGATAACTTTTTTAAACTTATTCACTGGCAAGTCTCGGATATCTTTAGGTAAATTGTATGTCGAAGTAAGAGAAGGAACATTCAAGATAAAGCCTTTTGATCATTTTGGTATAGTAGAACTATTTCCCTTCAGATGCATACCGGACATGGAGTCTTCGGTAAGTACCTGCATAAAATTGGAAGAGAAGAGGCCCCAGGATGCCATGAATGTGGCGCGCTAATTGACGATGCTCGCCACGCACCTTTTGTGAAGTTATCACGATAAGGAAGGAGGCCGCGGAGCGGGCACGCGAGTCGCTTGTATCCGCTGACTCGCTTCGCCGGCGGCGATCAGGGAGGAGGAGACGCCGCTATACGCTCTTTACCATCTTCTTATGCAGAATAATTAATTTGATTTAATTTGCTCCTGCTCCCACCGCCCTGAATAGTGACAGGACGTTGCCAGACAGCCAAGCGTTGGGTGTCGGGGATAAAATGTCATCAGATGATCTCCCCGGCTCTCCGTAAAAGCGTGAAAGGGGCTGTTGTGGTTTTAGTGGGTATTTCGGTCGCTTATGTAGCTAGCGAGTCCCACACGCACTCCCCCCGTCTATCACTGGCGGGGGGTTAGTGCGTAAATATATTTCCACAGCGTGAACAAAAAAAAATATTTTTTTTTTCCATTGTGGAGGAAGCTCGAGTCTTAGAATTCCATTTCCTCCAAGTTGATAATGATGTAATTTATTCTTTGCCAAGATAACAATTTGCCGCATTTGCCTGATGTCAACCCACATTGGAATGCAATTGTTGAGCAGATGGCATTAGGTCGAGCTGGCCCAGATGTATAGGAAGCTCTTGGACGTATTTTACGACACTCGTAACCAAAGAGTTGGTAATATTCGTAGCCGCTGCTACACAACATGAAGAAGTTATATTGTGGTTGCTTGTTATCTTGAGTATTTTATTATCTATACAAATAAATAAAATTGAAGGGCTGTTTGTAATGTCAAAGTAATGTGTTTTTTTCTCATGCTCACACGGTTATTTAGACGATACCTATGCTCAAAAAACACTTTAAAATTTTTTTGTCTATCTGTCCGTTTGATCCGGGTAATCTTGCAAAAATCTGAACCGATATTAATAATATTTTACTACTAGGTACCTGTCTATAGAAGGAGTAACTTAGGATATTACATCTCTCAAGAAACCCCTATAAAATATTGCCCGATCCGGCAATCGAACCCGAAGCCTCATTGAATGCGGTCGCGTTTCGTAATATTTTAAAAGATATTAGAGTTTTAAAATGCGGGGCAAGGAGACTAAAACCGAAGCGAGGCGGGGGCGGTTTCCTAGTTTATAATAATATTTTTGCCTTAACAATCTTGGTTCATACTTGATTTTGCTGCTAAGTCAACATTTTAATAAAATTTCTAATGTTTACTCATCTATACCAATAAATAAAATTGGAGTGTCTGTTTGTAATGTCAAAATAATAAGCTTTTTTCATGCTCACGCGGTTATTTGCACGACACCTATGCCTAAAATAGCAATTAAAAAATTTTTGTCTGTCTATCTGTCTGTCTGTCTGTTTGTTCCGGATAATCTTCAAAACGGCTGGACCGATTTCAAAAATTCTTTCACCAATGGTAAGCTATAATATCAGGGCGTAAACTAGGCTATATTTTATCCCGGCATTCCCACGGGAACGGGAACTACGCGGGTAAAACGACTATAACCTATAACCGAAGCGAAGCGAGGGCGGATTGCTAGTTAAAAATAAAACTGTTATCACGGATTTTATCGCGTTTGTATTTGATTTTTGATTGCCTGACGTTTCGAACACTTTTCCGTGCTTATGGTTACGTGCGGACTAAAATGTCTTACATCCAACAAGTCATCGTTATTACAGATATTTACCCTCTACAGAATTAGTTATTAGACGTGAGACATTTCTTCGTTTTTTTTTTACCGTACCCACGTTGCCTTCATCCTTGGGCCGACCACCAGTGCCTCAGCTTGTGACCATGAACACTGAAATGTGTTCCAAACGTCGGGCAATCAAAAATCAAATACAAACGCGGTTAACATCCAAAAATTAGTTTTATTTATAATCTTAACGAAAGATAGACATACTTCTAAGTGCTTTAAATGTCAGGTAAATAGTGAGACAACGTAACATAACCTGTGGGCTGTTTAATTAATCATGCCCTAACTTGCACGTATGAGTAGGAAAGAGTATGTAAGAGAAGGAAACGAAAACGCATGTAAGAGAAGGAAAACTCGTGATGAAACCATATACCAACATGTCTAACCAGCATGGTATAGTAGGTCAAATTCCCTCCCATTGTGGAGGAGGCCCGAGCCCAACAGTGGGACGTATGTGGGCTGCGATGATGATGATGATGAACTCGCACGTGACAAATATACCACAGTTAATTACCTACAAACAAGTACTTGTATTATATACTAAAATGGGGTAATTTGTTGAAGATACTTAACTAGCATCCGACTATTTGTATCTAATATATCTTTATATATACATATGCATGTCACTGAACTGCTCCTAAACGGCTGGACCGATGTTGATGAAATTTTTTGTGTGTGTTCAAGGGAATTCGAGAATGGTTTAGATTCACAATTGGAGCCGGTAGGTGGCGCTTTATTTCAACAGAACAACGTCTGTTGGGTCAGCTAGTATATATATTACAAAAGCCAGTTTGTTCTGTTGATGTCAATCCTTGGGAATGCAATTGTTAACCAGACTTATAAGATCTTGCCCGTAGATGTAGTAAGGGGCATGATGCATGCAGCATATAACATCTATTGAAGTGACGGTAAGCTTAAAATAAAATCTTAAACGTACACGTCTGACCAGCGTGGTAAGTGTAGCTGAATTTCCCTTTCATTATGAAGAAGCCTCAAGCCCAGCAATAAGATTTAATTCTATACTGACATGTCTGACCAGCGTAGTTCAGTTTCCCTCTTACACGAGCTAAGATTATGACGATTATTTAGACGTCGATTTAGACGTTTGCCGCGAGTGTTTTCTACTGTCTCAAACGAGAGAACCCATTTTTTGGCTGCAAGAGAACTCTGCCTATATGGTTTTATCAATTTAAATTACTAGCAATTCCTTTCCACCCATAAATTAGTCACTAACTGAATTCAAATCATTTACCAATGACAAAGTTTAGAGTAAGTATAAATCTTAAAGTTAAACGAAACTCGAAGCTATAAGAAATGTTGATAATTGCTTTCAATACTTATCAGTCCTTCGATTATCGTGCCAGCCTCCAATTAAAGTTGCCCGCGGAGATCGGGAGCCACTGGTACAACTTTCTGAGCAAACTTCACGAGTACTTCGGTATATCTACTTTTTTTTTAATTTACTGCGACGATAAACTTAGTTTTTCATTACATTACATTACCAAGCTCTTTGATGCTCCTATTTCCAGTATTTCCTTTCCATTTTAACAAAAAATACAGGGTAACCGATCACTGTGTCGTTTGAGGCTAAAAGATAAGATGAAAGATGAAAATCTTCTAAGACCCCTACGTTATGCACGAAAACATTACTAAAATTTTATTTGTATCCAATATGTATACATACTTATATCTTATCTTAATATCTATAAATTACGTGTCACGTTGTTTGTCCGCGGTGGACTCCTAAACCGCTTAATCGATTTTAATCAAATTTGCACACCGTGTGCAGTTTGATCCAACTTGAAAGATAGTATAGCTTACATCTTAATTTATAGTTGCAATATGATTTTATTGCAAATTATTTGTCTATTATTTGACATTCACAATTATCTGTTAACTCCAAACGATTTTAACAGATGGCCATATCTGTTGACTGGCTTGAGTAATTAATTAATAGATGGCGCTGCTATATCAAACATACAAACGTGGCATTTACGATTTAAACTTGCTTTTTTACATAGATGCCATTTGTAAAAAAATATGACGACCTCCATGACAGATGTTCTCCTACAGTTCCACTTAAATAGTTTAATAAAATGTAATATAACAAAACCATTAGCCACAGCAACGCGTGGCCGGGTCTGCTAGTATGTATATAAATTTCTAGCGTACGTGTGTATGTCACTGAACTCCTCCTAAACGGCTGATCCGATGTTGATGAAATTTTTTGTGCATATTCAAGAGGATTTGAGAATGGTTTAGACTTAAAATTGGTCCCGGTAGGTGGCGCTTTATTTGAACAGTACAACGTCTGTTTGGTCAACTAGTATATATATATATATATATATATATATATATATATATACTAGCTGACACAACAGGCGTTGTACTGTTCAAATACAGACTACAGCAGTGCCACCTACCGGGCCCAATTGTAAATCTAAACCAATCGGGAACTACCTTGAACACGCACAAAAAATTTCATCAACATCTATCCAGCTGTTTAGGAGGAGTTCAGTGACATACACACGTACACAAGAAATTTATATATAATATATAAAATAGTACATCATCATCATCACAGCTCATATGTGCCCCACTACTGGGCTCAAGCCTACTCCATATTAGGAGTGAAAGCTACCTACTATACCACGCTGGTCAGGCGGGTTGGTATAGGGTTTTTTTCAATGAGTTTCTAGGGTTTTTTTCTTACTCCGTCACCACACGAAAACACTCATTAAAATAATCAATGAGTTTCAACACTGTAATCCTCAGAATTTTATATATCCTTACAACATCCAATTGAGTTCTTTCAACGTTTGACGTTGAAAAAAAAAGGAAATTCGATTACTTACAAAATTTTATTAACTTCTATGAAGTTTGATTTATAAAGTTTCTACTAATAAAAAAATAGTTCTTAGATTTACCACTAATACTAACAAAAATATCAGGTTGACCGAGCTTCGCTCGGTATATTTTTGTTGTATTTTTCCGAATTTATTTAGATATATATATTAATAAAAAATAAAAATTAAATAATGAAAAAAATATCAAAAATTACAAAATAGAGAATAATAATAACACTGAGATTCGATCCCACGCTGTTTGAATGCCAAAACAAAACAAAAAACTGGACGACTTCCTAACTGAGCTATCGTCACTCATGTTGTCAACTGCGAAATATGAATCCATATTCTATTGACATTTTATGTCATTGTATTGATTAGCTAAAAACACCAACAAAACAACATTTTCTATAAATAAAACCTAGCTAGATCGATTTATTGGGCCCGAAACCTCTAGTATGCTAAGTTTCATCAAAATCGTTGATGCCGTTTCCGAGATCCTGAATATATATATATATAGGTATATATAACACAAGAATTGCTCGTTTAAAGATAATATCTGGTTGACCGAGCTTCGCTCGGAATATTTTTATCGAATTTATTTAGATATATATTAATAAAAAATAAAAAATAAATAATGAAAAATATATAAAAAATTACAAAAAGAGAATAATAATAACACCGAGATTCGATCCGACGCTGTTTGACACACAAAAACTAAAATTAAAACCGGTCAATGTCTCACCTGAGCTACCGTAACTCTTGACGTTGGGAACGAAATTTGAATTCATATTCTTTTAAAATTTAATGTCATTGTAACGTTTTGCTAAAAACACCGACAAAAGAACATTTTCTATACATAAAACCTAGCTAGATCGATTTTTTGGACCCGAATCCTCTAGTATGTCAAGTTTCATCAAAATTGTTGGTGCCGTTGCCGAGATCCTGAAAATATATAAACTCATTTGCAAAAAAAACGGGCGGTTTTGATTTTCATTCATATTTAAAAAGATACAATACCAAAAAGGTTTCAATCGTTTGTACACGTTACTGGCCGGTTTTAAAAATGCTGTGGTATTTAAAAAAGTACGTTCTAAATTCAATTTTTCATTTGATGTTCATTTTTACAGAAAACCCCTTTTTATCCTACATTTTTGGCGCGAAGTTCCAGAAGTTAACATCGACTTTCATAACTTTTATTCAATTTTTATCGATTAATTTCATATCCTTGACTGTCAAAGCTTTATTTAATGCTGTTTGGCTGTATCAAAAATGGTAGATAAAGTGGTAAAAGCTACCAAAATTATCGCGCTGCTTGAAGAGGGTTGCAGCCAATGTTTCGTGGCTAGGAGGCTAAATGTTAGTCGCTCGACAGTCCAAAGGACCTGGCAGCGATATCAGGAGACTGGTTCCGTCGAGAGAAGGCCTGGTTCTGGAAGAAAACCATGTACCCAACCACGGGATGATCGTTTTCTTGTGAGTCGCGCATTGAGAAATCGCAAATCTTCGTATGTGGATCTTAAGAACAACCTCCAAGAAGTAAGAAATGTGCATATTAGTCTATGGACGGTCAGGAGGAGGCTTCTCGCTGCCAATATACGCAGTCACCGCCCGGCCCGCGGCCCCAAATTACTCCGTGAGCACAGAGTTCACAGGCTTAGGTTCGCTAGAAATTGTGAATCATGGACTCAAGACGATTGGAATAGGGTTTTGTTCTCTGATGAAGCCAGGATATCTCTGTTCGGTGAAGATCGACGTCGGCGAGTGCTAAGAAGACAAGGAGAACGCTTTGCAGAGGCATGTTTCGAAGAAATCACACCTTATGGTGGGGGCTCTGTTATGTTTTGGGCAGGAATAAATTCAATGGATCGTACAGAGTTAGTCTTCATTGAAAACGGCTCACTGACTGGGCATCGATACATAACGGAAGTTCTAATTTCTCATGCACAACCCGCATTGGCCGCTCTAGGTGAAGACTCGATTTTTATGGACGACAATGCTCGCGCCCAACGATCCCGCGATGTTAATGCGTATGTGCAAGAGGTTGGCATTCGTCGTTTGGATTGGCCAGCTCGAAGTCCCGACCTCAATCCCATAGAGCATGTCTGGGACGTTCTGAAACGGCGTGTGAGATCAGTACACCCGGCTCCGCAGACCATCAGAGAGCTGAAGAATGTGATTACTGCGGAGTGGGAACGTATTCCGCAAGCAAGTATCCGGGATATACTCGCTAGCATGCCCAGACGAATTCAAGCTGTGATTTTAGCTAGAGGGGGTCACACTCGATACTAAACATTTATCTGCTTTTACTTTATTAAAGAAAAACAAACAAAAAAACTTTTTTATTTTTACTTCATGAGCATATGCACTACTAGCGAATATACACTACTAGCGAGGTTTAGCATTATTTCCCATAAATTGTATCTAAATTTTATGAAATACTGATGAAAACGATTATTTTCTTATTAATTTAGCAAATTGTGTGGATAAAACTACCTATAATTATCAAACAAAGAAATATTAACATTTGAAATGGTTCATTGCTTAGGTGCCCGTTTTTTTTGCAAATGAGTTTATATTTACAACAATTGCTCGTTTAAAGATATAAGATATATTTAAAGAACGTATTTCGTGTGATGATGGAGTAAGAATACAATTCATTACTCCCTATATCGCTCGTGAACGTTATAAAAGACAACTAAGGGATACACTAATACAGTAAAACCCGTTTAAGACGATTTCGCAGGGACCCGTACTAAAACGCGTCTTAGGCGGGCAAGCGTATTATGCGGGAAAGGGAAAAACTTGCTATTATTATTTATTACATTCTATTATTTTGAATACCTACGTATTGAATTTAACATTTAAAAATTACCTAAATAAAATGTTGTTTATTTTCTTTATTTAATATACTACCTACTAGATACATTTTTCAATATTAAAAAATAAAAAATATTTAAAATTATAAAAAAAGAAAACGTTTATTATATTATTATGTTACTCAAAGTAATCACCTATTTTAGTTTGACAAAAAGATTTTGAGACATTAGCAATTACAAGATTTTCAACGTAATTTAATTTTCGCAGCGCGTCTTCGCTTGATTCAAAGAAGTTACATAGCGTCTTAAATCATTAACTGCTGATAATGCCTGGGCGTGTGACGAAATCGGAGTTGACTCATCTTTTTCTTGGTCATTATCACTTAGGGTTGCTCGTCAGTCGCTGGCCGCTGCCGCAAGGCGTAATATGTGTATTTGAGTGGCACGTGTTGGCGTATTAAACGGGATGACGATCGTATTAAGCGTTAAGAAATGTATGAAAACATGTCTAAAGTTGCTGGGACTGACGCAAAATGGCGTATTATGCGGGAAATCGTATTAAACGTGATCGTATTAAACGTGATCGTATTAAACGGGCTCTACTGGAAGAGTTTGTTTGAACGCGCTAATCTCATGAATAACTGGTTCGATTTAAAAAACTCTTTCAGTGTTAGATAGCCCATTTATCGAGAAAGGCTATATATAGGCTATATATCATCACGCTTAGACCAATAGGAGCGGAGCAACAATGAAAAATTTTTCAAAATCCTTTTTTGTCCCCTTTTGAGAGCTTCCTCTGCGTGCATTACATAAACGGTTAGGTTTCGCAAAAATCAAGTGTGAAAGAATTGTACTAATTAAAAATATTTTCACCTTCTAAATAAACAAAGTCACGGGTTAAAGTTAGCATTAGCGCAAAGTAACTGTTCCACGCGGACAAACTGTGGAAAACTCGAAATGATATACAAAGCAATCTTCCTCATATTGGAGAGAAGGCTGACAGCAGTACGTATATAAGACGATGAAGAAATCCCTTTTCACTAACCATAATGAATAAACGCGGAGTTAATAAATTAATTTAATTAAATATAAGACAAAAGTTTGGTCGATAAAGTTCGTGTTGTATGGCATCCCCGGTCACGGGCAACGCTCTTCGGCCGTTTAGTGAGTACATTGTTCTTAGGGTACCGACCCCTTGTAACGAGACAATCTTAAGTTCACAACTGTTACTAGACAAGGCCAAACGGAATATTACAATGTCATGTTTATTTTTTAAAAGACGGTAGTCATATAAATTATTTAAGATTAATTATTGAGGTGATAATTTTTATAAGCATGCTTGGATAGGGACCCGGTATTCCCACGGGAACGGGAACTACGTGGGTAAAACGACTATAACCTATAACCGAAGCGAAGCGAGGGCGAGTTGCTAGTATTAAATAAAAATCAAACATTATTTTCTTCTTTTATTACAAACTAACAACCCGCCCTCGCTTCGCTTCGATTTCAGTCATTCCTGCGTAGTTCCCGTTCCCGTGGGAATAACGGGATAAAATATAGCCTAGTTTACTCCCTGATATTATAGCATTCCATTGGTGAAAAAAATTTTGAAATCGGTCCAGCTGTTTTGAAGATTACCCGGAACAAACAGACAGACAGACAGACAAAAAAAAATATAAAGTGTATTTTTTTATAATACTCATAATAATAGTGCAGTGTATACATAAAAATATAATGTTTGTTAGTGTCTATCTATACCAATAAATAAAATTGGAGTGTCTGTTTGTAATGTCAAAATAATAGGCTTTTTTCATGCTCACACGGTTATTTGCACGACACCTATGCCTAAAATAGCAATTAAAAAATTTTTGTCTGTCTGTCTGTCTGTCTGTCTGTTTGTTCCGGGTAATCTTCAAAACGGCTGGACCGATTTCAAAAATTCTTTCACCAATGTAAAGCTATAATATCAGGGCGTAAACTAGGCTATATTTTATCTCGGTATTCCCACGGGAACGGGCACTACGCGGGTAAAACGACTATAACCTATAACCGAAGCGAAGCGAGGGCGGGTTGCTAGTTTACCTATAAAGCTAGTGTTTAACAATCTGTTGTTATCCTCGTTTCATATAATCTGTACATATACCTACCAAGTATTTCTCAGTGTAAGTGAATTGTTATTCTTTTGAGAAATAAATATCATAAACCATAACAAATTGCTACTAATCGGACGTCGATTTTTTGTTCAGTGTGGTACTACCCCTGCCGGACCGACCCGCGGCTGTAGACAGATAACTGTCAACAATGTGCTCCTACCACTACAACACATTTTATTATAACTCATAACCATATGGAGAAATTTTAAAGACGAATTATAAGGGCGCCTTCAAATTTGTCGTAAAGTGTCGCGCGGTGGCCGCGCGTCTGCAGCGCTGAGGCCGCGCTACTTTGTAAATCTATATAAACTAGTGGTCAACGTGTGGTCGAAATTCGACAATAATTCATTTTAATTAATTTTTCTGCTGCACAATTTTCTTTAATTTTATTTATGTATAATTGTAAATTGAGCAAGCTGTATTTCACTAATAACTAATATATAAACACAAATCTTTAGTAGACATTGTCATCATAATTATGATTGTTTGACATTCAGTTCGACCAGAGATTTTAACCGTAAACAAAAGTCTATAAGCGTTGCTACGCAACACACTCACACAAACGTGTGTGTGTGTGTGTAGCAATTGCGTTGTAGTGTGTGTAATGCCTTTTTTAATGAATTTAATGTATTTCTAATCCATTATTATATGAAATTTCAATTTTATGCACTTCTCCTCATTATATACTTCAACTGTGCCAAATTTAATACCTGTCCATCCACGCAATTTTCGTAAAAAGGGGTACATAGTTTTCGCTTCACGTATTTATATATAGATAAACAACGCGCAGTTGCAGCGCTTACTGGGTTGAGAGCCATCAGCGCTCACCCATTGACCACGTTAAGCTGTCAAGGTCATCTGCGACCAACAGCTAAACACACACACATAGAAAAGGTTGCAGCGCTACACCCGCGCTGCAACCGCACTGCAACCGCACTGCAACCGCGCACCAATTCATCGATCGACTAGTGATGCACGCACGTATTTTTTTGTACAAGTAGAGCAGAATTTCTTTGTCAGAGTCCATCGTGAAACTATGTACAACACTACGATTCTCAAACCTAGCGACAGCAGCGCAGCTACAGCGCTGCAGAAGCGCTGCCGCCACGCGGCACTTTGCGGCAAATTTGAAGGCGCCCTTACAATTATACAACCAACTCCGTCTAGTTAACAATTATAATCTCAAGGAGGGTTGATGTCAGGTGAGCGGCCGGTTCTAAAATTATTGCCAATAACCTTTGCGATAAATGTATAATGGAAAGAGGAGTACATATTGTGTCAACCTTAAGTAATTGTAATAAGAACAAGATGATGATGGTGACACGAACGAACGAATTTTATATTGAGGTTAAGTGTTACTTTCTTTATTTCTGTGTGGTGACGGACTAAGAATACAATTCACTCCCTCTCTTGCCTGTGGGTGTCGTAAAAGACGACTAAGGGATATCTTGTGCATATAATAACTATGTAAAAGAAGGAAAACTCGAAATAAAACCCTATTTTTTTTTTGTGCGTGGGCTGCGGTCGGCGCGCCTCCGCACCACTCCGTCCGGGGCGACAGAGGGGCTTAAGCACGCAACTCCCGCAACCCACCCGAAAACCACCTCGCCTTCGTTGTTGGGCCGACCACCGGAGCAGATTTACTTGTCGTCAGTGGTCGGCCCGACGGAATACCCCCTACGTGGGGTACCCACCCATCGACCGACGTCCCTCCCTCGGGGAGGACGTCGGTCTTTCCTCACGCGGTCGGCCTCTCGGCGGGTGACGGACTAATCCCCGGTCACGTCACCCGCTGCCTCGGCTAGGGAAATAAACCCTATACCAACTCGTCTAACCAGCATGGTACAGTAGGTCAATTTCCCCCTCAATATGTTAGAGGTTCGAGCCCAATAGTAACGATGACGCAGTGATGATGACGTTATTTGTTAAATATTGTAATTTTTACAAAGGCAATTTCGTATCTTTGCGTGTACTGAGTGCATATCACTTTGTTCGTCCATTTTCATATTTAAATATGCTTGGTAAATATCTAATGTGCAGAAGAATTCACCATCGTTCATTTCCGCGAAAATGTCCTCAATTATTGGTATAGGATACTGTTAGTCTTTAATCATTTTATAGTCAGCGCATAGATAAATACTGCCATTAGGTTTCATAATAGGTACATAGTCAGCGCATAGATAAATACTGCCATTAGGTTTCATAATAGGTACATAGTCAGCGCATAGATAAATACTGCCATTAGGTTTCATAATAGGTACATAGTCAGCGCATAGATAAATACTGCCATTAGGTTTCATAATAGGTACATAGTCAGCGCATAGATAAATACTGCCATTAGGTTTCATAATAGGTACATAGTCAGCGCATAGATAAATACTGCCATTAGGTTTCATAATAGGTACATAGTCAGCGCATAGATAAATACTGCCATTAGGTTTCATAATAGGTACATAGTCAGCGCATAGATAAATACTGCCATTAGGTTTCATAATAGGTACATAGTCAGCGCATAGATAAATACTGCCATTAGGTTTCATAATAGGTACATAGTCAGCGCATAGATAAATACTGCCATTAGGTTTCATAATAGGTACATAGTCAGCGCATAGATAAATACTGCCATTAGGTTTCATAATAGGTACATAGTCAGCGCATAGATAAATACTGCCATTAGGTTTCATAATAGGTACATAGTCAGCGCATAGATAAATACTGCCATTAGGTTTCATAATAGGTACATAGTCAGCGCATAGATAAATACTGCCATTAGGTTTCATAATAGGTACATAGTCAGCGCATAGATAAATACTGCCATTAGGTTTCATAATAGGTACATAGTCAGCGCATAGATAAATACTGCCATTAGGTTTCATAATAGGTACATAGTCAGCGCATAGATAAATACTGCCATTAGGTTTCATAATAGGTACATAGTCAGCGCATAGATAAATACTGCCATTAGGTTTCATAATAGGTACATAGTCAGCGCATAGATAAATACTGCCATTAGGTTTCATAATAGGTACATAGTCAGCGCATAGATAAATACTGCCATTAGGTTTCATAATAGGTACATAGTCAGCGCATAGATAAATACTGCCATTAGGTTTCATAATAGGTACTACTGGCGTACCCCATTCTGAATTGTCAATTTTCATAATAATACCTTCTTGGTATAAACGATCGATCTCTAAGGAAATAAATTTAATTTTGCCTAAACCATGGCGATTATAGACCAAGAAAAGGAAAATATTTTTGTAATAAAATTAAGCTGGATTAAAAGTGTAATAAATCTCATTTATACCGAAATCTCTCCATGTGGTGACAGAGTAGAAATACATTAACCATTATTTGCTCGTAGGTGTCGTAAAAGATGACTATAAGATAGAGTATGGACGAAACATCTATGCAAAAGAAGAAAATCACGAAATAAAACCCTATACCAACTCATCTCATCAGAGTTTTATATAGTACTAGTATCCCGCCCTCGCTTCGCTTCGGTTTTAGTCGTCTTACCTGCGTAGTTTCTGTTTCCCTGGGAATATCGAGATAAAATATAGCCTATGTTATACTACCTGGTATTTTTTTTGAAATCACTTCGGTAGTTTAAGCGCAAAAGTGTAACAAACAAACTTACTTTCGCATTTATAATATTAGTAAGGATACCTATAGAGGTGATGAAGTAAGAATACAATTTATCACCCCCTGTCGTGCCCGTGGGTGTCGTAAAAGTCGACTAAGGGATATAATATGCATATATAAGAGAAGGAAAATTTGAAACAAACCCTATACCAACACGTCTGACCAGCGTGGTATAGTAGGTCTATTTCCCACCTATTCCGCAGGAGCTTCAAGCCCAACAGTGGGATGTATGTAAGCTGAGGTGATGATGACTCCAAATTCACTTACCGTCCTTTCATGGAGTCATTGTCGTCGTCTGTGGAGACGTTTGATTGTAGCTGCATTCCACCTTGACCCCAAGTCACGGTCAGCCAATCTGGAATGAAAACATCTCGATTAGAAAGTACAACTAAAAATCATCATCATCATCATCATCATCATCTTGCTCTTATCCCAATTACTTGGGGTCGACGCAATATGTCATCTGTTTTGACATATTGCAAAAAGTTTCGGCACTGACTTTTATGACCGGCCGCCTGCCTGACGTCAACCCTCCTTGGGAATGTAATCGTTGATCCAAATGGTACCAAATGGAGTTGGTCCGGGTCAATCTAGGGCTCTTAGTCGTCTTTTACGACGCCCACGAGCAAAGCAAGGGTTGGTAGTATTCGAAGCCACTACCACACAGCTAAAAATAAAAATAAAGTACAACTAAAAATAAGAAAATATATCTTAATATATGTAAATTACATGTCACGTTGTTTGTCCCCGATGGGCTCCGAAACTACTTAACTGATTTTAATCAAATTCGCAGACCGTGTGCAGTTAGATCCAACTGGAAAGATAGGATAGCTTACATCTTAATTTATAGTCGCAATATTATTTTATTGCAAATTAATTGTCTATTATTTGACATTCACAATTATCTGTTAATTCCAAACGATTTTAACAGATGGCGATATCTGTTGACTGGATAGAGTAATTAATTAATAGATGGCGCTGTAAACCTACAAACGTGTCATATACGATTTTAACTTGCTTTTTTACATAGATGCCATTTGTAAAAAAAATATGACGACCTCCATGACAGATGTTCTCCCACAGTTCCACTTAAATAGTTTAATAAAATGTAATATAACAAAACATTAGCCACAGCAACGCGTGGCCGGGTCTGCTAGTTTATTTATAAATTCTACTGTGGAATACGATCCCTTTAAAAATATTAGTTTGAAATGATTATTTATCATAATCATCATCTCGGCCCATAAATGTCCCTCTGTTGGGCTCAGGCTTCTTTAACTATTGGAGGGAATTTGAACTACTATAGCAGGTATGGTATACCATGCTGGTCAGACATGTTAGTATAGGGTTTCATATCCTTTAGTCGTCTTTTACGACATCCACGGGCAAGATAGGGAGTGGTGAATTGTATTCTTACTCCGTCACCACGCGTAAAACGGAGTACGGCTCTGTAAAAATATTAGTTTTAAATCATTATTTATCATCATTATCTCAGCCCATACATATCCCACTGTTGGGCTCAGGCCTATTATAACACACTGGTCAAGCGTGTTGGTATAGGGTTTTGTTTCAAATTTACCTTCTCTTATATATGCATATTATATCCATATACATCTGACCAACGTGATATAGGTCAAGTTCCCTCACATTGTGGAGGAGGCCGGAGCCCAACAGTGGGACGTATGTGAGCGGTGACGATGATGAGTTTTATGTCTGGCCGCTTGCCTGACATGAACCCCCTCTTGGGCATGTAATTGTGGATTAAATGGCATCAGATGGTGTTTGCGCGGGTGGATTTAAAGCTCTTAGTCATCTTTTAGGACACCCACAAAATATCACTACTAAGCAGAAGTAACAGTTAAAAAATTAGGTTTAAAACTCTTAGTCATTCTTTACGACACCTATGAGCAAAATACCACTACCAAGCACAAGTAACATAAAAAATAAGAAAAATAATTTCAATAAGAATAAAGCAACTAATTTGGACGTAAAATAATAATTTCTACTACCATCTTCGTCAATATTATTTATATTTCACAATTCATTTATAAAGTATATAGACCTGCTTTTGATTCTAACATTTGAATAAAAATATTGAACAAATCTTCAAAAGAAACACATACTTATCAAAGATTTGACAATATTTCATTTCAAATCAATGCTAAAATCTGGAGATAAGTTTTCTTTCAAAACTTGGGACGAAATCTTGAAAGGTTTTGCATGAATCCTGAATTATTTAAGGGCGCATTAATATTTTTCAATAGGAGCGAACTATAGGCTGTTATTGACATCTTAGTAAAACATATCCTTTGTTGAGCATGAACTTATTTTTATAGTGAACTAGTAATCCGCCCTCGCTTCGCTTCCGTTTCTGTCGCCTTATCCCCGTCGTTCCCGTTCCCGTGAGAATACCGGGATAAAATATAGCCTAGTTTATTTCCTAATATTATAGCTTTCCATTGGTGAAAGAATTTTTTAAATCGGTCCAGCCGTTTTGAAGATTACCCGGAACAAACAGACAGACCGACAGATAAACAAAAAAAATATAAAGTGATTTTTAGGCATATGTATAGTGCAAATAACCGTGCGAGCATGAAAAAGGCCTATTATTTTGACATTACAAACAGACACTCCAATTTTATTTATTGGTATAGATTATTTATGGCATTATATCAATATAGATAAAGAAACTGATTGATGGACTCGTCAACGTCGAACCGAAATTACTGAAGCAAGAATCATGAAATTTTGACAATAGTTTCCTTTTTGTGCCGCTTGACGTTATGACTCACTAAGAAAAGAGCTTACGAAATACAACCCTAAAGGGGTGAAACACAGTTACAAAGTTTGTTTGGAGACAAAAAATATGCATTGTCTTCACATTAAGTAAAAATACTCTTCAGTAAAAATAAATTATAACATTTCCGTGTGGTGATTGAGTAAAAATACAATTTATTACCCCTTTTCTTGCCCTTGGGTTTTGTAAAAGACGATTAAGGGATTATAATACGTATATCCTAACTAATATTATAAATACGAAAGTAAGTTTGTTTGTTACGCTTTCAAGCTTTAACCACCAAACCAATTTCAAAAATTCTTTCACCAATGGAAAGATATAATATCAGGGAGTAACATAAGCTATATTTTAACCCAGTATTTCCACGGGAACTACGTGAGTAAGGTGATTGAAAACGAAGCGAAGCGAGAGCAGGGTGCTAGTAATAAATATGCAAGAAGAAAAATCTCGAAATTAAACTCTATACCTTAGAATAATAACGTATAGAAGGTAAGTTCACGCACAAAAAGTGAGGCATTTCAATTGGAGCCTAATGGAGCTTACGTCGGAACCGTTCCGTAATGTACAAGTCATTGTAATGCACGTATGTACGCAACTCTTAAAAAATAAATTGATAATTATGACGGTTTGTGCATTCAAATGGTGTCACAACACATTTGAAAAACTTAAAAAGGTTTTTAACATTACTTTTAAAGGTATGTCGACGATTTATGTTAATAAAAACAAAATTTGATTTCATAATTTGTATAGTGGTGTGCGTGTATACGTGTGTAATCGTCTGCGCGCCATTAGTATTTTTAGATTCAAATTTTGAAAGTTCGGAGTATTGACACTATCCTTCTATACGTTATTATTCTAAGCTCTATACCAATCCGTCTGATCAATATTGTAGCAGGTCAATTTCCCTTCTATTGTAGAGGAAGCTCGAACTCATCAGTGGGACGTATATGAGCTGTGGTGATGATGATGAAAAATAAATAAATACCTGTATCACTTTTATTCGTCAATATCCATTCTATTCAATAGTGAATAAAATGGGGTATTAAATTATACATTGATATTTATACCATAAGTTGTGAGGTGGGTACTAACCCTTTCCTCACCCCTCGTGGGTGACGTAAACGCCGACTTTTTTTTATTCCAAACGGTGGCAAACGAGCAGTACACCTGATGGTAAGTGTTGCTGCTGCTCATGGACCTTTACAAGGCCGTTGCCTACCGCGAAGAAAGCGAAGGGAGTGTGAATGCGTGCATTGAGGCTCGGTGATACCAAGGCCACCACCAAAACCCTCCACACGCAAACACCCTCAGAAAGTTGGGCTGCCGGCTCTCTCGCTCACCGAACGAAGCGCAGTAACAAATCGCTACTACTCAGACGTCGATTTTCTGCGAGAGTGTGGTACTGCCCCGGACAGACCGGCCCGCGGCTGTAGACAGATAACTGTCGACAGTGTGGTCCTACCAGTCTCGACTAAGAGGTTTAAAGTCATAATTCTTTAGCCGCGTTAGAGTAAAATGGTATTTTTATGATGTGATTTGAATTTTTATGTTGCTCGCGCATACTGCGATAAATTCCGGGCCGGCCACGCAGAACAAGGAACTAGGTACCGGTGGTTAGCCCAATGGCGAAGGAGAGACGCGGCAGGAGTTGCCTGACCCATAGACCGCACGAAAAAAAAAACACCGTTACAAATGTCAACTAGATAATACGTTATAATGAAACTATCAATATATTGAATACCTTTTTTTCTATTATTAGTGTTCTTTTCCTCTACAAGCGTAGGTTTGTCCTTTTTTTTTTTCGCTGTGGATATGCAATTTACGCACTATCCCCCGCCGGTGACAGACGAGGGGGAGTGTGGGACTCGTCGGCTGCCTATGCTTCCGGAATACCCACTAAAACCACAGCTGTCCCTTCCGAGCTTTTACGGTGTGCCGGAAAGGTCATCTTATGACATTCGATCCCCGACATCCCTACGCAAGGCTGTCTGACTACGTCCTGTCGTCAATCAAAGCGGTGGGAGGAGATGCGCATATCGGCGCCTCGTCCTCCCTACTCGCCGCCGGCGGAGTCAGCAGGACGCAAGTGCTTCGCGTTCCCGCTCCGCGGCCTCCTTCCTTGTGATGACCTCCTCGCAGAAAAAGGCCATCGACGTCCAGCACCTGTCGCTGTCGAGCATCTCTAAGATGATGGTCGACAGCGACAGGTCTATTCCTATGACCGCCGACAGGTCGTGGCGCTGAGGCCCTCAGGCGGGACATACTTCCAGTGTGTGGCGCGCATTATCATCTGGCGCGCCACACTCATGGCATCCAGGGGCCTCTTCTCGTCCAATTCTGTGCAGGTACTTACCGAAGAGCCCGTGTCCGATAAGTACCTGCGTGGTCCTGAAGGTCAGGTTGCCGTGCCTTCGGTTCATCTAGCGGTAGCGTAGGTTTGTCCTACGCTTGTAGAGGAAAAGCGGCGAAGGATAAACTTGTTACGCCAAAGAAGTATATAACTTTTTATGGCTTTTTTTATGAAAGACAATTCCCTCCACTAAGGAAATAATCTTTGTATTGTGGAAACTTTATATACATATAATTTCATCGTTTCGTTTGTTTCAGCTCATATTTGTTCCACTATTGGACTCGAGAAATTGATCTTACCATACCGTGTTGGTCAGACAGGCTGATATAGGGTTTTATTTTGAGTTTTCCTTCTTTTGCATGCGTATTATATCCCATAGTCGTCTTTTACGACATCCACGGGTAAGGTAGGGAGGCGCGATTTGTATTCTTCTTTTTATCGCACAAAATGTTGTCCTGCATGGGAATTGAATGCATGATACTGGGATGGTAGGTCAATATTTTAACCGCTACACTATCTGTGAATATATCCATTGTCTAATTTTTCTAGAATGATATTACAAAAAGAAAAACAAACAAAATTTTATTATTCAAATATGATGACTTCAACAGCTAAAAGCGTTTCTGTATGGAAAATTGTAATAAAAACAACACGAATACAAACGTAATTTTAAAAACAAACAACAAACAAAATTCTCATTGTACAGGGGCCCCTTTGTCGGCGGTTCGTCAATTTCTGTTTCGTTTTACAAATTTGGAAGTTGGTAAACGTGTTGGCAAAGATCATAAACGTCGACGATAACACAAAGTTGATTCAAACATTTGTGTAGATTGAATATGTTCTTATAATTCAGCTACAAATGCCTTGATTGTGGATTTTATCTTTTTTATAAAACAACAAAAATCGTTATCCGTGTATTAACGGAAAAAGAATATAATTCACTACTCCCTATCTCGCCCGTGCATTTCGTAAAAGACTACCATGCATAAAACAACTATGCAAGACAAGAAAAACTCGAAACAAATTCCTATACAAACCTGTCTGATCAGCATGGTATAGTAAAGTCAGTTTTTCTCTTATTGTGGAGGAGGTTCGAGCCCAGCGGTGGGACGTATATGAGCTGAGATGATAATATGTATATCTATGTGTCTTCTTCGTCTTATTAGATTATATTGCATGCGAACCCATTAGTGGGTATTGGATTCGGACCTTCTACAGTATTTTTTTTTTTAGGGTGCGCTGCGGTCGGCGCGCTTCTCGCACCACACCGACGTCCCCCCTTGGGAAGGACGTCGGTCTTTACTCACACGGTCGGCCTCTCGGCGGGTGACGGACTAACTCCCCGGTCACGTCACCCGCGGCCTCGGCACCTTCTACAGTATAGTAGGTAATTCATTATACTTTACCAAGCTGCATACTATTTAACGCATATTACTAAATACTATTTGACGCAGTAAAAATACAATTCACCACCTATCTTAAATATGTATATTTAAAAATAAATATCTGGTTGACCGAACTTCGCTTGGAATATTTTTGACGAATTTATTTAGATATATATTAATAAAAAATAAATAATGAAAAATATATAAAAAAATTACAAAAAGAGAATAATAATAACACCGAGATTCGAACCGACGCTGTTTGAATGCCAAAAAAACCAAAATTAGAACGGGTCAACTTCCCACCTGAGCTATCGTAACTCATGACATTGACACCGAAATTTGAATTCATATTCTTTTCAAATTTAATGTCATTGTATTGTATTGCTAAAAACACCGACAAAATAACATTATCTATAAATAAAACCTAGCTAGATCGATTTTTTGGACCCGAAACTTCTAGTATGCCGAGTTTTATCAAAATCGTTGGAGCCGTTGTCGAGATCCTGAATATATATATATATATATATACAGTATAATCTCACTAATCCGGCACTTCAATAGACCGACACGTTCAATAATCCGGCACCCTCTGCCCGCGCCTCCCTCGTCCCTCCTCGCGTATGCGCTCCGGTCTAACCTCAAAACTTATCACGTGCATACATAATAATATGTAAATTCAATACATTATATGTATTCTCTGTATGAAATGCTTTATTTTTTATTTTGTTTTTCTATATAATCCAGTAATTCGAACATTCCAATAATCCGGCACCCTCTGGTTTTTAATAATGGGGGATTAATGAGATTACACTGTATATATATACAAGAATTGCTCGTTTAAAGATATAAGATAATATAAAGTGTTACGAAGACTGCCAACAAAAGTGAAAACTTACAATTATGAACAAACAATTATTATTTTTGGATATTCAATATCAGCACATACATAGCTACGGATATAGTATTAGCGGTAACATTTCACGTGACCATGTCGATAACGACTTAGAATTTACACCTCCATCTAAACTGCCCATAGAAATCACTTCAAAAACAGTTATATGTGTAAAATTTATTATATTAACCACCTCTCTCTTGCCCGTGGATGTCGTAAAAGACGACTAAGAAATAAAATATATATATAATACCTATGCAGTAGAAGGAAAACTCGAAACAAAACCCTATACCAACACGTCTGACCATTGTAGTATAGTGGGTCAATTATCCTCCTATTGTGGAGGAGGCTCGAGCCCAACAGTGGGACGTATATGCGCTGAAATGATGAGGATTATAGAATATCCGATGAAAAGTGTATATAGGAATAGCAAAGTTTAGTAGCTCTTCAATCCCCCTTTCTATTAGTAAATCATATAATGTACAAAGCCCACTCTGTAGTTGTTTGCCTCCCATTTGTGACACCCGCAGGCATCAAACAAATAAACTCTTCAATTATATAATAGTTTAATTTAAACTTTACAGAGTACCTACCACAAACTGTAAAACAATTTTAAACGTTTAGTAAATATTTCTATATTTTGAAGTCGAAATTGAAATAATTAAACCGCGGAATGATGATAGTTATCGTAAGGGTGAAGTCACTTTACTTATTTAACAAAAAATCTATACCAATAAATAAAATTGGAGTGTCTATTTGTAATGTCAAAATAATAGGCATTTTTCATGCTCATACGGTTATTTGACGACACCTATGCCTAAAATACAGATTAAAAATTTTTTGTCTGTCTCTCCGTCTGTCTGTCTGTCTCTTTGTTCCGGGTAATCTTCAAAACAGCTGGACCGATTTCAAAAATTCTTTCACTAATGGAAAGCTATAATATCAGGGCGTAAACTAGGCTATATTTTATCTCGGTATTCCCACGGGAACGGGAACTACGCGGGTAAAACGACTAAAACCAAAGCGAAGCGAGGGCGGGTTGTTATACAACATTATCACAAAAGGCATTCTTTAGATATTTATAACATTATGAAACAACATTCCACACATAACTGACTATAATGAGGGTCCTATGTTCAAATTCAGTTGAACTTACTAAATACTCGACACTTTTTACGCAACTGCATGATGCAAAAAGTGTAATGTTTATTTTTTCTATTGTAAATGGTGGCAAACGAGCAAATATTATACCTGATGGTAAGTGTTGCTGCCGCTCATGGACCTTTACAAGGCCGCTGCCTACCGCGAAGAAAGTGAAGGGAGTGTTAATGCGTGCATTGAGGCTCGGTGACACCAAGGGCACCACTAAAACCCTCCACACGCAAACACCCTCAGAAAGTTGGGCTTTCGGCTCTCTCGCTCACCGAACGAAGCGCAGTAACAAATCGCTACTACTCAGACGTCGATTTTCTGCGAGTGTGGTACTGCCCCGGATGGACCGGCCCACGGCTGTAGACAGATAACTGTCGACAGTGTGGTCCTACCACCCTTAAATGAATGAGGTACGGTGATATTAAAGGCAGCATCATAACCCAAACGCAAACCACATGCAAACGCTCTCAGAAAGTTGGGCTTTCGGTTCTCTCGCTCACCGAATGAAGTGCAGTAACAAGTTTCTACTAGTTACACAATGATTTTCTGCCCAGTGTGGTACTAGCTACGACGGACAGGCCCGCGACTGTAGACTGTCCATAGTGTGCTCCTACCACTATGATATACTTAATTATTATTTATTTATTCTTCTTCGCGTCTCATGAACTTAACTCCCCTTGATAGATAGAATAAGAATACATATTTCACCATGTTTTGCTTAACCGTGAGATTTATTAAAACCGAGCCAGAAGTTTCACCATAAGAATGCCTAGCAAATTTCTTTTGGGATATTACACTTGATTGCGATCGCTAAACAGCCTGCCACTCATGTTAATTACCCCAAATAGGGGGTATTCCGTCGGGCCGGCCACTGATGACAAGTAACCCTGCTCCGGTGGTTGGCCCAACGACGAAGGCGACATGGTGTTCGGGTGGGTTGCGGGTGTGCGTGCTTACGCCCCTCTGTCGCCCCGGACGGAGTGGTTCGAGGAGTGCGCCGACCGCAGCCCACCCCGCAAAAAAAAGCATGTTAATTATAACATTTGCCTCTCATTTCTGAACGAAGACTATGGTCACTTATGATCATCATTATTCTGCTCTTGTCGCGATTACCACCGACACAAACTAAAATAATAAAAGAAGTATTATTTTCTCTTGAACAGAAATTATTAACTATCACTTAACGAGTATACTGCCACGCGTGAAGCACTTAATCGAGAATTCATACGCCATTATGTTATTTTGGAAAAGAGCTAATATTTTAACACTGCTGGGCGTATATTAACTAAACATAGCTAAGAAGGCAAGGAAACTGGCTTTCAAATGAAAAATAAAAATTAATTTAAAAACCTTTTTAATAACAAGCTTTTATTTAAACAAGAGTGCTTGTCAAAACTATTCAAACGAGTCCAAACTCGACGATTTTATCTTGTTTAGTTTAGGACTTCCTATAGCCACCTTCCGACGCCACATTGAGATCAGCTTCATGGTACCATATTATTGCATTATCACCAAAATTACGTAAGTAAAACAAATTTCAACCTAATCTAACGACAGGAAGTAGTTCTAATTTAACTCGCAAGATTTGTCTCATACTAACAGGGCAGGTTAAATAAAAGCTTTTAAAAACACATTAAGATCTTTCCATCCGTTTGAGAGCTACGTTGCGACAGACAGACATCGACGTCTAACTTATTAAACCCCTCTTTTTGCGTCGGGGATTAAAAAACTAGATAAAATTAAATAGTCACATAGATGTATATTTTCATATGTTAATATTTTCCGTCCAACGTTTTATGAGAAGGGTAGATTGAAATGTCTCCTTAGACGTTCCATTTAAGTTCACGCTTTCATATATGTTACAATTCATATTAAAATATTATGAATAGTTATGAAATATTAAATTTAATATATTAGGTTTTTTTAGTATTGAAATTATCGTGAGACTGATCTATATTATAATAATGATTTCTGATGCTTACGTGAGTATTATGCATTTTAAATAAAACTACTTTACGGATTTTATCGCGTTTGTATTTGATTTTTGATTACCCGACGTTTCGAACACTTTACAGCGTTCATGGTCATGGGTGGACTAAGATGTCTCACGTCCAACAAGTCATCGTTACTGCAGAAAATTTATAATTATCTACCTGATACAGAAATTAGTTATTAAATATTGACCCACATTTTGATACAAAATTTATTGCCAGTGTAAGAAGAAAATGATTCTATATGAAAAAATTATATTGTTTATGGTTAGTAATAATTAAACATTAAAATTAATAGTAATTATATTTAAAAACTAACTAATAATCTAGTATACTACCACCGGATCGGAACACGGCCACACTGAGAAAGATCCGGCAAGAAAACTTAGGTGACATGATGCTGAAATAATATTAATTTTGAAGGTGGCTTACTTTATGTTACCAAGAGGTTTTAATTTATAAAATTATTTTCTATCTATCAATAATAATAACTAAAGATCAGTAACTGCTATTCGTGGACATTAGCAATACCGAGGGGCATGACTTAATCGTTGCTTATCATGAGAAAAATACATGTTTTAAATCTCGTTTAAGTTTAATTATAACGTTAGTCCGTTTCGCAAACATTTACGTTGTCTTCAGCGTATTCTTTGGCTTATATTTCACAGACTTGTTCTTACTTGCAAGATTTTCTCTTAAAATGAAGTTTGATGTAATATCAGACCAATATTTAGGGACCATGTTTCTCTGTTGTAAATCATCGTTGTATCACACAATTACCATAGAAATTTGTCTTTAAACTCTGCATCGCACTGGATGAGAAATTCTTTTAATTATCTGAAACATTTATTCTGTGTGGTGACCGAGTAAGAATATAATTCACCATACATATACCCGTGGATGTCGTAAAAGAGGACTATGAGATTATGCATATTTTTTTTGTCAACCCGTTTGACTAGCGTGCTATAGTCAATTGCCCTCCCTTATCCCTTGATTTAAAAAAAATAATGTCCATTAAGTCCTGCAGGTATTTTGTCATGATATTACTTCCAAATCGAAGACGAGTGATAAATTCAGTTCAGTCCATAATAACCTGATCGAATAATCGAACCCTGAACCTTATATTCAAAATATGCAGCCAAAATTATGCAGCCCATTTTAATAAAGCTATTAAAATCAAGAGGATATTATATGGTCGACCCAAAGTGAACGTTATTTTAATGAAATATCGGTAGCGGATGATTTATGCAAATTTCTGAGTTATACCTATCTAGGGTCCAAGGTGATATGAGGTAACGTCTGTAATATCCTCTTTGTCCCCACAAAGGAAAATTACTAAACTCTTATGAATTATTATTCATTTTCATCATTATTTAACCTCATATAAGTCCTAGTATTGGGCTTAGGCCTCTTCTGCTATGGGAGCGAAATTGACTTACTACAACACGCTGGCCAGATAGGTTGGTAGGTATATGTTACCGGAAATGGATGAGATCTAGGAATTGTATACAAATCCTAGGAAATTTATACAATTCCGAAGCTATTTAGGAAATGTATTTTTATACATTTCTATTGTTTTCTATTGTTTCAAAAACTATTTAATTCATAAATTTCCTACGAAATGTGTACAATTCCTAGGAATTGTATATAATTCCAATATCGTGTTAGGAAATGTATAAAAATAAAGATTTGTGTAATAAAACACGTTGATAAAATGAGAATAGTAATAATTTTTATTAAAGCTCTCGTTGAGACAACAACGTTCAGATAACAATCATATCGTAAAATACAATAATTATCTTCATATTATCTTACTAATTAAAGCTAACCTCACCTATCCCTGATCAGACGAAGCAATACCCTCCCCTCGCCCCGCTATCCCCGCATACCTATTGATATCTCAAATGTTTTACATTTCCGATTGCTATTTAGGTAATGTATAGATTTCCTAGGAAATGTGTCTATTATAATTTATTTTAGACATTTCCGTGCGATTTTAGGAATTACACACATTTCCTAGGAATTGTATACAATGACGGATTACATACATTTCCGTTAACATATTTATTTAGAGTTGTCCTTCTCTTGCATAGATCTTATCTTATATCTTTAAACGAGCAATTCTTGTATATATATATATATATATATATATATATATATATATATATACAAGAATTCAGGAGTGGTAGGACCACACTGTCGACAGTTATCTGTCTACAGCCGCGGGCCGGTCCGTCCAGGGCAGTACCATGCTCTCGCAGAAAATCGACGTCTGAGTAGTAGCAATTTGTTACTGCGCTTCGTTCGCTGAGCGAGAGAGCCGGGAGCCCAACTTTCTGAGGGTGATTGCGTGTGGAGGGTTTTGGTGGTGCCCTTGGTATCACCAAGCCTCAATGCACGCATTCACACTCCCTTCGCTTTCTTCGCGGTAGGCAACGGCCTTGTAAAGGTCCATGAGCGGCAGCAACACTTACCACCAGGTGTACTGTTTGCTCATTTGCCACCGTTTGTAATAAAAAAAAAAAAAAAAAGATATATATATATATATATATATTCAGGATCTCGGAAACAGCTCCAACGATTTTGTTGAAACTTGGCATACTAGAAGTTTCGGGTCTAAAAAATCGATTTAGCTAGGTTTTATTTATATAAAATGTTGTTTTGTCCGTGTTTTTAGCAAAACAAACAATGACATTAAATTTTAAAAGAATATGAATTCAAATTTCGTTGTCAACGTCATGCGCTATCGTAGCTCAGATGGGAAGTTAACAGGTTCTAATTTTGTTTTTTTTGGCATTCAAACAGCGTCGGTTCGAATCTCGGTGTTATTGTTATTCTCTTTCTGTAATTTTTATATATTTTTCATTATTTATTTTTCATTAATATATATCTAAATAAATTCGATTAAAATATTCCGAGCGAAGTTCGGTCAACCAGATATTATTATATGTATGTTATATCCCTTAGTAGTCTTTTACGACACCCACGGGTAGGAGAGGGAGTGGTGAATAATGTTCTTACTCCGTCACCACACGGAAACACATACATATATAGACAGTCAAAAACTAACCCTCCTTTTCCGTAGTCATGTCAAAATAAATCAAAATATTTCCTATAAACTCAACATCCATTTTTTTTGTGTTATGTTACGGTCGGCGATTTCAAAAATTCTTTCACCAATGGAAAGCTATAACATCAGAGGGTAACATAGACTATATTTTATCCCGGTATTCTCACGGGAACGGGAACCACGCGGGTAAAGCGACTCAAACTGAAGCGAAATGAGGGCGGGTTGCTAGTATACCATACATAGACAATCAAAAATATAAACTCTCTCTTTCCGCAGTCGGATAAAAATAACTTTAAACATTCTCTACGAATTGAACAGCCCTAGTGGCTAGATTCAGATTTATTACCATCGTAAAGTGACCGTATTGAGATGTCTATGAGTCTGATTATTCAGTAATGTTGGGATTCAATATTACATCACGGGTCTCGTGTTTAAACAGAGTTGAATGTTATCGCTTCTAAAGTATCAAGGTTCTATTCATTTACTGTATTTGTTAGAGAATTTGACTGCGTATAGAAAATAATGAGTATACAGGATGACTGGTAAAAGATTGTACATATCGAAGGAGGCTACTCAGTACTCGATTCTGATACCGAATATATAAAAAAAAATAGTACTTAAATTTTGAACTATTTATCTTATAAAAATATTTAGTCCTGGACACAGATGATAATATACCTACCTATAGGTATATCTATCTATGTACAGGTTAACGCACTTGTACTACAAATTTACGTAACAGCGATATTGAACTAGTTATTGGGTGATATGCCGACAAGGCCGTCTCGGACCAATCAGACCACAGGACGGCTATCCCTACCTATCGCATCATACGGGAATCCTTCAAAAAATTCTTTAGTTATCCGCGGACCGCGATGGCCTAATCGTACTAGTGTGTTTCTAATCCTTGCGTAGCTCCGTTCGTCGGATTGTCTTTTATGCACGTTTATTATTTTTTGATATTATGTAAATAACAATTTTCGATGTAGTGGTTGATGGCATCTTGTGCTGATAATGCTATAATACTGCAGGCGGTTGCTTAACTATGGCCCATTTCATATTCTGCTTCACCCTCAAGGACGTGGCTGAAACCGCTTTTCCAGTAAGCCTTGAAGGACATATCTTGAAGTACTTCCAAGAGGAACTGCAAGCTAGCACAAGAGAAGCCACTCGAACTTTTAACGTACATATAATATAGTTGCAAAGGTCCATGTGCGGCAGTATCACTTACCATCAGGTGTGCTGCTTGCTCGTTTGCCACCGTTGGCAATAAAAAAAAAAACTCAGCCTACTTGTGAGGTCGTAAATATGACTATGGAATTAAATATTGCGCCTAATGCCGCTCCAACGGAGGCTGCGGGTGACCGGACCGGGGATTTAGCCCATCACCCATGGAGAGGCTGACCTCGCGACGGCGACTAACGTCCCGGGAAGGGGACGTCGATAGGAAAGGATACTCCGACCACTGCAGTCAAGGAACTCTGCACCGGTGGTTGGCCCAACGATGAAGACGACGTACTATCGGGTGGGTTACAGGGCCACGTGCCGCCGCTCTGTCGCCCCGGACGGAGCCGGGTGACGAGTGCGTTGACCCTAGCCCATCCCAAAAAAAATATGGGTTTAAATATGCAGATGACATTAAGAGAAGGAAGACTCGAAATGAAACCTTATACAACCTGTGTAACAGCGTAGGTTAATTTCCTTTTTATTATGGAGAAGGTTCGTGTCCAATGATGGGAAGTATATGAGCTGATAATACCCTCCTCCCGGTCCTTCCTATCATTCTGGTATACGGACCTAAATCGTGGAGACACTACCGGGTACTTGCTCAATCGCTCTTTCCCCGATAGCGTTTCTTGGCTCCTTCATTTCCATAACCGTCCCTTTTCTTTATACACTTCTCCCCATTCTAGGGCGTGGAACGTTAGGAAGACAGAACTTTGCGTTCGAGCATTTGCTAACAATCTTGTACTTTACGCATTCTGTGCCACTCTGAGGCGCCCAAATTCATCCTTGCTGGATACTCATGATAAAGCACTGGGCCGAACTCCTTCCTGCTTCAATCTTGCAGCATTGATAATGATAGGTTAATTTTTTTTCGACTGGCAGGCTACCTTCGTTTAGAAACAGGATAGGAGGATAAGTCATAAAGCTGCACGCTGTTCTTCCATCACCCTACACAGATTGAAAGGAGTGTGTCCAGATCATTGCCAATTTAAAAATCTATTTAATTGTTATTTCAACAATGTTTTTACATTTATATTTGCAAAATCGATATTATATAAAAAAAATCATTCATCCACCCATCAGTCTACAGACGTCCACTGCTGGTCATAGGCCTCTCCACGAGATTGCCACTCGAAACGGTCCTGCACCACTAGCATCCTTCCTTGTGATTTTGAGAATGTCATCAGTCCACTTAGTGGGGGGTCGTCCATCGCTTCGTCGTCCGATTCGTGGTTGCCACTCAAGAACCTTTTTCCCCAACGGTTATCGGTTCGACGAGCAAAAAAAATATTTCATAACAATATGGTCATAATAATCAGGTAAAGTTTAGCCTCCAACAGATCCTTATTTTTTTCTTAATACCATATATGATTATTTAATTACACAGTCCCGGCAACAAAGCAATGTTGCCGGGGTATTATCCTCACACATTCGACCTGTCTGCGGGCGGCGAATAATCTCCGTTCCGTCTACTCGCGACCTCGGCTATGGTGGCATCAAGAGCAGGTACTTACGCCTGCACCGCCCAATGTGTAGGCAGCGAAGCGTGTTGCGGTAGAGGAATTTCTCTTGGACCCGTTCTGTCGCCTCCTTCTACGAGATGACTGCTTCAAAGAAGTCGGCGACCGTGTCCCATTTACTGAAGCTATCAAGCATTGTCTTAGCGATGGTCGGCGGCATCAGGCGACAATGATGATTGTGATGAGTTCAAAGCACTGCTCCACCCAGAACACGCAGATCTCGAGCGTATCTTGCGCCGTATATGCGCCATACTGGTGCGTCGTACAGGGTCATGGACTGAACCTCGCGTACAGCTGCCGGTACATAGCGCTGCTTATATTTAGCATGAGCCAAGAAAGAGTGAACGGAGTAAGTTGATAAAAATGCTCCCGGAGCCATCACCCGTCGAGCACCTGACCTAGATATTTTATCCAGTAACGGATCCTTTTTTTCATTATAATTTAAAAAAGTGTATGTGTACTTATTTACGCACTTAAGAAGTTATACTTCTTAAGCATAACAAAATCGCGGGTGACTGAACCGAGGATTTACGCCGTCACCCGCTGAGAGGCCGATTGCGCGACGGTGACTGACGTCCTCGAGGGGGTACGTCGTAAGAAGACGGTACCCCGCGATTGGAGTATTCCGTCGGCCCGACCACTAAAGACAACGAACTTGCACCGGTGGTGGGCTCAACGATGAAGGCGACGTGCCACGGGTGGGTCTTTGAGCCGCGCGGCGCCCCTCTGTCGCCCCGGACGGAGCTGGGCGGCGAGCGAGCTGACCAAGACCCATCCAAAAAAAGCATAACAAAATAAAACCCTTTAAAATTTTATCCTTCGTGTTATCCTACTGTTGTCGTACTTGTGTCGTTCTGTGTGGTGACGGAGTAAGAATACAATTCACCACTCCCTCTCTTGCCCGTGGATGTCGTAAAAGACGTTAGTCGTCTTTTAGGGCTCGACTAATATGCATTTAATATTTATGCAAGAGAAGGAAAATTCAAAACAAAACTCTATGCCAAAACGTCTGAATTGCGTGGTATAGTAGGTCAATTTCCCTCCTATAATGTAGAAGGCCCGAGCCCAACAGTGGCACGTGTGTGGGCTGAGATGAGATGATTAGATGTCATCCTACGTTTGCAGAAAAAGATATTTAATACATTGTTTTATTATAACGCATTATCTGGTTGAAATGTGTGCTAGCTAACTTCAAGGTGTTGGTTTTCCGTGACGGTGTGTGCGTGCATCGTAAAAATTTACTTTCATCATTTTTACCCTAACGTTTCAAAAGAAGTATTATTTCAAAAATAAATTGTTTGATTCAGTTGACAACCCTACCAATATCCTTTGTCAGTGTAAGTTGAACAATTAAGGAGAGGAAATGCCGTTGCTCCTAGATATTACTTATACCGTTTGAATCGATTCAAGTGTCGATTTTCATTTTAGATTATGAATGTTTCATGACAACTATTAAGGATTAAAAAACGAATGAAATGAATACTTTGTAACTACGAATACCGTAGTGAACTTAAAGATTTGAAAGCGCGAATAATTTTTTTTTTTAATCATAAACATTATTTTTACATTTTAAAAATATCGATATACTATAAATTTATTTTTATTTGGTGGGGTGACCACTTTTTAGAAGATATTTTAAAAGTACTAATTATTAGTTTGTATAATTAACTAATATAATTAATTGAATTAGGCGATACATAGCGGAAATCCATTTTTAATTTAATTTTAAATTGGAAGGAAGGAATACAGTCCGCGGGAGACCCTTCGCTTTCCCACGGTAATCAATATAGCGCACACAATAATAGAAAGAGTACGGGATAAGATTATTTATTTAATTTATTAATTAATTAATTAATTACTGTGTGATAAAGCGTGACACCGATCAAAGCTGTGGAACGCCGATCAAAGCTGTGGAACGCCGATCAAAGCTGTGTGACGTCAATCAAATCTGTGTGACGCCAATCAAAGCTGTGTGACGCCAATCAAAGCTGTGTGACGCCAATCAAAGCTGTGTGACGTCAATCAAATCTGTGTGACGCCAATCAAAGCTGTGTGACGCCAATCAAAGCTGTGTGACGCCAATCAAAGCTGTGTGACGTCAATCAAATCTGTGTGACGCCAATCAAAGCTGTGTGACGCCAATCAAAGCTGTGTGACGCCAATCAAATCTGTGTGACGCCAATCAAAGCTGTGTGACGTCAATCAAATCTGTGTGATGCCAATCAAAGCTGTGTGACGCCAATCAAATCTGTGTGACGCCAATCAAAGCTGTGTGACGCCAATCAAAGCTGTGTGACGTCAATCAAATCTGTGTGACGCCAATCAAAGCTGTGTGAGGCCAATCAAAGCTGTGTGACCCCAATCAAATCTGTGTGACGCCAATCAAAGCTGTGTGACGTCAATCAAATCTGTGTGATGCCAATCAAAGCTGTGTGACGCCAATCAAAGCTGTGTGACGCCAATCAAAGCTGTGTGATGCCCGATCAAAAACCTTAATCCTATCCCATACTCCTTCTATTGTGGCGTGCGGTATATTGATTATCGTAGGAGAGTGGTGGGTCTCCCTTTCTGCCTTCCATTTTAAAATTAAAATAATTAACTAATGTATAATTCCCCACTTCCTCTTTTAGCTGTGAGTGTCCTAAGGGATATGATATGTACATAACAAGAGAAGGAAAACTCGACATAAAACTCTATACCAATACGTTTGACCAGCGCGGTGTAGTAGAATAATTATCCTCCCATTTTGGAGTAGCCCAATAGTGGGACGTTTATGAGTTGTGATGATGATAATTAAAGATAATCTATATAGTATATATGAGTATGTGAGTTCATTTGTAATGCTTTCACGTCTATGGACGTGATATAACACTGAAACGATTTAAAAAATGCTTACACCAATGAAAAGCAACATTATCAGTAAGTAGCATAACCTATCTTATCTTAATATATATAAATTACGTGTCAAGATGTTTGTCCGCGATGGACTCCTAAACTACTTAACCGATTTTAATCAAATTTGCACACCGTATGCAGTTTGATCCAACTTGAAAGATAGGATAGCTTACATCTTAATTTATTGTCGCAATATTATTTTATTGCAAACTAACTTTTGCCCGCGACTTCGTCCGCGTAGTCTACAGAATAAATCACCCTATGCACCATATCTTCTGTTTTTTTAACGAAATTAAATGATACGTGGCTTAGATTTTAAGATGGACCCCCAAACTACCAAAATTGTGAAAATTGTATCGAAATCCATTCAGTGGTTTTTGTGTTATGCCATAACATACAGATTGAAAGACACCAAAATTCTAAAACCATTGTAAAGGGGTAAGGCTATTTTTTGAGCTTATACCAAACTTATAGTACCTCTTTATAAACTACATTAGCGGTTCTGCCCTCAGGTGCTAAGATGACCAGACTGCTAGGAGAGCTCACTCTCGAGCAAGCCACGTAAAACTGACCGTGCGAGAAGCAGTCTACCCTAAGATCAATTCCTGCTGTTTTTAGTGACTGACCCTAAGATCAATTCCTGCTGCTTTTAGTGACTGACCTTGAGACTTATTAATCGTCATTGCGAAACAGACCTTAAGAGGGAACTGCAGCCTTTTAAACTCGAATGGGTACTCCGATGGTATAAGTGGTATCCGTGGTATATACACCGATTCACCTCGAGCACAGCCAGTAATTACAATGGCCTCTACTAAGTTTTTATGTAAGGCTTTCACACGCAACCTGGTCCCATTGCACAACTTAGGTGGATTGAGGTTTCGGAGTAGCATTACTGAAGCACCCACTTTGAGGATAAGTGTGTGAACCGGTAGACCAGGTGGGTTGAGTGCATTAAAGAACTCCACAGGATAGTGTATAGCATCATCTGTATGCACTACAGTGTCCACAGACTTGTACTTGTATTCTACACCTTCGAATGACTTTAACAAAGTGTCATTAATAACTGAAGCCTGATCGTTCTTAGGTGTCAAAATCGCACGTTCACACAGCCACTCCATGGATTTGTTGTGTAGGTTGTGAACATCTGGATATATTCGGGCTATTAGGTCATCAACGGTCGGTACAAGTGAGGCAAGATCTGATGGAATTGTAATCTTGCCATCAGTTTCTGGATATTCTCCATTTCCTATTTTAAGAACAAGATTGGAGAATTGTCCAGCGCAAACATCACTCTTCAGGTGCACCCGCATATTTTTTTTAAGGTGAAGCTTTTTGATTAGGGGCCAAAGACTTGATGCCTTAATGCAAGCCTTAACTTCGTCAGCTCGAGTTCCCCTCGGCACTACCGGCAGAGTCTGACGGAAGTCTCCAGCTAACAACACGGTGACTCCACCCATCATGTCATCGTTCCCTCTAATATCTTTTAGTGTTCTGTTTAGCGCTTCAAAACCCCCCTTATGCGCCATTGTGCTCTCGTCCCAAACTATGAGTTTATAATCACGCAGCACTTGGGCCGCATTACTCTGTTTTGAGATATTGCACAGTGGAGTTTCCACATGGATAAGGTTTAGTGGCAGCTTGAAAGCAGCGTGAGCTGTCTTGCCTCCCTCCAACAGTGTTGCTGCGATTCCTGACGATGCGACAGCTAAGGCAATGCTACGATTACTCCTAACTTTTGCCAATAGCAAATTGATAAGGAATGTTTTACCAGTGCCACCAGGCGCATCCAGGAAAAAAATTTGCCCTATTCCTTTTTCAATATTGCCAAGGATCTTCTGGTAAACGTAAAGCTGTTCATCCGTCACTAACTCCTCATTGCATGACACCACCTCTCCTAGGGCGCATAGATCATAATTGGTCTCCCTCAGATATTCTCTATTGTCCAAAGTTGCTGCAGATCTTTTTGGCTGAGGTAATCCGTACTGTGCCAAGTTTTGTCCTGCTTGAGCTAATACTGCATCCTCAATCAAAATCAAACATCTGTTGTACACCTCGTCAGTGAGGTGTACAACAGATACACAATCTTGCAACTCTCTTTTCAGTTGCCGTTTAATGTCTTCTGAGAGACTCTCTTTGTATTTCTCCCAAAGGCTTAAAGGATCAGAGAGTTGACAGAAAACTAACATTATTGTAAATAGCTCTCGCAATTTGAGAGGAGAATCGCATAATGCAGCTTCCTCTAAAGTGGTGTCCCAATGCTTGTCGTCTTCCAGCAGACCAAGTGCCTTACACGCAGATTGAAATGTTGGATGGAGGATACCATTCACAGTCTTTAAGTCCCAAAGGATGTCGGTCCTCTAACCTCATGGAGCAAAAGGCGTACGTGGTAGCACTCGGTGTTGTTTGGATGAATCGTATAGACCCTGCCCAGAGCGTGCACTTTTTTCACTCCGGACCAGCCCTCAACATCTTTCCCTTTTTTCCTCCTTGAAAATTTTTTGCTGTTCCAGACATAGTAAGAAGGGACTTCGGAGTACTGCAGAGTTTTAGCGAAATTGTCTGTTTTGCAGATTTCAAAAAAGCCTAGGAGCGTTGTCTGTGGTGGATTATTTATCTTTTCTGACAAATTATTTGAGGTGAAGTATATTCGCTGACCGTTTTCAAGATGAACAGCGAGGTGTACGACAGGGGGGAACCTTTCATGAATGGGGAAGCTTAAGATCCTCCAAACCGCTTCGGAACTGCTTATGTACCGGCCGCTTTCGTAGATTTTTACCTCATCTTTCTCATTCTCTAGAGTAAAGGCCGCTTGATCACTGCCCTTGTTCACGTACTTACAAATATATTTGATAGATTTAACAGAATTGCAGTACTCCACATTAATATGAGCATTGAAAGTACGTGACAGGACAGGATTGTAAGGCACCACCCAGCGGTTGCCAACTCTATTTCATTAATTTTTATTGTGTTACCACCGTCAGCTGGAGACCTCCTCCTATATTGCGGATATCCATCGTCTCCTGTCTGGGTGTCCTTGAGAAACGATCGAGGGTACCTCTTACTGCAACTGCCATCTTTCATGCAGGGCGAGTTGTAATTTAAACTTCCGCAAGGACCATGTATCATACTGGCCTTCACAATATCGTAGAGGAGAGGGTCTTACTCAGGGTCAGGTATTTCTGCACTAATAACATTGTCGATCTTATCTGGGGTGATACGCTGCTCTAGCCATAGCAAGATGTGAATGTGAGGAAGACCCCGTTTTTGCCATTCTACCGAGTATATAAAGCAACGCATCCCCCCAAATAGATTGCCTTTGGTAAGAAGAGCCATCATCTTTTTCACCTTTAGGTGGAATACCCTAGCTATAATATCGTGGCGATCGTGTGAGTTTTGGGCAGGTAAAAGTATATCTGTGATGTCTTTCCATCGGGGGTTACACGTAAATGTGATAAAAAGATCAGGACGACCGTACTGACGCACGTATGTCATAGCGTCTTGTGTACGCTCGTGCATATAGCGTGGTCCCCCGGTAAAAGATGACGAGAGCACCACCTTCTGACCTAGCTGCTGAACATCAACATCCTGCCTTCCTATGGCATCCCGCAAGTGTATATAACTGTCAGCCCTCAGCTGCGCCTGGTTGTTCCTGATATAGGTCAACCTTTCCGTCTCTATTTTGGCGTACATGTCCACTAAAAACTGACTAAAAAGGGAACGGAAATACACCAAGTGATTATCTTCTCCTTGTCTCATATGTTATTATTATCCTCATATTGAAAAGTTGTCGAGTAGGCTTAGCTCAGCGGCTTATGCAGTAAAAAAAATAAGAATGTTAACAGATACTGAAACAGCTAGAATGGTTTATTTCGCTTATTTCCATAGTCTTATGTCTTACGGTATATTACTGTGGGGATGCTCCGCGGACTTTAATAGAATCTGTGTTCTCCAAAAAAGGGCTGTCCATGCAATTTATAATCTAGGCCCAAGAATCTCACTTCGGGAGAAATTCAAAGAAATAAATATTCTAACTGCTGTATCACAATATATATATGAAAATATATTATATGTCAAAAAAAATATCGCTAACTTTAAGAGATATTGTGACATTCATGAAATGAATACTCGTAATAAGGACAGATTAGTTGTACACACTACTTGTCTCCAAAAAGTTAACAAATCATTCATGGGGCAATGTATACGCTTTTACAATAGATTACCTAAAGATATCCGAGACCTGCCTATGAATAAGTTTAAAAAAGCCATCAAGAATAGACTTTGTAAAAAAGCTTATTATAAAATCTCGGATTATATAGATGATAATACAGATTGGTTGTGAGCAGCTCCTCATTCAGCAATTTCCTTGTTATTTTAAATATACTGTTTGTAAATGTACTTTTAACTTTTATTGTAAAGTGTAGCGTGTTTTGCCTAACGAATTTTTGTATTTTCAGCGTTTGTAACATATTGTGGTGTTGGTCATGCTCACCTAAGGATCTACTTGCGGTAGCTGCGTGGAGCGGGTCTCTCCCTTCCCTCCATAGTGGTTGAGGGGAGTGATGGCTGCTCTAGTAGTTAACTCGTGATCGGGTGCCGCTTGTGGGATCTGGTCCAGCCATAATCGTTTAAATTATATTAAGTGTCTTGCGGTTCGAACGGCATCACACTGGACACATCACGCTTGTTCTTACAAAACATGTACACAATTGTATAACTAGTAAGAAGAAAAAAAAAAATTAAAAATAATGACAAGCCCGCTGAGTTTCTTGCCGGATCTTCTCAGTAGCGGTCGCGTTCCGATCCAGTGGTAGTATATTTTTTTTGGAAATTGTAAACCTGACAATATGTAAGTGCCCTCTCAGGGTTTATGCATAATAAAATAATTTGAATTTGAATTTGAATCTAATCATTATACGAAAAGAATAGAACCTTGCAGCTGAAATTGTATTTTTAAGTATTAATTTGGTCTCAGGATCACGCTGAGGTAAAGAAATGGAGTACCCATCCTCGCCACGGCAAAACAAAAGCGGATACTGCAGGGCGTCATACGAACGGTGAATCTCGCTAATGCGCTGCAATGAATTATCGTGGCTCTCAAGGATAATGTAAATTGCTGACCAACTATTACTAATGCCACCTCATTTGACGTAGAAGCATTAAAACGACCCCTGTGACTCTCCGGCGGTTTCTTCTCAGCATTAATGACTACTTTAAATGGTTTAGACGTTTCAGGCACCTTGTCCAGGGCGATCTTCAAGTCTCTTACATAAGTATTAAACGTATGTAGCATTCTCTGCAGTTGCTTGACTAAGCCGGGTTTTACTTCGGGAAAGATACTGCACCTCAATTGTACTTCCCTGTCATCTTCGCCAACAAAATATATTTGTAAAAATTGTGGTTCCTTTTGAGGAGCTGGCAGCAAGCTTCCCACCAAATGGTATACCTGGCCCTGAACTTTAAAAGTTGGCATAAAACCGTCTTTTATTATCTGTTTCGCTCCGAAAGAAGTCATTTGAAAACAACTATTATATTTACAAATACGGTTCATGAAATGGTCGTGTTCTGGATGTATATCCATTATCAAACTGTAGAGAGGCTCAGGTAGCTGTTCATAAGGCGGGAGCTGCACCTTACCAGCACTGCAGCACATGCCGGGTGGCTCCTCCTTCCACTTGAGAGCATTACACCAATGGCACTTGTTGTTCATGGCACCCAAGGATACAGTACTGTCCGTCTCATACTCTATATCAAGATCATAGGCCATGCTGGAGTGAGCCTTGGTTTTCCAGGAGCGTCCTTTCCTTTGTACTCGTCTTCCAGGATTATTTTGCTCATAAAGAGACTGTGCCGCCCTGTGTACCTCAGGGTGAGTTTTCTGGTATCTGGCCACGGCAGCACGGTGAACTGCTGGGTTTGTTTGCGCATATTTTTTTGAAGCGTTTTGAATTTGTTTTTTCCGAGTAGCGTCGGTGCATCTGGCACGACGTTTCTTGGAGCATTTAGTAGGAAAGATAAGAGATTGATACTGAGATACGTCATGATCTGGTTCTAATATGGGCGGTGAATTAGTAGGCACTTCATTTCTTCTCGTAGTAATCTTCTTTGCAACGACGGGGAGAAGTGAAGAAGGGGAGGCGGTCTCGGCCATTGTCGCAGTCACTTCACTACGGACGTAAACATCGAAATGGCCACGTGACAGATCATGTGTAAAGCGTAGTCGTCCCACAGGGTTACCTGTAGTACCAAAACTCATATACAGTTCACCGTTTCGGTAAACTTCAAAGACCCATGGAAAGAGTTGCCCTGCCGCTTCCAGCTCACATAAACTACCATAAGTAAAATGGCGTGACATGTCAATGCGGTATTCAGCGGCACTGAAGTAATTGTCCCCGTTACTGTCATGTGACATAATGGCAAACGATTCCCAGTTGTCCACCACATAGTCTACAATTTGCTCGCGCACCTCCCTGGCCATCACCTGTGTATCATACAATATATAGGAGATGGCCCGAAACAGACAGGCTCCGTCTCCAATTATAGGAACTACGGTGTGAGGGATCATAGCCCCATCAATTTGTAATGTTTCAACAGTCATTGTGATAGATAATAAACAAAATCTACTCAAATAACGAACAAAAACTATGTACTTAAGTTATGCACTTACAAATTTAAGCTAATTAAATAGTATTATAAACAAAATGAAAGTAAAAAAAAATCAAAAAATATATTGTAAAATGATTAGAAAAGAAAAGCAATTGGAAATTTTTTTTTTAAAGATTAACAAAGAACTTTGTGAAAAATAAGAATACTTTGAAAATTAATTTGAAAAAAAAAAAATTAAATATATAGTATTATAAAGTTAATGAAAGAAAAAAAAAAATAGAAAAATATTCGAAAATGATTAAGAAAAAACAATTTGAAAAAGAATAGTTTTTTTTTTAAATATTAGCAAAACAATTTGCAAAAGATAAGAATATTTTGAAAAGCAAAGTTATGCACTAAGGAATCAAGGTAATTAAAATAGTAGTATCATAAACTTAATAAAAGTAAAAAAAAATGGGAAACAATATTTGGAAATGATTAGAAAAGCAATTTGGAAAAGAATAGATTTTTTTGGAAAAGATTAGCAAAACAATTTTTAAAAGATAAGAAAGAATATTTTGAAAAGCAAAGAATTGTGCTGAAAAGCACAGTTTTTAAAAGATAGTGTTGCACTGAAAAGTACAGTTTACTTGTATGGTATAATCTATCGCAGCGTTTGCGCTGGACGTGTTATTAAGACCAAGGTTGCAATTATAATGTGTGGGGCCGTGATTTTTTTTTTTTTTTTTTTGTGTGACTTAGTTGTTAGCCTCAGATGGCTGTGACAACTTTACCCGGACTGGTGGGTGAGCGCTGAGGGCTCTCAACCCGCTATGGGGCCGTGTTTTTTTTTTTTTTTTTTGTGTGTGTACAGCTGTTGGCCGCAGATGGCCTTGACAGCTTGACGCGGACTATGGGTGAGCGCTGAGGGCTCTCAACCCGGAGAAAAGTATGCTAAGCGACATCGCCCAAGGGCTCCCCCTGTGGGGAACGGACCTCGGCTTGGGGCGTCGCTGGAGGCAAAGTGGGCGTGCCCACGTTTTTAGTAGTGACTTTTGCGCGGCGCGGTTTCGCACCTCGACGGCGAGGGCGGAACCGCGGATATTTATTTGTTAAGGCCTCGCGGGCCGTGTGGGCTCTTTGTTGAGCGAGTGTGATAATGTCGTCCTCTTCGTCGAGGACGTGACGAGGACGTCGGATGGAGGAGATTTTGGAGGGTCTATAGGAAGCCGCCCCAACCACTAGTTGGTTGGGGTGAGTCATGGCAGAGTCAAAGTAGCTCTGAGAGCACCGTTTCATAAACTGCTTGATGGTCGGCAGTTCGAGGTCGATGTGGAGATCGACGTTTCGTATGAACCACGGTGCTCCCGTAGCTCGGCGCATGAAACGATTTTGTAGTATCTGTAGCCTGTGGATCCTGTGTGGCTTAACATGCGCGAACACCACGCTGGCGTAGGTCATGATAGGCCGTATGCAGGTGGTGTAAAGTCGGACTTTGCTACTCAGGGGCATACGCGACCTAGAGTTGAGTAGACAGTGGAGACGGCCCATCACAAAGGCTGCCCGTGCGCGGACTTGCTTTATGTGAGGGGCGAAGCTGAGTCGATCGTCAAGGGTCACACCCAAGTATTTGGCCTGCCTGGTCCAAGTGACCGGCTTGTTGAAAATTTTGAGGGCGGGAATGCTATCGATAGAGTAGGAACGGGCAGTTCGTCTAGTGAACATGACCGCCTGACTCTTCTCGGGGTTGATTTCTAATCTCCATTTCCTAAACCAATTGGCTAGGGCGGTAACCGCTGTTTGGAGAGTCTTGGCTACTGTTGTCGGGGATCTACCAGCACAAAAGAGTGCGGTGTCATCAGCGTAAAGCGCTTTATGTACCCGGTTGAATTTGGGCATATCGCTAGTGTATAGCGTGAAGAGAAATGGGGAGAGGACCGACCCCTGAGGGACGCCGGCTTTGATAGGGTGGGAGGTCGACAACGTCCCTTCCACCCTGTAGCGAAAGCTGCGATGACTTAAGTAGTCATGTATAATGAGAATTAAGTAGTGAGGGATCTTGAGGAGATAGAGTTTGTAGATTAGGCCTTCATGCCAAACCTTGTCGAATGCTTTCGCTAGGAAATCGATCGAATCGATCGTCTAGGAATAATACACCCGTATTCATGATGAACTGACTACTTGTGTATTCTACCAAACGGTGAACTTGTTGTACGCAGCTGTGTTTAGCTCGGAAGCCAAACTGTGCGTCGGGAACGAGGTTGTTAGCCTCGGCGAATGTACGTAGTCTACTGAGAACTATTCGTTCGTAGATCTTACCTAGACCTCTTAGTAGACTAATCGGGCGGTAACTACTAGGTTCGGTGCGGCGCTTGCCGGGTTTGTGGATTCCTATTACCACGGCCTCTTTCCATTGCGCGGGAAAGATGTTATTATTTAGTGCTGCATTGAAGATGCAGCACAACAGGATTATCAAGTGGGCGGGGAATAATTTAATGACTTTATTTGAGATTCCGTCCGAACCTGGGGCTTTCCTGGTTTTGAGACCCCTGACTAACGATTCGACCTCATCGGTGGTCACTGCTGGGATTGGCTGATCGGGGCTGTCGTTTCCTAACGAGCGCGAGAGAGTGTTACGACGTTCCACTTCGTCGGCGATGAAGCGGTGATTCGCGGCGTCGGGGTGTAGTGTACTCGGCGTACACTGAAGCTCCAAGCAGTCGGCCAGGCATTCTGACTTTTCATCGTCCATGAATGCCGGAGGCTGGTTGGGTCTGGTGAGAGGAGGGAGAGTGGACACGATGTCTTTTTTGAGTGAGCGGGAAAGCTGCCAAAAGGCTGTGTGAGAAGGTTCTAGCTCCTCGATCATGGCATCCCATTTGCTCTGTCTCAATTTTTTAATTGCTTGTTTAACCTCCCTCTGGAGTGACCGTAGGCGGGTACGGTTGTCCTCCGTAGGGTATCGGTCATAAGCGCGTGTCGCGGCGTTTTTCCGTCTCAACAAGTCACGGACGTCGTCTGGCAGGCGCCATTTACGATCGCTCGTATCTGGTACCGGCCGCGAGCAGTCGTCCATTATCGACTGCACGTGACTTGTGAGCGAGTCGATCGCCTGAGAGGTATCTTCCTTAGACGTAATGTCTTTGGGAATTTGATCAAGGTGGACCGACGAGGTTGACTTGAGATTTTTCTCTAGCCGTGCCCAGTCAGTCGCTATCTTGGTCCTTTCGTTGTTGTGGCCCGAGGGGCCGGGGGTGCGGGAGGCTAATTCCAGAGTCAACGGGCGGTGGTCTGAGTCTAACTCGTGTTGAACTTCTATTGAACATAAACGAAGGTTTATGTTTTTGAGAAGAAAGATATCGAGTATGTCCGGCCTGTGCGAAACGTTAAAGGGGAAGTGTGTCGGCTCTATGGGCGCTATGACATCAAATCCCAGTCTGTCAGCGAATAGCTCTAAAGTCTTGCCCCTCTTATTGGAACTTTGACAGCTCCAAGAGGTGTTCTTGGCGTTAAGGTCACCGCCAATGATGACGGCGCCTCCCAATTCTAGCAAGGCTTTTAGATCTTTTTCAACCAACTGTTTCGAATGTTCTCTATTGGGAGAGAGATATGCGGATACAAGGGTGATAGGCTGATGGCCTGAGAGGGCTAGCCTGCAAATTGAAGCTTCAATGTACATCAGAGGGGGCGGATCCACAGGTGTGCAATGCAGCGACCTTTTGTAGTAGATAAGCGTTCCGCCCATTGGTGAGGTTGTCCTATCGTTGCGAACTATATTATAGTTCGTTAGTTAGGGTCCTTGTTAAATGGTTTAAGGAACGTCTCTTGTACTAGCAAGATGTCGAGCTGGTGTTCCCGAAGGAATGTGCCTACTTCATCCCTCTGTTGGGTTAGGCTATTGGCATTGAATGTCCCTATTTTGAGGTGTCTGGGTTTAACTCTGCCTGGAGTGTACCTATCCATTTTATTTGAATTTAAGCGAGCCTAGACGCTCTAACGTGGGGGCAAATTTAATTGCGGTATTGAGGAGGGCGAGGTTGTTTCCCTCGTTCCTTTTTAATTCGGCTGCAATTTCGCGGATTTCCGTGAAATTGATTTGAGCTGCAAAGTTGGCCACCAGGGCTAGATCTGGATCTAGTCCTTGGGGGGCTTTTGGGGGCGCGCTTTTAGCGACGACGATAGGAAGGGGGGCGCCCTGAGGGGGCTTGGGATTACCACCGGTGGGCTGGTTTGGCCCGGTTGTTGGTGGTTTGGGTTGAGATGTTGCGGGTGGGGCAGCGGGCTGCCTGTTAGGCAGGGTTGGGAAAGCCTCCTTGCTGGTTAGCAGGGGGCGAGCCCACGCATTGTGGGTTGGTAAGGGGGCTGGGACGAAGGTCTTGTTATAGTACAAGGCCTTGCCGTTTGTGTTGGGCTGGCGGACTAACCTCCTCGGCGCTCTTGGGCAGCCGCGGTAGTTAGCCGGGTGTCCGTATTCTCCACAGAGAACACACGCTGGTGGCTCTTTGCAGAGTGAGATGTCCTTTGGCCGTTCACACTGAGAGGTGTGATGGTCACCTAGGCACTTAACGCACCTAGGACGGGCAAAGCAGTTTTTGGACGAGTGTCCATACAGTTGGCACTTGTGGCATTGTGCCAGGTTGCCATTTTTGTGTGGGGGCTCAACCGAGACCCCAGATAGACCGCAGATGGTCTTAATTTTAAAAATACCTTTACCCTCTGCGTTATTTGTAAGGCAGACGAGTATCATGTTGAGGGGATAACGACCCCTACCCCGGATCATCCGGTGTACTTCTACAACCGGTAGATCCTGGGTTTTAAGAGATTCTAGAATCTCTTTGGTCTCAATTTCCCTCGGTACGTTGCGTATTACAGCACGCAGAAGTTTGGCTTCAGGGAGGGTGTACGTATGGTAGGGAATCTGTTGATTCCCTAGCATTTTTGATACAGAACGGTGGTCGGCTGACGAGTGAAGGTCCACTCGTATACCTTGGGGGGTGGATTTCGCAGATTTATACGAAATCCTGTTAGTGTTTAGCCATGCGGAGATGGCTAGCCACTTCTCCTTGTCCCTAATATATAGGGGCGGCGGAGCGAGTGATTTTTTGACCGTCGGTGGGGCGACGGTGTTGCTGTCCGTAGGTGGTGGGGCAGCGGTTAGGGCTGCCTGTGAGACGACTGGGGGGGCCGGAGCGGCCGTGGCGGTCGTTGCAGGCGGGGCTGCGGCAGAAGTTGTTGCAGAGTCAGTCTGCTTGATTTTTGGGGTCTTAGAGGGGGCCTCTTTGATGTTTTTGGTCCTTTTGCTCCATTTGCGAGAGCGGACCTCGATGAATGAACCCTCATTGGTCGAATCTTCCGACTCGGAGGAGGAGGAAGACGAGTTTGAGGAGGAAAAGGCAGACTCTGTTTCCATCGCCGTACCGACGGCCGGTAGTTCCGGTTCGAGCGGCTGGGCGGTGGATCGAGCGGGTTTCGGTTGCGGAGGGAGGATTGTTATCGCTCCGAAATGTTGAGCGATATATGCTTTAATTTCTGGAATTGCCAGAAGGGCGTCAATCGTAATGGTTTTTTCCGCCATCGTGGGCTAACGGAAAAACAAAAAACGATAATTAGGAGGGAGTGTAAAAACCTAGCGCCCTGGTTGGGGTACCCTGGGTTGTGTGTGGTACGTGTCCCTCCCAACCGGGTGCAGGTCGGGAGGATGAGTACTTAATTAGTGTGCCCTAAGCTTGTAATCCTTCGCCAATCTTAATGTGCGATAGGTTCCTAGCTGCTCGGGCCGTTAGGCCTTCGCAGAAAAATGTTGAAAAGCCGTAGATTAGGTCCGACTAGGAGATCCCCCAAGGCCGGATGCTCTAACCCCTTCCGATTGTTAGCTCTGCCCTGAAGGGGCTCGGCAGGCAAATCGGGGCCTTGCCTCACCCGGCTTCGTTGACACCGTGAGGTTTCCGCCGGGGACCAAACAATATGGTTTTCTGCCCTGAGGGGGCCAAAATGGGTTGACTTTTTATCTACCAACGGTAGAAATCTGCACTCGACGTCTTGAGAAAGTCGACTCGTGCAGTTGGGATCCGGCAACACCTGCGTCCAAACAGCGAAACTGCCACAGACAACCGTATACACGGCCACCCGGAGCGGGCCACTGAACGGCCACAGACGTTGAACAAGATGGCGGCTTGACGCGACGCGTGGTTCGCTGCGAGAGCGAGCGAGACGGAGCGAGAACGCACGACCGCAGGGGGCGGGTGCGGGGTGAGCGCGGCGAAATGGAGAGCAGCGAGGCGCACGTCCGTGCGCTACGGGTCTCCGACGCGGAAAAACAATGGGGCCGTGCCGCCTCGCGCTGCTTATATACCCTCCGAGCTCCGGGGAGATTGCGCGACTTTTTCATTATTGCTAAAGCTATTTAAGGAAACCACGAAAAAATAATAAATATCCGAATATTAGTTTTAATATACGGTGAAAAAACTTGTTCAAATACGAATAAAATGCAAAATTGTGTTTTTCGCATATATAATTATTATTATAGTCAAACATTTCGTTGAAGTCAAACACTTTCATCGACTAATACGATAATTTTGTTTAACAATAGCATCAACCTTGTGTGATAGATACGTATTCAATCAAGTTTTTTTTTTAGTGTAGGCACCTGCCAAAAGTAACGAAAGCAAAACTTAGTTTTATGACTTAAAAGCAACGATTTTCCTCCTATTTCGAGGTGATTTCGAAAAATCAAAAAAAAAAATCGAAAAAAAAAAAATAATAACTGAAGCCTGATCAAAATTACCTACTTACATGTCATGTATTTAATAATTAAAGTAACGGTGATAGGCAACTTCAAAGCGAAAATATAAATCCATTTTATTACCGTTCCCTTGGGAATTTCGAAAAATCCCGTCTTATTCCTTGCCTACTTCATAATGGGGAAATAATTTTATACACTTATTATACTTAACAATAGCTACGAAAGAAAAAACAAACAATATAACTTTTAAGCAAGGATTTTCATCATATTCCGAGGGATTTTCAAAAAACCCTAAAAATGGTTTTTAGTTATCGTAACCTACTTTTAAGCTGAATTTCAAGTCTCTAATAAATAAAGTTACGGAAATAGGGCAACTTTAAAGCGAAAATATAAGTAAATCTTTTTTTATTCCCGTTCCTGTGGGAATTTCGAAATATCCTGAAAATTGTTTTTTGTTTTCATAATTTTAAGTTTCTAATACATATGGTTACGGAGATAGGGTAAATTTAAAGCGACAAAATATAAATAAATCCTTTTTATTCCTGTTCCCGAGGGAATTTCGAAAAATCCTAAAAACGGTTTTTAGTGATTGCAAACACATATTTATATGCCAAATTTCAAGTCTCTAATAAATATAATAACGGAGATACTTTTATAGCGAAAATGTAAATCCTTATTATTCCCGTTCCCGTGGGAATTTCGAAAAATCCCGTCTTATTCCTTGCCTACGTCATAAAGACAATATCTGTGCAAAATTTCAGCTTCCTAGGTCCAAGGGTTTGGGCTGGGCGTTGATGAGTCAGTCAGGACTTTGAATTTTATATAATAAGATTATTTGTCTATTATTTGACATTCACAATTATCTGTTAACTCCAAACGATTTTAACAGATGGCGATATCTGTTGACTGGATTGAGTAAGTAATTTGTGTGTGCTCAAGAGGATTCGAGAATGGTTTAGATTCACAATTGGACCCGTTAGGTGGCGCTTTATTTGAACAGAACAACGTCTGTTGGGTCAGCTAGTATACTATATTTTATCACTGTATTATTACAAGAACAGGAATTACGCTACATTAAACCCATTTTAAATATTATTTTATCAAGAATAAGCTTCCATGTGGTGACAGAGTAAGAATACAATTCATCACTCCCTCTCTTACCCGTGAATGTCGTATAAGACGACTATGGGATTTAATATGCACATAACATCTGTGCAAGAGAAGGAAAACTCGAAATGAATCCCTATACCAACATGTCTGAACAGCATGGTATAGTAGGTCAAATTCCCTCCCATTGTGGAGGAAGCCCAAGCCCAACAGTGGGACGTATGTGGGCTGCGATGATGATGAAGCTACATTATCAGCGGGTGGCAATAAATATATTTTATCTGTGATATCCCCATGTAAAAGGGAGCTACGCGAGAGAAACTGCAGGTATTTGCTAGTAAACAATAACTCCTTCACTTGCAGGGGACATCATAAACACACAATTAACAAATTGTGAATCGCACAAAGAATTTTTTAACGCGGAAATCAAATCTAAAGCAATTAGTATAGAAGATTAGCTTAGATGACTTTACTTAGATGACTGCGCCACATAGATTTGGGCGAATACCCGTCACATGTATAATATCTCCTATTGACTGATTAAGTCATATAGTCAAGTCTTACGGACGGATTGGAGTCGCTGGGGCAGCGGAGAGACTTTGGGTCACTCTGTGAACTCTACCGTCTCTTTCACGGGGAGTGCTCCGAGGAACTGTTTGACTTGGTACCACCGTCACCATTCTACCAACGTACCACTCGACATCGTAGCAGGGTTCACCCATTTCACCTGTAAACGTTATGGTCTTCAAGTGTACGTTTCCAGCGATAATTTCTCCCACGTACGTGTAAGCTCTGGAATGAACTACTTGCTGCTGTGTTTCCCGAGCACTATGATATGTCCTTCTTCAAATGAGGTTTAAGAAGAGTATTTTCTTGACGGTAGGCAGCGGCCCGACTGTGCCCCTGGTATTGCAACGGTCCATGTGCGGCAGCATCACTTACCAAAAGGTGTTCTGGCTGCTCGTTTGCCACCGTTGCCAATAAAAAAAAACATACTGCACAGGCCATACTAATTGTCAAAAATTATTATCACCGTTAATAACAGTTATACTTCACTTGAAATATAATGTGTAATACTCAAGTAAACATCAACAATCATTATTAACTGCTTACATTGCCAAGAAAATTTTACGATTCCAGAAAATTAAGAATATTAAGATTCCAGAAATTAATTATATACTTTGTATTCTAGTACAAATCAAATTTATTATGTAAGCCTCACAAAAGCACTTATTAATGTTAATTTTAATTTTGTTCGAAATTAATCTAACGACTGTTACCGGAAATGAACGCGGCCGCACGCTGAGAATCATTGATAAGAAATTCAGAGGGCTCTTAATTTTTTAACTGATTTCAAAAAAGAGGAGGATCTATGGAGATCTATTTCGCTGTATGAATTTTTTTATGCATGGTTACAGTTATAAATTCTATACCAAATCGTCTACGTGATATAGAAAGTTACTTTTTGACAAAGGTATAGAGTTTTCTAATTTAAGGCTAGTAGAGTTAGAGCGTGTATATAAGCTTGGCTCTATATGAGATCTGATAACTTTTTGACAGTGCAACCCATATGGTCACGTTTTGGAAACATTTTACATGAAAACATTTTTGGTGGGATTAATCAGTTTTCCGTGTGGTGACGGAGTAAGAATACAATTCATCACCCCCTCTCTTACTCGTGGGTGACGTAAAAGACGAGTAAGGGATTAATTACGCATATAACATCTATGTAAGAGAAGGAAAACTCGAGATAAAACCCTATACTAACACATCTGGCCAGTGTGGTATAGTAGGTCAATTTCCTTCCTATTGTGGAGGAGGCTTGAGCCCAACAGTGGGACGTATTATGAGCTGAAATTAATAAATGAATGAAATCAGCTCTTATCTGAATAACGTAGGGCTGATGCACTATACCTTCTTATTAATATTCTTCCATTAAACATATTTTTATTGTTTTATGTCTATCCGCCTGCCAATTTGACGTCAATCTGCTTTGGGAATATAATTGTTAACCTTCTTCAGATGGAGAGATATGGAATTAGCCCAAGTCCATATAAAGTTCATACTTTACGACAGCAATAAGCAATGTAAGTTTTGGTAGTATTCGTAACCGTTATCACATAGTAATGAAAGAGGAAGAATAAATACGACACATAAATGTAGCATTAATTTTGTACAAGGAGTTGGTAATATTTGGTGACACAATGTTGAGAGTTACAAAAGACTTGAGGTTGCAGATAAAAGCGCCTCAAGACAAACATAAGTAGGAAACACGGGGCGATTGCACTCTCTGTGTATTTTCTCGTGTAGAGACAGCAAAAAAAATATGAGTTTAGCTTCGTATTTTTTTATTTTTTTTATTACCAATAGTGGCAAACGAGGAAGCAGCACACCTGATGTTACCATCAGTGATGCTGCCGCACATGGACCTTTGCAATACCAGGGGCACAGTCAGGCCGTTGTTTACCGTGAAGAAAGTACTCTTCTTAAACCTCGTTTAAAGAAGGACATGTCATAGCGCTCGGGAAACACAGCAGCAGTTAGTTCATTCCAGAGCTTGCACGTACGTGGGAGAAATGATTGCTGGAAACGTACAGTTGAGGACCATAACGTTTCCAGGTGAAATGGATGAACCCTGCTACGATGACCAGTGGTACGTTGGTAGAATGATGACGGTGGTACCAAGTTAAACAGTTCCTCGGAGCACTCCCCGTGAAAGAATCGGTAGAGTACACAGAGTGACCCAAAGTCTCTCGGCCACTCCAGCGACTCCTATCCGTCCGTAAGAATATGTTGTATAAAATATGTTGTCGTTGTCACAGCTCATATACGTCCCACTGCCGGGCTCGCGCCTCCTCCACTATGGTAGGGAAATTGACCTTCTTTACCAGGTTGCTCAGACAGATTGGTATAGACTTTTAATTCGAGTTGGCCTTTTCTTGCATAATGATTTCTGATGTTTACGCGAGTATTATACATTTTAAATAAAACTACTTTACGGATTTTATCGCGTTTGTATTTGATTTTTGATTACCCGACGTTTCGAACACTTTACAGCGTTCATGGTCACGGGTGGACTAAGATGTCTCACGTCCAACAAGTCATCGTTACTGCAGAAAATTTATAATTATCTACCCGATACAGAAATTAGTTATTAAATATTGACCCACATTTTGATACAAAATTTATTGCCAGTATATGAAGAAGAAAATGATTCTATATGAAAAAATTATATTGTTTATGGTTAGTAATAATTAAACATTAAAATTAATAGTAATTATATTTAAAAAACTAACTAATAATCTAGTGTACTACCACCGGATCGGAACACGGTCACACTGAGAAAGATCCGGCAAGAAAACTCAGGTGACATGATGCTAAATTAATGTTAATTTTGATGGCGGCTTACTTTATGTTACTAAAAGGTTTTAATTTATAAAATTATCTTTAGTTATTATTATTGTGGGTCAAATCTATACAATATGAGCTCACAGTGTCTTGCAGTCTTGTGGTGGTCTTTTTGGATTTGTTTTTAATAATGTTTATAACAGGATCCCAGCTTGATGGTAACACCCAGCCATCCTCTCTATTGAAATTTTTGTGTTTTTTAATCTCAATAGCCTCGCGTACCATTCTAGGCAGGTATCGGTGTTCTTTTGCGAGGATTTGTGGTTTATCAAACCTGATGTTATGACGGGCGCGGTCCTGACTATGTTCACAGACTGCAGACCTAGTGTCACGGCGGTGCTTCACATCGGCTATGTGTTCTTTGATCCGAGTTCTTATGGATCTCTTTGTTTGTCCAATGTAAGAGAGACCACAGTCACAGTCAAGTTGCTAGTTTATAATATTAGTGAAGATAAAGATATCAAATGAAAATTTGTGTCGGAAAATTTCGTTAAGTAATTAATTTGAGATGTATTTCAAATGAAAGGATACTATCATTCAGCAGCTGGATTTTGAAGAGTTTCGAGTAGATATAGTGTTATCTTAAGCTATTACCATCGACATAATTTTACTCTTATCATTATTTGGTGTCGGCACACTATGTATTGTACTATATACTAGCAACCCGCCCTCGCTTCGCTTCGGTTTTAGTCGTTTTACCCGCGTAGTTCCCGTTCCCGTGGGAATACTGGGATAAAATATAGCCTAGTTTAACCATTGGTGAAAGAATTTTTGAAATCGGTCCAGCAGTTTTGAAGATTACCCGGAACAAATAGACAGACAGACAGACAAAATTTTTTTAATCTGTATTTTAGGCATAGGTGTCGTGCAAATAACCGTGTGAACATGAAAAAAGTCTATTATTTTAACATTACAAACAGACACTCCAATTTTATTTATTGGTATAGATTGTCCGTGTGGTGACAAAGTAAGAATACAATTCACCACAACCACCATAATTGAATTTGAATTATGCCTATAACACCTATGCAAGAGAAGAAAAAGAAACAATTCCTATGCCAACACGTCTGACCAGCGTGGTATAGTAGGTCAAATCCTTCCTATTGTGGAGGAGGCTCGCGCCCAGCAGTTTGCATTGTGATAATGATGATGAATTGACGGACACAAATTACACTCGGACTCGGAGAAACATGGGAATCGAATCCACGACACTGGCATAATATATCAGACTCTTAATCACTACGCCAGTATGTAGTCAACATATCTATACCAATAAATAAAATTGGAGTGTCTGTTTGTAATGTCAAAATAATAGGCTTTTTTCATGCTCACACGGTTATTTGCACGACACCTATGCCTAAAATAGCAATTTAAAAATTTTTGTCTGTCTGTCTGTCTGTCTGTTTGTTCCGGGTAATCTTCAAAACGGCTGGACCGATTTCAAAAATTCTTTCACCAATGGAAAGCTATAATATCAGGGCGTAAACTAGGCTATATTTTATCCCGGTATTCCCACGGGAACGGAAACTACGCGGGTAAAACGACTATAACCTATAACCGAAGCGAAGCGAGGGCGGGTTGCTAGTATTCTATATAAACTCAAGTAATTTTCACACCTCGTTGCTAACTGTACTTAATCCCTCGATATCGAGACCAAGGAACGTGTGTAAACTGCCAATCCTGCGTACGCTTCACCTAACTCATATACCCTTCGCAATCTCGCATGCAATATATTGTATATTGTATCCTTTTCTAGCACCGTGATAATAATGTTCACGATGGAAAAACAAAAGCAGTGGAGTGGGTTACTTTCCTCAACATTTTTATAGCATTACGTTTTTATAAAGTGTTAATCAAAGGCGTAATCTATCTACTTCTTTTTATGTGATAGGAGCATGCTATGGACAGCTGTTTATCTTCAGCCGCAGGCCAGTCCGAGGTAGTACTACACTCTTGCAGAAAATCGACGTCCGAGTAGTAGCAATTTGTTACTGCCCTTCATTCGGTGAGCGACAATAGGAGGGAAATTGACCTTATACCATTCAGACAGGTTGGTATAGGGTTTTGTTTCGAGTTTTTCTTCTCTTTCATAGATGTTATACGCCTAGTATACCTTAGTCGTCTTTTATGACATCCACGAGTAAGATAGGGAGTGATAAATTGTATACTTATTCAATCATCACACGACAAATTGTATCTATAGTATATTAAAATGCAAGATACTAAAGAAACTATAATTTTTAACCGTTAACCTCCGACGCAAAAAGAGTAGTGTTATAAGTGAGTTTAATCTGTGCGTCTATTTGTGACATCGTAACTCCTAAACGAGATTTATGATGCAGATACTTTTGTTTGAACGCTGACGTCATCAAATCTTTTTGTTCTTAAACGCACAACGTGTATATAATTTCAAAACATATGTGACTTAACATTCGAAACACCTACACTTTCCCGAGGAAATCGTAAAGATTGTATAGAAATCACCAGAAGAAGTGGTCCATAGAGCACACCGATGGGAATCTTTTAATTTCAATTGTGATTAACAATCCATCTGTAAAACGTGGCGTTTATGACAATCCTTAGAATAATAAAGTATAAAAGGATAGTGTCAATACTTCGAACTTTCAAAATTTGAATCTAAAAATACTAATGACGCGCAGACGATTACACACGTACACACGCACACCACTATACAAATTATGAAATCAAATTTTGTTTTTATTAACATAAATCGTCGAAATACTTTTAAAAGTAATGTTAAAAACCTTTTTAAGTTTTTCAAATGTGTTGTGATACCATTTGAATGCACCAACCGTCATAATTATCAATTTATTTTTTAAAAGTTGCGTAGATACGTGCAGTACAATGACTTGTACATTACGGAACGGTTCCAGCATAAGCTCCATTAGGCTCCAATTGAAATGCCTCACTTTTTGTGCGTGAACTTACCTTCTATACGTTATTATTCTAAGATGTTATCATTATCTCTTTAATATCTCAACTCATATACGACACACTATTGGCCACGAACCTTCTTCATAATCTGAGAAAAATTGACCTACTATATCTTGTTGGTCAGACATGTTGGTTTTACTTCGAAATCTTCTTCTCTTGCATAGATGTTATATGCATATTATATCCCTTAGTGGTTGTAAATAAAAGTACGGATTTTATCGTAAATATCACAAAATCTCTGTTCCGCATCTCATACCATCGTGTAGAAGAATAGACAAATGCCCAATCCCTAGAGTTAGAAGTAAATTTGCTCAACAACACTACAGTAATATTGCACCTAGATTGTATAACAAATTAAATTTAAAGTATAAAACTAAACACTTATCGAATTATATCATTAAAAATAAAATTAAATTGTGGCTAAAGGATTTAGACTATAATGATACTGAAAAACTATTTGAAATTGTAAAATAAAATCAAAATAAACATTACACACACATAAACATACACACACACGCACACATGCATCGTACACAAACACACACGCACGCACCCACACAAACGTGCTCGCGCATATCACTTACATACACACGACCATGCAACATCAATATATATTAACCATTGTGGCTATTTAATAATTTATTATATAATTAACTTGTTACTGAGATGGAACTGGTTCCCAACACACAGACTATACTAGTTTGGGAGTCAGAGCTTGCAAACAAATTTGTGAAGGTTAATGTTACAATAAAGATTATTATTATTATTATTTGTTTTTAACATTGTTGTTCTCCCAGGTGATTGGGGTATTTTTTCCATTTATTGCGGGTACAAAAGCAAGCAATAAAAGGTTTATGAGAAATTAAAATACTACGTATAGCATAGTACGTAATACACGAACAATAGATGAATACACAAAATATTATTCATAATATATACAGACTATATATACAGATATGTAAGAGGATTTCCATTTATAATGATAGAAATTTTCTCACAATTCTGCAGGTATTGAGAATGGTAGCTTTTTGAAGAAGGATGTATGTTAACCTATGTATGCCTAATGTTTCCAGACTGGTGTGTAGTGTATGGGGTATGATGCCTGTAGTAGAGAGAACTACTGGGACTGTAATTACTGTTTGGACTTTCCATTGACTTCGGAGTTCTATAGATAGATCAGTATATTTTGCTATTTTACTCGAAAAAGTGGAAGATAGGTTGTGCGTGTTAGGTATAGCGATATCAATTAGGTATACTGTGTTCTTGTTCTTGTCATGTAATATGATGTCCGGTCTATTGAAGTGAATTGTTTTGTCGGTGATGATGGTACGATCCCAGTACAATTTGTAGTTAGCAGATTCTAAAATGGTTTGTAGTGTGTATTTATAATATGGTATTTTCTGTGCTTGTGTAATGAGTGAGTGTTTAAATGCAAGATGTTGATGAATGATGGCAGCAACTTGGTCGTGTCTATGTTTGTAGTCTGTTTGAACTATGCTCTTGCATGCTCCTGTGATATGTTGGATGGTTTTTGAACTACAGTGGCATCGTCTGCATAAGTCGGTAGGTAAATTGGGTCGTCTAATGATATATTTTTGATAGTTGCGTGTGTCAATAACTTGATCTTGAATGGCCACCATAAACGCCTCCGTTTCAGGGAAGAACTCTCCACGCCGCAGCCATTCGTTCGACGCATCTTTGTCGACGTGTGTTTGGCTGAGATCGGCTAGATGCCTTCCGTGGAGCGACTTTTGGGACCAGACTCCTATTTTTTGCTGTTTGCTAATGGTGTTTTCATTTGGTTGTATATTTCTGTCATATAGATTAAGAGGTGTGTATTTGTTATCTATTGATGTGATAAATTTGTGGAGGTCAGTTATTTGGGCTTTTGAGTGAAAATAGTTTCGAAGCTTAGTGACCAGGCTATTATGTAAGTTTCGGATATCAATTAAACCTATTCCTCCATCTTGACGTGGCAGGGTGAGTTGTTGGATACAAGATTTCGGGTGGTGTTTTCTATGAGCGGTCATGTGTGTGTTGATAGTTCGTTGTAATTTTGTCAAATCGGTTTGGGACCAGTTAATAATTCCAAAAGAATAGGTTAGTATAGGTATTGCATAAGTGTTGATGGCTTTAACTATGTTTCGGGAATTGAGTCGTGATTTCAGTATCTGATTTAATCGGGATTTAAATTTTTTTGTCAGGTCTAATTTCGTTTGCTTTTGCATTATCTGCTTAGCTTGGTGAAAGCCTAGGTATTTATATGTACTGTTTTCATCCATTGCTTGTATTTCTTCTCCTGAGTCTAATGTGTATGTATTATTAATGGTCTTTCCACGGCTTATAGAGTGTATCCTGCATTTATCAACACTAAATGACATGTGAATATCAGAAGAAAATGACTGCGTAATATCTGCTAGTGTTGTGAGTTCAGTGATGTCGGTGGCATAAAGTTTGATGTCATCCATGTACAGTGTGAAAGAGTATGATATGTGTTATTGTGTTTTAGGGGGAATCCGATATTTGTGTTGTTGAGTAATTGAGACAGGGGGTTTAATGCCATGCAGAACCATAGAGGACTCAGCGCATCACCTTGAAAGATGCCTCTTTGGATTTTGATCGGTTCAGTAGTTAATGATGTACCGTTGCTTGTTACTTTTAGCCTAGTATTCCATTGTAGCATGGCATCGTGCAAAAAGGTTATGATGATTGGGTGAATTTTGTATTGTTTTAAAACATGTAGTAACCAGCTATGAGGGACTGAGTCAAATGCCTTTTTGTATTCTATATACATTGTGTGAATATTTCTGTTTTTGGTCTGTGCCTGTCTCATAACTATTGCATCTATGGTAAGTTGTTCTTTACAGCCTTGGCTATTTTTCTTACAACCTTTCTGTTGTTCTGCAAGCGTGTCATTTTGGTTCAAGTGGTAATATATTAAAGTGCTGATGCATCCAGGGATAATTTTATATATGGTCTGTAGGCATGTAATAGGTCTATAGTTAGCCGGGTTTTTTAGATCCGAACCCTTTGGTAGCATACAAGTGATTCCATTGGTTATAAACTTCGGTAGTGTGTTTGGGTATTGTATGAAATTGTTAATTTGATTGTGGAGGTAAGAATGTGTGCAACTAAACTTTTTATACCAATAATTGTGTATATTATCAGTCCCGGGCGCTTTCCAGTTATGTGTACGTTTAATAATTTGGGTTAATGTATCCATGGATATATTCGGGAAATTCATATCGGTCGTGTTTGCTGTTGTATCTTGCGTAGTTTTTAGCCAATCTGCTTCTGTACTATGGTGTACTGGGTTCTCCCAGATGTTTGCCCAATATTGTCGTAAATTTTGTGCTGTTGGCGTCTCTGTTTCTGTTATTGTATTGTTTTGTTTTTTAGTTGTTAGGTGTCTGTAAAATAGTTTTTCATTGTGATTAAATGTATAATTCTGTTGTTTTCGTTTTGTGCAAGTTAAATATCTCCTGAGTCTATTCGAAGTTGCATTTAGCTTTTGTTTCAAGGTGTCTAAAAAGTGTTGTGGTTCTGTGTTAGGCTCTTCGTGTTGTGTATGGGTTTTGTATTTGATTTTTATTTCTTCAACTGTTCTAACTATTCTTTGGTTTCTATTGCCTGCTATGTATTGTGTGAGTCGGCCTATTTCCAATCTATATGTTTCAATTCTGCTTTCAATTCTTCTTTGCCACGATGGTTTGTTAGTACGGTTACGATTATTTCTGTTATAATTAAATTTTGTGCCGTTACAGGTGGCTGCAGTAAAGGCTGCCGCGTATATTATAGTGTGTAAGGTATTATAGTGTGTAAGGTATTAAAGTCTGTGGTGATATTTAGATATATGGGTAGTATTTCTATGTTTAGGTGATGTACTATCTGAGAAAATTTATGAGAGGATTTCTGTTTAGGTATATATGGTCTTGTTTCAGGGTCTGTGTTATTAAATTGCGTGAATGAATTGTTGAACTCTTGTTCAACTTCTTTAAGTAGTTCTCTATTTGCCTGCCTTACTCTAAAATTATCTTCAGTACTCCTGTTTGTGGCCAAACAGTGTTGCGGTGAGAAGGCTAATTGGGGTCGTCGGTGTTGTTTGTATCATTAATTTGAGCGTTATAAGTTTGATCATCTATTGCGAGGCTTTCATTCTTATCGAGTTGGGTTTGTATGCCTAGTTTTATTTGTATCTCTTTTTGTATCTCATCTATTCTGTAAGTTGGTATGCTCTTGTTGTTAAATATTAATCTTCTTTGGTCGGCAATGCGTTGTTCTGTGAGGTGTGATAAGTGTGGTTGTCTAGACATAAATAAATCAAACATGTTTTGCCGATATGAAGTTTTATTGGTTTCTAACTCAGTAACTTCAAGGTAACATCTGACTATTTCTTCATTTAGTTCGGTTGACCATTTCATTCTAGTATTCGTTTGTGGAAGAGAGGGAATGTTAGCTGAATGATTGGTGTTTTGTATGTGTGAATGATTTTCAATTTGTAATATATTCTTTACTTCATTACTAATTTCATCTAAGATGTTTTCTGGCAATAGTTTTCTCCTTAATATGGCTCTACGTTGGTCTCCTATTCGTTGGCGTGTTGCTTTCATTTCGGGAAACTTTGTGCTGAATTCTTGATGAAGGGGCTCTAAATAGTTATTCATAAGTGTAGTCTCGCATTTGGTTATGAGAAGATATGTGCGCCATATGAAACGGTTCATTTCTTCTGTCCATCTTTTACGCGCACGTAAAGGGCCCGCAGTGGATGCAGGGTTTACAGCGACTGCCTCCTGCATAACAGCTGTTGACCTTAATGAATATGAAGATGAAGGAGATGAATTTGGTGAGCGGAATAGGGAATGAGTCGAGGAAGGTGATGGCACGTCTGAGAAGAGTGAATGGCTAGAACGTGAGGATGGAGTGGGTGATGGTGATTGATCGGCTGTAGTATTTTGTTCGAGGGGAACCCGCCTGTTCAGTCCCCCGTCGCCAACGGTTGGCATGCTGCGGCATCCAGCGTCAGCTCCAGATGCGCCCCGACGACCTCTGGGCAGCGGCCGTAAACTATATCTTCTACTTTCCGTTATCTCCATTGAAGGGTTTCTAGAGCCTAACGGTGATGTCTCTGAGCTTATTTCACTTATTGAATCGGAGTCCGTGTGTATTGTTTTGGTCGTTTGACGGTTTGATCTCGTCACTCGGGGATTCTTCGCACCCCTAGGTCCAGCCTCAGCCTGTCTCCCGTCAATGACAGAGCTGCTTCTGGTCCCGCCGAGCACTTGGGGCCGTTTTCAACTACTTCTTGTTAATACCATTTTCTTCTTTTGGGGTTGGGACCGTTAGTTGGAAAGGGTTAAGCCGAGATGTTATTAGCTTTTATATTGTCTCACCCATTTTGGGGTATGGTCTAGCTGACAGTGACCTGATTGTACATACCTTTCCATAAGCCCCCCTACCACGTCAAGGTGGTTCCCCAGGGTGGTTATTATTATTATTATTATGACATTTATTTAATTTACTAACTACCTTATACATTTTTAAATATGATATAAAAAAAATAAAATATTTAAAAATATAAAAAGCGTGATGACCCACCGGCAGCGAGTATAAGGACCAAGCTATCGGTGGTTAGGGCTCCAAAGAGAGGAACTTTCTCACAATGCGCACCGTGTCCAGTAAGACCGCCTTCTGCATCAGACCTGCAATCCAACTACCTAACGTGAGCCTACACGTACAACGATCGCCGAGTCCACATCCCACATGTCGACAATCTCGTGAGCTAAGTCTTGTATTTTATTTGTTTATCTTTCTCAGCCTTCACGAGATTCCCGTCATGTGGAACAGTGATATCGACAATCATTGCACGGCGCTGCAGCCGATCTATCACCACGATGTCTGGCTTATTGGCTACAATAGTCCTATCAGTGATAATAGATCGGTCCCAGTACAATGTGACACGACCATTTTCGAGAACCGGCTCTGGTACGTATTTGTAGTACGGCACCTCTACGCTCACAAGTTTGTGTAGCAAAGCAAGTTGCTGGTGGATGATCCTGGCTACTTGGTTGTGTCTGTGCAAGTACTCGCCGTTAGCAAGACGTGAACAACCGGAAACGATATGCCTGAGGGACTCGCCTGGTAAGTGGCATGCGCGACAAATATCAGCTGTGCCATCCCTCAAGATATATTTCCGGTAGTTATTCGTCTTAATAACTTCGTCAGCAATTGCACAGACAAAACCTTCGGTTTCTCCAAAGAGGTTACCGAATCGTAGCCAGGTCACAGAGGCTGGAGTGTCTACGTCGGGCGCATTTAGTGCTCCGTAGTATCTGCCGTGCAACTCCTTGCTCAGCCACACATTCTTGCGATCTATGGTGCTTAGCACTACCGGTCTACGCCAGTTCTCTTTAGCCAACCCAAGCGGGGTGAGCCCGTTATCTATTGTCACCACATCAAGATGCACACCACTCGTCATCTTGAGGAAATAATCCCTGAGGTTGCATACTTCACGATTATGGAGGGTTTTAGCATTTAGGAAGCCTCGGCCCCCACATTTTCGCGGAATATACAACCTCATTATTGATGAACGAGGATGATGCATCCTGTGCGATGTCAACAGCGTGCGGACTTTTCTGTCCAGGGTGTCCAATTCGGTTTGGGTCCACTTGAGTATGCCAAAGGAGTACATTAGAATCGGCATGACCCAAGCGTATTAGGCACGCACCTTATTGCCGCCCGATAAAAGACTATTTAAAACTTTTTTTAGGCGACCAAAGAAACGTATATTATTATTATTATCGCGTTTGTATTTGATTTTTGATTGCCCAACGTTTCGAACACTGCAACGTTCATGATCATGGGTGGACTCGACCCAGTCCGCTATAAAATCCGTAACAAATACAAATGCAATAAAATTCGTAAAGCGTGTGTGATAAAATCCGTGAAATATGTAATGCTCGCGTAAACATTAGAAATCCTTTAGTTGTCTTTTACGACACACATAGCCGGGGTGACGACGAAAGGACGGAGCATGCGGCCCTAAAACCCATCGTAAAGGGAGGCATAGCCTTGCGTCATTGGGCCGACCGGTACTTAGTTCCTTGTCATCCCAACCCGGCGGCGTACCCTATCAGGTACCGTCTGTCTATAATACCCCTCCCGAGCCGTTAATAAGTACACAAGTTAGGGGATGGATTGTTGTAATAAACTAATTCTATTTCATCAGTCATATGTATTTATTTGGAAACTTACCTATAAGGTTTCAAACAAAGTCTATATAATAGTTTTGTTATTTCATACAATGCTTCTATTATTTCATACAATTTAATAATAAGCATTGTCTAATACAGGTACGATTGAAAGTCGTAAGATATTTGTTGTTTTATGGAATTATTGACCTTTAAGTAATGTATGGCACGTGTTTAGTGACCTTTGTTTTATGGACGGACAAGAACCTTAATCTTTGTATACATATTTAATTCTCCTGTGCGTGTCTATGTTATGGAACTCCTTTTTTTGGGGGGGTGGGTTACGGTCGGCGTGCTCCTCGCACCACTCCGTCCGGGGCGACAGAGGGGCGTAAGCACACACACCCGTAACCCACCCGTGACACGTCGCCTTCGTCGTTGGACCGACTACCGGAGCAGGGTGACTTGACGTCAGTGGACGGTCCGACGGAATACCCTTGGAGGACCGACGTCCTCCCCGAGGGGAAGGGGGGGGGGACGTCGGTCTTTCCTCGCGCGGTCGAACTCATGGCGGGTGACGGACTAATTCCCCGGTCCAGTTACCCGCGGCCTCGGATGTTACAGAACTCCTACGGAATGGCTGGACCGATTTTGATGAACATTTTTGTGAGTTTTCAGATGGATAGTTTTTTTTAAAGACACTCTATGCGCTAAGGAAATATGCCTTGTTTTGTGGGAGACTTTACAAACATATAATTAACGGACACAAATTACATCCAGACAGATTTGGAGTGGTAGGACCACACTGTCGACAGTTATCTGTCTGCAGCCGCGGGCCGGTCCGTTCGGGGTAGTACCACGCTCTCGCAGAAAATCGACATCTGAGTAGTAGCAATTTGTTACTGCGCTTCGTTTGGTGAGCGAGAGAGCCGGAAGCCCAACTTTCTGAGGGTGTTTGTGTGTGGAGGGTTTTGATGGTGCCCTTGGTATCACCGAGCCTCAATGCACGCATTCACATTCCGTTCACTTTCTTCACGGTAGGCAGCGGCCTTGTAAAGGTCTATGAGCGGCAGCAACACTTACCATCAGGTGTACTGTCTGCTCGTTTGCCACCGTTTGCAATAAAAAAAAAACTCAAAACAACAATATATGAATCGCACAAATTGTCCTACGTGGGATTTGAATCCGCGACACTGGATCGATAGATCGGTATCTTAACGACTACGCTATCTGTGCGGTCAAATTTTGATGGTTCGAGAATGACTTATATTAATAATTGGACCCGGTAGGTGGCGCTATGATCAATTTCAAGGCATTATATTTTATTTTAATATATACAGAATATGATCTGCTGGTTTTGCTAGTATATCTATATAATTCTTCAGTACTCCTCCTAAACGTCAGGATCGATGCGGATGAAATATTGTGTATTCTCATTTACACCACATTTAACACTTTGTTCAGTAATTATAACTTGTTTCCATCATCCGTTTTCATTTATGTGTACCGGTAAATAGTTCAGTGCCCATAATTATTGTTTTGCATCAAAGGAATATATAATAATACAGAATAAATAATTTTCACATACTTTATTGGTATGCAAAAGTATAAAATATAATTATCAAAAATAAAGTAGGATACTTTATTATAAAGTACTAGCAGCGCTCTGCGGTTTTACCCGTATAGTTCCCCTTCCCGTGGAAATATCGAGAGAAATTAAAGCCTGTGTTATTCTAGTTTTTCGTGTGGTGACGGTGTAAGAATACAATTCACCACTCCTTATCTTGCCCGTGGATGTCGTAAAAGACGACTATGGGATACAATATGCACGTAACATCTGTGCAAGAGAAGGAAAACTCGAAATAAAACCCTATATCAACATGTCTCACCAGCATGGTATAGTAGGTCAAATTCCCTCCCATTGGATTCCATTTCCCCATTCCCTCCCACCCATATAAATATATAGGATTACAAAGTTACATTTGCAGTTGATGAAATGTAACTTTGTAAAAAATAAGAATACATTTGTCGCTATCATTGCTTCCCTATGGGAATCGTAAAAACCGACTAAAGACTGCGCAGATAGCGTAGTGGTTAAAATACCAACATATCGTGCCAGTGTCGCGAGTTCGAATCCCACGCAAGACAACATTGCCAAGTCATTCTGTTTATTTAAGACATAAAAGATCTTTAATATTGATATTGTCACTATAAGAAGTTGTTAGGTTAGCTATTTACGTAATAACTTAAGAAGAAAGGTGCCTTAAGCAGAGACTGAATGAGTTAACCGACTTGGTATAACATGGATCTCACAACTTTTTATGGTAGAAAAACTCATTTGTGAGGCTTTGATTTTTTTTACAAATTTTGTTTTTGATGGTATCATAAATTTTATCAAGAAACTTTACCTTCATAAGGTATCTCGTATAATAAATTTGTGAATAGAAGCCGCCAACAGCAATCTCCATAAGTACAAAGTAATGATAAACAGCAAGTACATACATACTCGACTCACGATACGAACATTACAAAAAGCTATATCGTTTGGAAGCCTATCGCGTAGTTTGTTGCGGACAACTTAATAGACTGTTGCCATGTGACAAATAGCTATCTTTATTTTAAAAATATTGTCGCTTTTATTTCTGTTAGAAAGATATGTCGTAAATTTCAATTTCTCATTGGATTTTCATTTTTCATTGCAGCTCATATACGTCCTACTGTTAGGCTCAAGTCTCTTCCACAATAGGAGGGAAATTAACCTTAATATACCATGCTAGTCAGACAGGCTGGTATTTTTTTTATTTTTTTTTATTTTTTTTATGGGTGGACTATGGTAAGCGCACGCGCGGTCCAGTGCGTCCGGGGCGATGAAAGGACAGCGCGCGGGCCCATAACCCACCCGTACCCACGTCACCTCCTTGTTGGGCCGACCACCGGAGCAGATGTGACTTGTCGTCAGTGGTCGGCCCAACGGAATACCCTTTCGGGTAACCTCACCTCTCGACGTCCTGGGACGTCGGTCGCCGTCGTGCGGTCAGCCTCTCTGCGGGTGACGGACAATTCCTCGGTCCGATCACCCGCGGCCTCGGCTAGGGCGGCATTAGGCGCAGATACTCGCGCCTGCGCCGCCCGAGTCGCCGGCAGCGGAACGTGTCGCCGAATAGGAGCTCTACTCGCACACGATCCGCCGCCTCCTTCCGTGAGATTACGGCCTCACAGAAGGCGGCGACCGCGTCCCAGTTCCTGACGCTGACGAGCATCTCCCTGGCGATGGTCGGCAGCGCCAGGTCGGCACCGATAATTGCGACGAGTTCACGGCGATCCCCCTTCCATGCAACACACTCCTCGAGCCGGTGCTGCGCCGTGTCCTCGTCGCAACTGCAGTGGTGGCAGGACGGTGTGCTCTCCCTCCTGACAATTTTGTGCAGGTACTTCCCGAAACAACCGTGCCCCGTCAGCACCTGCACCAGTCGGAAGGAAAGCACCCCGTGCGTCCGCTCCAATCACTCCATCAGCACCGGCCGGAAGGCCTCGACGGTCCTGACACCGTACCGAGGACTCTCCAGCCGGACTGCCCAACGGGCAAATCCCTCCAACCACCCATGGCCTTTTCGACATCTTGGTCATATAGGCCGAATCATCGAGATACATATGCACACCATGCTCTTGGCGTAAGTATGCACATGCTTCTTGAATCTCTAAAAGTTATTTAACTTCCTTCATCCTTTGCCCTGTGTCCTTCTCCCTGTATAACTAGGGCGGACAGCACACGGTACGAACTTCGTCGTCCGCGGTATTCCTGCTAGCTAGCCACATTTACCTGCTACTCTGGCTGCCATCTTGGCTTATCCTGCCAACCTGGTCTTCAAGCCGGCGGGCCTTGTACCAGGCGTGCGCGAATTCCCGTAACTGCCGGTAGTTCGCCTCCAAAGCCACGAGATCCGTGTAGTATACCGGACCTTCTCCATCGCGATGTATCCCCAAGAGCATCCCCGACTTAATCTCATCATAGAGGGGACATGCCCACAGAACTTGGTGCATGTCCTCATCCCCTTCGCCGCAGCTACATTCCGCGTGAGCTCCTAGCCCTAAATCGTACAGCCACCTGCGAAAGCACCCATGACCCCCTAGTAATTGGGAGGTTTCATAGTCCGGCTCGACCCAAGTCGCCTTGAGGCGAGCCGCCACGTCCGGGAAAAACCGATACGTCTCCCTCCCCTTGTCCTCACGATCCCACCGCGCCTGCCACTGAGCAACAACATCCGTCCATATAGCCCTCCGCCTATCCCGATATTCCTGCCTAGTCGCGTCCTGGCGCGCCGCCGCTGCTCTACCAGCACGGATGACCTCCAGGTCGGCCGGCAGTACCCCACCGATGACCGGCAGGGCAGCCGTACTGGTCGTGCGATATGCCTTGGTGAGCAGAACGAGCGCAGCCCTCTGCGAGCGTAACAACGCGCTCTTAACCGCGTAGAGACCGGCTCTATAGAACCATACATCCGCAGCATACGTAATCGTCGCCACATATGTCCCGTGGTACAGGGTCTTAAGGGCCCTGTAGCGAACGCCCCACGAAGACGCCGAAATGCGGGCCACCTTACCGAAGCCCTAGGCCGCTCGCTCGCCAATCGAGTGCCCATGCTGCGTGAAAGACAGACCCGCGTCCAGCACCACCTCCAGAACAGTAGTCCACTTGACGTCCCTGACAGAGCTCCCCCTAAGACGTATTGTGGGAGGCCTCTGGAAACGCCCCCTCAGCGTCATACTCGCTGACTTACCCGGGGAGAAGTCCAGCCTATTCCGGGCCCCCCACTCTCCAACAGCCTGTAAAACGGCCGCCGCGTTGGCCTCAATGCCCGCCCTGGAGTTTGCCCCAATCAGGACCGTCAGGTCGTCGGCGTATGCTACCATTCTGGCCCCCCCGGAAGCAGTAGCCGAAGCAGGTCATCCATGAGCAGGTTCCACAGAGCCTGCCCCAAGACCGAGCCCTGCGGACATCCCATAGTAGAGGTCTTCCACACCACCTGGTCGCCCGCACCCATACCCACGCGCCGACCAGCGAAGTACCCAGACAACATCCGATAGATATTGCCCGGGCATCCCCTGGCCTTCGCCTTCAGCAAGATCATGGGCCACCAGGCGTTATCGAATGCCCCCGAGATGTCCAGGAAGATAGCCTGCAGGTATTTAGTATCTGCAGAGTTAACCGCGTCCGTAGTGCTCAGCAAAGCCGAAGACGTAGATCTCCCCAGTGTAAAACCATGCTGTGAGGTCGAGATTCCCCTAGTAATCCCCGGTGCACACTTTAACATTACGCGTTCCAACAATTTACCCAGCACAGGTAAAATCCTAATAGGGCGGTAAGCCTTAGGATCGGATAGAGGCCTGCCATTGCCCTTAGGCAGTACGAGTAACCTACCAATCTATGCCCGGGGCAATGACTTCTCGGCGGGCGTCGACCCGCCAGGCGGTGATCTCTTTGATGGAGACCATGCCGCCGCGGGCGCGCGTCTCCGACACCCGCCGACAGACAGGTTGGTATAGGGTTTTGTTTCGCGTTTTCCTTCACTTGTACAGATGTTTTATGCATATTATATCCCGTAGTCGTCTTTTACGGGTAGCGCACCCGCCGTCCGGCTACATCCGGGGCGACAGAGGCACGGCGCGCGGCCCTGTAGCCCACCCGTAGTATGTCGCCTTCGTCGTTGGGTCGACCACCCGAGCCGAGTTCCTTGTCTTCAGTGGGCGACATAACGGAATACCCCGAAAGAGTACGCTCTCTTTTCGACGTCCCTGACCCAAGACGTCGAAAAAAAAAAATTATAAGTGCTAGTATTCGCACTTCCATCCATCCATCAGCCTACAGACGTCCACTGCTGGACTTAGGTCTCCCCACGAGAATGCCACTCGGAACGGTCCTGCGCCACTTGCATCCAACGGTTCCCTGCGACTTTGAGAATGTCGTCAGTCCACCTAGAGGGGGGTCGTCCTACGTTGCGCCGTTCGATTCGTGGTCGCCACTCAAGAACCTTCGCACTTAAGACCAAATAATTCCCGTGAAAAATCCTCGCCCATTGATAATTAATTTTCCTTCGAAATGCCGAATAAACGCGAAGAACATTTCATTTGTTAGTTAAATTATATAATTATGATACATTTGATGCGTGCGTGCTTTAATAGCGGTCTTGTTAACTAAGAACGTAAGATATTGTCTGTTACAGAGATTAGATATATTCTGTTAAACAGTATTAAGTACTTGTGGGCGGATTATAATGAATTTGAAGGTACAAATTAACGATTTCTGATGTTTACGCGAGTATTACACATCTATACTAATATTGTAAAGAGGAAAGATTTGTTTGTTTGTATTGAATAGGCTCCAAAACTACTGAACCGTTTTCAAAAAATTCTTTCACTAATGGAAAGCTATATTAGGGATTAACTTAGGCTATATTTTATCCCGGTATTCCCACGGGAACGACGACTAAAGTAAGACGACTGTAATCGAAGCGAAGCGAGGTCAGGTTGTTATAAATAAAACTACTTTACGGATTTTATCGCGTTTGTATTTGATTTTTGATTGACCAATGTTACGGGCGGTCTGACACTCCATCCGTGACCATGAGCGCTGTAAAGTGTTCGAAACGTCAGGCAATCAAAAACTAAATATTAACGCGATAAAATCCATAAAATGTAGTTTTATTTACATAGTAATACCCTAAATAAAAAGACCTGCCGTACTGTATGGATAAGCATGTTGGACGACAAAAGCGACGGATGAGAGACGACTGTATGAAGCGGCGATGCGAATGTTGAAATGGATGTGTGGTGTGGCAAGAATGGATAAAGTGAGGAATGAACACATTAGAGGAAGTTTGAAAGTGCCAGTGACGGCAAAGTTAAAGAGTGAACGGTTGACATGATATGGACATGTGATGAGGCGGGATGAAAGTAATGTTGTGAGGAAAGTTTTGGGTATGAATGTTGAAGGATTTAAGGATAAAGGAAGACCGAGGAAAAGATGGATGGACTGCGTGAGGCATGATATGGATAGCCTGGGAGTGATTGCAGGGATGACGTCTGATAGGATCGTATACATTTTTTTTATTTATTTTTTATTTATTTAAGACAACACCCTGCACTAAGGAAATAATCCTTGTATTGCGGGGGACTTTACAAACATATAATTAACGGACACAAATTACATCCAGACTCAGAACAACAATTTGTGGATCGCACAAAGTGTTGTCCCGCGTGGGATTCGAACCCCCGACACTGGCGCTGTAGGTCGCTTACTGTCATCTTAACCACTACGCCATCTGTGCATCTATGGAAGAAGATGACATATTGCGTCGACCCCAAGTAATTGGGATAAGAGCAAGATGATGATGATGATTTACAAAGTACTTATTAATTGATTACAAATACGAACTTCAATGTAAGTGCCGGTTTTTATCGACATTCATATTTTCATCAATTCAGCCTATATACCTCCCACTATTGGGATTGTACCTCCTTTACAATAAGAGGGAAATTTACTTAACGCATTGGTCAGGTGTATTAGTAGAGGGTTTCATTTAAAGTTTTCCTTCTCTTTTATATATGTTATATGAATATTCCGTGCATATATATTCCGCATTTCCTTGTGGTGACATAGTTAAAATACAATTCACTACTCCCTATCTTGCCCGTGGATATCGTAAAACACGACTAAAGGATATAATATGCACATATAATCTGTGTAAGAGAAGAAAAACTCGAAATAAAACCCTATACCAACCTATCTGACCAGCATGGTATAGTAAGGTCAATTTCCTTAGAATTGTGGAGCAGGCCTGAGCCCAACGGTGGGACGTATGTGAGCTGCAATGATGATGATATGCATATTTAATCGCTTAGTCGTCTTTTACAACAACCACGGGCAAGAGGTGGGGGTGGCGAATCGTATTCTTACTCCGTCACCATACGGAAGATATAATATTTATACCGTAATGAGTATGAGGAAATTTTAGTAAATAGAGAATATTAAGCGCTCAAAATAGGTTTAGAAACTAGTACTCATCATTAAACCTAAGCACTGTCTATCTGAGATAACACTTTTTATGTCCGTCTTTATGTAAAGTATAGTAAATTAATTTAGTAAGAAATTTCACTTGGTTTTCGATTTAGTGACGAATAAAGAAAACTCCGTGTGGTGGCGGAGTAAGAATACAATTCAGCATTCCCTATTTTGCCTGTGGATGTCGTAAAAGACGACTTAGGGATATAATATGCATATAACATCTATGCAAGAGAAGGAAAACTCGAAATAAAACCCTATACCAACTGTCTGATCAGCATGGTAGGTCAATTTCCCTCCTATTGTGGAGGAGACTCGAGCCCAACAATGGGACGTATATGAGCTGAAATGATGATGATGATCGTTAAATCAAAATAACAATCATTATTTTATATAATCTAAAGTATTAAAAACGATTATTTTATAAGCGCGCTTAAAAACGTAGAACAAAATAATGGATTATGAGTTTATAGGCTTATTAAATTTTATTATAAATCAAGCACAATCCGTTGAATGAAATTTTGAGTTTGAATAAAATTTCATTGGGATTCTTACTTTTTACGTGAACAGACGCTAATCTTACATCTTTAAACGAGCAATTCTTATATATGTATATATCTGAATCTTGGCAACGGCTCCAATTTTCATATAATTTAGCATATTAGAGGTTTTGGGGCCAAAAATCAATCTAGCTATGTTTTATTTATAGACAACATTATTTTGTCGGTGTTTTTAGCTAATCAGCACAATTACATAAAATATGAATAGTATAGGAACATGAATTTCGCCGCCGCCGTCAGGAGTGACAATAGCTCAGTTGGGAAGTTGTCCAGTCGCATTCAAATAGCCTGAGATTGAATTTCGGTTATTCTGTTTTTTATTTTTTGATATTTTTTTCATTATTTCATCTTTTTGCAGGTTTTTAATATTGTACATCTTAAACATGTTCGTTCAAAATATCATTTACTTCCCAAAAAAAAATTGTACCGAGTAAAGCTTTTTTTTTTTGGAGGTGGGTTGCGTTCAGCGCGCTCCCCGCACCACTCCGTCCGGGGCGACAGAGGGGCGTAAGCACGCACACCCGCAACCCACCCACGATGCACGTCGCCTTCGTCGTTAGGCCGACCACCGAAGCAGGGTTACTTGTCATTAGTGGTTGAGCTATAGCGTTCTACCAGATATTATAATTTAAAACACCGTTGGTGACGTAGTGATAATACAATACACCAAGCCCTTCTTACCCGTGGGTGTCTTGAAAACGACCAAGGGATGCTATATGTAGATAAAGTCCAGAGAAGGAATACTCAACATGAAAACCGATGCCAATACACTTCACCAACAAAATCAGATAATGCAAGCCATTGACACTGCCATATTAGCCTAGACTGCCCCGTTTTTTTTCTGTGTGACTTAGTTGTTAGCCGCACATGGCTATGACAATTTTACCCGGACTGGTGAGCGCTGAGGGCTCTCAACTCGAGACTGCTCTGCCGAGCGCCTTTCATTTTACACTTACTCCGCGGCTTATTGTTGAAGCTATTGTTCAAGCAGCTCTTACCCTATAGTGCTAAATATTTAAACAATAAATAATTAATATTTGGTTGACCGTCGGTATATATTTTTTTTAAAGTAAATGGTATTTTTAACGAACATATTTAGATATCTTAATATATATAAATTACGTGTCACGTTGTTTGTCCGCGATGGATGCCTAAACTACTTAACCGATTTTAATTAAATTTGCACACCGTGTGCAGTTTGGTCCAACTTGAAAGATAGGATAGCTTACATCTTAATTTATAGTCGCAATATTATTTTATTGCAAATTATTTGTATTACCTATATATACCTATTATTTGACATTCACAATTATCTGTTAACTCCAAATGATTTTAACAGATGGCGATATCTGTTGACTGGATTGAGTAATTAACTATGTCAAACCTACAAACGCTTTACATAGAATTTGACCTTTTTTGCATAGATGCCATTTGTAAAAAAATATGACGATCTCCATGACAGATGTTCTCCTACAGTTCCACTTAAATAGTTTAATAAAATGTAATATAACAAAAATATTAGCCATAGAAACGCGTGGCCGGGTCTGCTAGTATGTATATTAATAAAAAACTAAAAATGATGAGATAGTGAATAAAATATCAAAAAATAAAAAACAGAATAATAATAACACTGAGATTCGAACTCACGCTGTTTGAATGCGACTGGACATCTTCCCAACTGAGCTATTGCATTCTGGACGGCGACGGTTAAATTTAAATTTCTATTACTTACATATATCTTTAAACGAGCGAGTCAATAGGACCCGCTCGTTTAAAAATATAAGATAAGAAACCTATCTACTGTAAATCATCATCATCATTATTTCAGCTCATACACGTCCCACTGTTGGGCTCGAGCCTCCTCCACAATAGGAGGGAAATTGATCTACTATACTACGCCGGTCAGACGTGTTGGTATGGGCCACAGAGGACAAGGAACTCGGTACCGGTGGTCGGCCCAATGGTGAAGTAGAGGAGATACGGTGGGTGATGGGGTCGCCCGTCCTTCATCACCCAGGAACGGAGCGGTCCGCGTACTGGACTGACCATAGCCTACCTAAAAAAAAATAGGGTTTCACTAAGCTTCCCTTTTCTTCTAATCTATACTTCTATACTGTTATACACGGTGACTTTTTTAACGTCTTACAAAAAAAAAAAACATAAAAGTATCCGACCAAAGAAACATATCTAACATATTTAAGCTGGTAGTTATAAAAAAATAATATAATAAAATAAATTAAAGTTAATATTTTGTAACAGCCTGTTTATCATGTTTACATTTTAAACAAAAGAAATCATGCGGAATTTCGTTAACCAATCATAGGTACGAAGTCCACGTGGACGGCTTTTACAAAGCGTAATTCCCTACAATACCTAACAGGTATCCTTTGCGATGCCCGATTGGCACCGCGGTCGAGTGGTCGTAGTACCTACATAGTTCATCAGCATTAGTTGAGTACCTATGCGCTCGATACATGCTGTTTCCTTACTATTTTAATTAGTAATTATTTATAATCATTTTTATTAAAAATATTCTAGTAAACATTTTTTTAACCTTTTAATTTTACGAATGAATAGTGGATGCTAGATACTTTAATTGACCTGCTTTTGTAAGACAACATAAATATCACCGTGTATAAAGCGGAAGAGTTTGTTTGAACGCGCTAATCTCATGAATTACTAGTTCCATTTGAAAATTCTTCAAGTGTAAAATAACCCATTTATCGAGGAAGGCTATAGGCTATACAACGTCACGCTAAGACTAATAGGATCCGCAACAATGAAAAATGTTTCAGAATCTGCTTTTTTTTTCCTTTTGAGAGCTTCCGCTGCATGCACTACATTTTTTTTTTATTATTTATTTATCAGAACAAAAAAAAGTTACAATTTTATACAAGTTATGACATTTAAAACCACTTGGGTTTGTTAAAATTAATGCCATTGACAGTAGCGGTTTATAACGTAGATATGAAATACGATTTCAATTTATGTTTGATGTTTGAAGTTGTAATAATATTTCTAACTTCGGGTAGTAATTCGTTTATAATTCTCGGGACCATGTAGGTAGCCGTGCGTTCACCGTAAACATTGTGTGCGCGTCTCACACACAGTCTGCTATTAGCGACAGCTCGTGTATATATAGGATGTTCAATTTTGTCTTGTATATTTGTATTAAAAAAATGCTCTTTGAGTAGTACGTACTTAACTTGTAAAAAAATAGGCAAGACGCTGCAGTATTTGAAGAGAGCCATTTCGTTATCATGATACATACTTTTTATTTTATAAGGGAATATGTTGTTAAGAATTTTGAGCTGTAGTTTATAGATATCTTGTAGATATGATTTATATGTACGACCATAGCTGCTAAGGCCATATTGTATATGCGATTCAGCTAGTGAATTATATAACATTAGTTTCACTTTAAATGGTATGCGATTTTTTATGATTATGATATTCGCTAAAAATTATCTTAGTTTATTGCAAACATGGTTGATGTGAGCATTCCAATTAAATTTATTATCAATTACTAATCCTAGGTATTTAATACATAATAGTTAGTACATAAACGGTTAAGTTTCGCAAAAATCATGTGTGACAGAATTGTATTATTTAAAAATATTTTCACCTTCTACGTAAACAAAGTCACAGGTTAAAGTTAGCAGCCGGTATGTTATATACATACTTAACACCTTAGTTATCTTTTACGACATTCACGCTGGTGGTGGTGAAATGTATTCTCACTCCATCACCACACGGCAAATAAACACTTTAAATAAACAACAATAAATGTATCAAGTAAGAATATCTCCTCACTCAAGGTTATTATGGTGTCGTACACGTGCCTAAGTCGTTAGTGCGTTCATTAACCGTATTTGAACACAAACAGATTGAGTTGATCGAGTTCAGAGTACTTATGTACTTAGTGTTGATACTGTTTAACTAATGTAGGTACTGTAATTAATTGTAGTATATACAGAAAATATAGTAAAACTTTTACGAGCTCGCCACTAATTACTTAAAAAGTACTCTTCTATCTACATAATGTCCGTGTGGTGACGGAGTAAGAATGCAACTCACCACTCCCTATCTTGCCCGTGGATGTCGTATAAGACGACTATGGGATATAATGTGCACATAACATCTGTGCAAGAGAAGGAAAACTCAAAATGAAACCCTATACCAACATGTCTGACCAGCATGGTATAGTAGGTCAAATTCCCTCCCATTGTGGAGGAGGCCCGAGCCCAACAGTGGGACGTATGTGGGCTGCGATGATGATGATGATCTACATAATATTTTATGTGTACTAATTATTATTAAAATTACGGTTAATATTATAACAATATAAAAGTTATTTTATCAATTTTATTGTGTTTTAGTGTGATTTTGTATTATGGAACTTTCGAATAATATCATTGGCATATATGGTCACGAGTGGACTGAGATGTTAAATGTCTGACGTGGGAGTCTTTGTCTGTCTTACAAATGGGCGCTTTTTGTATCCGTGGTAGCGTTAGTATTCTAGTTGTTCTATTCTATGTGGTGATCGGACAGAATACAATTGTCGTCACCCCTTACTTGCCCGTGGAAGTTGTAAGAATCAGCTAAAAGGTCTCATTAGGACAATGGTAATTGTAATTAAGAAACGGGCCCCAGTCAGTAGCGTGCCTGTAGGTGGTGGGGCAATGCTTGTTCACGATCCCGCTATCAAAAAAATCGACGCAGCGTAGGACAATCCCTTACTAGGTGGACTGACGACATATTGCAAGTCGCAAAGAACCGTTGGATGTCAGTACACAGACCCTTCCGAGTGAGTCTCGTGGGGAGGTCTATTTTCAACAGTGGATATCTATCGGGTAATGGGTGGATAGTATTAGTTATTAATTTTAAAACCCCTATTATATATGTTCAGTGTAGTGACAGGGTAAGATTACACGGGTAAACACTACCCTTTCTCTTACCCGTAAAAGACGAATTGTAGAGAATATCTATAAGAGAAGGAAAAAGATATAAAACGCCGTGCAACACGTCTGACCAGAACAGTATACTAGGTAATTTTTTTTTTCCAATTTTAGAGGACGCCGCGACCAATTGTGGGACTTATGTGGGGTAAGATAGTGGCGATTATCCATATTATTTGTCACCATAAAAAGGTTAAACATATTTTTTTTTTGGTTACCTATTGTTGGCATTTGTTAATATTTGGTTTCAGGTCAGATCGTGAACACATTGAGAGTCAAAAAAGTGCGTATGTGTACTTACGTACGCACTTCTTTGGCGTAACAAGATAAAAATCTTTCTAAAAAAAACAAACATGGTTGTCTGTAAAGTCGGTTTACAGACGATAGTTTAACGTGACAACGTCATAACAAAACATTGATGAAATGACTGCATACTTTTATGAACAAAATTGAATAAGCGTAACGGGCCTATGAGCGTAACGGGACAATGAGCATAACGGGACACTTTTTCGTGCATGCAGCCAGCGTTCATCGATTTATTAGACGTTGTCACGTCAAAATGTTATCCTTTGCATTGTCCTATATTTGTAGAAAAAAACCACAACAATAATAGAAAAAAAAGGTAATTAATACATTGAAAGCTTTATTATAAAGTAGTATCTAGTTGACATTTGTGACGGTGTGCGCGCGGATAGTAAAGAACGTTGACTAGTTAACTTCAGGGTGTCGGTTTTTCGTAACGGTGTGCGCGCGCCTCGTAAAGATTTACGCTCATCATTTGCCCTAGCACACCAAAAGAACTTCAAAAATCCAACATAAAAACTCAGTAGGCGTGCAACTAAGTCATGATTTTTAGAAAGCGAGCTAAGTATTGAGTTAGCAGATCTCAATTTTTTTAGCATTGTTGTGGGCCTCATTAAAAGACTATTAGCTACTATTCGTTGAATAATTCCTGTCAAATTGTTTAAACTATTAATCGAACAACTGTACAAATTTGATCCCAATGCCAATTCAAGAAGTAGCAAGAGTCGTTCCATAGACCACATTAGGTACTAACAATGTCATATAGTCTCACAACGAACGACCTAAATTTACTATTTAGGTTGTTACGACTTCCTTTTGAATTGAATACTTCTGTATTCAGGTTTGGATGGAGTGCAAATTCATGTGGGTCGTTATCGACATGGTCACGTGACAAGTTAACGCTAACACTATATTTGTATGTCAATATCATTATACATGTACCGATAGGTGTCCAAACCAGATAAATGTAAGAAATTTTAATTTACAAATTTTAATTGAAGATCAAACAATTATCTGTACTTTTACGGAGTTTATCGCGTTTGTATTTGATTTATGATTGCCCGACGTTTCGAACACTTTACAGCATTCATGGTCACGGGCGGACTCAGATGTCTTTGATGACATTTTAGTCCGCCCGTGACCATGAATGCCTTTGTAAAAGTAGTTTTATTTACAACTAGCAACCCGCCCTCACTTCGCTTCGGTTTTAGTCGTTTTACTCGTGTAGTTCCCGTTCCCGTGGGAATACCGGGATAAAATATAGCCTAGTTTACGCCCTGATATTATAGCTTTCCATTGGTGAAAGAATTTTTGAAATCGGTCTAGCCGTTTTGAAGATTACCCGGAACAAACAGACAGACAGACAAAAATTTTTTAATAGCTATTTTAGGCATAGGTGTCGTGCAAATAACCGTGTGAGCATGAAAAAAGCCTATTATTTTGACATTACAAACAGACACTCCAATTTTATTTATTGGTATAAATGTGTAGTGCTCGCTTAAACATCAGATATCATTATCAAATAATTAATTTGAATCATCATCTCGGCTCATAAACGTCCCAATGTTGGGCTCGAGCCTCCTCCACAATAGGAGGGAAATTAATCTATTATACCACGCTGCTATATTATATGCATATTATATCCCACAGTTGTCTCTTATGACACCCACTGGTACAGTATATCTTTTATTTCATCGTGGTCATCACAGCTAATATACGTCTTGCTGTTCGGCTCGAGCCTCCTCCGCAATCACAGAAAAAATTATTTACTATACTATACTGATCAGACGTGTTGGTATACGGATTTATTTCGAGTTTTCCTTCTCTTGCATAGATGTAAATCTGCATATATATATCCTTTAGTCGTCTTTTACGACGCAAAATGAGGTGATACTTTTTTTTTTTGGGGTGGGCCCCGATCGGCGCGCTCCACGCACTACTCCGTTCGGGGCGACAGAGGGGCGTTTAGCACGCAACACCCGCAACCCATCCGAACATCACGTCGCCTTCGTCGTCGGGCTGACCACCGGAGCAGGGTTACTTGTCATCAGCGGTCGGCCCGACGGAATACCCCCTACTTGGGGTACCCTCCCATCGACCGACGTCCCTCCCTCGGGGAGGACGTCGGTCTTTCTTCACGCGGTCGGGCTCAAAAAAAAAATGAGGTGATGAATTGTATTCTTACTTCGTCACTACATGGAGATTATATGAATTTGAATTTTCAATTATAATTTCAGTAACAAAAAAAACGACTGCAACTGGACCAAATTAAAATGGGACCATACGGAAAGCACCAACTTTCAAATACAAAAAAAACATCAAAATCGGTTGACTCAAACGATAGTTTTGAAGTAACAAACAAAAAAAATATCGAATAGAGAACTTCCTTTTGTAAATAAAACTACTTTCCGGATTAATTGAAATGTCACATATCTTAGTCCGCCCGTGACCATGAACGTCACAAAGTGTTCTAAGCGTCAGGTAATTAAAATTAAATACAAACGCGATAAAATCCGTAAAGTAGTTTTATTTACAACTAGCTTATGTTCTCGACTTCGTCCGCGTGGTATAGATACTTTGAGCTGACGCGAACTTTAACCTAAAATTTTGTTTACGTGAAAATATTTTTTAATAATACGATTCTGTCACATATGATTTTTGCGAAAATTTAGCTGTTTACGCAGCGGTAGCTATCAAAAGAAAAAAAACCTCGATTTCAAAATATTCTTCATTGGTGCTCCGCTCCAGTTAGCTTTAGCGTGATGATATATAGCCTATAGCCTTCCTCGATAAATGAGCTATCTAATATTGAAAGAATTTTTCAAGTCGGACCAGTAGTTTCTGAGATTAGCACGTTCAAACACACAAACTCTTCAGCTTTATATATTAGTGTAGTTTGTATATTAGTAGATATATATAAAAATAAAAAAAAAAAATGTACTCTCTCACTCTCTCGATTTTTCATTGACGACATTTCATTCTTCTCGATGTTCGCGTAAACATCAGAAATCAGAGCTTCCTCTTTTTTGAAATCGGTTAAAAATAACAAAAGTTTGTTCATAGTTTTAAGTTTTCACTTCTGTCGATAGTCCTCATTACTGCTACTCATTTTTTATAAGACTGATTATAATTTGTAATGTAATGCCTATTGTAACTTTACACCTCTTAATACATAAGCTACAAGGCCCAAGGGCACTCCCTGTGGTATTCCAACCTTGACTTGTAACGTTATTAGCAAAGTGGATTATCAAAGATTGTGATTTGTACGCAACATGGCTTCGGATTTGGTGACAAAATTAGAACTTTTATCTAACTGTTCTATCGTAACTCGCACGTCGACAATGTGTTTGTGAATCTAATGCATTTGTTAAATAAAAATGTTATTCAATCATTAAAATTTATTGATTATCTTTTGTTGGAAATGCTAGTATTTTTATAAAAAAATAATTTCAAACTGAAAAATAATTATATTAAATGGGACTTAATTAGGCCTGCAATATTGAAAAAATCTATTCCAAGCACTGCACCAATTCGGCTAGTATTATACTAGCAGGCGTGTAATGATACGAAGGCATTATACTAGCCGTAAAACTGAAACATAAAGTAATAAAAAAGAACACAAAGCGGTCACGAGAACTGCCGGCAGAAGTGAAAACCTAAAACCGTGAACAAACTATTGTTATTTTTGGATATTCAAATGAATTGTTTAATCTTAATAAAAACGTGTGGTGACAGAGTAAGAATACAATCCACCACCCCTATTTCTTGCCCCTGAATGTCGTAAAGAACGACTAATGGAAATAATATGCATATTAACGTCTGTGCAAGAGAAGGAAAATTCGAAATAAAACCCTATACCAACACGTCTGATCAGCGCGGTATAGTAGGTAAATTTCTCTCCGATTGTGGAGGAGGCTCAAGCCCAGCAGTGGGACGTATGTGAGATGATGATGAAATAAAAAGATATAGTGATAGCGTTAACACGTCACGTGACCATGTGGATGATGACTTACATGAGATTACTCCCCATCTTGTAAGCGTTCGGTAGCCTGTAGAGATGTTCACAATTATTTAGATTATTGGATCACATCATTTCATCACAGCTCATATACGTCCCACTGCTCAATTCAATTTTTTTATCTATACCAATAAATAAAATTGGAGTGTCTGTTTGTAATGTCGAAATAATAGGCTTTTTTCATGTTCACACGGTTATTTGCACGACACCTATGCCTAAAATAGCAATTAAAAAATTTTTGTCTGTCTGTCTGTTTGTTCCGGGTAATCTTCAAAACGGCTGGACCGATTTCAAAAATTCTTTCACCAATGGAAAGCTATAATATCAGGGCGTAAACTAGGCTATATTTTATCCCGGTATTCCCACGGGAACGGGAACTACGCGGGTAAAACGACTATAACCTATAACCGAAGCGAAGCGAGGGCGGATTGCTAGTTATGCATAAACCCCGCGGGGGCACTTACATATGGTCACTTTTTTACATTTTACCTTACATTACTACCGGATCGGAACGCGACTACACTGAGAAGATCCTGCAAGAAACTCAGTGGGCTTGTCTTCTTTTTTATTCATTTACTATTTTTTTTTTAATAAGATAATATACAACAACATGTCTATTAATAGCTCCAGTGTGATGCCTTTCGAACCATCATACAATACAGTTATTAAATATAACGAAAAAGTACCATAGCTGGACCAGATCTCGCAAGCGGCACCCGATCACGAGTTAACCACTAGAGCAGCCATCACTCCCCTCAACCACAATGGAGGGAAGGGAGTGACCCGCTCCTCGTAGCTACCGCAAGCAGACCCTTCAGTGAGCATGACCAATACCATGTGCCACAAACATAAAACACAGATTAAATAACAAATTCGTTTGGCAAAACACGCTACGCTTTACAATTATAGTAACAACAACAGAATAAACATGTATGTAACACCTTTTGAAATAATGAGAAAATGCCTGAATGAGGAGCTGCTCATAACCAGTCTGTATTATCATCAAGCTGTTGGGCTCGAGCCTCCTCCACAGTGGGAGAGAAATCAACCTACTATATCACGCCGCATTGTATGCCTATTATAATCCCTTACTCGTCTTTTACGACACCCACGAGCGAGAAAGGAAGTGGTGAATTGCATTCTTACTCCGTCACCACACGGAAATTATTGGGTCGTCGTTTTGACGGGTCCAAATTTAATAACTAATATCTGTAGCTGGTAGATATAAATCTCAGCAATAACGGTGACTTGTTAGACGTGAGACATTTTAGTTCGCTCGTGACCATAAACGCTGTAAACTGTTTGAAACGTCCGGCAATCAAAAATCAAATACAAATGCGATAATATCCGTACAGTAGTTTTACTTATTTTTTTTTCATTGCCAACGGTGGCAAACGAACAAACAGCACACCTGATGGTAAGTGATACTGCCGCACATGGACCTTTGCAACACCAGGGGCACAACCAGGCCGTTGTCTACCGTGAAGAAAATACTCTTCTTAAACCTTGTTTAAAAAAGAATATGTCATAGCGCCCGGGAAACACAGCAGCAGGCAGTTCATTTCAGAGCTTGCAGGTACGTGGGAGTACGAGGAGACCATAACGTTTCCAGGTGAAATGGATGAGCCCTGCTACGATGTAGAGTGGTACGTTGGTAGAATGGTGACGGTGGTACTAAGTCAAACAGTTCCTCGGAGCACTCCCCGTGAAAGAGTCGGTAGAGTACACATAGTGACCCAAAGTCTTTCCGCAGCTCCAGCGACTCCAATCCGTCCGTAAGATTGTATTTACAATAATAAAGACTATATTAATTTAATATCTATAGATTTTTAAGACTTAAATATGGTCAAAATAACTGTTATGATTTATAAATAGCTGAATAATTTGGATAAAATAAAAGCTATGTGTGTAATATGAATATTATGTATATGTAATAGTTGCGTACTTAATTTATCGGACAAATTACTAGGTAATAGCATGGTACCAAATTTATATATAAACTACGTATACATTTCGCTTTGTAAAATGATCGTGGCATAATAATTAATTAATATCTAAACTCTTAACAACATAAATCAATTTGTAACAATTGGAAGTTACAAGTGAAAGTTTGAAACTTTAACATCGAACTTACAACGGCGGCTCATCGCGAAGATATTAAATTTTTTATCAGTTGCTAAGGTATTAAAAGTATCGTGGTGTATTTTATTTACGCAATATTATATTATGAGAAGCTGAACAAACCTTATGAGACATAAATCTATCAATACTTTTTTTTTGGGTTACGGTCAGAGCGCTCCCGCCGCCCGGCTCCGTCCGGGGCGACAGAGGGGTGGCGCGCGGCCCCATAACCTATCCATGTAGCACGTCGCCTTCGTCATTGAGCCGACCACCGGTGCAGAGTTCTTTGACTTCAGTGGTCAGCTCGACGGAATACCCCGGGGATGTACTCTTTCCCATCGACGTCCCCCCGGGATGCCGATCGCCGTCGCGAGGCTAACCTCTCCACGGATGCCGGATTAAATCCCCGATCTGGTCATCTACAACCTCTAAATCTACCAATACTGATGATATTTTGGTTCGCTTATATTTTCTAAGTTTCTATTATTACTAATTCTATTATCTTACTTTCAGTATGGTAACGGAATAAGAATACAATTTACCACTCTCTATCTTATCTTGATATCGTAAAAGACGACTAAAGGAGAATTCTACGCGAGCGAAGGAAAAATAAGGAAACAAACCCGCAAATATATAGGTGCTGCCGACCACTGATGACAAGTAACCCTGCTCCGGTGGTCGGCACAACGACGAAGGCGACGTGGTGTTCGGGAGGGTTGCAGGTGTTGTGTGCTTACGCCCCTCTGTCGCTCCGGACGGAGTGGTGCGAGGAGCACACCGACCGCAGCCCACCCAAAAAAAATATATATATATAGGTGCTGGGCTCAAGCCTCCTCCACAATAGAAGTTCCCTCCTACTTTGTCCTTACTATACCATGCTGGTCAGACAGGTTGGTATTGTTTTTTTTATGGGTGGGTTATGCGAAGCGCACACGCGATCCATTCCGTCCGGAGCGACAAAAGGACGGCGCGCGGACCCATAACTCACCCGTACCCACGTCGCCTTCGTCGTTGAGCCGACCACCGGAGCAGGGTAACTTGTTGTTAGTGGTCGGTCCGACAGACCGGTTGATATTTGGTTTTGTTTCGAGTTTTCCATCTCCTGCATAGATGTTATATGCGTAGTATATCCATTAGTCATTATTTACGACATCCACGGGTAAGGGAGGGGATAGTGAAAACAGTATACCTGATTGTATGTGATGCTATCGCTCAAGGACCTTTACTAGGCCGCTGCCTACCGCGAAGAAAGTGAAGGGAGTGTGAATGAATACAATGAGGTTTATTGATACTAAAGGTATCACCAAAACCTACTACTTGCAACACCCACAGAAAGTTGGACTGCCGACTCTCACACCAAACGAAGCGCAGTAACCAATTGCTACTATTCAGAAGTCGATTTTTTGCTCAGTGTGGTACTACCCCGGACGGACCGGCCTGTGGTTGTAGACAGACAATTGTTAACAGTGTAAACCTACCACTAATTACAGTGGACCATAATAGACTTATCGATGAAGAGGACACTTGGAAAAAAACCTTAACCCGAAGAAACTTTTATTTATAATATTCCCTATACAAGTTAAGTGACGCACGACACGTGGTAAACACTGATAAGGTAAAGTGCTGACGCGCCAAGGTGCCAGTTCAAGCTTTAATATAATTACATTACCCTCGGTATGTTCGGATTGTGATAACGAAACTGTACTGTAAGCAACAAGTGCGGTATTAAAGATTAATCTTAAGCTCGCTTACGCTTTTTTAGAATAATTCAAATGGATTTTTAAAGGATTTTATTACGCGTTTTTAATTATCCGTGTGGTGACGGAGTGAGAATACAATTCACCACCCTCTCCCTAGCGTTTGGGTATCGTAAAAGATGACTAAGGGGTAAAATATGCGCAGCACACGCTCGAGGTCTGTGACGCTTGGGAAGGGCAGCGCCGTGAACTCGTTGCAATCATCGGTGCTGACCTGACGCTACCGACTATCGCCAGGGCGATTGTTGCCAGCGTCAGGAACTGGGACGCGGTTGCAGCCTTCTGCGAGGCAGTGATCCCGCGGAAGGAGGCGGCGGATCGCCTGCGCGAGGAGCGCAGCCTCGATGGGGCGATCCGCCGCCGGCGACTGGAGGCCCTAGCCGAGGCCGCGGGTGATGTGAAGGGGATTAGTCTGTCACTCGCCGAGAGGCCGACCGCGTGAGGAAAGACAAACGTCCTCCCTGAGGGGGGGACGTCGGTCGATGGGAGGGTACCCCAAATAAGGGGTATTCCGTCGGGCCGACCACTGATGACAAGTAACCCTGTTCCGGTGGTCGGCCCAACGACGAAGGCGACGTGCATCGTGGGTGGGTTGCGGGTGTGCGTGCTTACGCCCCTCTGTCGCCCCGGACGGAGTGGTGTGAGGAGCGCACTGACCGCAACCCACCCCCCAAAAAAAAGGGGTAAAATATACATACACAAATACGATACAAAACCCTATACCAATACGTCTGTCCAGTGTGGTAAGTAGGTCAAATTCCCTCCCATTATGGAGGCGGCTCGACCCCAACAGTGGGACGTGTCTAAGCTGAAATGAACGATGAATAAATGAATTTGTTTTATCATTTCCCCTTCTTATTCATATGTAATGAGCACACTCCAAATCTTCAACAGGTAATTTGTTGTAAAGCTTTAAAACACATATTACGATTCTAAATGAGTTTCCGCAGGATGATTTGACTTCAAATACACGTAATGATTTCTGATATTTACACAAGTATTACACACTTTAAATAAAACTATTTTTACGTACATATATTAGTTATTAGTGAAATACAGCTTGCTCAATATACAATCCATACTAGTACTAATACTAATATTATAAATGCGAAAGTAAGGATGTTTGTTTGTAACGCTTTCACGCTTAAACCACCGAACCGATTTCAAAAATTCTTTCACCAATGGAAAGCTATAATATCAGGGAGTAACATAGGCTATATTTTATCCCGGTATTCCCACAGGAACGGGAACTACGCTGCGGGTAAAGCGGCTGAAATCGAAGCGAAGCGAGGGCGGGTTGCTAGTTATACATAAATAAAATTAAAAGAAAAATATAATAATCATCATCATCATCATCATGGTAGCCCACATACATCCCACTGTTGGGCTCGGGCCTCCTCCACAATGGGAGAGAATTTGACCTACTATACCATGCTGGTCAGACATGTTGGTATAGGGTTTCATTACGAGTTTTCCTTCTCTTGCACAGATGTTATGTGCATATTATATCTTACAGTCGTCTTATACGACATCCACGGGCGAGACAGGGAGTGGTGAATTATATTCTTACTGCGTCACCACACGGAAAAAAAAAATATATATATATTATTATATATTTTTTTTTATATATTTAAAAATATAATAATATGTAGAAAAAAAATTAATTTAGGTACCTAAATAATTATGGCCGAATTTCGACCGTTGCGCGACCACTAATATTGTTTATCTATGGGTGAATGGTGAGTCTCCCTTTCTTTATACACAATGTTGCTATAATATATTGGATGTTTTATATTAATAGTTTCTACGTCGGATTTTACAAGTACATTGTATCATTTTACCGCCGTAGAATTCTGTATTTGGAAAATTTTATTAAAATATCTCTAAAGCCCTTTAACCCCAAGACAGACTGAGTACAAAGTAATAAAAATAATTTTCAGTCTATTAATTTTTGTCGATATAAATTCTTTCAGTTTATAACTTGCGGTTATTAAGAAATTCTTTAATCGCAAAATTTAATTTTTTTATGAAAGTTATTTGACCGTTCTCTCGTCCTTTAGTATAATTATGTTCAAACTTTTTTTACAATATTAACAAACCTACTTGCTGCAGTAGCTGCCCTTGTGGTGACGGAGTAAGAATACAATTTACCACACCTTCTCTTGCCCGTGGATGTTGCAAAAGACGACTAAGGGATTAAATATGCATATAACATCTATGCAAGAGAAGGAAAACTTGAATTCTAAAATGGAAGGAAGGAAGGGAGATCCACAACTTTGCCACGGTTGATCAATATACCGTACAACATAATGGAATGGAAGGAATACTGGATGGGATATAAAGAAATCTTATTCACACGTGATAAGCTCCTTACAGAACGTCAAATTGCAATTTTCTGCAGAACTTCGAATATTTATTCGACACGTGTTTCGCCTCTACACGAGCCATCATCAGGACGGTTCGACTTCAAATGCGCAATTACATTCTATTGTGGTGCGCGGTATATTGCTTAACCGTGGCAAAGTAATGGGTCTCCCTACTTTCCTTCCATTTTAGAATAGTAATGGATTTCCGCCATGTATCGTCTAATTCAATCAAATATATGAAATCTTGAAATCAAACTAACATGTCAGACCGTCAGAATATAGTAGGTAATTTCCCTAATTGGAGAGGATACCCACCAAACCTAGCGATGGGACGTGTATGGGCTATGATGACTATTGAATAAATGTATGTGTCACTGCTGACATCACAAACTTACAGGGAACAAGCACCCTTATCAAACAATATTTGTGAACCACCTAAGAATAATGGCTGAGATTCAAATCGATCAAACCAAAAAGATGTGAATTTGCCAGACTAATTTATTTCATCCTTGTAAAGGTTATCATCATCTCCACATGATATCACTGCAGAGCTTGAGCTTCCGCCACAATAGGGGGTAAAATGTCCTTACAATACTAGTTGGTCATACGTGTTGGTATAGGGTTTTAGTTCGAGGTTTTCTCCCCTTGCAAAGATGTTACCTGCATTTAATACATTCTTAGTCGTCTTTTACGACACCTTCGGATAAGATAAAGGGTGGTGAATTATATTCCACACACGAAAAAAAGTACAAATAAATAAAATAAAAATGAAAATAACACCGGGATAATTCTTAACGACATTTTATGTTGTCAAGTGAAATTGTTTCAGAATTGGATTCAATATTTCATTGGCGATAAAACCTTATCTTTATAATATAATTTCTTTCAAAGAGATATAACACAGGAATACTTTGAAAATATCTTAATAATAATATGATTTTTGTGTAAGTGGTTAGAAACAAAAATTGTGTTGATTTGGCGAAATCTTATAAGTGGTTTAGGGTTTTGTTGGTATTTTTTGTCATGATAGAATTATTTAATCATGAATTTATTTCAGATCATATACATCCCACTGCTGGGCTCGAGGTTCCTTCACAATAGTAGGGAAATTGACTTTACTATACTATGCTGGTCAGACAGGTTGTTATACGGTTTTGTTACGATTTTTCATTCTCTTGCAATGATGCTATCTATATACGTATTATAATCCCTCAGTTATTTTTTACGACATGCACGGCAAGATAGGGTGAATTGTATTCTTATTCCATCACCACATGAAATTATGATGTTATAATTCATACATATTCTACCATATGACAGATATATACAGATAACAAGAGCAGAAGTGATTTATTTTGAGTTTTTCTTCTCTCGAAATAATCAAGATTTTCTTCTCCAACCAGCCTAACCAGCATGGTATAGTAAGTCAATTTCCCACCCATTGTAAATGTAGTTCATGCCCGAGTAGTCACTGCTTTTTCTACTGGGTGGGTTATGGTCCGCGCACACATCGTCCGTTCCTTCCGGGTCGACTAAAAGACAGCGCCTGGCTCCATAACCCATCGTATTCCCCCTATCTCACTATTATTCCGTCTATCGGTACATCCGCGGACAGGCGGAATAACCGTCCGGTTACCCTCCCTTTCTAAAGCCCCTCCCAGGACGTCGGTCACCCTCGCGCGGTTAGCCTCTAGTAGTCACTGCTGGGGTTGTATTATGAGAAGATAATGAATAAACTCAAATGCTAGATAAAACCTTTCTTATTTTATTAAATCTTAATTTTTTTCCTCTATGGTTTAGGTGACCGAAGATGAGACCTCCCTTACGCGATTAAAATGCCTACATAGAATCTGCAAAACAATAGATACACTAGTCCTATATTTGTTTTAAGTAAGATTAAATCCTGTGATTGCATTTAGAAAAAAGAGAAGAATACAATTCACCACTCTCTCTTGTACGTGGATGTCGTGTAAGACGACTAAGGGATATAAGAAGCATATAACTTTTATGCAAGAGAAGAAAAACTCGGCACAAAACCATAACCATATATGTTTGACCAGCATGGTATAGGTCCATATCCTATTGTCTCCCCTTCCCATAATGTCCTATTGTGAAGGAAGCAGTGTGATGTATATGAGCCGAGATGATGATGGTTGGTGAAACGCACTCTAGTCTTCTGCGAGAAACGAATTTGCGTTAGCCTAAGTGTATCCATTTCTGAATACTTGGAATCAGAAATGGATACTTAGATTATTTCACTACGTTAGACGTACCGCTCATCCAATAATCTATCATGATCCAATAACGGTTGGCAAAGTAGGTGTTAAAAGTTTTCCAGGAGAATGATATGGTTATTTCCTTGACGATTCTCCAGTCAGTGTTGAGGACGTCGATGCTAAAGTAAGAATTGGTGATACTTTGTTTTATTATTCTGTTAACACAAACTTACAATTAAAGTGGAGTTGTTTCACTTACCTTTGAATGATGCCATATTTGCCATGTCCGCTTGGATGGTCACTTTCTCATGGGTTATTCAACTGCACTCGCGTCTTGACATCAATAACGTCTCTACCACTCTCTGTGAAGTTTACCTGTTAAACAAATAACACCAATTAATATTGCAGTTTTTTTTTTCATTTTGGATGATAACCTGAGGTAGCTATTACATCAGGTGTGAGAATCTCGGCTTGGACCTTGCTAAGGGCGGTGTGGTTGTTTTAACCTTATTTGTAGTTATTATCGAGTGGTGGTGCTTTCAAATATTACCAACCCTTACATTGTTCGTGGGTGTTATAAAGACGGGCAAGAGCTTAATATAGACCTGGGTCAACTCCATCTGATGCTGTCTGATCAAATAAGGATCGCTGACCTCAGGTAGGTGGCCGGTCATAAAACTTTTGCAATATCATTACATAGTATAAAACAAAGTCGCTTTCTCTGTCCCTATATCCCTATGTATGCTTAAATCTTTAAAACTACGCAACAAATTTTGATGCGGTTTTTTTTAATAGATAGAGTGATTAAAGAGGAAGGTTTATATGTATAATAACATCCACTAAATAGTGGAGAAATACTGTTATTTTTGAGGTTTCTAATGTGATGTCGTAAATAATCACATTTTTTCCGCTTACATTGCAAACGCAGGCTGAACCCTACGATATTTATCAAAATAATGTACTAAGTATTGTACACATTGAAAAGGTCTACAGAAAACTCCGCGATGGTATATGTCTATCTCTTATGGATATCCCACAATAACATTTTTTTGTCATTTACTTTTTACGACAAATAAGGGCTAATTTTCATTTTGTCCGTGTGGTGACGGAGTAAGAATACAATTCACCACTCCCTATCTTGCCCGTGGATATCGTATAAGACGACTATGGGATATAATGTGCACATAACATCTGTGCAAGAGAAGGAAAACTCGAAATGAAACCCTATACCAACATGTCTGACCAGCATGGTATAGTAGGTCAAATTCCCTCCCATTGTGGAGGAGGCCCGAGCCCAACAGTGGGACGTATGTGGGCTGCGATGATGATTACAGCATATGATTTAAATATTTTCGAAGATATTATAATTTAAAAATTGCGGGACGTAGCGTTTGCGGCAAACCGCGGTTCTCCTTATAGCACTTTGTATTTAGCGGCGATCGGACGCGTTTATTATCGGAGCTCTTTAGCGAGGAAAATAACAATCTATACATGTAATAGCCTTTTTTCATGCTCACATGGTTATTTGCACTATACACATGCCTAAAAATCACTTTATATTTTTTTGTCTGTCTGTTTGTTCCGGGTAATCTTCAAAACGCCTGGACCGATTTCAAAAATTCTTTCACCAATATAATATCAGGGCGTAAACTAGGCTATTTTATCCCGGTATTCCCACGAGAACGGGAACTACGCGGGTAAAACGACTAAAGCCAAAGCCGAAGCGAAGCGAGGGCGGGTTGCTAGTGTACTATAAAAGAAGAGTATTTGAAGCCGAACCGTCCTGAGGATGCCTCGTTTAGAGGCGAAATGCGTGTTGAATAAATATTTGAAGTTCTGCGGCAAATTGCAAGTTGATGTTCTGGAAGGTGATTATCACGTGAGAGTAAGATTTCCTTATTTCCTAGTCCACCTTAATCCGATCCAGTATCCCTTCTATTGTGGTTTGCGGTATATTGATTACCACGGCAAAGTGGTGGGTCTCCCTTCCTTGCTTCTATTTTAAAATAAAAAAATACGTATTAAGTGGACACCCTGTAATGGAGATAACAATTTCTCCTCTGATGTTTACGATATTGTACTTTAGGGATGACACCCAAAGTGTTAAGCCACCGAGCTGCACTCTTGGACGTCAAGGATTAAATACCAGTGGCTAGCCCAATGTCGACGGCTAGGCAGTAATAAAAAGAAAAATAAAAAGCTTATATTTATCTTCTATTTAGAGTTTAAACTAGGTGTCGGGCCGACCACTAAAGTCAAGGAACTCTGCACCGGTGGTCGGCCCAACGATGAAGGCGACGTGCTACTGGGTGGGTTACGGGGCCGCGCGCTGCCCCTCTGTCGCCCCGGACGGCCGGGCGGCGGGTGCGTTGATCAGCCCACCCCAAAAAAAAAAGAAAGAGTTGAAACGAGGTTATATAGATGCCAATTAAATTGTATTTCACTTGGGCACACAAGTATGAATGTAGACCTTCCTCATATTCTCCCAAGTATTACGATCGTACGCTAGTCTCGTTCAGGTCACTTCTGCTACATATATGAAACAAAAGAAAAATAGCACGCTATTTCATTTTCTGATGCTCTTTAGTACGCCATTTCTCGGATGTCTGTCTGTCTCTAACTCTTGCTTGGTGAGTTATGGGGCCATGCGCTTCTCTTTCGTCGCCCTGGAAGGAACGGACGGCATGTATCCAGATAACAGTCCGACTAAAAAAAGAGTAAAGGGTATCGCACATCGGAGGCGAGGATAGAATTATGGTTTTATTGGTTGTGGGTTGTGCAAGCTGATATCTGAGTTGTAGTGTCAGGCTAGTCCAGAACGAATCTCAGCAGAAGGATGTTTAAGATCTAGAACATTGAAACTACCTGAACACATATTTATACAAGCCGAAAAGTTTTTGAAAGGATATATCCTTCTCTTCCGTGTGGTGAGGGAGTAAGAATACAATTCAGCTCCTCTCTTACCCGTATGAGTCGTAAAAGAAAACTAAGGGATATAATATGCATATAATATCTATGCAAGAGAAGGAAAACGCGAAACAAAACCCTATATCAACCTGTCTGATCAGCATGGTATAGTAAAATCAATTTCCCTCCTATTGTGGAGGAGGCTAGGGCCCAACAGTGGGACGTATATGAGCTGAAATGAGTGAATGATGATATTAAAATTTGTAAATTAAAACTTTTACTTTTATCTAGTTCTAACACCCATCAGGTTTGTATGGGGTATACTCCCTTTGCACATTTACTAATGTGCAATTTACTCCCCATACAAACCTTCCTATAAAAGTTTTTACTTCAAATACGGAAGCTATATAAATGCGTTATAGCCGTAACGAGCTTCCGTTGCATTGTCATCTAAAGCATTCAGTAACGTTAAATTTTATTCCCTAAAAATTGTTACGTGAAAAAGAGTTTACTGCGGCTAGAATTTTAATCCTCATTTATATGGATTCTAATCATATAGTGGTTATAATAAACTAATAGGATTTACTAATAGGATTTTTTTCGTTACGTGGTGCCGACCGATAAGATAGTTTATTACCCCATTCCTTGTTTCTGGCTGTCGTAAAAGTCGACTAATGGATATAATAATAGGGGTTTAAATATGAAATTGCCGTTTTAACGATCTAGCCACTTTGAATTAAAATTAAATCTGCATGGTGTCAGATATCAAAGTGCAACTGTTTTCAAACGAAAAATATAACATTTTAAATTTTAAAAATGTATGACATTTGATTGTTCGACGTTCAATTGTTTTTACATTTGCTTTCAGCAAAATCAGAGTAATTTTCGAATACGAGTTCCGACGTGGGACTAACGCAGCAGAAACGGCTCGTAATGTCAATGCTGTCTTTGGAGAGGGATACGGCTAACGAACGCACTGTGCGTTTTTGGTTTAACCGGTTTCGTAGTGCAAACTGGGACTTGAAGCATGAACTACGAGGAAGACCAGCCACTAAGGTAAATAACGATGAATTGAAGGTGATGGTGGAAGCTAATCCTAGTCAAACTACCAAGGAATTAGTAGCATGGTTTGACATTAGCATACCCACAATATAGATCCATTTGCATCAAATCGCTAAAATAAAAAAAAAACCTGAAAAATGGGTGCTTCATGATTTAACTGATCTGCAGAGAGCAGTGCGTCTTGAAGCTTGCCTGATTCTGTCAAACCGGTATGGAAATGAAGGGATTTTGGACTGATTTGTAACGTGTGATGAAAAGTAGATTGTTTATTATAATTGCAAGCGAAAAACGCAATGGCTGACCCCAGGTCAAACGCCACATCAATGCCCTAAAGCGAAGCTTACCCATAAAAAGTTGATGGCAACTGTTTGGTGGTTACCTCATGTTGTAATTCACTACAGCTTCATCAGGTCTGGTCAAGCAATAAACGCAAATGCCTACTGTGCAGAACTCCGAGCAATGATGGCGAAACTCGGAGCAAAACAGCCCCGACTTGCCAGTCGATCTTCACTATTATTGCTCCATGATAACGCAAGACCTCATAGGTACTGCTCGAGAAACTGTTTTAACACTATAAGACCTGCAGTTGGAAACCATACTCCTTACTCCGTACTTGCCAAACCTCGCCCCAACCAACTAACATTTTTTTCGCGATTTGGACAATTTTTTGCACGGGAAAAATTTTTCTTCCGCGAAAGCAGTACAAAATATCTTCATACAGTTTGTGGAGCCCAGGACCCCAGAGTTCTACCGCAAAGGTTTAAATGATCTTCCAATTAGATGGCAGAAATGTATAGATAACGAGAGTAAATACTTTGATTAAAGAAATTTGTTATATGAACAAAAAAAAATAGTTTTAATTTATCAGTACGAAATGGCAATTTCATATTTTAACCCCTAATAAAATATATAGCTAAAATCTGCGCAAAAGGTTTTGAAATAAATCCCTATACTAACCCGTCTAACCGGCGTGATATATTTGTTTAATTTACCTTTAATTGTGGGCTTGAGCCCAGCAGTGGGACATATATGGACTGAGATGATGAATGGGGATTTATACTATAAGTCCTAAATAACCGAAAGTATATATCATACCGTGTGGTGACGGAGTAAGAATACAATTCACCACTCCCTATGTTGCCCGTGGATGTCGTAAAAGACGACTATGGGATATAATAAGTATATAACGTCTACGTAAGAGAAGGAAAACTCTAAACAAAACCCTAGTCCAACACGTCTGACCGGCGTGGAATAGTAGGTCTATTCTATTGGTATAGGGTTCCCGTTCGAGTTTTCCTTATCTTGCATAGAGACGTTTCACTGTTGGGCTCAGGTCTCCAGGCCTCCACCACTAAAGGAGGGAAATTGACCTACTATACCACGCTGATAAGAGGTGTTGGTATAGGGCTTTGGTTCGAGTTTTCCTTATCTTGCATATATATCCCTTAGTCATCTTTTACGACACACACGAGCAAGAGAGGGTATGGTAAATTGTATTCTTACTCCATCACACACGGATACTATAAATATTATGTACACAAAAATATAGAAAAATCCCCAATATGAAATTGTGTTGTACGAAATTTCGTGTCGCATGTTTGCACTGATCTGGCGGTCTCATTTCCTGAGCTGACGTCAAAGCCTATTTCCCAGTAACCGAACGTTTTATTATTACATTTTCTATTAATTTTGACTAAAGCAAATATCTAAAGACATACTGAGAGTTTTGATTGTTTTAATTAATTTTAATTAAAGATAGTTACTGAGGAGTGATTTGTGGCCACGAATAACCAAATTCAAATTCATTATTATGAATAAACCCCGCGGGGACACTTACATGTTGTCAGTTTTATAAATTTTACCTTAAATTACTACCGGATCGGAACGCGACCGCACTGAGAAGATTCGGCAAGAAACTCAGTGTCTTCTTTTTGTTCATTTACTAGTTTTATTGAAATAAAGTTATATACAACAACATGCCTATTAGTAGCTCCAGTGTGATGCCTTTTGAACCATTATATAATATAGTTATTAAATATAATGAAAAAGTACCAGGCTGGACCAGATCTCGCAAGTGGCACCCGATCACGCGTTAATCACTAGAGCAGCCATCACCAATCAACCCTTATATTGTTCGTGGGTGTCGTAAAATACGACTTCTGTATCGAATTATGTATTATGTACGATCAAAGAGTCGTCTCTTAGAACGGTTGCATTCGTTGGTGCTGAGAATAGGCATATGACGCATACAGGGGGTTCATAGCAGTTACGGGTTGCGGAGATTAGCTAAGTTTTGTTAGGGCTCTACGTAGATGCCAGAAAGGCCACTGATTTTCGTAATACATGAAAATCTGTTTCTTTTTTGGATTTAATTAGAAGTCGAGTTGAACCTGAAGCACGGTGGGTCGCTGCTTGATGGTACGACGACAACAGCCAAAGCAAGGCCGCAGGCCACGGGTGAAGAAGCACGGTGTGTGAGAGGTAAGCGTACAAGTCTTCGACGCAGAATAGTCTGCCCACATGGTAACAGAGTAGTACGCGCATGGCAGGTTATGGGGTTCCACGTTGTCAGTTCCGTAGTTCCGGATGGATTGGACGGAGTATGACCGCACAAAAAAGGCGTTGATATGAAATTGTAGTTCAAATAATTTGAAATAAAATGATAAGCTTTAAAATATTAAGTGTACTTCTATATTGAAGTATTCTAAAATACTTCGCGTTGAGCTTAAATTTTTCAGAGCACAACATTCGAGGACATATAAGGATATTCTGGCATGTTTGTAATGTTCTCGAAAACTTGCAAATGTTTTTTTTTTGTGTTAAAAATGTTTAGTTTTTAAATTTTTATATCTTTAAACGCGCCCGTTTTAGGTACAAACACCATATTCACACTCTCTCTTTATAACATTTTCTTTTAAAATATCTTTTAATTTCCATCACTAAGATATAATATAATATTCAATTTTATCAGTTTAAGAATTCATCAAACTAAAACTTATTTTGAATAGAATAATGTAGTATTTTTTAGAACGTTGGGTATCTTATTTTATATAATATCAGTATCATGTAAATAATACACTTCTATAAGAAGAATATTTTCAAATTCCTGTATGAGGAGGAACTATATTCTGTACTAGCAACCCACCCTCGCTTCGCTTCGGTTTCAATCGCTTAAACCCGCGTAGTTCCCGTTCCTGTAATTATAAAATTATTATAATATAAAATTTTGACACACCTTTTGTATCAAACTAAAGGTGCGTCAAAATTTTATAATTAATTCTGTAGCAGGTAGATATAAATCTCTGCAATAACGATTGCTTGAGTCGCCTTAGTCCTCCCGTGACCTTGAACACTGAAAATTTTTCTAATCGTCGGGAACTGGTAAAATAGTTTTTAAACACATTAGGAACTATCCTGCCTAGTCACCACTCTTGGCAGGCGCATGGGATATTACAGGCAGTGATATCAATTTTCCAAGCGAAAACTCTGTCCTCTTCCCCTAGTGTTCATATAACCGGCATTTACTTCCATAACAAAAAGCACCCCCCTTTTTCAACACATAGCATTCTTAATACCTCATAACAAAGGAATATTCGGTTAAAGGTATAGATATGTAGAACTACGTGGAAAATTTGGTGAGTCTGTGATATTAATTATTTCTCAAAATATATACAGTCTAAATATAACTTGTCCCTCGAAACCATGTTTGTAGAAGATTAAAATAATATTACTGTTAAATTAAATATAATTAAAATTAAAATGAGACGTGACCTTTCTTAATTAAACATTCATTTAATTGAGAATGTGGGGGTTGAATATGTATGACTATTGTGACCATATTATTTATACGTCAAAACGGGACATATGAGTAACTATCCCGTTATTTCATTGTTAGACCAGGACACTTGCAGAATGAAGTAAAATATAAAAATAAGCAAAATATAATAATAAACAAAAACAAGTAAAAAATCTTGCAGGTAGAGTAGAACTGTGGACTTAAAAAAAATAACAAGAATCATTACCTATAAGAAATGATCATTTATGCTTTGTTCGTAAAAACGCAACTGTTCCGTTCAAATATTTATTCGATAAGAGCACACTGTTGATAGTCGTCTGTCTACAGTGGCGAGCGGACCTGTCCAGGGTAGTACCACACAGTTTGTTACTGCACTTCGTTCGGTGAGTGAAAGATCTGAAAGCCCAACTTTCTGAGGGTGGATTTTGGTGATGCTTTAGTATCACTGAAACTTTACGCATTTATACTTCCTTTACCTTCTTTACGGCAGGCACCGGTCTAGCAAAGCTCCATGAGCAGAAACATCACTTAGCATAAAATGTGCTGTTTATTTTTTGCTATCGACATCAATAAAAAAAATATAGAACGTTTTATCACGAACGTGACAGACGATCTGAAAACAGGCCTGTGCATTTCAAAACAGAACGTGTGGTCACCTTATGTATAACGAATTAGAAGGAATTATTTAAGGTTATTTTCAGGATGAATATTTTGGTATATATAGAATCCTTAATATACCAAAGTTCATCACTAATTGTCATCGTATTTTCGTACAGGTAAAATTTATAGACTTTCCTTTTTTAATAGTAGTATCAACCGAAGTCCGTGTGGTGACGGAGTAAGAATACGATTCACCATCGTCTCTTGCCCATGGGTGTTGTAAAAGACGACTAAGGGATATAACTTGCATATAAAATATATGCAAGAGAAGGAAAACTCGAAGCAAAACCCTATGCCAACACGTGACCAGCGTTGGGTAGCAGGTAAATTTCTCTTCCATAGTGGTCGAGGCCCGATCCCAACAGTGGGATGTGGATGGGCTGAAATAATGATGATCAATCAGTGTGATACTATCAATATGTCAGTTTCAATATTAAAGGAGAGAAAGAATATTTTATTTATTGAATTAGTTTAGCCTTCTTTTAGAGCGAAATATTTGTATTAGAGATGAAACGGATAGTGGCTTGGCCGGATACCGGATACCGAATATTCGGCAAGTTGCGAAGCCGGAGCGCCGGATATCCGGCCACCGGATATTCGGCCCTTTCGGAAATTTTCGGGCGCGTTCGGGTGTTGTAGCATGTCAGCGGCGCGATCGCGACGATCGTGGGCATTCGGGTGTTCGCGCGTGTCAGTTTGTTTTTGTTCATATCATTGTTATTTCACTTGTCGTCGTGGTTTTATGTTTGACTAGCAACCCGCCCTTGCTTCGCTTCGGTTATAGGTTATAGTCGTTTTACCCGCGTAGTTGCCGTTCCCGTGGGAATACCGGGATAAAATATAGCCTAGTTTACGCCCTGATATTATAGCTTTCCATTGGTGAAAGAATTTTTGAAATTGGTCCAGCCGTTTTGAAGATTACCCGGAACAAACAGACAGACAGACAGACAGACAGACAGACAAAAATTTTTTAATTGCTATTTTAGGCATAGGTGTCGTGCAAATAATCGTGTGAGCATGAAAAAAGCCTATTATTTTGACATTACAAACAGACACTCCAATTTTATTTATTGGTATAGATTGAAAAGAAATGTCATCATCAACAAAACGATCCGATTGCCAATATTTTGCCGATTTGGCAATATGTTGTCAATTTTGAGTATTGAATAAAAATAAAAGTTGTCCATAACCTATTATGGTATGATTTGCCTTATGTAACAAAGATTTTTTTTTTCATTTTACTATCCGTAATCCGGGCGGACACTGAATCACTATCCGGCATCCGGCCGGATAGTGAAAAGAAGGCCGGATAGGCCGGATACCGGATAGTTACCGGATATCCGTTTCATCTCTAATTTGTATCATTTTTATTAAAATATTTTCTTCCAAACATAAATATTAGGTTAATTTTCGATTCACTACTGTCGTGTCAATTGTCAACTCAGCCTGTCAATGTTCACTGTTGGACATAGTCTTATCTTATCTTATATCTTTAAACGAGCAATTCTTGTATATATATATTCAGGATCTCGGAAACGGCTCCAACGATTTTGTTGAAACTTGGCATACTAGAGGTTTCGGGTCCAAAAAAATCGATCTAGCTAAGTTTTATTTATAGAAAATGTTGTTTTGTCCGTGTTTTTAGTAAAACAATATAATGACATTAAATTTTAAAATAATATAAATTCAAATTTCGATGTCAACGTCATGAGTTACGATAGCTCAGTTGGGGAGACGGCCGGTTTTAATTTTGGATTATGTGAGATTTAAACAGCGTCGGTTCGAATCTCGGTGTTATTATTCTCTTTTTGTAATTTTTTATATAATTTTCATTATTTATTTTTTATTAATATATTTATATCTAAATAAATTCGAAAAAAAATATGCTGAGCGAAGCTCGGTCAACCAGATATTATTCATAATTTTTCAAGGCGCGGTGGTGCTAATCCTTACTTCCTTACTAATATTATAAATGCAAAAGTAAGTGTGTTTGTTTGCTACGCTATCACGCTTAAACCACCGTAGCGATGTCAAAATTCACTAATGAAAAGCTATAATATCGGCGAGTAACATAGGCTACATTTTATCCCGGTATTCCTACACGGGTAAAGCGACTGAAACCGAAGCGAAGCGAGGGCGGGTTGCTAGTATCATAATAAAACGTTAATATGGTAGGCGGATTTCTATAACAAAGTTTAAAGATAATTGGATTGAATAATATAAGCCGTTCGTAGAAAATTCACACGAAATATAACGTACGAAATCAAACTTGGTTCATTACAGAAGTATAATCATTATAATTGGATCCGTTACCACAAATACATATTGTGATGTTTCCAATATCTCTTTAATCCTCCACAACTTCCAACCGATTTATATAATCCTAGTACTTAGTTATCGATATCATTGGCAAATATTTTGGCAATAATATACTGCCAATTAGACCGAACATATTCCTCTGCGTGGATATATCACGAGTTAATATTTGCCTTCATTTCAATCCATTTTATATTCTTCTTTTCAGCTCAATTTTAACCGATTACTGAATATAAGCTAACAAAATAGGAGGATTTTTTTTTTGGGTGTTTGCGGTCGGTGCGAAAATAGGGGGATAGGCTTGACCATGTTGAACTGGGTGACTGGACCGGGGATTTAGTCAGGCCCCTGCGGAGAGGTTAGCCTCGCGACGACGATCGGCGTCCCGAGGAGAGGGTACTCTCTCGGGGTAATCCGTCGGGTCCACCACTGGAGTCAAGAAACTTTGCACCGGTGGTCGGCCCAACGACGAAGGTGAGGTGCTTTATGGGTGGGTTACTGGGCCGCGCGTCACCCTTCTGTCGCCCCGGACTGAGCCGGGCGGCGGGTGCGCTGCGTAGCCTAACCAAATAAATAAATAAATACCATGTTGAACTCTTCTAGAGTTGACATACGGTTTTAATTCGAGAGATTGTTTATATGAAGTTGTCTTAAAAATATAAGTCTTGCACAGAGAAAAGTAGCAAAAAATTTTGTCAATTACTCCGTCACCATTTGCAATATATCAAAGTTGGTTATCAAAAATGTGTATATTTTTTGGGTAGGGAATAAATTTATCTAACACGCCATCGACATGGTCACGTAATGTTTTAACTCTAATATCTGTATCTATGTCAATATTTGTCTGTATCTATGTCTGTACCAAACTTTTTACACTTATCTGGTTTTGTCATCTATATCAAAATCAGATAAATGAAGAAGTTTTAATTTATAAATTTTAAATTAAGATAAAAAAATAATTATTATAAACAAATAAATAAAATTGAAGTATTCAGTATTTTAACATTACAAACAGACGTTTGTAATGTTAAAATACTGGGATTTTTTCATGCTCACACGGTTATTTGTACGACACCAGTGACAGACAGTAATTAAATTTTTATTTGTCTGTTTGTCTATTTGTTTGAGGTAATCTTCAAAACGGCTTAACCGATTTTGATAATATTTTAGTTCCAGGTAGCTGTCTATAAAAGGAGTAATTTGGGCTATATTTTATCCCGGTATTTCTACGAGAACGGGCAATATGCGGGTAAGGCGACTGAAACCGAAGCGAAGCGTGGACGGGTAGCTAGTCTAAAAATAAAAACTGTTCATAGTTTTAACTTCTGTCAAAATTTCTCATAACTACCATTATTATTAATACTAGAAACAGACTAAAACATAATAACAATGACTTCAATGGAAACAAAGTTGAGAGATCTCGACAAATAAACTATTGTTTTTCTTTCTTTTTATATCTTTTTTCTTTCTTACTTTTTAGATCTTTTAAACGATTTTGAGTCTGATAACAAAAATTATCGTAAAGATTGAAAATATATTTAAAAATCATCATCTCTGTCTATTTCAATATCATTATATCAGTGCCAATGTTAACCTCCTATACAATGGGAGAGAAACTGATCTAGTACTCCACACTGGTCAGACATATATTCCAATAGGAACAGTAATTTATATTCAGTTTTACTTCTCTTGTATGTTTGGTTAAATGTATGCTTACTCTGTAGTCACATGGATATTTAGAATACTTTCATTATATGGAAAATATTATTTTGATTAATCCTTACTAATATTATAAATGCGAAAGTAAGTTTGTTTGTTTGTTATACTTTCACGTTTTAACCACCGAACCAATTTCAAAAATTCTTTTACTAGTGGAAAGCTATAATATTAGAGAGTAACATAGGCTATATTTTATTCCTGTATTCCTATGGGAACGGGAACTACGCGGGTAAGGCCACTGAAACCGAAGCGAAGCGAGGGCGGGTTTCTAGTTTTTGTTATAAATTCCAAAATAACATGAAATGTCTTTTAGAAAAGTCTTAAAATTTTCAAGTTTACTTGAAGTTTATGAATACTGAAAAATAAACATATTTTAGTGATAAAAATTTTGTCATGACACTTCAAAGGCTATAACTAAACGGCTATATTTTCCGTGTGGTGACGGAGTAAGAATACAATTTACCACTCCCTATCTTGCCCGTGGATGTCGTAAAAGACGACTGTGGGATATAATATGCACATAACATTTGCGCAAGAGAAGGAAAACTCGAAATAAAACCCTATACCAACATGTCTGACCAGCATGATATAGTGGGTCAAATTCCCAATGTGAAAGAGGCCCAATCCCAGTAGTGGGACGCATGTGGGTTGCGATGATGAAACGGCTAATTGCATGTTTAAAATATAAACTAAAATTCTAAAATATTTATATAGTTAAATACAGGATATGTCTTTGTAGCATGTCCGAATGTTCTCTCTGTAATTCGAGTGGAAATTCGATAACATAAATTTGTATTCACGTAATGGGCTCGCATAACTTCGATTGAGTAATCCTTTATCGGATTAATGAAGAGATATATGCTCTCCTTTGGACCAGATACATATTTGATTTTATACAAGAAGGAGTAATGTAATTTATGGTAACTATTTCTTGTGTGACAATACTTGCGTCGAACTTATTTAAATTTTAGTTTTATTTGATTTCTATTGTCCGTATGGTGACAGAGTAAGAATTCAAATCACCACTCCCTATCTTGCCCGTGGATGTCGTAAAAAATGTCTAAGAGATATAATACGGATATAACATCTATGCAAAAGAGAGAAAACTCGAAATAAAACTCTATAACAACCTGTCTGACTGGCATGGTATCATCATCATCATCTTGCTCTTATCCCAATTACTTGGGGTCGACGCAATATGTCATCTGTTTTGACATATTGCAAAAAGTTTCGGCAATGACTTTTATGACCGACCGCCTGCCTGAAGTCAACCCTCCTTGGGAATGTAATCGTTGACCCAAATGGTACCAGATGGAGTTGGTCCGGGTCAATCTAGGGCTCTTAGTCGTCTTTTACGACACCCACGAGCAAAGCAAGGGTTAGTAGTATTCGAAGCCGCTACCACACAGCACAAAAAATATAATTCATGGATATTGGATATTAAAAAGTTTCTTTGTGATACATTTCGTAATATTGAGATTAAGAGGTTTAAGGATATTAATACAATATTAAGAGTTCAGATTTTATCAGTTTTTTTTCATTATTTTGAAGAATATTTTCATGACTGACTGGCATGGTGTAGTAAGGTAAATTTCCCTCCTATTGTGGAGGAGGCTCAAGCCCAACAATGGGACGTGTATGAGCTGAAATGATGAATGAAGATGATGATTTCTATAAGAAGATACACTTTCGTGGCAGGATATGGTGAATCTCGCATCGACCGAACCGTCCGGAGCGACGGCAGAGGGCGGCAAACGAGCTTATAGCTCGCCGCGTTCGTACTTCTCTCAAGCGTAATGTGAGTGAGCCACCAGAAAAAAAAGAACAACAACACAGCGGTCCATTCAGGCGGATTACCCTTTTGGGCCTCGACCTCATGCGATCGGCCTACAACTCCGCTTATATCCGAAATTATTCGAAGCCATTAACACTTTACAGTGTTCATGGTCACGGTCAGACTAAGATGTCTCAAGATCAACAAGTCATCGTTTTACAGAAATTTATTTCTACTCGCTAGAGAATTAGTTATTAAATGATAGCCCAGATTTTGATGAATTATTCAAAACGTCTCCGGTCAATCAAAAATCAAATACAAACGCGATAAAATCTGTAAATAATTTCTATAACGGCAAAACACACACGTACTAAGATCGATTACGTCAACCCGGGTTTCGAGCATATCCTATACTGTTCAACACTCGAAAATTCGTAAATATAGTTTATCATATGTAAAACTCGCGTAAATATCAGAGATTATTAGATTCTATTACGCCTTCGGATATAGTTTTATTTCGCATATCCCATAGTTTCGTTTAATATTTAAGGAACTACATAACTCTTCTTTTACATACCAGTATATAGTTGTAGGTACACTATAAAACTGATCCCCATTTTCTCAAAATAAACAATAGTACGAGTACGAAGCCAATATGGTTCCTCGGGGGATACTTGGCGATGTAACATACATAACTTGCTAGCAGTATCAAGAAAAAAATATATTACATTTAAAAGAACATTTATGAGGTTAATCTTACTGACAATACGTAGCTTAAGTTGCTTACCTTAACATATTATTGTGTGATTTTTTAAATTTTCTCAATAGTCCGTCATAAAAATAAATAATAGATAAAATATTTCCACCGTGTACCAATATGCAGAGTAAACCTAGATACAAATATAACGTAGTAAGCCACAAGCAATTTAGGATTTCGCAAAATGTATTTATTTGTACCAAAAACGCGATCCGTAGCAATAAAACTGATTTATGAGATTTCGATAACAATACGGAGACTAAAAACATATAAAATGCACAGGTGATGAATAAATCTATTTAATATTTATTTTTATACTTTTATGTACCTCAGAATAAGATCAGAATAACGTCAGCAGCAAATTTTGGATGTTATTTTATTCTGTACTAGTAACCCGCCCCCGCATCGCTTCGTTTTCAGTCGTGACCGCATAGTGCCCGTTCCCGTGGGAATACCGGATACCGATAAAATATAGCCTAAGATACTCCTTTCATAGACAGCTACCTGGTAGTAAAATATTATCAAAATCGGTTTCAGCTATTTTGAGATTATCTCAAACAAATAGACAGACAGAAAAAAATTAAACGGTATTTTAGGTATAGGTGTCGTTTAAATAACAGTATGAGCATGAAATAAACCTCGTAATATGACATTACAAACAGAATTTTTAATTTTATTTATTTGTATAGATTAAAATATAAGGTTAAAAAGTATTTTTAATTTGGATGTGGTGACTGAGTAAGTATGCAGTTCACCACCACCTTGCCCGCCCGTGGGTGTCGTAAAAGACGACTAAAGGATAAATATATAACAACTATGGAAGAGAAGGAAACCTCGAAATAAGTCATGTGAGCAGAGTATAGTAGGTCAATTTCTCTCCCATCGTGGAGGAGACTTGTGCCCAGCAGTGGGATGTATATGAGTAAAATGTAACAAATCACTACTGCCCTTTTCTTTTTTTTTTTAATTGCAAACGGTGGCAAACGAGCAAACAGTACACCTGATGGTAGGTGTTGCTGCCACTCATGGACCTTTACAAGGCCACTGTCTACCGCGAAAAAAGTGAAGGGAGTGTGAATGCGTGCATTGAGGTTTGGTGATACTAAAGGTACCACCAAACTCACCACACGCAAACACCCTCAGAAAGTTAAGCTTCCAGTTCTCTCGCTCGCCGAACGAAGCGAAGTAACAAATTGGTACTACTCAGACATCGAATTTCTGCTCATTGTGGTACTACCCCGGACGGACCGGCCCGCGGCTGTAGATAGAAAACTGTCAACACTGTGATCCTACCACTATAACGTTCACAAAATTTTCTTCGATATCATAAAAATCTCGGCCCTTTTCTAGACTCGACGATAGAGTGGCAAACGCAGGTCACTAACGTAGATACGTTAGTGACCTGCGTTTGCCGTAGAAGGTTACAGGAACACTCCGTTCTCTATACCGTTTGAAAAACTTTTTCCCAGTCACAACCAAAACATCGCTGGTTCAAACCTTAGTCCTTCCTATCATCGATTATGCTGATGTGTGCTACCTCGACCTGAATGCAGATCTGCTCAATAAGCTGGACCAACTTCTCAACAATTGCATTCGATTCGTTTTTAACCTTCGCAAATACGACCATGTAACCACATTTCGCTCTCATCTCAATTGGTTACCAATTAGACAGACGGAGCTTGCTAACTCTTTCTTTACTCTATTCAATTCTTAACTCTCCTAATGCCCCTTTTTAAAACCAAAGTTTCAATTTATTTTCACCACTCATGATCGTACTCTTCGTTCCTCAAAAAATCTTCTTCTTCACTGTCCCTCTCACTCTTCTAGTCTGGTGCATTCCTCCTTTGATATCCAGGCTATTCTTCCGTGGAATGCATTACCTCTAGACATCAGAATGGCTGCCAGTCGTGACATTTTCAAGGCTAAAGTTAAACGACTTTACTCAGATTTTCTGGCGAAGTCATCTCATCTGTGACGGCTCACATCCATTTTTATGTATGTATGTATACTTATGTATATATGTATTTATATAGTATATATGTATTCATATTTATATATTTGTATCATTTGGTAATTATATATAAATTCTGATCTTCAACTTGTGCAAAAGTTTTAAAATAAATAAATAAAAGATAATTAAGAGTAGTAACAAATTCTAGGCGGACTGCTGATGTTAAGGAATCAGTAGCGATAATAAGGCCAGTTAAGCAGGGATGTTGATATTCTAAGATTATCTAAGCAGTTTATACCGGTTTACCAGCTATAGTTTTATATTCTGTATGCATAGGATCTCCTTATGAGCAAACTCACACTACATTATTGTTATTTGTGTTGTAGGATCGGTCCTTCTGAGTTCACTGCACAGATGGCGTAGTGCTTAAGATACCGACCTACCGTGATAGTTTAGTGGGTTCGATTCTCACGCAGGACCACAAATCGATCCACAAATTGTTCTTCGAGTCTCGATGTAATTTGTGTCCGTTAATTATATGTTGGTGGTGGTTACCAACTGGTGGGTTTACGAATGAACATGGACAAGACGAAAGTCATGTCAAATGCCCATGTCATTCCTGTACCGGTCCTAGTTGGCAATGCGATTCTTGAAGTTGTCGATTACTATGTTTACCTAGGACAAACAGTCCAGTTAGGTAGATCCAATTTCGAGAAAGAGATCAGCCGACGAATCCAACTCGGTTGGGCAGCGTTCGGGAAACTTAAGAGGATTTTCTCGTCCAACATACCTCAGTGTCTGAAAACACAGGTCTTTGACCAGTGTGTGTTACCAGTGATGACTTACGGCACGGAAACGTGGTCCCTAAATGTAGGCCTCATATCTAGGCTCAAAGTTGCTCAGCGTGCTATGGAGCGGGCTATGCTCGGGATTTCTCTGCGAGATAGAATCCGGAATACGGAAATCCGCAGAAGAACGGGTGTAACCGACATAGCACGAAGAATTAGCGCGCTGAAGTGGCAATGGGCAGGCCACATCGCTCGACGAACCGACAACCGCTGGGAAGAAAGGTTCTTGAGTGGCGACCACGTATCGGACGACGCAGTGTAGGACGCCCCCCCACTAGGTGGACCGATGACCTAGTGAAAGTAGCTGGGCGTCGTTGGATGCAGGCGGCACAGGACCGCTCATTGTGGCGCAACATGAGGGAGGCCTACGTCCAGCAGTGGACGGCAATAGGCTGAAATGATGATGATGAATTATATGTTGGTAAAGTTCCCCGCAATGCAAGGATTATTTCCTTAATGCAGGGTATTGTTTTTAAAAAAAAAGTACATCACTGAGCAGAAAATTGACGTTTGGCTATTAGTAATTTGTTGCTGCAGTTCGTTCGGTAAGTAAGTGAGCCGGAAGTTTTCTGAAGGTGTTTGCGGGTGGTGGGTTTTGGTGATCCCTTTAATATAACCGAACCTTATTGGACGCATTCTCACTTTCTCCATGGTAAGCAAGGAAGCTGAGCGGCAGTATCACTTACCATCAGGTGTGCTGTTAACTCATTTACCACCAATAGCTCGATTACCAGCAATAAAAAAATACCAGTTTTTATATTTATGATTGAGTTATAACGAAATAATATTACAATTAATTGCTTCTCTAGAAGTAAACTTTATAGTGAAACCAATCTCAAACTTTTGTTTTATAACTGCGGAATCACAATTTACGATAAACCAATTATAACATTAGGAACATGATAAACTGAGGCTGTCTTTAAACTTTGGGCAAATTGAGATTTCTGCTTGAACAAACTTTTATTGCTTTTAGTAAAAACGTTGAAAATGTATAAAAAAATGAGATGAAATGTTACTCCGCATTTACTTAGAACCCCTTTCATTTTTCACGAAGGATTATTATCGTGGGCCAAATGGCTTAGGTCAGCAACTGAGAAATATATTTAGTGTCTTTGTTAGATTTGTTATCGAATATTTGTTATTTTTATTCTTATTTCAGTAGTATTGTTGCGATGACATTTTCCATTTGGTAACGGAGTAAGAATACAATTCAGCATTCCTCTTACCCTTGAGTGTCGTAAAGGATGACCGTGAGATTAAATATGCATATAACATATATGCAAGAGAAGGAAAATTTAAAATAAAAGCCTATATCAACTCGTCTGACCGTAGTATTAGTTTTCATTGCCCTCCTATTGTGGGGGAGGAGTTAACCCAAAAGTAGACTTATTTGAGCTAAGATCATAAAACTATCACAGTTTATTGCTAGAAATAAAGAAAGAAAGAAAGAAAAGATCTTTATTTGTTTTTACAATTAAAAGTGAAAAATTAGAACAAAATGAAATTAGGCTCAATTTATGGTTGGAAATACTAGCACACCCCAGCCGTTGGTTTTCAGCCCAAGACAAACTTACAAACTAATAACCAATATTACTGCCCTCCCGAATAAAAAAAAACAAAAACATAAAAATAGGGTAATCTTATTTTTTAGAAAAATGATTTAAACTATATTTTGTTAAAAAAATAAACAGTACTTATTTGTATTCCATCCAGTGAGTCGTAAATAAAAGCAGTATTGAACGTTATACACCTCGCTATAAGGACACAGACCTCAAAAATGTGGGTGTACTCGGAATATTACTTAAGTATTTTAGTTTTCCTAATATTTCTTAAGAACTCAATATATATTGTCAAAGTTAGCTTTAAACGGCCCAGATGGTGGATGAACTTGACCTGGATTCGTTCAGAGGTCGTGTGCTGTCTCACATACTTATTGGGGGAAGAAAGGGAAGGTAGAGGAGAGTGTCCTCGATTAACTCACAAAGGGTGGATGTTTTATGTGGTTTGTCACATCATTTTAAAATAGCTTTAAAATTTTTATTTAAATTAAAAAAAAATACTTCTTCGCGATGAAACAAATAATCGATTTAATCTGTGGTATAGAAAGTTTAGTTGAGAAAATGAAAAATAAGGTAAGTAAATCTCATCTCCTATTTCCATCCATCCGTCAGACTAGTACTACTGTTGAATATATCCTCCCTTAGGATAATGCTCATATTCGCTACGCTCTGAAAGCAGGTGGGCGATGCCAACCGATGTTATAAGTTGCTTAAGAGACCCATGTCTTCAATCACCAGCATACCTTTTGCCGGGTTTTTTGTGGTGTCTATTTATAATGTCAAAGTAGTACTTTTTTCATGCTCAAATGGATATTTACACGATACCTATGCCTAAAGAATGTTTTCTACAGAGAAACATGTCAAGTTGTCTATAAAGCTGTCTATGTTGTTCGGAATAATCTTCCAAATGGCTGGACTGATAATAATATTTTACAACCAGGTAGCTGTCTATATAAGGAGTAACTTGGGATATTTTCTCTCTCAAGAAACTCTTATAAAATCTTAACCGGGTCGAGAATCGAACCTGAGGCGTCTTGATCTGCAGTCGCGTATCGTAATATTTAACAAGATATTGGAGATTCAAAATGCGGAGGTATGACGACTAAAACTGAAGCATAACGAAGGCGGATTGTTAGTGTTAAATAAAGTTAATTGTAACAACAAAAACATAATAGCCAAGGACATAAACGTTCAAAGTTATATTTGCAGTTCGAAAGTGCAACTTTTTCCTTTTGCATTATATATTTGTAAAGTCTGGTTATTATCTTCCCTGTTTAATACGTTCACTTTCAGATTCTTCAAACTTAATTTTCAGCATGACTGGCCAATATATTTTGGTTCAATTTCAAAAACGTTAATATAATTTCTTTTTATCCGACTAACGCGAACTTAAATTGGAATAAAAATTACAAAATTTATTATTACTAAAGCCATCATTAGAATAGCGAGATCCTTATAATAAAATAATTTCATTTCCTTTATAGTTATGGAATAAGAATACCATATGTAATTCTAATTTACATTAGGTATCATAAAAAAATAACTAAGGAAGGTAAAGAAATAATAGCACCACAAGAAAAGGAAAACTTACAACAATCATTTTAAAAGCAACCGTTTAACGTAGAATGAAATACTTTGGGGGATATTACAAATATATAATTAACACCCACATTCAGAATAATAATTTGTCGATAGCATAAAGTATTGCCTCATTCAGGAATCGAATCATCATCATCTCAACTGATATAAGTCCCACTGTTGGGCTCTGGCGTCCTTCTTAATGGTAGGGTAATTGACCTACGATTTTGCGCTAACGAGACGTATTGGTAAGACTTTTAAATCGAGTTTTCCTTTACTTAGATCGATATTATCTATATACTTAGTCGTCTTTTATGACACCCTCAGATAAGAGACGGTGTGGTTGTGTTTTTACTCCGTAACCATACAGAATATCATAATATAATATCAATTATTATTAATAAATATTTCTTACTTCTACGGATATATCTGAAAATGGGTGTTCATTAACCAAATATGATTTAAACCCCAGAGACATTCAAAATTGAAATGGCATTTATATATTCATTTCATTACTATCGCTACCTTTTTTATTACTTTGTTTTTATTTCAATTGGACTGTTTAATTTTATATTTTTTTTACAGTTAACAGCAGATTTTCTTAATGATACGCACTAAATAAATCTTTGTACGGAGAACTTTATAAACTTATAATTAAGGTACCCAAATTACACTCAGACTCATTATCATCACCCTGACTCGTCTCAGCTCATATTTGTCCCACTGCTGGGCTAGAGCCTCCTCTCTAATAGGAGGGCTATCGATCTACTATACTAAGCTGGACAGACATATTGTTATAAAGTTTTATTTGGAATTTTCTTTTTCTTGCGCAGATGTTATATGCATAATATATCCTTTAGACGTCTTTTACCACATCCACGGGCAAGATAGGGAGTGGTGAATTGTATTCTTACTTCTTTATCACAAGGAAATCATCACCTCGTTCTTATTGTAATTACTGGCGGTCGATGCAATACGTCTTCCAGAAAACCTTATCCAACGTCATGTCTGTAATCACCCCTTTTCTATCCAAATCATTCTTTACGCAATCCATCCATCATTGGTTTTCCTTACCTCTATAGCCTTCAAGATCTATACCTAAATCTTTCCTTATAATATTTTCATTCCGACTTTTAATTCGACTCGTCATATGTCCATACTACGTCAATGTTCGTTCTCTAACTTTTCAGTCACTGCCACAACTTTGAAACTTCTTCCCTTAGTACTTTGCTCTCTTAGTGCTCCCAGAACAGTAATTTGTTGATCATACAAAAAATGCCTGCCTGGGGATCGTACCTAAAATATTCGCAGTAAGAGTGTCTTACCACTACGCCATCTATGCGATTAATATCACACTACAAAAATAGATATAGAGATATCTATTTTAATAGCAAATTTATAATGTGAATGTTTGTGAGACATACCCCATGTATGTTTGTTACATTTTCACGCACTAGATCAATTTTGATTAAATTTGGCATGGAGCTAACACTCTGAACATATATATTATGCATTTGATCCCGGTAATGTGGTTTTTTGGGATAGTAGTTAATCCCTACTTTTTTATTCTTTCAATTGGAATGGATTTGGATAAAATTTCATCTTGTGCAAGTTATGTTTTAAGCGAACTAGTATTTCTGCCCACAAGATGAAAATGAATAGTTTCTGTACATTGCTTCATAGTTCTTACGTTATCAATAATTTTCTTTTCTTTTTTTTATAGGCTATGGCGTCCAGGTCCACGTCTAGGGCGACAAAAGAACAGCGCGCGAGCCCGTAGCACATATGCTGTGTGGTAACGGCTACGAATAACACAAAATCTTACATAGATCGTGGGTGTTGTAAAAGCTGACTAAGAGTTTTACATCTACCTCGGCAAACTGCATCTGACGCTGTCTGGTGATCAATTATATTCCCAAGGTGGATTGACGTCAGGCTGGTCATAAAATTATTGCCAATACTTTTGGAATATTTATTATGAAATAAAAGTATATATTGAGGCAGTCAATCCGCCAGCTGCAGAGAGGTCGATCGCGTCAAGGCTACGCCCTGGCACCACTGACTTGTTGCCGGGCTGGTTAATCCGCTGGGGCGGCCACGGGTGTTAAGGAATCGGTGCCCGTGGACGGGTAGGGAATACAGTAAGTTATGGAGCCGTACGCCATCCAGCCATCCCGCACAGATTGCGCGGAGTGTATCCATACCGTAGCCAAAAGAAAAAAGGATGCTTTAGATTATTCATTTATTTGTTTTAGATTATTTATTATTCGTGTGGTGACGAAGTAAAAATATAATTCACTACCCCCTCTTTTGCCCTTGTATGTCGTAAAAACGACTAAGGGATATAATATGCACATAAGATATGTGCAAGAGAGGGAAAACTCGAAATGAAACCCTATGCTAACATATCTCAGCATGGTATAGTAGGTCAAATTCCCTTCCATTGTGGAGGAGGCCCGAGCCCTACAGGAGGACGTATGTGGGCTGCGATGATGTTAATGCAAATTATATATCTGCTGCCGTAGTCGCCGTTGTAAAATTGTATAATTTTTTTTGAAATACACCACAAAATCACGCCTATGGGGTTTCATTTATGTTCTAACGAGACATGTGGTATTATGAAATCGATCTGGTCTGTTATACACTTATAGCAGAGATATAATACATTCATTGTCACGTAACAATAAAATGTTGAATTAACATTTTTACATATTCACAAACACGTAGCGTTCATTTTATGTTTGCTGCAAAGTGCTTTTTGTATGCGTTTTTTTATTATTATTTAATTGGACATGTAAGAGAATAAATTGTTCTGTTAAATTTTATAAGCTTATAATACTCCTACTAGGTGAAATGATGACATCTTGAAAGTCGCAGAGAACCGTTGGATGCAAGTGGCTCAGAACCATTTCGAGTGGTATTCTTGTAGGGAGGCCTGTATACGAGATGCTCGACAGTGTCAGGAATTGGGACGCGGTCGCCGCTTTTTGTGAGGCTGTCATCTTACGGAAGGAGGCGGCGGAGCGTGCGCGAGAGGAACTCTTATACACGCGCGAGGGCGACCGACGTCCCGGGCGAAGCGTTAGGGAGGGAGGATAATAAATGGGCAAAGGTACATAACAGAAATTCTTTGTCAACATGTACAACCCGCACTGTTATTGGCGAAGATGCCATTCACATGGACGATAATGCTCGGGCTCACCGTTTTTAGTAACGTATCTACGTTCTGTGTAAGCATCTGTTTACACAAGCCGGTGACGGTGATGACTTATATCAATTTATTCCTCTTCAAGCCTGCCTTCAAGTTTTCCCTTCATAAATGTGATACATTTAAACATAACTTCATTATAATCATCATCACCCCAGTCAATATTCGATGGACTGCTGGGTTTGAGCTACCTCTATGTAGAGAGGCAAACCGTTAAATAATGAAATATAATTTTCATTATTTAACTGTTTTCACTGCATTACGGCACTATTCTTTACTAGCAACCTGCCCTCGCTTCGCTTCGGTTTCAGTCGCCTTATCCGCGTAGTTCCCGTTGGAATACCGGGCTAAAATATAGCCTATGTTACTCCCTGATATTATATCTTTCCATTGGTGAAAGAGTTTTTGAAATTGGGTTTGTGGTATAAGCGTAAAAGCGTAACAATCAAACAAACAAATATACTTTCGCTTTTATAATTTTAGTAAGGATTTTCCAAGACTACAAAAATTTAATTAATGGAAACAAGATTCACAGAATCAGAGTAACAATTTGTCAGTACCACAAAGTATTGCTCTCTGTGGGAATTGAATACGTGATACTTGAAAATATTGGTATATTAAACCTTACGACATCTGCGTAGTTCAAGCTTTTGAAAAGAATGCAATCAAATCAAGCCATTGAAAGTCTTTTTAATAAATTGAAGCTGCAGAAATATATATCAAAAGCTGTCCTCAGACCCATTGGTTAATTAAATTAAAGTTCAATTTATAATAATTATAAAGGAATGTAAACAAAGCATAATGTAAACTAATTATGAAGACGATAAAATATTTATCCTTACTTAATATTATAAATGCGAAAGTAAGTTTGTTTATTTGTTTGTTTGTTACGCTATTACCACCGAACCGATTTCAAAAGCTCTTTCACTAATGGAAAGCTATAATATCAGGGAGTAACATAGGCTATATTTTATCCCGATATTCCCACGGGAACAAGAACTACGCGGGTAAAGCAAGCAAGCAGGCCTGGAATAGGGCCCAAAAATGTCAGGACCCGAACGCCACAGATGTGAAGCGGATATTTAACGCCGCTTCTAGATCTAGTAAGAAGGCTATTGCCAAAGCAAAGGCGGAACATGTTGCCAGATTGGCGAGCGATTGCAAAGCTATCCCGCTGGGAGTCGTGCATTCTGGTCGCTCGTCAAGGCTGCCCAAGGCAACTTCTGCCAGTCCAATCTCCCTCCACTGCAGAAACACGATGGCAATCTGGCCTACAGCGCAAAGGAGAAGGCCGATCTTCTAGGTCAATTCTTTGCCTGTAACTCGACTTTGGACGCCGGAGCTGCCACACCACCTACTATCCCACGGTGTGAAAGCTCGCTCCCAAAAATCCGCATCACGCAGCGAGCGGTCAAGCGGGAGCTACGGTTTTTGGACATCCATAAGTCGAGCGGGCCGGATGGCATCCCTGCAGTGGTCCTAAAGACGTGCGCCCCTGAATTGACTCCCATCCTCACGCGCCTATACCGACTTTCCTACGATACTAATAGGGTTCCGTCTACGTGGAAGGTAGCCCATGTCCACCCGATCCTTAAAAAGGGAGACCGGTCTGACCCATCGAATTACAGGCCAATTGCGATAACATCCTTGCTCTCCAAGATAATGGAGAAAATTATAAACCGCCAGCTTCTGCAATACCTTGAGGATCGCCAGTTGATCAGTGATCGCCAATTCGGCTTTCGTCGTGAGCGATCGGCTGGTGATCTTCTTGTGTACCTCACTCACCGTTGGGCGGAGGCCTTGGAGGGTAAGGGTGAGGAGCTAGCGTTCAGCCTAGACATCGCAAAGGCGTTCGATAGGGTCTGGCACAGAGCACTTCTATCGAAGCTACCATCATACGGAATCCCCGAGGGACTCTGTAATTGGATCGCCAGCTTTCTGGATGGTCGGCGTATTAAAGTCGTCGTAGATGGCTCTTGCTCCGATACCATGACTACTAATGCTGGTGTACCACAAGGCTCGGTGCTCTCCCCGACGTTGTTTATCCTGTACATCAACGACATGCTCTCCATCGAGAATATGCGTTGCTATGCGGATGACAGCACGGGTGACGAGCGGTATACTGAGCTACGGAATGTCCCTCGGAGTACACAGGAAAGAAGAGTTCAACTTGGGTCTGAAGTCGAGCGCTCTCTGGGGCGGGCCTCGGAATGGGGTGAACGGAACTTAGTCCAGTTCAACCCCACAAAGACACAAGTTTGCGCGTTCACTGCAAAGAAGGACCCGTTTGTCATGGCGCCTAAGTTCCAAGGAGTAACTCTCCAAATTTCCGACAGTATTGGTATCCTCGGCGTCGAAATATAGAACAAAGTCCAATTTGGGAGTCATTTGGAGGACAAAGCCAAATTGGCTAGCAAAAAGTTGGGCGTCCTGAACAGAGCCAGGCACTTCACACCGAGACATCACCTTATACTATACAAAGCGCAAGTTCGTCCTCATGTGGAGTACTGCTCACATCTCTGGGCAGGCGCGCCTAAAAATCAGTTAGACCCACTTGACTTCCTCCAAAGGCGTGCTGTTCGAATCGTCGGGGATCCCAATCTTACGGACAGATTGGAGTCACTGGATCGGCGGAGAGACTTTGGGTCACTCTGTGTACTCTATCGGCTCTTTCATGGGGAGTGCTCTGAGGAACTGTTTGACTTGGTACCACCGTCATCGTTTTACCAACGTACCACTCGACACCGCAGCAGGGTTCATCCATTTCACCTGGAAACGATATGGTCTTCAACTGTACGTTTCCAGCGATCATTTCTCCCACGTACGTGCAGGCTCTGGAATGAACTACCTGCTGCTGTGTTTCCCGAGCGCTATGACATGTCCTTCTTTAAACGAGGTTTAAGAAGAGTATTTCCTTCACGGTAGGCAGCGGCCTGGCTGTGCCCCTGGTATTGCAAAGGTCCATGTGCAGCAGTTTCACTTACCATCAGGTGTGCTGCCTGCTCGTTTGCCACCATCGGCAATAAAAAAAAAGCGGGGAAAGCGAAGCGAGGTCGAATTGCTAGTTGTATATAAATGTAATTTATGAACTATTTTATATATGAATCATTCGTGTAGTGGCGAAATAAGAATACAATTTAACACCTTGCCCGTGGGCATTGTAAAAACGACTAAGGGATATAATAAAGAAGGGAAATTTGTAGTAAAATTCTATACCAAAACTTCTGACCAGCGTGGTAATAGTATATAATAATAGTAAGTCAATTTATTTCCCTTTGCGGAGGAGGCTCCAGCCCAGGCACATTTATAATAAAATGTAAAGTTGATAATATATAAGTATACAATAATTCGTGTGGTGACGGAGTAAGAATACAAATCACCACTCCTTATCTTGCCCGTGGATGTCGTAAAAGACGACTAAGGGATATAATATGCCTATAACATCTAAGCAAGAGAAAGAAAACTTGAAATGAAACCTTATACTAAGCTGTCTGATCAGCATGGTATAGTGAGGTCAATTTATCTTCTATTGTGGAGGAGGCTCGAGCCCAGCAGTGGGAGGTATATGAGCTGACAAAATGATGATGATGATAATTAATTCACCCGAGCCTGGCGTTATGGTACTTAAATAAAACTACGGATTTTTTGAGTTTGTATTTGATGACTTTTCGAACACTTAGCAGCATTCATGGTCACGGACGTACTAAGATATCTCACGTCCAACAAGTCATCGTTATTACAGACATTTATAATTATCTACCCGATAGAGAACGTGTGTGTTCGAAACGTCGGGCAATCAAAAATCAAATACAAACGCGATAAAATCCGTAAAGTAGTTTTATTTATAATGTGTAATACTCGCGTAAACATCAGAAATCGTTATAGTATTTTTTACTCATGTAGGAAGACTTGTATCCAACGGTGTTAATAAGCTGGTAGATTGATGGATAGAAGACCGATATTAAATTAACCATAACAAAAGATTTTCATTACGAAAATATAATTTACATTTATAAAAACCTTGTATTCCTTCGTTTTGTACACAAAGGCCAGTAAGGTATTGAATATTTTTTATCATATTTCTTGTTACAAAATAATTCCTTTCTATATTCGACAGGATATTTTGAAACATCTTGTATCCAAGTATTTCTTCATTTTTATTTAAGATTAATATAATAATAAAGATCTGTTAAAATTTAAATATACAAAATATTTGGTAAATATTTAGAAAATATTTTGCAGAGTGGTAGGACCACACCGTTAAGTCAGTTGTCTGTCTAGTCGTGGGCCGGTCAGTCTCGGGTAGTACTACACTGAGCAGAAAATCGACATCCGATTAGTAGCAATTTGTTACTGCGCTTCGTTCGATGAGCGAGAGCCAGCAGCCGTCAACTTTTTGAGGATGTTTAATTTTTTAAATGACATAGAGTACCCCAAGGAGGTATAATACTCTAATCGTCAAGTTTAGTAAGAGTGTTAGTGACTACACGTGACGTTGTTCCCCACAAAAATGTTGCTATCCACTGTATATACGTTACTAGCAACCCGCCCTCGCTTCGCTTCGGTTTTAGTCGTTTTACCCGCGTAGTTCCCGTTCCCGTGGGAATACCGGGATACAATATAGCCTAGTTTACGCCCTGATATTAGAGCTTTCCATTGGTGAAAGAATTTTTGAAATCGGTCCAGTCGCTTTGAAGATTACCCGGAACAAACAGACAGACAGACAGACAAAAAATTTTTAATCTCTATTTTAGGCATAGGTGTCGTGCAAATAACCGTGTGAGTATGAAAAAAGCCTATTATTTTGACATTACAAACAGACACTCCAATTTTATTTATTGGTATAGAAATAGTATTTGTAGAGAATTTGAAGAAAATCGATGTAGATTTTTTTTCTCTCTATACAAACTTTGCTACTGTGCTTTACCCCCTAGGGGTTGAATTTCAAAAAAAATCCTTTCTTAATGGGTTACTACGTCACGCAAATAAACTAATGTCAAAAGTTCATGTTTCTAGCTTCAGTAGTTTCGGCTCTGTGATGAGTTAGTAAACTGATATCTTTATACCTATTTTACACCCTTCGAGGAAGAAAATGGACAAACGCTGAAACACGTATTTATTTATTTTTATTAAAGAGTACTTGTGCTTAATTTGAAGACAGTAGCTAAAGATTTTTTTTCTTTCCATACAGACTTTACCGTTGCATTTCACCCCCTTAGGGATGGAATTTCAAAAAATCCTTTCTAAGTGGGTGCCTACGTCACAGAATGAAACTACGGTCCAAATTTCATTTCTCTAGCTTCAGTAGCTTCGGCTCACCCTGTTCCTTAAAATGTATATTATTGTTAAAGCAACACCCCTTGCAGGTGGAACTTCGTTAAACCCGTTCTTAGCTGACCTCTATTCAACGAAAGGAATATTTCTACCAAATTTCAAGTCTATACGCCTTATGGTTCCAGAGATATGGTGATGAGTCAATATATCGCTCACAAAACCCGCCTCTCCTATATATATATAGATGAGATTCATCATCATCATCATAGTCTATATACGTCCCACTAGTGGGCTCGAGCCCCCTCCACAGTGGGACGGAAATGGCCTACTACACCACGCTGATCAGACGTGTTGGGTATAGGATTCTCTTTCCAGTTTTCCTTGTCTTGCATAGATGTCATATTATCATGCATATTACATCCCTTAGTCGTCGTTTACGTCACCCACAGGCAAGAAAGGGGTGGAGAATTATATTCTTACTCCGTCCCCACACGAATATATGACATAATCCTACTGCAATTAGGAGCGGTGAATCAACGAAAAGTGTTGTAAAAACGGTGAAAAAGTATGGCTTCAAACCACTCTCCCTAACTCTCTTTCCATCTCATGTGACGAAGATGAGGTTGCATGGGACATTTAGTTTAATTAATCATGTAAAAATTAATGTTTTATCTTTCATCAGTGTAGTTACGGAGTAAGTTCATCACCCCTTTCTTACCCGTAGGTATCGTAAAAAGTGACTAAGGTAAATATGCAGGTAACATCTATGCAAGAGAAAGAAAACTCTATGTAAAACGCTACTCCAACACATCTGACCAGCGTGGAATAGTAGGTCAATTCCTTTCTCATTGTGAAGGAGGCCTGAGCCCGACAGTGGGACTTATATCTTACATGGGCTAAGGAGAAGAAGAAGATATGTCTGTTTCCGTCTAGTGATGGAGTAAGCATACAATTCACAACCCCTTATCTTACCCGTGGATGTCGTAAAATGCGACTAATGGATATACTAATATTATAAATGCGAAAGTAAGTTTGTTTGTTACGCTTTCACGCTTAAACTACCGAACTGATTTCAAAAATTCTTTCACTAATATGGAAAGCTATAATGTCAGGGAGTAATACAGGCTATAATTTATCCCGGTATTCCTACGGGTACGGGAACTACGTGGATAAAGCGGCTGAAATCGAAATGAAGCGAGGACGATTTACTAGTATGTATGTAAATCTATGCATTAAAAAAAATCTAAATAAATATACTAATGCGTCTGACCAGCGTGGTATATCAATTTCCCTCCTATTGCTCGAGTCCCGTAATTATAGAGCCGAGATGATGGCGATGAGGACTGATTGTAAAATAGTTTTTTATTAAATGTTTATTAAGATGACTGCACTTATAGTGTAGCGGTTAAAGTACTAACGTTCTGTGGCGAGTGTTGTGCGATCGATTTTCACGCAAGTTAATAAACCGATGTTCAAATGATTGTTCTCAGTCTAATCTATTTCTGATAAATAAGATTTATTTTCAATACACGGTGTTTTTTTTATCGTCTTACAAAAAAAAAAAAAACCATAAAAGTATGCGACCTAAGAAACATATCTAACATATTTAAATGTTCAATAGTGGTAGTTATAAAAAAATAATAAAATAAATTAAAGTTAATATTTTGTAACAGCCTGTTCATCATGTTTACATTTTAAACAAAAGAAATCATGCGGAATTTCGTTAGCCAATCATAGCTATGAAGTCCAGGTAGACTTCGTAGCTATGATTGGCTTTTACAAAGCGTACCTAATCCCTACGCTAGGTATCTTTTGTGATGCTCGATTCGCCACCAATTGTTTTAGTAGCCTCACGCGTGCGCAAGGGAAGAAGGTCTAGCGCATGAACTTACAATTTCCTTACAAGTACCTATTTCGCGACATCGTTGTGTGTTTGTGTGTGTGTGTGTTGTTACAAAATGTCTAATAGACATTACTCGGGTATCGAGTAGGTACGTAAAAATGGTGCGTCTGTATGGAATAGCTGGCGACAATTTAAGAGAAGCGAGAAGACTACGTAGCTACCGCGAATATACAGATGATTCGCAACCCGACTGTTGTAATTAACGCGCAGGTGCCGAGGCTTTAAGTGGTTTTGACATCGCCTGATTGATTACGGTCAGTTCTACACTCCGACAGACGCACAGGGTCGATGCCACCCTCATTATTTGCTTGAACTCGCAGAGAACATTCTAGAATACTTAGAGCTGCATCCCCGAAGAAGTACGAGAAAGGCTGCAAGACATTTCGGGGTTAGCGAGTTTTATGTATGGAAATTGTTAATTACGGTAAGTTTACATCTTTTTCACTATCAGAATGCTCAGGCGTTATACGGAGCAAACCCAAGAGCACGCATGCCTCTGTTTCGATGGTTAATTGAACATCCGCAACATTAATATTCATAATGAACACTGGTGGACTAGGAACCATCCCCATTTGATCAGAGAGTATTCCCATCATCAAATAAGATTTGAGAGAGGTGGACAACCTCGCAGCGCGGACTTAACATCGTTAGATTATTTTTATGGTTGCTAATAATAAGACTTGTTTATATCGAAGAGGCTCGCAATCGAGACCAATTAAAAGAACAAATTATTTCAGCTTTTAATGTGATAGGAAGTGACGAAGTGACACTAAATAAAAAAAATTAAAAAAATACAGACGAATTGAGAACCTCCTCCTTTTTAAAGTCGGTTAATAAATTAAGACGTAAGCGTAACCTCCAAAAACGTGCTTGTTTATGCATAGACAAAAAAGGGTGAGTAATTTGAACAAGTAATTGCCGTGTGGTTACGGAGTAAGAATACAATTTACCACATAACATCTGTGCAAGAGAAGGAAAACTCAAAATGAATCCCTATACCAACATGTCTGACCAGCATGGTATAGTGGGTCAAATTACCTCCTATTGTGGAGGAGGCCTGAGCCCCGCAGTGGGACGTATGTGGGCTGCGATGAATTTGAACAGTTAATTAAATATCGATAGAACGATATCGTAGAGTATACAAGAATATCTTGTATACCTATTCTTGTTACTTTATTCGCAATGGTTTGTAAATAGTGTAAATAGCTGATTCCATTTTTTTTTCTAAATACACCTGAATCAATTTACTTTATTGAAATAATGATCTACTAGTAGTCTAGTAAATATCTTATTATCTCTCACTAACACTTTACATTATTGTTTCTGACGGTCCTAAGTGTGTAGAAAGTATTAAGGAAAAATTGGACTCCGTACTTACTGAATACGTAGTGGTTTGTCCGAAAAGGACGTAGGTAGATTATGGTACTATTTTACGAGTTGACAATCGAACTTTTTCTAAGGTTTAATATGAATGACCGACGCGGGCGGCGCGGTAACGTGGTCGCCGCGGTAACGTGGTCGCCGCGGTAAAGTGCCTACATAGTAAAACAGCTGTCCTACGCGCTCGCTACAGGCTGTTTCCTTACTATTTTAATTAGTAATTATTTATAATCATATTAAAAAATAAAATTATATTAAAAAATATTTTAGTAAATATATTTTTTTAACTTTCTATTTGTACGAATGTATAGTAGATACTGGATACTTTAATTGACCTGCTTTTGTAACACGACATAAATGTCACCGTGTATATTTATCGTCGCAATCATCGTTACCGACCTGACGCTGACGACTATCGTCAGGGCGATGGTCGGTAGCGTCAGTAACTGGGACTCGGTCGCAGCCTTTTACGTAGCAGTGATCTCGCAGAAGGAGGTGGCGGATCGTATGCGCGAGGAGCGCAGCCTCGATAAGGCGATCTGCCGCCGGCGACTGGGGCGGGGTAGGCGCGAATACTTGCGCCTCATGCCGCCCTAGCCGAGGCCGCAGGTAACGTGACCGGAGAATTAGTCCGTCACCCGCCGAGAGGCCGACCGCGTGAGGAACGACCAACGTCCTCCCCAAGGCGGGGACGTCGGTCGATGGGAGGGTACCCCAAATAGGGGGTATTCCGTTGGGTCGACCACTGACGTCAAGTCACCCTGCTTCGGTGGTCGGCCCAACGACGAAGGCGACGTGCATCGTGGGTGGGTTGCGGGTGTGCGTGCTTACGCCCCTCTGTCGCTCCGGACGGATTGGTGCGAGCAGCACGCCGACCGCAACCCACCCCCCAGAAAAAATAAAACCGTGTATATTATTTAAAGTCACAATGTAGTGACGGACGAAGTCGCAAGTGATAGTCAATATTTATTTACTTTCATTTTTTTTATTGCATACGGTGGCAAACGCGCAAACAGTACACCTGATGGTAAAAGGCCGCTGCCTATCGTGAAAAAAGTGCAGGGAGTATGAATGCGTGCAATGAGGTTCGGTGATACTAAAGGCATCACCAAAACCCACCACACGCAAACACCCTCAAAAAGTTGGGCTTTGGGCTTTCTCGCTCACCGAACGAAGCGCAGTAACAAATTGCTACTAATAGTAAGTCACTTTTCGGCTCGGTGTGGTACTACCCCGGACGGACCGGCCCGCAGCTGTAGACAGATAACTAATAACAATGTGATACTATCACTTTTCCAAAAGCAGAAGAACTCGTATCAATATTGGCGAATGTATATGGTGTACTAGTGCCAACTAGAAGCACAGTCAGTTAATTTAAAAAGTCAAAACCTAAATAAAAACATCTATTTAATTTTGGATGTGAACATTACGGTTTTTTTTTCCTTTTACTTACTGAAAATCAATTTTTATTATAAACTAAATATATAATCGATTAAATAACGTTACTCGTACATTTATTATGAATATCTTCAAAAAAAATAATAATAATTATATCATGCCTAATTGAACTGCTATTATAAAATAATGAAAATAAAATTATATGAAGTAAAAAAAAAATATCGTCTTCAAAATTTATAACTAAATAGTAATTTCAAACTATTCATATATATACGAAGTACTTGATAAAGAAACCATATTCGACCATAATAAAAATAATTATCTAAAGCCTAATTAACCGGCTAAAAACCACGTAAAAGCTTAAGCACTCAAAAATTACTAAATTTTAAAACATATTTAGTAAATTCATAAAATAAATTCTCTTTGATGAGTGAATATGTCCTAACAAAAAAGTTTATATTAAAATGTCTGAACATTTAATTGTTAATTATTAAAAAATATTTAAATTCTTAATTAAAAAACATTCCAAAACAATAACGTTTCAAGTTTGTCAAGTAAAAATTTTCACATCTGAAATATTAATTATCAATTCAATATATAAAATAACAAAAACCATTAAAGGGATTAAGTGTACAATTTACGACAAAATAAATTAACATTTGAATGAGGTATTAAAATTTACTTACCGGAAGTTGTCTTAATAATTAAATACAAATAGTAGAAAATACGTAAACGTTTATAGTAAGTGTTGTTATATGTTGAGCGGCGATCGCGAGGCGCGGCGGGCGCACGGCCCACCGCTAGCGGACTGGTGTCGGACGGGACGTAAAGACGTCCGGCGCCGCGCGCGTAGGCGTTCGTCTGGGCCCATCGCCCGCCCGCCTTGCACCCCCATCTACCGCCCGCCCTACCACCACGACGACCATCTCCCGCCCACCTCACCGCCACACCCGATACACCTTGACGCTTATTAAAAAAGTCCAACAGAAAAGGATTTATGCCTCTTCTTAATATGACAACGTTGTAGCAATAAAAAAACACAATTCAACATAAACTAGAGTGAATAATAACAGCTAATATTATCGATATTTTATTAGATTTTATTGGAAAAGTTTTTACGAAACAAACTCGCGTAGCAACAGGATAAAATGATCTGTAGTGAGAAACCCGTACATGTTGTTACCCTACAGCTGTACCACTCTCAGACATAGTAATTCTTTTTATTTAAATTTCTTTTTAGTTCTTGTATTGCGGAAAGGTTACAAGCATAATTAGCGGACACAAATTACATCAAGACTCAGAATAATAATTTGTGGAACGCACAAAGTGTATGGCTTGGTAAATAGTAACAATAATATTTCGACAAACTAAAATCGTCAATGTGTAAGGCCACGTCTCTATGTGGAGATGAAGTGAGAATAGAATTCGCCTCTCCATATCTTAGCCGTGGATGTTGTATAAGACGACTAACGTGGTATCCTGCGTGAGCAACGAATACGACGCGATGCGACGCTGCGAACACGACGAACGCGATCAACTCAATGACATGCCTGCTTGCGGCCTATATGACAGTTTACGACGAGACGCGACGTCAAGCGTGCCTGTTTTGAGAGGCAACTGACTCGACATCACGAACTACTAGAATGGTTGATTCAGAAGCGATTATATGTGTTTTCTTTCTAGATTTTTTACGGTATTTTTTTGTAGTCTGTTCTCTAAATATGAACTTTCCAACAAAATTGTAGTGTACTTGTCCATGATTCGAGAAGTAATGACCAAAATCACATAGGACACTTGTCGCTTGTAGCATCGCTCCGCATTGCGTCGTGTCGCGTCGTATTCATCGTTCAAGCAGGACACCCCGTAAGAGATATAATGTGATGATAACATCTACACAAGGAGAAGTAAAACTATAAATAAAACGCTGTACCAGGCTGTCTGCTATATCCCTGTTGTCTCTACCAACCCGTTCGACTAGCGTGATTGTAGTAGACCAATTTCCCTCCTATTGTGGAGGAGGCTGAAGCACAGCGGCAGAAAATGTATGAGGTGTGATGATGATGATGACCTGTCTGACCAGCGTGATATAGTAAGTTAATTTCCCTTTAATTTAGAGGAAGGCCTGAACTCAACAGTGATGACTGCTCTAGTGGTTAACTCGTGATCGGGTGCCGCTTGCGGGATCTGGTCCAGCCATGGTAATTTTTCATTAAATTTAATAACTATATCATGGTTCGAATGGCGTGATGCCATTAATAGGCATGTTGTTGTATGTAATTTTATTTAAAACTAGCAACCTGCCCTCGCTTCGCTTCGGTTTTAGTCGTTTTACCCACGTAGTTCCCGTTCCCGTGGGAATACCGGGATAAAATATAGCCTAGTTTACGCCCTGATATTATAGCTTTCCATTGGTGAAAGAATTTTTGAAATCGGTCCAGCCCTTTTGAAGATTACCCGGAACAAACAGACAGATAGACAAACATTTTTTAATCGCTATTTTAGGCATAGGTGTCGTGCAAATAACCGTGTGAGCATGAAAAAAGCCTATCATTTTGACATTACAAACAGACACTCCAATTTTATTTATTGGTATAGAAAACTAGTAAAGTAATTAAAAAGAAGATTTTTCCGCTGAGTTTCTTTCCGGATCTTCTCAGTGCGGTCGCGTTCCGATCCGGTAATCATCATCATCATCATCATTTCAGCCTATCGCCGTCCACTACTGGACGTAGGCTTCCCTCATGTTATGCCGCAAAGTGCGGTCCTGTGCCGCCTGCATTCAACGATCCGGTAGTAATTTAAGTTAAAATGTAAAAAAAAAATGACAATATGTAAATGCTCCCGCGGGGCTTATACATAATAAATGATTTGAATTTGAGTGCGACGTGTATATGTGCGTGTATGGGATTTGTATGATCTTAGCGCGGAGAATGTCTGCCAGCTGTTGGCACTTCTGTATTTGTTTATCTAGGTAGTCAAATGCCATGACCTATTTACATCTAACTTCTAAGTGGCAGGTGTATAATGTATTGCGATACATTTTTTTAAAGTTTTTTACGGAAAACAAACGGGTTGGTATAGGGTTTTATTTCTAGTTTTCCTTCTCTTGCGTAGATGTTGTATGTAAATTATAATCCTTTACTCGTCTTTCAAATCCTCTCCATCAGAGAATCGTATTCTTACTCCGTCACCGCAAGGACGATACATTATGTACTCATTAAGTATAAAAATTTGACTCACTACTGATTATATCTATCTATATACTATCTGAACAACTATTATTGTTGATCTCCAAGAACCATCAATCCGTTTTCGTGAAACTGAATAGACAAACTAATGTACGCGATATAGACGAACTTTAACAAAATGATAGTAATTTTGAAACATTAAAATTAATAAATAATTATATTTACAGTATTATGATTTTAATCACGGATTCCCAGATTTCAAAGGTTTCCTTGCCTCCTCCCCCCCTGGTTCGTGGGTGTAGTAAAAAACGACTAGAAATATAAGAAAACATTATTAAGGAAAACTCGACATAAAATCCGATGCCAACAACTCTGACTAGCGCGGTATAGTAGGTCATGTTTCCTCTCTTTTTTGAGGAGGCAAGATATCAATATATATTAAAGAAAGTCCTGTTAGTTATACTATTTATAACTCAAGAACGGCTATACCGATTTAGCTGAAAATTGGTGGGGAGGTAGCGTAGAACCAGGAGACGGACATAGCATACTTTTTATCCCGTGTGACGTGACATAAAGCGTCTAAGAGAATACCAGTCACTACGAAACATGGTTTAACAGAAACGCATTTGATATGTAATAACAAAACGCAAATGACAGCTAAACTTAATTTTGTCTATGATGAAGTATGGTTGAAAATTTGATAATTATTTTTTCAGTCAAAAATCAACAGTTCCAACTCCTGCATTTCTACCCGTAGCGGTTGGTGATGCCGGCAATATTGATAAAGAGCGATTTTTACACGCGAAATAAATTATATCGGAAAGGAAACCAAAATACTTGTCTCTTTTACCGAAAATACGTAACTTATCTTAATTGGGTGAGACGAATCATACTTCCGTTTTATTGTCTCAAAAAATAATGCGGACCTACAGACGTACGCACGAACTGAATAACCATAAAAATTGATAGAATTTCGCAAAAATGCTATAAAATTGATGAAATTTTTAGCATCTAATCTCAGTAACTACCAGTTGAAGAAAACTTCTAAGTAATATTTAAAACTGCATCAAATAATAAGAGAGTTCTATTCAGTATATATTTATCTTAGTAAATGGGAAATAATACAATAACAATGACCGTCAACGGTGTTGCGTAGTCACCGTTGCCATGTTAACAACGGTAACTAATGAGGTAAGGAACATTGAGATTGATTTATAAAAAAAAGTATTACGATTAATGTCGGTATTATTACCGGGAGACATGTAAATCTATACATATAAAATGCTTAGTCGTGAATGACTAACCGATCAACGCATAGCCTAAATATGATACCTGAAACTTGGAGGGTGTGTTTTTTTATAATATAGGCATTCAATAAGAAAGGATTTACCGAAAATCTACCCTTAAGGGGAGAAAAGGGGGTGCAAAATTTGTATAGGAAAACGTGATACCTTGGACCAATCTATTTCAAACTTTGCATAAATATTCTTTAACAGAATTGATGGCAGTCGTGTTTAGTATTTTATTGAAATTCAATTCAAAAACGTATTCTTTTTTATTTTCATGTATACCTTTGCATACCTATAATATAATAAACATTATTATATTTTATAAGTATTCAAACATTTAAACATTTAAACATAATACATCTTATCTTAATCTACAATATAAATTACGTGTCACGTTGTTTGTCCGCGATGGACTCCTAAACTACCAAACCGATTTTAATCAAATTTGCACACCGTGTGCAGTTTGATCCAACTTGAAAGATAGGATAGCTTACATCTCAATTTATAGTCGCAATATTATTTTATTGCAAATTATTTGTCTATTATTTGACATTCACAATTATCTGTCAACTCCAAACGATTTTAACAGATGGCGATATCTGTTGACTGGATTGAGTAATTAATTAATAGATGGCGCTGCTATGTCAAACCTACAAACGTGTCATATACGATTTTAACTTGCTATTTTACATAGATGCCATTTGTAAAAAAATATGACGACCTCGATGACAGATATTCTCCTACAGTTCCATTTAAATAGTTTAATAAAATGTAATATAACAAAAACATTAGCCACAGCAACGCGTGGCCGGGTCTGCTAGTAATTTATATATCAAAACAATATTAATAACGTAGAAAATCAATAGGAGATCCTATTACATCTTTTTCGATTTCTATACGGACGAAATCGCGGGCATACTTACGTTTACGTACTCTGTGGTGATAAATACCATAAGCCCCTACATTGCTCGTGGGTATAAAAAGAAACGATTTAGAGGTTAATATCGACCAAGACCAATTATAACCGATGTCACCTTTTTTTAATGGGGTATGGTCAGCCCATAGATCTATTCCCTCCATTATCCCGGCCAGAATCTGATGTTAGCTGGTCAAAAATTACATTCCCAAGGAATGTTGATGTCAGGTAGATGACGGTCCTAAAACTAATACTAAAACTTTTAAAATAAGTATTATGAAGGAAGAATATATTGCTTCTATCATATGTAATTGGGATCATAGCAAGAAGATGATCTTTTGTGTGGTGATGCAGTAAGAATACAATTCACCATTCTCTCTCTTGTAGGTATTTTAAAAGACGACTAGGACTTATAAAAACATATAAGGTATATACTAAACACACACGGCCATACACACTTGCACATTCATTCACACTACTTAAATTTTGATAATTATTTTTAAGATGTATACCAGGTGTTGGCAGGCTACCAGCGCTAGTTCTTTAAGTAGAAGTAGCACGAGCTGAGCCAATAGTCTTTTTTGTTCCGCCTTAAAATTTAATTATTTTATTTAAGATGCTCTTTTTTTAGTTTTGTATTTTTATTAGATTTAACGAGAACAGAATTAACGTTTTTCTTTCTTCTTTCTTTCCTTAAATATGATATGCAAATAAAATCTACGCAAGAGAAGAATAACTCGGCATAAAATCCAATACCAGCGTCTGATCAGCGCCATATAGTTGCTGGATTTCTCTCCTATTGTGAAGGACAGCTTATACTTTGAAAGTATTTAGTATTTCAATATAGAGCTGTAATATCCCCCTAATTACATCGCTTAAAGAATTGAAATACGAACACAAGCTCAACAAAAAAGCCTCAAATGAAGTTATATCGGTAATTACATCGAATATTAGTAGGATTGACATCGTGTGACATGCTACATTGAAGCGACGGTGCGTGAAACAGATATCGCTGATTACTTCATATTACAACCAATACTGCATATACATATGTGTGTATTAGTTGTATGTTGAGACGGGATGAAAGTAATGTAAGGAAAATTTTGTTTTAAGAAAATGTAGCTTTAGGGATAGATAAAGAGCGAAGAACGCACAGATGGCGTAGTGGTAAAGACATCGACCTATAGTGCCGACATTGAGTTCAAATCCCAAGCCGGACAAAACTTTGTGTGATCCACAAATTGTTGTTCTGAGCCTGGATGTTATTTGTGTCCGTTAATTATATGTTTGTAAAGTTCTCCGCAGTACAAGGATTATTAATAAAAGAAGAGATGGATGGATGCTGTAAAACGTGACATAGAATAGAGTGGTAGTGAATATAGATTCATGCCCACTTTGATGTCATATTTAATAAGGTTGTGTGGGAAAATAAGACATAATACGTCGTTTTTAGCAATCGCATAGTAGCAGGTTTATTTAAATATCAATGGAAAGTAATGAAGGTTTGATCTGCAGAACAATTTATTATAATCTGCACTAATATTTAATTGGAAGCTCTGTTTTCTGAGGGTGTTTGCGTGGTAATTCATTGCACGCATTCACATTTTCATCGCTTTCTTTTCGATAGGTAGCGGCCTCAGAAAGTTCAATATGCGGCAGTATTACTTACCATCAGGTGTGCTCATTTGCCACTAGAATCAATAGAAAATAAAGAAATATATTAGAAAAAAGTACATAATTACTTAATTTCTAACATTTAAATTATTAAATTTTAGCATTTAAATTACTGAACTTTTTAGCATTTAAATTACTGAAATTTTTAGCATTAAATTACTGTAATCTTTAGTATCGAAATTACTGATTTTTTATTACTTCAATTGCTGTAATTTTTACTATTTAAATTACTAAAATCTCAGAATTGAAATTACTAAAATTTTAGAATTGAAATTACTAAAATTTTAGAATTGAAATTACTGAAATTTTTAGCTTTTAGCATGCTAAAAGGGCATGCCAGTATTAGGCCCAGAGTGCACACGAAATTGGTTACACTAAAAAATATATCAATATTTATCTTTGTTCTTCCTTGTATTTATTATTCTGCAAATATTTTATCAAAATAATTAAACAAGTTTTTTTTACATAGTTTTGTCGTTAACTAAACTATGTAAAACAACTTGGAAATAGGTACATTGACATAAAAATGATGCCATTACAAAAAAATATGTTGAAAGAGTAGAATAATCGAATTAATAATTTATTACCACGTAAATATTCATAATATATTATAAAATAAATCTACTACGTCTAATAATAATTTCATCCTTACAAGAATTACATGAAGTGACGTATAATATCGATGTATGGATTTTTTGCATTTATTATGGCAACACCATGTAGAAATTCACAGATGCGGAAAACGTTAATTCAACCATTCAATTCTATTGTAAGATTGTAACGGTATTTATTGGTATTAAAATCTACGATTTTACCTATGAACGATATTGACAATTGACACATTTAATATTACTTGCATTGATGATAATAGATATAAGAACATTTGATTACTTTAAAATGCCAAGTTTTTTGTAAGTCATTTCTTTTACTAATTAATTATTTTCATTGGCTACTATTATTATCACTAGCCTTTATAGGTGTGCACCGTGGGCCTAAATTACAAAAGCGACTTGGCACGCCTCTTTATTTATAAAACTTGTTTACGAGTGGAAAATGCTGGACTCAAACCCACATCTATTAGAAATCCGTTCCAATCGTCCTACTAATCGTTCCCTACTAATCGGCAGTAGAGAGTAGGGGCAGTCAAACCTTATAGAGAATATACTCTACCGCTTTTTCACGGGGAGTGCTCCAAGGAACTGTTTGATTTGATACCACCGTCACTGTTTTACCAACGTACCACTCGACGCCACAGCGTGGTTCATCCATTTCACCAGTGACAATTTTTCCACGTACGTGCAGGCTCTGGAATGAATTACCCGCTGCTGTATTTCCCGAGCGCTATGACATGTCCTTCTTTAGACGAGGCTTAAGAAGAGCATTTTCTTCACGGTAGGCAACGGCCTAGCTGTGCTCTTGGTATTGCAGAGGCCCATGTGCGGGAGTATCACTCACCATTAGATGTGCTGCTTGCTTATTTGCCACCATCGGCAAGAAAAAAAAGCAGACGGCATTAGACGGAGTTGACAAAAATATAGCTCTAAATGTTATTTTACGACAACCAAGATCTTCATAAGGTTTAGTAGTATTTGTAGCCGTTATCACACAGAAAATCGCGGCAAGAATAGGACATAATGTATAACCATCAATATGGTCACCGTCTGTGTATTGTATTCTTACTCTGTCACCACACGGAGTAAGAATACAACTTACCATCCCCTATCTTACCCATGGGTGTGGTAAAAAACGACTAAGGGATATAATATGCATATAACGTTTATGCCAGAAAAGGAAAGGTCGAATTGATACTAACACGTTTGTCCAGGGTAGTTTAGTAGGTAAATTTCACTTCTATTGCGAAGTAGGCTCGAGCACAATAGTGGGACATAAATGACACATGCTGATGATGATGATCACCGTGGCAAAACCTGGCAATTTCTCTGCTTACAGATACAGATACAGAAAGAGGAAAAATTTTATCAGTTAAGTGTTATTTGTCCTTTAAAACAAAAATATAGTTTTAAGTAGGCAAAGGTATCAAGTTTGATCCTCCGCCCACAATACAGACTTTGAATTAGATGTTATTTCAACATTCTATTGAATTGAAATCCTTTGAGCAGATGAAAAGTGAAAGGTTACCGTATCTGTGTGACTATTATCAATGGTTGGAAGTGGAGAGATGGAAAATCGTTACTTATATATTTTTATAAAGTGATTGAATTGATAAACTAATATTATTAAGTGTCATTAACTCATATACGTCATACTGTTGGGCAAGAGCCAGCTTTATTGTGTCATGGTGTCCCGTATGGTGATGGAGTAAGAATACAATTCTCGAACCCCGCTCTTGCTCGTGGGTGTCTTAAAAAATGTCTAAGGTTTATGACTCAGCGTTCGAACACTTTACAACGTTCAAAGTTTCTGTAGCGGGTAGATATGACCACTGGTGGGATGTATATGGGCTAACATGTTGATGATAATGACACCATGCTGATCAAACAGGTTAGTATTTTTTTTTATGGGTGGGCTATGGTAAGCGCACACGCGGTCTATTCCGTCCGGGGCGATGAAAGGACGGCGCGCGGGACCCTAAACCCACCCATACCTACGTCGCCTTCGTCGTTGGGCCGACCACCGGAGCAGGGTGACTTGTCGTCAGTAGTCGGCCCGACGGAATACCCTTTCGGGTACCCTTACCTCTCGACGTCCCTGTCCCGGGACGTCAGTCGCCGTCGCACGGTCAGCCTCTCTGTGCGTGACGGACTAAATTCCCCGGTCCGGTCACCCGCGGCCTCGGCTAGGGCGGCATCAGGTGCAGGTACTCGCGCTTGCGCCGCCCAAGTCGCTGGCGGCGGAACGTGTCGCCAAAGAGGAGCTCCTCTCGCGCTCGATCCGCCGCCTCCTTCCGTGAGATGACGGCCTCATAGAAGGCGGCGACCGTGTCCCAGTTCCTAACGTTGTCGAGCATCTCCCTGGCGATGGTCGGCAGCGTCATTTAGCGTTTTCCTTCTCTTGAGATGTTATCTCCATCGCTCTTAGATGTACTCACGTGCAAGAAAAAGGGAATGATGAACCATTCACCATCCCTTTTCTGATGGGAATTCTTAGTTTTGAAACATACAGAATTGTCCATATCTTTATATATATATTTCTTGAGTACTGGTGTATGTCACTTAACTAAACGGTTGCACAGATGTTGATGAAAATTTTTGTGTATGTTCAACGGGATTCGAGAATGGTTTAGATTCACAATTGGACCCGGCAGGTGGCGCTGTTCGTGCAGGTAAATAACATGACTTGAGAACGACTTCCCGATTTCGTGCATCTTTTTTTTTAAATTTTGCTAACATTTCAAAAACGGCCTTTATGGAAAAAAATAAGAAAGTTGCGCAGAAAATTAGAATATTTAAGAAAACTTAACGTTCATATATGCTTTTCTAATGTAACCTTCTTTTCGACTATATAAACTTTTCTATCTTTATATATAAAAATCCTTTGATTCAGTCGAAACTTGGGCGGTGCTGCAGTCCCTTCGGCGGTGCCAAATCGACCATCGCTATATCGAAGTGCTGAAGTGTTTGTATAGGAACACCATGTCCCACCATGTCAGTCCGTATCCGGGATAAGAGTACGAAACCGATCCAGTTGCAGAAAGGTGTGAGACAGGGAGATGTCATCTCGCCGAAACTGTTCACCACTGCACTAGAAGATGTCTTCAAGCTCTTAGACTGGACTGGACTCGGCATCAACATTAACGGTGAATATATCACTCACCTTCGATTTGCGGACGATATAGTCGTTATGGCAAAATCCATGGAGGACCTTGGCACAATGCTCAATGATCTCAGCAGGGTATCCCAACCAGTGGGTTTGCGAATGAATATGGACAAGACGAAAGTCATGTCAAATGCCCATGTCATTCCTGTACCGGTCCTAGTTGGCAATGCGATTCTCGAAGTTGTCGATCACTATTATTTACCTCGGACAAACAGTCCAGTTAGGTAGATCCAATTTCGAGAAAGAGATCAGCCGACGAATCCAACTCGGTTGGGCAGCGTTCGGGAAACTTAAGAGTACCACGACGACCAGTGTGTGTTACCAGTGATGACTTACGGCACGGAAACGTGGTCCCTAAATGTAGGCTTCATATCAAGGCTCAAAGTCGCTCAGCGTGCTATGGAGCGGGCTATACTCGGGATTTCTCTGCGAGATAGAATCCAGAATACGGAAATCCGCAGAAGAACGGGTGTAACCGACATAGCACGAAGAATTAGCACGCTGAAGTGGCAATGGGCAGGCCACATCGCTCGATGAACCGACAACCGGTGGGGAAGAAAGGTTCTCGAGTGGCGACCACGTATCGGGCGACGCAATGTAGGACGCCCCCCCCAATAGGTGGACCGATGACCTAGTGAAAGTCGCTGGGGGTCGTTGGATGCAGGCGGCACAGGACCGTTCATTGTGGCGCAACATGAGGGAGGCCTACGTCCAGCAGTGGACGGCAATAGGCTGAAATGATGATGATGATATAAAAATCTTCTGTTCGTGTACTACTCTACTCCTTCTAAACGGCTGGACCAATTTTGATGATGATTTTTGAGGCCATTCCGATGGAAATTAAATCTCATATCTATCGGAATAGCCATCCGGAACATCCAAACCATTCGGTCTAGATTAATAATTGGAACCGGTAGGTGGCGCTGCGATCGATTTCAAGGAGAATTCTATTTTCTATTTTTTTACTTTGAACAGAACAACGTCTGTTGGGTCAGCTAGTATAATATATATTCATGCAATAAATCCAAAAGGCCAGTTATATAAGTCTAGTTTATCTTTCCTGAATTATCGAAGTGGACTGGACGTTAAGCGTTTGTGAACTGGTCTCGTTAACACGAGTACAACCACTAACTTAATATTTTTATATCAAGAGGACGTTATTTTCGCGAAGAGATCACAGAGTATTTATTTCCTAATCTTACTTTGATCTTTTTTATTATATCATAATATAAAAATCGGCCATATGCGAGACGAATTCACGCACGAAGGGTTCCGTACAATTGACTAGGTAAACAACAGTAGCTACTTATGCCGTAATACCTACATTATAAATACTTTAAGTGCCTACCTTTACCATTTATCAATATCGAGCAAAAATAGGCAAAAAATGGGCGTTTTTTGTATGGGAGCCCCCCTTAAATATGTATTTTATTTTTACTTTATTATTTATTATTAAAGTAAAAATACAACTCAGTATTTGTTGTATGAGAGCCCCTTATATATTTATTTTATTTTGTTTTTAGTATTTGTTGTTATAGCGGCAATAGAAATACATAATTTGCAAACAATTCTACTGTTTAGCTACCGCAGTTCTTGCGATACAGCCTGGTGACAGACAGACGAACAGAGAGACAGTGAAGTCTTAGTAATAGGGTCCCATTTTTACCCTTGGGTGCGGAACCCTAAAAGTGGATTAAATTCAAATATAGAAATAAATGCTTTGTACGTTTTATCTATATATTATTAAAAGAAAAATAAATATTTTGATATAATATACTGGATTCGTTTATATTTTTTATCCTAGATACCAAATTGCTTACAAAGTAATATATTTCTTTTATGTTGAATCGTAATAATTTTTTTATACCAATTTTTCTTAAGATATTACTTGTAATATTAGTTATTAGTAAATGTGTGTGTGTGTGTGTGTGTGTGAGTGTGTGTGTGTGTGTGTGTGTGTGTGTGTGTGTGTGTGTGTGTGTGTGTGTGTGTGTGAGTGTGTGTGTGTGTGTGTGTGTGTGTGTGTGTGTGAGAGTGTGTGTGTACTTATTATGAACGCGGCAGAAGTTAAACTTCTTTGACAATATAAGATAAAATATTAAAAAAAAAATATAGAAAAAATAATTTAGCCCGTGGTCGTAAAAATTTACTCCCATCATTTACGCTCTTTTTTGGTAGGCTATTGTCTGGGTACAGCCCGCCCAAACCGCCCGTAACCTATTGTATTCCCTCTCTAACGTCATTGGGCCGATCACTGGTACCAATTCCTTGACTTCCGTGACCAGCCCGACGGGTTACCCTTTCGGGTATCCTCCCATTCGATGCCCCAGCAATAAGACAGTGTTGCCAGAGCATCGCCCTGACGCGGTTGACCTCTCTGCGGGTGGCGGACTAATCCCCGCCTCGTCTACCCATCCCATCATATAACCCTAACGCGCCAAAAGAATGAATTTCTTGTGTACGTGTGTATGTCACTGAACTCCTAAACGGCTAGATCGATGTTGATGAAATTTTTGTGCATATTTAAGGGGATTCGAAAATGGTTTAGATTCACAATTGGACCCGGTAGGTGGCGCTTATTTGGACAGACCATCTTATGTTGTGTCAGCTAGTCTTATATATAAATTTCTAGCGTACGTGTGTATGTCACTGAACTCCTCCTAAACGGCTGGACCGATGTTTATGAATTTTTTTGTCTATGTTCAAGGGGATTCGAGGATGGTTTAGATTCACAATTGGACCCAGTAGGTGGCAATGCTTGGGCAGGAAAATAACATAACTTGAGAACAAATTTACCGATTTCGTTCATCTTTTTTTTTTAAGTTTTCTAATATTTTAAAAAAGCCTTTACGTAAAAAAAATAAGAAAGTTGCGCAGAAAATTAGAAAATTTAAGAAAACTTAATATTTATATATACTTTTCTAACCTTTTTTTCGACTATATAAACTTTTCTGTCTTCATATATGTAAATCTTCTATTCGTGTGTATTCAAATTTCTATTCAATTCAATTTTCAATTATTAGACAGATTTGAACAGAACAACGTCTGTTGGGTCAACTAGTGAATTATAAGTTTCTATTCTTACCCGCTAGGCAATAAAAAGTATTTCGGAGCGGCCATGGAAGTCAAGGATTTGGTACCAGTGGTCGGCCCATTGACGTTGGGCAGGAAATATGGTAGGTTATGGGGTCGCAGGCCGTCCATGTGTCACCCCGGACGGATTGGGCAGGGTGTATCCAGACATAACCTACCAATAATAAAAAAAGCAATAAAAATATTGCTTAAAACATGTTCCTGATTGTACAGCCAATCGAATTTGGAGATATACCGATAGCAGCGCCACCTACCAGATTCAGTTATGCTTTCAGACTATCTAGGAACCCAGTCAAATATACACACAGTTTCATTCAAATCCATTCACCCGTTTAGGAGAAGTGACTTGATAAACACACGTACAGAAGAATTATAAATATAAAAATAAGCAGCTATATAAATAAATAAAATTGAAGTCTCTGTTTGTGATATCAAAATAATACGTTTTTCATGCTCATACGGTTACTTGCAAGATCTATGCCTGAAACCCCCGTTAAAATTCTTTGTCCGTCTATCTGACTGCCTGTTTGTTCTGGCTAATCTTTCAAACGACTGGACTGATTTTAATAATATTTTACTTCCTATGTATATAACGAATTACTTAAAATTTGCACGGTCTGGGGACCTCATGGACTGCAGTTGCGTATCATATTACATTTTAGTAGATATAGGAGATTTAAAAGGCAGGCAGAGATTTTTCCGTGTGGTGACAGAGTAAGAATACAATTCACCACTCCCTATCTTACTTATCCGCTACCGTAGCGGTAAAAGACGTCTAAGGGATATAATAAGCATATAACACCCATGCGCAAGAGAGGGAAAAGTCGAAGTATAACCCTATACAAACCTGTCTAACCAGTATGGTAGAGTAAGGACAATTTCCTTCCTATTGTGAAGAAGGCTCGAGGCTTACAGAATTGATGATGAATGAAGAGACGGTGACTAAAAACGAAGCGAAGTGAGGGGAGATTCCTAGTTTAGTAATAAACTCCTATTTCGGCTGTGTATATACAGATACTTCAAATCTACTTATCTATATAGACTAGACTAATACCCGTTACTAAGAAAACGTTGTGTCAGCTGTCTGCATTTAAGCACGTTGACTAATTGAAATATTTTGATAACATTTTGAGATGAGTACGTAATTTGTGGAATTAATTTAAGACATTGATTAAAAGTTATTATAGTTTTTAACTAGTATTAAAAACTGTAATCTTAGATTGTATTATCTAATTAAAAATATAACATGACACTCGGCTATCCCCATATTGCAATAGCGTGAATAGCTTCTAAGGAATCACTAGGAAAATATCTAGAAGAAACAAAGCTTACCCCCTGTTTCTTATAGTTTTAACCGCGACTAACGTAAGAGACTACTTAGTGTCGTAAGAAAATAAAAACATCACTCAACAAGAGATTTTTCGATATTTATGAAAAAATAAAAATATTTTAAATAAAACTATTTTACGGTAGAATTAAAATTTATAATTATCTACTCGATACAGAAAATAGTTATTGTAGTAACTATTTTCTGTATCGGGTAGATAATTATAAATTTTCTGCAATAACGATGACTTGTTGGACGTGAGACATCTTAGTCCGCCCGTGACCATGAACGCTGCAAAGTGTTCGAAATGTCGGGCAACTAAAAATCAAATACAAATGCGATAAAATTAGTAAAGTAGTTTTATTTAAAATGTGTAATACTCGCGTAAGCATCAGAAATCATTAAATCAAAATATGTTAGTCGCTTTAGTAATCATAATATACATTTTGTCTACTTTACGATGGTGATCAATAGAAATAAAGTGAAGAAAACATATTGGAAATATGGAGAGAAAATATTTCTATTAAATGAGAAAAAACAATTGTATAATAAAGTTAACGCCGGTATTTTGTTAGCTCCGGCGAACGCTTCACACTGGAGAAAGGATGTGGTTCCTACTTGCTCATTGTACGGTCGGGCACTGCCTCTAAATCGTAATTCACAACAAAAGATACTGAAAATCAAACTAAAATTTATGGTACGCATTATATTTAATCTGTATAAAAGTAAGAAATGTATAGAGAGGTCTCTTTAACTCGTTATGTGAACTAAAATGTGATATGTCAAAGTTACGTAGAATATAATCAGTTGTTTGAAAACAATCTCCGTCAAAATAAGCAATAGCATTACTACGTACCGACGCCGTAGTACTACGTCGTAGCTCGTACCGCCTACGCCCACGCTGATCTTGGCGCTTGGAACTCTACGGTTGTACTATATTGCGTAGATCGAAATTAGGGTTGCCAGATATATTTATTAGAAATAACTAACGAAGCAATTTTTTTGTTTCGTATTTCGTAATTTTATGTACTATGCGACAGAATAGATTTTCGTTGTTCTTCAAAAATGCTTAATGGTATTTCATCATCATCATTGCAGCTTATCACCGTCCACTGCTCGACGTAGGCCTTTCTCATGTTACATAACAGAGTGCGGTCCTGTGCTGCCTGCATCCAACGACGCCCAGCAACTTTTACCAGGTCGTCGGTCCACCTAGTTGCGATACGTGGTCGCCACTCGAGAACCTTTCGTCCCCAGCGGTTGTCGGTTCGTCGAGCGATGTGGCCTGCCCATTGCCACTTCAGCGTGCTAATTCTTCGTGCTATGCCGGTTACACCCGTTCTTCTATGGATTTCAGTATTTCGGGTTCTATCTCGCAGAGAAATCCCGAACATAGCCAGCACATGATGGCATTTCATATTAGTAATATTTTATAATTCTGAAATAAATAATCACAGGAATAACATACCAGTCTTTTATGGTTCATTATAGTACACATTTCAAATAGAAAAATAAATACAACGTCAATACAGAATGAGAATATGAAGAATACAATAGACTCACCTATGTGTTATAATTGCTGCACAGATGGCGGAGTGGTTAAGGTACCGACCAAGAATGCTAGTGTTGTGGGCTCGAATCCCACGTAGGATAACACTTTATTCGATCCACAAATTGTTATTCTGAGTTTGGATTTGTTAATTATATGTAAAAAATTGGACACACATTCTTTCGCAAAAAAAAAAGGATTGAAAATAAGGTGTATGCGGGCGCCTCGCCGACACCGCTGCGCATTCGTCTTGATGATGAGCATCGGATATGCTCAAAACCTGGGTCGATGCAATTGATCAGATTGATCTAAGCACATATAATGAAAAAAAAAAATACATATTTATATTATAAAAATAAGCTGAACATCAAAAATAGGACTGTGGATGGGATTAGATTTGACATCCGAAAGCTCTATTGAGGTTGATTTAAATTTTACCTGACACTCTTTCTTCTTTCATTACTGCCTAAGAAGACAAGATGAAAAAAATAAACAAGGTTATATTTTTTAAATTTGCCGATTATGTGTCTTCAAAGAGCGAACAATTGGGTTTAAAAGAAATACCTAGCAACCCCGCTCGAGACACGCAAACGCTGGCTTACTTATTGACATTAGAGGCATAATCTACATTGTTGTGTAAAACAAAATTGGTTTTTTGTTTGTGTAAATATATGTTACAGTCAGTTTATTACTTTTTAGTGTTTTGTACTTGACCGTAAGTCTTTGATCTTATATTGCCTTATTAGTCTTTGTTTTTCTTTATGTTTTAGCTAGAGTTTCATTATTTCTCTTTTTTTTAAATACCTAAGGAAATAATTCTTGTATTGTGGGGGACTACAAACATATAATTAACAAACATATCATACATTTAGACTCAAAACAATAATTTGTAGAGCGCACAAAAGTGTTGCGTGAAATTAGAACCCACGACACCGCCACCGTAGATACGAGTATCTTAACTACAACGGCATTTGTGCAGTATTTATATGCCCACTACAGTCAGACATCCGAGATGACCTGATGGGGTGTAGTTTTTCTAACACGTTGTAAGTCTCCGCATATTGTATGGGCTATTGAGTTCCTATTTATTTATTGAATTCGTCACAACATCGCAAACTAATGGTAGGATCATACTGTCTACATTCGTGGTCCGGTCCATCCAGGGTAGTACCACACTCTCTTAGAAAATCTGTGTATGAGTAGTAGCAATTTTTACTGCACTTTAGTCGGTGAGCGAGAGAATCGAAGCCCCAACTTTTTGAGGGTGTTTGTGTGTGAAAGGTTTTGGTTTCCTTTAGTATCACCAAACCAAAGTTGAGAAGTTAAGTTAAGCTAAGAAGTTGTGAACACAGGCAATGGTCTGTATTCACAACTTCTTCACTTTTTTAGCGGTACCATCAGCGGTGCTATTTGCAGGTTTGCCACTAAAAGCAATGAAAAATCTGAAATGAAGAATCTACAGTGCCCATATGTATAATGCAGTGTAGAAGTGTTCGTCGAAGTGTTGAAAGTGTTCCTAAAAAATTAAGAAAATTTAAACTTTTTTGAAGTAAAAGCGAGGGAGATCGATTCATATAAGTTGTCATCAATATAATCACGTGACGTATTAACGGTAATACTAAATCAGCTATATTAATGTCACTATCTCTGTGCTGATAGATATCAAAACCAAATAAATGTAAGAAATAATAATTTAAAACGTGTGGAGATTAGCCTTCCTACTATTGTGTTGCGTTCGGCGCAGATAGATGTGAGAAAAAGGCGAACGAGAATCAATAGCGTTGTTTACAGGACTGAAGATTTAAATACATGGTTCTAAATTATATAAAATAAATTAATAACAAACTAGTGACGACCGTACAAGTGTGCGAGCGAATATCGAATGAATGAATAGGCAACCAAAGGCGGTGACATTTATGTCGTCTTACAAAAGCAGGCCAATTAAAGTATCCAGTATCTACTATACATTTGTACAATTAAAAGTTAAAAAAAAATATTTACTATAATATTTTTTAATAAAAATGGTTATAAATAATTACAAGTTAAAATAGTAAGGAACGGGAATCAGTAATTACAAGTTAAAATAGTAAGGAATAGAAAGCACGCGCAACACGCAGGTGTTAAACACAACTTGTGATGCAGGTATCTTATTGAATGGCCCAATATTTATTAGCGAAGCGGATGGCTTGGTTCTTTAATAGAGAATGTAAAAAAATCACGTATATAAACAGTGTCCTTATAAAACCTAAGTCTACTCATGAATAAGGGTTTGAAATTAAAACTGTACTGTATTGATTATTAGCTTTGTCCACGACTTTGTCCGCATGGAATCGATAGTGTACACGAAGTATAAAAACAACGATACCAATAAGAATACATGATCTTATTTCTAAGCCTCGCATAGAAATAATCTGTAACGACTGCCTAATAAAGTAAAATCCTAAATGTGATCTGCTGAAAAAAAATCAAAGTTTTATTATATAATATTTTTTTTTCAAACGGTGGCAAACGAGCAAACAGTACACCTGATGGTAAGTATTGCTGCCGCTCATGGACCTCTGCAAGGCCGCTGCCTACCGTGAAGAATTTGAAGGGAGTGTGAATGCGTGCATTGAGGCTCGGTGATACGAAGGGCACCACCAAAACCCTCCACAAGCAAACACCCTCAGAAAATTGGGCTTCCGGCTCTCTCGCTCACCGAACGAAGCGCAGTAACAAATCGCTACTACTCAGACGTCGATTTTCTATAAGTCGTTAATAACACCGTTTTTTTTTTTAACACCGTAGGGATACATTTAACCATACCTTTTCTTACCTGTGGGTGTCGTAAAAGTCAACTAAGGGATATTAATATGCCGATGACATATACAAGAAGAAACACTAGAAATAAAACTCCAAAACAACCTGTCCGATTGGCGTGTTATTGTAGATCAATTTTCCTCTGAAACTGTATACATGAAGGTTCAAAGACTAGTTTTGCTTTGGAAAGCACTGAAGGGAATCTTAGTTTTGAATATATGAAGCTTCATTTTATCTTAGCCCATATACCTCCCACTATTGGGCTCAGGCGTTCTAAACTAGGAGAAATTAACCTACTATACCACGCTGGTCAGATGTGTTGACATTGGATTATGTTTTGAGTTTTTATTCTCTTGCATAAATGTTATATGCATATTATATCCCTTAGTCGCCTTTTACACCATCCATCGGCAAGAGAGGATGTGTTGAATTGTATTTTTACTCCGTCACTACACGGAAAAAAATACTCAAACGGAAATAATAATAAACACAATTTGATATTAATCGCTGACGAACTTTCAACTTTAGTAAAATCACGAAGGTCTGGGGTCCACAGGCTCTTAGTCTATTATAATTTGTGGTTGATATGATGGCTATATTGGCTATTGTGACTTAGTGTTGCCCTATTTACATTGAGCGATAAAAGAGTACAATTGTGTATGTATGTAAAAGTGAGACTTTTTCTCTTTTTTTTTACATATATATTTTTAATTTTTATGTTATGACAATTTTTTCCTTTTTGTTATTCTCTTTCAAATGATGATTTTTATGCCAATTTTTTCGTTTTTGTTATTCTCTTCCAAATACGCCACCACTTGGTGGTTTTGAAGTCTGACGTCGAAAGAATAAAAAAGGGACATTGCTGAAAATCAGCGTTGTGGTGTTACAGTGACATCACAACAATTGCTGAGTAGTTATCCTTTTTCCTGCCGCAGCTGAGACGTTCATTCTATCAAAATTATAATGTCTCTTTATTTAGTTTATTGATTTTTTGTATTTCATTTATTGTAAGGTGTTTTTTTCTCTACGTGTTCCTAACGTCTCTACTCTGTGGCACAAAATAAATATTTTCTTTCTTTCTTAATTGCTGATATTTACGCGAATATTACATATTGTAAATTAATACTATTTTACGACATTCTACACACGAAGAGAAGAGAAAACTTATTTAATAAAATTTAAAGAAAATTCCGTGTGGTGACGGAGTACAGTTCACCAACCCCTCTCTTGCTTGTGGGTGTCGTAAAAGACGACTAATGGATATCTTGTATATATAACAACTATGAAAGAGAAGAAAAATCTAAATAAAATCCTATACTAACCCGTCTAACCAGCGTGGTATAGTAGGTCAATTTTCCTCCCAATATGGAGAAGGCTCAGTAGTGGGACGTATTTGAGATATGAATGCATTAAAAAAAAAAAAAGAAACCCCTTACATCAGGTGATGTATATAGTGGGCTATTATCAACTGCAAGAAAACAAATATTTGTATTATTTTAGTTTGTGTCGAGGGTGATTCAAAATTTTCAATCTTACTTGTATATTTTTCACCCGTCATCAATGAAAAACGATAAAAATCTATATCATCCATCACTAAAACGATTTCCATATCTGATTCTCAGTGAAGATGAAAGACGCTTCGAGTGCAGGCGAAATGTAAAATTTAATTAAGATGTGCTCAACTGATTGTCGCATCGATGTTCCTAGCGCTGTTACTCAAACGATATGATTTCATATTCAGTAGATGTTGAATTTCCATCATATCAGCTTGTATCCGTCCCACTGCGGTACTAGAGCCTTCTGTATAGGGCTCAATTTCGGCTCTTACTTATTTTGAGTGGATATCATCTCTATATTACATCCCTTTTTTTTGGGTTGGGCTATGGTCAGCGCCCACCGGCCGCTTCCGTCCAGGGCGACAGAGGGGCGGCGCGCAGCCCCGTAACCCATCCGTGATACGTCGCCTTCATCGTTGGGCCTACCACCGGTGCAGGGTGACTTGTCGTCAGTGGTCAGCCCGACGGATCTCTCATCATAAATAAAGATCTATCATCATTAATAATAATCGTCTTAAATATCATCCCTAAGTCGTCTTTTACGATAACTACAGGCAAGATAAGAATTAAATTGTACACTTATTCCATCACAACATTTTATCACAGGTGTCGTAAAAACAAGCTCAAGAATCAGCGAAGAATGGGCAGGACTACTGTTCTTCTTTCCATGTGGTGGGGGAGTAAGAATACAATTCATCAACCCCTTTCTTAACCGTAGGTATCGTAAAAGACGACTAAGGGAGTGGTAGGACCACACTGTCGACAGTTATCTGTCTACAGCCGCGGGCCGGTCCGTCCGGGGCAGTACCATGCTCTCGCAGAAAATCGACGTCTGAGTAGTAGCAATTTGTTACTGCGCTTCGTTCGGTGAGCGAGAGAGCCGAAAGCCCAACTTTCTGAGGGTGATTACGTGTGGAGGGTTTTGGTGGTGCCCTTGGTATCACCGAGCCTCAATGCACGCATTCACACTCCCTTCGCTTTCTTCGCGGTAGGCAACGGCCTTGTAAAGGTCCATGAGCGGCAGCAACACTTACCATCAGGTGTACTGTTTGCTCGTTTGCCACCGTTTGCAATAAAAAAAAAAAATAAGGGATAAAGTAACATATATGCAAGAAAAGGAAAACACGAAATGAACCCCTTACCAACCCGTCTAACCAACCCGTCTAACCAACATAGTCGTAAGTAAGTCGATTTCCCTCCCATTATGGAAGAGGCTTCCTGACTTAAAAATAGTAACTGCAACCACCAGCTCGCCTGTTACGCGTCAAACAATGGCATTGTTCTTTTTTTGGCAGGCGTATGTCCGACAGTGGACGTGAATAGGCCAATGGATAGAGTGAGAGCACAATGGACCACCCCTTTCATTCTTATATGTGTCATAAGATGGCTGAAGAAACAGAAGACAGCTAAGAAAATAGCATTAGTGCAAATTAAATACTATTTATTACTAGCAACCCGCACTGGCTTCGCGGCGGTTTCCATCACCTTATCCATGTAATTCCCGTTTCCGTGGGAATACCAGGATAAAATATAGCCTATGTTACGCCCTGATATTATAGCTTTCCATTGGAGAAATAATTTTTGAAATTGGTTCGGTAGCTTAAGCGTCAAAGCGTAACAAACAAACAAACTTACTTTCGCCTATATAATGTTAGTAAGGATGCATTAAACCCGCGCGGCACTCACATAATACCAATTTTAAGATACCAACTTAACATAATCCAAAAAAAACTGGCACCGAATAGGTTCGGTTTTATTTAGATTTTCTATGAGAGTATGGTACTATATCAGTTGAGGTCGCGTATTTATGGCCTACAAATAGAAAATTGTCAGCAGTGCACTTTTATAAAGTACTATATAATTTCTTTAAAATTTCTTTAATATATTCAGCGTTGTAGCGGCTAAAAAACTTTAACTGCTAATTAGCGACATTAAAAGCTAGTGCGGTTGTGATATTAAATTAGCGACAGCGAAACGACTGAGTTATCTTAGTTGCTAATTAACTAAAAAACTATTTTCTTAAGCTGCTTATTATTTTACAGCTTCATTAAAGCAAAATTTAGTTAAAGTAAGTTTGCATGACTGAATAATATCTAAGATTGTATAATTATGTTTAGCATAATCCTTAATCATCATCACCTACTCGTCCATATATCTCCTACTGGTAGTGGCAAGGCTCCTCCTCTCCTCTCTACCATAATAAGAAAGAAATTGATGTACATCCTGGGTGGGAATCGAAGTCTCGACACTTATTTCGGTAGTAGTAGTAGCAATTTGTTACTACGCTTCGTTCGATGAGCGGGAGAGGTGGAAGCCCAACTTTCTGAGGGTGTTTGTGTGTGGTGGCCTTTAGTATCACCGAACCTCATTGTACGCATTCACACTCCCTTCACATTCTTCGCGGTAGGCAGCGGCTTAGCAAAGGTCCATGAGCGGCAGCAACACTTACCATCAGGTGTACTGTTTGCCCGTTCGCCACCTTGTAATAAAAAAAATGCAGCCTGCGTGGGAATGAACGTCGTAGTACTTATCTCGGTAGGTCGATATTATAACTCCTAGACTATCCGTATAGAATTGAATTGAATTTAAAATTGAGACTTGTTTCGTAATCTGTATCACAGAATAGAATAGGATATGATAAATATATTATTTATACGTAAATAAGAAAAATTGAAAATATTGAATAACCCCGTACAAACTAAACTAAAAAAAATAGAAAAAATAAAAAAAGGATTACGTTTTCTTTAACGGCAATTATCAATTAATTGTCATTTAAGGATTAATATTTGGTTGACCGAGCTTTGCTCGATATAATTTTTTTTTGTAAGTCAATGGTATTTTTAACGAATATATTTAGGATATATATTAATAAAAACTAAAAATGATGAAATAATGAAAAATATATTAAAAAATAAAAATACAGAATAATAATAGCACCGGAGTTTGATCTCACGCTGTTTGAATGCGACTGGACAACTTCCCAACTGAGCTATTGTCATTCTTGACGGCGACGGCCAAATTTACGTTTCTATTCTAATGACATTTTATGCATTATATTGATTAGAACAACATTTTCTATAAATATAACCTAGCTAGAACGATTATTCGCCCCGAAACCTCTAGTATGCTAAATTTCATGAAAATCGTTGAAGCCGTTTCCGAGATTCAGATTATACGCACGCGTGAAAAGAGCTGATACTCTTACATTGCTGGATCGTTATTAACCAAACATAACTAGGAATCGCCTCAGGCTTTCAAATGAAAAAAAAAAAAACCTCATCGAAATCGGTCCAGCTGTTTGAGAGCTACAATGCCACAGACACACACACATACACACAGACAGACATCGACGTCAAGCTTACAACTCCCCTTGTTTTGAGTCGGAGGTTAAAAATGGCGGCCAATGTAACATATTTTTATGTATATCTGTGGCAAACTATTAAGGCTTAGTGTTTAATATGCAGGCTAGTGTCGTTCAAGGGAGTTCATTAATTAGCTTTAGGTGTACAGTTTACGTGACGAGATTCTTTAAACATAGGTTTTCAGACGTGTTTTGTTACCTAAAACGAACTAAAAATCATTTTCACAACCAACTGCGTGACGAGAACAAGGTTAATGTGTTTTTTAAGTGAAAACTTTTATAGTCAGGTTTTGATGGAGAGTAAATACATAAAAGCCGTCATCGACATGGTCACGTGACGTGTTAACGTTAATATTTGTAGCTATGTCAATGTCGCTATATTTGTGACGATAGATGTCAAAACCTAGATAGATGTAAAAAAATAATTTACCTATTGCGAGACACTAGTTTTTGCCCACGACTTCGTCCGCCTAGAAATCATATGTGACAGAGGCAATCACAGATAACTGTGTAGTATGTTCAGGGTTCTACAGGCTTACTGTGTTGCTCTATATGACAAGCTATTGTAGCAAATCCTGAATGCCCGCATCAGCCAGTATCTTAGTGAGGTTGTCTCGATCAGACCAATTCTTTCTGATAGACGATCGCAGCCTTTCTATGCCTATGGCCCGTTGTCATGCAGGCGGTCACTGGCGAAGGAGTGCTGTCGGCGGTGTATTTAGATATCTTCAACTCATTTAATTGTTTGTTAATCTGTTAAATCAGGGAGGCAGTGTTATCACGGGGTGCTCCTATACCTAAGGCGGCTGATACCAGATTATTTCGAGCGTTGCAGTGGTCTATACTTTTTATCTATATTTTTTCCGTGGACTACGTGTTGCATAGATGTTATCTGCATATTATATCCCTTAGTCATCTTCTAGGACATCCAGGGAAGGGGTGATATATTTTTTCTTACTCCGTCACTAAACAGAAAGAAATATTCAAACGGAAATAATAATAATCACAATTAGAATGTATGTCTTTTACAAATTCTTAAAAATTGAATATTCATAATCGAGAGCATTCGAAATTGTCGAATAAATAAAAATGATTTCATATTCTTAACCGAAATTTGCCGTGTGGTGACGGCGTAAGAATACACTTCACCACGCTCTATCTTACCCGTTAATGTCGTAAAAGACGACTAAAGGATCTAATAACCACATAACATCCATGCAGGAGAAAGAAAATTAAATCTTGTAAACATATCTGACCAGCTTGATATTGTAAGTCAATTTCCCTCGTAATAAGGATGAGGCTCAAGTCCAGTAGTGAGCCGTGTACAAGTTGAGGTGACGACCGAAGTTGTATGTTTATCTAATATCTGTAACCATATCCAGAGTCTTCGTGTTCATAACATCCCTAATTATCTACAATAGTCCCTAGACACTAAGGCATGTACATTGAATAGCTAATACATTAAATGTCTAACTGACATACTTATTAATACGCTTGCAACTATTGTATAAGCACACAATGGAACTTAATTAAACAGCAGCTCAGCTAACTGCATACTGTTTCCTGTTTACTCCGGTTTCAGGCAATTTCAGCGTATATTAAACGTGTTATATGATGTTCTATTCTGTGTGGGGATGGAGTAAGAATACAATTCATCACTCCCTATCTTTCCCGTGGGGTGTCATAAAAGACGACTAAGGGATTATTGTAGCACTGAAGAGGTTGTCAGGCGGATCGAGGCGTTGGGGTTGAGGGTGGCCCTGGACAAGACGGAGGCCCTCTTGTTCCATGGGCCCCGTATGGACCCTCCCATCGGCGTCTCGATCACCGTCAATTCGGTTGGGATCAGCATCCAGGCCCATATGAAGTACTTGGGCCTGGTGCTCGACGGGCGATGGTGGTTTCGGGAGCATTTCCGCAGGCTCGTCCGGCGGCTCGTCGCCGCGTCGGCGTGGCGTCCGCCCTACAATGGCTGATGCCAAATGTGGGCGGACCGAGTGCGGCATATCGACAGCTGTACGCGGGGGTCATCCGGTCGATGGCCCTCTACGGCGGTGTGGGCGGGATCCATGACCGCCCGACTTAGGGCCCTTCTGTGGCGTCCACAGAAGGTCATGGCGGTCAGGATCATCCGCGGGTCCCGCATGGTGGCGACGGAGGCGGCGTGCCTGTTGGCCGGGACTCCCCCGTGGGACCTGGAGGCGGAAATGCTCGCCGACTTGTATCGGCGGGTGTCGGGGGTGTGCGGGGGGGAGGTCGGTGTTGTTTCCCTGAGTGAGCTCACCGCCTGGAACGTCGACGCCCGCCGAGACGTCATCGCCCGTTGGGCAGACCGGCTGGAGAGGCCTCGATACAGTGTTTGGACCGCGGAGGCCTTCCCGCCGGTGCTGATGCAGTGATTGGAAAGGCGGCACGGGGTGCTCTCCTTCCGACTCGTACAGGTCTTGACGGGGCATGGATGCTTCGGCAAGTACCTGTACAGGGTCACTAGGAGGGAGAGAACTCCGTCCTGCCACTACTGCGATTGCGACGAGGACACGGCGCAGCATACGCTCGAGGTCTGTGCCGCTTGGGCAGAGCCGCGTCGTGAACTCGTCGCAATCATCGGTGCCGACCTGATGCTGCCGACCATCGCTATGGAGATGCTCGGCAGCATCAGGAATTGGGACGCGGTCGCAGCCTTCTGCGAGGCAGTTATCTCGCATAAGGAGGCGGCGGGTCGCGAGCGCGAGGAGCACAGCCTCGTTGGTGCGACCCGCTGCCGGCGACTGGGGCGGCGCAGGCGGAATTACCTGCATGTAATGCCGCCCTAGCCTAGCCCGCGGGTGATGTGACCGGGGATTAATCCGTCACCCGCCGAGAGGCCGACCGCGTGAGAAAAGACCGACATCCTCCCCGAGGAGGGGACGTCGGTCGATGGGAGGGTGCCCCGGGTAGGGGGTATTCCGTCGGGACGACCACTGATGACAAGTAACCCTGCTCCAGTGGTCGGCCCAATGACGAAGGCGACGCGGTGTTCGGGTGGGTTGCGGGTGTTGCGTGCTTAAGCCCCTCTGTCGCCCCGGACGGAGTGGTGCGGAGGAGCACCAACCTCAGCCCACCACAAAAAAAAAAAAAAAAGGGCATAATTTATTTACATCATTAATGCAACTAAAATATCCGTGAAAGAGCAAAAAAACTTGAAGCGAAACCCTATATTAACCCTACTATTGATGACAAACGAGCAGCCTGATAATAACTCCTAGCCGAGGCCGCGGGTCACTGGACCGGGGAGTTAGTCCGTCACCCGCCGAGAGGCTAACCGCGTGAGGAAAGACCGATATCCTCCCCGACGGGGAGACGTCAAAAAAAACCTGATAATAACTGATATTGTGAGACTGCTGCCTATCATGAAGAAAGTTAAGGGAGTGTCAAAAAACAGCATGAGTCGTAAAGATACACGATAAAAATCAAACTTTTGTATTACAGGGTTTATCCGTATAATATATTTTCTTAGTCGTCTTTTGCGACACCCACGGACTAAGAGTCAGGTGAATTGTATTCTTACTCCGTCAGGACATGGTACATGTGTTGCTTACCACTTTTAAATCACAGCCGGCTAGAAAAGGAGTGATGAATTGTCTTCTTGCTTCATCACCAGACAAAATGTTAATAATCACTTTTAAATTTTAGCCGTTTAAACACGTTCGGAAGGTATTCAAGCGTCAAACTCCATTACTAAGATAGAGAGGTCACATCACTTGTCTAGATTACATCAAAATCATTCGTTGCCCATCTTTCAAATGATTCTATAAAAGCGTATTCCGCAACAACTTTATCTTACGTACATCGGCCGAGGCATTCTCACATATATAATATAAAAGTTCGATCCCTTTCTACTCGTCTTGAATATCAAGCGGCCGGTACAAAAAGATATCTATGAAATAAACTATAAAATATATATATGGTATATATATTTTATAGTCCACACTATGGTGACATGGAATAACCTCAGTTTATAAGAAATTAAGATTTGTCTTGTTTACGTATTACACATTCTTGCTAATAATTATCCTTACTAATATTATAAATGCGAAAGTAAGGATGTTTGTTTGTTTGTTTGTAACGCTTTCACGCTTAAACCACTAAACCGATTTCAAAAATTCTTTCACCAATGGAAAGCTATAATCATCATTCATCATCATCATTTCAGCCCATATACGTCCCACTGTTGGGCTCGGGCCTCCTTCATAATGGAAGGGTAATTGACCTACTATACCACGCTGGTCAGACGTGTCGGTATAGGGATTTATTTCGAGTTTTCCTTCTCTTGCATAGATGTTAAATGCGTTTTATATCTCTTAGTCGTCTCGTATGATCACCCACGGGTAAGATAGGGGATGGTGAATTGTATTCTTACTCCGTCCTCACACGGACAAAGCTATAATATCAGGGAGTAACATAGGCTATATTTTATCCCGATATTCCCACGGGAACGGGAACTACGAGGGTAAGACGACTGAAACCGAAGCGAAGCGAGGGCTGGTTGCTAGTAATTATTATAAATGCGAAAGTAACTTCGTTTGTTTGTTACGCTTTCACACTTAAACCACGGAACCGATTTCAAAAATTCTTTCAGCAATGGAAAGCTTATCAGGGAGTAACATAGGCTATATTTTATCTCCGTATTCCCACGGGAACGGGAACTACGCGGGTAAGGCCACTGAACCGAAGCGAAGCGAGGACGGAATGCTAGTCTATACTAATATTACAAAGAGGAAAGATTTGTTTGTTTGTTTGTATTGAATAGGCTTCGAAACTATTGAACCGATTTCAAAAATTCTTTCACCAATAAAAAGTTCCCGGTATTCCCACGAGATTGGGAACTACGCTCGTAAAGCAACAGAAACTGAAGCGAAGCGAGGTCGAGTTGCTAGTCTATACCAATAAATAAAATTGGAGTGTCTATTTGTAATGTCAAAATAATAGGCTTTTTTCATGCTCACACGGTTATTTGCACGACACCTATGCCTAAAATAGCAATGAAAAAATTTTTGTCTGTCTGTCTGTCTGTCTGTCTGTTTGTTCCGGGTAATCTTCAAAACGGCTGGACCGATTTCAAAAATTCTTTCACCAATGGAAAGCTATAATATCAGGGCGTAAACTAGGCTATATTTTACTCCCGTATTCCCACGGGAACGGGAACTACGCGGGTAAAACCACTATAACCTATAACCGAAGCGAATCGAGGGCGGAGTGCTAGTTATAAATAAAACTGGTAAGTCCGCCACTATAGATTCTGAAAAGTGTTCGAAACGGTGGTTAAAAAATGCTGAAACACGTGTTTATTTATTTTTACTAAAGAGTATTTTTGGAGAATTTGAAGAAAATCGATGTAGATTTTTTTTTCTCCTTATACAAATTTTGTTACTGCGGTTTACCCCCTAAGGGTTGAATTTCCAAAAACCCCTGTCTTAGTGGGTTTCTACGTTACGCAAAGAAAATAATGTCAAAATTTCATGTTTCTGGCTTCAGTAGTTTCGGCTCTGTGATAAGTCAGTAAACTGACATCCTTTTACCTATTTTACATCCTTAGAGGATGAAAATGAACAAACGCTGAAACACGTGTTTATTTATTTTTATTAAAGAGTATTTGTGCTTAATTTGAAGACAGTAGCTTAAGATTTTTTTTTCTTTCCATACAGACTTTGTCGTTGCCTTTCAGCCCCTTAGGGGTGGCATTTCAAAAATATTTTCTTAGTGTGCCTATGTCACGAAATGAAACTACGGTCCAAATTTCATTTTGCTAGCTTCAGTCGCTTCGGCTCACCCTGTTCCTTTATATGTATATTATTGTTAACGCCCCCGCAACACCGCTTTTTTTTTCTTTGGGGTGGGCTGCGGTCGGCGCTCCTCCACCACTCCGTCCGAGGCGACAGAGGGGCGTAAGCACGCACACCCACAAACCACTCGAACACCAACCCGCAACACCCCTTGCAGGTCGAATTTCGTAAAATCCGTTCTTAGCTGACCTCTACTCGACGAAAGGAATATTTCTGCCAAAATTTCAAGTCTGTACGCCTTATCGTATCAGAGATATAGTGATGAGTCAATATATCGCTCGCCAAACCCTCCTCTCCTATTTATATATAGATAATAATATTCGGTGTGAAAACGGAGTTATACCGGAAAACGGCATAACTCCGTCGTATATGACGGTTTTGTGAAATATTTTTTTTTTATTTTAACGGTGTTCATCACCCGATTTTGCCAAGTAGGGTTATATTTTTCAAACGTTTCTTGTAAGTGTGTTTAGTGCCATGTATCTTCTAAACGGCTTTCAACAGTTACGTCCACATATTTCGAATTTATTTTCATAAATTCCATAAATTTCGAATCGGGAAGTATCGGGCAAATTATATAAAAGAAGGAAATTTAAAGGGTTCCTCTTGCAACTAAAATTAATGAGAGTATTACTTAAGCTCATAATAAAGTCTATTAAACCAAAGCAAGCTTATACTTTTATGTTCTTAACCTTGTTTCGGACTTTTAAATTAATGTTATTCTTATTTTTTTTTATAAAATTGTAACTATTGATTTTGTAAAGATACGGTGAAATTTTCTTTATTTCTGCAGACTTTTCTTAGCTTCTGCATACATATGCTCAATAAATCCGAAAGATATCAACAATTGTTTCTTGTAAATTGTCCATACTTTTGGGTCTAAATTCTTCAAAACTGTTGAGGAGCAAAAAATGGTGAAGAGTGCGGGACAATAAGCACAGATAGAGTTTATTGCAGTAAACTCAGAATGAAATTTTCGAAGTAGTTGATATTTGTCTAGAACGAATGGTCCAATTAGATAGATACAATTCTGTGACAAACATTCAACTCTGATGGCTAGTACTGTTTTAACTTGAGAAGATTTTGTTATCCGAATCGCTTAACGGTGTTAAAAATTGTCAAGGCGCCTAATTCTGGTGGCTCACCGTAGTATATTACACCAATTTTTGCTGGTTTGAAAAGCTGGGCGGAAAGCCGATACGGTTGTGGGACGCATATGGTAAGTCTACAGTCGAATATTTGAATCATCATCATACATAATTTCAGCTCGTATACGTCTTACTGCTGGTCACGAGCCTCCTCCACAATAGGAGGGAAATTTAACTATATAGTAATTCACTGCTGCCATGCCTGCCATGCTGGACAGACATGTTAGTATAGGGTTTTGTTTCGAATATTTTTCCCTTGTAGTTCCCCTTTGTCGTCTTTTATGCCACTCGAGGGCAAGATAGGGTGGTGAATTTTCGTCACCGCAAGGAAAAATATTTGAATAAACATGAAGAATTATGTATATCTTTTGTAATATATTAAAAATTAGCTTCTGCTCGCAACTTCGTCCGAGTGGTATAGATACTTTGGGCTAACGCTAGCTTTAACCTAAGACTTTATTTACGTAGAAGGTGAAAATATTTTTTAATAATACGATTTTGTCACACGTGATTTTTGCGAAAATTTAGCAGTTTACGCAGCGGATGATATCAAAAGGACAAAAAAAAACTTGATTTTGAAACATCCTTCATTGGTGCTCCGCTCCTGTTGGTCTTGACGTGAATATATAAATAGCCTTCTTCAATAAATAGGCTATATAACACTGAAAGAATTTTTCAAATTGGACCAGTAGTTCCCGAGATTAGCGTGTTTACACAAACAAACTCTGCAGCTTTATATATTAGTATAGATTAACTAATATTATATCAATTGTTTTTCTATCGACGTCTAATATGTGACACAAAACCTACCTAAGTTGAGAAAGTGTCATCACGCTTGGCATTGTAGTTGGTGATTAACGTTTCCCAGAAGCAGCTTTATCATCAACATTATTTCAGCTCAATATTGGACAGTCCCACTATTGGACTCGACCCTCCTCCTCTACAGAAGTGTAATTGACTTACTACATAATGCTGGTCAGACAGATTGCTATAGGTTTGTTTTAAAATTTCCTTCTTATGCATAGATATAATTAATTTTTTCTTTTTATATTTTCTTAGTCATCTTTTACGACAACCATGGGCGATAGGAAGTGCTAAAATATATTCTTCTTTATCACTACAAAAGGAACGTAAAAATACTGAAGTTCCAGGAGAGTAGTGTTGTTCATTCATTATAAGGTTTTCGCAACTTTCACTAGAAGATAAGGGTTGGCGAAACATTGTATTCTTAATCCGTCACCACATGGTATGGCCACGATATTACGCAGTTTAATATTACAAAAATCCATAAAATTAAGATAGGATATATTCCCATTAGACCGTCGATATTATAATGCGTATACAGACGCGTGGCCAAAGCAACTAATAATGAGTGCTAATAAAACACTCTTATTGCAACCACATAAGAATGATTTTTCTTACATCCTTAGATTTACTTTGTAATTTATTGTTACTCTGAACTCAGCTATAGTACAACTAATTAAGGTTCAATTTTATTTATATATATACAATATGAGTCTGAGGGAATATTTATTCTTTAGCACCTAAAACAGCATGTCTGGGCTCTAATATACATGATAGAGTGCCCATAACTATCTTTACATACATATATAATAATTCTGTCTGTCTGTAAAGAAACCGAACAGTTTTTGAAGAGATTGATAACCGGTAATAAAAGTCACGTACGAGGTCACGAAAAAGGTCGTGGTTAAAGATCGGTAAGGCTTCATAAACTGTGGCAAAACCCGGGTTAACTCACAATAAGGTAAGGTGATATATGATGGGATTCTGTGTATACGATCGCCAATCGGTAATCGCCATCCCAAGGCGGTATAGGGTTTATCAATCGCAAGTCTTGTGGAAAGTCACGTGGAAAGGATCAACACTAAGTCAACAAATATAGCGTACTAAAATTACCAAGTATTCGTTGAAGGTTTATCCACCAACATCGGCATACTCCGACGACCATTTACGAGATCATCTTGAAAGCCATACACGTGTCTAAAACCCACTTCATGGTGGTTACGAAAGACTTTAACGTAAAATTGGGCAAAGGGAGATGATGAGTTGAAGTAGGGGCAACATAGATGTGGACAGAGAAAGCAGAGGGACAAGAAACTGGCTGATTTTCTGGAGAAGGAAAACTTATTTATATTGAATTCCTTCTTCAAGTAGCCACAAAGGAAATGAACCCGCATTAGTCCCGATGGTTCAAAAGATCTCCGAGTCTATTTGACTTCATCTTGTCGGACAAACGACAGATATTTAATAATCTTTCAGAGTTCAGCAGGATCAAAACTAGAAGCGATCACTGTATAGTACGAGGCACATTGAATATCCACATAAAAATCGGGCGGTCATGCTTGATGAAGTCCAATACCAGAACCTCGAAAGCAGTCAATTTGAGCTAAACAATTGCTTGCAATGTCTAGATGAGTCCGAAATTTCGAACGATATGAGCAACGGATTCGTGGAAACTCGCTCAACGAACCGACAACTGCTGGGGAAGAAAGGTTCTGGAGTGGGGACCACGTATCGGACGACGCAGTGTATGATGAGTAGGTGGATCGACAACGTGGTGAAAGTTGCTGGGCATCGGTGGATGCAGGCGGCACAGTGAGACACATAACATGGGGGAGGTCTACTTTCAGCAGTGGACGGCGATAGGCTGAGTGATGAATGAAAGAATAGCTGTACACGAAAAAGTAAGAATGGGACATCTCATATGAAGTTGCACCAAAATCTCTCGAGATTAAATTGCCCGAAATGGACATGAAAGAAAGAACATTACTAATCATAAGGCTCGGTTGCCACCAAAGCGGCGGGGAGAGATTAGAGGAGATGTGTTTGAATAAACCAATTCGTTTTTCTACGTTTTTTCCATGTCTCCTTTCCGCATAGCTTTAGTGGAAATTACTCAAATGGAGAGGAGCGATGTCTCATTTTTCAGAGAGCGCGCTTTAAGAAAATCCGTTGTTGGTATTCAAGAAGTGAGATGTCATCAAAAACATAACAAGTAAATAAATAATTTTTAACAAAAAAAAAACCTGACTTCAAACAGTAAACTAAAAAGCAAAAAAACTTTACGAAGTATAAGAAAAACGTTAAAATTGCTTATAAAATTTTAAGAATTCTCAAGGATACCATCATCAGATCCTGACCTGATGACTATGGGACCACCTGGGAAGTATACCCTATCAACCATAAAAAGAATTTTGCAAATCCGTCCAGGCGTCTTTGAGTAATCGGTGAACATACATAAAAAAATATTCCGACGAATTGAGAACCTCCTCCTTTTTTTGAAGTCGGTTAAAAAAACCGTCTCGCAAATCAGTTCTACCATAAAAAGTTGGGAGATTCGTGTAATATCAAGTTGAATAATTTATTTAGTGCCTACTTAAGGGACCTTTTGTCTTAAGTTATTATACAGGTTGACTGGTAAAAGATTGTACATATTGAAGGAAACGATAGATAATGGTCACAGATAACCAATAAAAATGTAAAAAAAGAAAAATATTAATTAACAACATAGTAAACATCAACAATATTAGTGTCGCAAGACGCCCAAAAATATGGTCATCCTATAGACTAGAGGTATCGGATCGTATTCGAGCTAAGTGCACAGATGGCGTAGTGGTTAAGATAGCGACTTGCAACGCCGGTATCGGCGGTTCGAATCCCCCACGCGGGACAACACTTTGTGTGATCCACAACTTGTTGTTCTGAGTCTGGATGTAATTTGTGTCCGTTAATTATTATTGTTTGTTAAGTTCCCAGCAATACAAGGATTATTTCCTTAGTGCATGGTGTTGTTTTAAAATTATTATTATAAATTATTATAGTCATTGATAAAGGTATCAGTCACTTTTCCTTCATACTTTGATCCTGGCTTAGGACAGGCAAAAATACCTAGATAATAATAAATGTTCGTAACTGAATTTTTCAAAATAAATTCTTTATTTCTAATGTACTTAGATTAGAGGCAGTTGGTATAAATTAGGAGGCACCTTGGTGTTTCTGGCGTATTTAAAAAGTGGAATCATACCTATGTACAGTGATTAAATAATAAATCTATTTACAAATTACAATTACGCTAATCCCAGCAATCAAAATTAACAAAATAATTGCTTACCTCTTCGCGTACGTAAATGATCAACTTTAGTTACTAATATTGTTAATTCACAACGATTTAGTGAATATGAAATTAAAAATTCATATGACTATTCTATCACTTTTTACAAATAGGTACGGTTAAAAAAAGCGCGGGCAATCAAATGACTCGTAACTGTAAGTTAATAAATACGGAAATGCAAAATGGCCAAATCGGCGCGCGCGCTTTGACTGAGTACAGACGAACTGGCACCGCAGGGGGGACACGTGCGTGAGTAGGCGTACTAGTTTTATTAGCACTTTTTTTTTTTTTTTTTTTTTTTTTCACGCTGTGGAAATGCATTTACGCACTATCCCCCGCCGGTTACAGACAGGGGAGTGTGTGTGGGACTCGCCGGCCACAGAAGTGACCGAAATACCCACTAAAACCACAGCGGCCCCTTCCGCGCTTTTACGAGGTGCCGGAGAGATCGTCTGATGACATTCTATCCCCGACACCCCAACGCTTGGACGTCTGGCCACGTCCTGTCATCATTCAGGGCGGTGGAAGGAGGAGCGCATAACGGCGTCTCCTCCTCCCTGGTCGCCGCCGGCGGAGCGAGTCTGCGGACGCAAGTGCCTCGCGTGCCCGCTCCGCGGCCTCCTTCCTTGTAATGACAGCCTCACAGAAGGAGGCCATCGACGACCAACAGCTGTCGCTGCCGAGCATCTTTGAGATGATGGTCGACAACGACAGGTCCGCTGTTCCCATGTCCGTTGACAGGACGTGGCGCTGAGGCCCCCAGGCGGGGCATACTTCTAGTGTGTGGCGCGCATCGTCGATTAGCGCGCCACACTCATGGCATCCTGGGGTCTCTTCTCTTCCAATTTTGTGCAGGTACTTACCGAAGACCCCATGTCCGGTAAGCACCTGCACCATCCTAAATGTAAGGCTGCCGTGCCTTCTCCTGAGCCAGCGGTGGAGATGCGGCGCAACCGCCTCCACAGTCCCCCGCCCTGCTACGGGGGACTCTAGATCCTCCCTCCACCGCCGGATGACTTCCCTTTGGGCCACTTCCTGAACTCTGCCCAATCCCCTTGTGGAGACTCGCTCGCCGTTGACTCGAGTTTTATTAGCACTTGTCAAGGTCACGCACTCGCCTAATTTCTTTTTTAATGCCGATTTTACTGCTAGAATTATTAAAAGTAGGTATAGGGATAATGTTATTAATCTACAAACAACCGTATGTTATGTTGGTTGTTTGTACGACGTCCAGCGTGGCGACAGCGCCTATCTAAAACAATACATACAACATACCTTTCTTTTTATACTTGGGATCCTTCGACCGACCGACAATACTAACACATTTAAGTTGACTCTCACTTGATGCTTTTACGTTAAACAGTAATCACTGGCAAAACTCGCGGGACATAGTCGATTCACTAAAGTCTAGAACACGTTGAAATTGACGTGCATGTTTCATGCCACGTTTTGAAATGTTCCAAATTCAAGATATGTCCTTCAAGGCTTACTGGAAAAGCGGTTTCAGCCACGTCCTTGAGGGTGAAGCAGAATATGAAATGGGCCATAGTTAAACAACCGCCTGCAGTATTATAGCATTATCAGCACAAGATGCCATCAACCACTACATCGAAAATTGTTATTTACATAATATCAAAAAATAATAAACGTGCATAAAAGACAATCCGACGAACGGAGCTACGCAAGGATTAGAAACACACTAGTACGATTAGGCCATCGCGGTCCGCGGATAACTAAAGAATTTTTTGAAGGATTCCCGTATGACACGAGCGCTAGGTAGGGATAGCCGTCCTGCGGTCTGATTGGTCCGAGACGGCCTTGTCGGCATATCACCCAATAACTAATTCAATATCGCTGTTACGTAAATTTTTAGTACAAGTGCGTTAACCTGTACATAGATAGATATATCTATAGGTAGGTATATTATCATCTGTGTCCAGGACTAAATATTTTTATAAGATAAATAGTTCAAAATTTAAGTACTATTTTTTTTATATATTCGGTATCAGAATCGAGTACTGAGTAGCCTCCTTCAATATGTACAATCTTTTACCAGTCACCCTGTATAATACGACGAGCAAGGACCTGGTGAAAATCGCATGCAGATGGTATATATAATGATAACATAAATAATGGAAACCATAGCGAATGACGTTGCCGCGTATTTCTATACAGATGAAGTCGCAGGCAAATGCTAGTCAATTATAAAGAGAGTCTTTAATTTTTAGGAAACGAAAGCTTACCTAACAACTGCACTTGCTAAAGAAAGACACATTAAAAATGCATTAAACACACTCGTCAAGCTCATTTTAGTTGTACTATCAATGCAAATGGAATTAAGAAAGACAAATCCTTCGTTCACACCGCTCTGGAATAATCCGTTACAAGGTCCTTTAAGCTTCACCTGATAGGGTAGGAATTTAATGCTTACTTTTATGTAGTTGTAGTACTATAATTTATAATTTACATATATTTTTTTACATATCCTTACCTTAATTATCACAACATTTTTTTTGGGGTGGGCTATGGTCAGCACACCCTCTGCTCCATCCGGGGCGACAAAGGGGCAGCGCGCGGGTCCATTAGGCTCGATCCACTCTATGATGCCGTTCACGGTCCGATCTCGCTCCGGTCTCGGTCCGATCTCGCTCCGGTCTCGGTCCGATCAAATCTCGCTGTGTTCATACTACTAGTTCCACAATCAGTCTGTCTCGATCCATGGTCGATCGAATCCCATGTGTGACGATCTTTTTTCACTCGTAATCAAGTTTTTATAAGTCAATTATTCTTTTAAAACGTTTGCGAATTTCACCATATTATACATTTTGTTCTCGGAAGAAACCCTTACAGAAAAGCTGGCGAAAATAATTATAATGTGATTATTTATTATTAATAATCAAATGTTATAAATCACACGTATAAATTACATTACTTACCCTTTTTCAGAATTCCACGATTTATTACTAGCCATGACTAAAAGAAAAATGTAACGTCTCCCTGCACGACCGAAGAAATACTGGAGTTGAAGCAAAAACGTATTCACACTGTCGGCACAAGTCATGACAAGTGCGATCTCGCTCCAGTCAAATATTCTTTTCGACCAACCGGTACCGGCGCGATATCGAATCGGAACGGATACGATAGTCTCCTCTGATTCTTTCTTATTTAAGAATATTTTATCAGACCGGGAACGGATCGGGGCCGGAGCGAGATCGAACCGTGAACGGCATAACAGTGTGAATCGACACTTACCTATCCGACAGCACGTCGCCTTCATCGTTGGGCCGACCACCGGTGCCGAGTTCCTTGTCGTCACTGGTTGGCCCAATGGAATACCCTGAGGGGGTACTCTCTCTCATCGATGTCCCTTTACCGGGATGTTGGTCGCCGTCGTGAGGTCAGCCTCTCCACAGGTGACGGACTAAAATCTCCGGTCCGGTCACCCGCGGTTCTGCTGCGGCGGCATCAGGCGTAAAGAGTCATTATATTACTGCAGATTTTATAAAAAAAAAATATTTGCGCATGTTTCACTCAGATTAATTAATTTAATTATTGTCCCATGAGCGAACACCTTCCACTAGCTCGATAGGTCAATATCTTAAAACTACACCATTTGTGTAGTCAATCGATATATTTTATGAAAATATTCCTTAAGTTTTAATTTACTTTTTTCTTGCTTTGACAATATGTTCTTACGTGTGGTATTCATCTCTTACAACATAAGAGCCCGTGAGCCCCAGATCTTCGTGATTTTATAAAAACTGAAAGTTTGTCAGCACATGCTCCCAACACATGTAAGAACGGTGGCCCATTATGATGTGTGGGTTACAGTGCCTTTGGCAGATAAAAGGCACTAAAGGTGTGTAAAATAGCGATCTAATTAAATCAAACTATAAAGATTTTTTGATATTATCTTCAGAATATGATTAAAAATCACGTTATTCATTGCCAGACACTTAACATCGTGGCAACCCCTTGCCAGACACCCTTAATGTTCATGAAATTATAATACTACTTACGCTATAGTGTGTTGGGATCCTGTGCTGACAAACTTTCAGCTTGTATAAAATCACGAAGGTCTGGGGTTCACAGGCTCTTAGTTTATTACGTTACTTAAGGTAAAGAAATAAGAGCTTACATATTGTATTGAAAAAAATATACAAAAATATTCATTGCTCGAAATGTATTACAAACATTAGAATTATACGACCAGACTATATCGATTGATGATCCAAGAAAGGTTAGAAAGCAAAGGTTTACAAATATTGAAAATGTTAGAATTTAGTTTATAAGTTTAGGCTTATTGATGAGAAGTGAACGGATAATGATATAAAAAGCACAGGGACCTGATCTATGCAACTAAACATAAAGTTTAGAACTGAGTATCGCCATTATATGAATAATACTCTCAATTGGTGAACAATGTCGAGCTATTGAAACTTAATCCTCGCCAATATTTCGCTACGCTAGTGACATTTAGACTATCAGATTCGATTTAAATTAAATTCGACATAGGTGAAATAAAAATTTAATAATGATGTTTACGGAGTATAAAACTACTTTACGGATTGTATCGCGTTTGTATTTGATTTATGGTTGGCCGACGTTTAGAACAATATGCAGCATTCATGGTCACGGGGGACTAACCATAGTAGTTTTATTTACAATGTGAAAATTTTCTGTGTGGTGACGGAGTAAGAAAAAATACAACATACTTGCTGATTAGGTACATTGAATAAACCCTAACTGTTCAGTAGGTCACATGGTAGTTAGAATATCAGATCTCCCTAGACATAACTGAAACATACATTTTTTTTTTAAGGAACTGTATTACCTAATAAATATTTGTCGCGGGTGACGTGACCGGGGATTAGTCCGTCACCCGCCGAGAGGCCGTCCGCGTGAGGAAAGACCGACGTCCTCCCCGATGGGGGGACGTCGGTCGATGGGAGGGTACCCCAATAGGGGTATTCCGTCGGGCCGACCACTGATGTCAAGTAACCCTGCTCCGGTGGTCGGCCCAACGACGAAGGCGACGTGGTTTTCGGGTGGGTTGCGGGAGTTGCGTGCTTAAGCCCCTCTGTCGCCCCGGACGGAGTGGTGCGGAGGCGCGCCGACCGCAGCCCACCCACAAAAAAAAAAACCTATTAAATATTATGCATAAGTATCACAGTAATTAAGCATTTCTCAAGTAAAAAAAGTATATATGTACATACATTTTTGTTATGATGGAATAGGAATACAATTCACCACTCTCTATTACCCATGGATGTTGTGCAAGATGACTAAGCGATCTGATAATCAGATAATATCTAAACGAAAACTCTACATAAAATCCAACACGTCTGACTAGCGTGCTGTAGTAGGTCATTGCCCCTTTCAATGTGAAGGAGACCAACCAAAAAAGGAGCCCAACTGTGAGAATGGGCTGAGATGATGATGATGATATGATATGAAAAATTACATTAAAATTAAAACCTTTGAAATTTAAAGTAACTATAGATTTATTATCAGCGAAATGGAAATCTTTAATATCTTTGACAAAATATGAGGAAGCACATGTGCCGAAACGGAATTAAAATAATGATGTGAGGAAAATTTAGTAAGAAAGTCGAAGACTTAAGATTAAGGAATGATCAAAGGAAAAATGGATGTTTCCCGTAAACCATAATATACGGCAAGGAAATGAATTTAACGATGATATTTGATAGGATTATCTTAAAAAGTTGAGATAATACGTCGCTGTTAAAAACAGCAGCAAAATAATGATGATCAAATAAAATATTAATAAAAAAAAATTAAAACAAGCTTTTATTTAAAGACCCTGGCTGTCATGTAGCACAAGAGTGCTCGTCAAGACTATTCAAACGAGTGCAAACTCGATGGTTTTATCTCACTTAGTTTAGGAGTTCCTATGGCTACCTTCCGACGCCATCTTGAGACCAGCTTCATAGTACCATATTTTTGCATTGTTACCGAAGTTACGTAAGTAAACAATATTTTAAATCTAACGACAGGAAGTGGTACTAAATGAACTCGCAAGATTTGTCCCATACTAACATACTAACGGAGGCAGCGTGCCTCCTGGCCGGAACTCCCCCGTGGGACCTGGAGGCGGAGATGCTCGCCAAGCTTTACCGGCGAGTGTCTGAGACGCGAGTTAGAGGTGGCATCGTCTCCATCAAAGAGATTGGCGCCTGGCGGGTCGACGCCCGCCGAGACGTCATTGCCCGTTGGGCAATTCGGCTGGAGAGACCTCGGTACGGTGTCAGGATCGTCGAGGCCTTCCGGCCGGTGCTAATGGAGTGGTTGGAGCGGACGCACGGGGTGCTTTCCTTCCGACTGGTGCAGGTGCTGATGGGGCATGGTTGCTGCGCTATAATATCTATGCAATATAAAGAAACATTTGACGGAAACCATAAACCAACCCATCTGAACAGTATGGTATAGTAGGTCAGCTTCACTCCTATCCATGAGGAGGTTTGAGCTCAGCAGTGGGACGTACATGGGCTGGTTTCAGACTAAAAACAGCTATAAATTAGAAGTTTATTTCAAATTTGGGATATCGTATGATGTAAAAATCGTTCGGTCCATTCGACTCGGACAATTCCCATGGGGGGCTCGTAAAGTTTTCAATAACGATATTGGTTCTGATGCACCGGAACCGTGAAGATTTAGTATTGAAATGGAGTATTAAACTTTGTGCTAGTAGATCTCTCTATATATTTGTCAATAGAGATGCTCCTCCATTGTTATCAACTTTTAATGATCTAAATCTTATTATTTCTGATGTTTTACGTTATTTGTATTTGATTATTTAAGGTCTTACTGAAGATTTTGTAATGAAATCTAATATTGGAATCAATAGTCTAGAAAAAAATTTTTCAAGACTCACTAAGACCACATTGTTTTTAACGGCTACAAGAGAATTGTCATGTCTCACTTTTATTCTATCTCCATGAACCCATTGATGTCCACTAATGGAAATGGACCTCAAAGAGGGATAATGCCATAATTACCCATTTTAGCATACGCCTGTGTGAACCCAGCTGGTATTATCATTTTTTTAGTAGACTATTGCTGCTCCTTTTCCACTTGAGTATTGCTGCTCATTTTTCTAGGTGAGTATAGCAATACCCAACATGAGCAGCAGCTCATTTTTTAGATGAGTATTGCTGCTCATTTTTATAGACAAGTATTACTGCTCATTTTTCTAGTTGAGTATTGCTACTCATTTTACTAGACGAGTAGTGCTGCTTATTTTCTAGACGAGTATTGCTGCTCATTTTCTGGATGAGTATTGCTGCTCATTTTTCTAGACGAGTATTGCTGCTCATATTTCTAGGTGAGTATTTCTGCTCATTTTTATAGACGAGTATTGCTACTTATTTTTCTAGGTGAGTATTGCTACTCATTTTCTATTACTATATCACCTGGTTTTTATGACTTACACAATATATTCTTAATTCACCATTATGTGCTTTATTTTACACATTCCCTTAAAAAATTGCTGGTGGTAGCTACAAATACAACCCTTACTTGTGGGTATTGTAAAGTACGTTTGAGTTTTAGATCCACCTAATGACGTCTGCTCAACAATTATATTTGTATGATAGTTGACATCAGGCAGGCGGCCTGCTATAAAACTATTGCAACAACCATTCCTATATGTACGATGGATTCAGAGTAATTATTGAGTCGACCCTAAGTAAAAAATCAGGGCGATAATAATCGTCGTCTTCGTCACAACTCACATACGTCCCACAACTTGGCCCGAGTCTCCTCCACAGCAAGAGATAACTCGACCTAATATACTAGTGGTAGGACCACACTGTCACAGTATAGTCATCTATCCAACAATGTATCTCGGCCGTAACCTTGTATTAAATGCCTAAACGTAAACATGTGATAGGGCTGCCCGCCTCCAGCATTTTAATTACATTTGCCTACTTTGTGTTTCCATTTAGTTTTGTATATACTTTTCTTATATAAACAAATAAAATACTTTGTGAATTGAATAGGAAGTATTCAATAAGAATCCGTGTTGATTTTTGATTGGTAGTTTTAATAAAAAAAAAACATGTTTATGTTTAAATAACAAATCGGTCTATAAATTTAAATTATCTAGTGACAGACAGACGGTCAAATTATTTTTTTCTAGTACTATTCATACACATAGTACAATAAACATATATTATTAATAATAAAATACCACGTCTTTACTTTAAATTATATAAACTAACAAAACAAAATACATTACGAGTTTTAACACAAGCGTACCGTAACGTGATTCATGAACCGATTATAACTACCTATTTCACTCGTGTCAATCACTTTATTCACTTTATTTGTTAATCCAGATAACTTTTTTTCGGGAGATAAAAGGAAATTAAAACGACACACATTATGTACCTACCTACTAGTAAGTAAAATTATTTTATAATCTTACCTTTCAGAGTTTCCAGGTAATCTAAAAAAAATTATCTCTGGATTCGTTATTGACGAATTCATGCAACCAAAAACAGCACAATATATCCTACTTGTCATATTAAATATGTGTATAATTATGTATTTTAGTGAAAATTCGCGCAGTTATTGTTAAAAAAACAACACACCGTTCGTTCGTCACTACAGCACAGTCGCGACTGTCTACATGCCGAGCGCATGCCGAGATCGAGGCGCGTAGGTATAGCTCGCGTTTCGTCCGTTTGTATGAAGTTGGATTACTGGTAGATTAGATGGTATTATATTACCGTGACACTGTTGTCACTTGACAGTTGTCGGTCTACAGCCGCGTACCGGTCCGACTGGGGTAGTACCACACTGAACAAAAAATCGACGTCCGAGTGGTAGCAATTTGTTACTGCGCTTCGTTAGGTAAGTGAGAGAGCCGGAAGCCTAAATTTTCTAGGGTGTTTGCGTGTGGTAGGTTTTAGTGATGCCTTTAATATCATCGAACCTCATTGCACGCATTCACACTACCTTCATTTTTTTTGTGGTAGGCAGCGACCTTACAAAGATCCATGAGCGGCAGCAACATTTACCATCAGGTGTACTGTTTGTTCGTTTGCCACCGTTTGCAATAAAGAAAAAACTACACCACGCTGGTGAGACGTGTTAGTATAGACAACCACGGGCAGGATAGGGAGTGGTGAATTGTATTCTTACTCATGATAATAAAATATTATATACATATACATTACAGATAAGGTTACCAAGAGCTGTATATATAAGAAAATCTTTAGTAGATTTTTATTTATTTGTACACTTAAGACGCTCGGATACATACGTTGTCAAGTTTTCCTTGTATGAAGTTTCTTTTAATGTTGTTATCTTCATTTGGCACGTGTATCGCTATAGTACTATCTACATATGTATATGCTAGCTTTTGCTAGCGATTCGATTCTCTGAGAAGTCACGTGTAAGTCCCCATTAAACAGTTTTATTATTTGTGCTGTAGAGGGGAAAATATCAAAGAAATATCATCTCCTATTTTATACTCGTACGGAGATATACTTTAAGGCTTTTTGCATTAGAATATTCCTTTTTAGTGAGTCTATACATCACAAAATACCTACACCAAGGAATAATTCTACTCATTTTTATTATAACTAGTGGTCGCCGAGTGGTCGAAATTCCGTTATAATTCATTTTAATTAATTTTTCTGCTACACAATTTTCTTTAATTTTATTTATGTATAGTTGTAAATTGAGCAAGCTGTATTTCACTAATAACTAATATATAAGCACAAATCTCTATTTGACATTATCATCATAATTATGATTGTTTAACATTCAGTTCGACCAGAGATTTTAACCGTAAACAAAAGTGTAATATCTGGTTGACTGAGCTTCGCTCGGAATATTTCTGTTGTATTTTTGTCGAATTTATTTAGATATATATTAATAAAAAATAAAAATTAAATAATGAAAAAAATATAAAAAAATACAAAAAGAGAATATAGAATAAGAATAAGAAATAATAACACCGAGATTCGATCCGACGCCGTAACAATACTAAAAGGAAACTGCACTACTTCCCAACTGAGCTATCGTAACTCATGTTAACGGCAAAATTTTAATTCATATTCTTTTAAAATTTAATGTCATTATATTGTTTTGCTGACAAAACAACATTATCTATAAATAAAACCTAGCTAGATCGATTTTTTGACCTCGAAACCTCTAGTATGCCAAGTTTCATCAAAATCGTTGGTGCCGTTGCCGAGATCCTGAATATATATACAAGAATTGCTCGTTTAAAGATATAAGATAAGTGTTGCTAGGCAACACACTCACACAAACGTGTGTGAGTGTGTGTGTAGCGATTGCGTTGTAGTGTGAGTTATGTCTTTTTTAATGAATTTAATACATTTCTAATCCATTATTATATGAAATTTCAGTTTTATGCACTTCTCCTCATTATATACATCAACTGTGCCAAATTTCATACTTGTCCATCCACGTAATTTTCGTAAAAAGGGGTACAAAGTTTTTGCTTCACGTATTAATTTATAGATATAGAAATAAAGAGAAAGAATGCAAAGACCAGTCTATCCTATTGACATCCATCCTACGAACTTCTATCTAAATTGACTGCATAGATGGCGTAGTGGTTAAGATACCGATCGACCGTAGCAGTGCCGCGGGTTCGAATACCACGTAGGACAACATTTTGTGCGATCTACAAATTGTTGTTCCGAGTCTGTATGCTGTGTCCCTTATTTATATGTTTGTAAATTTCCCTACAATACTTAATATATTATTGCCTTAGATCAGGGTGTTTTATTTAAAAAAAAAATATTCTTTCAGCCCCACTGACCGGATGGACCTATCGTCTGTCTATCTATCTAACGTGATAAAACGAAACACATTATATATATATATTTTAGTAAATTAGTACATATGTATCGCCACAGTATACACTTGTCTTTTTTTATGGGTGGGCCATGGTACGCGCACACGCGGTCGACTCCGTCCGGGGCGACCAAAGGACAGCGCGCGGGACCATAACCCACCCGTACCCACGTCGCCTTCATCTTTGGGTCGACCACCGGAGCAGGGTGACTTGTCTTCAGTTCTCGGCCCGACGGAATACCCTTTCGGGTACCCTCACCTCTCGCCGTAATACGTTTCCGCTACAAATCATTCATTTACTTCTAAAATATTTATTGTTCTATTCCGTGCGGTGACGGAGTAAGAAATCAGTTGAATTAGGTGCTTGTTCACAGTATGGATACAATTCGCAGCCCTCTCTCTTGCCCCAGTGTGTCGTAAAAGACTACTAAGGGATATACCTAATATGCATAAAATATATATACAAAGGAAGGACAGCTCGAAACAAAACCCTCTACTAACACGTGCCACCATCATGGTGAACACCAGCGAGCATCTCCACCTCCAAGTCTTACGGGAGAGTGCCGGCCAACAGGTACGCAGTCTCTTTCGCCATCGTGCGGTATCCACGTATGGCCCTGACCGCCATAGCCCTCTGTGGACGTCACAAGAAAGACCTCAGACGGACGATCAGAGACTCCGCTCACACGGGTGCGCCGTATAGTGCCATGCACCGAACCACGCCCGCATACAGCTTCTGGCACTTAGTGCTGGGTCCGCACACATTCAGTATGAGCGATGAAAGGGCTGACGCGGCGCCGACAAGCCACGGAGCAAATTGACGAAAATGCTCCCGAAACCACCATCGCCCGTCGAGCACTAGGTCCAGTTATTTCATCGGGGTCCATATGCTAATGGGGACCGAATTAACTATAGGGCACTATAGGGTGGGCAATTGCGGGGCCCATGAAAGCAGGATCGAAGACTTCAAGTGAACTGGCGTCGTTGAATTCGAAGTAGTTTTAGCGCAATCGCATAGCGTTTAACAGTAAATCTTGACATAGCTTGTTTCTTCTCTGCCTGCAAGGCGGGTACATCTAACTGACGTCCAACTTAGACCAGATTGGCTTAGACTTACCTCGAGACACCGGTCCAACCTCAGGCCCTAGCTAGCAGCTAACTGTGGAACATATATGGGCTGTGATGTTGAGATCATCCACACTGGAACGAGAGGTATTCCCTGTATTTGAAACTGCGGAAAATAGCAGGTAACACATATTTTCTGCTATCTCAAAAGCGCCGTTGAGACGTAAAACCGCGCAGCGAAATAGCCAATAATCCTAACATGTAGGTACCCACTTTAACTCTAGCGACGTCTTACAGGGGTACACTTGGACGATCCAGCTTAGCTTACTTTCACTGTTTATAGCCCTAAGTACTCATCAAATCGGGCCAAGTAGTGAAAATGATTTGCGACTAATAACTTAAAAAAAAGTAATAGCACTTTAAGTCTGAAGCTATTGTTGCTTTTTCTCTATTGTCTTTTTTTTTACTTAAGATGTTGTAAAAGCCTAAATAAAAAAAAAGTATTAACAGTTTTTCAACTGCGCAACATCTTGTCACTTTGTCCTACATGTTTACGTAGAAATCATCCAAATCATTTATTTCATTAATGAATTGGCTTTCATCTAAATTCTTTTGTTGTCGGTACATCCGAAACATGAGGTTGGTTATTACTCATCGGAAAATTTTAAGAGGATCATTCTAATAAATTCTGTTGAGTTAAATAGTATTTGCCTAAATGTTATTAAAGCTAGATTAAAGAAACGAAGAAAATATCTCTTGGTTTTTTTTTTCATTTAATCGATTATGTTAACTATAAAACTTAGCAGGTTAATTAATTATAAAACAATAACTTCAATCTATTTGTAAATAATTGGATTATTGGAATCTAAAAAGTCACATTTATAACTGCTGTAAATCTTGTATTAGGAGGCAAAGTTGGTTTAAATTTACGTAATAATAATGATTTCTGATGTTTACGTGACTATTACACAATATAAAGAAAACTATTTTTACGGATTTTATCGCATTAAATATGGGTTAATATTTAATAACTAATATGTACTGTAGCGGGTAGATACAAATTTCTCTAATAACGATGACTTATTGCACATAATTTGCACAATTTCACAAAACAAGTTGTTTAATATAATGATTTCTGATGTTTACGCGGTTATACATTGTAAATAAAACTACTTTATGGATTTTATCGCGTTTGTATTTGATTTATGATTGCCCGACGTTTCGAACACTTTACAGCATTCATGTTCATTCATGAAAAATAATTCTATATAAAAAATTATATTGTTTATGATTGGTAATTATTCAACATTAAATTTGTAGTAATTATTATTACAATTTGATAAATTTAAAGATAACAAATTTATTATACTATATTTTGGCGGCTAACGCTAAATTGATATTATTTTAAAAAATTAATATTAATTTAGCATTATGTTCTCTGACTTTTCTTGTCGGATCTTTCTCAGTGTGGCCGCGTTCCGATCCGGTGGTAGTGTTCGAAACGTTGGGCAATCATAAATCAAATACAAACGCGATAAAATCCTGTAAAGTAGTCTTATTTACAAAGTTGTTTAATATTACTAATTAATTAAACCAAAGGACGTGCTTCTGTAAAAAAGTTACAATAAAATACAAGATAGTACTTTGATCGTAGTGGTATAAATGACCTAGCTTAGCGTATTGTTACCGAGTTATGGAGAATATTTAGATGTAAAGGATGTGAACTGGTTATTTAAATAAAAATGATAAAGATTTATTTAATATGTACAACATAGAGTGGGTTGCTCCCTTCACTCCAATATGGTTGGGTTGAAAAAATATTGATGGAATAATGATAAAAACATAATATATAGCAAATTAAAAAAGGGACAACTACCTTCTTATTCTATTTATATATATTTCATTAGCTGAAAACATCGACCAAAAGACATTACCTATAAATGAAACTTAGCTAGATAGATTTGTCCAACTCTACTCCTACAACGACGAAGGCGACCTGCACGTGGGTGGGTTGCGGGTGTGTGTTCTTACGCCCCTCTGTCGCCCCGGACGGAGTGGTGCGAGGAGCGCGCCGACCGCAACCCACCCCCAGAACAAAAAATTGTATTTTTTTTTGGAAAATGTAATCCTGACAATATGTAAGTGCCCTCTCGGGGTTTATGCATAATAAATGATTTGAATTTGAATTCAAATCCTGCCTGATTAATCTCTTATCAGTTAACAAATGGATTTTATATACAGTATTATTCTCATTGCTACTGAACATTTGTAGTGGTTCTTTAATCACGGCCATCTAAATTTTAATTTCATCATTACATTTTGTCCATTGTAACATCAAACTTCTTACGTTAAAATTTAAAGCTATTTTTGCTTATAAACAACGATATAGAAGATTATGCCAATTAGAACCTTTGAAAAATCTGTAGATGCTTGTTACCTAGCAACATAAACAAACTCACGTCATCATCATTTGGCTGCCCTTATCCTACGCTAAGTGCGGTCGGCACAACATGTTCTTACCTTCCTTAGCTTCCTTTCAGCTGTCATATCTGCACTCATCGCTTTCACACGCATATTCTCATTCACACAATCCATCCATTTCTTTTTAGGTCTCTCACGCTTCTTAAGTTCATCCACAATCAATCACCACGACAATCTCGCGCTCCTAATCTTCTCTATCACTGATGCCACTTTCAGGCCTCTCCTAATAATCTTATTTCTTATCTAATCTTGTAACCCCAAACATCCATCTCAGCATGTGCATCTCTGTAGTATGTAATCTTCTCTCATCCGTCTTTTTCAATGCCCAATATTCGGATATATTTCTTGTGTAAGTCCACCTAAACGGCTGAACCAATGTTGATGAATTTTTTTGTGTGTTCAAAGGGATTCGGGAATGGTTTAGATTTACAATTGGACCCACAGGTAGGTGGCGATAGGATCGATTTTAAGAATTCCTTTTATTTTATTTGAACAGAGCAACGTCTGTTGGGTCAGCTAGTATATTGATATATACATCGAGTGAGCCGGAAGCTGAACTTTCTGAAGGTATTTGCGTGTGGTAAGCCGAATTTCATTGCATGCATTTATACTCCCTTCCAGCAAAGTTCCATTATCGGCAGTATTACTTACCATCAGGTTGTGCTGTTTGCTCGTTTGCCATCAACAGCAATAAATAAAAAAATTAACGTGTGTGCAAAGTACGCATAGCAGAAGTGAAACTTCTTTATCCTTTGTCCCTTTGTTCCTTTGTCCTTTTGTCCCTTTGTCCCGTTGTTCCTTTGTCTCTTTGTCTCTTTGTCCCTTATCCCTTTATCACTTTATCCCCTTATCCCCTTATCACCTTATCCCCTTATCACCTTATCCCCTTATCACCTTATCCCTTTATCCCTTAATCCCTTAATCCCTTAATCCCTTAAACCCTTAATCCCTTAATCCCTTAATCCCTTAATCCCTTAATCCCTTAATCCCTTTATACCTTTATCACTTTATCACTTTATCACTTTATCCCTTTATCCCTTTATCCCTTTATCCCTTTATCCCTTTATCACTTTATCCCTTTATGTCCGCTTTAACGGCATGCTATCCCTACTCCACTGGAGAAAGTACTCTTTATTCGAATCGACTGTGGTGGGGACGAGAAAAAGATGGCGCGTAACGAAAAAATGTGACGCGTAACCGAAAAAGGTGACGGTAAATTTTTTTCCAACGCCGATAAAGAAGTTTCACTTAAAAAACGATTTAATTTATTTTACTGCTAAACAAACAACAATTTAGTAAACAGACTGAAGGTACATCAGAGTCTATCAAACCTTTAAATCAGTTTCAAAAGTTTAAACTGCCAAATATTATCAAGCATTTACATCAAGAATAATATTTAACTCCTATCTTATTACATGTAAATAGAGTCCTATTTACATTGACAAAAAATTTAAATACCACTATTATATTTTACATTTAAGTAATACTCTATTTGTATAGGAATAGAGTTTATTTTGTAAGTATCGAGTGTATTTTGAAGTTGGTTTTGTACCTTGAAAAGTTTCGTCGTCATAGATCTATTATATGCGCAAATGTTTGCTGTCTGTTAATCACTATTTGATCTGCTAACGGCTGATTGGAGTAGGGGCATTCGCCTTTGAACGCTTTCCTTAAAACGTAATTACACTCCATAATTTTGTTATTCTAACGACGGAATAAATTATATGGTACATCTTCATATTTCTTGTTTCATTTTGTATAAGAGAAATAAAATTACATAAATCAAATGTTTTGCATGGATAGGATAACGGTCTAGGTAGCGATTTCTTATGGCAAGTGTTGTAAGTTCAAATCTAGACAGAACATATTTTTATCTTTATAAATTTCTTTTGTACGTGTGTATGTCACTGAACTCCTCCTAAACGGCTGGAGCGATGTTGATGAAATTTTTTGTGCGTCTTTGAGGGAATTCGAGAATGGTTTAGATTCACAATTGAACCCGGTGGGTGGCGCTACTCTCGATTTTCTTTTATTTTATTTGAATAGACCAACGTCTGTTGGATGAGCTAGTGTAGTTTATAAATGATTGCATTTTTTTTTCATTTGCATTTTTCTAGGGATGCGAAAAAATAATCGATTTTTATAATAATCTACATATTATTAATCGATTATTTTTTTTGTAATAATCGATTTTAATAATCTATTATCAAAATAATAAAAATAGATTCTTTATATTAAAATTAATCGATTATTTTAGTATTTACTATTTTGTTTAAAATAAAATCAATGCCAGATGTCCTAAAAAAAAGGTCATAACGATACTACGTGCAGTGTTTCATACCATATGAATAAATATGAGCTCACATTTCCGACATTTCCTAAAAAAAAACTCATCACATCATAATCCTATTGGGAGAAAAAAAACTATTATTTTATAATCGATTTATTTTAAAGAACAAAAAAATCGATTATTTATTAATCGCTTATTGCCCTCCCAAGTCACATCCCTACATTTTCCTGTGTCGTGACGTAAATAATAATACTATTCACCACGCCTTCTTTTGACCGTGGATGTCGTAGAATACAACTAACGGATATAGCACGTGAACACCTATGTAAGAGAAGGAACACTCGAAATAAAACCTTATACCAAACCGTTTGACCAGCGTGGTATAGTAGGTTAATTTCACTCCTATTCAGAAGAACAATCGAGCCCAACAGTGGAACTTCTATGAGCTGAAATGAAGAAATGTATTTTTTGAATCAAAGTCATATTTTGTGCTTGTTAAGTATTGGAGAACTTTTAGCGCTACAAAAACATATAGTTATTCCTTTGCAGGCCTGCCATAAGCGGGCGTGCAAGGCGTGCACCGCACGCGGGCGGCACGTCCAGGAGGGCGGCAAATCGAGCGACTCAACACGTAATTCATGTCATAATATTCATTCTACTATAAGTATAATAACGTCTGGGGGGGCGGCATATCGAGCGACCCATCACGTAATTCATGTCATAACATTCATCCTATTATAAGTATAATAACGTCCAGGGGGGCGGCAATTCGAGCGACTCAATACGTAATTCATGTCATAATATTCATCCTACTATAAGTATAATAACGTCTGGGGGGGCGGCATATCGAGCGACCCATCACGTAATTCATGTCATAACATTCATCCTATTATAAGTATAATAACGTCCAGGGGGGCGGCAATTCGAGCGACTCAATACGTAATTCATGTCATAATATTCATCCTACTATAAGTATAATAACGTCTGGGGGGGCGGCATATCGAGCGACCCATCACGTAATTCATGTCATAACATTCATCCTATTATAAGTATAATAACGTCCAGGGGGGCGGCAATTCGAGCGACTCAATACGTAATTCATGTCATAATATTCATCCTACTATAAGTATAATAACGTCTGGGGGGGCGGCATATCGAGCGACCCATCACGTAATTCATGTCATAACATTCATCCTATTATAAGTATAATAACGTCCAGGGGGGCGGCAATTCGAGCGACTCAATACGTAATTCATGTCATAATATTCATCCTACTATAAGTATAATAACGTCTGGGGGGGCGGCATATCGAGCGACCCATCACGTAATTCATGTCATAACATTCATCCTATTATAAGTATAATAACGTCCAGGGGGGCGGCAATTCGAGCGACTCAATACGTAATTCATGTCATAATATTCATCCTACTATAAGTATAATAACGTCTGGGGGGGCGGCATATCGAGCGACCCATCACGTAATTCATGTCATAACATTCATCCTATTATAAGTATAATAACGTCCAGGGGGGCGGCAATTCGAGCGACTCAATACGTAATTCATGTCATAATATTCATCCTACTATAAGTATAATAACGTCTGGGGGGGCGGCATATCGAGCGACCCATCACGTAATTCATGTCATAACATTCATCCTATTATAAGTATAATAACGTCCAGGGGGGCGGCAATTCGAGCGACTCAATACGTAATTCATGTCATAATATTCATCCTACCATAAGTATAATAACGTCTGGGGGGGCGGCATATCGAGCGACCCATCACGTAATTCATGTCATAATATTCACCCTACCATAAGTATAATAAATTTCATTGCATGGAAAAAATCCGACCGATTGGTGTTAACACCGCAATACCAAACGTTCGTCTGTCAGCAGGTTGAACCATATGCCCTCGCTGGGTGGCACCTCAAGTATCACCCCATTGAAAAGCAGGACTAGAAGGGCAATTTCCTCTGAGCATAGATAGGTATAGTGGGAATGTTAGGTACCTGTACTTGGGTACATGTACACATTCGAAGAGCATTATGGTGGATAAACAATAACAATGGCATATTGAATTGCAATTATTTTATTAATAGTTCTTTTGATAATTATTTTGTTAATAGTTTCAGCATAATTATTGATATTTAAACTTGTGTGATTATACTTCAATCTTCCGTCAGTATAAAACAGAACGCGCTGCGCGGAGACGAGTGTCAGATCGGCAAGCACAAGAGGCTGCTGTCGTTCCTCCCAATGACGAAGGCGGCAACACTTCTGCCGCAGAACAGGACGCGGGACGGCAGCACTGCTGGGCCGTCACAGGACCTTCCGGATCCTCCGACAGCTGAGCAGGGTCACATGGCAGACGCAGCTATCGCATTTCCGCGCTGGGCTGTGGGTCGAATAGATCGGGACCTATTGGTGGAAGCAGCTATTGTTCACTCATGGCTGTTCTCAACGCCCCAGGCGGACGAGGTGGACACCGAGACTAGCCGCATTCGCTGTGCGTTAAAGCAAATTTACGAGGCGGTCATGTCCCGTGGGCAGTGTCTCCCTTTGAGCAGGATGGTCCCCTGGTGTTCCGGATAGTTGGTACATCTTCAGTCCGCGTGGGCCCGGAGATCCTACAGGCTACATCCGCAGCCGACGGTACCATCGCAACGCGAAGCGGGAGGGCCAGCTGTACGAAGATCACCGCAGTGCGCGGTTGGCCGTCTGTCTCGCCAAAGACGTCAGTCGGCAGTAAATGCGGGACATTCTCGAGCGTGACCTCTTTTTTTTAGGGGGTGAGCCATGGTCAGCACACCCGCCGCCCGGCTCCGTTCGAGACGACGGAGGGGCGGTACGCGGCCCCATAACCCAACCCTGACACGTCCCCGGTCCAGTCACCCGCAGCCTCGGCTAGGGCGGCATTAAGCACAGATACTTGCGCCTGCACCGCCCGAGTCTCCGGCGGTGGATTGTGTCGTCGTGGAGGCGTCCCTCCCGCACGTCTCCTTCCGCGAAACGACTGCCTCGCAGAAGGCAGCGACCGTGCTCAGTTCCTGATGCTGCCGATCATCTGCCTGCGATGGTTGGCAGCGTCAGATCGGCGCCGATGATTGCGACGAGATCACGGCGCTGCTCAACCCACGCAGTACATATCTCGAGTGTGTGCTGCGCCGTGTCCTTGTCACAATCGCAATGGTGGCAGGCCGGTGTACTCTGTCCTGACACCGTACCAAGGCCTCTCTAGCGACCAGAGACCAGGACCCTTACGGGGCCCGTGGAACAAGAGGACCTCCGTCTTGTCTGGGGCCACCCTCAACTCCATTATACGAACTCCCGTTATATGAACGCCCATAACGTGCGGTGTCCCACAGGAGGTCGATTCTCGGACACACACTGTGGAACGTCGGCTAGACTGAACGTAGAGAGGGAGTCTCCTACCAGGGCTGGGCGTAATTTGTTACGCCAATGACACGCTCGTCATAGCGCGGCGTGGGACGCTGGAAGATGTGGCAAGTCTAGCAAGTCTCAGCACCAAGGATATTGTCAGACGAATCGAGGCGTTGGAGTTGAGGATGGCTCTGGATAAGACGTAGGCCCTCTTGTACCATGGGCCCCGTATGGGTCCTCCAATCGGCGTCTTGATCATTGTCAATTCGGTCGACATCAGCATCCGGGCCCACATGAAATAATAATATTAATTGGGTTAATAATAATAAAATAATAATTGGGTCTGGTGCTCGACGGGCCAGAAGGAAGGAAGCCCGGTGCTTGATGAGTTATAGTGACAGGTGTTGAAGACACAAGTCGGAGGCGGCATGGTCTCAATCAAGGAGCACCAAAGAGTGCTGTAGGTGGCACGGTACCCGCCGAGCCGGCCACGGATATCAAGGAATCGTTACCACTGGGGTCAGCCCACTGGCGACAGGGAGGGGGAGGTTATGGAGTCGCATGACGCTCATCCATCACGCCGGACGGATTGGGCGGGATGTGCCCAGACTAACACATAGCCTACCGAAAAAAGGGGTGGCATAATCGGTATTGCACGCGGGCGCTGAAACAGCTAGCGGCGGGCCTGTTCCTTTGTGTCGAATGTTGTTTCTTTAGGCTTAATTTGTTAATATAAATGTTTATTTTCTCCATAACGGATGTGAGTACAATTGTCCTCATATCTGAAATCGATATCGATAAAAGTTCCTAGAATACGACCTTAGCCGCGTATAATTGTAAAACGGATAGCTGTTTTCACTAATGATGCCTAAACTTTAGGTAACACCTAATCTAATATAAATAAGACATAATATTCATTTTACATGTCAATTATGTCGCCTCAGGTGTCGTTAAAAATTTAAATTTCATTTGAAATTTAAATTTTATTCAATTATGCGTGTTTCACCTTTCATCATCCCATTTCTTGCCCGACGGTGTCGTAAAAGATGACTAAGGGATATAATATGCTTATAACATCTATGCAAGAGAATGTAAACTTGAAATAAAATCCTATACCAACATGCCTGAGTCTGACCAGCGTGGTATAGTCGGTCGATTTCCTTACGATTACGGAGAAGGCTCAGTAGTGGGACGTATATGAGCTGTATTGATGATGATGATTATGAAATTATTGTAAATGTAACTATTTTTAAGGATTGTATCGCGTTTGTAATTCATTTATAATTGCCCGACGTTTTGAACGGTTTTAGCGTTGATGGTCACGGGAGAACTAAGGTGCCTCACGTCCAACAAGTCACCGTTATTGGAGAGATTTATATCAACCCACCACAGAATTAGTTATTAAATGTAACCCACTTGTTTAATACAAATTTAGTGCACATACCAGAAGAAAATGATTCTATATGAAAAAACGTGTGGCACTCGGGGACTGCTGTGGTAAAGCTATTGCATAGCATTTTTTATCAACTTATGCAATTATAATTATTTATTTTGATGTGAAACATCTATAGGCGAGGGTGAGTGAGTTCGTCGCGTAGCGTTTAACGCCACGCCTCGCGGTCCCCTCTTAATTAACTACAAAAAAAAATCTGGATACATATCTACATTTTTGTAACAAAACCATGGTGCGATTTAAAATTTTGTACAACGCCATCTAGTGAACTCATAGTAAATTGTTACCTATAAGGTATACTAATGAAAATAAATGTTTATTGAATATAAATCATCATTTTCTGGAAAAAGAATCGTAACTTTATTTTTAATAATACTTTATGCTATATTAATACCTGTCGTAATCTGTTCTTTTATGCATATATACTTGTTCTATAAAATAATGAATAATTCTCTAACTTCCTAATATAAGTATACCATATCTACTTTATTTTCACGTACGAAAACTGGACAACTGCTTTTTATTAGTTTCAGCTGTATATTTATATGTTTTATATATTTATATGTCACTGAACCCTAGGAATTGGATTTTGATCCACTATAAACAGTCAGATTTCATTTAAAATTTGTAACAAGGACCAATGACGATGAATAATTTAAATAGCTTGTCTTATTATCATTACAGGATTAGAGATTTCTTTATAAAATATATTTTGTAGCTGAGATTTAAACTGGCTCGATAGATGTCGCTAATTCTATAGCCGCAAGGATTAAGTCGCAGTAATCAAATGATTAGCGGATATGTCAACCAATCGAAGCCCTTGTATTATTATGTCCCACTGGACTCCGTCCTTATCCATAATGAGAGGGAACTTGACCTAACGTGGTTTTAACCATGTCGGTGTGACACAGTGAATAAGGCTTTGCTTCGAATTTTCCTGCTTTTTGACCAAGAAGGAAGTAGTGAATTTTACATTATTTTTAGTTTTCTTAACAAAATAAAGACTCGTTTTTTTTTTTTTCTATAATATGTTATTTTTGACTTTGTAGTATTATACAGTAACCATAATTATTATACATTTATTTATTTAGACTTCTATAGTAATAGAACTTTTCTATTCACATTACCACCATAACTTTTAGGAGCGTCTAATGTAAAATTACTAATTGTATCATTTTCTACAAACAATATAATAAAAAATATGTTATGATAAGTATGATGCATAAATGTCAGTAGTATATTCCCATATGGTGACAGAGTAAGAATATAATTCATCACCTCCTCTCTTACTCGTGAGTGTCGTAAAAGACGACTAAGGGATTGAAATACGTAAATATACCTATCCATATGAAGAAAACTCATAATAAAACATTATATCAAACCGATCCATTTAAATTGTGGAGGAGGACCTAGTAGTGGGACGTAGGTACATGAGCCGAGATTATGTGATATAATACCAAGATAGAACACAGGAAATAAATACTTTTCAAATTATTCATTATTAACCATTGTTTAACATCACGTTGTGAATATTATTTTCTTTTAAAGTTTTTGTATTTGACTAATATGTCTCTAAAGATGAGAACCAGATGAGAACCCTATACAACGCTGAAATGAAACTCGTAAAAAATCTTCATACTAATATTTATTTTATTTAACACTAGCTGACCCGGCCAACTTCGTATCGCCGTATTTTTTTTTCGTAAATATATTCTCTAAATTTCCAAAGCTCTAATAGAAAAACCATTACGGCACTGCCAGGAAAGGTTCAATCGTCTTGGTCTCGGCATTGTTAATGATGATTCAAAGTGAATACAAATTACTGATTATTGATTTCTGACAAAATTCTTCTTTTTTTTTATTGGCAATAAGCTATAATATTATAAGATATTGGTGCCAGTGTCAAGTTAAAAACACATTTATACGTCTTTATATAAATAATAGTCAAATTAGTCTTAGTCGTTGCCATTGATCGGGAGCTGATAGCCAAATCAATGTTTTTCTGGCAATTTTGCAGAACATGAAAATGCACGGAATTCACAATTAAATCATATTGACTACACTTCCAAATATTCTCTACGTTAAATTACATAAAGTACCAGCAAAATTATTCAATATAACACTGTAAAACACCAAAGTAATAAATAAAATTTAAAAGCGCTACATGTCATTTTGTAATGCCGTAAAATCTAGAATAAAGACTGACAAAATTATAATTATCAAATTTTCAACCATACTTAATCACAGACAAAATTACGTTTAATTGTCATTTGCGTTTTGTTATTACATGACAGACACGTTTTTGTTATACCACATTTATATTGACCTGTATCCTTTTTGAAGTTTAATGTCACGTTATACGGGAACGTGGTCAAACTCAAGAGTGATAAGCTGGAAGAAGAATAAGATATGCTATATAAATAAATTTTAAATAATATGAAGAAAATTGTATCAGACTTGGCTGCATGGGCTTTGATCCCTTTGCCTGTCCGAATGGACAAACAGAAACAAAAAGATTAAATCTATTTGACATTTTTGTCTCGTTACACGGGAACGCGACGGAACGGGATAAATTGCCATTAATATGAAGACGATGAAGAACGGGATAAAAAATATCCTATGTTCCTCTCCTGGTTCTAAGCTACTTCCCCAACAATTTTCAGTCAAATCCGTACAGCCGTTCTTGAGTTATAAATGTAGTAACTAACACGACTTTCTTTTATATATATAGATATATTTTATTTTATTTCATTTCAATGAGTACTTTTTGGCAGGTATCGTATTGAATAAATTATTCATTTTAAAATTGACTTTACGACTTGTATTTGTGGCTCGAAATACTTTCATCCGTTCACACACAAACTCAAAAAAAAAAGCTCATCGTGGGCATAGGTTCTATGAAAAGTATTAGATACATTGAAGTAAGTATCGATACTTTAGCGAGTACGTTACTTTTCTTTCGATACTACTCATGAGTACAGTATCGATACTTTTTATTCGATATCGTGTCCCTACTTGAATAAAATCATTTCCATGTTTCACATCTGCCAGGCGTCCTGAGTGACGGCTTACTTTTTTTATTTATGCAGTATTTTTTTCTTTGATATTAATTCCAGTTACACTTTTTGAGCGTGGTGACCGATAAGAAAACAAATGTACTATATGTATAACAATAAAGGCGGTTTGGATTATCACTGTCGTCCGCTGAAGATCGTTGGGACCGTTAGGACGCGCGAAAACACTTTTTGACGTAAGCTACGCAAAGCGGTGGCACGTGTGCGCGCCGAGACGGACGAACGTAGAATGTGTCGACGACTGTACGCTTGGCCGAGCTGCCGTCACCCGCCTACCATGTCACTCGTCCCGAGCTACATGGCCCGAGTTACATGGTACGGGGGTGTGAGGTTTTATTTTCGTTACGGAATTTCTTGATTCGGTCGCCGCGCCAAGCCCGCGATGAAAGCTAGGCAATAGCTTAAAAATATATTGTTTTTGGTTTCACACGCATACAGAAATTATTTATATAAAGATCATAATGATCGAATATAAAAAACAATAAACAAAGTATTTTTTTAATCACTGTCTGTAAAAACCGAAAATGAATAAAGTTAACCGATAAAAAATATAGGTAATACTCGGGGGCTGGCAAATAACATTCATAATATGAAGGGGACAGTTTAATTAAAGAAACGCTCATTTCGAAGCCAGCTGACACAGTCGGGATTAGAAAAATTGAACGTTTATCTTCATTTGTGAGAGAGACCTTACTGATTTACTAACATTGTTACTATTTATAAATGTGATAAAGAATAAGAACGATAAAGAAAAAAAGGGATCCGTTGTTCAGGATGCTTGGCAGATGTGAAACATCGAAATTATTTTATACAAGTATATATGCATAAAGGATCAGATTACGATAGGAACTAATATGGCATAAAGTATTAATAAAATAATACGATTTTTTATCCAAAAAAGGATAATTTTTATTCAATAAACATTTATTTTCATTGGTATACTCTATAGGTATGTGTTTAGGTGAATAATTGATTTTGAGCTCACTAGATGGCGTTGTCCAAATTTTAAAACGGGTAATGTTTTCATTACACAAATGTACATATCTAAGCGTGGCGTTAACGCCACGCCAACGATCCCTCGCCTATAGATATTTCACATTAAAATGAAATTTCGAATGTCGACGGCGGTTTTTTTTACCCAAGTATTAAGAAATTGGTCCCGGTAACTTGCTTAATATCCTACTAATTTAGAACTTATATGCCGGCCGCTACCTTTGTTTGACGCTGGACGGTTTTACTGGGGTATGACCTGATCATAGCCTGATAAATAATGAACAATGTTCTTTGCAAGCCATGAATCTGAGTTTGTTTATTATATGGGTGCGCATCAATTGTATACTTATAAAGCCCCTTTTTTTTTTTTTTTTTTTTGTGGGTGGGCTGCGGTCGGCGCGCCTCCACACCACTCCGTCCGGGGCGACAGAGGGGCTTAAGCACGCAACTCCCGCAACCCACCCGAAAACCACCTCGCCTTCGTCGTTGGGCCGACCACCGGAGCAGGTTTACTTGTCGTCAGTGGTCGGCCCGACAGAATACCCCCTACGCGGGGTACCCTCCCATCAACCGACGTCCCCCCCTCGGGGAGGACGTCGGTCTTTCCTCACGCGGTCGGCCTCTCGGCGGGTGACGGACTAATCCCCGGTCACGTCACCCGCTTATAAAGCCAAGCCAACAGTTTACTTGATAGAGTAAAGAGCTGTCTTTGAAAACAGTATTTATTCAGACACATTATGGGTAAATTGTATCTCCTTTTATTTCTTACTAGGAACCCGCCATCGCTTCGCTTCGGTTATAGGTTATAGTCGTTTTACCCGTGTAGTTCCCGTTTCCGTGGGAATACCGGGATAAAATATAGCCTAGTTTACGCCCTGATATTATAGCTTTCCATTGGTGAAAGAATTTTTGAAATCGGTCTAGCCGTTTTGAAGATTACCCGGAATAAACAGACAGACAGACAGACAAAAATTTTTTAATTGCTATTTTAGGCATAGGTGTCGTGCAAATAACCGTGTGAGCATGAAAAAAGCCTATTATTTTAACATTACAAACAGACACTCCAATTTTATTTATTGGTATAGATTAATTTCGTGAAAATCACTTAATCATGGAAGCAGTTAACACCTACCTTCATCATCCTCATCATCATCGCAGCCTACATACGTCCCACCAACCCCAACAGGCTCGCGCCTCCTTCACAATGGGAGAGAAATTGACCTATACCATTCTGGTTAGACATGTTGGTATAGGGTTTTATTTCTAGTTTTCCTTCTCTTACATAAATATTATGTGCATATTATATCTCATAGTCGTTTTTTACAACATCCACAGGCAAGATAGGAAATATTTGCCGGACTGCCCAATGGGCAATGACGTCTCGACACGGATTACCTAACTTAATTTTATACAAACCCTTTGACCTACTTTTGGTTGTAAGGTAATTGCCTACCATAATGGCAAAGTCTTTGAATAATAACGTATAGAAGGATAGTATCGGTACTTCGAACGCTCGAAACATGAATCTAAAAATACTAGATACGCGCAGACGATTACACACGTACACACGCACACCACTATACAAATTATGAAATCAAATTTTGGTTTTATTAACACAAATCGTCGAAATACTTTTAAAAGTAATGTTAAAAACATTTTTATGTTTATCAAATGTGTTGTGACACCATTTGAATGCACAAACCGTCATCATAATTATTTATTTATTTATTAAGAGTTGCGTACGTACGTGCAGTACAGTGACCTTGTACATTACGGAACGGTTCCGGCGTAAGCTCCATTAGGCTCCAATTGAAATGCTTCACTTTTTGTGCGCGAACTTACCTTCTGTACGTTATTATTCTAAGGGCAAAGTATACGCGCAATATTCGGCCCCGGAAAGGCAGAGATAGATAAAGGAATAGAAGTCCAGAGATTAAGGACCTTCTTCTATCCATCAGGTTCTATTATATAATTGCCATCGTCATCACAGCTCATATACTAATCTCATGTTCCACTCACAGGTTCGAGCCTCGTGTGGAACGGAGGAGAAATTGACCAACTATATTAGGCCGGTTGGTATAGAGTTTTACTTCCAGTTTTACATACTTATTATATGTATATCATATCGCTTTGTCGTCTTTCGGCAATCATCAAAAAAATTGACTGTGTGGTTTTATAAAACCGGTAAAAGTGAAATATTTTTAGTATTACAAAAAATTAGCAACATTTACATTAAACACTGATAAAAACAAACAAATACCGTGGAGCACTGGCACTAATGAGTATTAGTCTATACGCTACACGGTCAGCTGATGCGAACGCCGCCATATTGGCCTCGGCTGCTCTGTCAAGCGCCTTTCACTTTACCACTACTCTGCGACCGACCGTCACGCAACATGCAATAAATGGACGAAAAAGTTTGAGGCGATGTAATAAAAATTTCACTTTAAAAATCCGTTGGTGAATTGTATGATCTTCAATTCACCACACCCTATCTTATCCGTGGATGTTGTAAAAAACGACTAATAAATACGATATGCAGATAACACCTATTCAAGAGAAGGAAAAGTCGAAGTAAAACCCTAAACTAACCCGTCTGACCAACGTTGTATAGTAGATTAATTTCAATTGTGAAGGTGGCTTGAAACAATAAGCGGCAATGATGATGATGATCAAGCATATTAATACTTCATTCACGTTCAAAGAACTTCCTTATATCCTTACTTCCTTACTAATATTATAAAATGGCAAGTAAGTTTGCTTGTTTGTTAGTTTGTTTATTGGTTTGTTTGTTACGCTTTCACGCTCACCGAACTGATTTCAAAAATTCTTTGACTATTGGAAAGATATAATATCAGGGCGTATTATAGGCTATATTTTATCTCGATATTCCCACGGGAACGGGATCTACGCGGGTAGGGCGACTGAAATCGAAGTGAAGCGATAATGGGATTTTTTTTTATGAAGATACGGTTTTTGCACTATCTCTATGCCTAAAAACCGGTTGAATTTTTTTTTCTGTCTGTTTGTTTTGAGTAATCTTTAAACGGCTGGATCGGCTTTGCTAATATTTTACTACCGGGTAGCTGTCTATATAAGGAGTAACATAGGCTATATTTTATCCCGGTATTCCCACGGGAACGGGAACTACGCGGGTAAGGCGACTGAAACCGAAGCGAAGCGAGGGCGAGTTGCTAGGATAAAATAAATGAACATCCGTAAGTTTAACTAGAGCGTGCCGGGTCTAGGAATTTTAATACAAACACTTCAAATATGTTATTTGAAATCCCGCAGAATTTAAATAAAAGTTACCTATTTGCTTTGTCATGTGTTTCATTATCTTTCGTGAGGTGATGAGTAAGAATATAATTCACAAATTCTTCTACTCCCAAGGGTGTCGTAAAAGAAGTCTATTAGGTATAAACAGATTAAGCAGTGGATTTGATCAGTAAGAAATAAATAAAAATCTCGAAAATTGACGTCTGTGTAGTAGCAATTTTCAACTGCGCTGCGTACGCTAAAGCCATTTATTATGCATAAACAAAATTAAAGTTATGTAGTGACAAGGATTGAAAAGGTATGTTAAGTTGGTTTGGTCACGTAGAGAGAATGAATAAAAGGAGCTTGACACGGGGATTTTATAGAGCGAATGTGAACGGAAGTGTTGGAAGAGGAAGACCAAGGCGGACGTTCCACGATCAAATTGGGGACGTTCTTAAGATAGGTCAGGTTAGAAATAACCTAAACAGAAGATCATGTATGAGGAGATTAATGAATGTGGAGGAGGCGAAAGTGGTATGTCAAGATCGTAGTAAGTGGAGGGAAGTGGTCTCTGCCTACCCCTATGGGAAAAAGGCGTGAATATATGTATGTAACAAAATTAAATTAAATTATCCAAAAAAATAAACTACCATCGGATCGGAACGTGACCGCTACTGAGAAGATCCGGCAAGAAAATCAGAAGGCTTGTCTAGTATTTTTAATTATTTTTTTGTTACTAGATATAAAATTGTGTACAACATTGTAAATAAAACTACTTTTACGGATTATATCGCATTTGTATTTGATTTATGATTGCCCGACGTTTCGAACATTTTGCAGCATTCATGGTCACGGGCGGACTAAGGTGTCTCACGTCCAACAAGTCATCGTTATTACAGACATTTATAATTATCTACCCGATACAGAAAATTAGTTATAAATTTATTAAATTTTGACCCACATTTTAGTACAAATTTATTGCCAGTGTAAGAAGAAAATGATTCTATATGAAAAAATTATATTGTTTATGGTTAGTAATTATTAATTATTAAATTTGTAGCAAGTAGTATATTAGTTTTGTTAGTTTTAAATCAACAAATTGTAACAATAATTATAAACAAACCATTTTTGCCAGTGTCGAGTTATAATTTTCTTTTCAAATTGTCAATTTCTTGATGTCAGTAATGGTCCGTCAGTAAGGCAAAGTGTCGCCTCCAACAGTGTAATGGCCACTGTTAGGGGTATCTTCTGAGAATTTTGGTGGAAACAAAAAGGTATGTATAGCAGTTTTATATCATATTCACTACACCTCAGCAGTTTTGCCACTATATATTACATAAAATGCCATCAAAATTATTTAATATAACACGTTAAAACACTAAGATATTGAATATAATATAAGAACACCACATGACACTTCCAGATGCCCGCCAAAATCCGTCCACGGGTTTTATTCCGTCTACCAACTAAGGAATGGCCTCAAAAGTAATGATTCTGAATAAATAATTATTTTCGGATTCAGTTTTTATTTTTACTTAACCTACTCCCACTAAATATGATAAATAGATTTTATGCTGAAATAATTAAATTTGTTCAGCACTAATATTAAGTATTAACTTACAAATTTACCTATTTCCTTTTTGAAAAAAAAAAACAATAAATCGATTATTAATTAAAGAGAATCAATATCGATTTCTCAATAAATTCGGATGATTTCGATAACGATTATTTGGTTCACATACCTAGACAACTTACTCTGACACCTGTCAAAATGCACTTCTTAGATTAGATAAGACTAGCTCCAGTGTGATGCCCTACGAACCACGAGATACGTTATATAATTCAAACAATTATGGCTGGACCAGTCCCACAAGCGCCATCTGATCACGAGTTAACTACTAGAGCAGCCATCATTCTCCTCAACCACTATGGACGGAAGGGAGAGACCCGCTCCACGAAGCTACCGCAAGTATATCCTTCAGTGAGTATGACCAACACCATATGCTAAAAACAGTGAAAATACAAAAATTCGTTAACCAAAACACGTTATACTTTACAAAGAAAATTAAAAAAAAAACAAATAGTTTATTTAAAATAACAAGGAAATTGCTGAATGAGGAGCTAATTACGTTAGCGGCAGCCAAAGGATCGAAAAAAAACCAAAATTACTATAAAATTATTTAATTATAAAAATTACATAAGTCTAATTAAATCTAACCTATTCGAAGTATGAATATGGAATGAACGATTTTATTCTAAGACTACGCAGGTGCAATCGGTGTCAATTGCAGCGTCAGCTCTCGGATTCCGGCGACAGCATGGCGGCGAGGCATTGCTTGCTTAATTGCTGATTTAGTACAATAATTAATGCATGTTAACTGATGCTGAATCCGCGGTCTGCCTGGACTATTAATGTATAACACCTCCCCTCGTAGATCTGCGACTATTTTAGAACGTTGAGTGAAAATGTCGCTGGAATATTATCCGGGGATTCTTGATTCTTCGTTATCTCCACTTGGGTCATCTGGTTAACTTTTTGATGCAAGGATGCTGTAGAGACTTGATTCTTTTTTCGGTGTAAATTTCGATAGATCAGTGTGCTTAAAGTGAATAACGCTGCTACTATTATAACATATAATGGTATGGTTGTATGGTAAAGAGCGTCTGAATCTGTCTTTTCAATATGCAGCGGTGTCTGTAAATGTAGTTTATTGTGGATGCTGTGCAGACCTCGGAGATCTATTGAGTTAAGATTGATGTGTCTTGATACAACGGTTTTTCGTTCTTCATTGTCACTTGGCATGTTCATCAGTTTCAACGTATGGCCATGTATCTCGTTGTTCTCGTTGACAATGGTGAACGCTGTGGTTTTCAGGTAACAGTTAATAGGGATGGTGATGAGGTAACTACCGTTCAGTGATATGAAATCTTCTCGTTCGCAGACTGTCTCTACTTTGGTGGAATGTGGAAAAGATACGATATAATGCTGGTCGTCTAATTTTTCCATCGCTTCGGTAGATAACGAGATGGTTATGAGCTGGCAGGAGTGGTGCAAAGCTTGCTTTGCAATAAGCTGTTGAACGCAGTCCGGGCTGACGCGTATCTGATGCGAGGTTTCCTTCTCACAGAGATACCAACTTCCAACCTTCGGGCATTCAACCTCCATGTACACGAATGTATCTGTGTTGATTGCAATGAAAGGATAGGAAGGTATAAGGGCCTGTTGGTATTTATTGGGTGCTATGGCTAGCCTGAACATATTAAAATTACCTTTGGATAATACCGGAAATTTAAAAACCATTACTATAAATTTGTTAGAAAAGTATGAACTGGGTATGATTGCTTCGTAGTACTGTCTTAATTCTACTCTTAATATCTCATCTTTGTTATAAATGAGTTCTAACTTACCTAACATAGATTTTAACGTATCGATATCTATCATCGAATGATGCATACTCGAAGTATGAGTAAAAGCTAATGCATTTTCTATTCTAATTATTTCTAATCTTAAATCTTCTATGTTTTCACTAAGTATAACTAAAAGTTGTCCAAACCTTGCATATTTTATTAGACTCTCTGATCGATAAGCATTGTCGTTAAGTATCAATTCTAGAGTAGTGTTAATTTTTTTTTGATTTTCGACTAATTGATTTAATACTTTATTATGATTGTCCATCCATTCTTTACTGAGACTTATTTGATCATTATGTGCTGCAACAATTTTATCCTGATTAGATTGTAAAGTCCTAATCGCTTCGTTATATTTTAGAGCATCTGAATAATCTAAGTTTCCGGTTATGCTTTTAATTATAGAACCAAGGCCGTCCATTAAACCTCTCTTAGTCCGACTGGGTTCTAAGGAATGCAATTGCATTAATATTTCTTCTATTTTCTTAGTGAGGTAATCTACTTGTAGTTCATATAATATTTAAGTGTCGTTTGTTAAACGATCTTTGTAACTTTGCAACTGGGATTGTACTAGACTAACTTTATCTTCTATATCTGCTAAATCTACAAACTGTAAGAAAGTGTGGTGGTGTGCTGTCATTCGAGCTGCTCCGAGTTTGTATGGGAGAAGTCCTGGTCCATCTGCTAAACTCTCAAGTTTTATCTCGAGAGGCGTTGTCTCGCGAATGGTCAGTAACAGTAGAATCCTGTAACAATTGGGGAACGATATGACCTCTTTTCAGCCTAGACTTGGCTACAGGACCACGTTTTTTTGAGGTGTAAATATGTATTGGCAAATTTGCTAAGACGGTGTCTTGAGTAAATCGCGGTGCAACTTTTTGACGGTTAGCAACCGGATTTTTAATAAAGACTTGCTGTTGGGGGGGTGTATTCTATTTCGGGCTCGCGATTTATATTTCTTTGTTCTATGAGAGCGGTTCTATTAGTTAAAGATGATTTGTTTATAATTTTATAAACTTCGTTCATCTGGGCCTTATGATTTTGACTATATTGTTGTAGTAAATGATGTGTAAAATTTATATCTAATATATCTCTAGGGTCAAAGTGTCCATTTAATAAGTCAAACGGCCTACATTTTGTGAAACTGTGGATAGAACTGTTCATCATCATCATCTTGCTCTTATCCCAATTACTTGGGGTCGACGCAATATGTCATCTGTTTTGACATATTGCAAAAAGTTTCGGCAATGACTTTTATGACCGGCCGCCTGCCTGACGTCAACCCTCCTTGGGAATGTAATCGTTGACCCAAATGGTACCAGATGGAGTTGGTCCGGGTCAATCTAGGGCTCTTAGTCGTCTTTTACGACACCCACGAGCAAAACAAGGGTTGGTAGTATTCGAAGCCGCTACCACACAGCTAGAATGTGTGGATAGAACTGTTATAAGCTATTATAGCATATGGTATTAGATAGACTATAGGTTCATCTTTATTTTGCAATTTTAAAATTCGAGGATGTTCAAGTATTGTGGAATGAAAGCGTTCTATGTTCCCATTATCGTTCGGTGAGTGAGGTAAAATACGGTGATGGTTTATTTTGTGAAGCCGCGTAAATTCTGAAAAGAGTTGATTCGTAAATTGGGTTCCGTTATCCGTTATTAGAGTTAATGGTACTCCGTGATGGGTACAGAATTTAAGGAGAGCTTGTAATATGCTTACAGCTGTGCCATCGTTGAGATGGTACGCCTGTCCATATTTCGTGAATACATCTACGAAGGTGATATATTTTTCGTTGTGTACGGTGAATAAGTCTATGTGAACTATCTCGAATGGTTTTGTTGCAGGTGGTACGATATTAAATTGAGGTTTGATAGGGTTCCTGTCGTATTTCGCTTGGCCGCAGATAATACATTCATTGATGTATTTTGTAATCTGGTCTTTCATTTTGGGCCAATAGTATTTTCGTGATAGAGATAGTTGCGAATGATTTCCTGTTGACGAAGGTAATCCTTAACGTTTTCTATTTCTAGTTTTGTAAGTACGAGGTTTAGTGAAGAACTTCTGAACGTTTTTTGAATTACAGGGATAATAGAATACATGGCAAGAGGTGGAGTTATTAAAAGGGCGGTTTTTACTTTAGGACTAACATACTCTTTAATCGCATTAATGACGTCGTTTTCTAAGTTTGATTTTGAGAGCTGAATGGCTATGCGCGTGTGAGTTTCGAAAGGTTTTGTTACGTGCGGTTTTTTTTTGACGTCATTTACGATGGTGAAATGAATTTACCTATGGTATTTATTAAGGGGTTCATCGGTGATTGGAATTTCTAATATAGGATGTTCTAAACTAGTGTGTGCGGTTTCGGTTGAAGAGTTTACATTAGTGGGTGGTTCATCAGTAGGGTTCGGTATGAGAGAACATAATTCGTCGACTATGCTATTTAGATCTTCGTTGTGGATTTCTATACGAGATAAGGCGTCGGCATTGGTGTTATGTCTGCCTTTTTTATATACCACGGTGAAATCGTATTCGCTATGTTTTAAACGCCATCTGGTTAATCTTGAATTAGGTTCTTTAAGGTTTACCATCCATTGCAGTGGTTTGTGGTCGGTTATTATCTTAAATTTTCGTCCAAACAGATATGGGCGAAAATACTTAGTAGCCCAAACTATGGCTAGAAGTTCCTTTTCTATGGTGCTATAGTTGAGTTCACTATCGTTTAATGTTCGCGAGGCGTAACATACGGGTTTATCAGATCCAATTGGACCTTGGGATAGCATGGCTCCAATAGCGAAGTTTGAAGCGTCGGTCGTCAGGTTGAAGTCTTTTTCGAAGTCAGGATATTGCAGAATAGGATCATTACTTAAGAGTGTTTTACATTTCTCGAAACAACTAATGTACTGGGAGTCTAACGTAATCTTTTTACCTTTCTTTAAGCACTGTGTAAGTGGTTTAGTTAAATTAGCAAAATCTGGTATGAATTTTCGATAATAGCCAATAAGACCTAAAAATTGTTTAATTTCTTTAGGAGTTTTGGGAATAGGATAATTTTCAATAGCCGAAATTTTGTCGGGATTGGGTTTTACTCCATCTCCACTGATGATATGTCCGAGATAAGCAGTTTCAAGCTTAAGAAATTCCGACTTGTCCATTTGTATTTTGAAATTAGACTCTCGAAGTCTTTGGAATACCTTCTCGAGGTTGACCATGTGCTCTTGGAGAGAAGTGCTGAAGACTACTATTCCATCAAGATAGATTAGGCAGATGTTATTCTGGAGGTCTCCGAGAACATTGTCCATAACTCGCTGAAAAGTGGAAGGCGAGTTTTTAAGTCCCATGTGCATTCGAAGAAATTCGAAATGACCATGTTCGACGTTAAATGCGGTTTTCGAAATATCAAGGGGGTCAATTTCCACTTGGTGAAAACCACTGGCTAAATAAAGGGTTGTAAAATATTGGCAACGACCTAATTTGTCAAGTTGGTCACTAATATTATGGATGGGATATTTATCATCTATAGTTTTGTCGTTGAGTTTTCGAAAGTCGACAACTAGACGCCATTTTTGCTTACCAGACGCGTCCATTTTCTTTGGGACGACCCAAATCGGTGAGCTCCATGCTGAGTCTGATGGTCTTATTATACCTTGGTTAAGCATTTTCGAAATTTGGTCCCTAACTTCTTGTCGGTGTATAAACGGGTATCGATAGCTTTTTGTGTAAACAGGGACTTCATCGGTTGTTTTTATACGATGTTTGATTTTATTTGTAAAAGTAAGTGTTTCTCCTTCAATATATAAAACGTCCGCATAGCGAGAATATAAGGTGGTAAGATTCGCTTTTTCTTCGGGGCCTAAGTGTTCAGTGCGCAAACGCGATATAACTTCTGATACGCGTGAGTGTGGTTGTTCGGTGCGAGTGTACTCGGTATTAATTAATTCCGCATGTGCAGGTCGGTCGAGAGACAATATTATATCGTTGGGTGTAGAGTTTTCTATTTCAATGTAACCGCGATTGTTTTTTACGTTAGTAAGGTATTCGTGAATAATGCAATTGCATATAGTTTGTTCGCTAACTAATGCTGCGCCGTCGGGGGTGTTAATGGGAATTTTAATTAATTTTGTCGATTTTGCTGGTATGATGTCCTCGTATAGGTTGACATTACAAGAATTGTACATGCGTATTGGGTTCGAGGCGAATTGTGTAATTAATTTGCGGTCTTTTAAGTCTATTTTGGCCTCCCATCTGGTTAATAGGTCTAATCCTATCAATCCGTCGAAATAGTCATAAAAACGGTATACGAATAATTTAACCGGGTCAGGGTCGTTAAATTCAGTAAAACTGGGTAAGGTAATAGAGTAATCGTTTCTACTAACGGCGTGTACATTGGTGACTTCAAATGGATCGTAATTTATTGGAAAGTTTGGAAAATATAACTCGACTGCTTCCGGGCTAATAAACGATTGGTTTGCACCTGTGTCAATTAATAATTTTAAAGGTGGATCTGAAATAGAAATATATGGTAGCTGTCTCTGAGTTTCGAGATTTAATTCTATTTTGGTCTTTTTGACACCGGGTCCAACTGAAAATCCGGGTCTGATGAACTTGTACCAGGTTGTGGTTCTATATCCACGGTATTCTGAATATCATTTGTCGTATCATAATGAGTAGTATTATAGGTGCACTCTTCTGTAGCGTATGGGTTGTAATCGTTGTAATAATTATTGTAAAAATAGCTATCTTCGTGTTCGTAACAATACTCTGGGTAATATGAGTCGTCGTATGACGCGCACTCATTCACATTCATTTCACGCGGTTTGAAATAATTACTTGGTGGTGGATTACCTGATTTGCGCCAATCATGACCTGATAACATAGGCTTAGGTGTAAAATGCTGTATGCCGCTCATGGGTTTTGGGCCTAGATTTTGTGGTGGAACGTTCCTGGGTGGTAGTCGAAAGACGTTACTATGTGGGTTATAACCGGGTGGTTGAGCGCGAAATATTTGCTGCGTACGGTTAGGGATACGTTGCTGGAACTGTTGGTTCTGTAGGGGGTTGAATTTAAAGGGTTGCGGCGGAAGTTGGTGTGATTTAAAACCTACTGGTGCCGGCCAATTACTGTGACTAACGATGTTTTGAGCACGTGGTTGGTTGAAATTTATAGGGGGTGGAACATAGTTGAACGCTCTAGGGGTGTTAAGCGATTTCGGGGTATCGTTACGTTGTTGTAAATATATTACATTCAACTCCTCTTGAACATATTCGAGTGCTTTTTCTATAGTCTCTGGTCGCATATATCTTATCCGCGATCCTAATGGTTCGTTTAAGCCTCTCACGAATGACTCCATAGCAATTTTTTTATATAATATTCTCTTAGCTTCTACTGTGGTACTAATCGGTTCATGCAAAGTTACATAGGTCATTATGGTACTGAATAGTGTCTGGCACTGATCGTAAAACTCTTGAGGTGTCTTCGTACCCTGTTTGGCTAAAGATAGGTCACTATAGAGAGCAGTTTCGTCACGCTGATCGGAAAAGTTATTTATTAAGGCTGTTCTAATACCTAACCAGCTGTCTGGAATACCGTTGGAATTAATAGTGCTAGCGGCTGATCCCGTAATTTTATTTAGTATTCCGTTTAAAAGACATAAGTTCGCTAATTTGTTTCCTGGCTGATCACTTAAATATTGTACAACTATTCTATCGCATATATTAATAAATCTAGTTAAAATATTCGGGTTCCCATCGAACTCCGGGACTAGGCGAAGTGCCTTAAAAATCGTGTCCGGGTCATGGGTTATTACTACTACGTTAGCCTGACCTTGAGCCATATTTTCTGAACTCTGCGGAGGGCTACTACCTAAATTTCTAATTAAATCTATTGTATTCCAACGAGCCTGCCGAGATGCAGGTTCCCGGTACGAATTTTCGCGATGGAAAATTTTGGAGAATGGATATAACTAGGACAAAGGAAGCAAGCAACACGAGAACAATTCAAGTGTACTTACATATACTTCATTCTGGTTTCTCTTTCGCGAGTCGAGGTCTTGACTCTCCTCTGGAACTGCTGCTGGACCGTAGATTCTGGAACCTCGATGACTGTGCTTGAAAGCCACCCGGGCGACTCGCGACGTGAATATCGTTTTAAAAGGACTCTAAGGACGTGAACCGGCCCGCGAGGATCCTACCGACTGCGCCAATTACGTTAGCGGCAGCCAAAGGATCGAAAAAAAACCAAAATTACTATAAAATTATTTAATTATAAAAAATACATAAGTCTAATTAAATCTAACCTATTCAAAGTATGAATATGGAATGAACGTTTTTTTCTAAGACTACGCAGGTGCAATCGGTGTCAATTGCAGCGTCAGCTCTCGGATTCCGGCGACAGCATGGCGGCGAGGCATTGCTTGCTTAATTGCTGATTTAGTACAATAATTAATGCATGTGTGTGCAACTGATGCTGAATCCGCGGTCTGCCTGGACTATTAATGTATAACAAGCTGCTCACAACCAATCTGTATTATCATCTAGATAATTCGAGATTTCATAATAATCTTTTTCACAAAGCCTATTCTTGAAAGTTTTTCTAAACTTTTTCATTGGCAGGTCTCGGATATCTTTAGGTAATTTATTGGAGAAGCGTACATTATCCCATGAATGATAGTTTTTAGGAGACGAGTAGTATGTACAACTAATTTGCCTTTATTATGAGTATTCATATGATGAATGTCACAATATATTTTAAAGTTAACGAATTTTTTTTGACATATGTTATATTTTCGATGACACGTGGAATAGGTATATAATATATAAAAAAAATATACAAAAAAAAGAAAACTGAAGTGACTGCTTGTAATGTCAACACACTGAGCTTTTTTCATACTCACACAGTTATTTGCACGATACCTATGCCTAAAAACCAGTTTTAAATTTTTTTATGTCTGTCTGTCTGTTGGTTTTGGGCAATCTTCAAAATGGCGGGACTGATTTTGATAATATGTTAGTACCAGGTAGCTGTCTATATAAGGGGTAGGTAACTTAGGCTATATTTTATCGCGGTATTCCCACGGGAACTACGCGGGTAAGGTAACTAAAACGGAAGTGAATCAAGGAGGGGTTGTTAGTGGAATATATATGGAATATATACCAACTAGCTATTGATCGATTTTATATCCTTTAAAAATATGAGCTGAAAATCTATGTTTTCCACTTGACGAAGAAAAATAAAAAAGTTTACAAGTATTTTATATTCGGGACACAGGCCGTACTTTTCAATGCCTCCACGAAGGTCGGCAAAGGGAAGCCGGGACAAATTGGCAGACTTATACCGCCCAAGTTATGAAAGGGCTTACTTCTTTGGTAACGAGTATTAGTTTTGTTGAATTGTTACATTGATTAGATCTATATGCTTACTGAATATATGATTTTTAAACATAAAAACTTTTGATATACTTACGACTGTTGGTTTTATAGGGAAGATAGAAACGTAAGTCACATTTACACGTCTAAAAAATAAATCCAACATTGAGTCAATTATGATACCACCGAAGACAAGGATTCCGTACAAGCAAGGCAAGCCCAAATGGCAGCAAAGAAATGCACTAAGGCAGGTCATGGAACTGTACGCTATCCCCTCGTTAATCCGAATAGAAGGGGTGATATAAAATGTTAGCCTGCCCCCTAAAAACACAAAATATTTGATATTAAGCTCACCCCGTTTTCTGTCTATAAATGATAATTTCGGTAATTCCCATGAAGGATAAAACTAAAACAAAAACATAGCGTATGGAATACATAACTAAATTGTTGTATCTAGCAATAGTAAAACTTAATTATCGGTTCATACTATTTGCGGTGCAATAAAATTGTTAGTTCATCTATTAAACTATCAATTAACTGCTGAATGATTGATTTTCGTTACAATTTCATTCATATTCCATAAGGATTATAGAAATTGTTTTATACTTTTTTCTTTATAAAAACATGGTATATTTAATTTTATTATTCATCTCGGCTTATATACGTCTCAATATTGAGCTCTAGCCTCCTCCATAAAATATTATTGTTCTACTATCCGACGCTGGTCAGACAGGTTGGTATAGGGTTCTATTTCACGTTTGCCTTCACTTGTAAAGACGGTATATGCATATTATATCCCTTAATCGTTTTTTACGACATGCACGGGTAAGATAGGGAGTGGTGAATTGTATTCTTATTCCGTCACCACACGGAATTTTATTAATATTATCTTTATTTAAATTTCTAACTACTAAATACATTTTTAAATATAATATAAAAGTTAAATATTTAAAAATATAAAAGTGAAATGACCCACCCAAAGAGACCAAGCTCTGTAGTTAGGGCTCCAACGAGGGAACTTAAAATGAGCGCCATGTCCAGTATTATTGCCTTCTGTATCAGATCCGCTCTCTCTACTCAACTCTCAACGTCAGTCCTTTAAGGTTTTGGTCGAGCCTCTTGGCTATTAACCGTTGGTGGAACTATTATTATTATACTTATCTTTTTTTTTATTCACGGGATCTTCCACAGAGAAGATACCCAGTCCTTTGAAAAACTTACATGGGAATATCATGGCAACACGAAGAGAAATTTAGTTTCAAAATGGGTTGTTACATCTACCAATGTAACTCCACATCTACAGAGAACATTTATGGATTGCTAACAAAACTATTGTATAATCATGATATCTGAAATCTGATCATGGGGTAGCGAGGTTTAATGCACTGTTTTATCTCAAACCCATTGATTTTTAATCTGTCATTTGCCTTCAGTCCTTTACATAATATTAAACGGTGGTAGATGGTAACTCCCTAACGCACTAAGCATCGGCCAACATGGGAAACATTGGTGTAAGTAGCTAGGGATGTTGACAGGTGCGGCGCTGGTTTCACCATCGCAATTCTTGCGGAGACTCACAGTCATTTCGCCGTATGTATGACCTTGAAAATGACATTTCCACGCCTGAGCATGGTTGACGATGGCTGGTTAAGGAGCCGATTAAGGCAAGCCAGTGTAGAGAGTCATGCGGGCCAATCTAGTCAGCCAATAAAGGTGAGCTGGATACGAGGCCCTGGCCGACTGTCCGAGGCATTTAGGATCGCAGTGTCTACTCACATTCAACTCTACAAGAAACTCTGCGGTTTATTGGCTTTCCTATAAATATTGTGATATATATTTTACTAGCAACCCGCCCTCGTTTCGCTTCGGTTTCAGTCGCTTAAACCCGCGTAGTTCCCGTTCCTGTGGGAATACCGAGATAAAATATAGCCTATGTTACTCCTTGATATTATAGCTTTCCATTGGTGAAAGAATTTTTGAAATCGGTTCGGTGGTTTAAGCGTGAAAGCGCTACAAACAGACAAACAAACAAACAAACATCCTTACTTTCGCATTTATAATATTAGTATGGATTTTATATCAAAAGAAGTTAGAGAGCCACATAAAGTTCTGCCGAGGTCTGCCATAGTCTCATAGTGAGATAACAACAGGCTGCATATTAATAATAATTATTTTTATTTTCATATTTTCATTCAGTTTGGATTATTTCTGAGCTAAATACTTGAAATTTGAATGAGTACTTGGATGATTTAAAGACACTATTGGACATGGCAGGTGGCCATGTAATTCGAAAGTCATTAAATTTGATATGTTGTAGTATACTAATTTACAATGTAACAAAATATAACATTTAATATCGGACTTTGCCGAGGTCGGACAAAGTCCTGATGTCGGATATGTTAATAATAATGTACTTTACATTATGCATATTATTAGCAACAAGGAATAGTTTCTTAATATAGGATATTTTCTTTTTTTAATACATTATATTGTAAATCTATTACCACACTGGGACAAATAATTTGGTATTGTAAATATAATTGATACGCGATAACTTTTTATCCCTTTTTACGAAAATTACGCGGATGGACAAGTATGGAATTTAACACAGTTAAAGAATATATTGAGGAGAAGTGAACAAAAAAATTGATATAATTATGCTTTAGAAATATATTAAATTAATCAATAAAAATATGACGCACACTATCATTCGGCACACGCATATATACTGGCTGACCCAGTAGACGTTGTTTTGTTTGAATGTAAAAATAAAGTAAAAGGAATTCTTCTTGAAATCGAACGCAGCGCCACCTACTGGGTCCAGTTGTGAATCTAAATCATTCTCCTAGAACACACACAAAAATTAATTTAAATGAATTATGATCGAACATCGACCGCACGTCGACCACTAGCTAATTCTAAATGAACAAACGCCTCGGCTCATCGCTTGCGAGGATCGTAGAAACGAAAACGACGTCACGACCTTGACCGGATACATTAAGATTGAGTTCGAACTGGAAACTGTTACGTAACCATCGCCACGTCATCGGTTACATGCTTAATGGAGTATGGAGGCACGGCTACGACTTGATGCGTAGAACCAACAAAGTAAAAGAATCAGTACTGGTAGATCACCTTAATTAACGGTGAGGCGTATTACGACTGGTTCAGGCGGAATGGGACAAGTTACAGCCTATCAAAAAATAGGACGCCTAGCAGATGTGAAACATCGAAATTATATTATACCTTGCCCATAAAACCTTAAAGTATCCATTTTTACGCAAGTAATCCCTTTAAGATTTATGCTTTAATGGGTAGACAAGAAGAGGTTAGTCTGGGCATCTGAAAATAAAATATACCTGTTAAATTGTTGGTGTTCCTTCATCTACTTGTTGCTGGAGGTGATGGCTCATCAAATCCATTCCTCTACTCTCGATGATCCATAGTAACTTGCTAACACACTAGACGTCTAGACAACATAAGCTATCTATCCGTTTTAAGGAACAAGTTGGTGAATCTCTAAAAACATAATCACCATCATGTGCGCTCAAACACGTCCCACTGCTGGACTCAAGCCTCCTCCATAATAGGAGGGAAATTGACCTTACTAAACCATGCTGGTCAGATAGGGTTTTGTTTCGAGTTTTCCTTCTCTTGCATAGATGCCAAATGCGTCCCTTAGTCATCTTTTACGAGATCCACGCGTAAGAGAAGGATAGGTGAATTGTATTCTTATTCCGTCACCACACGGAAAAATATACAATTAATTTCGAAAATTGCTATCTACACTGCTTTTTTTTTTTGGGGTGGGCTGCGGTCGGCGCGCCTCCGCACCACTCCGTCCGGGGCGACAGAGGGGCTTAAGCACGCAACTCCCGCAACCCACCCGAACACCACGTCGCCTTCGTCGTTGGGCCGACCACTGGAGCAGGGTTACTTGTCACCAGTGGTCAGCCCGACGGAATACCCCCTACCCGGGGTACCCTCTCATCGACCGACGTCCCTCCCTCGGGGAGGACGTTGGTGCTATATATACCGCTTAGCTGTTCTTTTAGTTAGTTCGGGTTGAAAGCCTTCAGCGCTCACCCATAGTCCAGGCTAAGTTGTAAAAACCATCTGCGGCTAACAGGTATTCATATACAAAAATAAACATACTGTCTGAAATTAATGCGGCAAAGTAGAAATAACAATTAATTACTAATTAAAAATTAATTTAAAAAATACGTTATCATCCCATCTTAGACCACGTAAGTGCCACTGTTGGGATTGGACCTTCTCCTTAATAGGAGAGCAATTGACCTACTATACCGCGTTGGTCAGTATTGTTGATAGCCTTATTTGTCGAGTTTTCCCTCTCCTGCACTGGCTCGAAATAAAACCCTACCAAGCATCAATATGTTATCTGCATATCATATCCCTTAGTCGTCTTTTACAACACCCACTGGTAAGAGCTGGGGTAATAAATTATATTCTTACTTTATCACTTCATGGATAAAAAAAAATTAGACATCAAAAAATTCCTCCTCATCACTGTCAACTGGTAATAGAAGGCTGGAAGCATTTTCACAGCTTTTTAACCTCGTGAAGCTTTAATTAGCTTCTTCGTAATCCCTTTGAGAAAAAAGACGCTACGAGCATTCAGGCCTCACGTCCTGAGTGTTTCTATCACAAACAATTCGAAAATACAATTAATAGCAAGGTTGTACTTTCGCCGCTTAAGGTTGTCCACAGGAGTATTACTAGCAGAAATTTGCAATAATAAACAAGTTCAAATTAAGTTCAGACCGCAACATAACATCAAAGAAACCACTCACTCCGTCTGCCATTAAAAATAAACTGCGTAAAATATAAGCTCGTTAGAAAGCACCCTTATTTCTTTACTCGAATCCGTCCAGCATTTTTCAATTTAATATCAAGATTCTTATCACTTTGATGGCGGACTCGTTTCTCTACTAACTTTAATTATTTGTGGAAGCGTCAGATATTGCATTTCTACTAAGAACCCTGTCATAAAATATAAATCCTACTGAGAGAATCGTTTAAATGGTTATTAAAGATAAAAAAGTTTTTTAAGCAATTAAGTAAAATAACCGCTCAGTACGGCACGTTCGATGTTTGTGTTGTGTTTGTTCGATGTGTTTCGATTTTTCTTTGTCCTGCATTGATGGTACATGCTTATTTAATTTCTTAGTCATCTTTTACGATACCCACTGCCAAGAAAGGTGTTGGTGAGAATAAATAATCATTTCAACCTATATATGACCCGTAGTTGGGCTGAGGCGTCCGTCATAACGGGAGGGGAATTAACCTAGCTGATCAGATGTATTGGAATAAGATTTTGTTTCGAGTTTTCCTTTTCTTGCACAGATGTTATTTGCTTATTATATCCCTTAGTCGTATTTTACGACGTGTTAGATAGGGAATGATGAATTGTATTCTTACTTCGTCACCACACGAAAAGTATTTCGTAATATTTAAATATTCTTCTACTTAGAAATTTGAATCGTTCAGTATGAAGTATTCACAGAATCGATTTCCAGCGCGAGGCAGCCACATTCCGTTCGTATACTTGTATAACTCAATCTGACGCGTAGTGGAAAATACCTCTTTTTTTTCCAGTAAACGCCGATTTCTCTGTTGTGACGAAATTATGAAATTAATATGTTCATTTATTTTTTATGTACACATTTCACTTTTTCTCTCTTCACTTTTTCTCTTTTCTCTCATCTTGGGCGATGCAAGGGTGAGGTGAGGCCTCATAACCCACCGTATTACCTCCTTCACCTCAGGGCCTACCATTGGCACTGAGTTTCTTGACGTCCATGACCAGCCTAGTGGAATAGCCTTTCGCGTGAGATGACTACCTCACAGACGACGGCCACCACGTCCCAATTACTATCGGGAGCGTCAGGTCCGCATCAATGATTGCGACGAGTTCACTGAGCTGCTCTGGCCACACGACACGCACTTCACGTCGAAAGGAAAGCATGTTGTAGCGCCGACCCAACCAATCCATCAGCACGGATCCAAAACTTGACCAACGTGGTAGAGTAGGTAAATGTTCCTCGCAATGTGGTGGAGGTTCAAGTCCAGTAGTGGGACGTACATATACGAGCTGTGATGATGACGATAATGATTTCTTCTTATGTGGTGTCATTTTAATTTTATCAAAATCTAATCTGCAGTTTTTTTGAGTTATTCTTAATAATGCCTATTTACTTGAATAAATTGTTAGTCGATTTTATTTAATTTTGTATTTTCTTTTGTTACAAGACTTATTTTACCAAAAAGTTTTGTTCGCGACAAGTGTAAAATATTTTTTTTTTTTTTTTTTTTTTTTTTTTTTTTTTTTGTGTACAGCTGTTGGCCGCAGATGGCCTTGACAGCTTGACGCGGACTATGGGTGAGCGCTGAGGGCTCTCAACCCGGAGAAAAGTATGCTAAGCGACATCGCCCAAGGGCTCCCCCTGTGGGGAACGGACCTCGGCTTGGGGCGTCGCTGGAGGCAAAGTGGGCGTACCCACGTTTTTGGTAGTGACTTTTGCGCGGCGCGGTTTCGCACCTCGACGGCGAGGGCGGAACCGCGGATATTTATTTGTTAAGGCCTCGCGGGCCGTGTAGGCTCTTTGTTGAGCGAGTGTGATAATGTCGTCCTCTTCGTCGAGGACGTGACGAGGACGTCGGATGGAGGAGATTTTGGAGGGTCTATAGGAAGCCGCCCCAACCACTAGTTGGTTGGGGTGTGTCATGGCAGAGTCAAAGTAGCTCTGAGAGCACCGTTTCATAAACTGCTTGATGGTCGGCAGTTCGAGGTCGATGTGGAGATCGACGTTTCGTATGAACCACGGTGCTCCCGTAGCTCGGCGCATGAAACGATTTTGTAGTGTCTGTAGCCTGTGGATCCTGTGTGGCTTAACATGCGCGAACACCACGCTGGCATAGGTCATGATAGGCCGTATGCAGGTGGTGTAAAGTCGGACTTTGCTACTCAGGGGCATACGCGACCTAGAGTTGAGTAGACAGTGGAGACGGCCCATCACAAAGGCTGCCCGTGCGCGGACTTTCTTTATGTGAGGGGCGAAGCTGAGTCGATCGTCAAGGGTCACACCCAAGTATTTGGCCTGCCTGGTCCAAGTGACCGGCTTGTTGAAAATTTTAAGGGAGGGAATGCTATCGATAGAGTAGGAACGGGCAGTTCGTCTAGTGAACATGACCGCCTGACTCTTCTCGGGGTTGATTTCTAATCTCCATTTCCTAAACCAATTGGCTAGGGCGGTAACCGCTGTTTGGAGAGTCTTGGCTACTGTTGTCGGGGATCTACCAGCACAAAAGAGTGCGGTGTCATCAGCGTAAAGCGCTTTATGTACCCGGTTGAATTTGGGCATATCGCTAGTGTATAGCGTGAAGAGAAATGGGGAGAGGACCGACCCCTGAGGGACGCCGGCCTTGATAGGGTGGGAGGTCGACAACGTCCCTTCCACCCTGTAGCGAAAGCTGCGATGACTTAAGTAGTCATGTATAATGTGAATTAAGTAGTGAGGGATCTTGAGGAGATAGAGTTTGTAGATTAGGCCTTCATGCCAAACCTTGTCGAATGCTTTCGCTACGTCTAGGAATAATACACCCGTATATCTGTTCATGATGAACTGACTACTTGTGTATTCTACCAAACGGTGAACTTGTTGTACGCAGCTGTGTTTAGCTCGGAAGCCAAACTGTGCGTCGGGAACGAGGTTGTTAGCCTCGGCGAATGTACGTAGTCTACTGAGAACTATTCGTTCGTAGATCTTACCTAGACCTCTTAGTAGACTAATCGGGCGGTAACTACTAGGTTCGGTACGGCGCTTGCCGGGTTTGTGGATTCCTATTACCACGGCCTCTTTCCATTGCGCGGGAAAGATGTTATTATTTAGTGCTGCATTGAAGATGCAGCACAACAGGATTATCAAGTGGGCGGGGAATAATTTAATGACTTTATTTGAGATTCCGTCCGAACCTGGGGCTTTCCTGGTTTTGAGACCCCTGACTAACGATTCGACCTCATCGGTGGTCACTGCTGGGATTGGCTGATCGGGGCTGTCGTTTCCTAACGAGCGCGAGAGAGTGTTACGACGTTCCACTTCGTCGGCGATGAAGCGGTGGTTCGCGGCGTCGGGGTGTAGTGTACTCGGCGTACACTGAAGCTCTAAGCAGTCGGCCAGGCATTCTGACTTTTCATCGTCCATGAATGCCGGAGGCTGGTTGGGTCTGGTGAGAGGAGGGAGAGTGGACACGATGTCTTTTTTGAGTGAGCGGGAAAGCTGCCAAAAGGCTGTGTGAGAGGGTTCTAGCTCCTCGATCATGGCGTCCCATTTGCTCTGTCTCAATTTTTTAATTGCTTGTTTAACCTCCCTCTGGAGTGACCGTAGGCGGGTACGGTTGTCCTCCGTAGGGTAGCGGTCATAAGCGCGTGTCGCGGCGTTTTTCCGTCTCAGCAAGTCACGGACGTCGTCTGGCAGGCGCCATTTACGATCGCTCGTATCTGGTACCGGCCGCGAGCAGTCGTCCATTATCGACTGCACGTGACTTGTGAGCGAGTCGATCGCCTGAGAGGTATCTTCCTTAGACGTAATGTCTTTGGGAATTTGATCAAGGTGGACCGACGAGGTTGACTTGAGATTTTTCTCTAGCCGTGCCCAGTCAGTCGCTATCTTGGTCCTTTCGTTGTTGTGGCCTGAGGGGCCGGGGGTGCGGGAGGCTAATTCCAGAGTCACCGGGCGGTGATCTGAGTCTAACTCGTGTTGAACTTCTATTGAACATAAACGAAGGTTTATGTTTTTGAGAAGAAAGATATCGAGTATGTCCGGCCTGTGCGAAACGTTAAAGGGGAAGTGTGTCGGCTCTATGGGCGCTATGACATCAAATCCCAGTCTGTCAGCGAATAGCTCTAAAGTCTTGCCCCTCTTATTGGAACTTTGACAGCTCCAAGAGGTGTTCTTGGCGTTAAGGTCACCGCCAATGATGACGGCGCCTCCCAATTCTAGCAAGGCTTTTAGATCTTTTTCAACCAACTGTTTCGAATGTTCTCTATTGGGAGAGAGATATGCGGATACAAGGGTGATAGGCTGATGGCCTGAGAGGGCTAGCCTGCAAATTGAAGCTTCAATGTACATCAGAGGGGGCGGATCCACAGGTGTGCAATGCAGCGACCTTTTGTAGTAGATAAGCGTTCCGCCCATTGGTGAGGTTGTCCTATCGTTGCGAACTATATTATAGTTGGCGACTCTAGGGTCCTTGTTAAATGGTTTAAGGAACGTCTCTTGTACTAGCAAGATGTCGAGCTGGTGTTCCCGAAGGAATGTGCCTACTTCATCCTTCTGTTGGGTTAGGCTATTGGCATTGAATGTCCCTATTTTGAGGTGTCTGGGTTTAACTCTGCCTGGAGTGTACCTATCCATTTTATTTGAATTTAAGCGAGCCTAGACGCTCTAACGTGGGGGAAAATTTAATAGCGGTATTAAGGAGGGCGAGGTTGTTTCCCTCGTTCCTTCTTAATTCGGCTGCAATTTCGCGGATTTCCGCGAAATTGATTTGAGCTGCGAAGTTGGCCACCAGGGCTAGATCTGGATCTAGTCCTTGGGGGGCTTTTGGGGGCGCGCTTTTAGCGACGACGATAGGAATAGGGGCGCCCTGAGGGGGCTTGGGATTACCACCAGTGGGCTGGTTTGGCCCGGTTGTTGGTGGTTTGATTTGAGATGTTGCGGGTGGGGCAGCGGGCTGCCTGTTGGGCAGGGTTGGGAAAGCCTCCTTGCTGTTTAGCAGGGGGCGAGCCCACGCATTGTGGGTTGGTAAGGGGGCTGGGACGAAGGTCTTGTTATAGTACAAGGCCTTGCCGTTTGTGTTGGGCTGGCGGACTAACCTCCTCGGCGCTCTTGGGCAGCCGCGGTAGTTAGCCGGGTGTCCGTATTCTCCACAGAGAACACACGCTGGTGGCTCTTTGCAGAGTGAGATGTCCTTTGGCCGTTCACACTGAGAGGTGTGATGGTCACCTAGGCACTTAACGCACCTAGGACGGGCAAAGCAGTTTTTGGACGAGTGTCCATACAGTTGGCACTTGTGGCATTGTGCCAGGTTGCCATTTTTGTGTGGGGGCTCAACCGAGACCCCAGATAGACCGCAGATGGTCTTAATTTTAAAAATGCCTTTACCCTCTGCGTTATTTGTAAGGCAGACGAGTATCATGTTGAGGGGATAACGACCCCTACCCCGGATCATCCGGTGTACTTCTACAACCGGTAGATCCTGGGTTTTAAGAGATTCTAGAATCTCTTTGGTCTCTATTTCCCTCGGTACGTTGCGTATTACAGCACGCAGAAGTTTGGCTTCGGGGAGGGTGTACGTATGGTAGGGAATCTGTTGATTCCCTAGCATGCTTGACACGGAGCGGTGGTCAGCTGACGAGTGAAGGTCCACTCGTATGCCTTGGGGGGTGGATTTCGCAGATTTGTACGAAATCCTGTTGGTGTTTAGCCACGCGGAGATGGCTAGCCACTTCTCTTTATCCCTAATGTATAGGGGCGGCGGAGCCAGTGGTTTTTTGACCGTCTGTGGGGCGACGGTGTTGCTGTCCGTAGTGGATGGGACAGAGAGTGGGGCTGTCTGCGAGACGACAGGGAGGGCCGAGGCGGTCGTAGCGGTCGTTTCAGACGGGATTGCGGCTGGAGTTATGGCCGATTCGGTCGGCTTTATTTTTGGGGCCTTAGAGGGGGCCTCTTTGTTGGCTTTTGCCTTCTTAGTACGCTTACGGGAGCGAACTTCGATGAAGGAGCCCTCATTGGGCGAATCTTCCGACTCGGAGGAAGATGAAGCTGAGGCTGAGGAGGGGACCGATTCAGTATCCATCGCCGTGCCGGTGGCCGGTAATTCCGGTTTGAGCGGCAGGACGGTGGAGTGAGCGCGCAGGGGTTGCGGTGGAAGAATAGTTATCGCTCCAAAATGTTGAGCGATGTAGGCTTTTATCTCGGGGATCGCCAGAAGGGCGTCGATGGTGATAGTTTTTTCCGCCATCGTGGGCTGGCGGGAAAAACGTTCGCAGGAATGTGTCCTATCGCCCTGGGTGGGGTAAACCCTGGGTTGTGTGTAGTGTGTGTCCCTCCCAACCGGGTGCAGGTCGGGAGGATGTGTACTTAACTAATGTGCCCTAAGCTTGTACTCCTTCGCCAATCTTAATGTGCGATAGGTTCCTAGCTGCTCGGGCCGTTAGGCCTTCGCAGAAAAATGATGAAAAGCCGTAGATTAGGTCCGACTAGGAGATCCCCCAAGGCCGGATGCTCTAACCCCTTCCGATTGTTAGCTCTGCCCTGAAGGGGCTCGGCAGGCAAATCGGGGCCTTGCCTCACCCGGCTTCGTTTACACCGTGAGGTTTCCGCCGGGGACCAAACAATATGGTTTTCTGCCCTGAGGGGGCCAAAATGGGTTGACTTTTTATCTACCAACGGTAGAAATCTGCACTCGACGTCTTGAAAAAGTCGACTCGTGCAGTTGGGATCCGGCAACACCTGCGTCCAAACAGCGAAACTGCCACAGACAACCGTATACACGGCCACCCGGAGCGGGCCACTGAACGGCCACAGACGTTGAACAAGATGGCGGCTTGACGCGACGCGTGGTTCGCTGCGAGAGCGAGCGAGACGGAGCGAGAACGCACGACCGCAGGGGGCGGGTGCGGGGTGAGCGCGGCGAAATGGAGAGCAGCGAGGCGCACGTCCGTGCGCTACGAGTCTCCGACGCGGAATGTGCAAGTGTAAAATACCGTGATAGTGCTTAAAAAACGAACTGTAATATAATAGTGACATTTTGAGAAAAAGTATAGTGATAAGAATACCGTCAAAATTAACTAACTCAAAGTGTATCGCCCGATAGGAGAGCGTAACGAATATCGACCAATCAGGGCGCTCCAAATACATAGCGAAATTCGTAAGATGTAAACATTACGAATTAATGTGTACAGTGCTAAATAAACAATGTGAGTAATGAACATTAAAGTAGATTAATTATACGTTATATTGTAGTAAAAATAGTATTAAAATAGCCTATAACTGTTTGTTTTTTTTTAATTTATGTAAAAGCATAATTGTACTTAGTTACGTTGTAATTTTGTTGTTTATAGTGTCAAATTTGCAATAAACATAAATATTCTTGGTGTTTTATTGAAATATACGCTAGGACCTATCGAATGCAGTAAGAACCAACACCCTAGGTATTATAACTTGCGAGATATAGCGTAATAAAGATAGAAAAACAATGCTGATAGTATAAAATAATAGTTTTTAGTGCTTGTATAAAGCCTATTTTACTACCTAGGGTCGCGGCCACTACTGAAGCAGATAGATGTGTCTTAGATAAATAGAATAGTATATAGAATGTAAGCATATCTGTAATAGTTTTAGCGTTATAGTTAATTATTCAATAAAATCATAGCACAAATCGGACGAATGCGACAACCGATTACACTAACAGCCTCGCGGCTGTCGTTACGGTAACACCTCGAGGTGCCTAAGCCCCTCGTTTTAATGAACACATCGTAGCATAGACTACCGAAGACACCTAGCGGCGCGCGATGGAAGCTTGAAACCACAGTATGAAGAAATAGTATGAAGAAATAGCGAACTTCAAGCATTAACATTCAGGGGCTAGGCAGCAACGGTGTAATATTCGTCCGATGTGCAAGTTACTTCAAAATCGATCGTTTTATTTCTTCACTGAAACCCGCCAGTAGGGAACTGAACCCGAAGATACAGTCCACACATACAGTCCACATAAACCACCGAACCAGCGACCAACCGGGACGTCAGCCGACTACAACACATTTGTCTGGAGGCCCGTCCCGCACAATTTTCTGGTCCTTGCGATCCGGATGAAGACACAAGTTCCTGGACCTGGCGATACGAGTGAAGAAACGCAACTTTGAAGATAGAAAGCTTACCAACTTCAACTGAAGAAAAATTATAGAAGAATCCTTATAGAAGATTATAGAAAATTATAGAAGAATCCCTATAGAAGATTTATAGAAAAATCCTTACAGAAGAATCCCTATAGAAGATTTATAGAAAATTACAGAAGGATCATTACAGAAGATTTTGAGAAGAACTTATTGAAGATATCGTTGCCAGCCAGCCAGTAACAGAAAAATACCCCTGACGTGTCTTACAGAAGTTTGAAGATAAATTCAAACAGAAAACTTATCAAGATGCCGATCACTCGCTCGTTGGGACGAGCCCCGAAGGCATGGATGGTGGAACTCCATGAAGAAGAACCGCCGCGCCCGCAGTCACCAGTCATCGAGCTCGCCGAACAAATCGCCGAGCCGCCCGCACCACCGGCGTCGCCCTTAACAGAACAGGAACAGGACAGAACAGGACGCCGCCGGGACAACAGTAACGCAACCCAGACGCTACGCACCGCCGCTGCGACGCGCCTGGTGCCACCCCGTACTACAGAAGAAATACAGGAGCCGCTCAAACAACGTGCCGTACAGTCAGTTACATCGGTACGCCCCAATAGAAAAGTACAGAAGGCTCGAGAAGAATTATTGAAAATAAAATTACAGTTAGCGCAGTTAGCACTAGAAAAGGCTGAAGAAGAAGCAGAATCCGACGGCTATGAAATCGACGAACAATCGAAGGCGGAGTACGTTCGCTCATGGTTAGCAGAAGCCCAGGACCCGCAGCCGAATCCAGCCCTGGTTACGACAGAAGCCACTACAAACGTGGCCGCCGAAGCCCACATGGAGGGAACCACCAGGGAACAGAAGACAGTTTCCGTGAAGGAAAACATGGAAGAAACCTCTAAGAAGAAGGCGACTTCACCACAGAGAAGTGACCCAATGACGCAGTTAATCACTGGACTCACTTCCACAATCGCCGCGCTCGCCGGGAAACCCCTGGAGATGTCACATACGTCACCTCACCCAGCAGTTTCCAAGGTCATCATGACATTACCGCCGTTCGACGGAGCGCATACAGAGTGGTTGTCGTTTCGTGCCATATACGACACCACGAAGAATTACTTCAATGACGTTGAAAACACAGCTAGACTTAGAAAAAGTCTCAGAGGAAGAGCACTAGAAACAGTAAATTCAGAACTTATAGGAAATGCAAGACCGAATGATATCATGCAAGAATTGGAACTTCAATTTGGAAGACCGGACGCTATAGCACAGGCGGAAACGGAAAAGTTAAAGAACCTGCCGCGCTATGGAGAAGCCCCTCGGGATATCTGCGCGTTCGCCGGCAGGATAAGAAGCGGCACAGTAACACTCGAAGCCATCAAAAAGGAGCACTACTTAGTTAACGCCGAGTTACTTCGCATCCTAACAGAAAAGCTGCCGAACTCACTACGTGTACAGTGGTACAGAACATATACGGAGAAGTACGCATCGGTGCCGGACCTCAGACGCTTCAGCGACTTTGTTACGGAACACGCACATTTCTGCAGCGCGTTCGCACTCGCTGAAGGCACAAGAGAACCGTCACACAACCGTCGCGTGGTTCAGCGAACACACAACATCATAGAAAAGCGAACATGGAACTCGAACCCTATCTCACATTCGAAGTGCAAGATCTGCGGACAAGATGGACACTACCCGGCAGATTGCGACACCTTTTATCGGGGTGATTCAGACAGAAGATGGGAGATAGCTAAGAAACATGGGTTGTGCTTTCGCTGCCTCTGCACACGCCACCAGCAACACAAATGCAAACCAAAGAGGTGCGAAATAGAGGGCTGTACCGCTTACCACAATCAACTTCTTCACTACCAACGACCGAAGACCGATGACTCGAAGATGGAGAAACAAGAAACAGTCACGAACTCGAATCTGTATAGCGACCGTCAAGCCTTCCTGAAAATAATTCCCGTGCAACTCGTCGGACCGGCGGGAGAGATAGCCGCATTCGCACTACTCGACGATGGCTCAACAGTTTTCCTCATAGATGAAGAAATCGCCCAGGCTGTGGGCGCAGAGGGAAAGGTGGACCCCTTCACCATTCGCACCATCGGAGACAAAGCAATAGAGATGCCCGCCTCAAGACGTATCGAAGTCACTCTCAAGACTACGACGGGAAAGGAGACACCACTACGCGCGCGCACAGTATCACACCTCCGTCTGACACCGCAACGAGTCACTGAAGAAGACATCGCCGATTGCAGACATCTCGAAGACATCAAAAATCAACTAGTGTACCACACTGGTCTACCGAAGGTACTCATAGGTCAAGATAATTGGCACCTTCTCGTCGCGAGCGCCGTAAGAAGAGGACCGCAACATCAGCCGGTGGCGTCCTTTACACAATTGGGATGGGTATTACACGGCGCGCACACAAGAACAACCGGTCACAGGATACATTTCGTTGGTCAGATATCGGCGGAAGATACCATAGATAGACAGCTGAAACAATACTTTGCATTAGAGTCGCTCATCGTCAACCCACGTCGTCCGAAGACAGATCCAGAGAAGATAGCTGAAGATATACTCGAGAAGAGTACCCGTCAGTTAGAAGACAACCATATAGAAACCGCGCTTCTCTGGAAAACAGAAAAATTGAAATGCCAGACAGTTATAAAAACGCAATCAAGAGACTTACGTCGATAGAAAAGAAGCTTGATCGCAACCCCGCGCTCAAACTGAAGTATACAGAACAGATGAACTCGCTGATAGAAAAGGGCTACGCAGAAGAAGCCCCGCAGGGCAGTACCCCGGGCAGAACCTGGTACCTGCCACACTTCGACGTACACAACCCCATGAAGCCCGAGAAGATCCGAATAGTGCACGACGCCGCCGCGAAGAGCAGAGGAGTGTCTCTCAACGATCACCTCCTCACCGGGCCAGACCTGCTACAATCACTACCAGGGGTAATGATGAGATTCCGTCGCCATCCAGTTGCCGTTTCAGCGGATATAGCGGAGATGTTCATGCAAGTGAGAATTAGAAAAGAAGACAGAGACGCGCTGCGCTATTTATGGAGAGGAGATCGCAGAGAAGGCGCCCCAAAAGAATACCGAATGAAGTCCTTAATCTTCGGCGCAGCGAGCTCACCGTGTACAGCCATCTTCGCGAAGAACTGGAACGCCAAAAGACACATTGCTGAACACCCGGAAGCCATAGAAGCCATCGTAGACAACCACTACATAGATGATTACCTTGACAGTTTTCGCGATGAAGACATAGCATCACGCACGGCTCGATTAATACGAAACACTTGTGTACAAGAAAGCGTGTTTCGAGCTAAGAAAATGGGTATCTAACTCGTCGAAGGTCGTTCAAGAAATAGAACCGAGTCAAGAAAATATAGAAACAGTTAACCTGATGAATAGAGAACAGAAAGAGAAAATCCTCGGCTTAATATGGCAGCCAAACACAGACGAGCTGAGCTTCAACCTCGAGCTCGCCCGCCTTCCCAACGATCTCGTCAGCAAAAGAACGCCGACAAGAAGAGAAGCCTTACAGATCGTCATGTCATTATACGACCCTCTCGGCCTCGCGTCACCGGTCACAGTGAGAGCCAAACAGATACTACAAGACGCGTGGAGACTTGGTTACGACTGGGACAAAGAGTTCGATGAAGACTTAGCAAAGGGATGGACATCGTGGCTACAGCACCTAGATAACCTTAAGACCGTCAGAATCCCCCGATGTTATCCTGGCTTCAGCGACGCCGCATCACTTCAGATACATATCTTCGTGGACGCCAGCGAGATGGCATACGCAACAGCAGCCTACTGGCGAGTCGTAACGCCGGACAATCAAGTTCACGTCACGCTAATTATGGCCAAGGCGAGGGTGGCGCCGTTAAAACTTACATCAATACCACGCCTCGAACTGCAAGCCGCCGTGATGGGAACCCGAGTCGCCACAACGCTGATAGATATACACCGAGTGACGCCGGACGCCACAGTCTACTGGACAGACAGTAAAACCGTCCTGACATGGATTAGAAGAGGCCCTCGACAATACAAACCGTTCGTTGCACACCGACTGGCGGACATAGAAGAAAACAGTAAAGTAGAAGACTGGCGCTGGGTGCCGACGAAGCTGAATATCGCAGACGCAGCCACCCGGGATGTACCCGTGAACTTCAATTCGCATCACGAGTGGTTCACTGGCCCATCATTCTTATATCAAGACCCGTCACAATGGCCCGACGAAAGACCCATGCTGACAGAGACTACAGGGGAAGAAAGGACACATACTATAGAAGAAGCGCACAGAAAACAGAGAACAGTAGAATCGATCCCAGACCCCAATAGATTTTCAAAATGGGAACGACTTCTGCGCGCTACAGCAAGAGAATTACAGTTTATAGCTTTGTGTAGAAAACTGAAGGAACAAGTTTTACACAAAAGAACAGAAAAGAAACCACTGGTGGACCCAGATTGGCGTAGTACGAAGACAAAAAAGAAGAACACGTCGGGAAGCGCGGGACCTCGCCCCGCATCGAACTCCCGACACTTCGTGTTTCTGCCTGCAGAGCACACCCGCGACGCCGAAAACCTCTTTGTGAAGGCGGTACAAGAAGACTTTTTCGGCGCCGAACTAAGGGAGCTCCGGTGCGGGCGAGGGGTCGCCAGAAACAGCCGCCTACATCCGCTATCCACAGAGTATACAGAAGGAATTATCACTCTGCGCAGCCGTACAACAGTCATAGATGCGGAAATAATGAAAACAAAGAGGCCGCCAATACTAGATGGTGACCACAGAATAACACAGCTATACATAGATTGGACACATAGAAAACTACACCACAGCGGAACAGAAACAGTGATAAATGAAGTACGCCAACGATATTGGATTCTTCGTCTACGACCGAGCGCTAAGAAAATAATACGTCAATGCGTACAATGCCGCATCAAAAAGACGCGACCTCCAGAGCCGGCGACAGGTGACCTCCCGAAAGCACGTCTAGCACATCACCAAAGGGCCTTCACCTACACCGGCCTTGATTACTTCGGCCCCATGTCCGTCACCGTGGGAAGACAGCATCAGAAGAGGTACGTGGCGCTATTCACGTGTCTGACGTCACGAGCAATACATCTCGAGATAGCAGCCAACCTCAGCGCCGACTCGGCGATTATGGCGTTACGACGGTTCGCGGCGCGACGTGGCTGCCCAGCTGAGATCTACTCCGATAACGGTACCAACATGCATGGCGCCGACAGAGAAATGAGAGAGGCCGTCAGAGAAGAAGCAAGTCGACGTGGCATCGTATGGCGATTCATCACCCCCGCGGCACCCTTTATGGGGGGCGCGTGGGAACGTCTGGTCAGGTGTGTAAAGACCACACTCAATACGGTCCTGCACGAACGCCACCCGCAAGAAGAAGTATTAGCAACGCTACTGTGTGAGGCCGAGTATACAGTCAACAGTCGACCCCTCACACACGTCTCCGTGGACATCGAGGACGAAGAAGCCATCACACCGAATCACATAATTTTCGGTGGCTCAGCGAGACTCCCAGAGCTCGGCAGTTTCAGCGAAGGCGATATAAATAGTAAGAAGCACTGGCGGCGCACGCACGAAGGAAATTCCGCGTCGGAGACCCGTAGCGCACGGACGTGCGCCTCGCTGCTCTCCATTTCGCCGCGCTCACCCCGCACCCGCCCCCTGCGGTCGTGCGTTCTCGCTCCGTCTCGCTCGCTCTCGCAGCGAACCACGCGTCGCGTCAAGCCGCCATCTTGTTCAACGTCTGTGGCCGTTCAGTGGCCCGCTCCGGGTGGCCGTGTATACGGTTGTCTGTGGCAGTTTCGCTGTTTGGACGCAGGTGTTGCCGGATCCCAACTGCACGAGTCGACTTTTTCAAGACGTCGAGTGCAGATTTCTACCGTTGGTAGATAAAAAGTCAACCTATTTTGGCCCCCTCAGGGTAGAAAACCATATTGTTTGGTCCCCGGCGGAAACCTCACGGTGTCAACGAAGCCGGGTGAGGCAAGGCCCCGATTTGCCTGCCGAGCCCCTTCAGGGCAGAGCTAACAATCGGAAGGGGTTAGAGCATCCGGCCTTGGGGGATCTCCTAGTCGGACCTAATCTACGGCTTTTCAACATTTTTCTGCGAAGGCCTAACGGCCCGAGCAGCTAGGAACCTATCGCACATTAAGATTGGCGAAGGATTACAAGCTTAGGGCACACTAATTAAGTACTCATCCTCCCGACCTGCACCCGGTTGGGAGGGACACGCACCACACACAACCCAGGGTATCCCACCCAGGGCGCTAGGTTTTTTACATCCCTCTTAGCTATCGTTTTTTCCGTTAGCCCACGATGGCGGAAAAAACCATCACTATAGACGCCCTTCTGGCAATTCCAGAAATCAAAGCTTATATCGCTCAACATTTCGGAGCGATAACGATCCTTCCTCCGCAACCCAAACCCGCTCGATCCACCGCCCAGCCGCTCGAACCGGAACTACCGGCCGTCGGTACGGCGATGGAAACGGAGCCGGTCTTGTCCTCCTCAAACTCGTCTTCCTCCTCCTCCGAGTCGGAAGATTCGCCCAATGAGGGCTCATTCATTGAGGTCCGCTCTCGCAAACGGAGCAAAAGGACCAAAAACACCAAAGAGGCCCCCTCTAAGACCCCAAAAATCAAGCAGACTGACTCGGCAACAACATCTGCCGCAGCCCCGCTTGCAACGACCGCCACGGCCGCTCCGGCCCCCCCAGTCGTCTCACAGGCAGCCCTAACCGCTGCCCCACCACCTACGGACAGCAATACCGTCGCCCCACCGACGGTCAAAAAATCACTCGCTCCGCCGCCCCTATATATTAGGGACAAGGACAAGTGGCTAGCCATCTCCGCATGGCTAAACACTAACAGGATTTCGTATAAATCTGCGAAATCCACCCCCCAAGGTATACGAGTGGACCTTCACTCGTCAGCCGACCACCGATCTGTATCAAAAATGCTAGGGAATCAACAGATTCCCTACCATACGTACACCCTCCCTGAAGCCAAACTTCTGCGTGCTGTAATACGCAACGTACCGAGGGAAATAGAGACCAAAGAGATTCTAGAATCTCTTAAAACCCAGGATCTACCGGTTGTAGAAGTACACCGGATGATCCGGGGTAGGGGTCGTTATCCCCTCAACATGATACTCGTCTGCCTTACAAATAACGCAGAGGGTAAAGGCATTTTTAAAATTAAGACCATCTGCGGTCTATCTGGGGTCTCGGTTGAGCCCCCACACAAAAATGGCAACCTGGCACAATGCCACAAGTGCCAACTGTATGGACACTCGTCCAAAAACTGCTTTGCCCGTCCTAGGTGCGTTAAGTGCCTAGGTGACCATCACACCTCTCAGTGTGAACGGCCAAAGGACATCTCACTCTGCAAAGAGCCACCAGCGTGTGTTCTCTGTGGAGAATACGGACACCCGGCTAACTACCGCGGCTGCCCAAGAGCGCCGAGGAGGTTAGTCCGCCAGCCCAACACAAACGGCAAGGCCTTGTACTATAACAAGACCTTCGTCCCAGCCCCCTTACCAACCCACAATGCGTGGGCTCGCCCCCTGCTAAACAGCAAGGAGGCTTTCCCAACCCTGCCCAACAGGCAGCCCGCTGCCACACCCGCAACATCTCAACTCAAACCACCAACAACCGGGCCAAACCAGCCCACTGGTGGTAATCCCAAGCCCCCTCAGGGCGCCCCTATTCCTATCGTCGTCGCTAAAAGCGAGCCCCCAAAAGCCCCCCAAGGACTAGATCCAGATCTAGCCCTGGTGGCCAACTTCGCAGCTCAAATCAATTTCACGGAAATCCGCGAAATTGCAGCCGAATTAAGAAGGAACGAGGGAAACAACCTCGCCCTCCTTAATACCGCAATTAAATTTTCCCCCACGTTAGAGCGTCTAGGCTCGCTTAAATTCAAATAAAATGGATAGGTACACTCCAGGCAGAGTTAAACCCAGACACCTCAAAATAGGGACATTCAATGCCAATAGCCTAACCCAACAGAAGGATGAAGTAGGCACATTCCTTCGGGAACACCAGCTCGACATCTTGCTAGTACAAGAGACGTTCCTTAAACCATTTAACAAGGACCCTAGAGTCGCCAACTATAATATAGTTCGCAACGATAGGACAACCTCACCAATGGGCGGAACGCTTATCTACTACAAAAGGTCACTGCATTGCACACCTGTGGATCCGCCCCCTCTGATGTACATTGAAGCTTCAATTTGCAGGCTAGCCCTCTCAGGCCATCAGCCTATCACCCTTGTATCCGCATATCTCTCTCCCAATAGAGAACATTCGAAACAGTTGGTTGAAAAAGATCTAAAAGCCTTGCTAGAATTGGGAGGCGCCGTCATCATTGGCGGTGACCTTAACGCCAAGAACACCTCTTGGAGCTGTCAAAGTTCCAATAAGAGGGGCAAGACTTTAGAGCTATTCGCTGACAGACTGGGATTTGATGTCATAGCGCCCATAGAGCCGACACACTTCCCCTTTAACGTTTCGCACAGGCCGGACATACTCGATATCTTTCTACTCAAAAACATAAACCTTCGTTTATGTTCAATAGAAGTTCAACACGAGTTAGACTCAGATCACCGCCCGGTGACTCTGGAATTAGCCTCCCGCACCCCCGGCCCCTCAGGCCACAATAACGAAAGGACCAAGATAGCGACTGACTGGGCACGGCTAGAGAAAAATCTCAAGTCAACCTCGTCGGTCCACCTTGATCAAATTCCCAAAGACATTACGTCTAAGGAAGATACCTCTCAGGCGATCGACTCGCTCACAAGTCACGTGCAGTCGATAATGGACGACTGCTCGCGGCCGGTACCAGATACGAGCGATCGTAAATGGCGCCTGCCAGACGACGTCCGTGACTTGTTGAGACGGAAAAACGCTGCGACACGCGCTTATGACCGCTACCCTACGGAGGACAACCGTACCCGCCTACGGTCACTCCAGAGGGAGGTTAAACAAGCAATTAAAAAATTGAGACAGAGCAAATGGGACGCCATGATCGAGGAGCTAGAACCCTCTCACACAGCCTTTTGGCAGCTTTCCCGCTCACTCAAAAAAGACATCGTGTCCACTCTCCCTCCTCTCACCAGACCCAACCAGCCTCCGGCATTCATGGACGATGAAAAGTCAGAATGCCTGGCCGACTGCTTAGAGCTTCAGTGTACGCCGAGTACACTACACCCCGACGCCGCGAATCACCGCTTCATCGCCGACGAAGTGGAACGTCGTAACACTCTCTCGCGCTCGTTAGGAAACGACAGCCCCGATCAGCCAATCCCAGCAGTGACCACCGATGAGGTCGAATCGTTAGTCAGGGGTCTCAAAACCAGGAAAGCCCCAGGTTCGGACGGAATCTCAAATAAAGTCATTAAACTATTCCCCGCCCACTTGATAATCCTGTTGTGCTGCATCTTCAATGCAGCACTAAATAATAACATCTTTCCCGCGCAATGGAAAGAGGCCGTGGTAATAGGAATCCACAAACCCGGCAAGCGCCGTACCGAACCTAGTAGTTACCGCCCGATTAGTCTACTAAGAGGTCTAGGTAAGATCTACGAACGAATAGTTCTCAGTAGACTACGTACATTCGCCGAGGCTAACAACCTCATTCCCGACGCACAGTTTGGCTTCCGAGCTAAACACAGCTGCGTACAACAAGTTCACCGTTTGGTAGAATACACAAGTAGTCAGTTCATCATGAACAGATATACGGGTGTATTATTCCTAGACGTAGCGAAAGCATTCGACAAGGTTTGGCATGAAGGCCTAATCTACAAACTCTATCTCCTCAAGATCCCTCACTACTTAATTCACATTATACATGACTACTTAAGTCATCGCAGCTTTCGCTACAGGGTGGAAGGGACGTTGTCGACCTCCCACCCTATCAAGGCCGGCGTCCCTCAGGGGTCGGTCCTCTCCCCATTTCTCTTCACGCTATACACTAGCGATATGCCCAAATTCAACCGGGTACATAAAGCGCTTTACGCTGATGACACCGCACTCTTTTGTGCTGGTAGATCCCCGACAACAGTAGCCAGGACTCTCCAAACAGCGGTTACCGCCCTAGCCAATTGGTTTAGGAAATGGAGATTAGAAATCAACCCCGAGAAGAGTCAGGCGGTCATGTTCACTAGACGAACTGCCCGTTCCTACTCTATCGATAGCATTCCCCCCCTTAAAATTTTCAACAAGCCGGTCACTTGGACCAGGCAGGCCAAATACTTGGGTGTGACCCTTGACGATCGACTCAGCTTCGCCCCTCACATAAAGAAAGTCCGCGCACGGGCAGCCTTTGTGATGGGCCGTCTCCACTGTCTACTCAACTCTAGGTCGCGTATGCCCCTGAGTAGCAAAGTCCGACTTTACACCACCTGCATACGGCCTATCATGACCTATGCCAGCGTGGTGTTCGCGCATGTTAAGCCACACAGGATCCACAGGCTACAGACACTACAAAATCGTTTCATGCGCCGAGCTACGGGAGCACCGTGGTTCATACGAAACGTCGATCTCCACATCGACCTCGAACTGCCGACCATCAAGCAGTTTATGAAACGGTGCTCTCAGAGCTACTTTGACTCTGCCATGACACACCCCAACCAACTAGTGGTTGGGGCGGCTTCCTATAGACCCTCCAAAATCTCCTCCATCCGACGTCCTCGTCACGTCCTCGACGAAGAGGACGACATTATCACACTCGCTCAACAAAGAGCCTACACGGCCCGCGAGGCCTTAACAAATAAATATCCGCGGTTCCGCCCTCGCCGTCGAGGTGCGAAACCGCGCCGCGCAAAAGTCACTACCAAAAACGTGGGCACGCCCACTTTGCCTCCAGCGACGCCCCAAGCCGAGGTCCGTTCCCCACAGGGGGAGCCCTTGGGCGATGTCGCTTAGCATACTTTTCTCCGGGTTGAGAGCCCTCAGCGCTCACCCATAGTCCGCGTCAAGCTGTCAAGGCCATCTGCGGCCAACAGCTGTACACACACAAAAAAAAAAAAAAAAAAAAAAAAAAAAAAAAAAGCGGCGCACGCAGATCCTGGCTGACCTCTTCTGGCGTCGCTGGGTCAGAGAATACCTTCCCGAGCTGCAATACCGGCGGGAGCCTCACGGTACCGCGCAGAAGTTCGAGGTCGGGGACCTCGTGCTCATCGCCGACGGCAACCTGCCTCGCAACACATGGCCGCGAGGGCGCATCACTGCAGTATACCCGGGTGCCGACAGACAAGTAAGAACTGCAGAAGTCAAGACATCGGCGGGCATACTCAAACGTCCCGCCAAGAAGCTAATACCACTGCCCAGATAACTCGTCGTGCTCACCGGTCTTCATGTCGCGTCGCCGCGACGTGCGAGCGCGACGCGACACGGCGGGAGAATTGTTCGCGACAAGTGTAAAATACCGTGATAGTGCTTAAAAAACGAACTGTAATATAATAGTGAATTTTTGAGAAAAAGTATAGTGATAAGAATACCGTGAAAATTAACTAACTCAAAGTGTATCGCCCGATAGGAGTGCGTAACGAATATCGACCAATCAGGGCGCTCCAAATACATAGCGAAATTCGTAAGATGTAAACATTACGAATTAATGTGTACAGTGCTAAATAAACAATGTGAGTAATGAACATTAAAGTAGATTAATTATACGTTATATTGTAGTAAAAATAGTATTAAAATAGCCTATAACTGTTTGTTTTTTTTAATTTATGTAAAAGCATAATTGTACTTAGTTACGTTGTAATTTTGTTGTTTATAGTGTCAAATTTGCAATAAACATAAATATTCTTGGTGTTTTATTGAAATATACGCTAGGACCTATCGAATGCAGTAAGAACCAACACCCTAGGTATTATAACTTGCGAGATATAGCGTAATAAAGATAGAAAAACAATGCTGATAGTATAAAATAATAGTTTTTAGTGCTTGTATAAAGCCTATTTTACTACCTAGGGTCGCGGCCACTACTGAAACAGATAGATGTGTCTTAGATAAATAGAATAGTATATAGAATGTAAGCATATCTGTAATAGTTTTAGCGTTATAGTTAATTATTCAATAAAATCATAGCACAAATCGGACGAATGCGACAACCGATTACACTAACAGCCTCGCGGCTGTCGTTACGGTAACACCTCGAGGTGCCTAAGCCCCTCGTTTTAATGAACACATCGTAGCATAGACTACCGAAGACACCTAGCGGCGCGCGATGGAAGCTTGAAACCACAGTATGAAGAAATAGTATGAAGAAATAGCGAACTTCAAGCATTAACATTCAGGGGCTAGGCAGCAACGGTGTAATATTCGTCCGATGTACAAGTTACTTCAAAATCGATCGTTTTATTTCTTCACTGAAACCCGCCAGTAGGGAACTGAACCCGAAGATACAGTCCACACATACAGTCCACATAAACCACCGAACCAGCGACCAACCGGGACGTCAGCCGACTACAACACATTTGTCTGGAGGCCCGTCCCGCACAAGTTTAAATGGCCAGGTGTATTATATGCGTGCAAAAACTATGAATACCACCAATATTCACAAAATTTTCTCATAAAATTTACGTTGCCTACTTATTACAGCACTTAAGGTTTAATTACTTAGAAAACACATCAGTAAAGCGGCAAAAAGTCGGCTCATGGAAGGCCACCCTTTTTATCCATTTCAGGCATTGTGTAGCTATGAAGAGTTCGAGGACAGCTCAAGGGTCTAAGGAAATATATTTTATAATAGATTTTTCGTACGGACCAAATCATATAATTAGTATTTTATATATACATTCACGTGTTGAGTTGGATAAAGAATACATTGTGTCGCCTCTTGCCTTTTATGGGAAAGTAAGTCGTAAAATTGGCTTAGTCTTGCATGGATAGCACCGCATTCTACTCATAAAATCAACTGGGAGCGCAAATTCACCTACCAAGTCAAGCGTGGCAGCATTCAGGAATTATCTTTTTTTTCGTACGGAGGCCTATATCTCGCCTTCTTCTGTGGAGTTCTTCATTTGGATCTATCAGGATGAATGGATAGTCTGCATGTCTATAAATACAACGACATACAAGAAAAGCAGTTCTTTTACTTATTCCTATGTAACTTCCTGTAAGTCAAGATCTATACGAACTTAACAATGGAAGTTGTCTCTTTGATACTGGGATTTAATCCCTAGAACTTCTAATAAGTTTATAATGTTTTGAACACTGGTTTCTTTAGAAGCATAGAAGAGAAATAGAATAAATAAGAGGATACGATAGAAAAGAAATGCATCAATGGAAAATATGAACGTTAAGGTTGATTCCAGTAATCTATGCAGATGGATGCAGCTGATCTATATGTACCTTTTTAATTCTTCTACTTCTTCACCTACCTTTTAATGTCCTTAGTTCTCCTCATAAGAGGGAGTTGGATTGGCGCTTGATTTATCAGTTGCCCAGTAGGACGTTAACATGAGAATATTCGATCACTTTTTCGAATTTATACTTCTTTTGACGCGTTAGGTAAAATTTGTGATTGTAAATTTAACGAAAAACCGACACCCTGAAGTTAGTTAATATTTTTGTACGATGCGTGCGCACACCGTCACAAATGTCAGCTAGATAATTTGTTATAATAAAACTTTCAATGTATTTAACCTTTTTGTCTATTATTAGTACCATTTTTTCTACAAACATAGGACAACATGAATGATAAAATTTTGACGTGACAACGTCTTATAATTCGATGGAGCCGGCTGCATGCACGAAATAAACATGACTCATGCGGCGTTACCTCGCTCTGAGGCGTTCCATTTAAGGCTTGAAGTGCAAGTGAGAGCGCGGGACGAGCGACAAAGAGGCACAATCGGCCTCCGCGTTCGGCAGCGTTCGACATCTGTCTCTTTCCTACTTGAGGGAGCAATGCGTCCGCGTGGACAGCTGCTATACAATAATACATTTACATGTTTTCGTCAAGTATGAAGTACAGTGAAAAGTGAATGTGGGGTCAATTGTTTATAGCAACGATAATTGCGGCGATAAAGGTAATGATTCTTTCGATATTAAATATATGTTCAGTGATATATTGTCGAATATTCGACGACGTTGACTTGTCACGTTCAACTATCGTCAGTAAACTGACTTTACAGACAACCGTTTTTTTTAGAAAGATGTTATAACGCCAAAGAAATATAATTACTTACGTGTGGACATAGGTACACATACACTTTTTTAGGATAGGTTAAAGTATAGTTACACCACGCTCGATCCGTTTGGGGTCAAGGAGGGAACGGCGTGCAGTCTCATAATTTACTGTACACCCATCTCTCTAGCGCCATGTCAGCTGGCCGCCGGTACCCAGTCCTTGTTATCGATACCATTCTCTATTCCTCAGCCGATTATTAGTACTTATTTAGCGACATAAAGCACAATGATCCCCACATCAGAAATATTTTCATTGAATAATACTGTAAAATTAAATTACTGAAATAAATAAATATAATTTTCATCTTTAGAATTAACATTGGTTACAGAACGTTGGAACAAATAAGTATGAAATGAAATATTGCGCTATGCCAAAGCCTTGTGCCTAATGGACGAAACTTATTGTGGCCATTAAATACGAGTTTTTTTTAAAGGCAACACCCTGTACTAAGGTAATAATTTCTTTTTATTACAAACGGTGGCAAACGAGCAAACTATACACCTAATGATAAGTGATGCTGTTGCTCATGGACCTTTGCTAGGCCGCTGTCTACCGTGAATGGAGTGTGAATGCGTGCAATGAGATTCGGTGATATTAAAGGCATCACCAAAACCCGACACATGCAAACACTCTCAGAAAGTTGGACTGCCGGCTCTCTTGCTCACCGAACGAAGGGCAGTAACAAATAACTACTACTCAGACATCGATTTTCTGTTCAGTGTGGTACTACACCGGTCGGACTATCCCGCGGGTGTACACAGATCATTGTCAACAGTGTGTTCCTATCGCTATTTGTATTAAGGAGTGTGTTGCTGTATTAAGGAGGACTTCACAATCATACAAATAATGGACACAAATTACACATAAGTCCCCAACGATATTAGAGGATGGCACAAAAGATTGACCCGTGTTACGATTTTCGCGTAGGTAGGTGGGGTGCTCACTGGCACGGTAGGTAGGTGGGGTATCTGAACCACTATGCCATCTGTGCATTTTATATATTTTGTACTAGCGAGCCGCCCTCACTTTGCTTCGCTGGTGCCGCTGCTTTATGCCCGCATTTTAAATCTCAAATATTTCCTATATATTTAATGTTTCGGGTTCCAGTACCGACCCGGGCAAAAGTTTTCCAGAGTAATTTATATATTATTTTTTAGGATAGGCTAAGTATCACTTTGGGCCGACCACGTATGTCAAGGAATCGGTATCAGTGTTCGGCCCAATGGCTACAGGGAGGAAACACTGTAGGTTATGGGGACGTACGGCAACCCGGACTGAATAGATAGGGTAAATCCATATTCTAACGGTGAGAACATATTTTATACCGAGTTAAATATTTACCACACGAATAACAAAAAAAAAATGTGTGTGCTCGTGTATTAAATCTTATACTTATTTTAAATTACTGTACGTATTTAATTGTATATGTATATGGTGCAGATAGCATATAATAAATAGTGCATAGATTCTTGCTCCACTCACTTTGACATGTATTTAGATATGTGTTTGGACGATATGTAAACGCCGCGTATAAGAAGTCAATAATAGTTACATTACCACACAGTGTTAACCAAAGTTAAGAGCCCTCAGCGGTCACCCATATTCAATGTTAAGGTTAAAGTCTGTACCAGCCATTTGCGGTCAACGGCTATACAAACAAAACAACAAAACAATATCAAAATTCCATCTCATTTCTGACAGCTCCAATGAATTATACCCAAACCTCTGAAAAGTCATTATGAATTGTACAAATAATTGATCTGCATAGGAATCAAAACCACAATACTCAAGATACGTGATTATCACATGGAACACATAACCTTCTACGCCTTCTATTTAAATAATAAAAAAACGCATATTTTATAGCCATACGGCAGAACATTTTATTCGTGTCACGAAAGAGCTCGCCTCTCATATTTTTATTGACCACAACAGCTTAAGAAAATGCTCAGTACTGAAGAACAAGGGACTTTTAATGGTTTCTCTGAAAACAATATGAATTATTGAGAATTTCGCCTTTTAAATTGCACGCTGTTTCAATGATAAATGCTTTAGACAATATAGATATTATAGTCGGTTCGTGAGTTCTGTTACAAACTTTATATAATAAATTTAACGATTGTCGACGTTTATGTAAAATTTATACAGGTAAACAAATAGAATTGAATTTTGATTCAAATTTTCATGAAGTTATTCGAAATGTTGCTATTCTATGCTTTCTAATTCTCGATGGGGGTCCTCAATCACCGACTGCAGTACGTAGAATATTTATGTCCATATTAGAATCAGGTATGAATTGAGAGATTCCAAATCTGGTGAGGTTTAGAACAGACAGATTTAGCGATGGTCAGCGACGTCAGGTCAGCACTGATGATTCCAACGTGTTCACGACGCTGCTCTGTCCAAGCGACGCACATCTCGACCGTGATGCTGCGCCGTCATCGTCGTAATCACAGTGGTGCTGGGATGGTGTACTCTCCCTCCTCACGATCCGGCGATCAGATAAACAAATCTTAAAGTTATTTTCAAATGTAAGAGATAAGAATCTTCTTTGGCTCATGCATGCAGCAGCTGCAGCGATGTAGCGCAATAAACGCGATTCGGTTTTCTTTTTTCATCCCATTCATTTGTTTTAATGAATAAAATCAATTTCTTTGGGCATGTGATCGAAACTTGCGAGCGACCGGACCGAGGACTTTAGTCCGGCACCCACAGAGAAGCTGACCGCGAGACGGCGACCTACGTCCCGGGACAGGGACGTCGAGAGGTGACGGTACCGTCGGGCCGACCACTGACGACAAGTCACCCTGCTCCGGTGGTCGGCCCGATGACGAGGCGACGTGGGTACGGGTGGGTTATGGGCCCGCGCGCCGTCCTTCGGTCGCCCCGGACGGAATGGACCGCGTGTGCGCTTACCATAGTTCACCCATAAAAATAAAATAAAAAAAGTGTTCGAAACTTATAAAAATGTGGGACGGATCTTACGACACGACAAGGTTAATATGTAAAAGCTAGCAAATTTCACCCGCATAGTTTCCCTTCCACTAACAATACTGGGATAAAATATATCTTAAATTACTCCTCATATGGAAAGCTACCTGTCAGTAAATTATCCAATTCGATCCAGCAGTTTTGAAGATCAGTCGGATCAAACAGAAACAGATAGATAAAAAATATTTAAATAGGTTTTTACTCATAGGTAGGTATTATGTAGATAACCGCGTGGACATGAAAAATCCCTATTATTTTGACATTACAAACTGACACTTCAATTTTATTTATTTGTATAGATGTGTATAGATATATTTTTTTTTGTACTGACAGTATAAGAATACCTACAGTTCACTAGCATTTATTTTGCCGTGGGATGTTTTACAAATTGAGGTAGAATTTCAACAGTATTTATCTCGTGTGCGCTAGTTCAATATACAAAATGAGTATTTACCAAAAAAATATAACATACTAAATTCAAATTTACTCTTACATTTTACGATGACTTTAATATATGATACCGACCTAAATAAAAAATAATGTATCTTATTGAAGCGTGAAATTGCGTAGAAGATTTTCTCATGTTATTATTTTTCTTTATAATATCAAATATTGACACGGGAAAAACTTGCCAACAACTCTAGATATTTATTTCTATCTTACGCAGTTTCTAACATTGATAATGCATAGTCATTTTATTTATTTCATTTCGGTTTATATACGTTTTATTACTGGGCTCGAGCTTCCTCAAGGTAGGTGATCTAGGAGGTAGGAGGATAGATAACTGTACCACGCTGGTTTTTTGATGTGAAACATCTATAGGCGATGGTGAACCTGATCGTTGGCGTGGCGTCAATGCGACGCTTGGATATGCACATTTGTGTAACGAAACTATAACCTGTATTAAAATTTTGTACAACGCCATCTAGTGAGCTCAAAATAAATTAGTTTCCTAAACACATACCTATAGTGTATGCTAATGAAAATAAATATTTATTGAATAAAATCATCATTTTCTGGATAAAAATCGTAATATTTTATTAATACTTTATGCCATACTAGCATCTTTCCCTCGATTCGCTTCATTTTCAGCCGCCTTCCTCGCGCAGTCCCCATTCTCGTGGGAATATCAGGTAGTTTCAGAGCCTATTCAATACAAACAAACAAACAAATCTTTTCTCTTTATAATATTAGTATAGATTAGTTCCTGTCGTAATCTGTTTTTTGATGCAACAAAATAATTTCGATGTTTCACATCTGCCAGGCGTCCTGAGCGATGGCTCCCTTTTTTCTTTTACACAGATATTATATGCATATTTTATGTTTTATCTGTCTTTTACGATACTCACAGGCAAGATAGGGGGAGGTGAAAAGCTGTACATTTTAAATAGAGCCCAGCCATACCAAAACAGCGTTTTGTGCTATTTAGATCACAAGTTTGCTCTCATATGGAGTATTGCTCACTCTGGGTAGGGGCGTCTAAATATCAGTTAGACTCACTTACTCCCTGCAAAGACGTGCTGTTCGAATCGTCGGTGATCCCTATCTTACAGACAGGTTGAAGTCGCTGGAGAAGTGGAGAGCCTTTGGGTTACTCTGAGTATTCTAGGTACTCTATCTGTAGCTAGGTTTTGCGAGCGCTGTGGCATGTCCTTTTTTATTCAAGGTTAAAGATGAAGCCTTTATTCACGACAGACAGCGATCTAATTATCGTCCTGACATTGCAAAGATCCATGAGCGGCATTACCATGCTCATTTTTCCGTGGAACTTTCAACCAGGTTCCATCCTGATGGCATTTTCCCATAGAACTTTCAACTCTTATATGTTGGACTGTTGGGCGTGACCTTATCCACAGTAGAAACTATTTGACTTAGGATTTGACCTACTTCTTTTGAGATAATGTTAGCTTATTGTTATTCCGTTGCCACGCACATATACGCACATCTTTAGTAACTCAGCAAAAATTAGAGTGTTTGTCTGGAAGTTGTTAATGCATCCGCCATATAGCCCTGACCCTTCAGATTACCACCAGTTTTGATCTCTTCAGAATTCTTCAGACCGTATCAGCTTAACATTAAGAGAGTACTGCCAAAACTGCTCGTCGCGTTTTTAAAAAGCTCTATTAGTATGTTAGTATGGGACAAATCTTGCGAGTTAAATTAAAACCACTTACTGTCGTTAGATTAGGTTGAGATTTGGTTTACTTACGTAACTTTGGTCACAATGCAATAATATCGTACCATGAAGTTGGTCTCAAGATGGCGTCGGAAGTTGGCCATAGGAACTCCTAAACTAAACAAGATAAAACCTTCGAGTTTGGACTCGTTTGAATAGTCTTGACAAGCGATTTTTCTTCGTTTTAGAGCATTTAAATAAAAGCTTGTTTTTAAAATATTTTTTTAATTAATATTTTATTATTAATTTTCAGTAACTTGTGAACCAATATGTCAAAATAAAATAACTAATATAATCCCATCCCTTATAATTATGACGTATCAGCTGTTGGCAGTATGGTATGCTTACCCTGCCTGTGAATGTCGTAAAAGTCAACTAAAAGTTAAGTCAACGAAAAGAAAAAACAAAGAAATAAGAAAAAGAACAAAGAAAGAACAACAAAATTTTAAATTGAATAATTTAAAATTTTAGCAAATGGTAATTAAATATTAAAGTTGTTTGTCGGAACGACCCACCCGAAAACCACGTCGCCTTCGTTGTTGGGCCGGCCTCTCGGCGGGTGACAGACTAATCCCCGGTCACGTCACCCGCGGCCTCGGCTAGGGCGGCATTGTACGCAGGTAATCCCGCATGCGCCGCCCACGTCACCGGCAGCGGGTCGCATCATCGAGGCTGTGCTCCTCGCGCTCGCGACCCGCCGCCTCCTTCTGCGAGATAACTGCCTCGCAGAAGGCTGCGACCGCGTCCCAATTCCTGATGCTGCCGAGCATCTCCATAGCGATGGTCGGCAGTGTCAGGTCGGCACCGATGATTGCGACGAGTTCACGACGCGGCTCTGCCCAAGCGGCACAGACCTCGAGCGTATGCTGCGCCGTGTCCTCGTCGCAATCGCAGTGGTGGCAGTTCTCTCCCTCCTAGCGACCCTGTACAGGTACTTGCCGAAGCATCCATGCCCCGTCAAGACCTGTACGAGTCGGAAAGAGAGCACCCCCTGCCGCCTTTCCAACCACTGCATCAGCACCGGCCGGAAGGCCTCCACGGAACAAACATCGAGGCCTCTCCAGCCGGTCTGCCCAACGGGCGATGACGTCTCGGCGGGCGTCGACGCGCCAGGCGGTGAGCTCCCTCAGGGAAACAATACCGCCCCCCCCGCGCACCCCCGACACCCACCGATACAAGTCGGCAAGCATTGCCGCCTCCAGGTCCCACGGGGGAGTCCCGGCCAACAGGCACGCCGCCTCCGTCGCCACCGTGCGGTACCCGCGGATGATACTGACCGCCATGACCTTTTGTGGACGCCACAGAAGGGCCCTAAGTCAGGCGGTCATGGATCCCGCCCACACCGGTGCGCCGTAGAGGGCTATCGACCGGATGACCCCCGCGTACAGCTGTCGACATGCCGCGCTCGGTCCGCCCACATTCGGCATCAGCCATTATAGGGCAGACGCCACGCCGACGAGCCGCGGGACGAGCCTGCGGAAATGCTCCCGAAACCACCATCGAGCACCAGGCCTAAGTACTTCATATTGGCCTGGATGCTGATTCCAACTGAATTGACTGTGATCGAGACGCCGATGGGAGGGTCCATACGGGGCCCATGGAACAAGAGGGCCTCCGTCTTGTCCAGGGCCACCCTCAACCCCAGCGCCTCGATGCGCCTGACGACCTCTTCGGTGCCTGAGGTCGCCAGGCTTACCGCGTCTTGTAGCGTCCCACCGCGGGCTGTGACGAGCGTGTCGTCGGCGTAACAAATCACGCCCAGCCCGGGTGAGAGGCTCCCCCGCAACGCCCAGTCGTAGCCGATGTTCCACAGGGTGGGTCCGAGGACCAACCCCTGTGGAACACCGCACGTCATGGGCGTTCGCACAACGTCCCCTACTCGGTTGGCGTAGAGGACGCTGCGCCCCTCCAAATAGTCTGCCACCAGCCGACAATACATCAATCCTGGGCAAATTTGAGCTGTTTGCTTTAACAAAGCTTGGTTCCATTGTAATAATCGAATGGAGTCGGTAAATCACACGTAAACAAATAAAAATCAATCCAAATGCGTAATCAGTAGTACTGAGAACAACAAACAGAGTAGTTTACCTTAACGTGACGTAATACACTGTGATTGGTGTTTCAGCCAAAATGGCCGAATGCTGTATTTTAATGATTTAATTTATTGAAAATCTTAATAATCTCAATTATTTAGATAAATCTAAAGTAGCGTATAAAATTTTTTTGATATGTATTTTCCCTTAAAATCATTAATGCATCGATTCTTTTATACTGTCGTCACGCCTATTCTGAGTATTTCGTCTATATAGTAATTCGTCTGAGTAGTAGCGATTTGTTACTGCGCTTCGTTCGGTGAGCGAGAGAGACGGAAGCCCAACTTTCTGAGGGTGTTTGCGTGTGGAGGCTTTTGGTGGTGCCCTTGGTATCATCGAGCCTCAATGCACACATTCACACTCCCTACACTTTCTTCGCGGTAGGTAGCGGCCTTGTAAAGGTCCATGAGCGGCAGCAACACTTACCATCAGGTGTACTGTTTGCTCGTTTGCCACCGTTTACGATAAAAAAAAATAATAATAATTTAACCCGATATTCCCACGGGAAGAGGAACTGCGGGTGAAACCGCAGCGCGCTGCTAGTTATAAATAAAACTGTTTTTACGGTTTTTATCGCGTTTGTATTTAATTTTTGTGATGCTTTCATATACAATTTCAAAGTTTTGTTGTAAGCTTGATAAAAAATATATTTTAATCTATACGAATAAATATAATTAAAATGTGTTGTAATGTCAAAGTTGTAGGTGTTTCTCATGCTCATATATGTAGTTATTTTTGTTGTTGTGTCTCTTATGCTTAAAAACCAGTTTAATCATTTTTACTTCTCTATCTGTCATTTACCAACAGTTGTCTAACTAAAATAAATTCAAACAACTTTACCCGCATTTGCGTTCTAAATTATTATGGCCTGTTTAATCCTCGGATGCATGTGCGAGCCTAGCTAAAGCCTCCATTAAATAGCGACAAACATACATATTCTGTTGTATTAGTTATTATTTAGGTCACATAGAACATTCGTTTCAATAAAATAATAGAAATAAAGATTGGTAAAAACTTCTATAATTTTCTGGATTGCATTTATATGTATGTGTGTATATGATTTTTTTTTTCAAAGATTGTTTATAATCAGTATGTGCCATTTTATTCGATGACTGTCTGCTATCTTGTAAGTAGTGACATGATCTTCGATGCTGTAGAAATTTTGGAACTTCTGATCAAAATAAAATATTAATTAAAAAAAAAGTGAGCCGTCGCTCAGGACGCCTGACAGATGTGAAACATCGAAACTATTTTGTACGAGTAGCGACACGGTATCGAATATAAAGTATCGATACTGAACTCATGAGTAGTATCGAAAGATAAGTAACGTACTGTTTAAAGTATCGAGTACTTTTATTTACTTTATCTTTAGGTATCAAGTACGTTTCTTTCGATACCGATACTTTTGTATTGGATATTTTAGTCAATAAGTACTTTTTGGTAGGTATCGTATCGAATAAATTATCCATTTTAAAATTGACTTTACGACTCATATTTATGGTAACGTCATTTAGTACAAACGAAATGAACCTTCTAAAACGTAGCTTGTAATAATTTGCGATTTATAAACCAGAAATAGCGACATCTATCGAGCAAACGACCAACTCTAAGCTACAATATATTTTATAAGGAACTCTCTAATCCTGTAATGATAATAAGACAAGCTGTTTAAAGTGAGTCAAAATCCAATTCTTAAGGAGTTGGTGACATACAAACAAATAAATACACAGCTGAAACTAATAAAAGCCTATAAAAAATGAAATGCTTTCATCCGTTCACAGACATTCTTTCCGCACGAAGAGTGTGATTTAGGAAACAGAAATAGCGACATTTATCGAGCTAACGACCAACTCTCAGCTTCAATATATTTAATAAAGAAATTTTTAATCCTGTAATGAAAATAAGACAAGCTATCTAAATAATTTTAACGTCATTGGTCCTCCTTAAATTTTCAACTTTCAAATGAAATTTGACTGTTTAAAGTGAGTCAAAATCCAATTCCTATGAAGTTGGTAATATACAAAGAAATAAATATATATACACCTGAAACTAATAAAAGCCTATAAAAAAACGGTTCTCCAGTTTTCGTAGCTGAAAGTAAACTAAATACCATACCTACTGGTATATTTATAATACTAAGTTAGAGAATTTTACATTAATTTATAAAACAAGTATATATGCATAAAAGAACATTAGATTACGACAGGAACTAATACGATAAAACTAAGGCATAAAGTATTAATAAAATATCGCGATTTTTTTCCAAAAAAATGCTGATTTTTATTCAATAAACATTTATTTTCATTAATATACATTATAATTAACAATTTACTTTGAGTTCACTAGATGGCGTTGTACAAAATTTTAAATCGCACCATGGTTTCGTTACAGAAATGTAGGTATATGCATCCAAATATTTATTTAATATTTAATTATTAGGGGACCGCGAAGCGTGGCGTTAAACGCCACGCGACGATCACGATCACCCTCGCCTATAGATATTTCACATCAAAAAAACGAAGAAAAAGCGCTTGTGAAGACTATTCAAACGAGTCCAAACTCGACGGTTTTATCTTGTTTAGTTTAGGAGTTCCTATGGCCACCTTCCGATGCCATCTTGAGACCAGCTTCATGGTACCATGTTATTGCATTGTCACCGAAGTTACGTAAGTAAACCAAATTTCAACCTAATCTAACGACAGGAAGTGGTTCTAATTTAACTCGCAAGATTTGTCCCATACTAACAGGGCAAGTTAAACAAAAGCTTTTAAAAACGCGACGAGCAGTTTTGGCAGTACTCTTTTGATGTTAACCTGATACTGTCTGAAGAATTCTGAAGAGACCGAAACAGGTGGTAATCTGAAGGTGCAGGATCAGGGCTATATGGCGGATGCATTAACACCTCCCAGACAAACTCGTGACTAAAGATGTGCGTATATATATGAGTGTGGTAACGGAATAGGAATAAGTTAACATTATCTTAAGAGAAGTAGGTAAATCCTAAGTCAAGTAGTTCCCACTGTGGATAGGGTCGCGCCCAGCAGTCCAGCATGTAAGAGTTGAAAGTTTCATGGGGAAATACCACCAGGATGAAACTACTTACCTTTTTTGTTGCAAATGGTTCAAAATGAGCAAGCAGCACACCAGGTGCTAAGTGATGCTGACGCTCTTGCACCTTTGCAATACCAGAACCTTAGCTAGACCAGCTGTCTGTGGTGAAAAAAGTGCTCTTCATGAAACTTAATTAAAGAAGGACATGTCACAGCGCTCGGCAAACTAAAATAGGGATCACCGACGATTCGAACAGCACGTCTTTGCAGGGAGTTAAGTGAGTCTAACTGATATTTAGACGCCCCTACCCAGAGTGAGTAATACTTCATATGAACTTGAACATATGAACTTGTGATCTAAATAGTACAAAGCGCTGTCTCGGTATGGCTGGGCTCTATTTAAAATGTCCAGCTTTTATTTGCCGGTATGACTTTATCTTTCAAATGGCTCCCAAATTGAACTTTGATATTTAGACGACAAGGATCCCAACACTCTCAGAAACGTGGAGAGTAACGATCATTAGTCAGCTGGTGATCCTTAAAGTACCTACTGTAAAAGTTGGTGGTTTATAATTTTCTCCATTATCTTGGAGAGCAAGGATGTTATCGCAACTGGTGTGTAATAATTAATGGTTTTGTCTCTGTGTGGTGACGGAGTAAGAATACAATTCGCCACCCTAATCTTGCCTGTGGGTATCGTAATATTTATGACGGATAAGGCAAATAATGCATATAAAATCTATGCAAAATAAGGAAAACTCGAAATAAAACCCTATACCAATTCATGTGACGACCATGTTATAGTACCCGCTCTTACCGTTTGCCAGCTCTGTGCCACAGTGTGGGCTAACAACGAGCAAATCTCCCCAAGGAGACTGTGCTGAGCAGAAGAAAGCCCATGGGAAGTTACCTCCACCGCTGACTCACAAAGAAGCATGGCGATCTAACATTTAGGATGGTGTAGATGCTTACCGGACACGGGGTTTTTGGTAAGTCCCGGTATATAATCAGAAGAGAAGAGGCCCTCAGATTTCGTGAGTGCGGCTTGCCACCTGAAGATGCTCGTCACACATTGGAGGTATGTTCACAATAGGGGCTTAGAGCTACGTCCTTGTCAGTGATAATTGGAAGGGACCTGCAACTCCCAACCGTTATTGCAAAGATGGTTGTCAATAACAGGTGCTCTTTCGACGTTGGCATTCATTCATTTTGTGAGGCCGTCATTTAAAGGAAGGAAAGAAGGAAGCTCCAGCCTAAGACCAGTATGGGCTGAGATGATAAATAGTTTTGTCATATGTGGTGTTCTCGTCCTCTTAAGTGACAATTGAATTATCGAGTAAGGCCGGTAAATTAATACGACATTTGTGCTACTTCCGTCGAAAGTAGAATTTCCTAAATCCATAAATTAAAAACTCAAGGGAAATCCTGAAAAACTATTACGTATATTCTATATCAGAAAGATAGTTTGTAATCTAACAAAGTCGCAAGTAGTCCGACTGAAGTTCCACTACTCGCAGATTGGCTTACCTGGTCAAGGTGTCATCTTGACGCTGTAGGGACGTCGAGAGGTGAGATACCCGAAAGTATAGCCAGCCAGATGAGTCACCCAATATATGACTGGGCTTCACGCCACCACTACGTCGCTTAACATTATCTAAATGAGCCGCATAATGACCAGATCATGACTTGTTAAAATAGAGATAAATGGGGGATGCCATATGATTTTAGACTAGTATCCAGTTTGGTTAACACTCATGGGATTTTAGTCAATATTTGTTTTGCTTTTCTCATTATCAGACAGGTCGGTTACATTTCAACTATTCCTTCTTTTGCATAGATGTTATAAGCGTAATTAATCCCTTAGTCGTCTTTTATGACACCCACGGTCGAGAGTGTGAGTGGGGGTGGGAATTGTATTCATACTCTGTCACCAAACGGTAAACGTTCCTGCATCGCTTCAATCCAATGGTTCACTGTGATTTTTATTATTACAAGTTTTTATTTAGTTTAACCTGTCCCGTTGTCTGTAATCAAATCTTACAAGTTAAATTTGATCCACTTCCCGATTGAGCTGAAATTTCGCATGTATGTATAAACAATGCAATATTATTGCTCAAAGCTCGTTTGCGTAAAGCTCGTTTTTAAAATAGGTTTTTTTTCTTTATTAGTGAATATAGTTCATATGCTATGAGACTTTTAGCTTAATCTGATATTAAGTGGCCACGTTTCGTAGGCCGTAAATCAACGTTGATATCATAAATCATATAGGTCAGAAAAAATATATCTTGGCTTTTTTATGTGAATACTTCTATAGACATTTTTGGATAGGGAGTAAATTCATGAAAGTCGTCATCGACACGGTCACAATCTGTAAGACTGTAACTATGTCGATGTTACTATATCTGTGCTAATAGATATCATAATCAGACAAATGTAAAAGTTTTAATTTACAAATTTTAATTTAGGATGTGTGGTGACGGAGTAAGAATACAATTCACCACTCCCTATCTTGCCCGTGGGTGTCGTAAAAGACGTTCTTTGGTTCCACGTGTTTTTTGCCAGTAATAAAAAAAAATAAAAAACTCTTACTTTCTCACTTGCTTGCTCCCTACTCTCGCCCCATGGCTGTGCTTCATGTTATGTTCACGCTTTCTCACTCACTCTCAATCGATCTCAATCGCTCTCTCCCTCTTCTTCGACAAAAACGCTGCACATCTTCATGACGCTAAATTGCGTTTCATCCGTAAAAAATGTACCCTCATGCGGGCAAAGAAGTTTTACTTCAAAATAGAAAATACACATGATTTATTCTTTAGGCGTGTGGTTTTTTAAAAAAATATTACGCGCTAGGTCTAAGGTTAAAATCCCAAAGGTTAGAGATAGTAAATAATGATATATGACCCCGCCTAAGGGCTCAATTAATATCGAGTGAAGTGCCCTCTGGAAGTACTCGCATTACTTATCGACTGCCAGACTTTTAACTAATGATGTGGATTGGAGGATATTTTTAATACGCTTTTATTAGTTTCAGACGTATGTATGTTAGAATGTAACGAAATCTTTGAACATGATTTTGATCCCCTTCAAAACGTCGGATTAACTCGAAATTTGGTATACTTATGAAGGACCGATGACAATTCAATATTTTAAACAGTTTGACCCGTTATCCTTACTAGGATAATCAGGATTAGCGATTTAAGCATTTTTTTAAATTTTTTTGTACTATTATATTTATTTTACAGACATCTACCGCGTTTATATTGAATGTACTAATAAATAGATAAGATTATGATTTTTAACATTCACGCGTCTATTATGCACATTGAACATTATTTCCATGTGGTGACGGGGTAAAAATACAATTCACCACTCCCGTGGATATCGTAAAAGACGACTAAGGGATATGATAGGCATATATGATCTATGCAAGATTGCAAGAGAAGAAAAACTCGTAACGAAACCCTATACCAACCTGTCCGATCAGCATGGTATAGTAAGGTCAATTTCCCTCATATGGAGGAGGCTTGAGCCCAATAGTGGGACGTATTTGAGCTGAAATGATGATGATTATGCACATAAAACTATTCTCACGGATCTCACAACGTTTGTACTTAGTTTTAACTTTCTCAACATTTCAGTTTTTTTTTAATTGCCGATGGTGGCAAACGAGCAAGCAGCACACCTGATGGTAAGTGATGCTGCCGCACTGCTATACCAGGGGCACAGCTGGGCCGGTACCTATCGTGAAGGGAATGCTCTTCTTAAACCTCGTTTAAAGAATAAAAATAGACATAAAATAGTTTTATTTCACACTAGCAACCTGCTCTCGCTTCGCTTCTCTTTCAGTCGCCTTACCCGCGTAATTCCGGGATAAGATATAGCCTATGTTATTCCCTAATATTATAGCTTTGCATCGGTGAAAGAATTTTTGAAATCGGTTTGGTAGTTTAAGCGTAACAAACAAACAAACCAACTTTCTTTCACATTTATAATATTAGTAAGGATAGATGAATTATTTTTTGCATGTAGTAATAAAGCAAGAAGGTATTCTTGCTTTATTACTGTTTACTACCACATGCTGGAAAACTTGAAATGAAACTCTATACCAACATATCTATGTTGGTATAGAGTTTCATATCAAGTTTTCCTTCTTTTGCACAGATGTTATGTGCATATTATATCCTATAGTCATCTTTTACGATATCCACGGACAAGATTGGAAGTGGGGAATTGTATTCTTACTCCGTCACTACACGGATGGCGTCGTTTACTACTCTTACTGAAGATAAGACAGTCATTATTATTATCATCACAACTCATATATATCACAATGTTCTTCTCAAACTTCCTTCAAATTGATAGGCCCTTAGGGCGCCTTCAAATTTGCCGCAAAGTGCCGCGCGGCCGCAGCGCGTCTGCAGCGCTGCGGCCGCGCTACTTTATCTATACCAATAAATAAAATTGGAGTGTCTGTTGTAATGTCAAAATAATAGGCTTTTTTCATGCCCACACGGTTATTTGCACGACACCTATGCCTAAAATAGCAATTAAAAAATTTTTGTCTGTCTGTCTGTTTGTTCCAGGTAATGTTCAAAACGGCTGGACCGATTTCAAAAATTCTTTCACCAATGGAAAGATATAATATCAGGGCGTAAACTAGGCTACATTTTATCCCGGTATTCCCACGGGAACGGGAACTACGCGGGTAAAACGACTAAAACCGAAGCGAAGCGAGGGCGGGTTGCTAGTAAATCTATATAAATAAACAACGCGCGGTTGCAGCGCTGCACCCGCGCTGCGGCCACGCATCAGCTCATCGATCGACTAGTGATGCGCGCACGTATCTGTTTGTACAAGTAGAGCAGAGTTTCTTCGTCAGAGTCCATCGTGAAACTATGTACTACACTATGATTCTCAAACCTAGCGACAGCAGCGCGGCTGCAGCGCTGCAGACGCGCTGCCGCCGCGCGACACTTTGCGGCAAATGTGAAGGCGCCCTTATTTCGAGTTGTAATTCGCCTCCATAGATTTTTATATCCCTTAGTCGTCTTTTACGATACTTACGGGTAAAATAGGTGACTTGTATTTTTACTTCGTTACCGTTCGTGTAAGTTAATAAAGATTGTAAACAAATTTGTATATCGTGTACCAGACCGGTGTGTTAAAAATATCGTCGGTATAAATGTCACGTTGAATATAAATTGAGTGCTATTTGTCTTATGAACTATAAGCGAATGTGTGTGCGATACTAAGATATTTTATTATAATTGAGCTTCATATCTTCAGTGACGTGAGTTTATTACCTCAAGGATGATGTTATCTTATAGCGTCTTTGGAAGATTATTAATTCGTCGCGATCCTGCGGTTTGCCGCGTGATGACGGAGTAATAATACAATTTATCATGACTTTTCTTACACATGGGTGTTGTGATGACTGAGGGATTATAATATACAGCTAACATCTATACATCTATACACCGTGTGATGACGGAGTAAGAATACAATTCACTACTCCCTACCTTGCCCGTGGATGTCGTAAAAGACAACTAACGGATATAACACGTATATAACATCTGTGCAAGAGAAGGAAAACTCGAAACAAAATCCTATACTAACCTGTCCGATCAGCATGGTATAATATGATCAATTTACCTCCTATTGTGGAGGAGGCCTGAGCCTAATAGTGGAACGTATATGAGCTGAAATGATGATGATGATGATCTATAAGAGATGGAAAACTTGAATTAAAACCATATGCCGATCCGTCTGACCATTGTGGTATAGTTCATCAATTTCCTACCACAAACCATATGCTAATCCGTCTGACCATTGTGGTAAATCAATTTCCTACCACTGCGAAGGAGGCGCGAGCCCAGCAGTGGGCGATATGAGCTGTGATGATATCCCAATTACTGGGGCTTAAAGCAATATATACTTCTCTTCCATTGAATGTAATAAAATTTTAGCAATAGCTTCATGGTTGAGCGCCTGTCGCCAACCCCCTTTGTGCATGTAATTGTTGACCAGACAATATTAAATTCGTCTTTTACGATACCCAGGTAATTTAAGGGTTGTTAATATTGAGTTAGTACTGATGTACAGTACAAACAAGTAATTTCAAACCTTTTCCCATGTGGTTGGTTCATTCATCATCACCATTTCAGCCTATCACCGTCCAATGCTGGATGTAGGCCTACCTCATGATATAACACAAGAGTGCAGTCCTGTGTCGCCTGCATCCAACGTCGCTCAGCAACTTTTACCAGATCGTAAGTCCACCTAATGGGGGGGCGTCCTACACTGCGTCGTCCGATACATGGTCGCCACTCGAGAATCTTTCTTTCCTAGCGGTTGTCGCTTCGTCGAGCGACGTGGCGTACGCATTGCCATTTTATCGTGCTAATTCTTCGTGCTATGTCAGTTACACCCGTTCTTCTGCGGATTTCCGTATTTTGGATTCTATCTCGCAGGGAAATGCTGAGCGTGGCCCGCTCCATAGCACGCTGAGCCACTTTAACCTTGTTTAGGAGGCGTACATTTAGGGAGCACGTTGCCGTACCGTAAGTCATCACTGGTAATACACACTGGTCATAGACCTGTGTTTTCAGATACTGAGAACTGCACTACTGAGCACTTAATTTGCTGGTGGACTGTTATCTATACTAATATTATAAAGAGGAAAGATTGGAGGAAGGAGAAGGAAGGAAGAAAACTCGATACAAAACCCTATTCCAGTACGTCTGACTACCGTCGAATATTAAGGTAAATTTTCCTGTAGTTGTGGAGGTTTGAGCTCAACAGTTGAACATACATAGACTGAGAAGCATGCATTAATAAAATGATTTCATCCCGATTAAATATATTCCACTGAAAGACTTCGAATCCACCGTCCCAGCTCATAAATGTGCAACTATTGGGCTCGAGTCTCCTCCATATTAGGATGGGAATCGACCTATTATACTGCACTGGTCACATGGGTTGGTACAAGGTTTTATTTCAAGTTCTTCTCTTGTATAGATGGAATACATATTACATTCTTTACTCGTCTGTTAACGTAACGCCAAGAGATAGGGTGGTATATATGTATATGTGTGTGTATTCTTACTCCGTCACCACACGAAAAATATCCGTATTTATGGTCATCTATACCAATAAATAAAATTGGAGTGTCTGTTTGTAATCTCAAAATAATAGGCTTTTTTCATGCTCACACGGTTATTTGCACGACACCTATGCCTAAAATACAGATTAAAAAATTTTTGTCTGTCTGTTTGTTCCGGGTAATCTTCGAAACGGCTGGACCGATTTCAAAAATTCTTTCACCAATGGAAAGCTATAATATCAGGGCGTAAACTAGGCTATATTTTATCCCGGTATTCCCACGGGAACGGAAACTACGCGGGTAAAACGACTATAACCTATAACCGAAGCGAAGCGAGGGCGGGTTGCTAGTTAATAAATATCATTAAAGAATAGTTTGCCACATATATGAATTAAAGATGCAAATTCACGTCGCTAGTCATAATGTCACGTTACTTCTGAAGGTATCTAATGAGACCTCTCAAGCGTCTCTAATTAGACGTGTTGCAAGCTCAATGCTACTGAATAGTACTAAGATGCATGCTTTAACAATATTACACGAACACCTCGCTTGTATTTACGACTTGTCTAGTAACATATCAACAGTTTCTAAAGCTTTACTAGTGTTAATTTTCTTTTTTATTTAATGATTTTTAATGTTTACGCGAGTGTAAAAAGTATTACATCTATATCTTCTATACCAATAAATAAAATTGGAGTGTCTGTTTGTAATGTCAAAATAATAGGCTTTTTTCATGCTTACACGGTTATTTGCACGACACCTATGCCTAAAATACAGATTAAAAAATTTTTGTCTGTCTGTCTGTCTGTTTGTTCCGGGTAATCTTCGAAACGGCTGGACCGATTTCAAAAATTCTTTCACCAATGGAAAGCTATAATATCAGGGCGTAAACTAGCCTATATTTTATCCCGGTATTCCCACGGGAACGGGAACTACGCGGGTAAAACGACTAAAACCGAAGCGAAGCGAGGGCGGGTTGCTAATTGTAAATAAAACTACTTTTCGGATTTTATCGCGTTTATATTTGATTTATGATTGCCCGTCGTTTCGAATACTTTACAGCATTCATGGTCACGGGCTGACTTTTTATTGTTCATTTGGGTTCCATTACCGGGCTTGGACCTCTACCACAATGTGATGGAAATTGAATTACAGATTACCCTAGTTAGAGGATTTGGCATACAATTTTATGTCAAGTTTTCCTTCAATTGCATCGAGGTTACCTGTATATTATATGATTTAGTCGTCTTGTACGACACTTAGATGAAAGAGAGGGGGTATTCATAAAACGTCATCACATGGAAATTTTGAAGGGTATTATATCTTTATGTCTATATTTTTCTTGTATACGTGTGTATGTCACTGAAGTCCACCTAAACGGCTGGACCGATGTTGGTGAAATTTTTTGTGTGTTCTAAGGGATTCGAGAATGGTTTAGATTCCCAATTGGACCCGGTAGGTTACTGTCGATTACAAGAAGGATTCCTTTTATTTTATTTGAACGGAACAACATATATTGTATTTGTGAATCTTTGTATTAAAATCTTATTTTTTTTCACTTCAAATCGTTGGATTGAATTCAGATATTGCATACTTATCGGGGATGGACAATAATTTAAATTCCAATTCAAAATCATTTATAATATATAGAGCTACTGCGGGTACTTTAAACACATTATCAATTTTAACATTTTCTGTTAAATTCCTCCAAAAGACTCGGATCGAAACGCGATCACGATTTAGAAGATACGACATAAAACTCATCGAGTATTTCTATAATTTTTTATTGACTTGCCAGGACAAAATAAAAATTATCATTTATTCTAATAACCTTAACAAAGGTAACTTCACCTCTAGGTGAACTCAAAGGTAACTTCACCTAGAGGTGAAGTTACCTTTGAGCAACTAAAAAATAAGAACAAAAATTACGATTCCATTTCGGCTTATATACCTCCCACTGCTGGGCTCGAGCCTCCACCATGACATAATAGAAGAGCAATTGACCTTACCATACCATGCTAGTCAGACAGGTTGGTATAGGGTTTTGTTCCGTGTTTTCCTTCTCTTGCATAGATATCATGTGCATAAAATATCCCTTAGCCGTCTTTTACGATACCCACGGGTGTAAGAGGGGGTGGTAAATTGTATTCTTACTCCGTCACCATATGTTTAAATATTAAAAATAACATTACACACATGAATTTACTATCCATCCTAACCTACGTATAGATGGTGTGATCTACTATTAATGGTAGGACCAAGCTGTTGACAGTTGTCTGTCTACAGCCGCGGGCCGGTCCATCCGGGGTAGTACAACACTGAACAGAAAATCGACGTCCGAGTAGAAGCAATTTGTTACTGCGCTTCGTTCGGTGAGCGAGAGAGCTGGAAGCCCAACTTTCTGAGGGTGTTTGCGTGTGGAGGGTTTTAGTGATGCCTTTAGTATTACCGATCCTCATTACACGCACTCACACTTTCTTCGCAGTAGGCAGCGGCCTTGTAAAGGTCCATGAGCGGCAGCAACATTTACCATCAGATGCTCGTTTGCCACCGTTTACAATACAAAAACAAAAAATATTTTAATTCCAAAAAAATACTATAAAAATTATAGAAGCACTTTGTCTCGTGGTCGACAAAATCCTCCGCAAACGGCTGTCAAATAAACCGCCATATCTCACGGCCTCTGTATTTCGTAAGCAGAAATAATATTAGAGGAGAAAAACCACTTTAATTTCCATAAGAAAATAAAATGGCCGCGTATTTGTCTTTGAAGATCTTTTAGCGGGGCCTCACTGTTGATATGGGTACAGAGAGTATTGTGATAGTGAATACATTTATATTCAAATATTTTATAATAATTTGTTCAAATAGAATTTCTACTAGAATACGAAGGAGGCTTATCTATTTGCTTACGATGTATAGATGTTTATATGTTCCCTTATAACTTCTAAATTATTTACCATAATTTAACAAATGAGTTAGTGCTAAAAGCGCCTTTATCGGCGGTATTGCGAAGCGGCTAGTAATGAATAACAACATATCTATATATTAATACGTGAAGCGAAAACTTTGTACCCCTTTTAAATAATTTTGACATTTTGGTTATACGTAACCCTAATAACACCTTGAGTCATACAGTGTATCGTAAGGCAACACATACAGACAGATACTTGAACGGTGATTCTCATCATCCCCCTTCACAGTTAGTGTTAAGTAAGAAGCAGTGGAAACCATTAAAATAAATTTTATTTTACTCAATATTAAAATACATACATTTTTATCATATCGTATCATAATCGAATGAATATTCTTTTTTTGTTCTCTTTTTTCAACAGAATCAATTAAAAGAAAACTATGATTTTGCAATAAGGTTTAATATTACTAAAAGGATATTAAACCTAACACGCCCCTTCAAAATCAAAGTTATATAAATATAACAGTTGTTACACATTTTAACTAACTAATACTATCTAATGAATAGGTTTCACTCCTAAACCATTTACACATCTATAGTGTTTAATTTTACCTAATGGTTTAGTTAACACATCTGCTAACATATCCTGTGTAGGTATATGTCTCAAGCTTATGCTTTTGTTCTCCCTTAGAACTTGTCGAACAAAATGATATTTAATATCTATATGTTTGCTCCTAGCATGAAACACTGGATCTTGAGCAAGAAATATAGCAGATCTACTATCGGCATTTAGAGAAATAGATGCATACCTTTCCAATCCTATCTCTATTAATAGACTGTGCAGATAAAGCGTCTCTTTCATGGCTTCCGCTAAGCTGATATATTCCGCTTCACAACTTGACGTGGCTACAGTTCTTTGTTTGCGCGAAGACCACGATATACATGCATCTGCTAAAATGTAAGCATATCCAGAGAATGAACGTCGATCTATGGGACAATTTCCCCAGTCCGCATCACAGTAACCTTCAATAGTCTTCTTGTAAGTAAGGCCATAGTCCATGGTTCCTTTCAAATATCTTAGAATGCGCTTAGCACTCAACCAATGTTTCCTTTCTGGTTTATTAGAAAATTGCGCTAATTTTGTGACAGAATTTGTAATATCAGGCCTTGTTGCGGTGCTTAAATACATGAGAGAACCAATTAGCTCTCTATAAGGATATTTTTCTCTCTCACTGCTCTGTTGTTCACATACATTTGTGAGTTCCTCACGTATTGGTTTACAACTACCTATCTCCATTGGCGTACTACAAACTTTGGAATCGCATAATCCATATTTTATTATTAGTTCTGAAATATAATTTTGTTGAGACAAACTAATGGCATTGTCACGTCTATTAATGTCAATACCTAAAAAATATTTAGCTTGACCATAATCTTTGAATTCAAACTCATTCTTTAATTCATTTTTGAAACGGGAAATACGATCTTCTTTTTGGGATGCAACTAAAATATCATCTACGAATACTAATACAAATAAATGTTCATCCTCATGTTTTCTCATATAAAAACAGGGTTCATTAAGACTCTGATATAAACCCATGTCTTTTAGTTTTTTATCCAGTCTTTGATTCCACTGCCTACCTGCTTGTTTTAACCCATATAATGACTTTTTCAATAAACAAACATCACAACCCGAATTCAGATTGTTCAACATTATGTTAGCACGTTCAACCACACTTGCATCTTCTTTCTCATTATTCACCAAATCAAGTAGACATTCCTTTAATAGTTTAGGAGTTTTCATATAAATCTCCTCATCAAGAAAACCATTTAAATAGGCTGTATTAATGTCTAACTGATGAATTTCAAGATTTAATTCTACAGAGAGAGCCATTAACAATCTAACGGTATCTAGCTTCACTACAGGTGCATAAGTTTTGTGGTAATCAACTCCAAATCGCTGACTGTAACCCTGAGCAACAAGTCTCGCCTTATGTTTTATTGTTTTGTCAATGTTTACTTTTGTAGTTAATACGTATCGCGAACCAACTATATTTTTATTTGGAGGTCGTTTGACAACATCCCACGTATCATGCTTTACTAGGCTTCTTATTTCAGACAAAATAGCTTCTTTCCATTTGGTACACGCTTCGCCTTTTAAAGCATCTTCTAAAGATATTTCAGCTGTGCCTATAAAATCTACACAGTCTGTAAAAGATTCATCGCTGGAATCTTTTAATTTTGCATTGTCTTGAAGGGTTTCAAATTGTAAATCAGTATTCATAGTATCATTATCAATTAATCTTTCATCAAGTTCAACCACTCTGTATTCCTTTTTGGGTCGTCCTACTTGACCAGTACGTAGTATTTTCGGTCTACCTGGAGCTCTTTTGGTTGTAATATCGCGCACAATTGATGTCTTGAATTTCACTTCTTATATCTTCTTCTACTATTTCATTTCTTAACTGCTAGTTTGAAATAATAATCTCATCGGTTCCTTTTTCAGGCTCATTATTGGTTTCGATATGCTGAATATTTTCTGTACCTTCATTATCTAATATTATATTAATAAACTTCTTTTGAATATCATCTTTTGTGTTTTGATCTTCTATGTTAGATACTGGCAAAAGTTGCCCTAATGTTTTCTCTTCATAAAATTTAATGTCTCTTGATATTACAAATTTTCTGTTCTCTGGTACCCATACCCTGAATCCTTTATTTGTTTTTGGATAGCCTACAAATACACCTTCAATTGCTTGAGCAGCAAATTTATCTTGTTGAGGGTTTTTATCTAAAATATGAACTTTCGCTCCAAACTTACGTAAATAATGAATTTTTAATGGTTTTCCAACCCATTTTACATAGGGAATGTTATCACCTAAAGAAGATGTCGGGCAACGATTTCTAATATAACAAGCAGTATCTATAGCTTCAGCCCAAAATCCACTGGATAACTCACATCCTAGGAGCATACACCTAGCCATCTCAATTAATGTACGATTCATCCTCTCAGCTACTCCATTTTGCTGGGGAGTACGAGGTACAATCAATCTTCTTGATATACCCTCACGATGTAAATACTCATTAAACTCTTTACTACAATACTCACCACCATTATCTGTTTGTAAATATTTTATCTTTCGCCCAGTAAAAGTTTCTGCATGATTCTTAAACATTTTAAAAGCCTCTAAAGCCTTATTTTTCGTTTTAAGAAAATACACTTCACACCAACGTGAACAATCGTCGATAAAAGTAATAAAATATTTAGCACCTGTCATAGATTCACACTTCATCGGTCCTACAATATCAGAATACACTATATGTAATTTGTCCTCGCTGGGTCCTTCAGACTTTGAAAAAGGTAAAGCACACATCTTTCCTTTCATACACACATCACAATCACGTAGTATTTGAAAGTCATCTTTGTTTACTTTCTCACCTACTTTATTTAATATTTTAATCATATCAACACGATTAAGATGACCTAAGCGTTCATGCCAACGCTGCAAGTCTGCTCTATAATCTGTCATAGCATTTGCAGATTCATATTCTTCTATGTAGTATAGATTACCTCTTCTTGGAGCTTTTAATAAGACATTACCTCTTTTGTCAACTATTTTTGCAGAATCACGTGAGAAAATAACATCGTAACCATTATCGCAAATTCTAGCTACCGAAATTAAATTAGTTCTTAAATTTGGTACATAGAGTGTTTCCTTAAACTCAATCATGTGGGTTGATTGCTCATTTAATGCCGATAGTCTAACTAACCCCTTACCTTCGACCTCAGTGCTCATATTAGTAGCTAATTTTAGATCACCATTTATTTTGGTAAAAGTATTTCCGAATTTACTTACGTCATTGCATAAGTGAGATGTACACCCTGAGTCAAGCACCCACTGTTGATTAAATGTATTAACATTATAACATTTTGAAAAATCTGAAAGAGTTAAAGAGACATTAGTCCCTTATCTACATTATCATAGGTGTAGTTTGACTTTTGTAAATCAGATTCTTGGCAATCAGGAGCCTTATGACCTGGACGGTTACAACGATAACACACTAAAGTTGCCTTTCTTCTTTGCCATACGTTTCCATTCTTTCTACTTGTAGTTTCCCTCTGGAGCTTTTTATTTTTGTAAACGTACATTGCATCAACTCCATGTACATCATTATTTACTTTCCTAGACTCATACTGTTCTAAGATCTTTACTTTTAATATCTCTGGTTTAGGAAGATTATCTCGACTTTCAATAGCACAACGAAAATCAGAAAAACTTGCGGGTAAGGCGTATAAAAGCATAATCGATAGTAAATCCTCATGTATTACCACATCCATGCTCTCTAGTTTATCGACTGCATCAAAAAAAATACTCATGTCTTCGTGAATATCTCCAGTTTCACTCATTTTATGTATAAGTAGTCTTTTTAATAATGTAGCCTTTTTAGTAGGTCCACGCGATGCATATATTGATTCGAGTTTAAGCCATACCTCTCTGGAAGTTGTGCACTTTCTTACATGACGCAATTCTGATGGGCTTATTGAAAGTATTAGATCTGCCTTTGCTTTAGCATCTTCCTGTTGCCATTTTGCAATTGCCGCAGATTCAGTAGGTTTTTCTACCATACCGTTAACTAATTTCCAAAGATCACTTTTTACTAGAATAGCTTCCGCTTGAAGCTTCCAACTCTCATAGTTATCCTTATTTAAGGGTTCAATACGAGTTAAAGAATTCATCTCGATAATAATAGACCTATAGATACCTCGAATGTTGAATCTTCTAATTAATACTCTTATTCGTACTCTATTCTTCTGGGCCCATAACCTTTGTTAAGTAAGAAGCAGTGGAAACCATTAAAATAAATTTTATTTTACTCAATAATAAAATACATACATTTTTATCATAAGTCAATCGAATGAATATTCTTTTTTTGTTCTCTTTTTTTAAAACAGAATCAATTAAAAGAAAAACTATGATTTTGCAATAAGGTTTAATATTACTAAAAGGATATTAAACCTAACAGTTAGCTACCGTGTATAAATCTTTGTTGCAGAGAGCACGAGGAATCTGTGACGATGAACACCTGGCTGGGGAGCTGCAGCATGTCAAGCAGGTGTTACGTGCAAACAAGCTGCCAGTTCCTCGCCCCCGTCGCAGAGACCGAGTGAAACCACCTACAGTTGAGCGCCTTCCTGCAATACTACCTTATGTCAAAGGAGTCACTGACAATATTGGCTACATCCTGAAACGCTCTTCCATTAAAACTTATTTTAAGCCACTGAAGAAGATTAGCCAATTCTTACCACCTGTCAAGTGCCAGATCCCTTTACAAGATGCAGGAGTATATAAACTTGACTGTGACTGTGGTCTCTCTTACATTGGACAAACAAAGAGATCCATAAGAACTCGGATCAAAGAACACATAACCGATGTGAAGCACCGCCGGGACACTAGGTCTGCAGTCTGTGAACATAGTCAGGACCGCGCCCACCATAACATCAGGTTTGATAAACCACAAATCCTCGCAAAAGAACACCGATACCTGCCTAGAATGGTACGCGAGGCTATTGAGATTAAAAAACACAAAAATTTCAATAGAGAGGATGGCTGGGTGTTACCATCAAGCTGGGATCCTGTTATAAACATTATTAAAAACAAATCCAAAAAGACCACCACAAGACTGCAAGACACCGTGAGCTCATATTGTATAGATTTGACCCACAATAATAATAACTAAAGATAATTTTATAAATTAAAACCTTTTAGTAACATAAAGTAAGCCGCCTTCAAAATTAACTTTAATTTAGCATCATGTTACCTGAGTTTTCTTGCCGGATCTTTCTCAGTGTAACCGTGTTCCGATCCGGTGGTAGTATACTAGATTATTAGTTAGTTTTTAAATATAATTACTATTAATTTTAATGTTTAATTATTACTAACCATAAACAATATAATTTTTTCATATAGAATCATTTTCTTCTTACACTGGCAATAAATTTTGTATCAAAATGTGGGTCAATATTTAATAATTAATTTCTGTATCGGGTAGATAATTATAAATTTTCTGCAGTAACGATGACTTGTTGGACGTGAGACATCTTAGTCCACCCGTGATCATGAACGCTGTAAAGTGTTCGAAACGTCGGGTAATCAAAAATCAAATACAAACGCGATAAAATCCGTAAAGTAGTTTTATTTAAAATGTATAATACTCGCGTAAACATCAGAAATCACTTTGTACCCCCTTTTCCGAAAATTACATGGAAGGACAAGTATAAAATTTGGCACAGTTGTATATATAATGAGGAGAAGTGCATAAAACAGAAATTTTATATAATAATGGATTAGAAATACATTAAATGCATTAAAAAAGGCATTACGCACACTACAACGCAATCGCTACACACGCACGCACACATGCGCGCGCTTATACACTTTTGTTTACGGTTAAAATCTCTGGCCAAACCTTTATCTTATATCTTTAAATGAGCATTTCTTGTATATATATCTTAATATATATATATCTCCTGTCACGATGTTTGTCCGCGATGGATTCCTAAACTACTTAACCGATTTTAAATTAAATTGGCACACCGTGAGCAGTCTGGTCCAACTTGAGAAATAGGATAGCTTAGATCTTTAATTATAGTCGCAATTTTATTTTATTACAAATTATTTGTCTATAATTAATTGACAGTCACAATTATCTGTTAACTCCAAAAGATTCTAACAGATGGCGATATCTGTTGACTGGATTTAAGTAATTTAAGTAATTTGTGTGTGCTCAATGAGATTCGAGAATGGTTTAGATTCACAATTGGACCCGGTAGGTGGCGCTTTATTTGAACAGAACAACGTCTGTTGGGTCAGCTAGTATATATATATATACATATATATATATACACTAGGAACAAAAATTAAGGGATATAAAAAAAAATTAAATTTTGGGTAAAATTCAACGAGCTGTAACTCCGAGAAAAATGATCGTACAGCAAATAAAAAAAAAATTGTAGCTTCAAGTATCTAGTTTTCAGATATGACCATGAAAATTTTTTTTCATGTTTGAGTCTGAAGAAATTCCAAGGAATCTACCAATTAAAAAATTTTCCAAATTTTTCTCGTCTAAAAAATGGTCTACGGACTTGAAAAATTCCATAATTCTTTTTCCATAATTCCACTCAAAAGCTCTTGTAGAAAATTTAATCTCCTTTAATTTGATGTTTTTATGAAGCTTGTACGATGATTTGCCACGTAGTTATCGTCAATCAAAGCCAAAAGGTTCTTGAATGCTGCAAAGTGTTCGAAACGTCGGGCAATCATAAATCAAATACAAACGCGATATAATCCGTAAAAGTAGTTTTATTTACAATGTGTAGTGCTCGCGTAAATATCAGATATCATTATATATATATATATATATATATATATATTCAGGATCTCGGAAACGGCACCAACGATTTTGATGAAACTTGGCATACTAGAGGTTTCGAGGCCAAAAAATCGATCTAGCTAGGTTTTATTTACAGAAAATGTTATTTTGTCAGTGTTTTTAGCAAAACAATATAATAACATTAAATTTTAAAAGAATATGAATTCAAATTTTGTCGTCAACGTCATGAGTTACGATAGCTCAGTTGGGAAGTAGTGCAGTTTCCTTTTAGTATTGTTTTGGCATTCAAACGGCGTCGGATTGAATCTCGGTGTTATTATTATTCTATTTTTGTATATTTTTATATTTTTTTTCATTATTTAATTTTTATTTTTTATTAATATATATCTAAATAAATTCGCGCAAAATACAATAAAAATATTCCGAGCGAAGCTCGGTCAACCAGCTATTATATTAGTTATTAGTGAAATACAGCTTGCTCAATTTACAATTATACATAAATAAAATTAAAAGAAAATTGTGTAGCAGAAAAATTAATTAAAATTAATTATGGCTGAATTTCGAACACACGACGACCACTAGTATTATTAAATCTTCTAGGAAATGTGTAGTTGTAAATGATAAAAGGAATATTTTTATAATTAGGTAAATAGTTAATTAATATTTCCGTAAGTTAATATAATTTTTATACAATGGGCGCCTTCCGCTTGTCAGCTTCCGGCGCCACTATTAAATAGTATTTATTGTTGTAGACCTCGGTACACTCTTACACTATGTCGACTAATCGCACCTATATTCCTTATATTTTACTACATGTATTAGATTCTTATTTCACTGATTCATGATGTCATCATTAACACGTCTGCATGTCAACTTCCGCCGTAATAAATATTCAATGTTACATAATCCTGTATAATATTTGCACGTAAATAACTATTAGAATTATTAAGATATTTTATAATTAGTATTATCTATTAAGTTTGTGTATTTCATATTAGTTCACGCCGCGTGTATCTATAAATACCGCCATCTTGAATATTGTAATTCATTCGTATTGTAACCGCTGTAAGGTAAATTACAAATTGTAAAGTACAAAGTGTGTCTTCATTATCATCGCCATCACCCTTGCCGCCTTCGTTCTACATATGATAGGATTTAGGATTGGAATCGATATTCAAGTACACTGTAAGCACACTGGTGTTAGTTTATTGGATTAATTTTATGTTAAAATTGACAATATCTAAGTGCCTTCTCGGGTTTTATGCATAATAAATGATTTGATTTTGAATTATAAGTTAGCGTTCGTGCCATAATCATAAACAACTGCCTTTTATATAAGGCTCTTCATCAACTAGTAATCCCTGAGCTTCTGTAAATGTTGATCGAAGCTGTTCGCTATAAGCCCGTTCGTAACTATTAATGATACTAATTTATAGATATTATTCTTATTCATCTCAGCCTATAGAATGCCACTGTTGAGATCAGGCCTCCTACATAATGGGAGAGAAATTGACTTTTCACTCTGGTCATATATAAAATGTAAAAATAATAATTACAAATACAATAGAACCCGTTTAATACGATCACGTTTAACACGATTTGCCGCATAATACGCCATTTTGCGTCAGTCCCAACTACTTGAGACATGTTTTCATACATTTCTTAACGCTTAATACGATCCCATTTAATACGCCAACATATGCCACTCAAAAAATACACATATTACCCCTTGCGGCAGCGGCCAGCGACTGACGAAGTGACGACTGTCGAGCGACCCTAAGTTATAATGACCAAGAAGAAAATGATTCAACTCCGATTTTGTCACACGCTCAGGCATTATTAGCAGTTAATGATTTAAGACGCTATGTAACTTCTTTGAATCCAAGCGAAAACGCGCTGCGAAAATTAAATTACGTTGAAAATCTTGTAATTGCTAATGTCTCAAAATCTTTTTGTCAAACTAAAATAAGTGATTATTTTATTTTAGGTAATTTTTAAATGTTAAATTCAATACATAGGTATTGAAAATAATAATAGAATATAATAAATAATAATGGCACCTTTTTTCTCCTTTCCTGCATAATATGCTTTCCCGCCTAAGACGCGTTTTTGGTCGGGTCCCTGCAAAATCGTCTTAAACGGGTTTTACTGTATATTAAAACTTCTATTAATAATATAGATTTTTTTTGTATCCCATTAAATAATCCAGTTCCTAACAATATACTTACATAAGACGAGGCTAAGGGTAAGACTTAACTTTAGTTCAAGACTCAATTAAGAGCCGCATTAAGATCTTATAGATAATCTAAACGCCCCTCGGAACAGTTCATTATTCAAGTTAAGTGTTGTGTAATCTCATTTTTTATTATTTTATCTATAATCTACTGACTCATCAAGTATTTATCCTTGAAGAGCTGGACCGAGGCATAACTTACTTCTGTCTATCAGCTTATCAACACCCACTTAAAACCAAGGCTTTCTTAAAGGAGAAAAAGAATATATTCTCAAGACCCTACTCTAACACCTCCTTTCTTAACTGTGGATGTCGTAAAAGACGATGACGACGGTATGTATGATATTCAGATTAAATGTATGTAAGGGAAGGATAACTCACAATAAAACCCTATACCAATCCACTCTGGTCAGTGTGGTACGTTAATTACCTTCTTAATGAGCAGGACGCTTGAATCCAGCGGTCGGATATAAACTGAGATGATAAAAAGAGTATAATGTCATTCTTTATGGGTTGACGAACGAAGACAGAATTATAAGTTTACCAACAGATTATTTCTGTTTCCGTGTGGTAACGGATTAAGAATATAATTCACCAGCCACTCTCTTGCCCGTGGCTGTCGTAAAAGACGACTTAAGGATATAGTATATATAATATCTGTGCAAGGGAAGGAAAACTCGAGACGAAACCCTATATCAACACGTCTGACCAGCGTGGTATAGTAGGTCAGTTTCCCATCCATGGTGAGAGGCCCGAGTCCAAGAGTGGGACGTGTATGGGCTGAGATGATGTTTTTGTTCACACCTGGTGTTCCCTAAGCCGTTTTTCAAGACTCCTACGGGAAAGTAAGGAGTTGTGATATATTGCTTCCCTAACTAAGCACCACAAGGTAAGGTTATTTCCTTACTATATTATATTATAATATTTGGTTCATTCTTCTCAAGATTTAACACCAGACGGTGGCCGGTAATAATTACTTAACTAATGCACTTCTCTCCCCACCTCAGTTTAATGTAGTGCTATATCGATTTCCGTGCAGATTAAAAATAGTCTGCCCTTATAAAGATATTGCATCAGTTCGTGAAGTATCTTTAATTGCGTTTTGTATCCTCACCGTTATGTCAATATTCCACATTTGTCCACCAGTTTGAACAAGCAGCACACCACATTCTCTGGAAGTCCGATCACCGGCGTAACGAGCGCGACCATGTATTAAACAGTTTGCAAGTCACCTCTGGCGTAGTATATTACATACCTTGTAGCAACTGGAGAAAATTTCCGTGCGTTCAGGCGTTTCTGCCATACCTACTATAGCTATCAATCTTAAGGCTCACATATAGGCCCCGTTAAGCTCGCCCATATCTCTGTGCGGCTGCTTTTATCGTAGCCGCACATTCTCTTATTTATTGATTAGTTAATTTTGCTTCACGTCTCCCGCATTACATAGGAGGCCAGTGGAAGCAATCTCTTCCAAGTCCTGCTGTTTAACTTTTCTAATTAAATTAGTCGCGGGTATCAAGATAATTGAAATCATTTCCGGGACTGCCTGAGGGTCAAACCTCGGTGTGGTCTATGGAGACCATTGTGGATCCTGGCTTACAAGAGTGACAATGGTGTGGTGGAATTAATCCCATTTTTTTTTTTTTTTTTTTTGGGTGGGCCGCGGTCGGCGCGCCTCCGCACCACTCCGTCCAGGGCGACAGAGGGGCTTAAGCACGCAACTCCCGCGACCCACCCAAAAACCACGTCGTCTTCGTCGTTGGGCCGACCACTGGAGCAGCGTTAACTTGTCGTCAGTGGACGGCCCGACGTCGGCCGACGTCCCCCCCTCGGGGAGGACGTCGGTCTTTCCTCACTGAATTAATCCCATACAAAAAACATCTTATCTACATATTATATACCATCATAGACCTCTTTAACGACACCTAGTCCTGAGAACCGTGGCAGTGTAATTTTTCTCCTATTCTCGAGATCCCCATTGAGAGGACGTATATGAGCTATAATGAAGGTAATAATGATGATCAGTAGAAGACGTTTGAACCTTATGGAGATGGCTACCAAACTTTAACACGCGGGGAAATACTAACCTGGCTAATTATCCAGTTTCCACTTTTCTTATTTCAGTCTCCCAATTTAATAAAGGCTGTAAAAAATACAAACATAGAAAATTGGTATAACAAGAAAAACTATAAACTATATTTTACGACAAGGTGGTAAAAGTTTATGAGAGGATATAATAGTGGTACTACAATCATCGCAAACGCAAAGGGGTTATAAAAATATAATTCTACTATGTCGCTTCTGCGTGCTTTGTATATTGACCATTATCTTAGAGCCTCAACAAAATCACTGATTTTAATGTTGAAATATTTCGCTACACTATTATCTTCGTAGCACATTTCGACGCTCTTTTGCGTTTGCGATAACATAACCCGTATTTTAACAAATGGTTTACGCATTACTGTGACTTTAAGTAAATAAATACATAATTACGAATTCTCCAGGTGGTGACAAAGTAAGAATGCAATTCTCCACCCCTTTTATTCACCATGGGTGTCTTAAAAGACGACTAAGGGCTATAATATGCATATGACATCTATGCAAGAGAAGGAATACTCAAAATAAAACCCTATAAAACACGTCATCGCACAAAGTGTTGTCCTACTTAGGATTCGAACCCCCAACACTGGCACTATAAGGCGGTATCTTAACCACCACGCCGTCTGTGTAGTCGAACTATTAATAGTAGTAAAATTTCGATACAATATTCATATTTAATTGAATCGAAACTCTCATCATAAACATTGAACCTTTTCACGTCCACTGACGGACATAGGCCTCCTCATATTTCGCCCCAATGTGTAACCCTGTGCTATCCATATACAACGACTCCCAATAACAATCACCGTGATCGTACTGATGAATCGATGACGATTCATCTGGTAGGTTCGTCCTACACTGGGTCGTTAGTTAAGTGGTCGCAATTTGGGAACCTTTCTTCCTCATCGGTTATCGGTTCATCGAGCGATGTCGACCAACCATTGCCACTTCAGCATACTAATTATTCACTCTGTTTCGGTCACTACTCATTCTTCTACATGTTCTTACACTCGATCTTCCGTGCATTGAAAGTAAAAGTGCGCTCTATAGCACGCTGAGCGACTTTGAGCTTCGTAATTATAACATAGTAGCAACCCACCCTCGCTTCGCTTCGTTTTCAGTCGTCTTACCCGCGTAATTCCTGGTGCCGTGGGAATACTGGGATAAAATATAGCCTATGTTACTCTCTGATATTATAGCTTTCCATTAGAGAAAGAATTTTTGAAATTTATTCGGTGTTTACGCGTGAAATCGTAACAAAAAACTTACCTACTTTCGCATTTATAATATTAATAAGGATATATGAAAAGTCAAGCCACAGTATATTAAACCTATTATAAATTAATTGCGCATTTAAACAAGTGCATTAGTCGTTTGCATATTATTACGAATTTAAGCTAATTATGATATGTGACATTAATTAGCTTTGATGCGGTGAAAACGTTTGAGAGCTGCATAGAATTCTCGATAAACCATTAAATCCTCCGATGTCAAACAGTTGAAAATAATAATAGCAATCAATTACATAACTTATGATTAAACTTAATCCTCCTCCTTACGGTTCACATACGTACCACTGCTGGGCTCGAGCCTCCTCCACAAAGGGAGGGAATTTAACCTTACTATACCATGCTGGTCAGATAGGTTGGGATAGTGTTTTGTTTCGAGTTTTCCATCTCTTGCATTGATGTTACATGCGTATTACATCCCTTAGTCGTCTCTTACGACATCCATGGGCAAGATAGGGAGTGGTGAAAACTATTATAAGTAATTTACTACAGTAACATCACCATCTTGTTATTATACTAAATACTTTGGGTTGACGCAATACCTATTGCTCATGCCGCCCTAGCCGAGGCCGCGGGTAACGTGATCGGGGAATTAGTCCGTCACCCGCCGAGAGGCCGACCGCGTGAGAAAAGACCGACGTCCTCCCCGAGGGGGGGACGTCGGTCGATGGGAGGGTACCCCAAATAGGGGTATTCCATCGGGCTGACCACTGACGACAAGTAACCCTGCTCCGGTAGTCGGCCCAACGACGAAGGCGACGTGCACGTGGGTGGGTTGCGGGTGTGCGTGCTTACGCCCCTCTGTCGCCCCGGACGGAGTAGTGCGAGGAGCGCGCCGACCGCAACCGAAAAAAAAAAAACCGTATATATTGTAAATCTTCTGGCAATAGTTTTAAGCTGAACGTAAACTCTTCTTGGGTATGTAATTGCCAAAAAGACAGTAAAGACCTTAGTTGTCTTTTACGATTCCCTTGAGAAAGGGAAGCGCTAGGAGTATGCGTATCCGGCACTAAAATGCATACTACATTATATTTCATCATCATTATCTCCAGCTATTCGTCCCACTACAGGACTGGTACCACCTTAACATCTATGCAAGAGAAGAAAACTCGAAACACAACCCTATACCTGGTTTGAAGTGGGTTTTTTTTGGTAAAAATTATTTTATATAGACAACACTCCGCAAAGGAAATAATTCTAGTGGGGATTTTATAGAAATGTAATTAACAGACACCAATTATATCCAGACCCAAACAACAATTTGTGGATCGCAAAAAGTGTTATTTCCAGTTGATAATTCCACGCAGAATTCGAACCCATGACATTGGCACTGTAGATTAGTATCTTAACCACTACGCCAGATGTGCAGTTACACACGTTATGGTTTGACCAGAGCTTACAAGCAGCAACCGATCACGTATTAACTACTAAAAGCAATACTCCCTTTATTCAAGTCGGAAGGAAGGGACTTAGTCTACGTAGCTGCCTCAAGCAAAAACTACATCAGAGGACATGGTCAAATTTAAAAAAATCAATAAACTACACTATATGTATTCATATTCAAACTAAACCAAACCAGACTTGCGGGCATATTCATACAAAATGTGTATAATAAAGGCACTATATAAACGGGCTATTACGTACGTATAAAGATGATCGATGATGGTTGCCATCTCGACGTAATTGCGTCCGATATTGTGTTCGCTGTGGCCACTTCGCTTAAATTCTAGTATAATACAAGCTTGTTATAAACCAGATTTATATAACACTAGCTGTACTAGCAGCTTTGTTTAAGTGGATTGCTTATATCGTTTCGCCTCATTTACGTCCCACTGTTGGGCTCGAGCTTCCTCCATAAGAGGAGGAAAATTGACTTTACTGCTTTATATATCATGCTGGTGAGACAGGTTAGTGTAGGGTTTTGTTTCGAGTTTTCCATCTCTTGTATATATGTCATATGCATATTTAATCCCTTAGGCGTCTTTTACGACACCCACGGGCAAGAGAGGGGGTGGTGAATTGTGTCCTTACTCCGTCACCACACGGAATATGGTTTTAAAAATTGTTTATTTAATGTTATTACTTTAAAATGGAGAGAAAAAGGGAGATCCACTATTTGAAGATGATCCACTATCCATACCATTTTCTGAAGGTTAATTAAAATCTTTACAATTCGGGAAAAGAGGAAATACGGGATAGGATCAAGATAAATCATTTGAATTTCTTCGGTGATAGATTTATAAGTACGTTAAAATACATAGAGATAATGTCTCTAGGTTGCAATTTTGAGAATCGTTTACCAATCTTCTGAAGGATTGGATGAGTAATATTTTATTTAAGTTGAAATATATGTTCAGAGGAAATATTGGCACTGAATTTTAAAGTTCTTGTTTTAAACCGATTGAGCTGAAATTATACATACACATTTGGTTTAGATGACAACTAATGGTGAGTTAAATATCGATATTCTAAATCTAAAATGGCGGCGTATCCAAGATGGCGGGTTAACTATTTTTTGTGCACTTGTACAACAGTATACTGTTACCATACAGGAAACAGACTAATAGTATTCATCTTAATCATTTCAGCCTATCGCCATCCACTGCTGGACGTTGGCCTCCCTCATGTTACGCCACAAAATACACTCCTGTGCTGTCTGCATCCAACGACGCCCAGCAACTTTCACCAGGTCGTCAGTCAACCTAGTGGGGGGCGTTCTACACTGCGTCCGACACATGGTCGCCACTCGAGAATCTTTCTTCTCCAGCGGTTGTCGGTTCGTCGAGCGATGTGGCCTGCCCATTGCCACTTCAGCGTGCTCATTCTTCGTGCTATGTCGGTTACACCCGTTATTCTGCGGATTTCCGTATTTCGGATTCTAACTCGCAGATAAATCCCGAGCATAAATTAATTATTAATAGTATTATAAATTGTAAATTCATTTCAAATAAATAATGCGTGCAGTCTCTTCAACTTATGATTATAAAAGTGGGGACGAAGTATGCACCGAAGTTAATTTACTCAGTACCAACGGATGCTTTCATTTCCGACATTCTGGACATTGTAGCGGTTTCCAATACAATCAAACATCTAAGAAAATGTAGAGACGGTATTTCAAATTAAATTAATCCGATAAAACTACTACAGAATTTTATAAACGTACGTCGTTAAGAATTTGTTCATTAAAAAAATTATGTAATACCTATGTTTAATAGAAAATTGTGAGTTGGCTACTTACCAATATAATTTCCGTGAGTCTATCATTAGTCCATTGTTAATTTTATAGGCCTCCACAACCAGGTATAATACAGTTTAATGACGCATTTTTAAAATTGGTAAAATTCCCGCAGTATCACTAGCTGAGTTTGCGTTCCCATGGGAATACCGAGATACAAAATTGCCTATATATAACTCGGTGATAATGTAACTTTCCATTGGTGAGAAAAATTTAAAATTGGACAATATCCCATGCTTTCACTGGCGTAGTTCCTGTGCCCGTAGGAATACCTGGATCAAAATAGCCTACATATGTTACTTGTTGATATTGTAGCTTCTTAATTGGTAAAATATATTTTAGAGTTTGTCAAAAATTCACGATTTCACATAATTTCCGTTCCCGTGGGAATACTGGGATAAAGTAAAAAAAAATGGGATATTTTACTCGCTGTTTATGTGACTATCCACCTCTTCGATTCTTTGGTGAAAAAATTCTTAAAGTCGGTCAACAACCAGCGGATTCATTCATGTAGTCTCCGTTCCCATGGGAATATTGTAATAAAGTAAAAATATATTTCTTGTAAGTGCAATCATCATCATCATCTCAGCCCATATACGTCCCATTGTTGGGCTCGGGCCTCCTCTATAATGGAAGGGTAATTGAGCTACTATACCACGCTGGTCAGACGTGTTGGTTCGTTGGTTGGTTTTATTTCGAGTTTTCCTTCTCTCGCATAGATGTTATATGCGTTTTATATCCCTTAGTCGTCTCGTACGATCACCCACGGGTAAGATAGGGGGTGGTGAATTGTATTCTTACTCCGTCACCACACGGATAATCAATTATAAATATAATCAATTATATTTGATTAAAAGTAAATTAAAGAAAGCATGCCGAAGAATAATTTTATTTACAGTAACATAACTTATCTATACCAATAAATAAAATTGGAGTGTCTGTTTGTAATGTTAAAATAATAGGCTTTTTTCATACTCACACGGTTATTTGCACTATACATATGCCTAAAATACTTTATATTTTTTTGTCTGTCTGTCTGTCTGTTTGTTCCGTGTTCTTCAAAATGGCTGGCCGACTTCAAAAATTCTTTCACCAATGGAAAGCTATAATATCAGGGAGTAAACTAGGCTATATTTTATCCCGGTATTCCTACGGGAACGGGAACAACGGGGATAAGGCGACAGAAACCGAAGCGAAGCGAGGGCGGGTTGCTAGTGCTAAAATATACATATAAAAAATTTTAATTAAGACATTAAAAAGTTAAATATTGCAGTAGTTATTCATTTGCTATAATTAATTGTTTAGAACTAGTAAATTATAATAAACTAGATGACCAGTTGAACTTCGTATCATCCACAGATATTTATTTATAAATAACTAGCTGACCCAACAGACGTTGTACTGTTCAAATAAAATAAAAGGACAGCAGCGCCACCTACCGGCTCCAATTGTGAATCTCAACCATTCTCAAATTCCCTTGAACACATACAAAAAAATTATCAACGTCGGTCCAGCCGGTTAGGAGTTCAGTGACATATACACACACATATATATATATATATATATATATATATATATAAAGACTAGCTGACCCAACAGACGTTAATCTGTTCAAATAACGCGTCACCTACCGGGTCCAATCCTGTTGGCGGAGGCAGACATCATTCAGTCGTGGCTGTCCTCATCGCCCCAGGCGGACGGAGTGGATGCCGAGGCTGGCCGCATCCTCTGTGCGTTAACGCAGATCTGCGATGCGGCCATGCCCCGTGTGCGGCGTCTGCCCCCGAAGAATGCGGTCCCCTGGTGGTCCCGAGAATTGGCGGACCTTCGGGCCGCGTGCATACGTGCCCGGAGGGCCTACACCCGCAGCCGAGCGCGCCACCGCGACGCTGAGCGGGAGGGCCAGCTGTACGAGGCTTATCGCAGTGCGCGGTCTGCCTTCAGGCTGGCCGTCCGTACCGCAAAGGACGTTAGTCGGCGGGAGATGCTGGACAGTCTCGAGCGTGACCCCTGGGGTCGCCCCTACCTCGCGGCGCTGAATAAGCTCCGCGGGCGGGGCCCCCCCCTCACCGAGACTCTCCTCACCAGCCTAGCCTCCTCACCAGAGTTGTCGAGGACCTCTTTCCACGGCGGGCGGAGCACACGCCCCCGGTCATGGCTTCGCCGGACAGCGACCGTTCTCCGGCTTGTCGGCGCGGCGTCCGCCCTTTCGCGGTTGATGCCGAATGTGGGTGGACCCAGCGTTACGTGCCGACAGCTGTACGTGGGGGTGATCCGGTCGATGGCTCTGTACGGCGCACCGGTGTGGGCGGGGTCCCTGACCGTCCGGCTGAGGGCGACCACAGAGGGTCATGGTGGTCAGGGCCATACGCGGTTACCGCACGGTGTCGACGGAGGCAGCGTGCCTCCTGGCCGGATTTCCCCCTGGGACCTGGAGGCGGAGATGCTCGCCGACATTTATCGGCGGGTGTCAGAGACGTGCGCCCGCGGCGGTATGGTCTCCCTGCAGGAGATCACCGCCTGGCGAGTCGACGCCCGCCGGGGAGTCATTGCCCGTTAGGCAGTCCGGCTGGAGAGTCCTCGGTACGGTGTCAGGACCGTCGAGGCCTTCCGGCCGGTGCTGATGGAGTGGTTGGAGCGGACGCACACATGCTTTCCTTCCGGCTTGTGCAGGTGCTGACGGGGCACAGGTGTTTTAGGAAGTACCTGCACAAGATTGTCAGGAGGGAGAGCACACCGTCCTGCCACCACTGCAGTTGCGACGAGGACACGGCGCAGCACACGCTCGAGGAGTGTGCTGCGTGGGAGGGGGAGCGCCGTGAACTCGTCGTGATTATCGGTGCCGACCCGGCGCTGCCGACCATCGCCAGGGATCTCTCAGAGAGCATCTGCTCGTCAGCGTCAGGAACTGGGACGCGGTCGCCGCCTTCTGTGAGGCCGTTATCTCACGGAAGGAGGCGGCGGATCGTGTGCGAGTACAGCTCCTATTCGGCGACACGTTCCGCCGCCGGCGACTCGGGCGGCGCAGGCGCGAGTATCTGCGCCTAATGCCGCCCTAGCCGAGGCCGCGGGTGATCGGACCGGGGAATTGTCCGTCACCCGCAGAGAGGCTGACCGTGCGACGGCGACCGACGTCCCAGGACGTCGAGAGGGGAGGTTACCCGAAAGGGTATTCCGTCGGGCCGACCACTGACGATAAGTCACATCTGCTCCGGTGGTCGGCCCAACAACGAGGTAACGTGGGTACGGGTGGGTTATGGGCCCGCGCGCCGTCCTTTCGTCGCCCCGGACGGAATTAAAAAAAAAAAAAAGCTACCGGGTCCAATAGTGAATCTAAACCATTCTCGTATCGCCTTGAACGCATACAAAAAAAAAAAAACATGGTCTTGGTTTGAGGCTCTTTCACGCCTAAACCACTGATCGCATCGACATGAAACTACCACCATTCGATGCGAAATTAATGTTTATGGCTATTTATTTTGTGAATTCTAATGTTCCTTGATTTTTTTATTGCTGTTTTACAGTTATGAACATTTTTCCCGCTAATAAAAACAAAAAACAATCATTTTCTCTTGATTCTTTTGTTTTCATGGATTTCAATGGAGTATATTAAACTGATTATGTTCTTTTACATTCGGCTAAGAATCTACTCACCCACTTCCACGCACCCCTGCACACCCATTCCCATTTTTTGATAAAAATAAAAGCCGCATATAGATGCGGTGGCAAATGATACTCGGGCATAGGTCCGAAATGAGAACGGCTGAACCGATTGGGCATTTTTTTTGTTGTCTTTAGAATTGTCAGGAGAAGGTTGGTATGTAAGAAAATTTTAAAAAAGTCTGCTAAGAAGTTAAAAATTTCTATGATAATCGAAGGATTCCTATCTATATAGTTACTTATCACGAAATATCGGGAATCATAGGAACCTTAGAAAGGTGAAACTTTATAGGAATATTACTTTTGTTATGTAGAGGTCAGCTAAAAACGGATTTTAAGATATTCATCCTCAAAAGGGGATTGCGGGGGCGTTAGCAATGAACAATTCCCGTTTTTAAACTAAAGCTCCTATAAACTCCAAATTTGGTAGAAATCTTCTGTAAGAGATGTAGAAATAGTCTATGATCGAATTTTACGGTAGGTTACCCCACAGGGAGGTGCTGGGGTAGGTATTAACAATGAAAATTTTTAGTTTTTAAGCCATAGCTCCTACAGACTTAAAATTTAGCTAGAGTCATCTATAAGTTATGCAGAAATGATTTAGAGCGGATTTTATAACAACCCAACGCTAATAAGGATTGCGGGGGTGGGTGTTAGAATGTTAAATTTCAATTTCCAAAATGTAACCTCTATAGACTCTAAATTTGGTAGGAATCTTTTATTTGTCATGCAGAAATCATCTCGAATAAGATCTTACAAAATTCTATTTTCATTAGGGATTGCAGGGGTGGGTATTTGAATTTTAAATTTATGTTTCCAAACTGTAACTTCTACAGACTTCAAATGACGATTTTTTTACTGTTTAAATAATAGAGGTTAAAGTCAATTGTTTTTTTCTTATTTCATTAATTTCATTTGTTTTTACATAACCTAATTACTCTTATGATTAAACGTAAGTTCATAAACGGTTGAGAAGTGAACGAAAAATGTCAGACAGAAAAAGTATTGACAGTTTGTTTGTGTGATGAATATGTATTTAGTTCTAATAACTGGTCTCAACTGAGATAAAAGCTCAAACTTTAGGTAAGTAATGATTTGTGAAATATTTTGATTTATAATAAAAATTTTAATTATTTTTTTTTAAATTAATAATTCGACATTTACTATCAATAGAATCAAGAAGGTCTCATATTAGATGTTTCACAACAGTTCGAATCACTTAAAGTAACAGAAGATTCCATGAAGGGATTGGTTGCTTTGAAGAGTACGATAACATAAGTGAATTTTCCTTTGCAGAGATTGGAGAGGTAAATAATAAAAAATAAGATAAAGTGATGACAAAATTTAAGAGTTAATTATAAATGTAATAAAAATTATTTAAATTTATGTAGAAATCGTTAATGGACGGCATTTACAACGCTTTATTATACTTTCAAGAAATACGAACTTACTTTGAGAGAAAAGAACAAGAACGAATGATGCGTTTGTTTAAACAGACGAAAAAATAGCAGGAGTGGAAATTAAAAAGTAATATTCTATTTATAATAAGTATATATAAGTATATATATAAAGTATAGATAGTATAATAAGAAAAAAATTATTTTTAATACAACCCCATCAGATGAAAAAGAAATCGCAACGGAATCAACTGAAATAGAAGTCGAAAAAGTCACAGGAGGAAGAGTAGATGAAGAAGTGGATAAGGGGAAGAACGAAGGAACAAGGGGAAAAGGAGAAGATTGAAAGAATAAGGAAGGAAGATAGAAAATGCCCAACAAATAATATTATTGATCTATATTGACGTACATTCAGCTCTAAATTAAAAAAAAAGGAATAAAAAAATTTAAAAATAAATAACGAAAGATACGACACGAAAGATATAACGAATAATAAAGATAGAAATAAAAAAATTATATATAAAATTTAATTTATTTCCTTTTAAAATTCGCATATTGTTTTTCTTCTGTAACGTTACGCATTAAGCATTTAAAATAGTTATATCAACAAATAAGTACTGACCTTTTATCCTTCTTCTTCGCCATTGAGACGAACACTGACATTGATTACTTAATATCCGTGTCGATGTCAGAAAACCTACAGGACTTTCACAATTGACAAAGCAATAGCCAAAGTTTGTTGGATCACTAATAATTTACCTAAATGCCATATCCACGGGCTCTTTCTTTTAGTATTCCGTGTCCCCCAATATTACGACGGGGCTCGCTGAAACATTCCTACGTTTATCTTGTACTACACAATCTCAGAATACACATTGTATTTAACCACTAGGTTTGGTCAAACTATTATAGATTCCCTAGAATTTGATTCTACATTAAATGTAAGTGTATTCGTATTAATGGTAGCTATAGTATAATGATCCTTTTCTAGAACGATGACGGGTTAACTACTGCGTGATGGTGGAGTCAGAATATAAGACACTAACCTTCGTATTCTGCCCGTGGTATCGTAAAAACACATTATATGCATAAAATATCTCATGACTTTCTTCACTCTCTTTGCTTTCTTCCCTCTCTTCCTTCTCCTCCCTCTCTTCCCTCTCTTCCCTCTCTTCCCTCTATTCACTCTCTTCACTTCCTTCACTCCCTGCAGAGTGCAGGGAGTGAAGTGCTTCAGTCTTTTCACACTCTTAACTTTCTTCACTCTCTTCACTGTCTTCACGCTCTTCATTATCTTCACTGTCCTCACACTCTTCAATCACTTTACACTTTTCACTTTCTTTATTACCTTTCCTCTCTGTAATTTTCTTTATTAATCTTAGTACTTTACTTTCTCATAGATGTCATAAAAACGTGACTATGGGAGCATGGTGATCCCATAGTCACTTAATGTGAAACAGTCCTCCTCTGGAAATTTAATAAGATTAAATATGATCTACAATTTTCTAATTACGCCTGGCAAAAATTTATTTGAATTTTATAGATCAAAAACCTTTTAACATATAATAAGATAAAGTAAGACGCCTTTTCAAAATTAATAATAATTTAGCATCATGGCCTCTAAGTTCTTCTTTTCTTTATTTCTCTCAGTGTGGCCGTGTTCCTATTTGGTGGTAGCATATTAGATTTGTTAGGTTGAAATGAATAAATTGCCATAATAATTACTACAAATGAAATGTATAATTACTATCCGAAAACAATTTAATTTCTTCATATCAGCAGCAATTTCGCCTTCTGCGAGGCAGTAGTCTCGCGGAAGGAGGCGGCGGGGCGCGTGCGCGAGGAGCGCCTCCTCGACGATGCGAACCGTTGCCGGCGACTGTGGCGGTGCAGGCGCGATTACCTGCAGCTGATGCCGCCCTAGCCAAGGCCGCGGGTGACTGGACCGGGAAATTAGTCCGTCACCTACCGAGAGGCTGACCACGCAAGGATAGAAGGACGTCAATCGATGGGAGGATACTCCTCAAGGGGTATTCCGTCGCTCCGACCACTGACGTCAAGTCACCCTGCTCTGGTGGTCGGCCCAACGATGAAGATGACGTGCCCCTCTGTCGCCCCGGACGGAGTGGTGCGAGGAGCGCGTGGGGGGTAGCGTGCTCCTCGCACCCCCCAAAAAAGCAGATTATACATGTCCTAGAGCTATTTTCATAAGACATTGAAAGTTTACGTAGGCAATAGTTAATGAGGTTAATAAATTTTCTTTGAAACAGTTCTATACTATGTTCTACTATGAACGTTGTAAAGGATTCGAAATGTCGGGCAAACAAAAATCAAATACAAAAGCAATAAAATCCGTAAAATAGTTTTATTTACAATGTGTAAATAACAGAAATCATTTCAATAATAAAGTATATAAATTAAAAAGTGTTTATTGACCATTTAAATAAGGTTATCATTCATTAAAATGCAAAGACAATGTGTAATTATTTGATAACAACAATGTTTCTTATTTCTTTGTTGACGTACTGTGATTTGACTCTAATCTGTCCTATGGCTCTTAGTCCACCACATGAACACTGTTTTGGGCGGACCTATGCCTTGTGCAGCTGTTCTAAATTTAGTGGTACATTCACCATTTGTCTTTACCCCTAATTACACAAAGGTCCTGGGAACAAAAGGGGATCAAATGAGCCCACCATACACCTCTTTGCTTATTGATCGGGTCATCGATACCACTCCTTCGAGTTCTGTGTAGGAGACGTCTTTGGTCTTCAAATGAGATATTGTATTTTATATTTTTATTATAAAGAGCCTTGTCTTATCACTAAGTTTAAATATCTTTTTGAAAACTGGTTTACATTGAAATAACTTCAAAAATGACGCAAACCTGTTTAACAAGATTAATGAGAATTATTATGTTCATTGTCTTGTAGCGATAATTGTTATACGCATTTCTGACAACTTTTTATAATATTTAATTAATATTTTAGTAATCAGTTACACATTCGCCTTTTACGTGCGAGGTATCATGTTTCTAGTTCTATAAATATTTCATTGCAATAAAAAGTTTTGCGAGATCGCCTCGTGTGTGAACCAGTGAGTAATTATTAAAGTGATTTTAATAATAATTTTACGATTGATGAAATAAATTGCATAGTGATCATCTCAATTTAGACACAGATCTTTACGTAGATCTTTAGACACTTAGGTTCTTGCCTGCAGGTGTCGTAAAAGATGACTAAGGGATACAATATGCAGGTAACATCTATAAGAGAAGAAAAATTTGAAATAAAGCCCTATATCAACCTGTCCGAAAGGGTAACTATTTAAAGAGTTCCCTTCTCGTCCAATATTCTGCAGTGTCTGAAAATAGAGGTTTATAACCAGTATGTGTTACCAACGATGACTTACGTTATTGAAAGGTGGTCTCTAAATGTCGGTCTCATAAAAAAGCTCAAAGTCGCTCAACGTGCTATGGAGAGGGCTATGCTCAGTATTTCTCTACGTGATAAAGTCCAGAACATGGAAATCCGTAGAAGAATGGGTGTAATCGATATAGCCCGCAGAATTAGCACGTTGAAATGGCAATGGGCAGGCCAAATCGCTCGTCGAACCACCAATCGTCGGGGAAGAAAGGTTCTTGAGTGGCGACCACGAAGTGGACGGATAATAATTTAAATTCATGCCTGCCTATGTAATTTTCAGCTTATTCCAACCACAAGGTCGACGCGTCATATCGTCTGTCTCACTCCAATTTACTTTTACTGAATTGTATATTCGTTATTACGTTTACTGACCGTAAGTATGATCGGCTTAGCTAATTACATTTTAACTAAGTCAATGTCAAAAATTAATATACAATTATGCATACTTACTAACCTAATTTTTTATATAATTTAAAGGCTACCAGACTATATCGTCTTAATTAATATGTATATAAAATAGTTTATTCATATTAGGAGCTTGTTTGAAAATCTGTAGAAGAACAGATGTAACCCACATAGCATGAAGAATTAACACGCTGAAGTGGCAATGGGCAGGTCACATCGCTTGATGAACCGAAAACCGCTGGCGAAGAATGGTTCTTAAGTGGCGACCATGTATCGGACAACTCAGTGTAGGACGCAACTAGATGAACTAACAAACTGTTGAAAGTTGCTGGACGTCGTCGGATGCAGGCCGCACTTTGTGACAAAGCATGAGGGAGGCCTCCGTCCAGCAGCGGACGGCGATAGGTAGAATGATGATGATGATTAGGGATTTCACTTAGGAGTGAAAATTAGCTAGAAATTCGGCGTCATTTAGGTGTTCTAAATCATCATGATCTCGGGTTATTTATATGTTCCACTGTTGACTACAAGCCTCTTCAATAGTAGGAGGGATATCTGTTTCTGCTGTAACGCGCTGGTCAGATCAGCTTGGTATAGAACTTTATTTAGTTTTTCTGCTCTTGCTTCTATTATCTACATTTGTCCAATTTCTATGGGTGATCGTGAAA